>CM053784.1:665754216-667023591 GCA_028749045.1 Cupressus sempervirens
GTAACGCTTCACATTATGTCATTATTGCTGACGATCTTTATAGGAGAGGTCTCGATGGAACACTCCTTAGGTGTTTAGAACCCAACAAGTCCAAACGTGCACTAATTGACGTTCACGAAGGCATTTGCGGATCTCATTCCAATGGCCTAACACTAGCTCGCAAACTCCTTCATGCTGGTTACTATTGGCCTAAAATGGAGCAAGAAGCTATTAAATATGCTAGGTCCTGAAAATAGTGTCAACTACATGGGAATCTCATTCACGCTCTAGCTAGAGAGTTGATTCCCTCTACTAAAACATGGCCATTTCAACAATGGGCCTTTGAATTGGTGGGACAGATTCACCCAACCTCTTCTAATGGACATAAGTTCATTATCACCGCTACAGATTATTTCACAAAATGGGTAGAGGCAGTCCCTCTCACAATTGCTGATGGCAAAACTGTAGTGCTTTTTATCACAAACTACATCATCTGTAGATATGGTATATCATCCTCAATCATTACTGATAATGGAGGACAATTCAAAAATAAAGACCTTAAGGAACTATGCAAGAAATTCAAAATTACACAACAATTGTCTTCCATTTATTACCCCTAGGGTAATGGCCAAGCTGAGGGATCCAATAAGGTGATCCTCAAAATTCTTCATCGCACAGTCAGTAAGTCAGGGCGAGACTGGCATCTCCAGATCAATCCAGCCCTATGGACATATAGAACAAGCATTAGAACTCCAACGGGCATGACTCCTTTTGTGTTGGTATATGGGGCGGATGCTGTGCTTTCGATAGAGGTTGAGATTCCTACCTTGAGAATCTCTATGAAAGGCCTTATCACTGATGATGACTATAGGATAGCACGGCTTCAAGAACTTGTGTTGTTGGATGAACGATGACAAGTGGCCTGTGATCATCTACGGCATATCAACAAAGAATGGCACGAAGCTACAATAGGAGAATTAGGCCACGTGACTTCCAGCTGGGTGATCTTGTCCTAAGAGAGAACCCTAAGAATCAACAACAACGAATGCAAAAGGGAAAGTTTGAACCAAACTGGCTAGGTCCTTACATCATTACTGTAGTATATGGATCTGGTGCCTATCAACTTTCCACAACTGAAGGAGAAGTGCTTAAAGAGCCTATGAACACTCTCCGCCTAGAGCGATTTTACAGTTGATTCAATCTCAGCAAGCTCTCTGTACATATCTAAATGTCCTAAAAAAAAAATCTTAAAAATTAGAAAATGTCCTGAAAAAAATCTTCAAAATCAGAAAATGTCCTGAAAAAAAAAAAAAAATCCTGCCAAGAAGGTGGAAACCTGGTAAATAGGCGCCTCTTGTTAGTCACTTTCATGCTTTCGCTTTCCTTCTTTTCTTGCTCATGTATCCATGGATTGAGTCTTGTCGTAGCTCGGGGGCATCCCCCCCTTGGTGTCACTCTTTTTCGAGATTCTCATCATTGAATCTCCTACACAACAGTCACCAATTGTTTTGACTGCGTCTACCTACTACTGCCAGTGTCACTCTTTTTTGAGATTCTCATCATAGAATCTCCTATGTGACAGTCACCAGTTGTTCTGACTGCGTTTGCCTACTGTCGCCAGTGTCACTCTTTTTGAGATTTTCCTCATAGAATCTCCTACGCGACAATCACCAATAATTCTGACTGTGTCTACCTACTGTCGCTAGTGTCACTCCTTTCGAGATTCTCCTCATAGAATCTCCTACCCGACAGTCACCAGTCATTCTGATTGTGTCTACCTACTATCGCTAGTGTCACTCTTTTCGAGATTCTCCTCATAGAATCTCTTTCACAATGGTCACCAATTGTTTCAGTTGTGTCTGCCTATCGTTGCTCGGGTCATGTCTCAAGATTCCTTTATGGAAGATCTCTTTTGCGTCAGTCACCATTCATCTTGGCTGTGTTTGTCTACTATCGCTTAGTCATTCTTAGGTTCTTCATTGTGAAGATTCCCCTTTGACCTCAGTCACTAATCGTTCTAACTGTGTCTGCCTATTATTGTCACCCTACTGAAGAGATTTCTTTCTTACATATTCTGGACATTGACACTTGACATCATCCCAAAAACATTAAACTCAATGATATACTTGTTTGGATATGCTGACCATTTTCTTTGTTTGCTTTGTTTTGCTTTATCATATCTCCTCGAGTAACTCGATGATGTCATCTTCAACTAGAGAAGTAATGACTGGGGGCATGATCTTTTTCTTTGCTTTCTGTTTGTAGTTTAGTTCTAATAAGTTGATCTATTCCTATAAGAGGGGTGTCCACTATAAGAGCCTCCATCTCGTATTGGATGGCCGTGTGTACCTTGACTCTTTTTATACAAATACGTCAATGACATTGGTTCTTATCCTTGTTTGTTGGAGTGAACTCTTCATGTTATAGTAAATATTGAAACTCGTCCTATTAAGTGAACATACGGGTCACTGCGAGTATATCTAGCACACTTCTATCTCAGGTTACAAACACAAGGGTCGTTGCGGACAGCATGAATACTGAATTCTTTGGATAAGAGGAATCTCTTGTGTGTTTGGTGTGCCTATCATGCAAGAAACATTCAGGTCATCCTAGCATTCATGCTTTGATGCTTATGTTAACTTGCTACATTAAAAGGGAAAAATGTTCTGGTCATTCTAGCTTCTTGTGCCTCGAATGCTTACATTTAATCCTGACATCCCAATAACGTATGTTATATTCATATTTTCATGATTGCAATGTCAGTGGAAATTGTATAACATACGATTTTTATTTTATATCCAATGATGATAAATCATTGAGGCTTGGTAACCAGACCTAGGGTTGCATTTAACATAGTCTTGCATACTTCATTTGCATTAGCACGTGATTCGATGGTAATCCTGTTCATACTCCACATGCATCAGATTCCTCCATGGCTGCACAAGCATTTGGTTCATCGATTCTCGTTCCTTAATGGAATACCTATGACTATCAAACAAAAACACACAACACTACATCAAATGTCAGTTCATACATATGCGTTCTATCTAAACATACATCTCATGTACATCAAAGCAAAACAAAATAGACAATGACATGTACACAGGAATACTCGGCTCAAAATCTTGTATATATATATCAAATAATGGGTCAGTACAAAAAATGGGCGCTACTCGAGCACAATTGATCAAAAATGATACATCTAGTGCTGGCACACCAATCGATACATAGCCAGAGATCAAAATAAAAATCAGGCATAGAGCGTCTAACTCTGTCCCAAACTCTCGCCTCTAGGAGGAGTAGGAGGAACAGGGGCAGCAGGTGGCGAAGGCAGTGGTGGCATATCCGGCCTGACAGGAGGTCGTGCACCTCTAGACTCTCGTGCGTACAGAGAGAATTGTTGTACATGCAATGTCTCATCAGGTACTGCACTAGTGTATGCAGCATAATAATATGCAGCTCGAGTAGACTGGAAGCATATCTCATCCTGTGCTAGCTCTAGCCTCCACTCTGTAGCCTCCACACGCTCTCTCTGGTGATCTGTCTCTCTCTATCTCTCTACCAGCTATGCATCCCTGACTGCCACTACAATCTGCAACTCTCCCAACTGTCGAGAGGCTACATGAACCCGCTCTCAGTACCGCCATACCACATCTTGTACCCCACCTACCTGCTGATCCGGCATATCCTCATCGACCATCTCTGGTGCATGCTGTTGTGGAGGCACCTGCTACGATGGAGGTACTTGTGGCTGTGGAGGCACCTGCTACTGTGGGACCTCCTGCTGAGGGGCCTGCTCCTTTGTCCTGCTCCACTGCCCCCTGCACCTAGGTCTGATCCAATCTAACATGGGGGAATAGGTATCTGCTGTACCCAGTGCTAGACCTGTGGTGGCACCTATGGCTATGTCTGCTGCTTTTGAGGTACCTATCCTTGCCCCTGTACCTGCCCTACCATCCCTAGTGGATCTATGAAGCATGGGAATGGATGGCTCATCAAAAATGCCTGATATGCAGGTGTCATCCCGACATCTACTACCTCTAGTAGGTAGTCCCACTGAACTGCAACTAGGCTACAGATATCTATCATGGATCATCTTGGATCCATCCGTGGAGGCCATCCCCACTCTATATCCTTTTGTACCCTAGCATAAGCACAGTACTAAACTGAAATGTCTTGTGGTCGGCCATACTACCGCCACACTCATGAGATGACAAATCTCTCTATGACTGATGTCGTCCTGCCTGCCAGCGGTCAAGAACTAAACATCCAGGGCAACTCTCTCGAGGCATCATCTGAGTCCTCTGTCTCTCTCCAGGGTTGCCATATAACAGACACTAGGTCATCGAGATGTGTCTGCCAATGCTCAGTCTTACCCAGGTGGGCATGGGTAATATGCCCTCGATATATGCAGATGTAAGGCTCCATGGGCTCCTGAGAATCCTCAAAAATTGGCCTACATACAGGGAGATGCTCCCAAGCCTAGATCTGTAGCACATAAACACCTGTTGCCATGGTTTTCTTCTCGTGGAAGACAACCTCATGCATCTTCATGAAAAAGATGGGCCAACATGCACTAACCCCACCCAAAGATCTCAGGTGCCTCAACCATCCTACAGATAATGACACCCCATCAACACTCCAACCCATGATGTCCCCTGTCAAGACATAGGAAGCAGCTCAAGAAAATACCCAACACGGATGCTAACCTGTGTGTGGGTCCACAAGTATGCATCAGCTCATCCCAGCTGATGGCCCTGCCTCTTGGTAGCTCTCTCTCAAAAACAATGGATAGTGCCTCTGTCCCTAATCGAGGCACTATATCATACACGACCCGGGCACCGTGAAATGGGATCCTCAAGATCCTCCATATGTCCTCTGGTGTGATGGTCATCTCACCCATCGACAAATGAAATGTGTTCATCTCCGAATGGAAACGCTCTACCAATGCAGTCAGTAAACCGTGATTCACCATCACGGCTGGAATCTGGCATAGTGAAGACAAACCCAATCGGGCAATGTGTGCCTGATCTGCATCATCCAAACTCTACAATAACTCTCTATAAGGTGGATAATGAGATCTAAATGATACATCTCTGAATACCTCCTGCATGCACAACAAAAAAAATGACAAACAAACGATCAGTATCAAGTCAAATCGAAGCATCAAAACGAAATAAAATGCAATTTCTAAATGCGAAAATCACAAAACTGGCACAGAATTGTGCGTGAGATTGGTGAAATCGAGCGCGAAGACATACAATTTCATGCAAAATAGTTCTCTCTTAGCGTGAAGGATCTTGACTTCACACAAAAAAAGATCTCCTCGCACGAAGATAGATCATCTCATGCAAGAAAAGAGCTTCTCGCGTGAAACATGAATTGCCTCACGCGAAGAATCTCCATCTTCGTGCAAAACCAAAATCGCCCCGCGTGAAAATATTTCGGCCACGCACGAAGAAATAGCACATCCTTTTTCTTCGTGCAAAGAAAGAAGATCTTCGCACGAGAAGAAATTGGTCTCACGCGAAGAAAGAATTGAACATCCTAAAACATGCTAAAAACGTGCATAAATGAACTCGAAATGCGTGAAAACAAAAGTACAAAGATGGAAGATCGATGACTCACCGGTGGTTTGTAGTCTGCTGGCCGACTACGTCGTCTGGAGTGCTAAAATGATGATATCTCAAGCTCACTACCATGTCTATATCAGAGCTCAAAATCACTACAAGACAAAAGCACAAATGAATTGAAAATGACCCATCGAGCCATTATATAGGTGTTGACCAAATTTTTCAAAGTGCTCGGATTTGCGCAAAGATCGCACCCCTGGCTAATTGGACCATTCTGGATCCATTTTCGGGATCAAATTCAAAATCTGACACACCTAAGAGCCTTAAAAATGTGTTTTAAAATTTTGGGGGCCAACGTGATCGAATGCTTATGCAGCCCAAATCTTTCTGATACTTTATGATTCTTGGAATCCTTTCAACTTTACATTCTCCATATTTTCAAAATTCATTTTGAAAATAGTCAACTTAAGTCAACTGGGGCTGACTCTGGTCAACTTTTCATCAAACTTGGTTTTTGCGACTTCGCAATCATTTCAAATCAACCCAATCTTTAGATTGTTCTGATCCCTTCTAGATTCTACTGACATGATTTACTGCTTCAAATCATATTTCTGGTGTTTCATCTTTCAATTTTTCTCCCGAGGGGGCAAGATGATTACATCATTAAATACTTAATTCTCGGGGCATCTACTTCCCATCTTATGTCCTAGTCACTAGGGGCATCTCATCACTTGGGGCTTTTTGTTCCTTTCTATCTGACATCTCTGCCATCTATCTTATCTTTTCATCAATTGATCAACCTTATAACAACTCTTCTCAGAGTTCGATGCAAACCCTGACTCCTGAGGATCAAGCCTCGTTTTGGGGATGATTCTATGACTCATGATGGGACCTTGTTATCTTTTATCAATTTTGGGTATCTAGGTGTTCTATCTGGATCCTTGAAGGTTAAGCTCCATTTTGGAGATAATCGTCTAAATGCTATCAATTTTAGGTATCTAGGTGTTTTATCTAGATCCTTGAAGGTTAAGCTCCGTTCTGGAGATAATCTTCTAAATGCTATTACTCTCAGGTATCTAGGTGTTCTATTTGGATCCTTGAAGGTTAAGCTCTGTTTTGGAGATAATCTTCTAAATGCTTATCAATCTTAGGTATCTAGGTGTTCTATCTGGATCCTTGAAGATTAAACTCTGTTCTGGATCTAATCTTTTAAATGCTATCAATTTCAGGTATCTAGATGTTTTGTTTGGATCCTCAAAGATTACGCTTCGTTCTGAAGGTAGTCTTTTAAATGCTATCACTATTAGGTATCTAAGTGTTCTACTTGGATCCCTTAGGATTAAGCTCTATTCTAGAGATGGTCCTTAAAAACTTATCAATTGGTCTCCATGTTATCAACTTCGGAACCAATCTCATCTTTGCATCATGCTTTCTGATTTTCTTTGAATTAAACGTGTTGCTCACACATTCATTCAAAGAGGGGCAAAATGTAATACCCCAAAATTGACTCATTGCCATTATACCAATTCTAGTCTATTCTTGATAATTTCAAAGTCCTATTCTAATAGGCAATTCTCATTCTGCTATTCGCTACTTGACTTAATTGTCAAATGTAGAAAACCTAAATCTGCATTCATCATGCTTATTATTTAATTCCTATAGTATTTACTCGTATTAGTCACATTAAACCTATTGATTAATATTTAATTTAATTATTAAGTATTTATACTTTAATTAAATTATAATTATATCATAAGGCTAATGTACTATGAAATTAAATTTATTTAATTTAATAAATATGCCTATCTTAATTAATTAAATGTAATTATTTAATTAAATGGGAAAGGTATTTCTAATTAATTAAAAGAAATTATTTAATTAAATGGAGTACTTACTTCTAAATAATTAAACAAAGTTATTTAATTAAATGGGAAGACATTCCTAATTAATTAAATGAAGTTATTTAATTAAACAAAAGTATCTCTAATTAATTAAAGATTATTTAATTAAATAGAAAAATTAATTATGAGAGCATATTTCATTTTATTAAATTAAATATCTCAACAAAATCTCTCTTCAGATCAAAAAGGGGAATTTCCAGTTCACTATTGATCAAAAATGAGTTAACTCAGTTAACTCCTTTTTCTACTCAAATTAAAACAGTTAACTCCTTATTTTACTCAAATTAAGTCTGTTAACTCCCTTTAATTTGGGAATCTCCCTTTATGACTGAAACTCATCTTCAATCCTAACCGTTGATCTGAATCGATCTCAACCATTGATGGATTCCAGGAGACTCTATTTAAGAGACCCTCATCTCTTCATTTTAGGGGGATGAATTGATTTGCTATCAAATTGCTGTTGAAATTCATGCTCATATTTACTTACATTTCTTGCATACATTCTCATTCTTAGTTTAATCTCATTTTAGTTTAATCATGCATATGCTTAATCTAGTTTGCTTCATTTGTTCTTAGATTACATTGCATCTTTCATTTTTTAGATTAATCTGTATACTCATTCTTAGCTTAATTCCATTGTCAAATCCTTCATTTTTAGAGGGTCTGGTTGCCTGCACCTCAATTCTGAGGATATTAATAGGAAAAATCCCTTTAGATAGAAGGCAACAAGTTGCTTTGCAGGGAAAATTTTGGATGAACAATTCAATGTTCATTTCGCGATGAATCCACAAATAAAGACTATGTCAAAGTGTGTGTGTTAGCATAGGCCGCATTTTCACATATACAATTAGAAAGTCTAAGGAAGCACAATGCAAATTTCGGTCAGTGTTGGTATGAATGTTCTTTTATGTGATGAAGGAATTTTCTTCATTTGGCAAAGTCAACTGGAGTCACAATAAAACAATTGTTGATCAAATAAATGACTTTATTGCAAAAATGGGAGATAGCTTTGATGATCAAATGACTATCTATTTTGATGATTTAAAGAATGCAATGAAGAAAAGAATGAGGATACCACTCTCATTGGTGAATCAACATGAGAATGACATATGCTTTCTTGTTGACATTGATTATACTTATATCCAAGTAGTCCTTCCAAGAGTAAGATGGCTTAGACCATTGGGATATAAGCTTGATGTTGATCAAGCTTCTATAGCTATTATAGCATTACTTGCAGAGGAAATGGACAAAACTACCAAGGCATTTGGAACTTATGACACTGTTAGATCAAGAGTTGTTACAGAACTCAAGATAGCCACAGCAGTCAAGAAGAAGGAAAAACTAGTAAAGAAAATCAAGAAGAAATTTGGTGTTGAAGAAACAAGTGCAACAAGAGAAGTAGAAGAAATTAGTGAAGATGAAGAAGAAGGTGATGATTAGAAAGATGAAGATGAGCCAGAAAAAGGGCCACTTGAATTGACACAAGGCCAAGGTGAAGAAAAAGATGAGGATGTTGAGGAAGAAGAAGCCAAGGAAGCACCCATCAAAGGCAAGGCTATCAAAAAGAAGGCAAAGAAACCTCCTGCTTCTTAGCCTACATCAAAGAAAGTTGCTATTTCAACACCCAAGAAGCCAACAACTAGGGCTACAATAAGGGCCTCCACACAAAAAGCCAAAGAGGAAGTTGTCACAAAGAAGAAAACAACCAAGAAGGCATAGGAAGAGCCAAGAAAAAGAAAAAGATATGTGGCTCAACTTGATATTGATAAGGAAGATTAATCTAAAAAGGTAAGTTATTTTCCTAAGTCTTCAGTTGATACATTATGTGAAAAGATTATGAATGGAGACTTAAGTGACATGAAAAAGATTGACTTCAATAAGTTCACTAAAAAGGAAAAAAATAGAATAGAAGAATCAGTTTATGCAATGACGGCACAGTTCAAGTATACACCGCTTGAACTAGATGGAAAATAGCCAAAGGAATTGTCTAAAATTGTAGAGGATAGATGGCATTTTTTTTGAAAATGGATAAGGAGATGAGAGAATCAACCCTAGCAAGCATACTGCCTGATTTGATAAGGGAACAGATAACTAAAGTGGTCAAAAGGCATAATAAAAGTTTTACACCTAAGTATAGGGCATTTTCCATACTTCAGAATAAAATAGAAGAAGTTGTACAGAGAACCACAAGATCATGGAAGAATTTATATAACAAAATTGAAGATGTCTTTGAGGAGGAATACAAAGAAGAAGCTACTGCGAAGCCAAAAGAGAGAAGAAAGAGGAGAGAAAAGAAGACCAAAGTAGAGAAAAAGGTTAAAGAAGAGGAAAACAAGAAAGAAAAAGAGGAGGAAGGAAAAGATGAAGATAGGGGTACTGATGGGCAGCAAGACCAAAGTGTGCAAGATAAACAACTACCACCTCCTAGTCCTCCCCACTCTACTACCACACCTGTAGAAATCATAAAGATTAAGGATGTTGTTCACACCTCAAATCAAAACATCAATCCAATAACTATAGAGGATCTCACTAAGATCCTTGATTAAACAACTCTTCAAGAAGAATTGTGTACAAGTCCCATATTGGTCGGTGTAGATCAGCTCCAAAAGTTAGTAGATAAACTCAAAGAAGCCAAGGTGTCACCACAAGAACCACCTCAAATCACTCAAATTACTAGACTTTCATCACCACCAAGAATAGCCATGCAAGCTCATCAGGAGTCGAGTGTAATAGTAGAGGAAGTCACAAGTTCATCAATACAGATCACAAGTACACCCCCAACAGTAGTGGCACAAGAAGAGTATAAGGAAGAAACACAAGATAAGGAGAAGTTAGCAATACAAACTTTGGTTGAATTGACAAAAATAAGAACTCCTACCAAACCTATTCAGAAGCTTAGTACTAACATGTTAATCTTACAAGTTAACACACCAAGCTCAAGTTCTACTAGGGTAGCTAGGACCATTCATTATGGTATTCCTAAGCTTGAAGAAGAAATTCAAACACCCTATTATGATTCAATCACTTTAACTAAGGAAAAGATGAATGAGATACAAAGTGCATTGGACAAGACAAGGAGGCAAGAGGCATCAAGGAAAGAGTTAAAATACAAATAGGCAATGAATGAGATCAAAGATATATTCATGGATGCCTTCAGCCTACAACCTCCAAATGCAAGCAGGCCAATCCTTGAGCAAATATTCTATATAATTGACCAAGTAAATAATGAATACCATAATACAAATGTAAAACTCATGGAATGGTCAGAAAAGAAGTTTCTAGGAAAGGTCAAAAAAAAGATAGCTAATGGAATTATTTTGGGATAGGTTGACGTAGCAAAGTAATTGGATAAGGTAAAGATTGTACTAGGGAACATATTTTCCCTTTACAAAAAATTGTGTGATTTTTCTAGGTTCACACAAGAAATAAATCCTAAAATTTTGAACCTTGAGAGAAAACTAAATCTCTCCACTATGAAACTACCCTAAAATCCTACACAAAGTGAGAAGCAATTTGCTCAAACGCTTCACACTCGGAGGGAATTAGCTGCATTATTAGTAGAAGAGGCCACTATTAAAGAAAAAATGATGCAAATTCAAGCCTCAATTACTCCTCATTTGGAAGTCTTACACAAGGAGCAAATGTATGTTGAAATAGTCCTCAAGAAGGATCCAAATATTTCTACACATGAAGGACTTGTTGATCTAGCAGCAGAGCTTTCAATCCAACACAAGTCATTGGATATTGCATTGAATAACTAGGATGCAGCTCTCAAAATACTCCTTGAGGTAAACAAGACATTTTTTGCCAAGCATGGCATTACTATTTAGAACCCTTTGACATCAGTGTCAAAAAGGGGGAGATAATGAAGGAGACAATATTCTAAGGGGAAGATATATTAAAGGAGGTGAAATGCATATATCAAGAAGATAAGGAGATAATAGGTTCAGAAGTTAGGGATAGGTCAGAAACAAGTCAAAGAACAAAGTAGAATAGGCACATTGGTACAATTTTAATGACATGACAAGGCATAAAAAACTTAGGGGGGGTCATAAGGTATATTGATTTTGAAATTTTTTATGTAAGTTAAGCAAGTGAAGAATGTACATATAAGGACTAGATCATGAATGATCAGTTAAGTGTTTTTGACACTCATGTCAAAGGGGGAGATTGTTGATCAAATAAGAAAGATTGACAAATGAGTGTCAACACATTTAACCATCTTCACTATGCATGCCAAGTATACAATGGAAGCCAAGCTAGAACTCTAACACATATTGAGTTATAGATAGTGCCAAGTAGATTAGAAGACAATATGTGATGAGCAATGCAGAAAACTAATAGTGTTGAGTAACACAAGAAGTTAATAGGTGCTGAGTAACATAGGAAGTTAATAGGTGTTGAGTAACACAAGAAGTTGATAGGTGTCGAGTAACACATGAATTCTATAGGTGCTGAGTGATAGTAATTCCATAGGAGCTGAGTAATGCAAGAAACATAGTGGATGCCAAGCAATCCAGAATAGATGGTGCCAAGCATTAGTATTACTTCATGTGCCAAGCAATGTAGGATCAGCATGAAAGTTTGTGCAATCGCAAGCCAAGATGTAAAATGATTATGCATGACTCATTACTTAATAAGGAGATAAGATAAAATCCTCACAAGCACCTATGCAATCTTCATGCACCCAATCAAAAAATTTGAGATTGCATGCAGCCAATCAAAAAATTGGAGCCTGGATGTAGCCAATAGGTGAATTTCAAGGGTTTGAGTGGGAACACTTGAATCAAGGATGCATAATGAACCACTAATATTTATAAGGGTGTGTTGATGCCATTGAACAAGTAGTGTAGAGAGAAAAGAAGAAGGAAAAGTAGAGCCTATTATTAAGGTCGTTGCAAAACATTGGTGACAAAGATTTAGTGGAAAGGACATCATTTACACATCTAGTTGATCAGAACAGAACAAGGAACACAATTAGCAGATCAGATCTAGCAGAGATCAATTATAGAAGAGCAAATCAAGAGCCTAAGATCAGCATTAGAGATTGCATTAGATCAGGTGTATTATTCTAATATTCTCTCACAATTGTATTAGGAATTTGGAAATCCTATTGAGTTAGGTGGGTTTAATAGCTCTATGTAAATCCTTTAATAGGGTGGCATTCTAAGTTGAATGTTCCTAAGTCCTCTAATAGGGCACACTCCTAACAAGATGTAGAAATCCTTTAATAGGGTCACATTTAATAGTGTGTTGTAGCCTTTAATAGGGCAAACCATCAGAAGTGTTGAAATCAATTGCTGTAGTAATTTTGTGGGTATCATCCCCACCCCAGTTTTACCTTCTTATTCCTGGAGGGTTTCTGGGTCACCAAAATCTCAAAGTGTTATGTCGTGATGCATGTTTGCTTCTCATGATTATTTAATGTTTATATGCATGCATGTTAATTTTAGTTATATGTTATTAAGGATTTAAAACAAAGAAAAGGTTAGTACTTCTGATTCACCCCCACCCCCCCCCCCCCCCCCCCCCCCGCGCCCCCCCTCTCAGAAGAACTCTTCCCATTAAGACATTCCAACATGTTTCCCTTTGTTTGTGTGTGTCAATTTGTTTGCAACATTCAAAGATTCATTGATTGCTGAGATTGTGGTGAAATCTTTTGTTGCAATCTTTGTTATCACTATATGATGTTGTCATGTGCATTCATACTTGTAAAAAAAAGAATATCTTGGCTTTAATTGAATCCTTGTTCCAAGGATCTTCAGGTGGGGCACTACATCTGGTATCAGAGCCCATGTTTAAACATTGGGATCTCTACATTTGAGTTGCCCTTATGGTTGGTGCTTTGTGTGTGAGTGCGAGTGTCTTGGTTAGAACTCGTGATCTTTGTTGCTTTAGTATCTACTTGTGATGAAATTGTGTTTTTAGTAGATGCAACTAGATCAGTGTCAGAAGGAAGTGAGCCTTACCTTGTTTTGTAGATGGTATCAATGTTCCTTTGTTTGGTTGGTTGCGTGTGTGACCTTTTTGGATGGAACCATTGATTGGTGCCCATATGTTGGCTTTGAGTGCTTCTTTTGTTTCTCTTTGTGGAGAAAGGCGCATTGTTTCCCTATTTTCTCATAATTGTAAGTTAATAAATGAATCTTATTTGTGATTTATTTTTTTCATTATAGTAAAGAAATGGTTCCTTTCATTAATAAATGAGTGTATTTTGTGAATCATTGCAAAGGAGTAGGTCTTGCATTATATCATTGGGTTAATGATTTAAGTCCCCAATCTGATTACTTCTTAAGCTTATGGAAAATTGTATTAATTTGATGGATATCTAATTGTTGCATTGCATGGGAAATAATTAAGGAAATTATTGTTGTCTACATATGCATAAGGTTACTAATGTATACTAATTGATGTGTATGACTGTGTTCTCTAAAGTTGCTAGGATGGTGTATTCCTTAGCATTATGCAGCGATTTATCCCTCTTGTGTGACTATCCTTAGTCATCACATGTAATGTGATTTGATTGATGCCTTGTTTTATTTGGCTAGACGTACTTTCCTCATGTTGTTGGGCTAGCATTGGTTTTCAGTATTTCTCCTCTCTTGGAGTAGTCATCAAATTTTCTCAATTACTCTCTTTTGTGGCTATTGTCACACTTGGATAATTGTTGAAATGAGCTCTTTTGTGATTGATTGTTGGAATTCACAATTCCCCATTTGGGCTTTTTGGTTTTGTTTCATGATGACTATTCTGAATGTGTTTTACTATTGCCCAGTTGTGTGTTGTGACTCTACCATGTTCATCTTGAACCTCTGGTAGTACGTGCAAGGGATAATATCATAGAGAAAATACTAGTGTGTTTGTTATAGTTGTAACTTTTATTAATGTAATTGGATGGTTTAAGTGATAAGTAAACATAATGTTATTCTTGAAAGAAATTTAAAGATATGTACTTTTTTTATAGTGACACTTGAACCCTTGCTTTGAAAACCTTTCAGTTTCATTGTGCATTAGTGCTCATGTTATGTTTAAGTAATGAAATTATGAAAGATAAGTAATTATGGTTTTAGTGTGTGAACTACCTTTCATTCCATGTCTTATGATTGTTTTGGGTATGTGTGTTCTTGAGTGGTTTTGGACATTTTGTCCATTTCTTGTCTTGGTAATCGAGACTATTGTTTTTGCCTATGTGGTTTTCTCTTGACTGGTGACTCAAACTCTTAGATCTTAGGAATCTCTAATATGTATCATGCTATATTCCTTATCAATATCTTTTTGATTCTTTTCGAATGGAGTCAATCTATGTTTGAATGTGGAAGTTATGGCCTCTAGAGTGAAGGCAATTTTTGTGTTGATTTGAAACTTCATGTGAGAAACTAGTGATCATGCACTTTCTTGGAGAAACTTCACCTGAGATTGTGCTAATGCACAATTTCTCTTGGAGAAAAAAAAGAAACTCTTTTGCACTTCTGGAGTTGTTGATCGATGTTTCAAGTACCCTTTATTGAGTAGAGGCCAATTCAATCATGACATATCATATTTATGGCCATTAGAGAAGTTTAACTCTTGATGCTATTTTTAATGGAAGATTTATCTTGTCTTCATAATCCACTAGGTACTTGCTAGAATTTTTTCTTGGGTTTGTGTGTTTCCTATTGCACCAATACACCTTTGTAAGGTAAAGTGTAGCTTGTAAGTGTACCTTGCTCAAGGTTGATGTTGCCTTGTCATTTGGGAGTGACTCAATTCTTTGATAAATCTAGATTCTCCTTTTTGGATGTCGACTTTGGTTCATCTCTTTATCCTTTTCTGCCTTGAGAGAGTAGGCTAGTGTGGTTATGCCACTAGCTCAGTTAGTGTTTTCCATTGAGTATGTTGATGGTTGGTGGAATTGTGAGTTCCCTAATGCATCTTGGGCTGATTTAGTGCAAAGGTTGAGAGAGACTCCCTCTTAGTCCTAATACTCTATAGTTTCTTTCTACCTAAGCTTGTTCCTTCAAGAAAATTGTCTCAGTCAAGTTTTCTCATTGACCATTGACTTGAGGCTAGAGATTGAGTTTAGTGGTAGGTTGGTTGTGGTATTCCTAGCATGGTGCTAGAGGGACATGGTATCATTGGACACATGTTACCATCTTATGAGTTGGTATGTAGACATTACATGATTGTGTGCACTAATGAAAGTCTTTGCAACCTTTTGGAAAGGTGATATCTTTTCCAGTTAGGTTGTGTAACCCTAGTTCCCAGTGGTAGTTGAGCTTTTGTACCTTAGAGAGGCATTGTGCTCCTATGCTAGGTGATTTAATGTGTTGCGTATCCTTTTTGAAGTGTGTAATTTTGTTGTATACTATCATCCTCATTATTCTAAGGGTGAGTTTATGTGGATTCAAGGATGCTTATGTGATACATGATAGTATTCTTAGGAATTTTTTGATGGTTATTCCCAATGATTCAAACTCTTGTTGGAAGTGTGTCATGTGTTGACTGGATTTTGTGGTCACATGTAGGTACATTTTTAGTTGGGCACCTATAGACAAGGTAGAGTGGGTTCTTCCTTACCTCGTATTATTTGATTTGTGGCTAGATGGGTTTTTCCTAGCACATAAAAGGTTTCTCTTGTAGTTGAAAAATTTGGGGATTGATGAGATGGTTTGAGAATGTTGAAGTGATCTGGTTTGACTTGTAGAGAATTTTGTTGAGTCATTCCTATTGCTTAGTTTTGACTTTTGGTTTTTGATGTGTTTTGGGTTCTATTCTTGGTTTGTAGGTTTCTAGGAGTAAGCCTAGTCTTTAGGGGAGATGATGTAGTGCCTCTCCCATTTGACTTTTGTAAGTCATCTTGATGGATGCAACCTTGTTGATCTTTTGTTGTGTGGGATCATGATTGGGACCATGAGTGTTCTACACTATAGAGATGATTTGATTTATGTTTTTGTATCAGTTGCTTTGATTATGCTTTGGCTAAGTTATGAGATTATGATGTGATTTATGGTTCACTAAGGTTTGTGTCAGTGCTTACTAGGATCAATGTGATATCATGAGGTTTTTCCATGATTAACTTGAGATGCATGTAGAGATTATACTGTGTACTTTTACCATGCTACACTGGACTAGGTTCCTGTAGTAGTGGTTAGTCATGAGTATGACTATGTTAGCTTATGTATTTTAAGTGCCTTTTCATGGTGTGTTAACAACCATTATTAAATGCTTAAATAATTAGAAATGGATTGTCCATGATGGATTCCTCGGTTATGTGTTGCAGATATCTACTTATGTTATGATTTACATTTGAGATGACATGAGGATCAAATGATATACCTTGATTTTAGTTTCATAGATGTTAGACTACTATGTTGCTCAATTGATCATATTGCATGATGATGCCAGTTTGAGATGATAGTGTCTATTATGATGATATCTGGTTATCCAGTATTTGGATATATCTCTGATTATGTTATGAGATGAATTTAATGCTATGGTTATTTACTTCATTCCTACATTGTTATCCTTTTTGTGAATGTGAGAGATGTAAATAGATTATTTTGATATAATTAAATAAATGGTTAAATTAGGTGATTGAATGATTTATTGCTTCGGCCATGTTATTATATGTAATTGCACTTGTTCATGTTATTTAGTGTGCAAGATTTATATCCCTAGTAGAGGCACATGGAGTTAGTGATTCAACTATTCATATTTTACCAATGTCATCCCTGTATGGTCAACGTATCCTTATTTTAATTGTTTAATTAAACCTTTCGATGATTATTAAATCCAAACTCATTTGCATTATGTGATTAGACCAATGAGCATCTCTGTGCATTTAGAGTTTCACATTATCATGAAAGTTGATAAGGAGATTTCTGTGTTTTTGGGTTTTTGAGCTTTTTAATTGATTTATTTTAATTTCTAGCAGCTTTGCCATAGATGAGTTCCTATTTCTAGGAATAGCCTATTTTCATTTGAGTCAATTCAGGGTTTAACTCAATTGCCTAGTTAATTTCCCTAATCAATTGTTCACTTGAAAAATGAATAAATATCCAAAAAGGAATTTAATTCCTTACTTCTCACTTTCAAATTAGAAAGTTGGAGAGTAAAACCCAAAATCCTCTTCATGAGGATTTACTATTTTTTTCATTGTGGGAGCTATCGGCGTGGGATCGTCGCAAGGTTGAGCTCATTGGATCCAGCTCAGGGAGACCTTGGATTGCTATGATTTTCAACTACTTTTGTAAGCTATTTATTTTATGGCTTTGATTCTCATTTTTCCTTTTTGGCTATGAGGTAGGGCTTTCCCGTATTATTGTTTTGGCTCTATTTCTACCTCTATTTTTGGTATCTGTTTGTTAGGACGCTGAGAACTAGTGTTCTTCTCCATTTTTGTTTGCTAGTTCTGCCAGGTTGGTTGGGTATGAGCATTTCCCTATTTTTTTGGATGAGAATTTGCAGTTTTACGCCGTAATGCTGGCCATTTTTGCATACAGTGTTTGAACTTAATTATTTTTGTATTTTTTGGGTTTTTGTAATGAAATGGGTTTTAATTTTATAATTTTTTCAAAATTTGGGGTTTTTACATTGTTTTGTGTACCACCATATTTTCTCATCTTTTCTTGGCACTATGTGGTTTGTGAACCTAGATGATTTGTTTGCAAATCAATCAGACCACTATTGCACTTTTATGTTGCATTGGGATGCATGTCACACCCATACTCTCGACGTTGTGTTTGGTTGAGTGATTTTTATACCTTTTTTTATTATTTCTTTTGGACCTTTGTTCTTGTTTTGTGGACACTACAATTCATGTAGAATCCATACTCTTGGATTGAGGCTGGTTGAGTAAGTTCATCATGTTTGGTCTTGTTGCATCATTTGGATTCGTCTAGAATCCATATTCTCAGATTGAGGCCCATTGAGTGATTTTATGATGTATGGTTTTATTGGTTCTTGTGATTCATGTAGAATCCATCCTCCCGAGTTGTTTTCGGTTGAGTGTTCTTTTGCATTGTGTTCTCATCCAATCCTTGTGTTATGATCTTTGTGATGGTGGTGCACCATGCGAGTATAGCCTTCATACTATCAAGCATGAGTGTTAGCCATGGATGTAATTTTTTGTGTTTTTGGTTGGATCATTATCTCTATCAGCATGGTGGGTGTGGACCTATGAGTGCCACATGGTTGGGAGGCATAGCTACCTTCACTACTTCTATGGATCGGTGTACAGAGATGGTCTTTTATCCTAATGTGACCACTACTGGATGTTTTCACTTGATGCTTTAGGATCTGGATTATGCTTTCTTATGATTTATGCTTTCATTGGAATGCTTCGATATCATTTTTAGATGATGTTATTTTATTTCACACATTTCCATATTATGATGTTTAGCATATGACTAGATGATGAGAATTGTTGCATTGGATCATCTATTGCTTATTGGTTTAGCATGTTACATTTCCTTCTTAAGATGTTCAACATGTGATAGGTGATATTATCTAATTGAAGGATTATCTTATGCTTTACTACTAGCATGTTAGATTTCCTTATGCTTATATTGTAGCATGTTTTAGTAGTGGCATCCCTATTACAATAGTACTGACAATTTGATTGGTGACTTGGGATGTTACACATGAGGGATGGCTAGGATCCATGATGGTCTTATGATGCTATTGATAGTTGGGAGGAACCATATACTAAGTTTGGACATTGTGACGTTGCTTCTATTCACTACAATGTTTCTTTTAGTGTGTTCTTTACTACTATGGTTCAGATGGATAGATGTTTCTCTTTCCTTGTTCATTATGCACTTGAGTGTTCATTCCTCAATTTACATAGATCCGGTACTCCTTGGTTTGGAGTTTTTCATGTTTTTATTCTTTTTATTTATCTTCTTTTGTCATGTTGATGTATTTTCTCACGTGGAAAGGCAGTTCCTTTTGTGAGAATGTACTTATTTGCATGAGAATGTACTTCCTCATGTGAGAATGTATTTCCTTGTGTAGAGATACAAGTCCTCATGTAGTGTGTAGCAAATCCTCATGTGGAGCCATGCACTTTCTCACACGAAGTGCTACAGGATCTCACACAAAACTCGAGACTAGTGCAGTTTCTCATGCGATAAATAGGGGGCAATCAGGCTTAGCTGAGGAAGGTTTGAAAGTTGGTTTTGGACACCATATTGGATTTCACACCTTTCTAGTTCAAGACAATCTTTCTTAGGGGTTTAAAATATATCATTCAAGTATAAGGTCCTTACACTTAAGATATATTTTAATAAATGTGATGAATCTTTTGAGATAGGCTTCGGACCTCTCCGAGATAATATAAAGATTCTAGGAAATGTCAAGGCTTTGGAATTTCAAACTTAGCCAAATTTCAGCATTTTGCATTTATACCCTAGCTTGGTGTTTTCTTGATGAGTGGTCATTCCTTCAAGCCCTCATCATGTGTGTTGTCATTGTTGGCCTTTGTTTGTTACGTTCAGAGATTCGTTCGTTGCCAGGATTGTGGTGAAATATTTTGTTGCGATTTTTGTGATCCCTATATAATGTCATCATGTGCATTCATACTTGTAAAAAAAAGAATATCTTGGCTTTAATTGAATCCTTGTTCCAAGGATCTCTAGGTGAGGCGTTACATACTCTGTTCATAGTGTAGACCATAGTATTCACAATTTCTCTCCAAAATGTCTTGGATACATCATTTTAACAAATCTCTTGTAGCTTCTCTAACTAGCTTGTTCCTTCTTTCTACAATGCTATTCTATTCAAGGGTCATCAACTCAACCTTTTAAGATCTATATTCTTCAATCTAATTCTTGTTCTAAAAATAATTGTTAATGATAACTTCCACATTTTCATGTTTAGCCTCTAGATCAACAATAGTTATCGAAGCTATCTCTTCTAGTACTTCCTCTTTCTTAATCAAATTATCCTTATCACAATCATTCAACAATATTTCCATACTTGGTCTAAATTCTTCAACTTTATCAGAAAGAAAACCCTTTCTAGTTTTCCTTACTCTTAGGGCATGTAGATGCATAATGACCAAACTCATTACATTTCCAACAAGAAAAAAATCCATGCCTTCTTTTTCTCTTTTCATAACAAAATCAATACCTTCCTTGATCTTCATGTCTTTTTTGGATAACCCACTAGGAATTTCCATAACTCAGGTGTCAAAATTTCTTTCTGAACATGTTTGTCATAGATCTCCCAAAGCTATTAAACTTTTTCTTCAAAGACCTAATCCTCTGATACCAATTGTTAGAAACAATAGTCCACCAAGATAACTAAGGGGGGTGAGTGTTCAATCAGTTATCCAACAATTAAAACAATTATCTTCATTAAATTGACTTAACCATTCAACCAAAGTAAACAAAAACCATAATAGAATGTTCATAGACAATTACACTAGACATGTTGACTAGGGACACACTTGATAAAAGGGAAAACCCTGGTGGGAATGACGCCCACAAGATGATGTACTAATATAAATATTCCTTGTTAGAGGATGGACCCTATTAGGAATCTATTATAATATTTAGTGTAATGAGTCCTAGTTACGAGACCTTGAATCCATGTTAGGATATTCCAACCCTATTAGGAGTTGTGGTATAATGTATGCAAGAAAAACTCGCTACCCAAACATGTAATTTCAACTACAAGAAGAGCTCACTGCTCAATCAAGTAATTTACTGTTATCTTTTTCTTTCCATTGTTCTTTCCTCTATCCTATCAACTGGACCAATTACTATCAAACCTTGTAGACCATTTCATGAACCTTGGATAACTCAACAAAACCTCGGCAATGAAGTTTCCTTCACTTCCATACTGCCCTACTCAACTTCACATTCTGTACTCTTTGCTACTTATCATCAATTCACATTACATTCATTCGATACCATGATAAAGGAAAATGTCCTTCCTTTATACCAATTCCATAAAATAATTTCTTGAGTTGGTCGTTAGACCTTCTCCATTAATTGTCATAGGACCACATTAAGAACACATTGCACTTACCGATAACCTTAATCTTCCTCCTTGAAACTTGAATAAATTTCCATACATGCAATATTATGAGGAGAAAGATTAGCAAAATAGTGATGATATTTTCATTTCACAAGCTAAGTATTTGAAAGACTTCTTGAAACTATTTGGATTAGAAATTTATAAACCTATTGGTACACCTATGATAACTAGTCATAAGTTATCAAAAAAAAATGAGACACTTGTAGTAGAGAAAAAGAATTATAGATCCATGGTTAGAGGTTTGTAATATTTGACTTGCACCAAACCAAATATAGAAAATATAATCGGGATTGTAGCTAGATTTCAAGATGATCCTAAGGAGTATCAATATGCAATAGTAAAGAGGATATTTAGATATTTGAAAGGAATGTCTTACTATGGAATTTGGTATGATAGATCAAGTGATTTCACTCTATGTGCATATACTAATGTGGATTGGGTAGGCAATATGGATGATAAAAAGAGAACTAGTGATGGAAAAAAATTTCTTGGAGGAGGATTAGTTTCCTAGCTAAGAAAGAAGCAAGATTGTATTTCTTAAGGTATAGTTGAGGTAGAGTATGTCACAACAGTAAATAACTATAATCAAGTTATGCAGATGAAGAAAATGTTGAAGGATATCAGGATTGATTTTAAAGAACCTTTTATCATATATTGTGATAGCACAAGTACTATGAGTATGTTTAAGAATCATGTATTGTATTCTAAAACTAAGCATATATCAATTAAGCATCACATGTTGAGAGAGAAAGCAAAAAAAAAAAGATTAGAATGGAGTATGTGAGTACTAAAGATCAAATTGTAGATATCTTTATGAAGCCTTTACCTAAATATAGATTTGAGTACTTGATTAGTATGTCTGCGGTTATACCCCTACGTACTTCTAAGCAGATGATGTAGTAACGGGATCAGTCTAGTGGTATAAATTATTATTGTTAAACTAGACTGAATGTTTATGCTTCCTATATGGGGGAGTATTTGACATGAGTTGGGTCATTGAGGACTCTTGTAATTTGGTTTTGAATAGTTTCTTTGGACACTCAAGCTGGTTGAAGACTTGGAGCAGTGTATTAACAATTGCTATTAAAAAATTCATAGACTATCATATCAAGGCCTTTGACATTGATGTCAATGGGAGAGAATATTCATGAAAAACATCTCCTAAGTAATGGGAGAGAAAAACTCCTAACTATGAATGATGGGATAAATATGTCTTTAGGGAGATTTAGAAAGATTCATGTAAGGAAGCAAGTATATCTCTAGGAGATATGCACCTAATGTATTGAGAATTGTTTAGTGTGTAAATATCTAGGAAGTCTCCATGAGAATTGTTTAGTGTACTAAGAAAGGTACTCTCAACTCTAGGAAAATCTCAAGCTTGTTTCAAACTTATTTTCATTGCTTATAATCTTCCAAGAAGAGTATCTCTAGATAATTTCTTAGTACAAGGTATCACTTTCTCAATCATATGTTGATGTAGTGCAAGGTAGGAGAAACCCCAAAAGAGACATCCAAACCCCTAAAAAATAACCAAATAATGGAAACATAATAACAAGCAACAATAATGCAAGATCTGATACCAAATCACAACTCTTTATTCATAAAATAACTAATTACATGAAATATGCCCAAAAGAAGGGCCTTCCATGATAATTCCAAATACAAAAAAAAAATACAATATCAATTTTAAAAGATCCAACTTATAATCCTAATACCAACTAGTATAAAACCACAACTACATTAGAACACCAAGAAGAATCCACACTTGTACCCTTAGGTCCACTAAGCATTCCTTTGGTTCTCAAGCTATAACTACTACCTCTTGAAATTTTGTAGATTTACCCTTCATCCTCTTCTCCAAGTTGGATGATAATGCCTAAAGACTCCAAAAAAACCTCTACTTATACCCAACCAAGCCACAAGTTGTCTCAGTTCATTAAAAATTGAATTAAATCCCTCACATTAAATATGTGTTGAACCACAAGTTGGCTACAACACAAATTAAATACCCAAAGTTAGTGCACAGACAACTCAAAACCAATAGGAACCAAGACCAAGCTGAGCATTAGTAAATTCTAAGCATTTCTAAGCTCCCAGAGCATGTTGACCACCACAATGTATGTCGATGTCCTAGTGCATGCTGACCACCATAGTGTATTATGAGCTCCAAGTATCTTTCAAGCTTCCTTCAATGATTGAGTAGACTTGGAAAACACTATTGATGAGCTCCTAGAGAAAATTGGGCTACCATTATCTACCGAGCATCCCAAGCTTTGTCAAATGTCTTCATTAACTGGGTCACTTAGTTAACACAACAACCAAACCAACTCAATATTTACTGAGTCACACTTCCTTCTTCAATCGAGTTTCCACACTCTAAATCCAAACCACATCATCATGTAGAATTGCAAGCCAACTAGGGATGCTCCTACATCATTTGCATTGTTTGCTTGGATGTCGGTGTCAATTTTTCCAAGATTTTCATTATAATATCATATTCTTCATTAGTTACTTCACAATCCTTTATTCCTCTAGTAATATATTATATTCTACCAATATAAATTCTTACAAATTTATGTTCCATCATTCTAGCATCTTGAAATGGACATATCCAATTTTGTAATCTAACCCTTTTAGCATACTTATCACCTCCAAAGGTAGATACCAAATCTTTCTATATTTCACTAGATAATCTCAATGATTTTATATAACTGTACTCATTTCCAAGAAGAGATGACAAAAGTGCTTCTATAGCAAGCATGTGACCCATGAACAAATCTCTTTTAAGTTTAGTACATTCTTCAAATTTTCTTTATTCCATTATGGTCTTCACATTCTTTGTAATCAGCCAATATCCACAACCCATGTATATCATATGTTTCTTCATCTTCTCTTTCTAGTTGTCAGAGTCACTCCATAAAACATAGTACTTTCTATTCTAAAATGACATGTCATTAATCTCCTTAAGCTATTAAGATTTTCCTTCAAGGACCTAAGGCTTTGATACCAATTTTTAGAAAGTCAATTCCACCAAGATAACTAAGAGGGGGTAAGGGGGTGAATAAGTTATCAGATCAATGAAACTTTTATTGACCTTAGGAATCCTTAAACATATAATCAATATAAACAATAACCCTAAGAATATACACATATGCAATAACACAAAATATGTTAACTAGGGAAACCTTTAATCAAAGGGAAAAACCCTATAGGGATAGTGCCCAAAAAATTGTGTACTAATATATAAATTCATTTTAAGAAGATGGACTCTATTATAATCCAATAAAATGCATTCAATACATATGAGTCTTTGGTAGGAGACTGTGAATCCTTGTGAGGAGATCTCAACCTTGTTAGGAGTTGTGCCAACCCTAGTAGGAGTTGTAGAAGGAAAATGACCCGCTTCCCAAATAGCTTTAGGGGAAAGACCACTGAAATCACTATTTAACTAGCCTATGCATTATTCCGTTTAGAATAATAGAAAATACAACTGATCTCAACAACTCAAACTCTTTTGATATTCTTTTATCATTCCTTTTCCACACAAAACCACTTCTTAGATCTCAATACGATACATGCAAACCTACATCACAATAATCCCTTTGATCACTTACTCACATGCACCTCACACTTAAAATTTTATTTCTATATCAAAAGCATCTTTTTCACAATTCTATACTTCATCAAAAGGAAAATAACCTTCCTTTATATCAAGTCCTCAAAATAACTCATTGTGTTGGCCTTGATGATTTCCCAATTACAATTACAATAGTGTTAGAAATTTAGATGGAGTAATTGAGAGGGGGGGGTGAATCAGTTACCACAAAAACATATCCATAGATCCCTTAGATGTATGATAAACTAGTTACTGTTGTCACTCAGTAAACATATAGAAAAATGTTGTAACTCGGTAGATGTAGTGTATGCTAACTTATTACTGATCTTTAAACATTCATAGTGATTAACATGCAACCATAAAAAAAAACATGAACATATGAGACACTAGATTTAACGTGGAAACCCAATATAGGAAAAACCACCAAGTAACTAGCTACTAATTTTCACTCTTCTGAAGTGAGCCCTATTAGGAGCCAACTTGGTTAAAGGTTACAAAACACACAGTTAAGTGTGACCTTGTTAAAGGATTTAATCACCCTATTTGGAGTGGCCTTGCTAGATGTCTTTAGAACAATTCAATAGAACTGTCACCTTGTTAGAGGATTTACAAATGGCTGTTAGAACAACTCTATTAAGATATGTAGGAATCATTGCAACAATGATGAAAAAGTAACAATGAAATGACCTAAATGAGATACAATTGAATTACTGATACATATCTTTGTTTTGCTTCACTAGATCCTTCCTGATCAAATAAAACTTTTCTACTCCTCAAGGATATCTGACCATCCTTTAAAGTTAGCTCACACTTTCTTTAATCAATACACTTGCATGCTCACTCATCACACTTTAGAATTCTCAACTTGACCTTTTTTATATACCTTTTAGATTATCAAGTTAGCTCATTTAAAAGTTACAATTACCAATAATTATTACATCAGTCGGCTACAAACATTACTTCAAATAATTAAACTTAAAATAACAAAATCCTTCATTGGCCGATCTAGCTCGGTAAACATTATTCCTAAACAAGAATGCATCCTTAGGTAATGTCTTGGTGAATATGTCAGCAATCTATTCTTTTGTATAGACGTATTCCAATTTGATCTCCTTATCCTACACCAATTCTCTGACAAAATGATATTTTATAACAATGTGCTTGGTTTTTGAATGCATCACTAGATACTTTGATATGTTAATTGTACTTCTATTATCACAAAACATAACAATTGGTTCTTTGATCTCAAGCTTCATGCCTACCAACAATAGTTTAAACCAAACAATGTTAGAACAATTCACTAGTACTACAACATACTCTACCTCTGTTGTGGATTGGGATGTGAAATTTTTCTTTTTGCTTGTCCAAGATACCAACCTTTTGCCAAGAAAGAATGCTCCTTCACTTGTACTCTTTTTGTCATCCAGATTACCAGCCCAATCAGCATCAGTGAACACTTTCAAGTCCAAATTTCCTCCAAATTTATACCACAAGCCATAATCTTTAGTTCCTTTCAAGTACCTCAAGATCCTTTTGATTGCCATCATATGATTTTCTCTGAGTTTTGCTGAAAATCTTGTGACTATACCAACTACAAGAGCAATATCAAGTCTTGTATGGACTACATACTATAATTTTCCAATCATTGATCTATATAAGGTCTGATCTACCTCTTTTGATTCATCATGTTTGGTAAGTTTTAGTCTAGTACACATGGGTGTTCCAACTAGCTTACAATCTTCCATACCAAACTTCTTGAGTATCTCCTTAATGTATTTAGACTGAGTGATGTAGATATCATTCTTGCTGTACTGAATCTAAAGACCAACAAATAACTTAATCTCACCAAACATAAATATTTCAAATTCTTTGTTCATTTGCTCTGAAAAACCTTTGCATAGATCATCATTTCCTATAAAAAAAAAGTATCATCCACAAATATTTTTGCCAAAACAATCTTGTTATCTGGTCCTTCCTTGATGTACAAGAAACTATTATCATTAGCTCTCTAGAAACCAATTTATGTAGGATAATTATGCAATCTCTCATACCATGTTCTAGGAGCTTGTTTCAAATAATAAAATGCTTTGTATAATTTTCAAACCATGTCCTTCTTGTCTGAATCAACAAAACTTTTAGGTTGCTCAATGTAGACTTCTTCATCAAGAATACCATTGAGAAATGTAGATTTGACATCCATCTAATATACCTTAAATCCTTTGTATGCTGCATATGCTAATAAGGTCTTGACATATTCCAATCTTGCAACAAGAAAAAAATTCTCACCATAATCAATTCCTTCTTCTTGAGAGTAGCCTTTACATACCAATCTAGCTTTGTTTCTTAATACCTTACCATCTTCATTTAGCTTATTCTTGAATACCCACTTTTTTCCAATCACATTTTTATCTATAGGCCTAGGTACAAGAGTCCATGTTTTGTTCTTCTCTATTTGTTCTATCTCTTCATTCATAGCCTCAATCCAACTTTCATTTTCCAATGCATCTTAGACATTTCTAGGTTCAAAATCAGCAAGTAAACAAGTACCTTTTAGCTTACTTCTTGTCATAGTACCTTCTAATTTGTCTCCAATAATCTAATCTGGTGCATGATGTCTCTTGACATACTTGGATAATATAAGTTCCTTGCCTCTTAAATGAATTTCATTGTCATCCTCTTGCACTTCAACTTCAGTTTCTAGCTACTCTAGCTTAGTAGGCATTGGCTTGGTAGCTTCAAACTATGACTCAGTTCCTTGTGACTCTGTTGGAACTTCTTGCAACTCAGTGACTAAAGACTTGGGAGTAGAAGTCTCCTGATTGATAGATGTATTTGGCATTGTATCAAGTTCAATGAAAACAAATCTCCTATAATCTTCTAGTTCCTTTTTTCTTTCTTCTTCAGTCCTTTCTACAAACTCATCAACTTTCACATGTGCACTTTCTATGATTTTGTGAGTAGACAAATTCAAACATCTATATGCCTTACTCTTACAAGAATATCCAAAAAAATACCTTTAACACCCTTCACATCAAATTTTCCTTTTCTAGATTCTTTCAAAATGTAACATCTACATTGTGTTTATAGTCATACTATAACTCATAGGGGGTTTTGAATGAGACCTTTTTTAGCTGTACTTGGTTCAAGGTATGAACTGCAGTGTCGATAGTTTCATTCCAGTATTTGATAGAAATGTTATTTTTAATCATTAGAGTCCTTGCACAATCCATGATAGATTTTTTCCTCCTTTCAGCTATTTCATTCTACTTGAGAGTTCCATGAGTTGATACTTGTCTTTTGATTCTTCTTTCAATGCAAAAGTTATTGAATTCATGGGAGATGAATTCACCACCTCTGTTTGATCTCAAAGATTTCAATATTTTCCCTATTTCCTTTTCTACTTTGGCCAAATACCATTTCAATTTCTTAAATGCTTCTGAGTTCTCTCTTAGATACATAATAGTCATCATTCTAGAGTAGTCATCAACAAAAAGAATGAGGAACTTTTCTCTAGTATAGCTCTCAATTCCAATAGGTCCACACAAATTAGTATGTAGAATTTCTAAAAGATCTTCAGACTAATAGCTTTTTCTTTTAAAACTAGTCTTTCCCATCTTACCAATCTGACAATTTTTACATAGACCAACATCTGGTTTCTTCAAACTAGGGATGCCTCTTACTTTCCTGAATTTTCTTATCTTTACCATGTTACCAAATTTTGCATGACATAACCTTTTGTGCCATAACCAAATTTCTTCAACTTGAGCAATAAAACATAGGCACTCACTAAGTTCAAGATAAAAACAAGTTACCTTTTGTTTGTATGTCTAATCCAATCAACTTTCCTTTGTCATCCAGTAGTCTTGCCTTTCCATGCATGAATTCCACCTTGAATCCAATATTGATTAGTTGTGCCACACTCAATAGATTATGTTTTTAGTCCCTCAACCCAATAGGCATTATCACATACAAGTTCTTTGGTTAATGAGATTCGGCCTCTTCCTTTTATGCAACAAGGTTCATTATTTCCAAACCTTACACTACCAACATCATAATCTTCAAAATGTTCAAACTTAGTTTTGTCACCAGTCATCTGATGAGAGAAACCACTGTCTATGATCCATGTATCATTTTTTCTCACATGAGAGATAAGTGTCATCTTATCTTCCTCATCATTATCAGATTCATCTTTCCCAGCAATGTAAATAATTTCATCTTCACTATTATTAGAATCCTTAGAGTCCTTGGCCATAAAACATGTTTTCTTACCTTTGTCCTTGAATGATTTGAAATCTTTCTTGCCATTGCACTTATGACCTTTCTTTTCATCCTTTGCTTGCTTGGGCACCTAGCTGCAATATGACCAATTTTCTCACATGAAAAATAGATTAGGGGAACTTTACCTTTGTATTTTCCTTTTCCTCTAGAATACTTCCTTGCAAGTAGAGCTTCAACTACTACAAGATCACTATCAGAACTTTCTTCTAATTCTTCTTTACTTTCTGACTGAGAATCCTTTATCTTCTTGCCTTTTTCCTTGAGTGAAAGCTTGGCTTCAAATGTTGATTCAATGTTCTTGGAAGCTGGAACATAATTTTCATAGTTATCTAGCTCAAATGCAGTCAATCTTCCTACTATGGCATCCAAATTTATCTTATGATTTGCTTCACATCTTCTTTCTTGAATTGGAGATACTCTAATTGCATAAATGGGAAGTAATGTTCTAAGAAATTTACTTACAACTATTTCTTCTTTGATATCTACTCTAGAAGCTTTGATTGCACTAACACTTTCTTTGACTCTTTCAACATATTTGGCAATGTTTTCATCCTCCCTCATTATCATCTAATCAAATTTTCCTCTCAGACTTTCTACTTTGGCTCTCTTCACATTGTCATCACTTCCATAGATATCCTTCGACTTGTTCCACATTTCAAAGGTAGTTTTGCAGTCCTTGATATCATCAATTTCTTCATAACTTAGGGCAGATGCAATGTCTATCATCATGGTGTTATGAGTCTTCTTCTCAACAATGTCATTAATATATAGCATACCAAAAGGAGTTGTGTATTCTTGATCAAGGTATTTGAATCTTGTATCTCCAATGGAAGCCAGATGAAGTCTCATCAATCCTTGCCATGCTAAAAAGTTATCCCTATTAAGCCTTGGAATTTCCCTTGTGTAAGACATCCAAATCTTTAGCTTAGATCCTTGAAACCCTTCCTACAAGAATCAAAAGCTCTGATACCAATTGTTGGAAATATAGATGGAGTAACTGAGAGTAGGGGTGAATCAATCACCACAAAGACATATCCACAGATCCCTTAGATGTCTAAGAAACTAGTTACTGCTGACACTCAATAAACATATAGAAAAATGTTGTAACTCAATAGATGTAGTGTATGTTAACTTATTATAGATCTTTAAACATTCACAGTGATTAACATGCAACCATAAAAGAAATAACATGAACACATGAGACACTGGATTTAACATGGAAACAACTAGCTACTGATTTTTACTCTTCTAAAGTGAGCCCTATTAGGAGCCAACCCAGTTAAAGGTTACAAAACACACTTTTAGGTGTGACCTTGTTAAAGGATTTAATCACCCTATTAGGAATGACCTTGCTAGAGATCTTTAGAACAATTCAATAGAACTATCACCTTGTTAGAGGATTTACAAATGGCTGTTAGACCAACTCTATTAAGAGATTTAGGAATCACTACTATAATGATGAGAAAGTAACTATGAAATGACCTGAATGAGATGCAACTAGATTACTGATATAGATCTTTGTTTTGCTTCACTAGATCCTTCTTGATCAAATAAAACTTTGCTGCTCCTCAAGGATATTTGACCATCCTTCAAAGTTCACTCACACATTCTTTAATCAATACACTTGCATGCTTGCTCATCACACTTTAGAATTCTCAACTTGACCTTTCATATATACCTTTCAGATTATCAAGTCTCCTCATTTACAGGTTATAATTCCCAATAATTATTACATCAGTCAACTACAAACAATACTTCAAATAATTAAATTTAAAACAACAAAATCCTTCATTGGTTGACCCAGCTCAGTAAACATTGTTCCTAAATGGATTTCTTGTGTTAACTAATAGAGTTTTGGTTAACACTACAAAATCCTTTGGAGATCAAGTGAACTTGGTAAATACTGACTTTCCTTCATTAACCAAGTAAGCTCAGTTAACACAGACTTCTACCACAAAATTCTTTGATGTCTAAGTTAGCTCAATAGAAACTATTTCCACAAAGTAATTTTTAGGAATGCTTAGTAGACTTACAAAATTGCTTTTTTGACCAACTGAGCTTGGTAGACACTAAAAATTTCTTTTCTAAACAACTAAGCTTGGTAGACATTGACTGATAACTGATATGACATTTGTGTAACATCAAAGATAACACACAATTGAACAATTGTATCCAACAAATAAGACTTCATTAAAATAACATGTTACATTACATCTTTTCATAATTACATAATAATGATGTCATTATTAGGATGTCCTTTGTGTCTATGTAACTATGCACAACCAAATTCTATCCCTATTACGAGATATAATTTGAACACCATAAACCACTTCTCAAGAACTTATCAAAAATTATAATTGAACTATTTTTTGTGTTGTCATTAATGTAAAATCTACTAATGAGATAATTTTTTATCTGATCTAAATGTCATATCTATTTGATTGATGAAGAGGATATGAGAAGTTGTTCACAACAAAATCATCTAAAGGAAAGGTTGACTTATGAAGAGGAAATGGCAAATGGCCATTTGATTAGTTAGACTTTGACAAGACAAAGTAATTTTTTAAATCATGATGATAGAAGAAAAGATAATAATGTTTAAGTCTTGAAAGTGTGAAAAAAGACAGATCACTTGTGTAGGCTTGATCGATTAATAGAGTAAAAGACTAAGAAAGTTTGATGAACATGTTGAGTGACGCTAGTGTCAACCAAGCCATAGTAAGTAGTGAGAGAATTCAATGTTAACCAGGCATCAGCATAAATTGAGTGATAGTGTTGATGTCGAGCAAGAAGTTTTGTAGCGACTGATTTATTTAGTGATGATCAAGTGTTAGAACTTAGTGTTGGTTGAGGAACCACATTTTAACTATTTGTGAGAAATTATAATTTCCATCTAGCTAAGTTGATTTATTGGGATATGGAAAATGTGTTGAGATAAGGATTGATGAGTTGGATCATTTAACTTTAGGAGAGGATTAGGTAAATGATCTTAGAGATGAACTCAAGGATAATTTTCTAGAAAATAAGAGATAAATAGAATGGTGATTGGATACATTGTATCTAATGGATTAAATCATGAACCCTGAGATCTATGATGTTGATTAAGTGACAAGCACTCAGAACTACATATTTAAAGAGGTACAGCTCTAGGTGAACTTTTAGTGTGCATGTAAAAGAGATATTATAGTGTAGAGAAATTGTCCATGTGCAAGAGAGAATATAGTTTAGAGAAATTGTGTTTTTGGAAGAGGGAATATAGTGAATAGAATTTGTGCATGTGTGGAGGAGGTCTAGAGAGTTGGAGTTGCTACTATTTTTTTATTGAAAAATCTAAGAAAAAGGCTTAATTGAGTAGGAGAGAAGGGTGATTTCTTGAAGGTTCGCCAAGCATATCTGAGATTGAGATGACAATGGAGGCTAGATAGTTAATCAGTATTGAGAGCTGAGCATGGATCTAAACATACAAAGTGAGTTGTGCTTAAAAGATCAATCCTATCATTACTTTCTAACCATTCTGAATAGTACTTGAAATCCTCTAATTGATGCTGACCTAACAGTCATAAGGACCTAATAGTCTTTGTAAATCCTTTAACCTAGTGGCATTCTAATTGAATGTTCTAAAGTCCTCTAACAAGGCCATCTTAATAGGGTGATTAAATCCTTTAAAAAGGTCACATTTAATAGTGTGTATTGTAACCTGTTGGAGTTCTTCCCAGTAAAGAACATATCAAGTGGATTTAGACCTAATACCAAGAAACAAAGACTAGGGACAAGCCTAAGGATGAGCTAAATCCTAAATTCAGCAAGGCTAAATCTTGGTTCTGGGCCAATTAACAAAGTCATTAGGACTCACTTCACTTTAGGCTCTGCTAATCCAAGGTGGGTAAACCTAAGGAATTTATCTTATGAACTTGATACTTTTCTCTGCAAGATTACCCTCTATAGTAGAAGCTAACAAACTTCCTGATTGCAGTAGCTAATTACAACCAAAGAAAGTAACAACAAACAAGCCATGATTGACACTTCTAGCTCTTCAATAAATAAAAAGGGAAATTGATGTTTAATTAAAGTTTTGATATCTCATCATAACCCGGGTATGCAACAACAAAGAACATGTATCCTTTAGGCTGACTAGTCCCTTATCCATTAGGCATCAACTGAACCTTAACACATAGATGGGTACCTAAAATATACTCATATATTCAGACACCTGATCCATCTACCTGACTTGCAAGCAGATATCTATCTTCATAAAAACTCTCATACTTACTATGAAATCCTCCTAGTGTAACCTACAACCCTGTCAGTATAAGCAAGCATTTATATGGATCTTTGTTCCACTAGCAAGTTTATCCAAACATACAACCTCTTAGGACTACAATTGAGTTAAAGATCTTCATTCTCAAGCACAAAAAATTGCAAATAATAGAAGAAGGAGATGAAAATTAAAATGAAACTAAAAGAGATGAAGCTCTTGTATTTATTTCCCTAAAACCAATACATCATCTACATGTTAACACTCAAAAATACACAAAGAATGAATATGTAATATGAAATGCATCCAAAAAAATACAATATTTTTGTTCATAATAGAAGAACACTAAGAAAATGTTATCACAACTATGAAAAAAATCTTAGGAAATTGGAACTAGACTGGTCCCACAATCCTCCTAAAATCTTAAAAAAATTGGAACCCTTAAAATTAGTAGAAAAGGAAGATATATAGGGGAGAAGATATTTTTGGAATTGCAATATGAACTTGACATTTGTCCCATAGAAATGATCTTCAATCTGAAGTTGCTAAAACTAAACTTTTTCCATCTGCTTGCAACTAAGATTATAAATGATGCACAAATATCTGATATGTCTCCCTTTTAATAATCTACAAAATATGTCATAGAGAAAATATCAAGAATTCATCACAAGTTGTACTGAAGCCTCAAATTTGATCTTAATATGTCACTTCTACTTTTGTCGGCAAAAACAACTTGTGCTATTACTAAAAACACAATTACCTCCAATTGCTTTTAAAAACAATTAAATCACTCTTTAATTTTTTGGAGAAGTCAAAATAGATGAAATCACGGCCAAAACTGATTGAAATTTCATCTACAACTTTAAATCTTCACTTTTCACTGAGAAGCCCCCAAAATCAAAAAATCTCTTGCAGTTGCTATCGCCTGATACCTACACAAAATCTGATAGAAAAAATAGAAAATTCACTATTTGTCAATTCCAATGATATATTATAGTGCCCATTCTGGATTAAAAATGCCCCCTTCAGACCACTCTAAAAATTAGGCCTCTGCCATGAACAATCATTAAAAATTTGAAATTTAAAAAAAAATTATATTGTATAAACTATATAAAACATTAAAAATTTAAATCTTGGATTTTGATTTTATTATTTTTCATTCTTCCCCTTATTCCTCCAATCCATTAATGCCACATGTCAATTCTTCATTTTTCAATTATCAAGCGAAGCCCACATCAAATTTACATTTAAAACACTTTAATCTTCACCGTCATATGATCTTAAGGCTCAATCTTTATATTATGACCATTGGTAACATTGCAGATCCTCCCATGTCTCTCCACGATCATACAATGGGCATATTAATTAAATATTTAATTAATCTTCACTCCCCAATCACTCATTATTAATATTCTATTAATATCTCGAATCTTTAAAATCCCCCGTAGCATCGCATCTCATTTGAAAACTCCTCCTGATCCCACCACAATGTCTTAATGCGATATCCCAACACAAGTGTAGCATCAGAGCCTTCAAATTAAACTTCTTCAATCATACAACATGATCATGTCATCATGACATCCATTCTCTTCATGTCCTGATCCTTCAAAGACCTTGTAACATCGCAAGGCCTCAAAATGTATGCCTCGATCACACGAGGGAAGTCAAATTATGTTGACCACATAGCAAGCTGAATGAAGGGGCCCCTCCACATGCACAAGCGGCTTTACAAATAAGCGTGTCTTAAAAACAAGGCAATGTTTGAGTACGTGGGAATTTAAATGGTAAAATTCCAGCCACTTTGCTAATGTGGGACAAAAGTGCCTAGCGAAAACTTAGTTTGCGTAGATTGTGAAGGATTTCATATGTACATGGAGCATCCTGTTCTACTCCCACCTTGCTAAGATTCTCCTCTTTAACCTGCATGCTTCCTTCCCTATTCGTGCAGCGTGAATGGCTCTTTTGTTGAAGTCAAGGACTACACTTTACATGCCTCTTGCCATTTAGCATGAGTTTTCCCCTTTATGCTAAAAGCCATGGACACCTCCTTGTCTTCTCACCTGCAATTAGGTTTAAAACATGGGTGCTCTCTTCCTTGTATAGTGTTCCTAGCCAGGGGAGATCATCTACCACTTCCATTACTTGCTGCCCTCAAATGCTGAATAGCTGGGACATGACAACAAAATGGAGAAGTCGAAGCACAATTTGTGTTTCACATAACCCATGAAAATATGCAAAGCTGATATTCAGTAGTTTTAGCATATGAACATATTTTTCGAAATCATGCACCCATATCTAGACTTCCCAATACATTTTTCAAATGTAATAGGGGTCAAAATGGCATTGTTTGCTACTGGTTGTGGAAAGCTTTGCTTCTTAAATTAATACTTCTTAGCAATCAAATTGCATAAGACAATCAAAATGGTCCTTAAAAGATTGCTCAAAAAGTATCCATTGTAATGAAAGTAATCCTAAAAAGGGATAAAGAAGAAAAAACCTCCAATGAAAGAAAAAAGGATCCACATTTTCACACATATAATGCTTATTTGTTCCTCAAAATGGAAAAACAAACATTCATTCCAAGATTTTAACAATCTCAATTTTGTCCCAAAAATTCGAATAGTCGAGAGTATCAAAATGCTCTTTGAATACTTGTACATTACTTCTACATACTCCCTAGATTCTGATTAAATGAATATGAAAATAACATGCTACTGATCTAATGGAATCAGTCGGGCCCCAAAGCAAGTCTGGCTAAAAAAAAATTGTTTTCAAACAACTGATTTTGCAAACTGATCCATTGATCATTTCAAACTGTCTAAAATCAAATTCAAACACAAATTCACCACTTAAAACCTATTTTAAATCACCTCTGTACCACTGTGTAATTTGTGCCAAGAGGCCTATTGCTTGGCTTAAAAACTGATTCAAACATCTGACCAAGCTCTAGAACTTTAGATATCTTATCTCTTTGACACATTCAATAGGCCTACCAAATTATTGTTGCATGATGACATCAAGGTCAAAAGATATTGATCTCCAAACATGCCTACTTAAATTTACCTACAAATAAACATATCAAAAAACTAGAAATTGTGTTTGGTTTTGGCTTTGAAAACTGCGCAAACGAATGTTTGAGGTGACAAAAATTGGGGAATTTGTTCTTTGACATGAGGAGAAAGTAATTATAAGATTTGGGCTCATGACGAATCATGGGATGCATTTGGAAAGCATGCAAAGTGGGCTACCTGGATTTGTAGGATAGTGAACATTAGTAAAATAGTGTTTTTTGTGTATGGAAAGGCCCTGGGAAAGTGTGCAGATGGATTTCTCAAGGATTAAAAAATGGCATACTTGTAGTATTTTTGGTATAGAACATAGTGGTACAATCCATTTGGTCCCACCAATCATAGACTCAAAGATATGACATCCCGAATAGGGCTCCCAATCAATCTGCACTTCTCATTACCAGTGAAACCTTTAAAAATTGCAAATGGAATCATGTTTGAAAATTGATCAAACGGATTCGTCATAAGCTCAAAATTGGAGTGTATAAAGACTCTGACCCCTAGAATATGATGTAAAATGAATTTTCTTATTTGGGTCAACTAGTGAAAAGTTAGAGCTTGTCAAACAAGGTTACCCAACAATATGAACAATATCCAGATGTATGAAAACAATAAATTGCCAACATTGAGGGGTTCAAAACCTAGTCAAACGGATTCAAAATGACTCAAAGCTTGGAACATACGTTCTTTGTTATGCATACTAAGCATCCTCAAAGTGGAGAATCATGAATCTTAATTAGGTAAAAGATATTCAAAGGCAAATTGGGTCTCCAGTCACTATTTGACACTTCGGCAAAAAATGTAGAACTCTTAAAAAATGTAGAACTGAAAACTACTCAAAATGGAACTTCGCAGAATGGTTTAGAAAATCAGTTTATAATTACTAAACACATTCATAGGTTGAATGAAGGGTATTAGAAACATAAAACACCACTTGGACCATAATACGATAGCCAGGTACATATGCATGAAAAGCATTCATAGGGGGCTCAAAACACTGAATGGACACTCAAAATGGAAATGCAATTTTGAGCACCAACATAACCTTTAACTAGGTTGGTTCTTAATAGGGCTCACTTCAGAAGACTGAAAATTGGTGACATGTTGCTGATGGTTTTTCCCAAATTGGGTTTCCATGTAAAAATCCTAGTGTCAAACTTATGTGGATGTTGTTGTGATGATTTATTGATTTAAGTTTAGATTCTACAAGTCTATTATTTATAAAATAGTAGACATCTAGTTAATGTTGCAAATAGTTTATAGTCGAGACTGAGGAATGAAATGATAAGATCTGAAATCCTTCAAGAGTTTGTTTGTTCAATTGGTTCATCTGGACCTTGGATAATTGATACACCCCCCTCTCAGTTATTCTAAATATTCTAAAAATTGGTACTAGAGCATTGGTTCTTGTAGAAAGAAGTTTGAAGGTACTCAAAGATAAAGATTGTGGTGTACAAAAGAGAGGTACTAAAGTTGAACAAAGAATTTTTTTCTATATGGCAGAAGTTGATGAGGCTACATATAGCTAGTATTGGTGATGTTGCATTTCATTTTCTAGAAAATGCATATGTGGACATAACAATAGTCCCCCTAACTACTCAACAACTGAAATAAAATAAAGAACATAACCAATCAATATTGAATATTTCCTAAAACCTAATCTATGCTAAGTTTGATGACCTAAAGGAATACAATAATTGAAAGGAAATGTGGGATAAAATAAAGACCATCTTGTAAGGAAACTCAGGTGCAGAAATAGCTTCCTACACTAATCTCTTAAGAGAAGTATGGTACAAATCCTATTAAAATATTTTACACTTACAGATTCAATATCATGTAAACAAAAATATTATAGCAAATAAAGCATAAAGAAAATAGACAGAGAAAGAAACACATAACACAAAGATTTTCTAGTGCGGAAAAACCTTTCGATAAAACAACCCCACCCCTCCAAAACTTGCACAATGTATTATCTTCAACACAAGGTTGCAATACAAAAAAGCAACAACAGAAGACTCCAGTAGCAACTCACAATACCAAAAATACACTTTTTCGCATATCACCTCTTCGTAACCCTAAAAATGCTTATAACATGTGCTTCACTTTTAGGGCTACTCCCAAAGGTAACCGAATTAGGGTGTTACCATTCTCTAAGAAAATAGGAACCCCACTATTGGGGTAGAGTGTACAATACTCAAATTTATCAGTTGCCACATTTCTTCACCTGTCAGTGAATCTTCCTAACATAGCTCTTACATGTCATAGGAATCTGTCATAACCATTTTAGCTATGATCTCCTTATACACAATTCAAGATGTCGATACATTAACATTATTTGCAAGAAATACATTTTACAAAACAAATAATAAGAATAAGAATTATCCAAGGTTGAGACACCTTATTCCTAACATTCTCCCACTTGTCGACCACCTTGTAAGAGCGACAACAACATAACAGGAACTAACCACTATAGGCCAAAAGGCCCATAGACTCTGAACACCATCTGAACTTCTCAATGCCCACTAGTTTTGTTAATGCATCTGCATCATTCTTCACAGTATCTACCTTCTCCAAATTTACCTTTCCATCTTCCACCATATCTCTCACAAAGTGAAGCTGCACATCAATGTGCTTCATTCTAGCATGGAAAGTTAGATTCTTCGCAAGGCAAATAGCACTCTGACTATCACACCAAATAGTAATCTATTCTGTATCAACACCAACATCAGAACACAATCTCTTAAGCCAAATGGCTTCCTTACAAGCATGAGTAGCAGCCATGTACTTAGCTTTTGTAGTGGACAAAGAAACCACAGGCTGTTGCTGGCTCATCCAACTGATGGCACCACCAAACATAGTGAACACATAAGCACTGGTGGATCTCATGCAGTCAATATCACCTGCCCAATCTAAATCCACAAACCCATGAATACAAATTGAATGCAGAGATCCAGAAGAGTTACCATGATAACATATGGAGTAATCTGATGTACCCCTCAAATATCTAAATACTCGCTTAACTGCATCCCAATGTACCCATCCAGGATTAGCCATAAACTGACTCAGGACTCCCAATGCTTGGGCAATGTCTAGTCTAGTATAGACGATAGCATACATAAGACTGCCAACTGCACTAACATAAAGTACTCTACTCATTTCCTCCATCTCACTAGGAGATTTTGGACAATCATCTATAGATAACTTTGTTCCCACAGGAATAGGAACACATAGTGGTCTACAATCTGCCATGTTGAACCTGTCCAACACAGACTCCACATACTTACTCTGACTCAACCAAAGTTTTTTGCTAGACCTGTCTCTACTAATTTCAATACCCAAGATCTACCTAGCTTCCCCAAGATCTTTCATCTCAAACTGTGCTGACAACTAAGATTTAAAATTAGAAATCATACCCTTACCCTTCCCAAATAGCAACATATCATCAACATATAATGCAACAATCAGAAGACAATCATTTTCAGCTCTGAAATAAACACAATGATCTGATTTCAATCTTACAAATCCAATTGACCACATCCTAGGAGATTGCTTCAAACCATATAGAGATTTCTTTAATCTACAAACTAAGGATTCTTTACCTTTAACAAGGTAGTGCTAGGGCTATGACATATAAATCTCTTCCTCCAAATCACCATGAAGGAAAGTTGTCTTCACATCCATCTGTTCTATCTCTAAATCATATGATGCAGCAAGAGATAATATAAATCTAATGGATGTCAACTTTGCAACAGGAGAGAATATTTCACCATAATCTATTCCCCCTACCTGTGAATACCCCTTTGCAACCAATCTAGCTTTGTACCTTTCAACACTGCCATCTGCACAGAATTTCTTCTCGAACACCCATTTATAGCCAACATATTTTCTCCCTTTAGGAAAAGGTACAAGGTCCCAAGTTTTTTTTTTCTCAAATGAAGCCATCTCATCATCCATAGCCTCAATCCAAGAACCTGCATCTTCCATGCCCAAAGCTTCTTTCACAGATCTAGGCTCATCAGTGTTAGTAATCAAAGCAAAAGCACAACTAGAATCTAACATAGAATAACCAAACCTTTCTGGTTGCTTTCTTTCTCTCGTGGATCTCCTCAAGGGCTATGGTTGAGGTTGTTCTTCCTCTTCTTCTGAACTATCAGAGCTGCTAGAGCTCTCCTCATCATTAGACCCAACATGGTCTCTCTATTCAATCTTCTCAGGGATAGGAGGCAACTGAACAACATCTTTTTACTTTTCTTTTTCATCTGGTTGCAGCACAATAGGAGAAGATGTTAGCTCTCTAAAAATAACATTTCTACTATAAAACACCTTACTAGTCACAGGATCCCAAAGCTTGTATCTTTTCACACCAGCACTGTACCAGATGAAAATACATTTAAAAAATTTGTTTTCCAACATAAATCTTTTTTCCTTTGAAACATGTGCATAAGATTCACAACCAAAAACATGAAGATGTCTAATTGAAGGCTTCTTACTAGACCACACCTCCATGGGTGTCTTACCAACAAAAGCTGATGTAGGAGATCTGTTAACAGATATTAAGCAGTGGCCACAGCTTCGGCCCAGAACATTTGTTCTAAAGTAGCTCCACTAAGCATACTCCTAGCCTTCTCCATCAGTGTCCTGTTCATTCTCTCTACAACTCCATTTTTCTCTAGGGTATAAGGAGTTGTCTTATTCCTCTCAATACCTTGTTCTTTATAGAATTGTTCAAACTCTGCTAAGCAAAACTCACTACCATTGTTAGTTCTCACACACTTAATCTTCTTACTAGTCTGATTCTCTATAAGGGCTTTAAATTCCTTGAATCGACTAAAAACTTGAGTTTTACTTTTAAGGAAATAAATCCATGTCCTTCTATTGTAATCGTCTATGAGAGATACAAAAAATAAAGACTTGGAGATTGAAGGAACTTGTACACGACCAAATACATCAGAATGATGTGAGAACTAGAGTAAAACTGAACATGATTTTGTTTACCGTAGATACAGTGTTCATAGAAGTCCAACTCAAGATTGCAATCATTTAACCCCTCGATGAGATTTTTATTTTTTAGGGTTCTGAGACCCTTTTCACCAATGTGACCAAATCTCATATGCCACAACATTGTCTTTTCTGCAAGAAGCTTTCCTCCCAAAGTGTTTGCATTTCCATTGGAACCAATAACCACAAAATTCTTCACTACTCATTCAGATGGTGAGGATGAAGAACTATTACATAGAGGAATACATGCATCTAGCTAAAATAAGGTACCTCTCCTAGTACCCCTTGCAAGCACTATTGATCATCTCATCATCTTGCATCCTTCTTTTCAAAAAACAACTTGCACACCTACATCATTCCACATACTTACAGATATTAGGTTTTGTGCCAAACCTAGAATGTGCATAACTCCATTGATTCGCTTTACTCATCCATCAAGAAATTTGATAGTGACCCTTCCACGTCCAACTATCTTTAGGTGAGAATCATGACCCAAGTATACCTTTCCACCATCAAACTCTTCATATTTTGAGAACCAGTTTCGATGAGAGGTCCTGTGAAAAGATGCATCTGAGTCAATCAACCACACATCATCAGATGCATGGGCTGCCAAAGCTATGATAAATGCATCACCATCTTCTTGAGATATTTCTGAGGTTGAATCTGAACCTTTCTTCTTCTTCTTTAGCTCTTTGTAATCTTTAGGAAAGTGCCCAGGTTTATCACAGTTCCAACATTTTTCCTTGGACTTATTGGAATTCTTTGACTTCCCACGAGATTTGGATCTACCCTTATTGTCAAACTTATTGTCATTTCTCTTCCCTCTTTCCGTGGATCTCCCACGAATAGCAAGGGCTTCTTTTTCTAAAATAGAAGCCTTTCTCTGCATCTCGTCTGATAGTAGTGAAGAAACCACATCATCCATTTTGAAAGTGACTAACGTGCTTCTGAGAGCCATCACAAGATGGTCCCATGAATCCAGTAAAGAATACAATAGTGTGTAGCAGTGATCCTCCTCCTCTAACTTGACACCAACTGATGTCAACTATGCAGCCAGCAGATTAAATGCATTTAAATGATCCGTTAAGGATCCACCTTCCTCCATTCATAGAGAGTACAACTTCTTCCTCAGGAACAACTTGTTCACCAAATATTTGGCTTGATACATAGCCCCAAGTCTTTCCCACAAACTATATGCGGTTTTCTCATCTAGAACATTCAGAAGGACTACATCAATTAAACAAAGTCTTATGAGACCCTTAGCTTTATGGTCTTTGATATCCCAATCTACTTGAGCTACAATTGTTGGTCTTGTAGCATTTGAAGTCACTTCCCATAGGTCACGATCTTCCAACATGTCTTCCATCTTGAGTTTTCACAACTTGAAATTAGTGCCATTAAATTTCTCCACCTCCATTCTTCCATATGATGAACTCGCCATCTCAATCTACAAATAATATTTAGGATGCTTTGCACAAGACTCCCACTCAACTTGAGATTACCTCAAAAAACCCTAACCAACAACTAGGATCAAAAGTTGATCAGGCTCTGATACCACTTGTAAGGAAACTCAGGTGCGGAAATAGCTTCCTACACTAATCTCTTAAGAGAAGTATGGTGCAAATCCTATCAAAATCTTTTACACTTATAGATTCAATATCATGTAAACAACAATATTACAGCAAATCAAGTATAAAGAAAATAGATAGAGAAAGAAACACATAACACAAAGTTTTTCGGTGGGGAAAAACCTTTCGGTAAAACAACCCCGCCCCTCCAGAACCTGCAAAATGTATTATCTTCAACACAAGGTTACAATACACTTGCAATGCAAGTTCAACAGTGACAACAAAAGACTCCAGTAGAAACTCATAGTACCAACAATACACTTTTTCACATATCGCCTCTTCGTAACCCTAAAAATGCTTATAACATGCGCTTCACTTTTAGGGCTACTCCCAAAGGTAATCGTATTAGGGTTTTACCATTCTCTAAGAAAATAAGAACCCCACTATTGGGGTGGAGTGTACAGTACTCAAATTTATCAGTTGCCACATGTCTTCCCCTATCATTGAATCTTCCTAACATAGCTCTTACGTGTCATAGGAATCCGTAATAACCATTTTAGCTATGATCTCCTTATACACAATTCAAGATGTCGACACATCAACATTAGTTGCAAGAAATACATTTTACAAAACAAATAATAAGAATAGGAATTATCCAAGGTTGAGACACCTTATTCCTAACACATCTATGGTGGAGATGATAATGTCTTGAGTGCCAAATCAAAAAGTCTAAGAGGAAATTTTGATTAGATGAAAATGGAAGAAGGTGAGAACATAGTGTAATATTGTATGAACCAAATAAGTTGTCAATGGAAGAGAGAATATAGTGCAGAGAAACTACTAATTTTGTTGACTAGCAAATCTACGAAAATGACGTAATTGAGAAGAAGTGAAGGGTGATTTCCTAAAGGATTTCCAAAAGAATTTAAGATTGAGATGAAAATGGAGGCCAAATAGTGAATTAGTATTGAGAGTTGAATAGAAATCTAAACATACAAAGTGAGTTGTACTTAATAGATCAAACATGTTGTTACTTTCTAACCATCTTTAACAGTATTTGAAATCTTTTAATCAAAATTGACTTAATAGTTTGTGTAAATCCTTTAACTGGGTGACATTCTAATGGAATGTTCTAAAATCCCCTACTAAAGCCACTCCTAATAGTGTGATTAATTCCTTTAACAAGGTCACATTTACCATTGTGTATTGTAACATTTAACTGGGTTAGCTCTTAATAGGGCTAACTTTAGAAGAGCAAAAATTGGTGACATGTTGCTGGTGGTTTTTCCCAAATTATGTTTCCACATTAAAAATCCTAGTTTCAAACTTGTGTGGATGTTATTGTCATGCTTTATTAATTTAATTTTTCATTCTACAAGTTTTTTATTTATAGAATAGTAGACAACTAGTTAATGTTGCAAATAGTTTACAATAGAGACCGAGCAATGGAATGATAAAATCTGAAATTTTTCAAGTACTTGTTTATTCAATTGGCGCATCTAGAAAATAGATAACTAATTCAACCCACCTCTCCTTTATTCTAAATATTATAATAGAAATCTATTTTTAAACTATGTTCTATATATATCAAATAACTCTAACCAATCTTTGACTTTATGCATGTGCACTAAACCACTAAATCAAGACATTTTGTAGAATAAGTCCCCAACCACCCTTGACCTCATCCTCAATATTTGATTCATACAATATTGATCTCTATTTTCTACTCTAACAATCTTCTTAGTATGTTGAAATCAATGAAAAACATGCTATCAATCTTTATAGTGCTCTAGCATTGCTAGGAGACTCCCCCATAGAAATATCATCAACATTCATGCTAACAAACTAATTATATAAGACCTCATTAAGACATAAGCCCATTTTAATCCATTATTACAAATGTTACAATAAATTCCCATATGTTACAATGCAATTAACCCAATCTATAACAAGGATCAAGATAATTAACTATTAGTAGACCATATCACACATTTTACTTTAGTAACCTCTCAAAAATTATTTCCAAGAATTTCTTCCAAAAGAATAGATTCATGAATATGTCTTCAACCATGATCCAAGCTCACTCACCTTATTTCCACCTCACCAATATGATGTATCCAATCTTCTAGCTTCTCTGACAATATTTCATGCACACTAGTTCGCTTCTAGTCTTCACCAAATGAATTGTAACTCATCTTATACTAAACAAAAACATAAGAGAATATAGATGTAGCATTTATACTCATGTATGAACATAATCATCATCTTAGATAGGTTATCATATTTTGTGCCAACCTAAAAAACCTCATAATCCTTTGTGAAGTACAAAGTCTTTATCAATCATGAACTCAAGAATATATGTTGACATCAATGACAAAACTATTAGAAAGTAAAGTCACCCAATATAACTAAGAGAAGGGGAATTAGTTATATGCTTTAAATGGTATCTTATCAACTTAAAAAAAATTCAAAAATATGTAATAAAAAAATATAACCACCATAATATGACAACCATGCAAAGTGACACAAGATGTGTTAACTAGGAAACTCCTTGATGAGAGTGAAAATCCTAGTGGGAATGATGCCCACAAGATGATGTACTAATATTAATGTTCCTTTTGAAAGGGCATGACCTTTTTAGGAGAAAAATAAATACAATCAATACATATGAGTTCCTATTAGGAGACTTTAAATCTCTCTTAGAAGATTCCAACCTTATTACAAGTTGTGTGGATCTTGTTAGGAGTTTATAGGAAGACAACTGAGTCCACTATCCAAATTACATTAGAATTATTCTCACTAATAATTCAAGATAACATATCTAAAAAACACAAACTCACTAAAAGAATAACTTATCATGCCAACACAATTCCTTTAAATTCTGTAACTTTTACCCTATTAGTTTGTGATTTTTACAAGTCATCATTTTTATTCTTTATTTTTGGTTCCCTCTTGTTTTCAAATGTTTATTTTGAACCATCAATTCTACCAAGAGTTAAATATAATTTGACATATGATAAAATTTCAATCAATGATTCAAAAATCTAATCCTTTCAATTCCTTCTTTCCCCAAGCCCACTGTTGAACAAGTCTAACCTAGGGTTTCCTTTGTAAACATTTTGGTTGAGGAAAATTTTCAATAATCTATTTTTTATTTAATAATCCATGAACCTCTTGTACCCTTTGTACCATTTGAACTAAGTTCAAAAGGTTCAATTGGTTCATCAGCTCAAACTATTTTTGGTCTCCATGCAATATGGTTGACGAGCCTTATTCTTTAACACCACAAAGTCCAATTCTCAGAAGATGTGCTACAACTGGATGCATTTTTGGGTCTAACATGGATGGTTAATAAACTAGAGTAAGGTGATTATCAAATATCATTTCGAGAGTTAATTTTAGAGGATGAAAGAGAAATTTGGCAAGTGTGGAGGCAACATATCATTTAAATTGCTTGCCTCACATTTATTATCAGGAACCACCTTGTCACACCCTCCTTTTCTTGTGGCATGTGTAATTAATTATGTACTTCCCATGATTAATGCCCTAATTTTGCTACAAATTATATATGAGTAAAATTTCCATTCTTTCAAAACATATTTGTCTTCAATTTAATGATTGTTGATAACAAAAGTCTAAAGAAGGGAAATCATCTTTCGTAGTCATGATATTTTTTGCTATTCACATAATCCTTAAACACTTTAATCATTTTTGTTTCACCTGTTAGTAGAAGAAATTGTGTTTTCTTCTTTAATTTCAAGCAAAGGGAGTGAATTTTAAACCATGAAGTCTACTCTCCACATTTTTTGGAATACTCAGTTTGTGTAGTAAATCTCCTATTGTATCAGACACAAATCTTTAGGGTTGATCTAGGTGGGGTAATAGAGAGATTGTTGTTAGTTTGTGGTGACTGATTAAGAAAGTATTGCACATACTTCATAGAAATTTTTTTGGTACTATTCGTAGATTTTTCACTAAAGTAATGGCTAATATTTTCCAATTTATGGCTGGCATGTTGTAACCCTAAAGTAGAATAAAATTACTTGTATAAAAGGGCTTAGGGTTAGGTATTTTCATTAAGTTTTGATGCAAAATTGGTTCTTGTGGTGGTATTGAGTTGTAAGGGATTACAGATTGTAATCAGCTTATAATCACTAGATCGTAATAATATCATACTTGTTATTTGGTGGACATACCCCAGAGATTGGGTGAACCATGTTAAATCTTGGTATCTTGTGTTCTTTTATGTGTGATCTATTATTTTTGGTTATTGGCTATATTTTCATGTAATTTTTTATTTCCTGTCTGTGATTTATGTAGACACCTAAATCTGATTACACCACTTTGATAATCCTATTTAGCTATCTCTAAAAGCATCATTAATTAAATTCCTATTTAATTAATCCTTTGCCAACCCCTAGCTGATTAATTTAATTTATAATCTATAGTCCTAATTGATAAATCAAATAACCCATCATTTATCAATTAAATCCTATTCTCCTATCTATTTCATAAACTCTCATTTATTAAATAAGTCTATTTCATAAATAAAGCCCTCAAATCTAATAGCCCCTAACCTATCCTTAATCCTCCATTTAGCCTAATTCAACCCATCCACCCATACTAACCAAGCTTAGCCACTAACTCTCCCACCCTCATCAATACCATCCACTTGCACATCTCTAACATCCCTAATCTAATCCTAACCCAAGCCTAACCCATCCCTTAATCATTTGCACAATCCTAAATGAGCTTAAAACTTTCCTAATCTAAACCAAAGTCTCCTCTCAAAATACCCCAACCACCAAGCCATGAATGCTCTTACAAAGCCATAAATGGCTCTTACATCCTCACTCATGCCTCTTACATACTCAACCACTCTCATGAAGCCTTTGACCAACCCTTATCCTATCCTCTCACACCCATCCTCCTTGTGATAAGTGTCAACTCCCTATTGGTGCTAAACAAGCACAATCCATGTGCTCCCCTTTAGGTGCATCCTAGCCCTCCCTCACCATCTTTCCATCCTTGCATCTTAGCCCTCCATCCCTCAAGCCCTTTGCCTATTTAAGGAATCCCCTCCCAAGCCATTTTAGACACAATCCATCAAGTAAAGTTATAATGCCATTTTGAGAAACAAAACCATCAACCATACCCTCATAATGCCAAATTGAGAGATCACAAGGCTACCAATTTTCCATTATCCATCTCCAACATTGAAGTAATTGAGCAAGCAATTGAGCATACATCCACATCAAAGGACACATCTACAAAATCGAGGAAGCATGGAGTGTTTCCTCCTTTTGGTTTGCATTCCTTAATTGTTTTCTTTGTCTTATCATAAGTGTGGCTTAATTTTATGTGTTTGAATGCTTTCTTTCTAACATTGTGTTCCTTAAGCATATAGAAATATAGCTCTACATTTTGGTATGCTCGGTGGGACCCCACGTTTGGGTCAATCTAATCAAATTTTAAGTTTTTTTTGTGTTAACTAACCAAATTAATCTTTTTTGCTTGTGGGTTTTTGTGTTAGGTTTGTTGATCATGTTGCAAGTACACAGGTCACCTTTTGGAAATCATGATCCCGGCCATCTCATCATTTTTCATTTTTGAAGACTTCAAAATCAGCTTGTTTTGTGATCCCACAACCCCAGGAACGTGATCTCGCGATCGTGAGAACACGAATATTAGCTGGCGGGAATGCGAACCCACAACTGCGAGTTCACAATTCATCACCAAACAGCTTTTGCCACATCCTAAATTTGTCCTGCATCCCTACGAAACTTTTTTTCGTGGGAACGCTATCTAAACCTATGGGAATGCTACCTTCAGTCGATCAAATTTTTAATCCCATTTCTATCGTTGACCTCTAAAACCCGCAGAAGAATCCTTCTATGGGAATGCTGATAAATTTGCCTGCGGGATCGCTATTTTGCTGGATCACTTTACAACCTTTTAACCCGCGAGCTCAATTTTTATTGTCACCAGTTTTCTGTCCCATGTCCCCACTGACTATTTCTGCATTCTTGTGACCATGGGATCACTGCATTAACCCGTGGGATTGCCTTGCCTTTCAGACCAAAACTCAACTTCAACTTTACCGCATTCTTGCTGACAGTTCTTGCATTCCCACGCCTACGGGAATGTGTTCTTAACCCGCAGGTTCACTGTGAGATTTGTTTTTCTCAAAATTTTGATAGTTTTTCATTGCAGGTTTCATGTTAACATGTTTTCTATAGGTTTTATCATCATATCTTTGAGCTCATAATCAAACCATAATCAAATTTTAACTTTTAGTGGAATTCCGTAGGATATGGACCATTCTAAACATTTTTATGCATATCAAAAATAACAAAAAAAGGTGATTTTGTTTTTCCCATGGTTAAGCTTCAATTTTTGAGATTTTTGGGTGACTAATCAAATCACTTTTTTGTAGCATTGCAGGTTGGAGTGAAAAACCTAATCATGTTTTTTGTAAGTTTTTCTTAGAATGAACTTGCATTTTTAAACACCTCTCTCATTGAATGAATGTCGTTTAATCAATCTTCAATCAAGCTTTTATTGGAATGCATGCTTAAAATAACAAAACACAATCTTGAATGCAAAGGATCAATTAATCATTGCTATACCTCACACTTCAACTTTGAGTTTTAAGAAGAATTCACTCAATCTTGAATGCCTAACAATCAATGAACATTGCATGATTTTGACACATTTCAATGACGCTCAAATTTACTTATGTTGATGATCTCTCGATTTCCATTATTATCACGACCCTGTCAAGTTGGAATTGAACATCTATATCTTAATCACTTGTGTTTTCAATAGATCGGACAATCTAAGAATTAGTTGGTGAAAGAACTCTACTTTTTAGCCCAAGGTCATCTAAATCTTCTCTCCACTTGTCGCTTTTGCAGGCCATCTTGGGTGCATAAGACTAGGATCCAAAACTTTATTTTTAGTTTTAGGGGGCCTACTTGGGAATTTCATCACCCCTTGGGACGACCTCAACTCTAGCATTCTGGCGAAGTACAAAGATCGAGAGGTGAATCCAAAGACACCTCTCTTGGGATCAAGATTTTGTCACTCGGGCTAAGCCTCAAGGAACTTTATACCCTTGAGAAGTGAAAGAGGAGAAGTGGGTTACCACTTCTCTCGGCTGCGTGACATCTTTTTGGTTTCATCTATGGATTTGGGCCTCACGTACCTTGTGTATATCGAGGAATCCCTAGCTAAACCAAATTTTATCCTTGTAGAAAGCTTCCTAGGATGTTGGTGTATTTGATGTCCTTACTCCAAATTTTTTGTTTGCTTGTTTGTTCACAACTTTTGAATGAATGTTTGCCAACTTTGGTCAAAATCTCAGAAAAGTAGAAATCTCCCAGCTCAAGGCATACTTAGTGTAGTCATTGCCTCATCAAGAAATCATCCAAGCTCCCTTGCCGCAAATGAATCCATCTAGTTCTTTGCTTTAGAACAATCCCAAATCCAAAGTCCATCCAAATCATCCCCCCAGCCAGCTAGCAACCCAAGCCTTTAAGGAATTGTTGTTACTCTGCCAGAGTTTTCTATCCAATCAACCTATCCAAATCCCTCAATCTCCCCAAGGTTATCCCTTTGACAAAGCTTTTTCTAGGGTAATCTAGCCTTGTCACTTGTCATCCCTCACCACCTTAAGCTAAAGATTGGGATCCACAAGTGGTCAATCTCATGTTTTTCCTAAAGGATCATCAGTCTATCCTTAAGTTGACACCAAAAGCCACCAATCCTGCACATAGGAAAGTAAAACTCTCACTTTTTGATAGCATACCCTTGAAGTCTTCCATCCATAGGAAAGCTAAAAATCTCTAGCCAATCCTCCTTAGGTTTGTCATGCAGCTTTGACTCTCCCTAGGAAATCTTTCATTAGCCAATCCAAAATCTACGCTTAATCCAAATCCAACCATGAGCTTCTATGTTCATCCATATGAAAGACCCCATCCCCATCCAACTCATCATCAAAACATGAAATCCCAACCCTATTATGATGAGTTTTATCATCCCACCTTTTGTCCCACCTCATCCTATTCCAATGATGATGATGATCTTGTCGACTATGACGGGTATATTGAAAGCCTTAGAGATATTACCCCCAACATCCTCCAAAATCCAAAAATTCCTCCCAACTACTCCATCCCTCCTCAAAACATACCCACTAGTACTCCTTACCATGCCTTTGACAAGGGAAATCCATTATTACTATATCCTTAAGGAACACAATGTTAGAAAGAAAGCATTCAAACACATAAAATTAAGCCACACTTATGATAAGACAAAGAAAACAATTAAGGAATGCAAACCAAAAGGAGGAAACATTCCATGCTTCCTTGATTTTGTAGATGTGTCCTTTGATGTGGATGTATGCTCAATTGCTTGCTCAATTACTTCAATGTTGGAGATGGATAATGACAAATTGGTAGCCTTCTAAGCTCTCAATTTGGCATTATGAGGGTATGGTTGATGGCTTTGTTTCTCAAAATGGCATTATAACTTTACTTGATGGATTGTGTCTAAAATGGCTTGGGAGGGGATTCCTTAAATAGGAAAAGGGCTTGAGGGATGGAGGGCTAAGATGCAAGGATGGCAAGATGGTGAGGGAGGACTAGGATGCACCTAAAGGGGAGCACATGGATTGTCCTTGTTTAGCACCACTAGGGAGTGGACACTTGTCACAAGGAGGATGGGTGTGAGAGGATAGGATAAGGGTTGGTCCAATGCTTCATGAGGGTGGTTGAGTATGCAAGAGTCATGAGTGAGGATGTAAGAGCCATTTATGGCTTCATGGTTGGGATATTTTGAGGGGAGACTTTGGTTTGGATTAGGAAAGTCTTAAGCTCATTTAGGATTGTGCAAATGATTAGGGGATGGGTTAAGCTTGGGTTAGGATTAGATTAGGGATGTTAGAGATGTGCAAGTGGATGGTATTGATGAGGGTGGGTGAGTTAGTGGCTAAGCTTAGTTAGTATGGGTGGATAGGGTGGATTAGGCTAAATGGAGGATTTAAGATAGGCTTAAGGGGTTATTAGATTTTGAGGGCTTTATTTATTAGATAGACTTATTTAATAAATGAGGTTTTTGGAATTACATAGGAGAACAGGATTTAATTGATAAATGATGGGTTATTTGATTTATCAATTAGAACTATAGATGATTAATTCAATTAATCAGCTAGGGGTTGGCAAAGGATTAATTAAATAGGAATTTAATTAATGATGCCTTTAGAGATAGCTAAATAGGATTATCGAAGTGGTGTAATCAGATTTAGGTGTCTAGAGTTTAATCCTAACAAGTCGTATTAGAGCGAAGTTATTTTTCAGTTATCCTCTGTAGGAAAGTCTCACGGTTGAGTGGGAGTCTCACAATTAAGTGGAAGCAATGGCAAACGAGGGTAACCTAAGCGTTGATAGGTTTAATGGGAAAAACTTCTAGTTATGGAAGATGCAAATGGAAGACTATCTTTATTAGAAGGATTTATGGAAGCCATTAGAAGGAAAAGCCAACAATTAGAGATCTATGTCAAATGATGAATGGGATCTTTTAGAGAGAAAGGCACTTGGAAGCATTCAATTATGCTTGGCACCATCAGTGGCATTTAATATTACAAAAGTGAAGATGATAGATGAATTGATGCAAACCCTACGAAACTGTATGAATAGCCCTCCACTTCAAACAAGGTATTTCTCATGAAGCATTTATTTAATATGAAAATGGAAAAAGGAGGATTTGTTGTAGATCATTTAAATGAGTTTAATACTATTTCTAGTCAGTTATCTTCTATGGGTATCAATTTTGATAAAGAAATTAGGGCTCTCTTGATTTTGTGTCCTTTTCCTGAAAGTTGGTGTTAGCGCTCAAAATTGTAGCCCTAATTTTGAGCACCGTTGAAAAAATCATGCCCTAAAATGCTTTGTATGCATATGTAGTTGATTGTCAATTTGAGACCTAGATGGTGTTTGAGTGGCTTAACACCTTTCATTTGACATGTGCATGTGATCCACAATGTTATTTTTCCATCCTGAATCATTCTATGAAGTTCCATTTTGAGCTAGTGTCAAAATTTGCAATTCTGCCCCAAGTGTCAAATAGCGACCAGAGGCCTAGTTTGCATTTGAATATCTTTTACCCAAGAATGTGTCATGACTAGCCACTTTGGGATTGTTTAGTGTCCATAACAAAGAATCTATGTTTTAGTTTTCAAGTCATATTGAATTCGTTTGACTAGGTTTCGAACCCCTCAAAGTTGGTCATTTACTGTTTTGTACATGTGTAGTTGTTCACAATTCTGGGAAGCCCTGTTCGACCAACGATATCTTTGACCCAATTGATCCAAATGAGGAAATTATTTTTGCATTGTGTTCCAAGGGTCAGACACTTCATATGTTTCAATTTTGAGATCATGACGAATCCATTTGATCATTTTGCTAGCATGATCAAAAACCTAGCTTACATTGTTTTGTTATGACTAAGGTATCCAGGTTGATTTGTACCCTTGTTCGGCACATTATAACTTTGATCCCATGATTGGTAAGCCTAAAATAATTGTACCATTATGTTGTGTCCTGAAAATCCTTCAAGAATGCCAATTCTCAAGTCATGATGAATACATCTGCATACTTTCATATATTCGTACATTTGCCAAAAATCACTTTTTGGCATATTTGCCAGTTTAAAATTTCCAAGTGACTATTTTCGAAAATTCGCCAAATGTGCCCTGTGATTCGTCATGAGCCCAAAACAAGGAATTAAATCCTCTTCATGGCAAAGAACTTATATCCTAGTTTTCAGAACCCCAAGTGATCAATAACCCAGTTTATAGTGTCAAACCCAATCCCAGTTTATGTTTTTTTAACACTATTTGCCTGCAGGATATTTGAAGTATGGATGTTTGGCAATTAAAATCTTTTGACTGGGAATTCGTCAAGGGATGATAATTTTCAGTATGTTAGAGCATGTAGGATTTGACACTTAGGCCAATTTTCATAGCCTGGTTACTTGATTGAATCAGTTTTTAAGGCCAGCTGGTGAGCCTCCAGACACAAATTCACAATTTGCAAGATTGATTAAAAGTGAGTTTTAAAATAAGGAATCGATGATCGAATTTGAATCCTATGAGTCTAAGATGTCCAAATGGGTCATTTTGATGGATCAATTATTTAAAACAAAAGTTTTTGTTTTAGCCGGACCTGCTTTAGGGTCCCAACTAATTCCCTGTGTCTGATTTTCCTCATGAGGCAAGATTATGTTATTATCATGCATATGATTCAATCTTGTCACAAAGAAAGTGGTGGAAATGTTTTCTTCAAACAAAAATATGAGGGCACATGAAGTAAGCAAAAGACAATGATAGAGAAGAAAAGAACTTTTGGATTGAAGAGGAGCATTTTTTATAGAAAGAATCTACAAGCAGACATGTAGTAATGTTACCAAGATATAATATCTTCATAGTCTTTTGCTGAAATAAAATTATAATCACTCTAAGGTTTTAAATCTCTATTAAGCATTCATTTTAAAAGGTCACTTGGAATTAAGGAAAGGGGGGGCCCACGTTTTAGCTTAGCTACAGCTCATTAAGAAGAAAACCCCACACAAAAGAAAAGAGGAAGGTAATGTGTTATGCTAAGGATCATGAAGTATCAACCGGCCATAGTCAATAAACGAAATTTACTTATTCATGGCCATAATAAACCTCTTAAGTGGCTTCAAAAGCATTATGTGGTCCAGCCATAAAAAAGCTACTATGGTTGAATAACATTGAAAACAAAATTGAAGTCATCCACATCTGTAGTAGTTTTCAGCCTCCCCGATGTATCTTCTTGACAATGGAGGTCACTGTTTAAAAAATTGTTGCATCCTTCTAGTCATCCATCTACCATTTCCATTTTCTTCAAGTTCCTAATTTGCCAAAGATCTATCAGATGCAGAGATGTCAACAAAGAAGGCATTATTTATTGAAATTGGAACAGAACAGTTCATGCCAACATCATCCACCTGTATGTCTGGACACTCACCAACCAACTGAAGCACTGCTCAAATTCCTAAAATAAGATAAGAGGCCAAGTATTTTTCAACACTTAACTGATGGCTTGCGCAAATTCCTGAGATAGAGCTCATGGATGGACAGTGGTCAAGTGCGGGTCAATGCAAGTTCATATGGACACATGTACTATGTCCATTGTTTATGTTAATGAAATTGTAAGCAGTTTTTTTGTGATTCCCACATAGAAAGTTTAAGAAAATTAGCTTGCAGTTTCCAAAATAAAGGGGGAAGGTCATTGCATTTTGAAGGATATTCAACGTATGAATAGCAGGGGACTTTGGAAGCTACTGCTGTAGCAAGACAAAGGGAAAATGTGTGAAAGAAGAGATAGTCCACGCTGACAGGTAGTAACCCCACGCCAATAGATAGAGTAACTCACAACAATATAGCAAGGAAGGCATGCAATTGGAAAAGAAACCCATGAATGCATTAATAGAGGAACGTTTCATGCAGCTAGTTAGATGGATAAAGCCATAGGGAAAAGGATTTAATCCCATATTGATTATGTGGGAGTATTTTGTAATTTTTAAATACGTTTCAAATCACAAAGCATTGCAAGTTAGGTAAAGGTGCTTTTTGAAAGGCAGCGCTTGCGTGACAGGCCCACCCTCCTGTAGCCGACCAAGAAGGATGATGTCAGCCAGTTAGTGCAAACTTTTAAACAACCCTGCACCTCTGATGATGTGGCATTGAAAACATAGATTGCATGAGATTTCGACAAGTGTCCCGATCGGACGATGCCCCCATTCTCGCATTATCAAGTTGCAAGGGGGATAAATAATGCGGGAAAGCGAGATTGCAACACATGGTGCGAGTCCCAGTGGCACTGATGTGGCATCTAATGTAGAGGTGGGCGAATCAAATAGTGCCATGTGGTGACTCGTCAAACTAGGTTTGACCTCAGATTCAAAAAGAAATGGAGAAAATTGAAAGTGATGAAAAATAATTTTTTTTTTAAATTTTCTCAAAAGGAATGCACATTCAGTTTTTTCAAATCAAATAAGGTCAGACTCATTTTAAATTTAAAAATGTTTAAATGTGAAGTTGGAACTTTAGAAAAACTTTAAAATTTTTAAAATTTTAAAAGATCAAAGTTGCAAGTTAGACTTTTCTAGCAGAGGAACCATTTTCAAACTAAGTTTCAATGGGTTTCCTGAAGGCCAAATAGGCAATATTATATACTGCCAGAATCGGGAGAAGATGAACTTTCCAATTCTAGAGTCAATTTTTACACAAGAAGCAGCTAGTTAAAGTTACATGAGGATTTGTGTTAGGTACTTATCTTGCATTCAAATTCAGATGAAAAAGTTCAAAATTGATTTCTAGCATGGAAATGACTTGAATATGCATAAAAGATGGTAAAAATGCAGTTGGGGTTTAATTGGTTACATTAAAATCAGTAAAAACTCACAATTTCACCAGAATTGCTTAAGGTTTTAGATATTTTAGATGCAAAAAGATTTCATCATTAGGCAGAGATATTTCAAAGAAGTTGCAATGTAATGATGAAACAGAAAATCAAATCAGATGGAAGAAAGAGGTTAGAGAGAGTCTTTTCAGTTGCAAGAGATGAAATTCTAAAGGGACACATGTCGATTGTAGGTTAAATCTGTGAATTCATCTTCATCCTATATTATTCTTTCTTTCTTCCATTGTAGGGGTTCCAATTTTTTGTAACTGAGAGACCATTCATGGTTCCAATCTTGAGTTCTCTCTGATCTATGATACCATTCTTCAGTAAATTTCTCATGTAATGAATAGCAAGAAATAAGAATATAGATAGTCTAATCTGTTAGGTAGCTTTGCATTTAAATTTCATGCATCTTATTGTAATTTGTTTAAAGGAAATGAATGATAAGGTAGCAGCAAGTCAATCTTCATTCTGATATCTTGTCTCCCATTCATGTTGTTTGTGATCTTTTGTGTTTTGTAAACAAAGAATATGAAACTCAGTTACAACTTATTGGTTTTATATGTTGATTTATTTTTCTTATGACTCAAAGAGTTATGTAAATGCTTGATTCTTCATTATAGGATTGCAGGTTTCATGAAGGGATAAGTCGAGTATGAGGTTTAGAAGGATGCAGATGTCTAATTCACAAAGTGGATAGATAGATCATGAAGTCCTGATGTATGGCATATGTCAGTGATTTTCAAGGATGTGTATTAGGTTTTTGTGTGAATTTCCCAATAGATAAGGCACTGATCACTTATAGGATCACCTGTTATACTGGTGCATATTTGAGGTTTTGCTGAGATCAACATCAATAATCAAATGCTTTTCCCCTTTCATGTTGAATAGTTATAATAGAATGCCCTCACTCAACTCATGAGATTCCTAGATCTACATTTAGCTACTATAGATGGATGTCATTTCATGAGTTATTAGGAGAAATAAGGGTTTTATCTACTTCATATTAGATTCAGTGCATGCTTTGATAATTGGTACCATATAAAGAATCTATAGGTCCACCCACCTAGGTTTTGCAGAGCTTGAAGAAGAAGAAGGGTCATGCCTTATAGTTGGCCTGGTGTCTGAATGGGCATGTTGAAAATGGGAGTTAGCTGCCCCTAGATGTGTTTTGTTCTCATCAAGGTAATTGGAAATGGGTAACGTTTTCAAACACCAACAATTGGAATGTCTTGGTAATGGTTGTGAGTAATTTTGTTCCTTGATCTAATACCCTAAAATGTGAAGATGTGATCGATGTTGTTTTGAGTGAGGAAACTCATAGGAAAACCTTAGGTAGATCTACATCAGGAAGTTCTTTGAATGCACAAAGTAGGGGTAGAATGACTGAGAGAGGAAGTAATTATAGAAATTGTGGGAAATCAAGAGGAAAGTTAAAAGGGAGGAGGTCTCAATCAAGAGAACCAAAGAACTGTTGGTACTGTGGGAAACCAGGGCACAAAAAGAAAGATTGTTGGAATCGAAAGAAAAATGAAGGAGATAAACCAAATGGAGACAAGGAGGAAAATGTGGTGAGCAACAAATCCAAAGAGGATGCTTTGCTTCTATCTTTAGAAAGTGTTGATGATTCATGGGTTTTAGATTCTAGTGCTTCATTTTATGCTACACTTCATAGAGGTTATTTCATTCATTATGTCTAAGGGGATTTTTGACTTGTTTATTTGGGAGATAATGAACTTTGTCAGATTGTTGGAAAGGGAAAAATTAAGATTAAGTTGCAGAATGGGAATCATTGGCTACTACATGAGGTAACACATGTTCCAAGGCTAAGTAGGAATTTAATTTCAGTAGGGCAAGTCGGTGATGAGGATTGTGTAGTGACTTTTAATGATAAAAATTAGAAAGTTTCAAAAGGTTCCCTTGTAGTAGCAAAAGGTGTGAAAGTAGGCACCTTATATCTTTGTACAGGTCATATTGTTCCTTCTACTTTAATTGTTTAAGAGAAAAATGAATGTTCAGGAACAATTACTGCAGTTGAACAAGGAGAACAAATAGTTGCTATAAATTATAATACAATGCTATGGAACAATAGACTTGGGCGCATGAGTGAGAAAGGTATGAAAGTACTTCATTCAAAGAAAGTTTTACTAGGTGTTAATATGGATTTCTGTGAAAGTTGTGTATATGGAAAACAAAAGAGAGTTAGTTTTGTAAAGACTGGGAAGGAAAACAAAAAGGAGAAATTAGAGCTTGTGCATACCGATGTATGGAAACCGGCTCAAGTATCTTACCTTGGAGGCTCTCATTATTATGTTACATTTATTGATGATGCAACAAGAAAGGTATGGATTTATTTCCTTAGACAGAAATTTGATGTATTTCATACTTTTAAGAAATGGAAATGTTTGGATGAATATGAGACTAGTAAGAAATTAAAATGTCTTAGATATGATCATGGTGGTGAGTATTGAAGTCATGAATTTGAATATTATTGCTCCACTAATGGTATTCATAGATAAAAAATTGTTCCAATGACTCCACAAGAAAATGGAGTGGTTGAACACATGAAGTGGACTATAATGGAACATGCAAGGAGCATGAGGTTGTATGTTGAGTTGTCCTTACTCATGTGGGTGGAAGCTTTCAATACTATTATATATTTGATTAATAGAGGTCTCTCTACTCCTTCGGGTTGTGGTATTCTAGAGGAAACATGGACTAGTAAGAAAGTGGGTTATTCTTTTTTCAAAACATTCACTTGTGAAGCATTTGCTCACATAGATTCTCAAAATAGAACCAAGCTAGAAGCTAAGTCAAAGAAATGTGTATTTTTTGGATATGGCATTAATGAATTTGGTTATAGGCTTTGAGATTTTGAAAATTAAAAAAATTGTAAGAAGCAGGGATGTCATATTGAATGAGAAAGTGTTGTACAAAGATCTATTACAACAACATGAGAAGAAAGAAGATGATTATGTAGTGTTGGATAGTACTCCAAAAGCTAATGTTCTAGCCATTCCTCATGATGTGCAACAACTACAACAAAAAATACCACATAAACCGATGAATGTTAGATGATTAACAAGGAAAATTAGACCTCCACAAATATTTTCTCCCTCTTTGTATTATATTTTACTTATTGATGTTGGTGAACCTGAATGTTATGATGAAGTTGTGTAGGTAGATACTAAGATTCAATGGAAGTCTGCAATGAAAGATGAAATGGACTCTTTGCTAAAGAATAAGACATGGGATTTGTGTAAGTTTCTTGCAAGTAAAAGAGCTTTATAGAATAAGTCGGTTTACAAGTTGAAAAAAGAGGATGGAGGTAAGAAAAGATTTAAAGCCATGATAGTTGTAAAAGGATTTGTACAAAAAAAGGGAATTTATTTTGATGAGATATTTTCTCATGTGGTTATGATGACTTCTATCCATATTGTTTTAAGTATTTTGGCTACTAAAGATTTACATTTAGAGTAGCTTGATGTTAAAATAGCCTTCCTTCATGGTGATTTGGATGAAGACATATATATGGCTCAGCCACAGGGATTTGTGGTCAAAGGTAAAGAGGACTTAGTGTGCAAATTTAAGAAAAGTTTATATAGCTTGAAGCAAACACCTCGGCAATGGTATCTAAAATTTGATAGTTTTATGCATGAGCATGGTTACAATAGGTGTCATTCATATCACTGTGTTTACTTTAAGAGGTTGGATGATGATAGCTACATTATTTTATGTTTATCTGTTGATGATATGCTTGTAGCTATGTCTAACATGGATCACATTAAAGGGTTCAAATGCCAATTAGCACATGCATTTTCTCTGAAGGATTTGGGGGCAGCAAAACAAATCCTTGGTATGAATATTCACAAAGATATGAAGAATAGAACATTGATGCTATCTCAGGCTGATTATGTGGAGAAGGTATTACAACGTTTCTCTATGGAGAATGCTAAATCTATCAACACATCATTACCTAGTCATTTGAAGTTGACTGAGGAGATGTGTCCCAAGACACAAGAAGAAGGTGATAAGATGTCAAGTTACCCTATGCTTCACCTATAGGAATCTTGATGTATGCTATGGTATGTACTAGGCTAGATATTGCACGTGTAGTGGGAGTCATTAGTAGGTATATGAGTCATCCAAGAATTGAGCATTGGAATTTTGTCAAATGGATTCTCAGATATTTGAGAGGAACATCCAAGAAGTGTTTACATTTTGGGTGCTCTACTACTAATTTACAGGGCTATGTTGACTCAAATTTGGTTGGAGATATTGATACTAGGTGGAGTACTACAAGTTATGTCTTTACTATTGGTGGGGCATCTGTGAGCTAGGTTTCTAGGTTACAGAAGGTTAATGCGTTATCCACTATAGAGGCAAAGTATGTAGCTGCTATAGAGGCAGCCAAGGAGATGATATGGCTTCAGCTATTCTCGGAAGAATCAGGACATTCTCAAAATGATAATTATTTGTTCATAGATAGTTAGAGTGCCATTCATCTTGCAAATAATTCAGTTCTGCATTCAAAGACCAAACACATCTAGTTGCGGTACCATTTCATTTAGTCAATTTTGGAGGATGGACAATTAAAGTTGGAGAAGATACATACAAATGACAATCTAGCAAATATTTTGACAAAGGTAGTCACAAGGGAGAAGTTGAACTCCTCTTCAGCTTTGGTTGGTCTTCTAGACTAAACATGAATAAAACAATAGCAGAGTCCAGGGTGGTTTGATCCAATGGGAGCCTCATGGAGTAATGACATTGCTATAGGATCAGTCTCCAAGTGGGAGATTGTTGTTTAGTGTGGAGCTTGATTAGTCCCCAAGTGAGATGTTATTAGTTTGTGGTGACTGATTAAGAAAGTACTATACATACTTCATAAATTCTTTGGGGCTCGGGGCATCGCCCCAAAAAAATAAATTTGGTACTATTTGTAGATTTGCCACTAAAGTAATGGTTAATATTTGTAGGGCCCATTTGCCATTGCACCAAAAGCCATGACTGTTAGTGAACATGGAACACCACATAATTAACCACTTGTGGGCAGGGGAGCGGGTCGCATCACCCAACAATCTCCCCCTCGACGCGCATACCAGGTGCTTACGCGGGTCGGGAAGGCACCGGGGAGATTTGAACCCATGACCAGGCCAAAACCAGGCTCTGATACTAATTGTGGGGCCCATTTGCCATTGCACCAAAAGCCATGACTGTTAGTGAACATGGAACACCACATAATTAACCACCTGTGGGTAGGGGAGCGCGTCGCATCACCCAACAATATTCACCAATTTATGGCCAGCATGTTGTAACCCTAAAGTAGCATAAAATAACTTGTATAAAGGGATTAGGGTTAGGTATTTTCATTAAGTTGTGATGCAAAATTGGTTCTTGCAATGGTATTGAGCTATAAGGGATTACAGATTATAATTAGGTTATAATCATTGAATCGTAATAATATCGGACTTGTTGTTTGGTGGACATAGCCCAGTGATCGGGTGAACCACATTAAATCTTGGTGTATTGTGTTTTTTTCCACGTGATCCATTATTTTCTATTATTGGTTATATTTGCATGTAATTATTATTTCTATTCATGGTTTAATCCTAACAATTGTGTGAGAAACTAGCTCAGCCCTTCTCTAACAAAGTCTTAGACACTAAATTTTTTATGGCCTCCACTTTTCCACAAGCCTACCCATGTTTGGATTTTATTTAGGAATGGATTTAGAGATATGATATACCTAGTGGGAATATTTTGAAGAAAGTTAAAATTATATTGTTGAATATCTTTAGGGAAACTATGTCCAAGTTATTCCATATTGAAGATCAAGAATTTTCATATTTGACTAATACTTTACCATAAGCTAGATTTGTAGAAAAGGTAGATGATTATAGAAGTGCCATACAAAGGGCTAGACTATAACTCCTACATGTGGCTCTAGTTTGCCTAAGATTCTCAAGAAAGGTTAGTTGACTCCTCATGTTCATGATATCATGGTTTTTTTGCACCGAATTTGTGGTTCCCCAAATGTATCTTCCTTTGAGGAATGGATCTACTTTTATATTCAAATAGTTTTGAAAGGACCTCAATTTTTAGACTGGGCCAAATTGATTACTAGTTATATAAGGAGTTAGCTCAGGGGAGCCTTAAGTATGAAGAAATATTTTTATATGCTCTCCTACTTGACATATATGTTGGCTAGTACACAAGATTTGTGTTGTTTACCTCATGATCCCTTTGTGGAAAATATCATAATATATAACTATTACCTATGTTGCATAGAGATAAAGTTTTGGAAAGTTTTAGGAAAGTTCATGACACTTTTTAACGGAAGCTATGTTTTGAAATGAATGGTTCTCCTCACTGTAGGTTTTCTTCTAAATCTCTAAAAAAATTCCAAACCTTTGGTAGCATTCATATCCAATTTCCCAAGTTTACCTAAGGATACATATTTTTTATAAGAACCTTTAAGACTCCCTAGGTTTTCACTTAATTATTTCATATTGGCTGAAGTATCTTGGCATCTGGTCACAAACATAAATAATTTTTCAACTGATGAAACTTTTGATCTAATTTTTTTGCTCAACCTAGGTAAGATAACCTGTAACAATGTAGAGGATTCCATGTGGATAAGTTTAGATTTAATCAATTTCCACCTTGGCTCTTATCATGCTAGGAAGAACTTTGATAGAAAATAGATAGATCATAGCCAATTTGATTCTCATGTGAATTTTTTGCATGATCCTAATGTCTAAGACTATTGGAATGATTGTGCAGATGAGCTAGAAGTTTGAAGGAGAGAATATAGTAGGCTCATAACTTCCCAGATTAGACTTTTTCCTTTAAATTTGGATATTGATGTCTCTCCTATAAAAGAAGATAAAATAGATTTAATAAGCACTCAAATAATAGAATCTTTAATTCCTAGCAAAGTAATTATAAATTGGTAGTCTGAACAAGAGGGTAACCTTCTTGAGAGAACAAAGACAATGTTTGAGAAAACCAATTCTTGGTTAATAATGAAAAAGACACAACATGCTGAGAAATCAATCGATTCATGTTCTGATGTTCATTTCAAACCTACATGCAATAAGAGATTTGTAAGGATTAAAAAGGTACAAAGCAATATTTCCCCTCTAGTGAAAAAGGCTTGTTCTAAGACAAGAAAGAAGATGGAAATGCCTATTGGGTCAATTGAAGCTATTCAAGTTGATAGAAAGCCTGACAAGGATTATGGTGGTGTCCTTATTTATAACCTTTAGCAGGTTCAGATGATAGTAGGAACTTCTCCATAGAGGATGGAGAACCTTAACACTCCAATTAAAGACAAGGAACTTCAAAAGGCTTTAGATTCCACACCAAATTAGCTATTAGCCTCAGTTAATAAGAAAAGGAGCTTAGTCCCTATTTTCTTCCCCATTGATGACATCATGAGTAAATACAATACTACGGCAATGAAATATAAAAGGACTAAGAGTTTAGCATTGATAGTGCTTGACCACAACATAGGTAATAGAATCACTGAAGTAGCAACTTATATCTTGAAAGATGATATTGTTACATTAGACCTAAGTAACTTTGAAATTACTCATACCAATATAGCGGTGATTAAATGAGAAACAAAGGAGCATTGGGTGGATTCATTCTCAAAACAAATTATTCTACAATCATAAAAGGATGGTGTTGAGAAGAAGAGACTGAAGGTAAAAATCCATATAATGGTAGAGTACATTAGATCATTAAAAGTGAAAAGTGTTGTGAATGATAGTTCATCTTAGCTCACATTTGATCCTAGTACAACTGCATATCAATAGCTTAAGGATGATTTGAAGAAGGGGAAGGCCATAATCTTTGTCATCCATGATTGGATTCATCGTGTGATAAATATTCTTACTAAGTGTGTATGAGACCTACATAAGTTATTTACTCCCTCTGAAGCAATGATAGGTGAGGCTCATATTTAGATGACAGTATGGAAAGAGGAATTTGAAAGATTTTCAGCTATGGTTACATAGCTAGGAGATGTGGAGGAGTATGTTCCTGATTAATTCCTAGAGGAAAATCTATTGCAAATGTGATTAAAAATGGAGCTAACTTGATGATGGAAGACCTCAACAGACTTGCTAAAATTGAAACTATGATTTGCATGTATAGCTAGTAGCTTCCAAAATACCTAGATAGTGTCACTAGAATGAAACAGGATTGGGACACATGGAAGAATCACCTCTAGAGCATAAAGAGCCTGAACAAGAATGTCATGTCAGAATTCATTGGCGCATACAAAATTTGGAAAATGGTGCAAGGACCTCCTGCTCAAGATGGCGATAAGGAAGAAGAAGAGCCACTAAATAAGCATGATGATGATTCTCTTTAGGGATTCTTTACTTTATGCTCTTTTCATTTTCAATTTTTAAATTAGATACCTCAAGGGTATGTGTACCCAGTTAAGACTTGGTCATTTGAACTATTTTAAAACTATTTGAGAATCATATTTTGATGGAGATTCTTGAACATCACTTTATTTAAACTAAAAACTTAGTAGTGTTAGTGTTAGAGTAATTATTTTTTTACACATACTAATTAGATCACTTTGATTTAATTAATTAAGTTGTCTCTTAGGTGCATATAATTAATATTTTATATTAATTATTATGCATAACCTAGTTTTTTTCCTTTGCAGGGTTTCATTCACCTTTAATATTGAATTCTTGTAATTATTATTTTTACAAATAGATCAATCTTTATAAAAGGAGATCAAATCCCTGACAAGAAAAAAGCTAGGTTGCATGATAATAATTAATAAAATAATTAATTATTATATGCCTAAAGTTTAGCTTAAGTAAACTAGAGATAATAAGTTGAGAAAATCAACTTCATAGTTCACCAAGAACACTTGCATGCAAAATAACCTATTGCTAGAAGGAAACCAAAGAGGAAAAAGCAAAGCTTGGAAATCTCAATAGAGTGAGAGAAAAATATGTATTCCAAGATGTAAAAATAATAATTACAAGAGTTCAACCTTAAAGGTGAACAAAACCCTAAAAAGGAAAGGAGCTAGGTTGCGTATAATAATTAATATAAAATATTAATTATATGCACCTAAGAGACAACTTAAGTAAACTAGACTAATAGAAAACTTAATTAATTAAATTAAAGTGATCTAATTAATAAGTGTAAATAAATAATTACTTTAACACCCCCCCTTAAGCAAAGCTTGGGAAGTAAGCTAATCTAGCACAACCATGAAAGTAGGAAAATAGGTCCTAGAAACAAGGCCTGATCAAGCATCCAATACAAAAAAATCTCTATGAAATGGAGAAATAGAGAAAACCTAGTGGGAAAAACTCTACTCCAAAAAGAGATAGCTAAAAACCTAGTGAAGAATTGTAGAAGCCTCCAACTAGAGGAATGTTCCAAAAAATAAGAACAAGAGTGATCGTGAAGAAAACGACTGAAGCATGATCACTCTTTGTTCCTATTTTCTAGAATATTCCTCTAGTTGGAGGCTTCTGTAGTCCTTCACTAGAATTTTAGCTATCTCTTTTTGGAGTAGAGTTTTTTCCATTAAGTTTTCTCTATTTCTCTGTTTCATGGAGATTTTGTTGTATTGGGTACTTGATTAGGCCTTGTTGTCGGGACCTATTTTCTTGCCTTCATAGTTGTGCTAGGTTAGCTTACCTCATGAGCTTCACTTAAGGGGGGGTATTAGAGTAATTATTTGTTTACACTTCTTAATTAGATTGCTTTGATTTAATTAATTAAGTTGTCTATTACTCTAATTTACTTATGTTTTCTCTTAGGTACATATAATTAATATTTTATATTAATTCTTATGCGCAACCTATATTTTTTCCTTTTTAGAGTTTTATTCACCTTTAAGGTTGAACTCTTGTAATTATTGTTTTTACATCTTGAAATACATTTTTTTCTCACTCCGCTGAGATTTCCAATGTTCACTTTTTCCTCTTTGGTTTCCTTCTAGCAATAGGTTATTTTGCATGCAGGTGTTCTTGGCAAACTGTGAAGTTGGTTTTCTCAACTTTTACATGGTATTAGAGAAAGAAATATTATACAAAGAGCATGCGAAAAAATCTGGAAGAAATTATAGCATTTGTTAAAAGTGGATAGAAATAGCTTTCAAAAAATATAACATTTTTGAAAAATAGAGATGCGACGCTCAAGATATGTCCTCTGGCTTTGACTGCCAAAATAGGTAACCAAACAATGACATGGCACTAACATGTGGTAGGTTTTGATGTAGCACTAGTGCCACATGGTAGGTGTTAGAAGAGCCATGTTGGTGGGGATTTTGGAGGTGGTTGGGCCATGGGTGTAGCGGAGCAGTGGCCATACCTTGTCATGTCGAATGCCACGTGGTAGTCTTTTTTATCTACGACAGCCTCCAAGCCATCAAAAAGTTTTTGGTAAAACGCTAACACCACCATGGTGTCAACACTGCATCAGCACTCCTACATGCCCTTCAGGTCTTTTTTTGACCTACTATCAATTTTTTGGTTGTAACATGAGCATACGAAGTTCTTTTTTTTATCCAAAAGAAGTACCAGAGAGTTGGTTCCAAGAGAAAGTTAGTGTAGGAGTCTTTTGGTTTTGATGTAGTTTGGTTTCCTTTTTGGATAGTCAAAGCCAGATGTTTAATTTTTCACTCTGGAGGGCATATCTTGAGCATCCCATCTCTATTTTTTGAAAATGCTATATTTTTGGAAAGTTGGTTCCATCCACTTTTTAAGAAATGTTGTAATTTATTCTAGATTTTCCTCTATGCTCTTTCTATCATGTTTCTTGTTGTATAGAACTATGGTGGATATCTTGTGTGTTTCAAGTCCAGGGATCATTTTCATGGCATGGGATCTCTTCTTTTGGGCAATAATATATGTTGTATCAGCTCTTTAACCTTTATGATCATTGTTGATATCATTTTTAAGCATTTTCTTATGCAAATGCACTAAGATAAAGTGCCATATTGTATCTATATTTTCATTTCAATTTTTTGTATTGTTTTTCCCTCTGATTTGAGTAGTATCATCTGAGAACACTTGCATAGATTATTGTATTCTTGGGATTCATTATGTCTTGTGCCCTATTGTACTTGAAGTTCTTTTGGCCCACTTTTCTAGTTTCCTATCACCTCACCCTTATTTGCATTAGGGGGGTTCTTCTGTTGTTTCTCATGCTTCCTTGGTTGGATTGATAAGCTCTTCAAGCTTTGGTGTTTCATACCATTTGTATTTTTGAGTTTAGTTGTTTGCCTTTGTTTGCCTCCTGATTCAATGTAGATTATGGTCTTTTCTACCTAGACAAGTTCTATTTCAGAGGAAGTTCTACATATCAGTAGTTTCTTTTTGACAGAGTTTGTGGCTTCTTCATGCTTCAGTGGTTTTCTTCATGATCACTTGTTGTTCCTATTTTTTGGAACATTCCTGCAGTTAGGGGCTTCTGTAGTCCTTCACTAGGTTTTTATACTATCTCTTTTTAGAGTAGAGTTTTTCTCACTAGGTTTTCTCTATTTCTCCATTTTATAGAGATTTTGTTGTAGTGGGTACCTGATTAGGCCTTGTTGCCAGGACCTATTTTCCTCTTTTTTTAGTTGTGCTAGGTTAGCTTACCTCCTGAGCTTCACTTAAGGGGGGCTGTTAGAGTGATTTTTTTTACACTTATTAATTAGATCACTTTGATTTAATTAATTAAGCTATCTATTACTCTAGTTTAATTAAGTTGTCTCTTAGGTGCATATAATTAATATTTTATATTAATTATTATGCGCAACCTATCTTTTTTCATTTTTAGGGTTTCATTCACCTTTAAGGTTGAACTCTTGTTTTTACATCTTGGAATACATTTTTTCTCCCACTCTGCTAAGATTTCCAAGTTTCGCTTTTTTCTCTTTGGTTTCCTTCTAGCAACAGGTTATTTTGCATCCAAGTGTTCTTGGCGAACTGTGAATTTGGTTTTCTCAACTTCTACAGTAAGAGGTGGGTAGTTTTTTATGGATATCATACTATGAGATTTTATCTAAGTTTTAATAGTTATGCAAATGTTTTAATTTTTCCAGCATTGTACGTGAACATGATTGTTCTTTTTGGAATAGGAAAGATTTGATTATTCAAAGATTCTATGCTTTGCATTATTTGTTGTTGATTTAGTATTTAATCAATACCAAACTATTAAAATATCTTTTTGGTGTTGGATAATTATATTATGTATATGTTAGATAGGTTATCTATTTCGTATCCCTTTCCAAGAAGTGATTGATAGAGAAACTGTGTGTTCTCTCCATTTTATGCTTTCTTGTTTATTTAATTGATGTTTATCTAATTGTCCCTCTATCCAAGAATAAATGGGAAGCCTTACTACTTTTAGGTTAAAATTAATTCTCATTTAAAATGATGTTTTAATTGAATATCTAATAAGGGAGCCAAACCTTACCAAAATTGAGAGAGGAATTAAAGAAGTTAAGATTCCTCAACTGTTTGGAAATCATATTTGTCTTGTAAATTTGGACATAGAAGTTCTTAATTATTTATTTTTATTAAAATGAAAAATCTATACACCAACAAATTTTTGGCGACTCTACTGGGGAGTAAAGTCTAGAAGATCTAGTATTTCACCGTTCAAAAATTTGATATCATGTTCCAATATGGTACTCCCACATTGTGATATTTTTCTTGTTCTTCAACCAATCTTGGCTTTAATGACACCGAGGAAGATACCATATCTAATTTTAATGCACTATCTTGGAGGGAATGGACAAGCAACCAACAATACTTACAAGTTTCTAGAACCCTAGAAAGTGAGGAGTAAATTAGTGAGCATATGAGAGGAGTCCCTATGATTCAAGAAGTTTCCATGGTAAATAGATTGGCTCAAGGGCTAGTGAGAAATTGAATAAGAAAAGCCAAGAAAGCTAGTTGAAAAGAGATTTGCAAGGACAAATAAAGAAAGAGGTTTAACTGATGATGACTTTGAAGCTTTACGGTAGATTGATTTCAAACCTAATCAACCATCAAAATAGAGAAGAAATTCTGGTTAGTGAGTAGGCCTATGTCACCACCACCAACACAAGCTTCCCAGGTTCTACAAGCCCTTGATATCCCTAGTACTATTAACCCCCCTCTATTTAAAATGTCCCACCTTTGAATATTGTACTTCCAATTATGGCTTTCTGGGGCTAACAAACTAAACCTCTCCAACTTGGAGAAACTCTTGGAGCCATTCCCAAGGGTGCTAAATACTTCTTTCCCAAATTTAGTGGAGATGGTAAAATTCTAGCCAAAGATCATTTAAGCTCTTTCAAAGCATCTTGCAGAACTATAGATGTCACTATTGAAGATGTCGTTGTCTAACTATTCATCTAAACCTTTACTAATATTGTTGCCAATTGGTTTAATCACCTTCTGTATGCCTCTATAAATAGTTGGGATACCATGACCCATGTGTTTGAAGCATATTTCAAAACCCCTAGTGATGAAAATTCTCTCCTGATACAATTGTCACAGCTTAAGAAATAAATGCACAAGCCTATGAGGGAATTTTTGGCTAAATATAGCAAACTTTGAGAAAGAATTCCTAAAGCTTCAAGACCCAATGCTAAAAATTTGAAAGGATTCTTTGTGGGAGTGATGCCCCTTGATGTTTACTTTCATATGAGAAGGAATGTACCAATTGATTTGGTTGTTTCCCAAAGATTGCCCATTGAATTACAGGATGATTTGATAAACGTAGGATAATGGAGAAGAGTTGTTTAAACTTCAAACCCTCAGGCTACTAATAGTACATACCTTTGTAATACCCCGAAATTGGCTCATTTCCATTAGACCAATTCTTGTCTATTCTGATCAATCCTAAGACCTATTACAAATGGCAATTCTTATTTTGCTACTCGCTACTTGACTTAATTGTCAAATGCTTAAAACCCTAATCTACATTAATCAGACTCTTTATTTAATTCCTATAGTATTGACTCACATTAGCCACATTAAACCTATTGATAAAGATTTAATTTAATTATTAAGTATCTATATATTAATTAAATTAAATCATCACCTAAGGCTAATGTACTAGAGAATTAAAAATATTTAATTTAATAATTATGCTCACTTTAATTAATTGAATGTGATTATTCAATTAAATGAAAAATCTATTTATGAGGTCATATCTCACTTTATTAAATTAAATATCTTCAAAATCTTCTCTTTAGTTTCAAAATGGAAACTCTACGTGAACTATCTTTTGAATTGGAATTAATCTAGTTAACTTGTTCTCACACTCATGAAAAGCTCAGTTAACTCTCCTTTCTTAAGGAAGTTTCCATTTTAACTTAATCTTTGCTTCAATCCTGACCGTTGATCTAAGTTGATCTTAGGTGTTGATGGATTCTAGGAATTCTATTTAAGAGACTCCTAATTCCTCATTATAGAGGTTGAATTCTCATGCTATTGAATTGATGTCGGATTACATACTCACTTTCATAGCTTTATATGTGCTTTTGCTTAATATCTTAGTATCATTTAGATAAAACAATGCATACATGTAGCTTAATTTCTTCTATTCCTTTTTAGATTAATGCTTGCAATTCATATAGATTAATCTACATAATCATATAGTTGCATTTAAAACCCTTCATTCTAGATGGTCTAATTACTTGTACCTCAAATCTAGGAGCATAAGGAAGTAAAATGAACTTAGATAGAAAGCAAAAAGTCATCTTGCAAGACTCCTCTTGGGTGAAAAATCTCATGTTCATTCCAGGATGGATGTGCATATAAAGACCATGTTGAAGTGTGTGTGTTAAACAAAGGCCACATTTTCACGCATACATTTCTGGCGCCCACCGTGGGGCCAAGGAAATCAATTTCTCTAGCCTCATCTACATTTTTTTCTATTATTTTAGTATTTTTTCCATATTTTTCTATACAAAATCTTGAATCTTCATGCAAGACCTTCCATTTTTGCATAAGGATTTGAAGTGCTCGCATGAAGTTTTAAACCGTACCACGCAAAAAAGTGCCCCATTGCACAAGTCTTTGAGCGGCACATCATTTTCTTGCGCGGCTCGGTAACAGATTTTGTGCGACCCTGCACAAGATTTTGTGCAAGACAATGAAAGATTTTGTGTGACCTTGCGTAAGATTTCATGCAAGACAATGAAACATTTCACGCAGGTCTGTGCAAGATTTTGCGTGTGTCTGTGAAATATTTCACATGGCCCGGCGCAAGATTTTGAGAAAAAATTTGCAATTGCAATACATAAGACTTTTGATGTTTTCATAAGTTTTGACATTTTCTAAGCTATTTTATGGGTATAAAATGGAACAAAAAAAGTTAAATTTTATTTTCCCATAGTTAAGCTTCTATTTGACTAACACATTTTCTCTAAAGCATTTTTATTTCAATTTTTTTGATTTTTTGCAACCTAATAGTTGTCTGTAGAATGTTTGACAAGGACTCATTTACACAAATTCTTCAAAACATGAACTGACTATTTTTTTGCAGGACGATTTTTGAAGACACGTTTGTCTAAGATGAAATCTTAAAACCCACAAAAATAATTTGTTTTCTTTCCTGCTTTCAAAACATAGTCTAATTAGGGCTTGTGAACTTCCTAGGGTGCAAGACAGAAGAATAGGGGATTATGATCTTTGCCACTTAGGGGTCATGACCAAGGGTGAATCAAAAACTTATACACTTCTGAAAGATAGCATTCTGAAGAAGGCAAGCAGCTTAGTGGTTCTCTAGTACTAATCCTTTTCTTCGATGAGATGATGGTTTCCTTTTAAGGGAATCAAGATCTTTAGGAAGGGTGAGTCTGGATTGATTAAGCTAAGTCGGTAATCAACTTGTTTTGCATGTTTGGGTGAGAAAGTAAGGTAGAGGAGTATGCTCTATCCCCTTGAGGGAAATCAAAAACTTTGACCCTTGCAATTGAACCACCTGTCTGAGTCAATCCTTTAGAGGGCCTACCGGAGTGATCCAACCTCCGGGAATGACCCAAGTGAGCACACTCTTTTCACTGGGGATTCTAACTCACTATAATAAAGAAGCTTTGTAGAGAAAAAGACTCCAAAGCTAGATTAATTTCCTCTCCTTCATTCTTGATATTGCATATCAAGGGGAGGCTCTATCTGTGCACTGGTCGGTGTTGGCCCCTATCTTGCTAAGCATGTAGTGTGCACTTTTAGATACCAATGTGGGATGCTAGCCTCAACTCTTCTTGCGGAGCCATCAAGGATTAATTCGAACAGAAGCCAATTAAAAACCTCTTAGTTAGAAGCTACTTGGTTCACCTCCAAAAGGAGGCATAATCTTTGTGCAAGGAGGGGGAAGAATCTCTCCTGTAGAACTCACCATAGGCATGCTACTGGATGTTTGAAGGTGGTATATGCCCTCATCCCCTACCACAAGGGTGCTCGTTCAGCCTATACTATTGAGTTCTTTGAATATACCAAAAACATGGGTGCCCTCTAGGGGTTGACATGGCTGTGTGAAGTACACGCATGCACATAAGATGTGGAACAAAGGTTTTTCCTTCTCTACCATTTTCTATTTCTAGGGATAAAGTGTTTTTTCTATCAAGTCCTAAACATGTCCAAACTTGCTCAAACAAACTGAAACTCAAGACTCCCTTGTCCCTCTAACTTGCTTTTCCCTCAGTTGGATTGTATTTGACTACTGCTTGCTTCTCGTGTCTTGTCAAAAATACTTGCCTTGTTCAAAACCAAATGTTGTTTAAACACTTGAAAATCAACCTTGCTATTTGTTTGAAATCTACCAAACAAATCAGCAATCTATCCAAAACTATCTGAAATCTTCAAAGTCATTTCAAAATCCAGTTCAGTTGTCAGTCTGGTTTCCATTTTCACACATAGTTTGTAAACTTTTGCATGAATACTTATTGTCCTACCACTTCTTCACATGGCTCTATCAAGGTTCTCACATGAACAGTTGCACATCTCTGGATGAGATCTAGCCTTAGTGTCCTTATTTTGTTGTCAAACCTTGCACTACTTCATGCAGCCTAGATCACATCCTTGTGAAAAGTTCTTATGTTGTCCTGAGTCTTTGCATGGCCCTATGTACATTCTCATGTGCCTCTCAGAGGATCTTCATGTGAGATCTTGAGTCTGAACTGTCAAATTAGTCTATTAGAGCTATCTGTGCTCTATACTAGGTTTGTTTCCTACATCAGTTTATTGTTTCTCTACTTGAAAATAGTCCCAAGCAATGACATTTTTGCTTAGCTAAAGATTCGTGACCTATACTTTCACTAGTCTCGTCTTTTAGTTCTCCTGATTCTAATTCTTTAGTGCTTTTCATACTCCACATTACAATAGTCATAATCTTTGGCTATTCTAGCCTTCAAATTTGACTATTTATGCCTTAGTATACAACACTCTTATCTTGTCCTATTGAAACTATGTTCTAGTGTGGTCCTTGTCTAAGATTTTTCTTTTCATCGTTGTCTATAACTATGATAACTTGACTTATGTTCTAAAACTTGGCAATTTTACTTGAAACATAGTACATCAAGATGGCTAACAACAAATTTGCTAAATCCAATATTCCTAGTGAGGAAGAAAAGCTACTTATTGCAAACATGAAGTAACAAATCCAATCAATGAGTGCTCAACTTCAAAGATTGAAGGAGGAAGATGAAACATCATCAAACAAATTCTCCTTGAGAGAAAATTTCCCTTCCTCCTATGACAACCAAAATCGCATTCTTGTGATCTTGAATTCAAGATATCTTAGAACACTTTACAAACACCCAAGAAATCTAGAAATATATTTGAATAAAAACCTTGGGAACCTAAACAAAAGTGTGATTTCACCCCTTTGGGAAGATCTTATGAATCAACTTTGGAAGAACTTCTTCAAAAGAAACTCATTTTGTTACCTAGGGTCACTTTGGTGAGAGTTTCCTTTATGAGTAACTGTTGTGCCTATCATAGACATAATTTACATAAAAATTCACATTGTAAGGATCTAGAAAAAAAAGATCTAAGATCTCTTTGATAATGGCATAATTCAAAAATCTTAGCTCTCAGCTACTAAAGATTCTACTCTCAAGAAGGATCAACCTCGTGAAAAGATGTCTAGTAATGGTTCAAATGCAACTTATACTTATTCCAACATACAACCACCTTCTAAATAGTCGAATCTTTCCAACACATATTTGCCAAAACAAGAACTTGCTACTCCCTTTGTTGACTATGTGTACCCTCAAGGACTACCTTTGAAAGAAACTCAAGCCAATAGATACTGGGCTACAAGTCTTTTCACTACCTTCATAGATCATACTTCTTCATATCCTGCTATGCCTATGAAGTCCACTCCATGTAATTTTCCTTTTGAACTTCAAGAGCCTATTATGTAGACTCTAGAAATAGATACGAATATAGATTCAAATACTCCCTCATCCTTGGAATTGGTTTCATGTCAAGAGGACTACTTACATGATGAAGAAGCAAGTGTTGATCAAGACCAAGATTAATTCATCCCCTTTCAAATCTTCCAAGATCTCGTGCCTTCATCTCAACCATCGCATAGTCCTCCATCTCTCATGCCATTCACCTCTACTAAGCAAGATCAAGATATTCCTTCCACCATCCCTAAGGAGACTATTAAAGACCAAGAGAAGGATACTTTTCCTATACAACCTAAAATTCATTTTGAAGAAAGTGTTCCCTCACTCTCTTGTTCTACCTTGCTACATTCACTTCAAAACTATTCTCAACCTTTAAATACTCATGTCAAAGGTATTGCTCCTATAATAGTTACTCATAAATCTATTGATGGATTTTATCATATTTCTAACTCTAAAGATGTTGATATCCATACTCATGGTCTGTTCACATCTTCTAAATCTATCCTTGGTCCCTACCCATCTTAGCTAAAACCTTCAAGTCTTCCATCCATATTGGGACCTTATGTTCCTCTATCTCCTACTTCCACTCTTAGCCCATTACACATTCCTCCTACCCTACCCCAAGATCAACAAAGATACACATACTTGAACTCTTCACATCCACCTTTCCATCTAAACTAGTCATATTGGCCTTATTCATCCATCAATCCCAAGTCCTTTGGAAGCAATTTGGATGATCAACTCAAACATAAGTGCATGAATCCATCCTCAAAAGTTCACTATGTCTCCTCTAATCGACATGTGAATGTCAAGAAGGAAAATACACAAAAGAGACCACAAGGGTCAACTATTCAAAGAGCTCAACCAAGGAAAGTGTGGGTTCTTAAATCTGTTATTGAAGAAATGTGTTCCAAAGCATCTAATGAAAAATCAAAAGCTATATGGATTCCAAGGTCTCTTTTCAAGGACTTGAATATTGAAAACAAATCAAAGTTGACATTTAAGCTTCCAAAGGCTCCCACTCCATCTCCTTCCCAACATCTTCCTAAAAAGATTTCAAAACCTTCTACTCCACCCCTCTCCAAAATGGCTCTACTACCTCACATGTCTAAGCCTCAATCTATTTCGTCCATGATTTCCCCATCTTTCCACTACCCTTCAAGGTGTGTGGTAATGTTGATCTTGCCCACTTTTTCTTCTCCCTTTGCCCATCCCTTTCATTACCCTATCCACTCCACCTTCTATTCTCCACCTTTTATCCTTCCATCCCATTTATCTCATCCATAGGCTAAAACCTTATCCTCCATATATATTTTCAACTATCTCCCTTCCATTACCTTATCAACATCTTTGAGTGTACCTTGCTATGGCTTTTTCTTATCATAACTTATATTTCTTATAGGAATGCTATGTAACTTGAGAAAGGCTTGAATTCTTTCCAAAAACTCTAAAAATCCAAAAAAAAGAAAAAAAGAAAAAATGTGCCTCGGTGAAAACCTAGAAATATTCACCTTGGTAACAAAAGTAAAGATAAATAAATATGTCTAATGGTGAAAAGCACTTCTTGTGGCACCTTGGATAAGTACCATGATGAAAACCTAGTAAACAAGCATCATGTGTAATTCTTCCATCCATGACATCCTATCATGATCTTGCTTATCCTTTAGATGTCCTCATTCCTGAAGTCATTCACTCATATCCTCTATAACAAACTTTGCTATCTTATTTGGTTAACCCTTTGGTCTTGATCAACAAAAGAAAGAAGAAAACTTGGTTCTTGGCAATCTCTTCCTTCACTACACATGATCATATATTATTATCCTTTTCCCTAGCTTGGGTAATCTTGTGAAGGCTTTCCTTGAGGGTAACATTCAACACTTCATACTCCTTGCCTATCCATCTCCACTTATCCACCAACTTTTTACTACATCTCATCCTACACCTTGCTAGACACTGGAACAAAATCAAGGTAATTCTTCTCGAGAGCTAGTAATCTCTAAAAAATCATAAAAATTTGGAAACATCCTAAAAAAAAATTGTTACCCTGGTGAAACCTAGTAATAGGCACCTTGGTAACACCAAAAAAATTGAAAAAATACAAAAAAATTCAAAAAGAGAAAAATACAAAAAAATTGAAAAACAAAAAAAAAGTGCCATTGATGAAAACCTGAAAATAGGCATCATGGTAGAAAAACAAGGAAAATCTTTCCAAGAAGGTGAAAACCTAGTAAACAAGTGCCTCTTGTTCCCAATGCTCCATTTAGTAGCACATCTTCTGGATCTCTATACAGTTGCTTTACTGCTTTTCCTATTTTCTGCTCATGTATCCATGGATTGAGTCTTGTCATAGCTCGAGGCCATTCCCCTTTAGTGTCACTCTTTTCAAGATTCTCCTCATAGAATCCCTTTCACAATAGCCACCATTGGTCCTCACTGTGTCTACCTACTATCGCTACTGCCACTCCTCTCGAGATTCTCCTCATAGAATCTCTTTCGCGATAGTCACCAGTGGTCCACACTGTGTCTGCCTATTGTTGCTACTATCACTCTTTTCAAGATTCTCCTCATAGAATCTCTTTCGCAACAATCACCAATTTTTTTAACTATGTCTACCTATTGTAGCTTGTGTCACATTTTGAGATTCCTTTATGGAAGATCTCTTTTGTGTCAATCACGAGTCATCCTGGCTATGTCTATCTACTATCGCTCAGTCCTACTAGGTTCTTCACCTCAAAAATTCCTCTTTGACCTTAGTCACCAATCATTCTAACTGCATCTACCTACTATTGTCACCCTACTCAAGAGACTTCTTTCAAACATGTTCTGGACACTGATACTTGACATCAATCCTATAACACAAAAATGAATGCAAAATGACATACTAGTTTGTATATGCTAAGCTTTTTTTTCTTTGTTTTCTATATTTTTGCTTAATCGTGTCCCCTCGAGCAACTCGATGATGTCATTTCTGACTAGAGAAGTAATGACTAGGGGCATGATCTTTTCTTTGCTTTATGTTTATGTTTTAGTTCCAATTAGTTGACATATTCCTATAAGAGGGGTGTCCACTATAAGAGCCTCCATCTCATATTGGATGGCCAAGTGTACCTTGACTCCTTTTAAAAGATATGTTAATAATGTTGGTTCTTCTCCTTGTTGGTTAGAGTGAACTCTTCATGCTATAGTACATACTAATACTGGTCCTGCTAAGTGAACATACAGGTCACTGTGAGTATACCTAGCACATTTCTATCTAAGGTTACAAATGCAAAGGTTATTGTGGATAGAATACTTATTGATTACTTAGAATAAGAGGGATCTCCCGTGTGTGTGGTGTGTCTGCCATACAAGCAACAATCAAGTCATCCTAGCATTTATGCTTTGATGCTTATGTTAACTTACTATATTAAAAGGGACAAATGTTCTGGTCATTCTAGCTTCTTGTGCCTTGAATGCTTACATTTAATCTCGACAAACTTGTAACATATGTCCTATTCATATTCTCATGATTGCAATATTAGTGGGAGTTGTATGACATATTGGATTTTTTCCTATGCTTAGTGATGATAAATGGTCAAGGCTTGTTAATTAGACCTAGGGTTGCATTTAACATAGTCTTGCGTTGCATACTTCACTTGCATAAGCACACGATTCAATTGCAACTCTGTTCCCATCCTTTGTGATGAGGAATTGCTGATTTCTTCAAAGCATCATGTTCTTCATGACTACAAAAATGATCGATTAATCACTCTCTTGGCTACTTTGGCTACTTTGAATTTATTTTCGAGATCGAATTTGAAATCTAAAACACCTAAGTCACTCAAAAATGTGTTTTAAAATTGTGGGACCAACGTGATCGAACACTTGTGCAGTCCAATTTTTTTTGATACTTTGTGATTGTGATTCTTGGAATTATTTCAACTTCAAATCCTTCATATTTTCAAAATCCATTTTCAAAATAGTCAACCATGGCCAATTCTGGTCAACTTTTGGTCAAACTTGGTCTTCTAGACCTCAAAACTATGCTGAATTAACTCTGAATCTTCTTCTGATTTCTTCTACATTATGTTGAATCTCATATTTCTTCTACTACTTTATGTCACATTTTTGGTGTTTCATCTTTCGATTTTGCTCCCAAGGGGGTAGGATGATTACATCATTGAATACTTATTACTTGAGGCATCTTGTTCCCATCATATGTTTTTATCACTTGGGGCATCCCATCCCTCTTTTTTTGGCATCTTTGCTATCTATCTTATCTTTTCATCAACTGATCAATCTTATAACTCTTCTCAAAGTTTGATGGATAGGTATTTGGATAGTCTAAACCCTAACTCATGAGGATCAAGCCTCATTTTGGGGATGATTCTATGACTCATAATTCGATCTTACCATCCTTTATCAATCTCAGGTATCTAGGTGTTCTATTTGGATCCTTAAAGGTTAAGCTTCATTCTAGAGATGATCTTTTAAATGCTATCAATGTTAGGTATCTAGCTGTTCTATCTGGATCCTTAAAGATTAAGCTCTGTTCCAGAGATAATCTTTTAAATGCTTTGCAATTTTAGGTATCTAGGTGTTCTATCTGGATCCTTAAAGATTAAGTTCTATTTTGGAGATAATATTTTAAATGCTTATCAATTTTAGGTATCTAGGTGTTCTATCTAGATCCTTAAAGATTAAGCTCTATTCTGGAGATAATCTTTTAAATGCTTATCAATTTCAGGTATCTAGGTGTTCTATTTGGATCCTTAAAGATTAAGCTTTGTTCTAGAGATGATCTTTTAAATGCTATCAATCTTGGGTATCTAGACATTCTATCTGGATCCTTAAAGGTTAAACTTCTTTCTAAAGGAAACCTTTAAAATGCTTATCAATTTTTGGTATCTAGGTATTCTACTTGGATTCCTTGGGATTAAGTTGTGTTCTAGAGATGATCCTTAAAAGCTTATCAATTGGTCTTTGTATCATCAACTTTGGAACCAATCTTATCTCTTGATCTTCACATCATGATTTCTAATTTTCTTTGAATTGAATGTGTTTCTCACACATTCATTCAAAGAGGGGAAAAATTTAATACCCCAAAATTGGCTCATTTTGATGCATACAACCTTGTGGTCAAAAGGCTAGTTAATGAGATTATTACCCTAAAAAGGCAACATGGTAGGCCTAGTGTTTATCCAAACCAATATCAAAATAAAGTTGGATGGAACAATTTCTCTCTACAACAAGGAGTAGGTTTTTATCAATTACTTGGCCCATAGAATAAGCTATAGACTGAACCCCACACCCACTCCCCCCCCCCCCAACCATGCCAATAAAGAAGTAATGTGCTCTTTTCATTGTATTGCTAATCATGATGGTGAAACATGTATGAATTGGCTAAGATACTTATAGATGAACCATATCCACCTGAAATGAGCACCTCACATGCATTCTTTCTAGAATATGAGTATGATTTAGACTAGAGTAGAGATGTTCTATTAGCCAGAAATGATCCTTCATGTTCTATATTGACAAGAGCTCAAAGGGCACCCAAGTTTACTCCTAGAGTAGACTCAAGTTCACAAGGTATGAAAGTGAAAGATTTATTTCAGCCTACCAAAGATCTTCCCAAATGTACTAAAAATGTTTCCCAAATGTACTAAAAATGTTCTTCACAAAAAGAGTATTGTAAATTCAAGTTCTTCTACTTACTTTGATATAGTTCAGTTTTGTAAATAGTTTACATAAGATTTTTTTGCCACCAGCTCATCAATATTATCTTCCTCCCAATTCACAAGTTCCAAGAAAAAAAACTTGTTAGCTTTTATTTGGCAAATATTTGATCTTTTTCATAATGAAGTAGCTTGGCATTATCAATCTTCTAATGCTTGGCACATACTACATTACTCAGCATCAACTATAAAATCACTTGGCATCAACTGAATTTTTGCTCATCTTGAACTAACTTTTCTCAACACCTACTATCCACTTGGTCAAGCTTGGAAAATTATCTTTGTTTAACTTTATTCTTCTAAATTTTCTAAGTGTAGCAACTCATTTTGTAACCTCAAGTAGATCATCAATACACTATGGTATAACTGTCTCAACTGATTCTTATACTTCATTACATAATCATAATTCAAGCTTTCCTCTAGGTTTTTTGGTTACATCTTTTTGACCAAATCCTCCTCATTAATCAAATAAGTGACAGTACTTGAAACATATAAGCAATTGTCTTACTAGAAAATAGCAGGTTTGACATCAGTGACAAAACAATGATTGAAACACACAATATTCTTCAAAAATATTTCTAATCAAATGATCTTTTCAATCAGATATCAAAAATCTCCCTCTTTGGCATTGATGGCAACACAAACTGATCAACCAAGTCAAACAAATGATGAACATCTTGTTCCATCAAACTGACTAGCTTAAAACAATAAGATAATACCAAAAAGAAAACTTGTATTGAAATTTATCCCTCTATCAACAGCTTCCATCCTTTACTTAGGTTACAAAATATAACTCCCTTTGAGTTATTTCTATATCTTTTATCTTTCATACTGAAAATATCAGTAGAATATCTCCCTCTTTTTATTCTGATCCTTACTATTCTAATTGCTTTTTGCTTTCTCCTTCTTTCTTTCTTTTGGTCTTCTAATCTTTTGTTTATGTAGTCTCTCCACTGTTCCTCTTGCACTTGATCAATTTAATGTACTTTATCCCTCTTTGACAACAATGTCAAAGATATATACTCAACACTTGACATCTTTAATATATGTAGATATAAGCTTTTCTAGGTTCTACAATTTTCTCTCTCTGTCACCTTGCTTGTGACTAATTTGTAATTGTAGTTTTGTAATTACTTTAGGGAATTCCTAAAGTAAGATCCACTACATCAATTTGTATTAAATGAGTGTCAACTTGTTTGATGCAAGGTACTCTCTCTCTCTTTTACATAGCCTTTGATGGGGGTATCACCCCTAGTTTACCTCTTAGATACTCATAAGCATCCTTAGGTAATGCTTTTGTGAAGATATTAGCAATTTTATCTTTTGTGTTAATATATTTCATCTTCACCTATTTATCTTGAACCAATTCCCTTACATAATCATACTTGATTGCAATGTGCTTTGTCTTTGTATACATCACAGGATTCTTTGATATATTGAGAGCACTTGTATTATCACAATAAAGAGTCAGTGGTTTTGTGATTTTTTCCTTCATTCCCTTAAGTAGCTATTTGATCCATACAATGTTCGCACAGTTAATAGTAGCAGCAACATACTCTTCTTCAACAGTAGATTAGGAAGTACAACTCTACTTCTTGCTAGTCCATGTAAGAAGTATTTTGCCTAAGAAGAATGCTCCTCCACTGGTGCTCTTTCTATCGTCAATATTTCTAGCCTAATCAACATCAGTGTAGGCTCTCAATTCAAATTTTTCATTCTTCTTATAGTATAAACCAAACCCTTTTTTTCCTTTCAAGTATCACATTATCCTTTTCACAGCCATCAAGTGATTCTCTCTAGAATTAACAGAGAATCTTGCAACTATCCCCACAACTAATGCAATATCAGGTCTATTGTATACTACATATTGTAATTTTCCAATCATGGATCTATATAATGTTTGATTCACCTCAATTGAATCATCATTCTTTGATAGCTTGAGTGCTATCACCATAGGTGTACTTATTGGTTTTGAATCCTCTAGTCTAAATGTCTTCAATATCTCTTTGACATGTTTTGACTGAGTGATATATACACCATATTTCATCTGATATACTTGTAATCCCACAAAGGATTTGATCTCACCAAACATTGGCATTTCAAATTCTTGCTTCATCTAATTTGCAAAATAATTACACAAAGCATCTTGTCCTCCAAATATGATATCATCACAAAAACTTGAGATAATAGTAGACCTTTCTCTTTATCTGTCTTCATGTATAAATTGATGTTATCATCTATCCTTTCAAATCCATTCTTCACAAGATAAGTACAGAGTCTCTCATACCATTCTCTTGGTGCTTGTTTCAGTCCATATAGGGCTTTGTGCAGTCTACATACCATGTTCATATTTTTTTATCAACAAAAACTTTTGGTTATTATATGTAAACTTCTTCTTCTAATATGCCATTCAGAAATGAAAACTTGACATCCATCTAATAAACTTTGAAACCTTTGTATGCAGCATAAGAAAGAAAAATTCTTACTCCTTCCATTCTTGCAATAGGGGCAAATGTTTCACCATAGTCAATTCTTTCTTCTTGTGCATACCCTTTCCAAACTAGTCGTGCTTTATTTCTTGTCACTTCACCATTCTCATCTAAATTATTTCTAAATATCCATTTTGTGTCAATCACATTCTTGTCTTCTGGTCTTGGAACTAGACTCCAAGTCTTGTTCTTCTCTATTTGTTGAATTTTTTCTTCCATATCCTTGTACCAGTCATCATCTTTGAATGCATCTTTCATTGTATTAAGTTCCTTAATTCTTAAAAAACATGATTTACTTCTCAATCTATTTAATGTAATTGGCATTTCATCTTTGTCTCCAATGATTTGATCTACAAGATGATGTCTTTTGACATATTTGGACAATCTAGGCTTAGTACTTGTAACTAAATTCTGTCTCTCATCTTCAGTGTCACTATGTGCATATCTGTGAAGTTTTTTAGCATCTCATTCATGTGTGATAATCTCAGAATCAAAATGTGCATTTTCCCATTCTACAACTCATTAGCTAAATGCAACTTAGCATTCAAAGGATGTGACTCAGTAGTTGTTGACACCTGTTGTTGGGTTGTAGCATGATTTGTAGCATCTTCTTTAGTAGGCATTCCTTCATAATAGTATACAAATGATTTGTATTCTTCTAGTTCTTTTGTAGGTTCAGCCTTATGTACTTTTGTAAACTCATCAAAATTCACATTTGCACTTTCCACAATTTTGTTAGTGTTAGTATTTAAACACTTGTAAGCTTTCTTTTTTGTGGAGTAACCAAGGAATATACCTTCTTTGATTTTTGCATCAAACTTTTCGCTCCTAACATTTTCAAGAATATAGCATTTACTTCCAAATACCTTAAAGTATTTCACATTAGGTGGATATCCATACCATAGTTCAAAAGGTGTTGAATGAGTACCTTTCTTGATTTGCACATGGTTCAAGGTATATGCATCAATACTTACAGCTACTCTCTAGTATTTTAGAGAAACATTCTTCTCCATCATGAGTGTTCTAGCACAGTCCATTATAGGCCTATTTCTTCTTTCAACAATTCCATTTTGTGGAGGGGTCCTAGGTGTAGATGTCTGTCTTTTGATTCCTCTATCATTATAGAACATTCCAAACTCATTTGAAATGAATTCTCCTCCTCTATCTAATCTCAAGCATTTTAGACTCTTACTTGTTTCTTTTTCAACTCTTGCCAAGTATAATTTAAACATTTGAAAAGCATTAGATTTTTGTTTTAGAAACATGACTAGCATTATCATAGAGTAATCATCAACAAATAGCATTATGTACTTGTCTCCTTTGTATCTTTGCACTTCAATAGTTCCACACAAGTCAGTATGAACAATTTCAACTATTTCCTTAGAGATATAAGCTTTGTTTTTAAATCTTGACTCTATCATCTTACCTAGCTAACATTGTTTGCATATTATATTGTCTAGTTTCTTCAACTTAGACAAACCTCTAACTCTTTTTATGTTACTGATAATAATCAGATTATCAAAGTTAACATGACATAATCTCTTATGCCAAAGCCATACATCATCAAATTTTATACTAAGACAAGTAGCATCTTCTATATATAGATAGAACATATTAGTTCTAGTTTGATCACCTTTTCTAATCAAGTTTCCATTTGTGTCATATATCTTGGAAAATTTATTTTCAAACTCAACTTTGCATCCCAAATTGTTCAATTGTGATGCATTTAACAAGTTATAATTCAATCCTTCAACATAATAAGCATTTTTACATGAAATCTTATCTATGAGTTTGATAGACCCTTTTCCTTTTATCAAGCATGGTGCATCATTACCAAATCTTACACTATTTCCATCATAATAGGTTAAGGTAATGAACTTACTTTTTTCTTTAGTCATGTGATCTGAGCATGCAAGATCAATGATCCATTTGTTTTTCCTGTTCACACAAGTCATAAGTGCAGTTGCTTCATCCTCATCTGATTCGTCCTTCATTGCAACATATACCACTTCATCATCATTTTCATCAAAGTCATGTTCATCAACAATGTAGCATGAATTCTTGCCTTTGTCTATGTACAGTCTATTCCATCATCTTCTCTTCTATTTTTGTGCATGTTACCTTCTCTGTAGTTCTTCTTCTATGTACATCTTGTAGCAATATGATCAACTTCATTGCAATTGAAACAAATGATGGGTAACTTACCTTTTAACTTGCCATTTCCTTTGTGAAATCTTCTAGCCAATAATGTTTCCAATTGTTTAATGTCATCCTCATCTATGTTACTATCAATAGATGCATACTTTATCTTTCTTTTCTTCTTCTTCTGCTTTACCTCCTCAAAATCCTTCAAGAACAATATTTCTTTGAAAGGTGATTCAATACTCTCTAGTCTGTAGTTGTCAAAATTAGATAGCTCAAATATAGTGTCTTCCTACTAGACTTTCAAGGGTTAGTTCATTTCCTAGTATACATCTTAAATCTTGGATTGCAGAAACTCTAATGGCATACACAAGCAAAAATGTCCTCAAGACTTTATTTAGCATAGTATCATCATCTATTTTACTAGTAGCACCTTTTATTGCACTAACAACTTCGTTTATCCTAGCAAAATATTGAGCAATATTCTCACCTTCTTCCATTCTCATGTCATCAAACTTACCTCAGAGGCTCTCTAACTTGGCTCTTTGAACATTTTTGTCTCCTTCATAGATGGTGTCTAGGGCATCCCACATCTTCTTTGCACTATTAAGGCCTTTGATATCATCAAATTTGGCATAGCTTAGCGTAGAGACAATCTCCAACATTGCCTAATTGTGTTCTTTCTTTTTCATCATATCTTCAAAAATTAGGGCTCCTATTAGATCAACATGCTCTACTAAATTGCAAGATTGTGCATAATCTCCAAGTCCTCCAAGGTGTAACTTTATCAAACTTTTCCATGCATGAAAGTTATCTATATTGAGCTTGGGTACCTCTCTTTTTGGCATCTTGATCTTTGTGCTTCTAGTACCATAAAACTAATCCTCTTAAGTGGATGGCTCTGATACCAATTGTTGGAATTATTTTAGAATAACTGAGAGTGGAGGTGAATCAATTATTCAAGGTCCATTTGTACAATAAAAATTTTCACAATTCAGTGAACCCATAAAACATTCTTAACCATGCATACATGTATAGTGTGTCAACTAAAACTTATATGTTACTACCAAATCAACTTGCAGAAATGTAAAGCATGAAACACAAAATATCCATCAGCACATTTAAAACAATGATTTAACATGAAAACCCAATTTGGGAAAAACCACTAGTAACATGCTACTCTTTAACTCTTCTGAAGTGATGCCCTATTAAAGGCCAACCATATTAAAGGTTACAATACACATTGTTAAATGTGACTTGGTTAAAGGATTTTAGTCACCCTACCAAAAGTGAGCCTTGTTAGAGGAATTTAGGCCACTCACTTGGAATTCCACCTTGTTAAAGGATTTTCTAATGACCGTTAAGTCAACCTTACTCTAAAAGATTTACCCTAGGCTGATACAATTGTTAGAAAGTAACTATAGAGCTTTGATCTGATACAACTTATAACCTTACTTGCAAATTACAGATCTTTGTTCAGTTCTTAACTCTTCTTGGCTTCCAATCTTTGTAGCTCTGGTATATTATTCATCATTCAAGCATACATCCTTTTAAGCCTTCTTTCTTAGTACATCATTGTAGACTTCTTCACTTGGATCACTTGATGAAGAAAAACCACTTTTCTTCTCCTTATAAGATTTTGGCATCAAAACTCTCTAACTCTTTGCTTTATGATGATACATTCCTATATACAAGAAATTAGAACATTTTCTCACTCATTATCCATCATCAAAATTAGGGTTTTTGATGGATTAGGTTGGATACAATCTATCTACCCCATATCTTGTCATTTCTATAAACTTCTCTTAGAATCCATTTGAATTCAACTCCAAAATGGTTTAAATAAGACTTTATGACACCAGCTCATTGATCTTATCTTCCTCCTAATTTGCAAGCTCCAAGAAAACAAACTTGTCAAATTTTATTTGGCGAATCTTTGATCTTTTTCATAATGCAAGATCTTAGCATTATCAATCTTCTAATCCTCGGCACATATTGCATTACTCGACATTAACTAATTTTTTTCTTAGCTTGAACTAAGTTTTCTTGGAACCTACTATCCACTTGGTCAAGGTTGGAAAATGAGCTTTGTTTAACTTTATTCTTTTGAATTTTCTAACTGTAGCCAATCATTTTGTAACCTCAAGTAGATCATCAATACATTATGTTATCACTATCTTAACTAATTCTTATACTTCGTTACATAATCATAACTCAACCTTTCCTCTAGGTTCTTTTGTTACATCTTGTTGATCAAATCTCCTCATCAATCAACTAATTGATAGTATTTGAAACATATAAGCAATTTTCTTACTAGAAAATAATAGGTTTAACATCAGTGAAAAAATAATGATTGAAACACACAATCTTCTTCAGCAATATTTCTAATAAAATGATCTTTTCAATTAGATATTAATAGATTGAGTGTTGATAGCAAAAGTATGAAGAATGGAAGTCATCTTTCATATTCATAATAATATTTGCTACTCAAGTAAACCTTGAATCATTTAAACCTTTTTCTTTCACCTATTAGTAGAAGTTTACTTCTTTGAATTTCAAGCAAAGGGAAGGAATTTTAAACCATGAAGTCTACTCTGCACATTTTTTAGGGGTTGATCTAGGTGGGGTAAGGGAGAGATTATGTGAGAAACTAGCTCAACCCTTCTCTCCCAAACTCTTAGACGCTAACTTTCTTATGGCCTCCACTTTCACACAAGCCTACCCATGTCTAGAATTTATTTAGGAATACATGTAGAGATATGATATACCTAGTGGGAATATTTTGAAGAAAGACACAACCATATTTTTTGATATCTCTATGGAAACCATGTCCAAGTTGTTCCATTTTGAAGAGTGAGAATTTACAAATTTGACTCCTACTTTATCACGAGCTAATTTTTAGGAAAGGTAAATGTTTATAGAAATGTCATTGCAAATAGCTGAACTATAACTCCTTATAAGGGTGGCTCTAGGTTGCCCAAGATTCTCAAGAAAGGTCAGATGACTCCCCAAGTTCACGATGTCATGGTTTTGTTGCACCAAATTTGTTGTTCCCCATATGTTTCTTTCTTTGATGAATGGATGTATTTTTATATTCAATTTTTTTTAAAGGATCTCAATTTTTAGAATGGTCCAAATTGATTGCTAGTTCTCTAATGAGTTAGCTCAAAGAAGCTATAAGTATGAAGAATGATTTTTATATGTCCTCCTACTTGACATATATGTTGGCTAGTACACAAGATTTGTAGTATTTACCTCATGAGCCCTAGGTGGAAAATATCACAACATATAACTTTTACCCTGTGTTGCATAGAGATAAAATTTTGGAAAGTTTTAGGAAAGCTTCTGACACTTTTTTAGGGAAGTTGTGTTTTGAAATAAAAGGTTCTCCTCACTGTGTGTTTTCTTCTAAATCTTTGAATTTTTTTCAAACATTTGGTAGCATTTATATCCAATTTCCCAAGTTTACCTATGGGAGGATAGGTGGTTTCTATGAAGAACCTTTGAGACTCCCTAGGTTTTCCCTTGATTGTTTCATATTGGCTAAAGTATCTTAGTAACTTATCTCAGTCATAAATAAATTTTCAACTAATTAAGCTTCTCATGTCATTTTTCTACTCAAGATAGGTAAGCTAACTTGTAGGAGTTTCGAGGATGCTATGTGCATAATTTTATATTTAATCAATTTCCACCTTGGCTCCTATCTTGCTAGGTAAAACTTTAATAGAAAAGGGATAGCTCATAGCCTATTTGATTCTGATGTGAATTTTTTTCATAATCCTAATGTTGAAGACTATTGGGAAGATGTGTAGATGAGCTAGAATTTTTGAGGAGAGAATATAGCAAGCTCACCATTTCCTAGATTAAATTTTTTCATTTAAATTTGGATATTGATGTCTCTAGTATAGAAGAAGATCAAGCAGATTTAACAGGCACTCAAATAACAAAATCTTTAATTTCTATAAAAGAAATAATTAATTTGGAGTCTGAAGAAGAGGATAAACTTCTTCAAAGAAAAAAGATAATATTTGAGAGAACCAATTCTTTTTTAAAAATGAAAAAGACACAACATGCTGTGAAATCAACTTATTCCTATTTTGATGTTCATTTCAAACCTACAAGTAATAGGATATCTACAAGGATTAAAAAGGTCCAAAGAAATAATCCCCCTATGGTGAAAATGGCCCATTGTAAGAGAAGAAGCAAGATGGAAATGCATTTTGGGCCAAGTTGAGCTATTCAAGTACATAGTGAGACTGACAAGGATTTTGGTGGTGGTTTGATTGATAACCTTCAACTAGTTCAGATGATGATAGGAACTTCTCCGTAGGGGATGCAAAACCTTAACACTTCAATTAAAAACAAGGAACTTCAAAGGGCATCAGATTCCACACCCAATTGGCTAGTGGCATGTTGGTGAACAGATTGTCCTTTCAACTAATTTAACAAATTTACTCTATACCCAAGGTGTGAAAAACATAAAATGCTCACAACAGTTGAGAAAATCTCATGTTATTTGACTTTCTCTCTAAATTTTTAAAAGGTACAACTCCCTTATTAGATTTGCATTGAATTCAAATTATCTTTTGCACTTTTACCTGAAAGTGCATAAGGATCTTTCAACTACTTCTAGGTAGTGAGGAAAAAAAATCAACTCAAAATCTCAAAGTAACATCCATTTGAATATATACTTATACATAAAATCTACTTTAATATAATGAATAACATCACACACTAATATCAATCATTTGGGCATCATAACTGAATTGAACTTACAGAAAGAACAACAACCAATATCTTGAATCATTAAACCACAGTTCACAAAGTAACAGAGATTTGGACACTTCGAACACCATGTTTTAGAAGTAGAATTCGACATGATTTATATATGTATATTAAACCTTTCCATGCACTTAGTCATTTGAAAGAAAAATGTCCATGTACTATCCTTTGATTGCTACTTTAAAAGTACCTATTTTATCAAAGTTTTTCTTCCATCTATCTTCTAACTATCTATTGCTAACCTTAAATTAATTCAATGCCCCAGCATTTATAGTTTTCCATACAAATCTAAAAAGCCTCCATCAAAACCCAGCCATTTTGGTTAACACAAGAAATTATTACAAAAAAAGAAAGTAGTTATTTAAAAATGGTACCAAAAAGTAGCTAAAAGCAATGGGTCAGGCCAAGCATCATCACCAATTTTCTACTCCTCACCAATAGTCTGACATACCAGCTTCTAGCTTCAAAAAGTATTCATAAACTCTTGCATTGCATGGGAGTGTGGATTCTTTAGGCTTAGTAATCAGGCTCTACACGCATCCTTCTACCATTTAAATTCCTTTATCTTTAAACTTTGACACGACATCAGGTTCTTTTTGAGATACAACATCTATTCAGTACTTGCCAACACAGTGAAATCATTGACACTTGTTAATTTACCATCCCTAATTTTTTCCAAGGCTTCATTGAATCTTTTTATTAGTGTCTCAACATCCATGTTCCCATCATTGAACTGTAAGATCTAGGATTAACTACCTTCATGTCCTTAAGCAGTTCTTCATGCATTTCAATAATTTTATTTTCTGTGCCCTGCACTTCTTTAATTGTCTCCTTGTAAACCAACTCCTTATAGCGCATGTTGTTCTTCATACTAAACAACATGTAGGGATCCACATTTTCCATTGGGTTCTCATTCAGGAACTTGAGGACATTGAACCTCTCAACTTCAACCACTTGAAAAATAATTGCTTGACATTGACCTAGCTCTATTTCCCAAACTGGAACTAAAGTGTAGATCTCTCCAAGAAATGATTCTCCCTTAGCATAAACATTACTAAATTAAAAAATAAACCTATTACCTTCTTTTATGATGATGTCCACCCAGTCCTTCATGGCATTATCTAATAGCTTCCCTTTTTACATCTGCTTCATCAATTGTTGACTTCCTACCGAATTAGGATCAAAGGGCTATGGAACTTGAACAATTGGCAATGCACCAAGGTTCATTAAGGAATCAATATATGCAGCCATTATCATCACCATGCCTTTTAGTTCCTTCTTCTCTTTGCTATCCTTCTCATATTGTGTCAACATATGATCAGCAAAGAATTTAAAGAAGTGATTACCAGTGCTTCTATTGATAGTTCCCAATTCAACCAAGGTAACTTTGAAGCCTTCGTCATCAATATCCTTGGATTCCTTTTTATGCTTGTAGGTAGCTATTTCAGCAGTGATATTTCTAGTTACTTAATCCTTGGTGAGGTGAGCATTTATGTTCAGCTTCTTTGCTTTCTAACCTCTAGCCATATACTTAGTGACGATGACCTTTACGGGTGCCGAAACTAGTTGCAAGTTCATTTTCTTGTTGATTTTTTTTGATAGCCAGGAAGGAATAGCAAGAATCATGGGCATCATCAGGGCATCTCTGGTAGGAATTAGGAATCTAGACTGATCTACCTTGGGAGCCTCGATGCACTGAACATCACCATCTACACCATCTGAGAAATTGAGGCCATCATTTGAATCTTGCCCCTTAGATGACATTCTCTCCTTTTGAACTTTATGTTGCTTCAAGGCTTTAGATTTATATTGAGATCTAGTCCTTGGAGCCATATTTTATAAATTGAGGGGAGTCCTAACCTATTTATCTTGAGCCAATATACTAACTGCAACAGGAGAAAATGGGATGTTAGATGGAGATGGTTCAGAAAAAGAAACTACCCTTGAAGAGGGTTCATTGATAATTCCTTTGCTTCTTTTCTTTAACTAGCCATCTATGAAGGTAAGTATAAATCTAGCCCTTAGATTGATATCATCTTTCTCATCTTTATTCCAGTCAACTTCCAAACTTCAATTCACTAGATTCCTCCCAGCCAAGTTCAATTATATCTAAGCCATCATCAACCACTCCCTTTTTTTTGAACTTCAATCGAAAGGAATTAATTTTTTGCAAAGTCAACATTGAATGATCTTTTCTCAAAACGTATCCTTTATCCTTACAATGTTTCCATAGGTCTTCCAACTATGGAGTTGTCGGTGGGTGAACTTGAAGACTGAGAATCTGGACTGCACACCCCTTACTATAAAAGTTCCTGTTACAATGATAGAAAATTACTACCAATGATAGAAGCATTGATCATGCTACTACAAACTAGTGAACCCATCTTGATAGGAAATGTTGTTTCCCAATCCTCCTATGGTAAATTATCCTTTATAATAGAGAAAAGTTACCTGCATATCTCAGCCAAAACAAAATAGTCCAAAGCATATTGTGGCAACTTTTTAGGTTCTTCTTTGAATCCACCTATCCTCAAGTACATGAACCTGGGAAACTCTATGAAGTGTCTTCCATATTGCTGAACTAACCTTTGGGCTTTAGGAGACAACATAGGCATCAGCATATTCTTCAGAGACACGTAAACATTCTCCATCAACACATCATGAACTTTTTGAAATCTTCCAAGACTCTATCTTTCTGTAGTAGAGGGTAATACTAGAAAACTATTATTTCTTCACTCCATACTCCATGAGGGAGAGGGGTAAGATCACAAGTATAGGCAATGCAGTAAGTTAAATAGGAAGCCATATAAAAATCCTCCCAAGATTCCTTAGCACATTTGAGTTGAGCCCTTAGTGAACTAGCAATAATATCTACCGAATCCATCCATTCTTCACCCTTCAAGATGATTTCTATGTACCTATACATCCATTCTTCAAAAAGAAACACATCAGCTAAACCTTTTACCCTATGCAACAACACCACTAGATCATGAATATGGGGCTTTAGGTGATCTTTTATGATGACCTTGGGTAGCCTTGAACCTCTTATATACATGTTCTCAATCCATTTCCTAGCCAGGGTATTGTGAAATTAGTTTGGGGTTTCTTGATATTTGGGCTGGGCTTGAACAAGGGAAAATGTAGCAAAGGTACTCTCTAGCAAACACAATATAGAGGCAATAGTGTCTCTCAAATTGAGAGTATCGTGTTACCATCTTTACTTATAATACTCTTTCTTGTAACATCATAGTGATCAATACAAACTTGAAGAAGTTTAGGACTCACAAAGGCTGGGGGAAAAGCACTAGCCTCAATTAGCCCACTAGTTAGGACTTCCATACAACCATTCACCTCATTAGCATATTCAAGAAAATTTGCCTATAAATTCTCCAACTTAATCCCCTCCAAATTTGTATCACAAATGACTGGCTTTCTACATTTAAAACTTGAGACATTATCAAAGAAATGTAATACAGGCCGCATTCTTAATCAAACAACAAAGCTTCGGATAGATAATCTTGGAAAATACAGAGATTTGCAGAAAAAACAAGAATTGCTAAGTTCTAACCTATATTCTACTAAAAAATCAATGATTTTCTCTATCTCTATTAATAGCTTCTTCTCCACACTTTCAGTTCTTCACATGATAAACAAAAAAAAGGAAGTTGAGCAAGTTTTAAGGGGAAAAAAATTTATGTGCAAAAGTACAGGCTCATTATAAGGCATTAATGACACATCACTCCTTGTTAATGTTCACATGTTCAAAAGCCTTGTTGCATAAACTTTCCATTTAATGATTTCCCTTTCAGATGTATTGGTAATGATTAGTTTTAATGTAACATCCAATCTCTTTTCTAGCTAAAGATTTCCCACTTTCCCATTAGAAATAGAAATGTCCTTTTATTCATTATTCACTGACATGACCATCAATTTCCTTGCGGGATGACTGCATGTCATATACCAAGATTTAATATTGCCAAAACATCTGTGCCATTGAACAACTTCGAACTACTTCAAACTGAGTTTCGAAGTGGTTCAAAGTAGTTCAAAAGAAAACTCTGGCAAGTTGATGCATATCACCTACCACAAAAACCATTAGTACAAAAACTTTGGTTGAACTACTTTAAACCACTTTGAACTAAGGTTCAAAGTGGTTCAAAGTGGTTCAAGGGAAGAGATATCAACCAGGGGCAAAAGGGACTTCAAATAATCACTTTGGGAGATGGTGAATACATAGAGCAACAAGGGAAAGACTTCAATAAATGGATGGGAAAAAATGAAGGAAAGACCTTTGAAATAAAATAGTGACTCAAAGAACTACTAACAGGGGCTTTGACTAGGGACTGTGTATGTGAAGTACATAGAGAACTCAGAAAACTAGAAGCATGAATAAACCTAAACTAACACAAAGGAAAATGACAAGGAAGTAAAATAGAAAACAAAACAAATGGATATTTACATGATAGGGGACTTCAAAAGTTAAAATTTGATTAACTTCAAGTCTTGCCCTTATAAGTAAAGGGAAGAACTATTCCATCCAGGTACTTCAGACAAAAGGTATTGGCGCCAACAACTTCTGAAATAACAAATGGACCTTTTTAGAGAGAATCAAATTTTTCATGTGCACCATTGGGCTCTCTTCTTTTATCCTAGAGAAGTACTTCATCATTTTTTAGGAAACCATGTCGTCTGGCATTCTTATCAAATATTTTCTTTACCCTCATCCGATGCTCAATACTATGATCAACTAGCTTGTTCCTTTCCTCTTCTAGCTTTTGTAAGTACATTATTCTTTTCTCTAGTGAATCCTTAAAGAACTAATCCTAAATAAAAAATTGTAGTTTAGAAATAGATAGCTCCAAATGCAATGATACTTGAGCTCCAATCCCATACACCAATTCAAATGGAGCCATACTAATAGCTCTTTTTGGGGTAATCCGATCAGCCCCTAATGCTTGATAAAGTTTCTTGTGCCAGTCTTGAGGATTATTAGACACCAATTTTTTGGTTATAGCTATCAAGTTCTTATTGTTGGACTCCACCTATCCATTCCCTTGTGGGGAATAGTCTGAAGAATGGGCTAGTAATATGCCATGTTCATAGTAGAAAAGGGAGATCTCTTCAGATGAAAAGTAGGTTGCATTGTCTAAAACTATCTTTTGAGGAACCCCAAATCTGACAAAAATATGGTTGATCAAGAAATCGCTTACTACCTAGGAGTTAGCCTTTTTAGTTGGAATAGCCTCCACCCATTTGGTGAAATAATTTGTTTTTGTTAATATGTATGTATGTCTAGCACCTGAATACCCCATTGCTGAAAGGGCTCATCAATAACAACTAGCCTAAGAGGTAGTGTTGCTAGTTGAGGGCGACCAATAAAAAGCTAAAATTTCTCATAGTTCTTCACAAATTTATAAGCACCCTTGAACATACCAGGCCAATACAAACAATTCCTAAGGATCTTGAAAGTAGTTATTGTGGATGAGAAGTGCCCTCCACAAGCCTTCGAATGATATGCCTTTAACATTTTTTCTTTTTTCTTTGCATCCACACACCTTAAAAAGGTTCCATCAATTCCTCTCGTATATAGAACACCATTTGAAATTACATACTTAGCAACTTTTAATCTGAGATTTCACCTTTCCTTATAGCTTATGTTCAGGGGACATTCATCATATGTTAGAAAAGATGCAATATTTGAGAACTAGGGGTCCATAAGGCTCACAAAAAAAATAGCAAGTTTGTCTCCAGCTTCATCAAAAGATGTATCCTTGCTTTCAGCCATTAATTTACATAAACCATGCCCTCTCACCAAAGAAGTATGCCTAATAGTTAAGTCATATTCTTGATACTTATTTACCCATATGGCCCTTTAATTCATCCCTACTCCTTGTTGAGTTAATTTAATCTTAACTGTTGTTTTTGGCACATACACAATTGAATGAGAATGCAAGATATAATACTTGAATTGTTTCAATGCCTTAACCATAGTAAATGCATGTTTTTATACTTGATTATAGTTCAACTCATGCTTCTTTAATGGAACACTCATGAAGGCGATTGGGGTTTCATTATCCTGATCATCTTTTTGAGTCAAAATGTCAGATAAGGAATTCTTCAAAGCATAGCAACAGATAATGAGATCTTTTCTAAAATTTGAGCTCACTAGCATAGGAGCATTTGAAATAGTTTTTTTAATGTCTTCAAAAACTTTCTTACCTTCTTCTTGCCATCTAAAGGGATGTTTCTTGCTCATCATTTCTAACGTATACCTCAACTTTTTGGAGAATTTAGGAACAAAGCTTCTTAAAAAGTTGATTTGACAAAAGAAAGATTTCAAATTACTTTGATTGGTGGGTAAGGATAGTCTATGTATTGCCTTCACTCTTTCTGGATCAATCTTTATGCCATCCCTTGAGACAATATGTCTGAGTAATTTTCCTTCTTCCACAAAGAACACATATTTTTTAGGATTTAGAGATATACAATGTTGTCTACATCTATCAAGCACCTTTTCTAAGTCCCTTAAATGATATTTTCTTCTCCTAGAGTAAACGATCAAATCATCAAGATATATCATAATAATCTCATCCCTCAAATCCTTAAAGGATGAGTCCATTTCTCTTTGAAAAGTTACTCCTGCATTAATCAAACTGAATGGCATTTGACTATAACCAAAGGTTCCCCAAGGAGTAATGAAGGTTGTTTTATGCTGGTCTTCTAGTACAACACTAATTTTGTTGTACCCTGACTATCCATCAAGCATTGACATAACATTGGATCTAGCAACCATCTACAAAATATGATCCATAGTGGGAAGCGCATAGTTGTCTTTGAGGCTCGCTTGGTTCAGATTCTTGAAATCAACACAAATCCTTATTTCACCATTTTTCATTCTCACAGGAACAATATTTTCTACCCATGTTGAGTGATGTATGGGATATATTATGCGAGCTTTTAGCATCTTCTCAACCTCTCTAAAATTAGTTGCTTCTATTTTTAGTGGTATGTGATGCACAAATTCTCCATTTTTGAAATTCTTTAGGTCCTCATAACTCCAGGCGAAGACATCCTTATATTGAATAAAAAGTTTAGACAGTCTCTTTTTCTCCTTTGTGGAACAAGTGTTACCTATAGAAATTAATTTGGGATTTTCCTTAGTTCCAATGGTTATTTTATCATGCTCCTCTATTTTTTCATCAGAATCAACATTCCCCTTCAAGGCACTATCATCCTTTCTCTCGAACAAATGCTCCAAACAAACCAGTCCCATAGGAATCTGATTTCCTTTAAGTTGAATGATCTCCACAAATTCCACTAATTCTTCTCCAATTAACTTACCATCATGGTCAAATCCTTCAAAGAAAGTTTTAGCAAAATTTCTAGTGCATTCAATAAATTCTTTCAATTGTACATTGTCATTAAAGACTTGCCAATGATTAAGATTGTCTGGAGCTCTAGGCCTATAAATCATTTCAATTCTAGAGGTGTCACTTTTAAATTCTAGGTGTGCCAATAAAAATTATTCTAAAATGACCAAAGAATTAGCTTTGGTGTTTTGGGAGCGAGGAATAAATTCAATAGAAAATGCTTCAAATGACTCAATTTCATCCCAAACTAGATTTCTATAATGCTTCAACCTATCATTTTTAATAGAAAATTTCTTTCTTACCTATTTTACAATAAGTTTAGCATCTCCTCTCACTCTCAATTGATTTACTCCTTTCACCTTGGCTTCCTGCAACCCCAGAAACAATGCTTTGTATTCCATTATTGGTATTATGGAAGTCCAATTTGAAAGAGAAAGGAAAAATGTCCCTGGAAGGTGAAATGAGAACAACACCCATGCCTAAACTTGAATTTGAACAACTTCCATCAAATTCTAGAGTCCATAGGGCTTCTTCAGAACTTAGTATCTCTTCTTCTTTGCATGGTTCTTCAGGCAAAATAATATAATTTCCAAACTAACATTCCTCATATAATATCTATGCTTTGGGGTTATATGAGGGTACTACTATATATTTATTCTTTGGCTCAGGGTCCAACTTTATTTTCTTCTTTCCTAAAAGAATCTAGGCTTCTGACCAATCCATTTTAATTTCCCCACCCATATCCTTACAAAAGGTTCTGTTGAGCAGCATTCCATAGCTAGTTGGTAAATCAGCTACAAGAATGGTAAGCTTTAATCTTTTTTCTAGACAAGCATAAAGGATGGCTTGTACATCTTTCAGTTGACCAACCAAGGGTACTTGTTTCCCATCCATAGAATAGAAACACCCAAAGGTTTTTGTGAGCTCTAGACCGAGGGCCTTTACAATAGGCTAGAGCATAATATTATCTAATGCTCCAAAATCAATGATGCAATTATTGAGCTTCTGGCCAATTAATAGCAATGATATATAAAATGGATTGGGATTTTTCTCTTTTATTTCCTTCTAAAAAAAGTTAGTAGTTGCCTCATGGTAAGAGGCATTGTTAGTGCACCTTATAGATGCAAAAATAGGTTCATTAATAGCCTTTAAGTTCTTAGAAACATCATCGACAAAATGTGCATTAGTGGTAGAACCTCCCTTTACATATTGAACTAACTTGTCCAACTCCTTAGGATTAAGTCTCAGATACTCAACTGGAGAAATTGATATAGAACAGGATTTGCAGAATTCCACAATATCAAATGCTGATGTACTAGCCACTGATTCCTTTCTTGATAGAATTTTTGGCTTTTTGGTTTTTTTGGGGTCAACATACATATGTTCCTTACCTTTAGGAGTTGACATATTTGTGCTAGTTACTAGATAAGGTTTTTTTATTTCTTTGACCTCTAGTAATCACTATGCAAGCAGGGTCTTGAAGTATCATAAAAACATTATTCCCTCTTTCTGAATTAGATTTGTACTCTTGAAAATAAGCACCTAATTCTCCACCTTCTACATTCTCATTTTCAAGCATTTTCTCTACTACAAGATCATTTTTTACTAATTGAACACAATTGAGCCAATCAAAAAATTCTTGTTCATCATGATTAGAAGTCATATGAAAAGAACACATTGCTTCCTTAGGAGCTTCTTCAATTTGTAGTCTTGTTTGAGGAGCAATCAACTGGGGAGTTTTACCAAAAATTTAAGGTTGTTGCCATCTATGAATGTCTTAATAAGGAGTCTGGTAAGGGCCATGATTTTTTTTTTGTTGTCCCTTCATTGTTGCTACATCATTCATCAATTTATGTACAACAGGATCAATAGAATTAGAGGACAAAATTGTTCCTGGTGTTTGAAGTTCTCATTTCCATTTACCAGCATTGATAAATGCATCCTCTAACCAAATGGCCAATCTCTAGGCGACAGCCAAATCAACACATGCATCATCTATGAGATGAAAGCTTATGTCTAGATGAACAACATTTATAAAGAATGATTTCTAGTTCTCAGCATTAGGTCTAGATGTAGTGTGGATTCTTTGAATCAATCTATTGAACTTGGCAATGAATTCCCTCATAGGTTTGTGCATCTCTTTTTTCATCTGACTGAGTTGGAAAAATAGAGAACTTTCATTTTTAGGGGCCTTGAATCTATCTTCAAAAGCATTTTTCATATCATCCCAACTGGTGATGTAATGATGAGGTAGGTGGTTAAACCAATCTATGGCAACATCAGGCAGTGTCCGCACAAACAATCTTACAACAACTTCTTGTGTGGGAACACTTATAATAGCACAACTAGAATGATAGGCACTTAAGTGATCATTTGTTGAAATCTTGGCATCTCCACTAAACTTGGGTAAAATTTTACTGGCTCCTTTGGGAAATGTTGAAGGATTTACACCCAAATTTATAGGCCCTATGTTTTGCCCCCATGGTTGATTTATGGCCATGTTTGATGGTACAACTTGCAAAGGTTGGACGGTTATAAAATCAGGGACAAGAGTATTCAATGGAATCAAAGATTGCACTAATGGTGAAAGAGGAGATTGCTTCAAAGGTGAACTAGTTCTACTTTGGGATTTGATACTCTTCTTCTCGGGGTCATTAAAATCTAGTAAGAGCTTTAGATTCGTCAATGGCTCAAAATTCTCATCAAGAATCCACTTTTCTCTTTCCCCTCTTATGTATCTATAGGTAGCTAGCTCTAACTCCTAGTTCTAAGTTCAAGGTCTTTTAGGTGCTTGAGAAAGTCTATTCACAACCACTTCCTCTTAAACTTCTAATACCCCTCTCAACAACTCAGCCCTTTCTTCTTCTTTTTCCAAAAGACCCAATACTTCTTGATATTGTTGGTTACTTCTGTGCAATGCCCAAGCAATTGAAACCAAGTCTGAGATTATGTCTTCTTGAATATCTTCAAATTGGAGATTAGGTTGTAGTACAAGGAAGACCTTGTTATGTGCAAGAATCATTTTTATACATTGTTTTTTAAAACTCAGGTTCTTTTTCAAAGGGACTCTCTCCAGCAGAGTTGCCAAAAATTTGTTGGTCAACAGATTGTCCTTTCAACTAATTTAACAAATTTACTCTATACCCAAGATGTGAAAAACACAAAATGTTCACAACAATGGAGAAAATCGTATTTGACTTTCTCTCTGAATTATTAAAAGTTGTGGCTTCCTTATTAGATTTGTAATGAATTCATATTATCTTTTGCACTTTTACCCAAAAGCGCGTAAGGATCTCTTGACTACTCCTAGGTAGTGAGGTAAAAGAATCAACTCAAAATCTCAAAGTAACATCCATTTAAATATATACTTATACATAAAATCTAATTTAATAGAATGAATAACATCACACATTGATATCAATCATTAAGGCCTCATAACTGAAATGAAATTACAAAAATAACAGCATCCAATATCTTGAATCGTTAAACCACAGTTCATAAAGTAACATAGATTTGGACACTTCGAACACCAAGTTTCAAAAGTAGAATTTGGGATGATTTATATATGTATATTAAACCTTTCCATGCACATATTCATTTGAAAGAAAAATTTCCATATACTATCCTTTGATTGTTGCTTTAAAAGTACCTATTTTATCAGAGTTTTTCTTCTATCTATCTTCTAATTATGTATTGCTAACCTTAAACCAATTCAATGCCCTAGCATTTATAGTTTTCCATAAAAATCTGAAAGGCCTCCATAAAAACCAAGTCATTTTAGTTAACAAAAGAAATAGTTACAAAACAAGAAAGCAGTTATTTTAAAAAAGGTGTCAAAAAGTAACTGAAAGCAATAGGTCAGTTCAAGCGTCATCACTAGTTTTCTCCTCCTCGAAAATGGTCTAACATACTAGCTTCTAGCTTTAGAAAGTATTCATAAACTCCTACATCACATGGGAGTGTCAATTATTCAAGCTTAACAATTGGGCTCTACACATGTCCTTCTACCATTTGAATTCCTTTATCTTTAAACTTTGACGCAGCATCGGGTTCTTTTTGAGACAGAACATTGATACAATACTTGCCAACACAATGAAATCGTTGACACTTGGTGATTCACCATCCCTAATTTGTTCCATATCTTCATTGAAGATATTTGTTAGTGTTTCAGCATCCATGTTCCCCTCATCGAACTATAGGATCCCTGTAGGATTAACTACCTTCATGTCCTTAATGAGTTCTTCATGCATTTTAGTAATTTTATTTTCTATGCCCTGCACTTCATTATTTATCTCCTTGTAAACTAAATCCTTCCAGTCTATTTTGTTCTTCATAATGAACAACATGCAGGGATCCACATTTTTCATTGGGTTCTCATTCAGGAAATTGAGGACCCTGAACCTCTCAACTTCAGCCACCTGAAAAACAACTGCTTGACATCGACCTAGCTCTGTTTCCCTAACTAGAGCTAAAGTTTGGATCTCTCCAAGCAATGATTCTCCCTTAGTATAAACATTACTAAATTCTAAAATAAATTGATTGCCTTCTTTTATGATGATGTCAACCCAGTCCTTCATGACATCAGCTACTATCTCCCTTTTTTGCATCTGCTTCATCAATTGTTGACTTCCTACCGAAATAGGATCAAAGGGCTATGGAACTTGAACAATCAGCAATGCACCAAGGTTCATCAAGGAATTGATATATGCATCCATTATCATCACCATGCCTTTTAGTTCCTTCTTCTCTTTTCCATCCTTCTCAGATTGTGTCAACATATGATCAGCAAATAATTTAAAGAAGTGATTACCTATGCTTTTGTTGATAGTTCCCAATTCAATTGAGATAACTTTGAAGCCTTCATCACCACTATCCCTAGACTCCTTTTTATGCTTGTAGGTAGCTATTTCAGTAGTGATCTTTTTGGTTATTGGGTCCTTGGTGAGGTGAGCATCCATTTTTAGCTTCCTTGCTTTTGAACCTCTAGCTACATACTTAGTGACGATGTCCTTTATAGGTGTCAAAATTGGTTGCAAGTTCCTTTTCTTTCTGATTGTATTGGATAGCCAGGAAGCAATAGTAGGACTCATGGGCATCACCTAGGCATCTCTAATAGGAGTTAGGAATCTGGGTTGATCTACCTTGGGAGCCTCAATGAACTGAACATCACCATCTACACCATCTAAGAAATTGAGGCAATCATTTGAATCTTGCCCCTAAGTTGACATTCTCTCCTTATGAACTTTATGTTTCTTTAGGGCTTTAGATTTAGATTGAGATCTAGTCCTTGGAGCTATATTTTTTAAAATGAAGGGAAGTCCTTTTCTATTTATCTTGAGCCAATATGCTACCTACAATAGGAGAAAATGGAATGTCAGATGGAGATGGTTTAGAAAAAGAAACCACCCCTGAAGAGGCTTCATTGATAATTTCTTTTCTCTTTTTCTTTAACCAGTCATCTATGAAGGTATGTGTAAATCTAGCCTTTAGATTGATATCATCTTCCTCATCTTTATTCCATTCAACTACCAGAGACTTCAATTCGCTAGATTCTTGCTAGCCATGTTCAATTATATCTTATCCATTCTTAACCACTCCCTTCATTTTTAACTTCAACCAGAAGAAATTAATTTGCTACAAAGTCAGCCTTGAATGATGTTTTCTCAAAACTTCTCCTTCATCCTTAAAATATTGGTATAGGTCTTCTAACTATGGAGTCGTCGGCGGGTGAACTTCCAGACCAAGAATCCAGACTACATATCCCTTACTGTGGAAGTTCCTCCTGCTATGGTAAGAGCTAAAATTAAACCCAATAAAATTACTTCCAATGATAGAAGCATTGTTCATGCTACTAAAAACCAATGAACCCGGCTTGATGGGAAAAGTTGTTTCCCAATCCTCCTATGGTAAATTATCCTTTATAACAGAGAAAAATTGCCTGCATATCTCAGCCAAAACAAAACAGTCCAAAGCATACCATAGCAACTTTTTAGGTTCTTCTTCAAATCCACATATCCTCAAGTATGTGAACCTAGGAAACTATATGAAGTGGCTTCCATATTGTTGAACTAACCTTTGGGCTTTAGGAGACAACCTAGGCATCAGCATATTCTTCAAAGACACATAAACATTCTCCATCAACACATCACGAACTTTCCTAAAATCTTCAAAGACTCTATCTTTCTGTAAAAAAGGGCAATGCCAAAGAACCATTATTTCTTCACTCCATACTCCATGAGGGATAGGGGTAAGATCATAAGTATAGGAAATTTAGTAACTTAAATAGGAAGTCATATAAAAATCCTCCTAGGATTCTTTAGCACATTTGAGCTGAGCCCTCAGTGAACTAGCAATAATCTCTGCCTAATCCATCCATTGTTCACCCTTCAAGATGATTTCTATGTACCTATACATCCATTCTTAAAAGAAAAACACATTGGCTAAATTTTTTAACCTATGCAATAACACCACTAGATCATAAATATGGGGCTTTAGGTGATCTTTTGTGATGACCTTGGGTAACCTAGAACCTCTATCATACATGGTACTCTTTGGAAAACATAGTATAGAGGCAATAATGTCTATCAAAATTGAGAGTATGGTTTTACCATCTTTATTTACAATACTCTTGCTTCTAACATTGTAGTGATCAATACAAACTTGAATAAGTTCAGGATTGACAAAGGTTGGGGGAAAAACAGCAACCTCACTTAACCCATTGGTTAGGACTTCCATACACCCATTCACCTCATTAGCATATTCAAGAAAATTTGCTTGTAAATTCTCCAACTTAACCCCCTCAAAATTTGTATCACAAATGACTAGCTCTCTACATTCCAAACTTGAGACATTAATGAAGAAATGCAACACAGACCTCATTCTTAATCAAACAAAGAGGCTTCGAACAAATAATGCTGGATAATATAGAGATTTGTAGAACAAAACAAGAATTGCTAAGTTCTCACCTATATTCTACTGAAAAATCAATGACTTTCTCTATCTCCCATAACAACTTCTTCTCCACAATTTCAGTTATTTGCATGATAAATAGAAAAAGGAAGCCAAGAAAGTTTTAAGGGAGAAAAACTTATGTGCGGAAGTACAGGCTCATTATAAGGCATTAATGACAGATCACCCCTTGTTAAAATTCACACATTCGAAAGCCTTGTTGCATAAACTTTCCATTTAATGATTTGACTTTTAGATATATTGGTAATGATTAGTTTTAATGTGACATCCAATCTCTTTTCTAGCTAAAGATTTCCCACTTTCCCCATAATGATGACCTTCCACATTGGAAATAGAAATATCATTTTATTCATTATTCTTTGACATGACCATCAATTACCTTGTATGATAGCAGTGTGTCATACACCAGGATTTAATATTGCCAAAACACCTCCACCATTGAACAACTTTAAACTACTTCAAACCGAGGTTCAAAGTGGTTCAAAGCAATTCAAAAGAAGACTCCACCAAGTTGACACATATCACCTACCATAAAAATTGTTAGTACAAAACCTTTGGTTGAACTACTTTGAACCACTTTGAACTGTTCAATGTGGTTCAAAGCGATTCAAAAGAAAACTCCACCAAGTTGACGCATATCACCTGCTAGAAAAATTGTTAGTACAAAACCTTTGGTTGAACTACTTGGAACTACTTTGAACTTAGGTTCAAAGTGGTTTAAAGTAGTTCAAGGGAAGGGATATTGACCAAGGGCAAAAGGGACTTCCAAAAATCACTTCGAGAGATGGTGAATACACAGAGCGACAAGGGAAAGACTTCAATAAATGGATGGGAAAAAATGTAGAAAAGATCTTTGAAATAAAATGGCGACAAAAGAACTACTAACATGGCCTTAGTTAATAAGAAATAGAGCTTAGTCCCTATTTGATTTCCCTTCAATAACATCATGAGTAAATACATTGCCAGGGCCATAAAATATAAAAGGACTAAGAGTTCAGCCATGATTGTGTTTGACCAAGATAGAGGTAACAACATTGCTAAAGTGGTGACTTATAACCCAAAAGATGATACTGGTACATTAGGCCTGAGTGACTTTGAAATTACTCATACCTATTTGGGGATGATTAACCAAGAAAAAAAGGAGCATTGGGTGGAGTCATCCACAAAAGAAATTATTCTATAATCCCAGAAGGATGATGTTGAGAAGAAGAGACTGAAGGCAAAAATCCATATGATGGAAGAGTACATGAGATCATTAAAAGGGAAAAGTGTTGCAACTAATAGTTCATCCCAACTCACATTCGATCCTAGTGCACCTAAAAATCAATAGCTTGTGGATGATTTGAGGAAGGGGAAGGCCATGTTCTCTTTCATCCATAATTGGATTGATCATGTGATAAATATGCTTACTAAGTGTATAGAAGACCCACATAAGATATTTACTCTTGCTGAAGCGATGATAGGTGAGGCTCATATTTAGGTGACAGTATGGAAAGTAGAATTTGAAAGTTTATCTACTATGGTTACATAGCTAGTAGGTGTGGACAAGTATGGTCCTAATAAATTCCTAGAGGAAAATCTATTGTAGAAGGTCACTGTATGTTTTCCCTATATATTGTGGAAAAACATAGCATGATGGGCCTGTAATTATAGTTCATCCATTTCCCGCATTCAGTCTTTTGTGAAGGAATTAAAAAATATCTAAGATGGTGTAAAAAAATACTTGTAGATCATCAATTCAATTCCCCAAAAACATTTCAAAGAAGGGGGTTTAGATGTATAAATGTTGGTTAAGCAGTATGAAAAATTGCTATATATGATTAAAAATGTAGTTGACTTGACCGTAGCAGACCTCACCCAACATGCTAAAGTTGAAACTATGATTAGCATGTGTAGGAAGTTGCTTTAGGAATATCTAGATAGTGTCACCAAAATGAAATAGGGTAGGGACATGTGGAAGAATTCAATGTAGAGCATGAAGAGCCTAAACAAGAATGTTTTATCATAATTCATCGATCCATACAGAATCTAGAAACTGGTGCAAGGACCTCTTGCTCAAGATGACAATAGAGAAGAAGATCCACTAAAGAAGCATGATGATGATTCTCTCTAGGGAATTTTTACTTTATGCTCTTCTCATTTTCAAGTTTTAAATAAGTTACTGTAAGGGCCTATGTACCCATTTAAGACTTGGTTATTTTAACTATTTTTAAATTGTCTGAGAATCAAGTTTTGATGGATATTCTCAAACATCACTTTATTTAAACTAGAAACACAGTAGTGTTAGAGGTGAGAAATTTTTTATGGATATCATACTATGAACTTTTATCTAATAATAGTTATGCAAATATTTTAAGTTTTCTAGCATTGTACCTAAATAGGATTGTTCTTTTTGCAATGGGAAAGATTTGATTATTTGAAGATTGTATGCTTTGGATTGTTTGTTGTTGATTTAATATTAAATCAATATCGAACTATTAAAACCTCTTTCTAATTTTGGATAATTATACTATGTATGTTATATATGTTATCTATTTTCTATACCTTTCTGAGAAGTGATTGATAGAGAAATTGTGCATTCTCTCCATTTTATTCTTTCTTTTTTATTTAATTGATGATTATCCAATTGTCCCTCTATCCAAGAATAGATGGGAAGCCTTACTACTTTATGGTTAAAATTAATTCTCATTTAAAAGGATGTTTTGATTGAATATCTAATAAGGGAGTTGAACCTTACCAAAATTAGGAGAGGAATTAAAAAATTTAAGATTCCTCAACTATTGGGAAATCGTATTTGTCTTGTAAATTTGGGCATAGAAGTTCTTAGTTATTTCTTTTTATTAAAAGAAAAATTTGTACACAAACATCCTCAACATCAAACACTACCCTAACCTTCATAAATTAGCAGCCAAAGCTGACATAACATACATAAATAACATATGAATGCATATGATACTTTTGAAACCAAGGAAATGTAATTCCTTTATACCAAATCCTAACAAGTAATTGGGCTAGCCTTAGACTTCCCTAATGTACAATGAATTATATAGGACAATCATAAGATATTATAATTATGTTCCACACATTACAATACAAGATACATCAATAATACAATATAGCTAGCCTCCACGAAATAATCCAAACATTATCCTTCAAAAGTCTTCACAAAATTAAAACCAAAAATTTCCACCTTGAACATAGCATCTATTAGGATTAACCACAGACAAAAATAACAATTACATGCAAATATAACCAATATCATAAAATAATAAATCTCACAAATGAGAAAAATAGGACACCAAGATTTAAAGTGGTTCACCCAATTCTTAGGCTGCGTCCACCAAATAGTGAGTCCAATATTATTGCTATCCATTGATTACAAACTTATTTCAATCTGTAATCCCTTACAACTCAATACCACCACAAGACTAAATTATCACATCACATCATTATGAAACCCCTAACCCTAAGCCCTTTTATACACATATTTTTTCCACTTTAGGGTTAAAATTAGTTACAAAATGTCATCCCAAAAATGCTGATAAAAAAGCCCCCAAAAAAATTATCAGGGGCTTCACGCCCAAAAACCCTCACTCAAGGCCCGACCTAGCCCCAAACCCCTCTGAGAAATTATGTAGTATGTTTAGTACTCCCCTGATCAGTTACCATAAACTAAAAATACCCTACTTTGGGACTAATAAGGCTCCATACTTTTCAACAATCTCCCACTTGAAGATAGATCCTTTAGCAATGTTGCTACTTCATGAGGCTCTCACTAGATCAAACCACCTTAGCCTCAATTGTTCTTTTATTTTTTTTAGTTGATAAGGCCAACTAAATTTGAAGAGGAGTTCAACTTCTACCTTGTCACTACCTTTGTAAACATACCTTTGGATTATTATTTGTATGTATCTTGTATAGCTTTAACTGTCCATTATCAATAATTGATCGAATCAAATGGTACCACAACTTTATGAGTTTTTCCTTTAAATGTAAAGCAAAATTCTTCACAAGATGAATGACACTCTAGTTATCTATAAATAAATAATTATCCCTCTAAGCATGTCCAAATTCTTTCAAGAAGAACTAAATCCATATCATTTACTTGGTTGCCTCTATAGTAGCAACATACTTTGCCTCTATAGTGGATAGAGCATTCACCTTCTATAATTGAGAAACCTAGCTCATTATTGCCCTACCAATAGTAAATACATAACATGTAGTACTTCATCTACTATCAATATCCCCTCCCAAATTTGAGTCAACATAGCCCTATAAGTCAATAGTAGAGCCTCCAAAATGTAAACACTTACTGGATGTTCCTCTAAAATGTTTGGAAATCCATTTGATTACATTCCAATGGCACTCTGGCTATTTGTAAACAAATAATTATCCCTTTGAGGGTGTCCCAATTCTTCCAAGAAGAACTAAAGCCATATCATCTCCTTGGTTGCCTCTGTAGCAACAATATACTCCACCTCTGTAGTGGATAGAGTATTCGCCTTCTGTAATTGAGAAACCTAGCTCACTATTGCCCCACCAATGGTAAATACATAACTTGTAGTACATCACCTAATATCAATATCCCCTCCCAAATCTGAGTCAATATAGCCCTTTAAGTCACAAAAGTGTAAACACTTATTGGATGTTCCTCTCAAATGTTTGAAAATCCATTTGACTACATCCCAATGATATCCACCCAATAGAGCTTTATAGGAAAACACATTTTATAATAAAAAAACATATGTATATGGGTCCAAAATCCCCATTTTAAATTAAATGAATAAAGAACTCATTTGAATTTAACATTTAAATGTAAATGAGCTTCAAAAACCCACTTTAAATGGTGATTAAAAATATATATGCATTTAATTATTAAAAATGAAATTTTAAACACAATCACATATGTAATCACATTTTAAAAGCACACTTTTAATGATGTTGAGATTTATATTTTATGGAAAATGGATTTTCATAAGGTAATTTGCATGTGGATATATACAAAATGAAATAAAAATCCCACTTTTGCACTTAAGTGATCTCATGTAATTATATTTAAAATTTAACTATAGTTTTTGATAAAGTAACTTGGAAAATACCTTTGAATAAGGCTATTTTCATAAAACATAAAAAACTACGATCAAATCAACTTAGAATGAGTTGAAATTTAAATGGTGATTAAAAATATATATGCATTTAATTATTAAAAATGAACTTTTAAACACAATCACATATGTAATCACATTTAAAAAGCACACTTTTAATGATGTTAGGACTTATACCTTTTACATAACATAGCATACATCAAGCTTCTTATATTTGAAGCATAAGGTACCTTGGACATCTTATCCTCCTCTTCTTATATCTTTGAACACATCTCTTTAGTCAACTTCAAATGACTAGGCAAAGGTGTGCTGACAGCTTTAGCATTCTCCATTGAGAAATGTTGCAACACCTTCTCAATATAATCACCTTCAGATAATGTCAATTTTTTGTTCTTCCTATCTCTACAAATTTTCATACCAAGGATTCATTTTTCTGCCCCCGAATCCTTCATAGAAAATGAATGTGCTAACTATTGTTTTAGCCGCTTAATGTGATCTATGTTAGACCTAGATACAAGCATATCATCAACATATAAACATAAAATAATGTATTTTTCATCATCAAACCTCTTAAAATAAAGACAATGATCTGAATGACACCTACTATATTCATGCTCATACATAAAACTATCAAATTTCAGATATCATTGCCGAGGTACTTATTTCAAGCCATATAGACTTTTCTTCAATCTGCACACTAAGTTATCCTTACCTTTGACCTCAAATCCCTATCTCCATGGCATATATATCTATTCATCCAAATCACCATGAAGAAAGGTTTTTTAAACATAAAACTGCTCCAAATGCAAATTTTTAGGAGCCACAATACTTAAAACAATATGAATAGAAGTCATTTTAACAGTAGGAAAGAATATCTCATCAAAATCAATGTCCCTTTTCTATGCAAATCATTTTAGAAATAATCTAGCTTTCAATATTTTCTTACCTCCATCCTCTTATTTCAACCTACAAACCCATTTATTCTATAAAGCCCTTTTACCTATAGGCAACTTACATAAATCCCAAGTCTTATTTTTCAACAAGGAATCTATTTCTTCTATCACTGCAGACTCCCATTGATACTTTATTTTAACCTATCCAACTTCATCATAACATTCATGTTCACCAATATCAATTAGTAAAATAGAGTAGAAAGAGGGAGAAAATTTTTCTAGAGGTCTACTTAGCCTTATTGACCATCTAACATTAACTAGGGTGTGTGGTATTTTTTGTTATTGTTATAGATCATGAGGAACTAATGGAACATCATCTTTTAGAGTATCATCCATACTACATAATCATTTGTTTTCTTCCCATGCCACTACAACATGTCTTTGTACAACACTTTTTCATTGAATATGACATCTTTATTTCTTATAATTTTACAAATTTCAAAATTCCAAAGCCTATAACAAAATTCATCAATGCCATACCCAAAAAATATATATTTCTTTAACTTAGCTTCTAGCTTGGTTCTATTTCCATAATCTATATGTGCAAATGATTCACAACTGGAGCTTTTGAGAAAAGATTAACTCACCTTCTTACCAGTCCATGCTTCCTCTAGAATACCACAATGCAAAGGAGTATAGGTAGCTATATTAATCAAATATATTACAATATTGACAACCTCTACCCACATGTATAAGGGTAGCCCAGCATGTAACCTTATGCTCCTTGCACACTCCATTACTCTCATGTTCATGCATTCAACCACTCCATTTCTTTGTTGAGTCCTTGGAATAATTTTCTATCTATGAATACCATTACTGGAGCAATATTCTTCAAATTCATAACTGTAATACTCACCACCATTATAAGATCTAAGATATTTTAGCCTTTTACCAATCTCATTTTCAACCAAGCATTTCCATTTCTTAAATGTTTGAAATGCATCATATTTATGTCTAAGTAAGTAAACCTATACTTTTCTAGTTGCATCATCAATAAATGTAACATAATAATGAGAGCCACCAAGGGAAGATATCTGAGCTAGTCCCCATACATCTATATGTGCAAGCTCTAATTTCTCTTTTTTTTTTTCCTTCCCACTCTTCACAAAACACAAAACTTTCACAAAAAATCATATTGACATATTTTAGCCCCAGTAAAACTTTCTTTGAATGAAGTAATTTCACACCTTTCTTACTTGTGTGTGCAATACTATTGTGCCATAGCACTGTATTAGAATCTATAACAACTATTTCTTCTCCCTACTCAGTTGTAGTAACTATTCTTAAACATTCATTTTTCTTTGAAATAGTTAATCTAGAATTAATAGTATGACCTATACAAAGAGATAATGTGCCTACTTTCACACCTTTTTCTACTACAAGAGAACCTTTTGAGACCTTCCAATTTTTATCATTAAAAGTAACTAAACAACCCTCATCACCAAGTTACCTTGCTGAAATTAAATTCCTATTCAGCCTTGGAACATGTCTTACCTCATGTAGTAGCCAATTATTTTCATTATACAACTTAATCTTAACTTTTCCCTTTCCCACAATCTGATAGGGTTTGTTATCCCCAAAATAAATAAGCCCAAAATCCCCTTGTCCATAATCAATAAACTAACCTCTATGAGGTGTAGCATGAAATGAAGCCCCAGAATCTAAATGCAAGAATCATCAACACTTTCTAAAGAAATAAGAAAAGCATGCTCTTCAAATTTGTTACTTAACCACATTCACCTCATCGTTCCCTTCTAATTTATCTCCATTATTCATTCAAGTCCAACAATCTTTCTTCTTATGCACTAGTTTCCCACAGTACTAGTAATCTCTTGGTCCTCTAGATTGAGACCTCTTTCCCTTTGACATTCCTCTTGGCATGCCACGATTTCCAGAATTGTTTACTCTCTAAGTCATTATGCCTCTTCTTTGTGTGTTCAAAGCATTTTCTGATGTAGATATGCCTAATGTTTTTGTATGAGTTTCCTCACTCAAAATTACACCGATCACATCATCAAATTTTATAGTATTAGATCTAGAAACAAAATTACTCAAAGTCATTACCAAGCCATTCCAACTCTCAGGCAAAGAACGCAAAATCAAGAGAGCCCTAATTTCTTCATCAAAATTGTCATTAATAGAAGATAACTAACTAGTAGCAACATTAAACTCATTTAAGTGATCTATGGTAAATCCACCTTCTATCATCTTCATATTAAATAAATTCTTCATGAGAAATACCTTATTTGAAGTAGAGGGCTTTTCATACAATTTTGCTAGGGTTTGCATTAACTCTTTCATCTTCTTTGTTTTTGTAATGTTAAATGTCACCAATGGTACTTGGCATAATCAAATGCTTCCAAGTTCCTTTTTTTCTAAAATCTCCCAGTCCTCATCTATCATAGTTTCTTGTTTCTCATTTTTTCCTTCCAATGGCTTCCATAAATCCTTCTGATAAAGATAGTCCTCCATTTGCATTTTTCATAACTAAAAGTTCTGCCCATTAAACTTCTCAACCTCCACCTTATCCTCATCTTCCATTTCTCCCATTCATTTTTGACACTTTCCTGGAGAGAATAATTAGAAAAATAACCTTAGTCGAATACTACTTGTTAGGATTAACCACAGATAGAAATAACAATTACATCCAAATATAGCCAATATCAAAAAATAATAAATCACACAAAATATAAACACAAGACACCAAGATGTAACTTGGTTCACCGAATCCCTTGGCTACATCCACCAAACCAGTGATTACAATCTGATTACAATCTATAACCCCTTATAGCTCAATATCACTGCAAGAAGAAATTATCACATCATAATATTATGACATCTCCTATCCCTAAGCCCTTTTATACAAGTATGTAAAATACTTCCCTAATCAATCACCACAAACTAACAACATCACAAACAAGTCTTTGACCAAAAACCAAGCCCTCTAAACAATCTTTAACCTCGCCAAAATGATGCAACATGGACAACAATAGACAATTTTCTACAAACTAACATCCAACTACTCTTCAGAAAAACTTCCATAACTCACCCAAAAAAACAAAAAATTCAAATGTAGATATAGTATCTGAACACATCCAAAAATGCTATTCTAAGTACCTGTAATATAATTTCGCATCCATTGACCTCATTGATGAAAATTATCTTGGCTATTTTGTTAGAACTCTCTAGAAAGTTGATATAATGACATCCATGTAAAACTAAGTCATGAATGCAACACATAAGCACTTAATCATCTCCCAAAGTATAATGACAATCTCCATAAGAAATTCATAGCAATAATCTCCCCCTTTTGCGATGATGGCAACATATGATAAAAAAAACAAAGTAACATAAATACTAAAAATATTTTTTCCTCATCTTCCTATTTTTCCCCATCCATGTTTCTCCATGAATGTATATCACTCCTCATAATCACAATTCTCCCTCATAGATATAGATAGTTTGTAAAGGTTTTTTCATTCTCTAATATCCCTTATTTATCAATAATTTTTTTCATGTATATCTCTCCCCTATTGGCATCAATGAAAAAGGTGTCATTATGCCAACTCTTGAAGTTAAAACATCTCAAATACAATATAAAAAATCTCACCAAGTGTCAAAAGAAACTATTAAATAATTCTCAATAGTTCTCAATAGCTCTACCCAAAAGTGACTACTACCCCAAGGAAGCATCACTAACACACAGTCCAAATGTAAGAATAAGATTTTAATACACTAGAATGATGCAATCCTAGATCAATTATTCTTAAGAGGATTGGGGCATAACCCCAAGAATACCTTTCACATACTCAAATGTATCCTTAGAAAAAGGTTTTTTGAAAATGGTTGATATCTACTTCTTTGTCCTAACATACTACAATATGATTTATTTCTGTGTTACCTTTTCTCTGAAGAAATGATACTTTATTGTAATGTTCTTAGTCAAAGTAATACTGGATTCTTTGATATATTAATTGTTCTTTTGTTATCATAGTGAATACTAATGGGTTGTGAAAATTTAATACTAATATTTTGTAATATCTACTTCATGTAAATAATCTAATTAAAATTGTTTGATGCAACTACATACTCTACATCTATTATAGCTTGTGCTATCAATTTTTGTTTCTTCCTTAGCCATGAAACCAATATTCCTCCCAAAAAGAATGCTCCACCTTGGTTTTTTTCCTATCATCAATATTTCCTACCCAGTCTGTATCAGTTAATGCACATCAGGTAAATTAATGTGATCTTCCATACCATAAGCCATAATCAAGTGCACCTTTCAAGTATTTAAAAATTCCTTTTATTTCTACCAAGTGTGTCTCTTTAGGATCTTCTTAGAATCTTGCCACAATTTGAACTTCATTACATATATTAGGTCTTTTATGTATCAAATACTACAATACTCCTAGCATAGATTTGTATCTTTTTTGTTTTTCACTAGGAGATTTATCCTTGCTTAATAATATTATCCTATAACAATAGGTTTTCCAATAGATTTACAATTCTCTAAACCAAATTGTGTCAACAAATATTTAAGATATTTAGTACATGATATGAATATCCCATCCTCATTTTGTACTATTTTTAATCCTAATAAATACTTCATTTCACCAATCATACTCGTCTCAAATTCATTCTTCATTTCCTCTTCAAATTTCTTGCTACCTTCATCATTTCCTCCATAAATAATATCATCAACAAATATAACAATAATCAATAAGCCATCTTAATTCTTCCTTAAGTACATGTTACTATTCTCATTACCTATCTTAAATCCCAAATTTTGTAAATGCATATCCAATCTTGAATACCAAGGTCTAAGCACTTGTTTCAATCCATACAATGCTTTCTTCAATCTACAACCCATGTCCTTGTCTTTTGTCAAGGGAAATCCATTAGTTTGTTCAATGTAAACTTCTTCCTCAAGGTCTCAATTAAGAAAAGTTGACTTAACATCCATATAATAAACCTTAAAATTCATGTTATCTATATATGCCAAAAACATTCGCATTGCTTCAAGTCTAGCAATAGGGGGAAAAGTTTCCTCAAATTAAATTCTTTCTTGTTTTGAATAAGCTTTCCATACTAATATTTTTTCCTTTCTTACCACTTCTCTTTCCTTATTCATCTTATTTTTGAATATCAACTTAGTTATAATAACATTATTATCTTTATGTCTAGGACCCAATTACCAAGTCATGTTATTCTCAATATGCTCCAATTCCTTTTTCATAGCCTTTATCCAAAATTCATCTTTACAAGATTTATCTACAGTCTTAGGTTCAATTTGATATATTAAACATAAATTTTAACTCACCTTGTTTCTTGCCATCACTCTTTTATTTGTATTTCTAATGATCCAATCCGTAGGGTGATTCTTTGAAACATATCTATTAGGTGTTCCCTTCTCTATTCTAGTTTTCATTATTGGTTGTGATCTAGGTTCTTCTATGTGTTCATCTCTTTGTATTTCAATCTACAAATTAGTGTCAATTTAATAAAACATTTTTTTCTCAACATTGTTAGTCCTTTGATTAGTGTTTTCATCAATACCACAATCAAATATTATTTCTTGACTACTAAATGTTTCATCTACTTTCACATTAGTGCTTTCAATGATAGTTTTCAATCTTTGATTAAAACATATATATGCCTTACTCTTCAATGAATATCCAAGAAGCATTTCTTCATCACTTCTAGAGTCAAACTTCCCAATATCATCATCTCTTTTGATATAACATTTACTTTCAAATAATCTAAAGTATTTCACAACAGGCATGTATGTCTAAACCAAAGTTCATAGGGTGTCTTGCAAATGCATTGCCTTATCTGTACCCTTTTCATTATCTATACTATAGTTTTCACTACTTCTCTCCAAAAGAGATGTGATATATTATTCTCAAAGATCCTTATTCTAGTTGCTTCACCCACTGTCATATTTCTCCTTTTTGTTATCCCATTCTACTATGGTTTCTTAGGGGCTCAGATTTGTCTCTTAATTCAACTATTCTCATAAAATATGTTAAAATCATTTGAAATAAATTATCCTCCTCTATATGATCTCAAATACATAATCTTCAAACCAAGTTCATTCTCAACTCTATTCTTAAATAACTTAAACTTCTTAAATGCTTCAGACTTATTTATAAGAAATGCTACCCACATAATTCTTGTACAATAATAAATAAAAAGAATAAGGTACCTTTCTCCATGAAATACTCATATTCTTATATGACCTCTTAGATCGATGTGCACAATCTCCCACTTCATTATAGTAGTAAACATATTGCTTGCAAATAAATTCTTATTCCTCTTTTCTATCACACATTCCTTATAAATGATGCTAGAAGGTTTACAATCCTTGGTAAATCTCTAACTACATATGTAGTACTTATCTTCACAATTTTATCAAAGTTAACGTACCAGAATCTCCTATTCCATGACTAATTATCATCAATATTTGTGACCAAACATGTCATCTCAGTACGATTAAATTAAAAACATTTCCTTATGTCCTTGTGAGTATACCAATCAACTTACCATCTTTATCCTTGATAATACAAGTCTTCTCTATGAATTGCAATAAATATCCCTTATCTACAAGTTGTGCAACACTCAAAAGATTATTTTTCAAACCATCCACAAAGTAAACAACCTTAGTGTTAGTCTTCAAATTAAGTGTAATAGATCCTTTTCCTTTCATCTGACAAGGTGCATTATTTCCAACTCTAACTACTCCATCATAATGGTTAAACTCAATAGACTTATTCCTATCTCCAATCATATGATGAGAACAACCACAATATATAATCCAATTTAAAAAAAAAATTTCAACATGTGAGACTAAATCTTTCTCTTCTATTACCTCTTCTTTCTCAGGACTTTCTTCTTTAATAGCAATAAATCCAAGTTCATCATCACTATCTAAGAAGTTTATCACCTTAAAATTGAATTTATCATCCTCATCAACAAAGAAGAAATCTTTTTTAACATTTTACTTTTTTACGGGGAAAATGGAGATACTTTAAATAGGGTTGCAGATATCTCAATTTTGGGCCAATAATCCTTTCAAATATGTGTGTCAAGGAAAGAGGAGAATTTCCCTATATGATTCCACTTCTAACCCAAATTAGAGTAGCTAGAACCCAAAGGAAGAAGGGTGATAATACTTAATTCAAACTATAAATGGAAATGAAATAAAAGGAAATATACTATTTGGCCCTTGATAGGATAATGTAAATTTGGAATTAAACTAATTGCTTAAATAATGTGAATCTAGATGCCATGTGAAGAAAATTAGCCCAATTAAGACATAAGTATAGGGTAAATATATGACAAGAAATAAAATATAAATGAGTCACCTTGAAATACATAGAGGAAGATTTATTTTTTCTCCAAACCTCTTAGATCTAAACTATATCTAAACATCAGTCTGTGGATCTTAGAATAAAATGGTGAAAGCAAAAAAACCCATAAAATATCTCTAAAAATGGAGACTAAAGCACTAGGTTGACTTGGAAAGATGTCCTACACCTAGGTTGACATAGGTTGACTACAAAAAGCTCCCAAAAAGTAGGTTTAAGATTTGTAAACCTTTTTTTGTTATCATGTAAATCAACATAAAAAAAAGAATCTTCATTGTTGGGATTTTATGAGAGCTTGCCTTGGAAAAGACCTAGGTTAAGGAATTAATTATAATCAAAATCTAAATAATAAGGAAAATGGTTGCATTTAGTAAATCTGAAATAATAACAAGTGAAAGATACAATTACATTCATAGATGAAATTATCTTTTATATGTGATAAAGTATGTAAATGTAATAGCTTTGACTCAAAGAAACCATAAGGAAACTAAAGAATCCAAAACCTCATGTATCAAAATGTATGTGACATGCCATGGATGAATAATAGAAGAACTTGAATTGATTGGAGTGATGGATCTACTCCTTAGAGCTGAATTCCACTACAACCTTGAGGGAATAAGCTTGATGCAAGAAGGATATTCTTAGACTTGAATTCTTGAAGATGCTTTCTTGAAGAAGAATACCTCAAATACACTCTTGTAGAGATGAAATTACTTGAGAATAAGATATAAAAATGAAGCACCCAAGCCTACTTTTATAGTATTTTTTAGGCGAGGCTAACTTGGTGGGGGAGGGGGGGTGTGGTGGGGAGGTAATCAAATTAATTGGAAAACTTGAGGACTTTTAGGCCCTAAACCCTACAATCACCAACGACTAGGTTGAATTAGGTTGACTTAATAGTTCTGAACTAGGTTGACCTAATAGTTTTGAACTAGGTTGACCTAGGTCATCTTGGTCCCAAAGGACCAGATAGGAAGGCCACAAAAAGTTCCAAGAGGTGTTTCAAGTGAAATTGGAAGATAGTGAATAGAACATGAGATATGATAAAAAGGGTATCAAAATGAAACTAAGAAGACCATGTCAAAAAGAGAGATGAAAAAGAAGAGAGAAACTAGAAGATAGTGAATAGAACATGAGATATGGTAAAAAGGGTATCAAAATGACACCTAGAAGACCATGTCAAAAAGAAAAAGATGAAAAAGAAGAGTGGAATGGAAGAGGAGAAGAGAACAAGAGACTAGAACCATTAAGGAGGACTAAAAGGTCTCAAAATGAAGTTCATCCATTTTAAGACAATACATTTAGCACCCACTTTAGTAGGTATATGAGGCAAGTCATACTCTTGGTAAAGGAAGAAAGAGAGACAATGTCACATCGAGGTAGAAAATCACTAAGTTTAAGGACATAAGCTCCCAAAACTAGGATCCTAACTCCATTTCCATGCATGAGAACATGAATACAAAAAAAAATAGAAATCCAAAGAAAAAAAAAGGAAAACAAAGCCAACAAGACACAAAAGGGGTTAGTACTAAAGCCCAAATCAACTAGTGAATGAGACCTAAGCTAAGGAAACATCTCACTCACTAATGTCATATTTTGAAGGATACTACAAAGAATAATAGACCATATAGGAAAGGAAAGATCATGACAAAGAACCATCTCCCTCATGATTCTATCCCACCAACATGAAAGCATAAAGATAGGGAGAAAGTGAGTGATTTTTTAGTCTTGTAAGGTTTATGTTCCTTACCATGAATCACAAAGAGAAAATATTGAATTGTGTAATACATTTTTGTGCCTAATAATCAATCTTGAAAAATAAAAATCAAAACCAAGATCAAATGGTTTAGTGGGTTTCAGTGCTCACTAGTCAATCATGTACACCCATCGACAGCTTATGCATGTATGTTTGTATGTTTCCACCCATAGATCAATCTCCTAGTATCACTGTGGAGTGTAAATGTGTGTGAATTACCCTAAGAGGGATTTAGAAAAAAGAAAAAGCTGTAATTCCTTAGAATGGAGAAATATTGCCGATACCCGTAGAGGATTTAGCAAAAACAAAAAACAAAAATATGCATTTCCTTGGGATAGAGAGATGTCACTTATACCCATAGAGGATTTATAAAATGTGCATGTATTACCCATATGTATGAGTTTTATCATATGTTTTTATGTTTGCAAAAGAGATATAAAGGCACAATGCATAAATTTGAAGATGACATAGAAATAACACCAAGCGCTTAAGGCTGAAGTACTCCAAGCCATACTCAGAATTTGTGTTTGCACTTTATTGAAACTATGTACAAAAAGGGCATATATATGCCCCCTCCTTAGAATGACTCTATATCCATAGACATAGTAAGGAAGAGAATCAAGGATAACTACTTCTATCAAAAAGGAGATATCCTTTATCAACAATGTATGTCATAAACTTAGCAAAAAATGTAGACTCTTATAAGCTAAGGAAATAGATAAATTATGAAAGGATATGTCATAGATGTGAAGATAACCTCGAAAGGAAGAGAAATTTTTGTATAAGAAATCAAACTTTAGAACACTCCAAGAAGAACAAGGATGCACTTATTTAGCCCACTGTGTAGGTGAAAATAGAGATCCTTAGAAGAAGGATGACAAGCTTTTGAGAATATAGTAAGGGTAAATGTTTAGAATGAAAATAGTTTTGAAAATAAAGAAGAGGTGATTATCAAGGACATGCAACTCTTGTATAAGAGAATATTATGATCAAGGAACCATTACTTTATAAGAAAATAATGTCACATAATAAAAAAATGTCACTGTACTAAGGAAATTTGGTCCATAGATAGATAGAGAGAAAGAATATACAAAATAGCATTACACCCCAAGAGTAAGACAAGAAATAAAACATATGATGAGATTAAGAAAAAATATCTCATGAGATAGAAAATATTTAGGAAACAATCGATAGTTATACACAAAATATCCAATAACAACAAGACATATTGTAGTGCCTCACCCATTTGACTTCTATAAGTCATCCTAATGGATGTAACCTTATTGATCTATTGTTGTGTGGGATCATGATTGTGACCATGAGTGGTTTACACCATTGAGATTATTGGATTTATGTTTCTGTATCAGTTGTTTTGATTATGCTTTGCCTAATTTATGAGATTATGATGTGATCTATGGTTCACTAAGGTTTGTGCTAGTGCTTACTAGGATCTATGTGGTATCATGAGGTGGTTTCATGATTACCCTGAGATGTATGCAGAGATTGCACTATGTACTATTACCATGCTACACTGGACTAGGCTCCTATAGCAATGGTTAGTCATGTTTATGACTGTGTTTGCTTATGTGTTTTAAGTGCCTTTTTATGTTATTTAAACAACCACTATTAAATTCTTAAATAGTTAGAAATGGATTGTCCATGTTAGATTCATTGGTTATGTGCTACAGATATCTACTTATGTTCTACATGTGAGATGACCCAAGGGTTAGATGTTATACCTTGATTTTAGTTTCATAGATGTTAGACTACTATGTTGTTTAATTGATCATATTGCATAATGATGCCATTTATAGATGACAGTGTCTTTTATGATGACATTTGGTTATCTAGTATTTGGACATATCTTTGATTAAGTTATGTGATGGATTTAATGCTATAATTATTTACTTCATTCCTGCATTGTTATGCTTTATGTGAATGTGAGTGATGTAAATAGATTATTTTAGTATAATCATATAAATGGTTAATTTAGGTATTTAATGCATTTATTGCTTTAGCTATGTTATTATATGCAATTACACTTGATCATGTTGTGTAGTGTGTAGGATTTATATCCCTAGTAGTGGCACATGGAGTTAATGATTCAACCATTCATATTTTACCAATGTCATCCCTATATGGTCAACGTATCCTTATTTTCATTTTTTAATTAAACCTTTCGATGATTATTAAATATGAACTCATTTGAATTATGTGATTAGAAAAGTGAGCGTGTCTATGCATTTAGAGTTTTGCATTATCACAAAAGTAGTTAAGGAAATTTTTGTATTTTGGGTTTTTAGGATTTTTAATTGATTTATTTTAATTTTTGGTAGCTTTTCCATAGATGAATTCCTATTTCCAAGAATATCCTATTTTTTTTGGATTGATTCGAGGTTTAACTAGGTTGGCTAGTTATTTGCCCTAATCGATTATTCACTCAAAAAGAGAATAAGTATCCAAAAAGGAATTTAATTCCTCACTACTCACTTTTAAATTAGAAAGTTAGAGAGTAAAACCCAAAATCCTCTTCATGAGGATTTACTATTTTGTTCATTGTGGGAGCTACAAGTGTGGGATCATCGCGAGATCAAGCTCGTTGGATCCAGCTCGGGGAAACCTTGGATTGCAATGATTTTTATCTACTTCTATAGGCTATTTACTTTATGCTTCATATTCTCATTTTGACCTTTTGGCTATAATGTAGAGCTTTCCCATTTTATTATTTTGGGTTTATTTTTGCTTTTGTTTTTGGTAACCATTTGTTTGGGTTTTTACCTCATTTTACCTTGTTTTGCATGCCATTCTATTTTCTTGAGTTTTCTTGGCACAATGTGGGTCATGGACCTAGATGATCTATTTGGATATTAGTCAGATTAGTATTGCACTTTTATGTTGCATTGGGATGCATGTCACACTTGTACTCCTGACTTTGTGTTCGGTTGAGTGATTTGATTTTATATCTATTGATATGGTTTCTTTTGGACCTTTACTTTTGTTTCGTGGACACTAGGACTCATGTAGAATCCATACTTCTAGATTGAGGCCAGTTGAGTGAGTTCATGATGTTTGGTCTTGTTGAATCATTAAGATTCATGTAGAATCCATACTCTTGGATTGAGGCTAGTTGAGTGATTTCATGATGTATGATTTTATTGTTCTTTGGGGATTCGTGGAGAATCCATCCTCTCGAGTTGTTTTTGGTTGAGTGTTGTTTTTGCATTATGTTCTCATCTAGTCCTTGTTTTATGATCTTCATGATGGTGGTGCACCACACACGAGTACATGCACATACATTTTTTGGGTGACTTGCAAGGTTTGATCTTTTGTGGTACTTCTAGAAGTTATGATCATTGGGGTTAAGATAGGAGTATGCATGCCCACAAGCACTTTTTATAGGATGAGCATGGGTAGGGTAGGGTAGCATATGGAGGGGGATTCTATCTCATAGCTTGGTGTCATGACACCATAGGGTTGGCAAAGGAAGTTTTAATTAAGTGATAACTAAATAAAATGTGTGAGTGTTAATAAAATTAAAGATAATAAAATAGCAGTTCAGTGTGTGAGCCTTCCATTGAGGGAGTTAAGTTCACAAAGATCCAAGCTTAGGCTTGTCAATGCTAAGCGACTCTCCATGATGTCAGCCCCTACTTAGTAGCCTATTGAGTGTCTAACTAGGACCTTTACTCCTTGCATTGTCTTACGTTCTTGGTTACAACCATCATACTATCTGGCATGAGTGTTAGCCATGGATGTTGTTTTTGTGTGTTTGTGGTTGGATAATTATCTCCATCAGCACGGTAGGTGTGGACCTACGGGTGCCACATGGTTGTCAAGCATAGCTACCTACACCACTGCCAGGGACCAGTGTACATAGATGGTCTTTTGTCCTAGTGCGACTGTTGTTGGATGTTTTTGCTTGTTATTTTGGGTTTTGGAGTATGCTTTCTTGTGATTTATGCTTTCATTGGAATGCTTGTATATCATGTTTAGATGATGATAGTTACGGTTGAATTTCCTTATTATGATGATTAGCATGTGATAGGTGATGTTATCTACTTTGTAGGATTATTTTATGCTTTACTTCTAACATGTTAGATTTCCTTATCCTTATATTGTAGCATGTTTTAGTAGTGACGTCCCTATTTCAATAGTACTGATGATCTAATCAGTGGCTTGGGATGTTACATGTAGGGGATAGCTAGGATCCATGATGGTCTTATGATGCTATTGATGATTGGGAGGAACCATGTACTTAGTTTGGTTGTTCAGTTATTGTGATGTTAGTTCTATACATTGTGATGCTAGTTCAGTTCACTGCAATGTTGCATTCAGTATGTTCTTTACTACTATTTTTTAGATGGATAGATGTTCTTCTTTCTTTATCCTTGTATGATTTTGTCATGAGCATTCATACTTGTAAAAAAAAATTGAAAAAATCTTGTCTTATATTGAATCCTTGTTCCAAGGATCTTTGGACAAGGCATTAGAAATATTATAGAATAATGGCATGACATAGAAGGATAGAATAAGAAAACATCATAGGATGGCCTACTCTAAACATCATAAAATCTGAAGAGGAGATATCACATATGATGTAAACTATAGATGATTAACATAAAATGAGAAACATTAGAATCCAAGATATCAAAGGGCATTTGTTAGGAAATGAACACGCGATCATATATGTGACAAAAGCTTTTCATACCTAAAGATAAAAATGCATCATAAAATAATATGATCTATAGAGAATTGATTGAAAAAAACTAGAATCATGTTATATAATAAGAGATAACATGAAAGAATTTGAAAATATCCATCTAAGTGAGAGCCTTATAATACAAAGAGAAAATTGTATAACCAATCAATATATTGAAGAATGCGCATTTAAAAAGGATAAAGGATAAGGGATAACATAAGAGGTTGTATCATAAGTAAATATATAATTGACAAAGGATATCTAGGTATCAAATAACCAAAATAGATCCTAGGAAAGGATGAGCCTTTCCCTCCAATGAAGGTGAACAAAGAGAAAGGACTATTTTACCACTCCTAAATATATTATGCAAAATAACAAGAAGTGGGGACAAGAGGGACTAGAAGTGCTAAGTATTTTTGTGATGGATAGAATAAATATCTTTTGTATAAAAGGTTTACCATCTTTAATTTTACCATGAACATAGATGATAAATTCAATACAATCATGAAGATAATCTTCATTAGTGTCACAAAAAAAAATTATAAATATAGAAACAACATTTGGAATTAACGGTTGATATCATAAGATATGATCTTGCAAAAGATGATCATAAACCCTTAAGGCTAACGCTTCACTAATATCAATAGGGGAAAGATGTGGAACCATAAGAAGAAGATGTAAAGGAGGTTGAGGTGGAGGAGAAGAAGAAGAATGATCACTAGAGGAAGGAATATGATAGAGACCTTTCTTATGTTTTTGTGTAGTAGGGTCAATAGGGTTCTTAATACCATGATCATTAATATTGAGAACTAAATGTTAACCTAATGGTCAAATAATTTGTCTATTAGTGACTCAACACTTAGCCAATGGTATACATTGCTACATAGCTCTACAATTACTACCAAGCTTATCATACTACTAGTAGTGTAAGCCAAGTGTTTCAATTACTACCAAGCTAATCAGATATATTGTAGTTCATATTGAGTTTCAAAGTATCTATCGAGCATATGATGCAGGAGCATTATGGGTGTGAGGGAAATCTTGCATCACCCAAAAATACTTTTATTTTCAGTGTTTCCTATTTTCATCAGGACTAGTAGACATGGGGGTTACTATTTTTGGGAGCTTACTATTTTTAGTATGTTTGTCATATGATCTCAAAATGTTTGGATTTTCTACACGAAGGTTCATTTCAGAATTATAATCCTACCATAAAAATCTCATTGCTCCATCTTAAGTATTAGACAAATTATTGTGTATTTTTCGTAGAAATTTTTGGAGAAAAATATTTGAACTCAGTTTTGAAGGCCTTAGAGGCCCTAGATGAGTTTGAAAACTTGATGGAAGGGTGCTTGTTCCATTCCAAGCATGTAGATTAGGAGTTGGCATTTTTGAAAACTAATTATAATAGCCAATCAGAGCAATGCTTTGAGAGTTACGAACTTCACAAGTTGGGTTAATCAAAATTTCTAAAACAAATGTCAAAGATGTATTTGGATGACTCTATATGTATTGTTAGGATCTTGTGGCCTAGGTATTAAGTTTGAACATCTAGAAGCTTCCTAGGCAGAGTAAAATTCCCTATTCAAGAAGGGCTAAAATGTTGTCTAGAATAACTCTAGATGATATCTTGCAAATTATTGCAATGAAGGTGCCCATGTGGGTTAGTATATGTAGTTGTGAACTCTCTAATTCCACATTTGTGGTGACAATAAGAAGCCCCTATTTTTTTCTCACAATTTTTGTTTGTCCTTTTTTTATGTTATGTGTTTATGATATTAAGGGGAGCACCCTTCATTAAGTGGTATAATAGCAAGAGTTCTTGAGTGTGTGGATAGATCACTGACTATGAGGCACTTTGCACTAGGATTGTAGTTTGGGATAAGTGTGTAGAAAAATCATTGATTGTGAGGCAACTTTCACTAAAGTTTATGGAAATGCCTGCACAAAGAGAGCCCGGCAAAAGAGTTGTAGGTGTTACACCTAAGAGTTTTAGAGCCCTCCAAAGACAAATACAAGCATTGGAAGGAAAAATGCACAAAAGAATAAATCTTGACATAAGAGATGAAAGAAAGGATGAGGATAAAGAAGAAGAAAATGTTGAAGTAGAGGTAGTTCTAAACCCAAAGAAAGAGAGGCTTTTTAAGGCCATCTCCAAGATTGAAAAAGGAACTAAGCTTGAGGTTCCCACATTTTTTGGAAATTTTAACCTAGAGGAGCTGAAATTCAATCAATGAATTGGAGGAGTACTTTGAGTATGAAGATATTGAGGACCTTGATAGGGTCAAGTTTGCAAAGGAGAAACTGAAGGGACATGCAAAGATCTGGTGGTAGGAGATTTAATTAGAGAAAAATAGAAGGGGAAAAGACAAAATCCTAAGATGGGATCGGTTCATAGCTAAACTAAAGTGAGAATTCATTTTCATAGATTATGAGCTTGAACTATTCAATAAAATGTAAGGGTTGAAGCAAGCAAGAAAAACTGTTCAAGAGTATACCAATGAGTTCTACTGAGTTCTCATTAGAATCGACCATGCATAAGCTTATAAGGAGAAAGTGGCTTGTTTTATTAATGGGTTAAGGTGAAGTATTTAGAATGAGCTAAGTCTAGTTTGAATGACCAGTATTGAGGAGGCATACCAGCTTTCCCTAAGAGTTGAGGTGAAACTGAGAAAGAAGTTTGACAACAAGAATAGTGGAAAGGTCATGGTGGAAGATCTGGCAGACAATCAAATGCTAGCTGAAATGATGATCAAAAGAACAAGGATGAGGCTAGAAGTAGTAGTTAGAACTAGAAGGGAAACAATTCCAATTATTTCCATGATCAAAACAATAGAGATCAAAGAGGAAGATGCAGAGGACAAGGATTTGGAAGAGGAGTCTTCCATGGAAAATGTTTTCACTATGGAGAAGAAGGGCATGGAGAATTTGAATGTTCCCAGTGCTAAGGAAGAATAGATCAAAGAATTGAAGTTTGGGCCAAAGTTGCACACATTGACAAGATGACAGATCATCACATTCTAAAGATGTTAAAAGAGGAGAAATCATAGTTAATAGAAGAGACCTAATAGGTGGTGAGAATGAACTTGATTAAGGGAGGAGTTTGTTTTGCAACAAATGCAAATGTGAAGATAAGTTTTGTGATATGATCATTGATGGTGGAAGCACTAGAATTATGGTGTCAGAAAATATGGTTACAAAGTTGAAGCTAAAGAGGCAGAAACACTTGCATCCATACCATATGGCTTGGGTGTAAGATTACCACAAGGTCATGGTCAATGAGCAATGATTGATGAAGTTCAAGATCAAAAGCTACCAGGATGAGGTACTTTTTGATATCATACCTATGGACATATGTCATATGTTGTTGGGTAGGCCATAGCATTTTAAAAAGCATGCTATACATGATGGGTGAGGAAATACCTACAATCTAACCAAGGATGAAGTGAAAATAAGTTAAGGCCATTGAAGGAGAAAAAAGAAAAGGTATCTAGTGCTACCAGAATATGTTTCATTGATGGAAAGGAGTTAATCAAAGGTATGAAGCATGAGCATATGTATTTTTTTGTAATTCCAAAAGATGGTAAAGAAGAAGTAGAGGAACTACCTGCCAAAGTTGTAGATAGGTTGGGAAAATTTTCTAATATTCTGTCAGATAATGTGCTTGATGGATTACCCCTAGTGAGGAAGATTAGTCACTAGATGGATTTGATTCCAAGAGCCAGTTTGTCAAACAAGGCAGTGCATAGAATGACACCAATAAAAAGTAAAGAGTTGATTAGACAAGTTCATGAGTTGTTGCAAAAGGGGTTGATTCAAGAGAATCTAAGTCCATGTGTTGTACCAGCGATATTAGCACCAAAGAAGAATGGAGAATGGAGGATGAGCATAGATTCTTGCACTATCAACAAGATCACAATGAAGTACAGATTTACATTGCCAAGGATGGAAAATATTTTGGACTATTTGAGTGGGACTGAGTATTTAACAAAAATAGAACTAAAGAGTGGGTACCATCAAATTCATATCAAAGAAGGTGTTTAGTGGAAGACTACTTTAAAGATAAGGGAAGGACTATATGAGTGGTTAGTCATGACTTTTGGGCTAACCAATGCACCAAGCACTTTCACAAGTTTCATGAATGAGGTAATGAAGAAGTTTTTTGGTAAGTTTGTCATTTTTTATCTTGATGATATTTTGATCCTTAGTAAGACATCGGAGGAGCATTTGAGTCATATTTGAAATGTGTTTGATAAGTTGAGGGAAGAAAAGTTGCTAATAAACTTGAAGAAGTGTAATTTTTTAAAGAAGGAGTTGGTGTACTTGGGATTTGTAGTCTTAGCAAAAGGTCCAAAAAATGGACCCAAATAAAGTGAAGGCTATCCTTGAATGGCCTAATCCAAGGAGTGAGATAGAGGTAGGATCTTCTCATGTACTAGCTAGTCTTTACAGAAAGTTCATAATAGGTTTTAGTAGTATTTGTGGACCCTTGACTAAAATAATGAGAGGGGATAGGAAAGAATTTGAGTGGACTATAGGTGTAAATAAGATTTTTAATCTATTGAAATAGGAAGTTACTGGGTAGCTTATTTTAGCACTTCCTGATAAAAACAAGGTGTATCAAGTAGACTATGATGCTAGTGGTATTGCAATAGGAGTTGTTTTGAAGTCCATTTTTTTTTCTCATAATTGGTGTTTCTTTTTTGTTTATATTATGTGTTTATGGTATTAAGGGGAGCACCCTTCAACTAGTGATATTTATGCTCTTAGTCGAAGAAAAATTTTACTAACAGAAATGTAGATAGAGGTGGTTGGATTTAAGGAACTCAGTACTTTGTATCCAAGGGACCTTGATTTTGGTGAAATGTGGAAGGCTTGTACAGAACTTGTTACACTTGACGAGACAAAATGGTGTGATTTCATGATCCAAGATAATATGTTGTTCAAAGTAAGCTAGTTGTGCATTCCCATAAATTCAATGAGAGAGAATCTCATCAAGGAGAAGCATAGTGGAGGATTGGTTGGACATTTTGGAAGAGATAAAACCATAGCTTTGGTTGTTGAGAATTATTATTAGCCATAGTTGATGCAAGATGTGAAGAAGTTTGTATAGAGTTATAGAGTATGTCATATGGCAAAAGGAGTTAAGTAGAATACTGGGTTGTATCAACCATTATCTATACCAAAGAAGTCATGGGAGGATATCAGCATGTATTTTATTCTCAGATTACCAAGGACTCAGTGAGGGCATGATTCTATTTTTGTGGTGGTTGACAAGTTTTCAAAGATGGCACATTTCGTTCCTTTCAAGAAGATTAGCAATGTTGCTAATGTAGCAAAGTTTTTTTTTAGAGAAGTGGTGAGACTACATGGTTTGCCAAAGAGTATAGTTTTAGATCAAGATACCAAATTTGTTGAGTATTTCTAACATACATTGTGGAAGAAGTTGAAGACATGTTTGAAGTTTAGTTCATCACATCATCCACAAATCAATGGACAAACATAAGTGGTGAATAGGAGTTTCAGAAATTCACTGAGATGTTTGGTTGGAGACAAGCCAAAAGGATGGTATCTATTTTTACCATAGGCAAAATTTGCATACAATAATTATGCCAATCAGAGTATTGGTAAATCACCATTCTAGATTGCATATGGCAGCAATCCTAGAAATACTTTTGAATTGAGATAGTTGGATAAAAGAGAGATAAGTAGTGGTGAAGCAAAAGAATTTGTTGAACATTTCAAGCACATCCATGAGGAGGTGAGGAAGTACATCATAAAGATGAATACATAGTTCAAGGCTAAGGCAGATGTAAAAGGAGGTATAAGGAATTTCAGATTGGAGATGAACTCATGGTTCATTTGAGAAAGGATATTTTTATAGTGGTTACATATAATAAGCTAAAGATGATGAAGTTTGTACTATGCAAGATAGTGAAAAGGCATGATTTTGGAAAGGCCTATGAAGTGGAGTTGCCAATTGAACTGAATATTTCACCAGTATTTAATATTTCAGATTTGATAGAGTATTTATGAAGGAGGTGATGGAGATGAAGTTATAGAAGCACAATGGAGTATTCCAATAGCTAGTTTGGCTACAAAAGAGATTGAGAAGATATTGGATAGTCATATTGGCAAAAGTACAAGGAACATAACTTATGAGAAATACTTGGTCAAATGGAAAGGGAGGCGAGTAGAGGATCCATCACGACTAGTAAAGGATGAGGTTAACCATCTTAGTTTTCCTCTAAACACTTGAGACATGATAGAGTCACTTCTCAAATTACCTTAGGTGTGGTGTGAGGGCAATCTTACAACACCCAAAAATATTTTTATTTTTAGTCTTTTCTATTTTCATCAGGACTAGTAGATAGGGGAGTCACTATTTCTAGGAGCTTATTATTTTTAGTAAGTTTGTCATACAAGCTCAAAATGTTCTAATTTTCTACATGAAGGTTCATTTCAAATTATAAGCCTACCATAAAAATCTCATTGGTCCAACTTAAGTATCAGAGAAGTTATTGCAAATTTTTGGTGGAAAATTTTGGAGAAAAATCTTTGAACTCATTTTTTAAGGCCTTAGCAGCCATAGATGAGGTCCAAAAACTCAATGTAAGGATGTTTGCACCATTTTGAGCCTATAGATCAGGAGTTGGCATTTCTAAAAAGTGGTTATAATAGCCAATCGAAGCAATGATTCAAGAGTTATGGACCTCCAAAGTTGGGTTATCCAAAATTTCTAAAATAAATGTCAAAGATGTATTTAGTTGATTCTATATGTATTGTTAGGATCGGTTGGCCCTAGGTATTAATTTAGAATGTCTAGAACCTTCTTGAGTGGCATAAAATTGCCTATTTAAGAAGGGCTCGAACATTGTCTAGAACAGCTCTAGGTGATTGTTCACAATATTTTTTTGTAGATTATTGTAATGAAGGCACCCATGTGGGTTGGCATATTGTAGTTGTGAACTCTATAATTCCACATTTGTGGCAATAATAAGAAGCCCCTATTTTTTTCTCACAATTGTTGTTGTTTCTTTGTTTATGTTATGTTTTTATGGTATTAAGGGGAGCACCCTTCATCGGCATTTGAGACAAAGTATAGTGTTAACCAAGCTTTGTAGTGTCCACTAAGCTTGCAGTTTTAAAAAAGTGAACCAAGGTAGTGTTGACCGATCCATGCAATGTCAACCAAGTCTATCGAGTTCTTTATTGTTTACCAAGTCATCTAGTTCTAATCGAGTTCCTATTACCCTAATTGATCAGCATGAACTGAACATCTACATAAACTAACTACCAGAGTTTGCCAAGTGTCGACAAGTATTGTCAAGTGTTAGAACATCACCTAAGTGGTCTTTAGAATTTGAGTCACAATAGTGAGACAACTTTGTGAAGACTGTTTGAATTTGGTATTGTAGCTAACTCCAGAAAGTAATGAATTGGATTGGTATATATATGAAGTATATCTTTTCATATCCAATTTAATCGATGTTAACAAGTTCAGGAAGCATATGAGTGTGAATTAAAGAAGGCTACAAGTAGTATAAGGAAAAGTTGAGAATTATCTATCACAAGCAAGTGATCATTGTTATTTAAAGGAATCTCATTCAACAAACTAAACTCTAGATTAGAGATCAAACACTAATTCATTCTAACAAGTGCATCAATCAAATCCTTTAACAAGGTGGACTTAAGAGTCTCATTCATAATATCCTAACATAGTTCATACTTCATTATATGTTGTAAATCCTTTCACAACGTGGACCCAACAATCATTATTGCTCCTAATAGGGAAGATCATTAGAAGTGATCAATTGTAAGATTTAACAAGCTAACTTTATATTGTAGTAATAAATCTTGTGGGTATCATCCCTACCCCAAGTTTGCTTTCTATTTTGAAGGTTTCTAGGTTATTGAATATTGTGTCAAGTGTCATAATTTTTTTATTGCTTTCAGTAATTCATGCATGCAATTAGATCAAATTTCATGATGAATTTTTAATTGGTGAATTAAAATATATGTTTTATTGGTCCTCAATTCACCCTCCCCCCTCTCAGTCACCCAATCTATACTGTAATTCTAAAAATTTGTATGAGAGCATTGGTTCTCACATCAGAAGTTTAGTAGCTTGAGAAAAGATTAGAGACAATGGAAGTCTACAGATTGGAGGAAGCTATCGAAAATTAAAAGTTGGATCTACAATTGGCCATGGATCAATTCAAAAAAATGAAGGAGCAAGTTTCTCAATCCTTGAAAAGAAGAAAAGATCTCACAATATAGATGAATGACAATCTCTACATTGAAGAAAGAATTGAAGACATTTGTCAAGAAAGAAGTTCAGATGAAGCTGATGTAGCAATCATAGATCTACTTGAAAAGAATCTTACTCTAAAGGAAGAATTCAAAAAGTTGAAAAGAGAACAAGAAATTCAATTAGTTATATTGTGTAAAGTCATGGAACAAAAGGACAAAGCCAAAGAATAAATAGAAGAAAAGGACAATGAAATTAATCAACAATCTGTTCAGCAAACAAATATTATTGATCAACTCAATGATGCAAATCAAGAGCTTATCAACCTGAAGATAGAGAATGAAAGATTATAGAATAACCTTAGCATAGAGAAGAAAACCAATGAGAGGATGATGAAATCTCATGAAAGCATGAATCAATTGAATGATAAAACTAAATTTAGACATAAAGGAAAAGTTGGATTAGGATACATAGAAGAAGGTGAATCATCTCAGCAAGGAACTCAAAAGAACAAAATATCTACATGTAATCATTGTGGAAAAATAGGACATACATCAAACAAGTGTTTGAGCAATGATAAATCAAATTTTACTGTAAGTGCTATAGTTGCAACAAACCAAGACATAGAGCAAGTGAGTGCACAGAGAAACCTAAGTTTGAAGGAAAGTGTCACAATTGCAACAAACAAGGACACAAATCTTCAGAGTAAAAGACCAAGAAATGGAACCCAACAGAACACATTGTAAAATCTATATTTGGTTGGGATACAATACATGGTACAAATGTCACTATTGTGGTGAGTTTGGACACATTGGAGAAAACTACATAAAATATTACACAAGGAAGAGAGACACTACAAAGAGATGTTTTGTATATACAGAACTTGGACATCTTACTAAGAACTATATGAACCGAGAAAGAGTTGAAGATGAAAAGAAGGCAAAGGCTGAAAATATTAGAATTCAAATGAGGCAGAAATGGGTAAGGAAATCTCCTAATGATGCAAATTAGAGCAATGAGACTATTGACACCCAAGTCAATGAGTTGGGTGACTCAACCATTTCAACCTAGTTCTTTATGGAGATTACTAGACCTATGATTCTAAAAAGATATCTCACATTAGTTTCAGTTAGCAAGTAGATGATCCATATCAGCATTCAAGATGCACAAGTATCATCGAGTAGATATGGGAGCTGAAGATCTTGCCAAGAGTGGTTAGGTTTCTAGAACTAACTGAGTTTGGATGGAGATGGTGAGATCGGAGTTCATGTCAAGTCAAAGACTCTACCAAGTTTATGACTCTTCCAAGTTCAATGTTCTTACCAAGTTGAAGGTATCTTTCAAGCAATAAAAACTTAACTTAGTGGAGGATAGCATGTCCCTAAGCATCCAATTGTACAACACATTAATGGAAACTTGAAGACTGAATTTGGTTAAAAGGAGAAATCAAAGGTCACTATTTCACCATGAATTTTCTAGAGTTAAGAGCTAAGAGCATTCCAAAGCCCCAAGCCCTTCAAAGTTATTGTTTTTGAAGTTTTCTTTTATGTTTGAAGCATTACTGAGAAATAATGGCATCTACCTCAACAAAACAAAGAAGGGTTCTTAGATGTTGGTTTGAGGAGTCAATTGCAAAGCTCTAGCATAAAAACAAAGTCTAGTGATCACAGAGGAACTTGAACCCATTGGAGAAAAATTGTAAATTCCTCCAAAGGTACTTTTAATTCAAGACATTTGATCATTTTATCACTGTTCAATTCAAGAACTATGAATGCTAGAGATGAACTAGGCATTTAATGAGTTATGTGTGCATGGGAGCTTGAAACCTGAACACAAGCATTTGGAAACCAAAGGGTTAACACATATCTTGCATGCTAAGGTACTTCCAAGGGAAATGGATTAGACTCATCTTGAGCTATAGTTCTACACATTTTGTAAAGATCAGGTATTTGACAGATGTTCAGGCTAAATTGTTAAGGGAAGAAGCATAAGGGCCACACTTGTAGAAATTCAAGGCACAATTCTTCCCAACACAGATGCAATGCAAAAACACATTGCACATGCAAAGACATTGATGCATTACAATAATTTCTCCATCGATAATCATGTGATGGAACTTTAAGAAAAAGTGGTGATAACCTTACATGCATCAAAAATTTTGCAAGAGAATTGGGACAAGACTATTTCTATGATTTTGAAGGTACATAATGATTTGTTGTCACATGTTGGTGTTACCTTGTAGTCATTTTTTTTTGGCATATGTGTCAAAAAAGTGGGAATGTAAATGCAAATCATGTGTAAGGAGAATTATATATACAAAGGGGGAATAAATGTACATATATAAAAGATGTATATATAAAGTAGTAAATGTTCTTACAAAAGAAATTTTGAAAAACCAAACAAAGTGTAAAAAGTTATTGAGTAGCAACAACAGTAGACAACACTCAAAACTGAGTTACACACCCACACATGTTGATAGGGGGAGTTTTAGCATATTTGAGTATTTAAATTTCTAGTATGATAAGTTTGTTTGTCACTAATGCCAAATGGGGAGATTGTTGTCCTAAAGTGCAAATCATTTGTCTATTAGTGATTCAACACTTAGTCATTTGTTTACATTGCTACCAAGCTCTATAGTTTCTAGTAAGCTTATTTTATTGTCTTAAAATGGAAGCACTTCCATCTTGGTAGGTTTAGCACCCTCTTTTAGTATATTTATCATGATATGTTTGCATTTAGGATGCATTTTGCACTTGATTTCTTCATTTTAGAAGAAATTAGAGTTAGAATCTCAAATATTCCCATTAATTTCCCTCCTATATGGCTCTATTTCCTAGGTAGGACTTAGGAATAGGTCCTCCTAGCCTATATCATACTTTTTATAGGACTTGGTGTCTATTCTAGGCATTTAATCCTATTCTAACATCATTTCTAGGTTTACAAGCATCCTTGGTATTCCCCTTTTCTGCTCTACATGATGAAGATTCCTAGGTCAACCCTAACCTAGGGCAAGGTCAAGGTCAACCTTGACCTAGGTCATGGTTGATGTCATCCTTGACCTCTCTAGGAGTTTGATCCCCTTTTTTCATTTTTGGTCTCGGAGGGCTCCAAAATTAGTGTCGATTTTTCAAATTTGAATACAGAAGGGGTTAATTTGAGATTCATTTAATTATTATCTCTCCTTAGTTGGTTATGTTTATTAGACCATAGTTTGAGGTTAAATTTGAATTATGGGTCCTCGCACTACTCTAGGAGCCTCACCTTGAAGCCTATATATAAAGACTCTCATTTGCATCTTTCTACAATTAGATAGAAACAAGTAGAGACTAGCTACAATCAAGAGATTATACTATGAAGATGCAAGATTGCAAGAGAATGATATAGAAGATCAAGCTATTGTGGATATCAAGAATTTTTTATACCCTTGTGGACATCTATTTGGAGCAAGAGAGATTTTATCTTCCTTGATCTAACATTATCAATATTCAAGCATTCAAAGTTACAATCATGGGGTAGCAATTACAGATTCTGATTTTGGTAGGATTACTTTAGCCTTGGTGGCTTGGTATGCTTTCTTATCTTATTCAAGTCTATGCATTACTTTCTCATACATATGCATATATATTCATGCCAAAGTTTCAATCTAGCAGATTAGATCTTGGCATTACACATTCAATACACACACATATTTTATCATATTCGACTATTTGTGCAGGTGGAAATCACCAAAATGAGGGTTTGACCAAGGAAAAACACTATATAGTCACCCCAAAACCCTATTTTTAGATATACACAGGTGTTGCTTTGAAGATCAGAGTGTAGATTTGGATACCCTTTTGGGAAAACTTCTAAGATATGTGAACAAAATTTTCATCGAAGCATAAAAGGTCAAGGTCAACTTTTTGGGGCACAATTGTACCCTGCCAACAGGGTCAAGATCGACCTCCCTTCAAATAGACAAAATATTTTTGGATTTTCTCCATTTGAACATTTCTAGTCCAAAATGGATTGCAAAATTTCCAAAAACTATGCATGAGAATCAAAACATAGGTATTTTCATATTGATTCCATTTCGAGGTATGTATCTTATCCTATCAAATTTCAAGTATTTTCTATTACTTATTTCATATCAAAATATTATAAAAAAAATAAATGAATAGTGGTGAATATCCTACGCATTGTTATTGATCCATTTTTACCCTATTCATTTTGGTGAACTAGCAATAGACAATTCTTTCTCCTTGTTGTTATATTTGCATCTTGTGTTAGATCTTGCATGTATTAATTATATTTCCTTTATTTATATGTTTTAAAAATATTTTTAAAATTGAAAAATTTCTTTAAAAATAAAAAAGCATTTACATTTTCATTTTTTTTCATATTTCAATATGTATGATTCTTATTTGGAATACTTTGATGAAGTTTTTATTGTAAAAGAGGATAGATTCCCTAATGAGGTACATGGAAGTGAGATTGACAATGGTCTAGATAAGATCTCCATTGATCCTATTCCTATTTCACTCTCCTCCATAACCTCTCTGATTGACCTTTACCATAGGGTGTGTGTATGGTTACATGTTCCACTATATGCAATATTGGTAAACCTAAGATGATATATCCTACAACTTAGATGATGGTCAAAGGATGTCCGTGAATAATAATTTAGGGTACACCTAGCAATCCTTTGGATTTCTTTGATAATACTAATTCTATTTCACATGCTTATTACACACAGAATAACCCTCAACCTACTATTTTGGTATCTTTACCAACTTCTCAACCTATTCTTCCTCAAGCTCCTAAGTTTTCTTCTACCTTTAAGGAGTATAGCATACTTGATCAATTAGGTGCTACTCTTGCTAAGATATCTTTATGGGAGTTACTTCAAACTTCTCCAACATATTATGAGGCATTGCCAAAAGCTTTATCTAATCTTCCTGCTTCACCTCCTAATCAAGACATCATTCATTCTCTTTTGGATTGCATGCATGCTATGCCTTCTGTACCTCCTATTGTGTTTTATGATAATGATTTACTTTCTCTTGAGGTGTAGAATCAATATGATGCTCTTATGGTTGTTGTTTCTATTAATCAAAGTATCTTTCAAAAAACATTAATTGATAATGGATTTGGACTTAATTTTTGTAGCATGGAGATGCTTAAGGAAATTAAGGCTAATCTTACTACTATTCAACTTGACAATGTTCCTATACATGGATTTGATAATATTTCAAAGAAAACTTTTGGCATTATTACTTCACCTATTAAAGTTAGTCTAGTTATTCTAAATACACTTATTCATGTTATGTCTGGACCTCTCAATTATAACCTTCTTTTAGGAAGACCTTGGTTACATACTATGCATATGGTTCCTTCTACTCTTCATCATTAGGTTTAGTTTATTTATAACAACTTAATGTATACATTAGATGTGGTTGATGTGCCAAATCCTTGCTTAAATGTTGAATATGTTAAAATCTCTAAGCCTCTTCAACCAAATAAAGAGATTGAAAAACAACCTAAGATTCAACAGCTAGAAGCTTCATCTTCTTAACTGACTGATGATGATTGGAGGAAAATGGATTTTAATCCTACTTTTATTGGAGAATATAAGGTTTAATTTGGAATTTATGAAGTAACAAAGTGAATTTGAGAAACAAATTTTTATTTCTTCTCCACTTTCTGAGGAATTAAAAAGTAACTTTGTTGTAGCTTCGATTAATGAAATGATTGAAATGGTAAAACTTGATTGTTTTGATATTGTGACATATGCCACTCCATGGACTCTGTCTGAAATGGATGATTGGTATGGTTTTTCTTATCATTTTCTTAAGAAATAGAGATTTAATGGAAAAGGATGTGGTAAATATGTGCAAGGTAAACAAGTACTTTTGGATAATGAAATTTATGATTATATGTATGGATTAGGATTTAATCCTTATAAACAACCATCAGCTTTTCCTCTTAATGTTAGTCACATATGTGGTGGTCAATTGAAATTGGTTAAGCCACTACTTATTGTTATAAATCAAGAACCTACTTTGGATATTTTTCCTGAAGATGAAAGTTCAATGGAAATTTTTTGGATTTATGACAATTTACCTAAGTTCTATCACAAACAAAGAAAGCCTTATTGTTTAAATATAGATTCTTATTTTGGGGAACATGATAATCAAGATATTCTTTCTTTACTAATGGATTCTTCGATACAAAGGGATTTGTTAATAACTGAGACTGATGATATTCAAATGGATGAGAATAATCCTAATAAGATAAAGATTAGGAAATGTTTGAATTAGGATGAGTGTGATCAATTGAGTTCCCTTTTACTAGAATTTAAGGATATTTTTGCTTGGACATATTCAGATATGTCAGGTTGATTCTAATATTGTTACTGATAATTTTGTTTTAAAAACAAATATGAAACCTGTGAAGTAGAAAATTTGAAAGATGAATCCATAGATTGCTTTATTAGTCAAAAGTGAAATTGAAAAAGTATTGGATTCTGGATTCATTTGTTCTATTGATTACTTCGATTGGATTTCAAACATTGTGCATGTTTCAAAAGGATAAAATAAGATAAGGATGTGTAGTAGTTTTAGAGATTTAAACTTGGCATCCTTAAAGGATGATTTCTCATTGTCCAATATTGATATGATTGTGGGTTCAACAGAGGGTCATGCTTTGTTATCTTTTATGGATGGTTTTTCTAAATATAATCAAATATTTATTCCTCCTAAAGATCAATTTAAAACTACATTTATAACACCTTGGGGAACATTTTTTGGGGTCATGATGCCTTTTGGATTAAAAAATGTAGGAGCAACTTATCAACACACAATGACTTTGATTTTCCATAATTGCATCCACAAGATTCTTAAAGACTATGTGGATGATATTTTAGGAAAGTCTATACAAAGAGAAGATCATGTTACTATTTTACAAAAAATATTTGAATAGATTAGAAGTTAGAACATGAGATTAAATTCTAAAATATGTTTTTGGAGTTGATTCTAGTAAATTATTAGGATTTATAATCTCGAAGCAAGACATAGAAGTTGATACTGAAAAGATTGATGCTATTGTTAATATCCTCCTCCTAAAAATATATCTTAGCTACCTAGCTTACAAGGAGAGATACAAGCTATTCATCTCTTTGTTTCTAAGTTAGCTAATCAAACAATCCCTTTTACTTCCTTGCTTAGAAAGGATACCACTTTCTCTTGGAGTGATTAATGTAAACAAACTTTTGATAAATTTAAGGAGTATCTTGCAAATCCTCCTATATTGCAACTAGCTAAATTTGATAAGCCATTTCATTTATATACTTCAACAACTTTAAAGGCTATGAGTGCCTTGTTAGCTCAAAATGACATTGATGTTAAGGAAAGACCTATGTATTACATTAGTTAGACTTTACTTGATTATGAAAATAGATACACAGAATTGGAAAGGCAATGTCTCATTGTAGTTAATGCATGTTAGAAACTTAGGCATTATCTTATAAATTTTGAAGTCAATGTGATTGTCGAATTTGTTCCTTTGAAACATCTTTTTCTCACAAATTGATCTCTCTATTCATTTGGCAAAGTGGGTGATGTTACTTAGAGAATTTGATCTTAATTTCATTTCTCAAAAATCTATAAGGGACAAGATTTAACAGATTATTTAGCTAAAGCTCCTTGTCATAATTTGGAAATATGTTTTGATGTAGGAGCATCCTAGGTGTAAGCAATCTTGAATCATCCAAAAATATTTGTACCTCAGTCTTTTCTATTTTAATAAGGACTAGTAGACAAGGTGGTTACTATTTATGGGAACTTGCTATTATTAGTAAGTTTGTCATATGAGCTCAAAATGTTCTCATTTTCTATAGGAAGGTTCATTTTAAAGTTGTAAGCCTAACATAAAAATCTCACTACTCAAGCATAAGTATCAGAGAAGTTATTGTAGATTTTTGGTGGAAACATTTGCTGAAAAATCTTCAAGCTCATTGTTGGAGGCCTTAGAGTGCCTGGATGGGGTTCAAAAACTTGATGGAAGGGTGCTAGTGTGGTTCCAAGCATGTAGATCAAGAGCTAGCATTTTTGAAAAGTGATTATAATAGCTAATTGGAGCAACAGTTCATGAGTTACGGTCTTCAAAAGTTGGGCTATCAAAATTTCTAAAATAATTTGTCAAAGATGTATTTGGCTGACTCTATGTGTATTGTTAGGGTTTTTCGGCCCTAGGTATTAAGTTTGAGCATCTAGAACCTTCCCAGGCTACATACAACTGCCTATTTAAGAAAGGCCTGAATATTGTCTAAGATAGCTCTAGGTGATAGTTCGCAACCTATTTTGTAGATGATTACAATGAAGGTGCCCCATGTGGGTTAGCATATTGTACTTATGAATTCTATAATTTCACATTTGTGGTGCAAATAAGAAGTCCATATTTTGTTCTCACATTTTTTGTTGTTTCTATGTTTCTATTATGAGTTTATGGTATTAAGGGGAGCTCCCTACACCATGTTCTAATTCAATAGAATTTCTTGATGATAATATTATTGGTATTCAACAAGATGATATTTTGGAATTGTATTTTGATGGATCTAAATGTAAGATAGGATTTGGTGTTGGTATTATTTTAGTTCCTTCTATGAAGAAGCCAATCCCTTTATCATACAAATTGACCTTTCCTTGTACTAATAACATTGTGGAGTATGAAGTTCTTATAGTTAGTTTACGACCAGCTTCGTCCCTTAACATCAAACACTTACAAATATATGGAGATTCATAATTGATTATTGAAGAAGTTAAAGGAGGTTATCAAACTAAGAATGATAAAATGACACAATATAGAGATTTTCTTCTTGATGTTCTTTCACAATTCTCTTCTTATACAATTCAAGTCTTACCTAAAAAAGATAATCAACATGTGGATGCCATGGCAAGTGCAACTTCTTTGGTATGTCTTGAAAATAATGCAGAGAACTTTCAATTTACTATAGAAACTCTTTAAAACTCTACAATTTCTAAAAATATTACCTTTGATTATTTTAACTTGCATTTGGATGAATGGTATTCTCACATTTTTCATTTTTTGAAAGATGGTACTTTTCCTAAATCAGAAAAAAGAAACATGCATGATTGTATTAGGAAGCTTGAAGCACATTACATCATTTTAGGAGATATGCTTTGCAAACTCTCTTATGAAGGATTGTTATTAAGATTTCTCAACAGAACTGAGATTTTGGTAGCTTTGGGAGAAGCTCATTCTAGTTCTTATGGAGGGAATTTTGGTGGAAAATCTCTAGTTAATAAATTACTTAGAATGGGATATTATTGGAAAATGATGGAGCAAGATTCTTTTATGTTTGTTAAGAAATGACCTCAATGTCAAAAACATAGTAATTTGATTCATGCTCTTGCTTGTGAGCTTCATAATCAAGTTTCTCCATGGCCTTTAGTATTTAGAGTTTTGATCTTATTGGAAAATCTCACCACCTTCTTCTCAAGTACATACTTACATTCTAACAACTGTAGATTATTTCATGAAGTGAGTTGAAGTTGTTATTTTTTGTTCAACAACTTTGGATGTTATTTGGATTTCATCCTTAATAATATCATAACAATATTTGGTATACCTTCAGTGGTAGTTTCGAATAATGGTACTTCTTTCAAAAACAAAGAAGTCACAAAATTCTTAGAGAAATATTGAATTCAACATAAATTTTCAACTCCTTATCATCCTCAATCTAATGGTCAAGATGAAGCATCAAATAAAATTATTGAAGAGATTTTGCAAAAAATAGTCAACAATCATGTGAAAGATTGGCATACTCAATTGATATATGCTTTATGGGCTTATATGACAAGTGTTCATGCTACAAGAGGTATTTATCCTAGTAATCTTGTTTATGGTACTAACGCTATTATGCCTTTGGAGTTAGAAAGGCCTTCTTTGTGTGTTTTATTTCATGAGAAAACTGACAAAGATACTTTTTGACAACAACATTTACAAAAGTTAGAAATGTTAGATGAACAATAAATGCATGCATTAGTACATATAAAAGCTTATCATAAATCTTTACAGAAGCAATATAATCATAAGGTAATTGAACAAACTTTTTTTTATTGGTGATTCAGTTTTATATAAGAATTAACGAAATGTGAATGCTTTACCTAGTGAAAAAGGAAAGTTTAAACCTAATCGGCTTGGACCTTTTATTGTTATTGAATATTTTGGTTTAGGTTCTTATAAACTTTCTAATATGGGTGTTGTTTCTTTTAAGAAACCTATAAATATTATGCATCTAAAATGTTATTATCCTTATTTTTACTCTTTCTTTATGCTTTTATATATTCCTTATAAACATTGTTTTAGGGGTAATGTAGTTTTAGCATCATTACTGAATGAATATATGTATGCATCTTCTTTCTCTCTATTAAGTTTTATATCAAACATAGAACTAAATAGTAAACAAAATTTTTGCTTCATTCATCACAAAGTGATTTAGGTTCTAATACATATGTGACCAATGGTCCTATCTATCACTACACCTATCACTATGCTCTGATGGCCAATGGTTGATGGATCTCTCTAGCCTATAATAGGAAGCAGTAGATCAGTGTGTCCACGTGTGACTCCTAGACATGCTCATACCATGTAAGTAGCCTCGGGCACTCTATAGCTTAGCTATCAGTTTCTCCTCCCTTTCCCTACACATCCTTAACTCTTACTAGACAACTAAAAAGATATTGTTATGCCTATTGGGATCTCTATAGCCAAGAGAGGATTCTTTCTCACTCATTAGCAGTTGGTAGGATATACATGTATTCTTCAAAACCTCGAATACAAAACTCCTCCACTCTGCTATCCTAGCTATAGAATAAGGGTTACATTTATCGATTTCATACTTTTTCAAATCAAATTACATATACAATCATATTGCATATTTCATACATGGGTCTCCCTCCTAGACATAACTAAAAGGTCTAGATGGTGGGGGTATGGAGTGACTACTCTCTCCATGCTCACTATGTCTAGGCCTTGGTGGTGGTGTCTTTGTGTGGGTTTGTGTGGGCTATCAGGATCTCAGTGGTAATATGTAATAAATGTGTACATTTGCACCAATATCATCAGTTAGTGGCATCTCCTCTACTCTCTCATCTCTCTTCTCCTCCATGGGCTCTCCCTCAAATATCTATTCCTCCTCATATTGTATGTCCTCATCCTCGTCTATTATACCATCATCTTGGTGTGTCCTCTTTGAAGCACCTAGATCACTTGTAGGATAATCCTTAGGGAAGATAGGATAGGACCCCTGTAGACTCCAATACCTGATGTAATCTTGGCTCATGCCTGAGTAGGTCACATCTAAGAGTACCTTTATATCCTTTGTATCACTATCATCTATGTCTGCTACTAATGATTGATGTATAGCATTGGGTCATACCTCACTGGATGTACATAGTGAGGTACTTCTCTAGGGGCTCCCTGTACAAGCCCAAATTATCTCATCACCCGATCATACTAGTATGGAACCACTATATGATTTAGATCACTCTCTAGTAGCTTTCACCACTATCAGTGTCTCATTTGGAATTTTGTATCGGGCCACTCTATCATCCAATAGTAGGGTCTCCATATCACATCTACTCGAGGAATTTGGTCTATAGATACTCTCCAAAATAGGATATCTCCACACTGCCAGTCATTCTTTAGTGGATAAGCAAAAACTCTAGTTGTACTCACATCTACCATTACTGGGGTACCCTATGATGTGTACATGTAAAGTGCTTGAACAACCAAATCTATAGATGGGTGCATATAGATAGGCTCTCTCTGATATCTCACTAGGTGACATATCTCATGGTATAGTTAAAATAGCATGCTATGACCCCATGAGAATATAGTCATCTCACTCTCCATCCTCTATATAATGTGAGTAAGAGGTGTCAAAAATATGGTACCCTTCAAGTTGGGTAACACAACCAAGGATACTATACCAAGCATCACTCTTTGTATCAGAGGAGTAGGGCTTGATAATATGGATGATAGAAGGAATTGATATAATTGGGTTCAGATCTATGGAACTTTTCCCAAGTAGTACTCCTTGTCTACAAGGATCTCCTCATAGACTCATTGAGCTCTAGGTCTGATGGTATCACATCAAATTGGAAGTCACAGTATCCTATAGACATCCTCTAATGTAACTTTGATCTCTCCTAAGGGAAGATGAAAGAAGCATGTGTCCTCATCCCACCTCTCTATAAGACTTGATAACATGGATAGATGTAGTCTGATAGGTGGTAGGACTACTACACAGTATAGCCCTACATCTCTCAACAACTATATATCCTCCCCATCAAGCTCAAATAATATCTCTTTGATAGTAACAAGCAACTCTCCAAAGGGATGCTCTCGAAAATGAACCATGTCATGTAAGCAAAGATGAATGTCATATCAATATTGTTTGTTATCAAAACTATAAACTAAACTTGATTAGGTCAAGGTCGATCTTTCTTGATCAAAGTCAACCTTGTTTGGTCAAGGATGACCTCATCCCATAATGAGTACAAAATCTAATAGTCTATGTTGACATTTCTAGGACAAGGTACCCTTTAAGAGTCCAGTTCAACCTTGCCTACATAAATCAAATATTTGGAAAGTACAAAATCAAAAGAACAACAAACTCACATTGGGAAGTGGTCTTCTGGTATCTAGGCACTATCGCAATAGCTCCAGGTGGGTCACTCGAAGGTCTTCTCTCCTTGGCATTTTGCTTCCTCATTTAGAATCTACAAAAGGTGATAGTGAGTAAGTATGGTTTTCTTTTCATTATTTATAGGTAAAAATTAGGGTTTATTCATGGTAAACTCATATTCCTCTTGTCTCATGCATTTAGATAGACATTCACTCTTTTCATCATCACTTACGCTTAGTAACTCTATTTTAGGTGTTGTTAGTGGTGTTGGAAACATAATTTAGATACCTAACTCCTTGAATCCATCTAGGAAGATTATGAATCCTTTTAATTGGTTTAAGAAAGATCTTTTTAAAAAATTGCATATTCAATGCTTAGAGTTATCCTTATCACCCTATTTCACCCTTTAGAAGTAAAAGCCCAATATAGGAGGGTATAAGGGGCTTTACGCACTTCTCAACTATCATTTAGTAAGCTTTAGGTGGTTTATGGATTTTCATTACCTTGTGTTTTGCAGGTTCTAACTATTTTTTGTAGGATCTCTACATCAAGGACTTGGCTATATCCTTTTTATTTACTATGATGTTTTCTTACTTTAGCTTGCATATTCACATAGTGTCATATCTAAGCTAAAGTGGTGGCTAAATGTATTGTCTTAAAATGGAAGAACTTCCATCTTGGTAGGTTTTGTACCCTCTTATAGTACATTTATCATGATATATTTGTATTTAGGATGCATTATGCACTTGATTCCTTCATTTTAGAAGAAATTAGGGTAAGGATCTCAATGATTTTCTTAATTTCCCTCCTCTATGGCTCTATTTTCTAGGTAGGACTTAGGAATAGGTCCTCCTAGAATTTATCATATTCATTATAGGACTTGGTGTCTATTCTAGGCATTTAATCATGTTCTAACATCATTTCTAGGTTTTAAAGCATCCTAGGAATCCTTCTTTTTCTTCTCTACCTAATGATGATTCCTAGGTCAACCCTGAATTAGGGAAAGGTTAACTAGGTTGACCCTAGTGTAGGGCAAGGTCAAGGTTGACCTTGACTTAGGTCAGGGTTGAGGTCATCCTTAACCTCTCTAGGAGTTTGATCCCCTTTTTCATTTTTGGTTCTAGAGGTCTCCGAAATTAGTGTCAAGCTTTCAAATCTGAATATGAAAGGGGTTAATTCGAGATTCATTTAATTATTTTCCCTCCTTATCTAGTTATGTTCATTGGACCATAATTCTAGGTGAAATTTGAATTATGGGTCCTCACATTACTCTAGGAGCCTCACCTTGAAGCCTCTATATAAACACTCTCATTTGCATCTTTCTACAACTAGATAGAAACAAGAAGAAGAGACTAGCTACAATCAAGAGATGATACTATGAAGATGAAAGATTGAAATAAAATGATATAGAAGATCAAGCTATTGTGGATATCAAGCATTTTTATACCCTTGTGGACATCTATTTGGAGCAAGAGAGATTCAATCTTCCTTGATCTGCCATTATCGATATTCAAGCGTTCAAAGATAGAATCATGGGGTAGCAATTATGGATTATGAGTTTGGTAGGAGTACTTTAGCCTTGGGGTATTGATATTATTTCTTATCTTATTCAAGTCTATGCATTGTTTTCTCATACATATAAATATATGTTCATGCTAAGGTTTCATTCTAGTAGATTAGATATTGGCATTACACATTCAATACACACACACACACACACACACACACACACAATTTATCATATTTGGCTGTTTGTGGAGGTAGAAATCACCAAAATGGGGTTTTAACTAAGGAAAAACCCTATATAGCCATCCCAAAACCTTATTTTTAGATATTCACAAGTGTTGTTTTGAAGATTGAACTGTAGATTTGGATACCCTTTTCGACAAATTTCTGAGATCCATGAACAAAATTTTCATTGGAGCATAAAAAGTTAAGGTCAACTTTTTGGGGCATAATTGTACCTTTCCAACAAGGTCAAGGTCGACCTCCCTTAAAATAGACAAAATATTTTTGGGTTTTCTCTGTTTCAACATTTCTAGTTTAGAACAGGTTGCAAATTTTTCGAAAATTGTGCATGGACATCAAAAATTGGGTATTTTCATATTGGTTCCATTTTGAGGTATGTATCTTGTCTTTTCAAAATTCAAGTATTTTTTATTATTTATTTCATATTAAAAAATTATTTAAAAATAAATGATAGTCATGAATATCCTACGCATTGTTATAGATCGATTTTTACCCTATTCACTTATCATATTGCTAGTAGTGTAAGCCAAGTGTTTCAATTCCTACCAAGCCAATCAGACAAATTATAGTTCATGTCAAGCTTCATAGTATCTACTAAGCATCTGAGATAGAGTATAGAGTTAATGAATCTCTATAGTGTCTACCAAGCTTGTAGTGTTAACAAAGTGAACAAAGGTAGTGTTGACTGAGCCATGTAGTGTCAAACGAGTCTACTGAGTTCTTCAATGTTCGTCAAGTCATCCAATGTTGATTGAGTTCCTATTACCCCAAGTGATTAGTATGGACCAATAATCTATGTCAATTAAGTGCCAAAGTTTTCCATGTCTTGACAAGTGTTTCCGAGTGTTAGAACATCACCTGAGTGGTCTCCAGAACCCGAGTTACATTAGTGAGCTAACTTTGTGAAGATTGTTTGAATTTGGTATTTAGTTGACTCCAAAAAGTAATGAATTGGTTTGGTATATATATGAAGTATACCTTTTCATATCCAATGTAATTGATGTGAATAAGTAGAAGAACCATATGAATGCAAATTAAAGAAGGCTACAAGAAATATAAGGAAAAGTAGAGACTTATCTATCACATCCACATGATCATTGTTATTCAAAGGAATCTCATTCAGTAAACTAAGTTGTAGATCAGAGATCAACCACTAATTCATCCTAAGAGGTGCATCAGTCAAATCCTTTAACAAGGTGGATTTAATAGTCTCATTCCAAATCTCATAACAGAGTGCATACTTCATTGTATTTTGTAAATCCTTTCACAAAGTGGACCTAATAGTCTTTATTGCTCCTAACAAGGAAAATCATCAGAAGTGATCAATTTTAAGCTTTAATAGGATAACTTTATACTACAGTAATAAATTTTATGGGAATCATCCCCACCCTAGTTTTACTTTCTATTTGGAAGGTTGTTGGGTTACCAAATATTGTGTCAGGTGTTATGAATGTTTTATTGCTTTCAATCTTTCATGCATGCAATTAGATCATATTACATGGTGAATGTTTAATTGGTGAATTAGATTATAAGTTTTATCATTTCCAGATTCACCCCCCTCCCCCTCTCAGTCACCTAGTCTACACTACATTTCCAACACTAAAACCTTATAACCTTGTTGAGTATAACTCATAGTATAAGTACGATGGAGAATAGAAGGAGAAAATGTAGTATCAAAAGAAGTATGAGACAATTTAGTTTAAGAAGGAATTATAGTAGTGTGAAGAGAAGGTTGAGAATTTGGAGGAGATGGTGGAGGAGATGGCTCATTTACAAACTAAGAAATATCAGGATCATGAACCATACCTTGAATGTTTTAAAATATATAGGGAGTTTCACTATTAAGAAGAGTAGGCATAGGATTAGGGCTAATATTGGGAGGGTCGCTAATGAAATCTCTAATGCCATCTAAACGATGGATGAGAAAATCACATAAAATTCTAATCATAGTCTTGAAATATTCTCTATCAAGAAACCTTATGTTAGTTAACCATAAAAGATCAAATCCAAGAAAAGCATGTAAAGACATGAATAATATAAAGTGATAGATACTTGTATAAACATTGTAAGTATCATAAAAATATGCAAGAAAAGTAGTAACCATAAAAAGCACGATAAACCAAAAGAATGTCATATTTAAAATCCCTAAAGGTTTACCTTAAAAGAAAGTAAACACTTAATGGAGATAAGAGAGATATAGAAAAAAGAAAAGGGTTCACCAAAAGAAGGTAAACATCCAAAACAAACAATCTAACTCCAAAAAGAAAGGGGCACATCGAGTTCACTAAAAATTTTAGGGGGAAAAGGGAGACACTTTGAATAGGTTTGGAAATTTCCTAGTTCCGGGCCACTATGCCATTCAAATATGTGTGTGAGGGAAAGAGGAGAATTTTACAATATGATTCCACTTCTAACCCAAATTAGATTATCTAAAACCCAAGGGAAAAAGGGTGATAATACTAAATTTGAATTATAAAGGGGAATGCAATATAGGGAAATGTACTCTTTGGCCCTTGATAGGATAATGTAATTATGGAATTGAACTAATTCCTTAAATGTTGTGAATCTAGATGGTATGTGAAGATAATAAGCACAATTAAGATAAAAGTCTAAGGTAAAGATATGAAAGGAAGTAAAATATAAATGACTAGCCTTAAAATACATAGAGGAAGATGAATTTTATCTCCAAAACTCATAGATCTGAACTATATCTAAATATATGTCTACATATATCATAATAAAATAATGAAAGGAATAAAACCCTGAACTATCCTCCAAAATGGAGATTAAAGGACCAGATCAACTTGGGAGGACATCCTACAACCAAGTTGACATAGTCTAATGACCTAAAACTAACCTCTCCATAAAGCTCTTGAAAAGTAGGTTCTAGATTTGCAAACCTTTCACTAATATCCTACAAATCAACAAAAAAAAAAAGAGGTTTTGTGGTTGGAGTTTGATGAGGTCTTTCCTTGGTCAAGCCCTAGGTTAAGGAATTAATCATAAATTGAAATTTAAATAATAAAGGAAATAATTACATGTAGTAGATCTTACTATCAAGTGAAATATACAATTGCCTTTGAAGATGCAATTGTATTTTATTTGTGATCAAGTATGTAAATGTAATATCCTTGACTCAAACGAACCATAAGGAAATCAAAGAAGCCAAAACCTCATATATGGAATGTATGTGTCATGCCATGCATGAATAATAGAAGAACTTGAATGGATTGGAATGATGGATCTTCTCCTTAAAGACAAACTCGATTGAAGGAAGAAGCTTGATGTAAGAAGGAGATGCTTAGACTTGAATGCTTGAAGATTATTTCTTGAAGAAGAACTCCTTGAATAATTTCATGTAGAGATGAGATAACTTGAGACTGAAATATGAAAATGAATCCCCAAGTCTCATTTTATACTAGTTTTCATGTGAGAAAATAACTCAAGCCGACTAGGGAGGTAATTAAATTAATTGGAAAACTCAAGGACTTCCAAGCCCTAAACTCAACAATCATTGTGGACTAGGTTGACTTTGGTCAACCTATTATTGTAAAAGGTTGACCTATTTAAGACTAGGTTGACCTAGGTTGACTTGGTCCCAAAGGACTAGATAGGAAGGCTCCAAAAAGTGCTAGGAGATGGTGCAAGTGAAAATGGAAGATAGTGAATAGAACATGAGATGTGGTCAAAAGGGTATCAAAATGAGACCTAGAAGACCATGTTGGAGAGAAAGAGATGAGAAAGAAGAGTCAAATGGAAGAGGAGAGGATAAAAAAGAATAAAACCACCCTAAGGAGGGCTAAAAGGTCTCAAAATGAAGTGCATCCATTTTAAGATGGTACATTACTTATATGGCTTCCTAGGTTTTATCTTCTTCTCTATTGTAGGACAACTAGATGAAAAATGGTTAAGTACTTTGCAAGTTCAACATGAATTTTTTTTCTTAAATTTAGGTTTTGTCTTCATTAACAATCCAATTCCTTCATTAATATTCTTGTCTTTCTCTTGTTTCATTGTCCACTCTTTAGCATAACCTCCACTAGTGCTCGCACTCCTAAGTTTAGTTCTAACTTTTTATATATTAAAAGTTAACTTTTTCTTTGTCACTCATTGGTTCTACTTCAATTTTTTTTCAACATCTACAACTTCCCAAGTAATATTTTTCTTGTAAAATTTGGTGTAATGGAAATAATTTCTTAAATGATCTCAACTTTGTGTGCATAATCAGGGATCAAATATTTCAATATCTTCCATACTACCTCATCTTTAATCAGAGTTCATTTTGAACTCTTGACTCTTGCAATAATCTCAAATATTCTACCTAATACAATCTAATAGATTCATCTTCCATCATCTTAGCATCATCCAACATATTCTTCCAATTTTGTAATCTAAATTTCTTAGCAAATATGTCTCCTTCAATTAGATTTTGTAACTTAACCAAAATTTCATTTGCAAGATATAAACCTTTTACAACAATATACTTTAGTTCAAGAAGAGCTAATAATTGTGCTTCTCTAGAATACATATTGTACATGAGTAGATCTGTGTCCTTAATCACATCCTTATTTTCCCTTATAACCAACCAAAAGTCTTCTCTCATGCATAGTAAGCAATTCTTCATCATTTTCTTGTAGTTGTCATAGTTCACTCCATCAAATTTGGACTCTCTTTCCTAAATGTAGTCATGGATCTCCTTAAGTTGTTAAAATTTCTCTTTGAGGACTTTATGCTCTAATACCAATTGTTAGAAAGTAAAGTCCACCAATATAACTGAGGGGGGGGGGGGGGGGGGGCAAGGTGGGGGAAGGTGTGGGGGGTAGAGTTAATCAGTTATATGCTATAAACATCTTTTATCAACTTTAACAATTCTAAATTATATAATCACTACACTATGACAACCATGAAAAGCGACACAAGATATGTTAACTAAGGAAACCCTTTCTCAAAGGGAAAATCCTAGTGGGAATGATGCCCACAAGATGATGTACTAATATAAATGTTCATTGTGAAAGGGTGTGACCTTATTTGGAGTTAAATAAATACAATTAGTACATACAAGTCCTTTTTAGGATACTTCAAATATTTTTTAGAAGATTCCAACCCTTTTACGAGTTGTGCTTGCCCAATTAGAAGTTTATAGGAAGAAAGTTGAACCCAATATCCAAATTGGTTAAGAACTATTCTAACTAAACAATTTATGGTAACCTATTCAAGAAAAATGAACTAACTAAAATAACAACTTATCTTTCCAATAAAATTCCTTTAAAGTTCACAACTTAACTTTGGCATCAAATATTGCTCTAACCTTCACAAATTTGCATCCAAATCTTGCATAACATATGACTGCATATGATACTTTTATAACCAAGGAAATATATTTCCTTCATACCAATTCCTAATGAATAATTGAATTCACCTTGAAGATTCTGTAATGGACATGAATAATATATGACCATCATAAGATATTGCAATTTGGTTTCACATGTTATAACACAAGTTACATCAATAATACAACACACTCAGCCTCAAATGAATAACCCACACATTATCTTTCACAAGTATTCATAGAATGAAAACCAAATTTTTCCACCTCAAAGATTACATCACAAATAAGTCTCTTACCAAAATCTAATCCCACTAAATAATCTTTAACCTCACCAAAAAGATACAACATGAACAACATACATTTTCTTGCAAACTATCTTGCAACTAGTCTTTAGTAAAACTTTTGTAACTCGTGAAAAACATCATAATTTTTTTTGCAAATATAGATATAGTATCTAAAAACATCCAAAAATTCCAATATAAGTGCATGTAATTTAATTCTTCATCCATTAACCTTTTCAAAAAAAAAAAATCTCTACTACTATATCAAAACTATCCAAAAAGTTGATATGTTAACGTCAATGAAAAACAAAGTCATGCATGCAACGCATAAGCACTCAATAATCTCCCAAATAATATTCATAATCTCCATAAGGTATTCATGCCAAGAAAATTATATCATGAGTACAACACATAACTAGCATATCCAAGAGCCAACTAGACTTGTATTCCTAACATATTCACCACTCCCTCCCACCCTCCCCACCCAATTATTGGTTATTTCCAACAATTGGTATTAGACCCTAGTTACTTAAAAAATGTTTCACAACTTGAGGAAGGTCCTGATGGATTCAAATGATTTTCAAGGAAAATTTGAAGTATCAATTGAAGTTCCATACAAGGCTACTGTATAAAAACAAATATTAAAGATGAATCTCAAACATGCACAAGAATACATTAAGAAGCTTAAGGATCAAATATAAATTTCAAGGATAAAAATAAAAGAGATAGAAGATAAAATTAAGGAACCTAAGTTAGACACTGAATTAGATATGGTTGTAAAACTTAAGAAGGAAAATTAGGCTCACAAACATGAACTTGAAGTCACATCACCTCAATTGGATAAGGTAGCTAAAGAAGGAAAATCTTGGAAAGTGAAACTTGAATTATATTTTTAAAATAAAACCAATGAATGAAAATATTTGTGTACTCAAATTGAAAAGGTAAAATTTGAACTTGATGATTCAAAGCTTAAATATAATGAACTTGAGAGATATGCTAGTATTGTCAAAGGTGGGCTTGTTGAGATCAAGTTACATCTTGAAATGTTATGTTCAAGTATTGACAAAATTGATGAGAAACTAATGCAAAAAAAGCCTAAGTGAGACATGACATGAATTGGATATATGGAAGTTGAATGTTCTAAGGAATCAGAAAACATAGTTGAGCAAGATCCTAATCAGACAATAGATTAGATTTTCAAACGTAAGAAATAGAAGAAGTCATTCAAAGGAAGATTTCATTCTTGCAAAAAATATGGGCATATAAATATAATATTTCATATGTAATGCATACACTAAACCACTTACTGGATATTATTCTATTGTTGGATTTATGGACAAAAATCATATGAATGTCAGAGACCTAATCAATGATCGAATAGAAGAGAAAATGATAGTTCAAAAGGTGACTACAAGAAAACCTTTTGAAATAAAAAATGACATATCCAATGATCTCACATACTACAAGTGTAATAATTTTGAACATGTGGCTAGGGATTGCAAATTGTCAATAAATTAAAATGAACTAGGGTATGGAAACTATATTGTTACATGTTACAATTACAATAATTTGGATATACAACTAGATGCCATTGATTTAATATATTTGTAAAAACCTAATGTCATAAGAACTCATTATGCTGGAAGAAGAAATAATAGTATTAGTACAACTTAGAATGAGAACCTTGATAAAACATTTGCAAAGGAAAGAAACGTTGGCAGTATCGAAGTATGGATAAAAAAAAGAGCGAATTGGTGGAGATATTAGAGGGGTAACAATTTCAAGCGTTGATCCCTTTTCATTAACCTAAATGGCTATTATTTCCATACAGGGAGCACTTCATGATTAAATTATCAAGCCTTGATATTGAAGTACCAAGGTATGCGATCTTAGAATGAGGTATGTGAATGATTATTGATCACAAATCTATTTGTATATATGTTTATACGAAGTTCTGACTAATTGACATGCATTGGATCATACATTGTTAATTCATAAAAGCTTTTGTGTTATGACCTAATGCATTAATGCTAGAAGATATTTTTGTGGATTTAAAGGTAAAAATAAAGTTATTCATCACCATTTAAGATATCAATAAGAAAAAGAGCTTGAGAAAAGAGATTGGAAGGAGATAGAAAAGATTTCAAAGTTGTTTGTTGAAGCCTTAACTTGATATCATAAGGTATTTACGTGAACTAAAAACTTCAATTTCAATTATTTCAATGGTTATTGATTTTTGTAGACATGGATAAGCCTCAATTTTATGAAATAAATGATAAGTTGCAATATCAATTTAAAAATCATTCCTTTAAGTGTATATGGAAGATGAGAGTGTGTTCTCACAAACCCTAGCTCAAGTGTACTTCATATTGAGAACACTAGAGAATATATTCACCATACGATTGAGACAATAGGGAATGCAAATATTTGGAAAGATTTAAGTGAGATTTACAATGATGATAAAAATCTAAAGAGTGAATTTCAACATTTGGAGAATCAAATTATATTACAGCACATAAACTATGAAGAATTTGATGAGCCTGAATGGATTAAAATAGTATTGAGAAGAATTTAGGATAATTTTTTTCTAGATTGGAGATAATTAAGTTACGATAACCAAAGAATTAGATACACTTAGCTGTAGGATTAGACAATTCACGCATAATTTTAGTTGTGACCAAAATGGTCAAGAAAGAAGTTGAAACCAATATAGGAACCAAATGGGATAAAAGGGAAATTACACTCTCTGATACTAGGCAATGGGATGTTAGAATAATTGCAAAAAAATTGAATGTTAAGATGCATTAAAAAAACAAATATAGCTTTGTATCTCTAGGGATAATCCAAAAAACTTACAAAATGGTAATTAAAAGAGAACACTTTGACATATGTGACATCCTAAGACAAATTATATTGGAAAACTTGAGAAGGATCAAGTATGATAAGATATAAACTTTTAGGTTTGGATCACCAATCCTTCATATGTTTTTTCATATTATCCATAAGTTTGTAAATATGCATCATCATGCTTGGACATATGATGTACCTACCATGGCATTGATTATTGAACATTATCATATGAGATACATTAGAGACATCACAAGTTAGTTTTGCTTTGTAAAAGGTATATAGAGTGAAATGAAGCCAAGATATAGAATTCCAAGGCATTTAGTTGAGAAGTACGTTAACACAGTATGATACATTGTGGGAACTAATGCTACATGCATGGAAGTTGTAGAACCAAGAGAAATATTAATTCATCCTCTTGGATATGACATAAGTCAATAAATTCTTAAGCAATATGTAGATATTATATCAGCTTCACCTATGGATCACAATACAAAAATATAGTGAACCTATAAAGAGAAGTTTTACCAAGTGAGGGAAGAACTCTATAGAGGTTCTAAGAAGAGAAAGGTTGAGAAGTTTGTAGAGAAAATCATAGAGAACTAAGGAATTACCAAGGAAGAGTGGAATTCTATGCAAAAGGCAATGAAGTTCCTACAAAGGAACAAATAAGTAGTTCTAGCTTAAAATCTATAAATGATAATATCAATAGAGAATGTTGAGGTGTAGGATACACCTACTACAGAAATATCAGAAGTAGAGATTACACCTCAACCTTACAAAGCCACAAGAAGGTCTAAAAGGACCCTTCCCACAATTAAATTAGAAAAATTGATTCAACCAACACAAATAAAGGCCACAAGGAAAAAGATAAAAGAACATGGGCCTAATCCAAAGAAAGAAAAGGCCACTAAGGAAAATAAGGTAGATAAAGGCAAGAATTTAGTAATAAGATAAAGGAAAAATTAGAGATATAAGAGGAAGAAGATACAAAGGTTTAGAGATCAACATTGATAAAGAAAGGAAGTAGTGGAAACTATACCTAAAGAAGATCACAACTAGAATAGAAAATGAAGTTAAATCAGAGAAAATTGAGAAGTATTACAAAAGGTATGTAGAAGATGATAAAGCAATAATTGAGAATTCAATCTTCAAGTGTCTACTAAATTTCAAGAGAAACTTATTGGAAATTTAGGGTAGTATTCGTAATCCAATTTATGACAAACATGATATAAGAAGACAACTTGCATTAGAGGAGGATCAAAGAATAAGGGGACTCTACGAGAGCTTTGCACTTTAGTCACAATTAATGAAGGGAGAAGGATATTGAAGAAGGAAAGGCCTAAAATGAGATTTAAAATGAGAATAGTCAAAGTCATGGAAAGATCATACATCAGAACCATCTCATATGCTAGTTGGTATTTCTATCAGAGAACAATTGGTACAACTATAGGTAGAAGCTGAAGATGTAAATCAGTTTTACAGTTTAGTTGGACAACCTAATTCCTTTGTTTTAGGCATGCCTATGGAACCTAAAACCACTCCAGAAGAGAAATAATGAGGAGAAAGATACATTTGTAGATAATTTTGTGAGTGATGATGAGAATCATGGTATAATGATGGAGATGATAACAAAAGTTGAGGAGATCCAAGAAGAAGATGACCAAGATAAGAAGCAGAAGCAAAAGGAAAAATAAGATGTAATCACTAAAGTAGAGATCATAGCCATGATCAATGACTGTACACCTCCACTTACCTTGGTTTATAGAGACACACAAGGTGACATTCAACCAACCACACCTTTAGACCAAGTCACCATGACTCAAGGAAACCTCACAAGATCATCAGAGGTAAAAGATAAGGTATTAGAGACTACATCAACCACAACTTCTTCTTTACAATCATTATTGGCTTGTAATACGAGTCATGACTTTACAAGTATGGAGAAATATCATATTTTGGATGAAGATTCTCTAATGAAGATACCATTGATGGATTTTTTCAAAGATAAGTAAAAATATAAGAAGAAATCAGAATTTAGCATGCAAGGATTTTGGGAAAAGCATTAGATAGATACAAAAAAAATTCCTACACAAAGGACATTTGAAGGCAATGATGTGGTTAAAAATTTGGCAAGTTTAATTGATGATTGTGATGCACATTTCACCTCACTTATAGAATATGCCAAGGATGAGGAAAAACATAATTATGTTGCAAAGAAATTTCACAAGGTATGTACAAATATTCAAAATCATGTAAAGGTTATTGATGAGAATATTAAGGAAGCTAGAGAATGGGTAAATGAAGGGAAACAATTGTATATTGTTTGTGTAAACTATGCAAAGTATTTGAAAGTTGTTAGCAAGAGCATCAAGGAAGAGTAAGACAAGTTGGAAAATCTATTAGAAGACTTTGCAAGAAAAAAATGTATTATAGATATAGATAAATCTATGAGAAAACTCTTTGATGTTATAAATGTTCTTCAAAAGGAGAGAGATGGAGTTTTAAATAGATTATTGTGAGGTTTTCTATAACCTAAGCTAGAGATGATGCAAAAATAGTTGGAGTTACCTCTGGGAAAACATATGAGACTTTTGGACCTTTAAACCTTCAGGTAGTAGACATTACAGCTAATGCCATCTGTGGTGAAATACAAGTTGCAAAGAATATGAAGAATGTATTACATACTAATTTTTCCACATTGAAAAGTAATTTTTCATATATCTCAAGGTTTGTATAAAATATTTTTTGGATAGAAATTTTTTTAGGACTTGTATATAGTATGTTGTGGTATCACCTTTGTCATTAATGTCCACAGGGAAGTATATATAACCATGAAAAATAGGGAAATAAAAAATAAAATGGGGAGTATAGCATCTATAATTGTATAGACGGTTTTTAAACAAATTCTAGATAGGGCTAATGATGTATTGGCACTTAGTCAAATTTTCACTAAGTTTTTGTCATCAATGTCAATGGGGGAGATTGTTGACAAGTAATCACATGTGAAGTCATGGATGTTTTCATTAATGGAAATATATTCTAATGGTAAGGTTGCTTGGACAAGTTTATTTTTTGTTTTGGTTTATTGAGAATATTACCTAAGTGTAGTTTAGGAAAACTGTTAGTAGTTGAATTATTTTGATCAATGAGCTTAGCATGCATGGTAAGTCCTATTGGCCACTATATATGAGCAATGTTAGTATACTAATAGAAACCAAATTTAAATAAAGCTTCTACAAACTAAACAAAATTCATAAACTTCAAGATATACTAAGATGAGTTCTCAATTGAGAATATGAGCCATTAATGGGCTCTCTCAATGAGAAGCTCTCTTGTTGAGTAGCTTTTTCTAAATAGATAGGATGTATGCTCAAGCTTTATGCTTCAAATGGAGTTGGAATTTGGGTGTGAGTGTATGGTTTTGATGTAAAATGGCTTCTCAAAATGGCATTATGACTTTAATTCATAGATTGTGTTATTTTGCAAAGGGGAAGGATCCAATTTATAGGCAAGAGGTTTGAGGGATTGAGGGCTAAGATGCAAGGATGGGAAAAAGCTCATGGAGGGCTCAGATTGCATGAGAAGAGAGCACATGGATTGTGCTTCCTTACAGCCAATCAAGGAGTGACACATGTCACATGCTGAGAGGATGGAGGAAAGGGGAAGGATGAGTCAAAAAAGAAGGCTCAAGGGATAAAATCTTCATAAAGACCCTCATAATGGCTTGTAAGAGCAATAAAAGGGCTTGGAAGAGTCATTTATGGCCTAGTGGGCTTCATAAAGTTTTATGGTTGAGATATTTTGAGGGAGATGAGAGCAATTTCGACTTGGGCTTGATTAGGAAGGTTTTAAGCTTGCTTAGGATTGTGCAAATGATTAGAGGATGGATTATGATGGTTTAGGATAGGCAAGTGGATGGCATTTAATGAGGGTGGGTGAAGGAGGAGATATTTGTTAACTTTGGCTTGGGTTAGTAAGTCTTAACCCATTTTTAAGGAATGCGACAAGGTTAGGAGGGGATTAGGATTAGGTTTAAAGACATCTTCTAGAAGAGTCTAGACTTTGGATGAGGATAAAGACTTTCTAGAATAGTCTAGAATTTCCTAGGATGAGGATGAAGACTTTCTAGAAGAGTCTAGAACTTCTTAGGATGAGGATAAATTAGATTTTTAGGAAATAAATAAAGTTTTATTTATTTCAAGGGTTTGGGTTGAGGAGATATTTATTAAAACTTTTTTAATAAACATGAGGATTAATATTTAATCTTAATTAAATATTTTGAGTTGGGATTAGGGGTAGGAAATGATGGGATTAGCCTTTAATTAAAATTAAAGAAGGATTAGAAGATTTTGGAAGAGGTTAGTGGTCTTAAGGAAATTGGCCAAGTTTTGGGCAAAAAATAAATTTTTTATTTATTTTGGGTTTTTTGGTCAATTTATTAATTAAATAATTAATAAATAAGGAAATAATGTTTAAATAAGATTTAAACATTTTTGGGAGGGATTCCTTAATTAAATATTTTTAATTAAGATAAAGGGATTTAATGGCATAAAAATAAATAAATTAATTAAATAATTAATTAATTAATAGATGATGATGTCATCAGGAATTTTTCAGAAAATAAAAATACTTTATTTTCTAAAGGTTTTTAGGTGTCTACAGCCACAACTTTGGATATTGATAGAATGGAATCTAAATATGATGTAAGTATATTCTCCTTAGTTAATATGTCAGATATCACATGTTTTAGTTAATGGATGTGAACAAAAACTTATATCATAGAATACAAGATAAGAGACAAAGATCAAGCATTTTGGTCTAAGGAATTGAATTGCCTTGTCCATTCAATTACTTTGCAATGTAGGGATGAAGTCCTATATATTAATCGTAGGGTAGCAAGTCTTAATATTATATTTTGGAGATGTGATACCCATTTCATCACTAAGGTTGATAGGATAATACAATTAAAAGGGTATATATATGGGTTAGTTTACTCATGCAAAGTATGGTATTGGTATGTACATGTGAGGTTTATGGATGATGCTATAATGTTGGTTTAATAGCTATGGCTCACTCTAACACATTTGAGTAACATCACCTTTTATATTAATTTATATTAATGTTGGTCAAAATTTTAGATACACTTAAGGTTCAAATCACATAGTTTATTTTAGATCCAATTCAATGATTCATGGAGGTAGGAATACTAAAATGAGGGCTTGACTAAGGGAAGCTCCTATATGGTTACAACCATTTTCCCTCTCTTTATGCTTGTGTAGTTGAGAATTCAAAATTTTATGACAGTTTGCAGATACAAGAAAACTGAGATTACAACAAAAACTTTGGGAGGAAAAGCGTGAATAGGAGCATCCAATGCACTACTCTTGGATATTTTAGCAATATATTTTAGGAACAAAAGAGTTTTGCATCAATTGATTTCATATTTGAGTAATTTTTGCAATTCATACACCCTCTAGACAAAAGCACCCAATGCATTAGTCTACAATTAATAAGTTCTTCTTTTGTAGATAGGTGCACCTTTAAATTTATTCCATTTTCTATAACTATCAATAGCTGCCTATGTGTCTACAATTAATTTTTCAATAGTTTATATAGTCACTTATAAGTCTAATCAAACAAAACCCAAATAAATCAAATCATCTTCTATCTTCTATGCAAAAAAGGAATAGAACCTAGAATGATTGACTCTTTTTAATTAGAGTTAGTTGATCTTAACACTGCTCCATTTGCATGGAAATGTTTTATGAAAGAGAGATTGGTTATGAATTAAATATTAGCTAGTATTGTTCATCTCTTTTCCATATATATCAAGCAATGTGTAGTGACCCATATTTGACCTTTTGAAATATGGTTGATGTCCCATTCAAATAGCATTGTAAAAAATAACATCCAATCAATAAAAAATACTAAATTTACAAATCTTTGTCTTGCATCTTCTTTAATCAAGTAGTTATTTCATAATATTTATTAGTTTATATTTTTTATAGAGAATTTTATATTAACTAGAAGTTTTCTTTTTTTGTCCAATATGGGAGTGCAACCCTATGTTGATATGTCTTTCACTAAGGGACACAAACTAAAGGTTATCCATTCCACTAAAGTCATTTGGGGCACAATCTGAACCTTTTCTCTTATATCATACTTATGGGAATTTGAATTTCAACCCTTTGATTATTTCTGGTTTTCTACTACAAAAATGACTAATTACATAAAAATACTTTTTTTCCCCACTACATAGTATACTGTGAATAGTAAATATAAATAAGATAAAAGAAACAATTTATTTTTGCCATTACTTTCTTCAACATTTTCAAGATTACTTTCATACACTTTTTATCCCCACCACAAACTATATGTTATTAATAATAAATGTAAATAAGACAAAATAAATATTCTATTTTTGTCATTCCTTTCTTCAACAATTTTAAGATTACTTTTATTCAATATGATCAAAAGTATCTTAGTAAAAATAAAAAACACAATTAAATATATTCAAAACTTATGTATATAAATTGTGTAAAAAAAAGCCTTTTTGGAAGGAAAGAAAAATGTGTAATAATTATTTAAAACGTACACAAAACAGGATGATTAAGGAGGAGGATGGTATTTTCCATGATTTTGCTATTGACAATCTGATTTAAAATTTTCATAAGTATGATGAACCATATTCAACTTTTCAATTGTGATAGTTTAACTGAAAAAATAACTTTGATTATTAATAATGCTCTTCTTCATAATACTCTAATGTATACAAATATTAATGCAACTTTAATTTTGTCTAATTCATATATAAACATTTTTCCACTCATTGCACTTTACCTTGATTGATTGTGTGGAAATGAAAATGGAAATGGGTCTTTTTATAGTCTATAATACCAGGTGATCAAAAACAAGTAGGATATATTTTTCTATAACAATTCAAATTATGATATTTCTATTAGGATTGAACTATGTAGCTTCCTAGTCAAACTCTCCTACCATGTTTCATGTCTAGTGGTTCATAAGAACCCATCTCTCATGAGAATGAAAGACACCCTTAACACTCATTGCATCTAGGTGATGCTCATATCGGTGAGGCATTAGGCCTTTGTGGGAAGACGCCCTTTCCAATATTACTCTATCTTAATTTATCTTAACATCCCCAAGATAAGTCCACTTTGCTTGCTACCCCATTTTACAAAAAACCCAACCAAGTGTGATCTACCTCATTTCCAAAGCCTTCAACAAGTGTCCTATGATTTTGGGTCTAGAGATTCCTTATAGTAGTGTGAGTTTGCCTTGCACTCCATACAAGATGCATGTAACTACGACATAAATGAGGTGTACATAGAGGACAAGATACAACCTCTAAGTGAGTTCCAATAATTTTTGTAGCACTTGTTGGTTTAATGCCCACTATTCTTGACAAGATTGCACCAATAGTTGTGACTTTAAAGTTGTCAGTGATAATGCTAACTACCCATGATTGAATGAAATGTATTCCTTAGATCTAAAAATCAATTCAATAATGTCATGTCACATGAATACATCAACAAAACATTACTTTTGAGACAAGTATATTTGGAGTCCCTTTTGGACAGTGGCAAAAAGCATATCAATGTAGCATCATATTTGATGACATGGCCTTGAAACCTTAGGTATATGTGGAGGCATTGCCAAGTAAGTTGTTGTAAGCAATTGAGAGTGACTCAATATTCCCACAAAAGATTTTGAGAAGCACAAAGTTATGGTAGTCAACTACTAGGGGAAATGACCTAATACCTGAACGCATTCTAATGGTTGTGATAGTAGTTGTTGATTTAGTGCCCACACTTGTTGACTTAATACACACACTTCTTGGTTTAAAATCCAATTTGTTTGAGAGCATTGTACCTATAGTTATGACTTTTAAGTTGTTATTGATATAATAACTACCCACAATTGAATCAGATGCACCCTTAATTGTTAGAAGTAACCAATCATGTGATGTCACATCAGTTGGACAAGTATGGGTATCATTTTTGCAGGACCATCGGTCTCACCTTTTTGGGGCTGTTTTGGACACATTAACAAAAAGAAAAGCGATGTAGCATCATATTTGATAATGTGGCCCTGAAACCGTAGTTGTAAGTAGGGGACTTGACAAATAAGTTGGTCTAGAAATTCTAGGCCCCTAAGCATTTATTTACTTGCTTGGTAGATGAATTTCGTACTCCATCTGATAGAAAGTCTCTCATTAATGTTGCATCTTCTTCTTTCTTTATCCATATCTCCTCATTTCTTCTCTAAATTGCTCATATTATGAGTGATCTGAATTTTTTTGTGGAAATTTGAAGAGTCCAAAATTAGAGTGCCCAGCCAATAGATCCAACCTCTCCTCTAGATCCTTTCCTTGACTTATGTCTACAAATTTGAATTGAAACACCAAACAATATTACAAACCAGACATACATATCTGAACTCACAAATTTGAACAAATAACCTAGATTAGTTTATTCTATCCGAATGCTTTTTATGTAACATCTTTGAACCCAGGGCCACAATCCAAGCTGCCCACCTCAAAGGGGGAGTTATGGACCACACTCTTCCATATTCTAGGATTCAATATAGCCCTGTATATGGATTAGAAAAACGTGGGGCCATGGCAGACCAGTCCAATGGTTTTGTCATTGGAGCATTCAATGCCGATGGTAATGGAGCAATTAGTGCCGTGGGAATTGCAAAACTTTCCTTGTGAGCTACTTGGATGAGATTACATATAAAACTTTCAATCTTCCCATCTACCTCTTCTGACAAAGATCATATTTAACAGATGGGTAGTTGCTATTTTTCTACCCATAGATTTGGGTTGCCAATGGGGAGATGTTGAATCTGTTGGGAGCAGCAACGACAAGTCTCTTTACTCTATCAATTAAGTTGTACAAAGGAAAGAGAGGTTGCACTTGCCATGCCACTGACATAGAACAGTCTAAAGCTCTGCCTTTCTCTCTGTTCAAGTTTGACCGCCATTAAAGTACCATGGAAACCCGTGAAGCTTCCTTTCCTTTCACTTCCACTGAATGGCAAGGCAGTAGAAACGACACATTGGGTAACTCCCACTCTTTTTTAACTGGGTTTTTAAGCTCAAAGTGGTCGGCAATGTGGGGCCTCGTCACTGGACAGTGCCAGTTTTTTACCCACGAATCTCGTGTCGTAGATAAATAGGGATGAGATAATTGCTCAGACTTCGCAGCATTCCTTGTTTCATGCTTCCTTCCTTGTAAAATACAATTGAAACTTCATGTTAGATTGCATTGAACGAGGTATTTTGTTTTGGGGAGGTTTTATCTGATTCTGAGAGTCATATGCTAAATCTCTCCAGTTAATAGATAAGGATTGAGGGCCTCTTATTTTATTTTATAAACATGGTATTTAATATATTTGAAGAAGTGGGACTTAGGCACCACTTGGAACCACTCTTGGGCAAGTAAACATCCAAACATTATAACATCAAAGGCTGATGTTGGTGATGGACCTGTTAGAGTGTGTTTTTTATTGTTAAAATTTGGACTTTCGAATTGGCAAGACATAGGTTTAACTGTTGGACACTTGGGTGGATTCTTAGGATACCTTCTAGACAAAAGCAAAGAGTGTATCTATTAAGAGTCTAAGGACTAAGGGGTGTATCCATTCAGCACAAGTGTGACACTGTCCCTTACAAACTTGAGATTAGGTATTTATGTCAAACTCATAATAAGAAATTAATTAGTCATAGGCTAAACCTCTTCATTTAAGAATCAAAGACCTAGGCTGGTAACCATTCAATCAAAGCTATGTTGGACACGATCCAAACCTCAGCCTTTATAAAGTTTTTTTTTTTGTGAGGGTTTTTATATCAATTCCTAAATCAAGGGTACAAGCCAAATAATGTATCTATTTGATTAAGAGCCAATGACTAAGTGGTGTATCCATTAATTAAAGTCATCTTGGCACGATCCTAACTCAATACCTTATAAACTAGATTTCTTTTTTGTCTTGATACCTTATAAACTAGATTTCTTTTTTGTATTGTTTTTCTTTTGTGTGTGTGTGTGTGGGGGGGGGGGGGGGAGGGGAGGGGGGTGGTGGTAAAACACAAAATCTGAAATTAATGAGACATTGGCTAAAACACTTTATTTAAGAGTCAAAGGATAAGGGATGTATACATTTAGTCAAAAGTCATCTCAAGTACAGTCCCAACCTTAACCCTTATTACTTGTTGTTTTCTATCTTTTTTTTATGGGTAAGGGAGTCGAGGGGGATGTTTAAATCAAACCTAAACTTGAGAGTACGAGACATCTGAACCTATTTAGTTAAGAGCCAAGAATTGAGGAGTGTATATGTTCTCTCAAAGCTATTTGCACATAAGCATAGTCTCATAGCTTATAGAGTTGACTCGGGAAAAAAATCATGAAATCATTTTCAGTTAATTAATTATTATTTTAATATTTGTCTATTAACAAAAATGGTTGTTTGTTATAAATAAATAATGAATAAGGTATTACAACAATAGTTAATTAATGACAACTTTGTGTGATTAAATGAAATTTGTGCAAGAAGAACTTAAAATAGTTAAGACAACAATTAGAATCTAGTTGAACCTCTTCACTTAAGAGCCATAGGGTTTATCCATTTAGCCAAAGTTCTTTTTAGAAATACAAAAAAACTATCTTATGATATTGTAGAAATCGGGTGGTTTTGAAAGATCGATAAAGATGGCCAAGACTAGTAGGTGGCTTTTAAGGTAAAGGCCAAAACAAATCTATTTTAGGACAATCTCGAGGGTGAGAAGGTTGATAAAGAGAATGGTTAACAATGATAGTTTCTTCGATATGGGGAAATTTAAGGCAGCTATGGATAGGAGAAGCTACATCTTGCATGGAAGAAATCCACAAAATACCAAGCCTAACTTGAAATTGATCAGGAGTAGGAATAAAAATAAAGGTAGTTTCCACAACTTTACCATTAAGTGATATAGAACCCTAAGGGTGATAAAAGAAACCATTACAAGTTTGAATCCACACTTAAAATTTGTCATAGGAATCCTTATGCAATCATTTGTTAAAAACATGTTCATTGACAATAGCATTAACTATAGAAGAAGGATCGATTAAAACACCATGAGAAAGGATATGAGAAACCCTAGAATTAATGTAAAGAGAACCATTAGGTGCTTTAATCATCTTAAAATGATCGAAGGTGGTAGGAAGTGAAGGTTGAGGTTCAGATGGAGGAAAATTCAAAGACTAAGATTGAGATTCAACATGACTAACCACATGATTAGATTTTTTTACTTGCTATCATAAGTGGTATTAATAACAAAAGAAGAAGGTTGATTAATGGCATTTGTTGAGTGTGAAGATAAAGGATTAGTGTTAATTTGTAATTTCTAATTAGAAGGTGCAATAAATTTATTCATACTATTAACTTCAACATCGACAGATATAGCATTAGAATTATTAAGATCTTGAATAGCATTTTTCAAAGCATGGGACCTTTGAGTATCGTGGCTAGGATAACCATGATATCGGGAAAAAGCATTTTGATCAAATGATTTAGGCATTGTTTTTCTAGTATCAGAAGGGTGGATAAGAGGGAGTTTAATAATAACATCGTTAATTAACTTCGTTATCACCATGTATTTAAAGGTTTGGTAAAAGAAATATACTTATGATTGGAACAATACACATAGGAAAAAGTAGTCATGCCTTTAGATGTGGCAGCAACTTGATCATCTATTGTGTTTTTTGTCTTGATGATTTTGATAAACAATGGCATCACTCTTACCAACAGTCACAAGAGCCATCAGAGTAGTGTTGTAAATATGGCTAACTTGTAATTGATAATGGTGAAGTGCCACATAAAGATGTGAGAAAGGTGTATACTTAGTAAGGAGAACCTTATATCTTATATATATTTTTGCAAATTAGAAGTAAAAATACATTGAATCTCATAATCAAGAACAACATATGATATTTGAGCATACAAATGTTTGAATCTACCAATAAAGTCGCTATCTTCTTCTTTAACATTTTGTTTAAAGTGCATTAACTTTGTTAAAGAAATTTGAGGATCAATATTTTTTTTCAAATTGTTGAATAAAAGAATTTGCAAGCTTTTGAAATGAATCAATAGAATATCTGGGGTGAAGAGCAATATCATTGCAAATACTTGTCCCTAAAATTTTATGTGAATGACTTAGCCATAAGCCTATAGTCATGAGAAAAATTACTACATGTAGTTTGGAAAGTCCTAACATGAATCACGAGATCACCTTTACCATGATAAGTCTCAAAATGAGGTATCTCAACATATTGTGAGATAACAACCTAAATGATGTCTAGAGAGAGAGGATTAGCAATGTCACATGTAGGAATATTGTACAATCTTATTGTTATGATGATTAACAAGTTTCTTTATAGCTTCAATAGCAAAAACACTATTGGGATTATGATTCTCTTGCATAAGACAAATTTTCAATTTGTTGAATTCATGAGTAAGCTTGCCAACTTGGGAAGGAGGAACTCTTGAGGCTTTACCTTCATCATGAGAAGAGTGAGAATATTTATTCTCAATAATAGGAGTGTTATCCATGATAGGGTTAAGCTCATAAGTGAAAATTTTTCTATCATCATGGGTCCTATGCAAGAAAGAGGAACCATAATCAAAAGAACCCATGAGTCTATGGTTACTTCTAACAAGAATGCTATAGGTTAGACTTAATGTGATAAAGCTCATAAAAGGAAAGATCATAAAAATATAATCAAGTGAGATCTAACCACAACAAAGATATAAACAATATTAATTTAACAAGGATCATACCAAGTAGATAAAGATACAATAATGAACATAAAGAGATATAATTCCATAAGATAGCATACAAAATTCAAGACAAGTTCACCAAAAGAAGATGAACAACCAATATAAAGAAGAAATTAGAGAGATCAAGGGATCTAACTCCAAAATCATAAAGTGGAGATGATTTGGGTTCACTAGAACGTTTAGGGGTGAAATGACATCAATAAATTTAATAATGTAAACTAGATGACATGAATTCACTAGTTAAATGATTTCAACTTAAGTCATTCAATACAAGAGATTGAGGGACTTCCAAACAAAACTCTCAATATAAATGAAGTTGGATTAGAACAAACTAAATAAGATGAAAGGATACCCATACTACACCTAGATTATATTCAGGAAGTACACAAACAAGTCATGTTTCACACAATGTTCATTAACTTTAGATATGCAATATGATTGTAAATTTAACCAATTGAGTAAATGGAGACAATGAAATAGATCTAGGAGCCCAATTAAAGTAGGAAAATTTATTTATGATATGAGATGAAGAGGAGAAAGAAAACTAACCTCAAAATGTACAAGGGAAAGTTCTTTTCTACTTAGAAAATTATGAATATGCAACTGTTATACAAAATCTAATTGTAGATCTACAATCAAAATAGAAAACCCATTAAACCCTAAAAATCTCATATCTCCAAGTACATTTCAATTTGGATGATGTCTACTGATGGGATACTGGACATGTTCCTAGAGCACAGAAATAGTGTCAACCTAGATTTTTCCTAAAGCTTTTGACAATTAGTTTTATAGATCTAAATTTATAATTCCGATAACCTATTCTTGCACAGAAGAAAAAAATATTTTTATTGGGGAGCCCCTATTTAGGAATCAATCTTGAAAGAGAAAACTATGAAATAGTATGTAAAGAAGTAAGATAAATGTAAATATACACCTTACTTGATGAAACCCTTGTCAAAAAGGATTTTGCAATGCTTAATGTTGTTGATGTTGAATCTTTAATAAGAATATGAGAAATCTTCACAAATGCAATGGATTTGATCAATACCAAATTGGGGAGCCATGGATGTAAATGTGCTCAAAGAAATAAGAATATGAAGGAAAGAATATAGATCTCCTCCCTTGATGACCAAAAAAATGCTAGACTTGAAGAGGAAATGCTCATGAAGAATCCTTGAACCTTGAGAACACCTTGAGTGCTTGATGAAAATTTCCTTGAATATATATTTTTTGTTGTAAAAATGCTTGAAACCAAATGTATAGGGGCCTTATGCTTTCTTTTAGATCTCTATTTCATTTGAAAATTATGTGTGTAATCTTCCTTTTATATTGGTTTTCAAAATTGAAAGCAAAACAAGATATTGGGACCACTAGATTTTAAAATTTAAATCCCTAAGAAAAAATTGGCCTTGGAACTAAAAATGCATGGGGTATAGGTCAACTTGGGCAACCTATACTAATATAGGCCAACCTAGGTAATCTATATTGGTATAGATCAACCAGGTTGGCTGATACTAGGGTTATTCTAAGAAGGGATAACTCTGAGCTCTCATAAACTACACAGATGGAACTGGAAAAGAAGAAACTGAGTGAGAGAAAAATCGGTTTGAGTACAATTGCATCCATGGGCAAAAAAATCACTAAAAGGTGAGAGCTAAAAATTCTTAAATGATGGATGAATCCATTTAAAGACAATAAAAATTCAAAGCTTAGTAGTATTTTGGAATCCGTGTCTTTCCCTTTTTTTGTTGTAGAATCAATTGGTGGACTTGAGGTATGGTTTAAAACCTTTTGTAATCTTTCCTTTTGAAAAATATTTTATTCCACATGTTTGTTAGGTTGTGCATGAATTAAGTTTAAGAAATGTTGGATTGGTCTTTTTGTGAATTATAGGAAGAAAGAATCAATTTAGTTTTTCTATGTTCTTTTTTGGATATTTTGTATGAGGAATTGTTGATTTCTTTATATGAACTTTTTTGCTAAAATTGAATATCTACAAACTCTTGTATTCAAATCAAAGAAAAGTATCTTGCATGAAACTTGTCAAAACCCTAAGTTCTTCTTGTGAAAACTTATAGGGGAAATAATTTAAAAATATGATTATTCATGTAACTAGGGTTTGATTGAATTCTTTTGTTCAAAATTTATGAAATTAAACCAAATTGAAATCTTAAACCAATTAGACATTATTAAGAAAATTTAAAATATGGAGAAAGAAGAAGAAAGAAGAAGAAGAAGAAGAAGAAGAAAATTATATGTCAAAATATATTTATATATTTTAATATTGTATTAAGAAAAGAGTTTTTTTTTTTCTAAGTGTGTGTGTGTGTGTGTGTGTGTGTGTGTGTGTGTGTGTGAATCAATGGAGATTTACATGCAAATAAAGATATTTATACATATGAAAATGAATACATACATGTTAGAAAATAGTATATTATTCTTCCATATGTTAAAACTACATAGGCATGTGAAAGTAATATGGAAGCTTATTTTTAAATTTCATGTGTGTGTGTGTGTGGGTGTTTGTGAGTGTACGTACATCTGTATCTATTTATACATATAAATATAGATATATGTATGTATGTATGTATATATGTATACATATATATGTATGTATGTATGTATGTATATACATATATACATACATACATACATATGTACATATATATATATACATATATATATATATACATATATATACATATATATACATATATATACATATACATATATATATATATATATATACATACATATACATATACATATATATATACATATACATATATATATACATATACATATATATATACATACATATATATATACATATACATATATACATATATATATATACATATACATATATACATATATATATACATATACATATATACATATATATATATATATACATATATACATATGCATATACATATACATACATATATTTACATATATGTGTGTGTGTGTGTGTGTGTGTGTATGAAATTATTAAAAAATAGATTTATTAATTTAGAAAAAAAAAGATTATTTAAAATAATTATTTATTTATTCTTAAATTATAAAATAAATAAATAAATATTACTTATTTTTTATAAATGGGTTTTTTAATTTATGCTTTTATTTATACACTAGCTTTTTATCATTAAAAATAACAAGAGGGTGTTGGCTCATATAACAAACTAGTGTATTAATAGCACTAGCGACTTTCAACACATAAACAACAACATCTATCTTGCCTCTATCAAAAACCAAAACTATAAAGTTCAATGTATTTATAGTACTTGTAATGTCATGTAGTAAAATAATAATAATAATAGAGTATCTATGCCAGACAAGATGGATAAAAGTTCTAAAGCCGTTGAGGCTTAGCAGAAAACTAGGAAAACCCATAAAGCAAAAAACTAGAATTTTCCCAACCACTTAGGCAGTAGTGTGGAGGTCCATTCTTCCTTAAGGAACTAGAAGACATCCTTGTAATCTTCACTAGGCTTCAACTTAGTCCTAAGAAACTTCTCATGGAGGGCAAAAAGGGTCACTGAACATGCATGAATAACTCTAATAGCAAATTTGTTGGAGTCCTCCAGACGCCTATTGAAACTATCAACCTCCCTTCTTAGCTCCTGAATCTCTAAGTCTTGCTTGTCAATTTTCTCCTTCATTCTACCAAGCAGCCCACCTACAATCGAGCTAGTAGCCTCCTTAGTCTCCTCCAGAACTTGCACAACAAAGGGATTGGGAGTGGGATTTGGGACAAGGTTTTTTCTTTGGGTCTATGAGGGAGAGGGAACAGGGGTATTTTTGACATTAGACCTGGAGGGGGAAATCCAAGGATTTATTAGAGGAATTTCCAAAGATTTCTTTAGCTTAGTTAGCCACAGAACTATTAGAATCTGACCCAACAACATTTTTTGAGGCTCGTTTACACTTCTCTTTGGCAAGGTGGTTAGACCTATGGGCTCCAAGGGTTTCAATAACATCACCTGACTCAATAGTATAAATCTCACGCTTGCCTTTTTTTGTGAGCTTGCTAGATTTTTCACCAGGTGCAAAATCCATTTTGGATCTTTTCTTGCCATTATGGGAAGGCCCAACATCAAGGGGCCCAATGGGATGGTCGTGTGAGAGACAATGGGTTCCTTAATCGACAGATTAAGCACATGATGAAATTTATAAAGCCTAAACAGTAACTCTTGATGCAAAATTACATTATCCTTGTCATTTTTGTTAGCCTCAATGTTTCTCTCAATGAAATGCAGCAGGTACAATGGAATGGAAATTAAGGCTCTATGGCATAAATGGTTTAGAAAAGCCAAACGGTAGAAGTAGTAAATAGTAAACTTACCTTCAAGAGTGAAGTATTCATAATAATATGGAAAATATCCTTCCAAATACCAAAAAATCTTCCCTGTTGAACCCGCCCTACTTTTTAACCAGTTCCTTCGAGGGATTGAAGAATTGGTTGAGGGCATCATAGTTAGAAGTCTTAATCTTTTTTTTCCATTTCCTCCCCTCCATGGATAGGCTTGTGAATTTCTATATGACCTCTTCATTTACCTTGAACATTAGGTCTCCCACCATAACCTTCTTGTTATTCCAGGACGAAACAAATTGCTTTGAAATATTCTCACTGTACCCACCACACATGCATTCCATCAACTGTAATAGTCCCCCTTCCTCACACACAAACATGGCCTTTGCATTGTTCCTAAAGGAAATGTAAATCCTTTTAGGCTCAATCCAAAGCTTATTGCCACCCATAGTCTCCAGCATGAAGAGCTCAGAGAAATACTAAAACTAGATTTTTTGCAAAATAACCCAAATGAGATTCAAAAAGCCTTTTTAAATGTGGTTGTAGCCTTTCCTTATAATGTCATGATGAAAGTGACAGGAATCATCGGTAGGAAAGTTGTCTCTATGACCATACTTGTGCAAACCCTTAGTATTACATAAATAATTAGTACACCACTTGCCTTTATAAATTAACTCAATGTTAGGGGAATAAATACTTAAGATCACTAAGATCTACCCATAATGATACAATATCATTAAAAGTTTGTGCCTATAAATCATGAAAAAAAAGCCCAAAGTTTTTTTTTTTCCTTTTAATAGCAATGTGACAAGTATCTTTTTAGAGTTGTAAAAAAATCCTACTACACAAAGGGTAGCCATTATTTCCCTTACGGTGATGCCACATGTATTGATTGATGATGTTATGCATGGTTGTCCCTACCCTTATATTCCTCCCTCATTATAAGGTTCCTTGTCTCATGTGGAAGAAGATTTTCCTCCCTCTAGCACCTTAACGCCTCCATTTCTAGCCTAATGGCAGCCTTTAAGTCTACAACCCCATTTCCCTCTCTGTATATGTGACCAAATTTGTAGTTTTGAAATCTCTACATTTGGGCATTTGCATCATCCAAGATAGTGTTGACCCTCCACCCAGCACTAGTCTTCATGTGCATGGCTTGTATAATAATTTTAGAATCACCCTCCACATCAATATTAGTAATTCCTAAGGCTAGAGAAAAATTAAGACACCAGAGGAACACCATTCCCTCTGCTTAGTTAACCATGTGTTCTCTGAGAGGTCCCACATAGGCCACCAAAAATTTACCTTTACAATCCCTTAGAATTCCTCCTCCCACATGTTTTTCCCCTCTAATAGCCCCTTCTAAGTTAAGTTTGCACCACCCAACCAATAGTGGAGCCCATTTGGTGTTTTCTCTAGAAAATTTCTTAGAAGTGTCAATTCTATTGAATCCTTGCTAAAGGTTCCATTCACTAGCAATATCCATTTTAGCTTGGGAGGCAAGTGAATTAGTGCATTTCCAATAACTAGCTTTTTCATTTTCAAGAAGCATTTTCAGACCCAAAATGAAAGTAAATTGAGGAGTATTTTCCTCCTTCCTAAATACCATGTTATTTCATTCCTTCCACATACACAAGAAGACATGTAGGGGGTCAACTTCCAAAGCATGGCACTAAGGGGATGATTAGAGACACTGGTCTAGTAAACAAATTGCTTGAGATCCACATCAGTAGTCCAGTTGATCCTCAACTTATTGAGAACCTAATGCCAAATAGTAGTAGCCACCTCGCATTGGATAAAAAGGTGGTTAATGGTCTCCTACTCTTTTTTACACAAAACACATCTATTGGCTAAATTGAAGATTCTCTTAATAAGGTTGTCTTGGGTGAGAACCTCCCCATGCAAAAGAGTCAACCAAAAGAAATCTATCTTGTGGAGTGAGGTGCTTGTCCCAAATTTTTTTGCACTCAAGGCCAGCACAAGGGGAGCAAGAGTGAGGTCATAAGCTGATCTAGTGGAAAAACATCCTAAAGGCATAAGGGCCCAAAGAATTTTTTCCTCCATGTCCATTTGTAGGATCCTAATGTGCTTCAGTTGTTCAGTCAATTCCTCGCCAAAGACAAGTAGCCCCTAATAATTGATGACTTGGCCCAAATTAATCCACCTTCTATTACTAATGTACCCTCCACTTTTTCCCCCAACCTTTGCATTAACTGATGACATGAAGAAATAGAAGTTTTATTAGCCCTTTTTGTGAACATTTGTCTATAACATACTGAACTTTATCATCCTTTAGTGCAAATGTCTTGAAATTTTGATGTATAAAGTATGGACATAGGGCATAAAATGATAATCGGAATTATATTTAAAAAGGGGTTCATTTTGTGGTAAAAAAATTTCTTCATGAATATCCGATATGGGTAGATCTTCCTGCAGCTAAACAGATTGCAAAAACTGTTAGTTGAATAATTAATGCCTTTTCTTTATAAACTAATAAATGAAAATAAATGCTTGCAGGAAGTCTTGTGTGTATTAAATGTTGATCGCAGGATACAAGCTGAGTGGGAGTTAAACAAACTACAAAGGAATAGCGCTAAGGCATTAATGACATTAAGAAGAAGCGTTATGATACCATTGTAGCTAGAAGACTTGGCGGCGAAGTCAGAAGGGACCTATTTTAATGAATAACAAAGCGGGACCTGATAAAATGGCTAAGCAGGGAAGCAAGCATCAAGGCAATCAGTTAAACATGTAATGCACGATACCTGGATTCTTGGAAAGCTGTTTGAAGATAGATAAAAGAGAAAATCTAGCATTTGCTATGATCTATATTTGTGGGGAATTTAAGGGATAATTAATGTCTTTCAGATTGCATTTTTGCAGTCTTAAGTTGTAACTGAATTTCCTTCATGAGGAAGTCATAGTTTTAGGAGTTTGTTGTTCTTCCCTATAAATAAGACCTCATCTATATCTATGATATAAATAGTGAATACACAGATAGAGTTGATAGACATCTTATCATTTTTCCAAGTTATTGTAATATTGCATATTGAATGAATACATGCCTTTGCTGAGTTTCTAAATTTTTATCTGAGTTTGTCTTTCCTTCATTCTTCCATGGGGCCCACGTGGAAGGTGGATTTTTCTTTAGTAAGTAGAAGTTAGAATCAATTTTTGAAGTTAGAGTTAGAACTATTGTTCTTGCAACCACTGGAAACAGAACTAGTCACTGTTCCTACAGTAGTAGGTTCATAGATGTATGGCTAAATACTTATAATTTCCTTCCAATTATTTGATAGTTGTCTTTCCCTTGGATAAAATAGATTTCCTCAATGGTTATTGCATTCAAAGTAGTAGTGAATTTTAGTGAAAACTAGAGCATATACTTTGCAGACATCATCTCAAGTTCACGCTCCTAGATTGACATTTAATGAAAATCAGTATAGTACTTTGGTGGTAAGGGATGTCCAATCCTACAACTAAAAGGGTGTTATATTGGTTAGATATATTTTTGGCGCCATTTCCGAGGATGGTGTTAGTCTAGTATTTACTGTTGAGTCATTTAGTTTTATTTTCAGCATTCTTGCATGCATAGAAGAAGAGATCACCTTTGAAGATTTCTTCCCAACTTCAATCAGGAAGATCCTTTTTATCCTGACTCTAAAGAAAGAGAAGAGAGAGAAGAAGAACTGTCTGAGAACATATTTGCAGAAGTACCAAAACAAGTACAATCACTAACCACATCTAAAGAATCTTTTCATTTGAATAATCTTTTTGTTGAGCCAGAATATCAAGATAATCCATTAGCTCTAGTCATTTATCAGCCACCACTAGGACATCTACAAATGGCAGAAGCTTAGCCTACCTTTCCTTTTCCAATTCCTCCTCAGCAGGGTAATCAAAATTTGAAAAATATACCCTCAACTACCTTGCCTAAATTCTATGGCCTTATTACTGAAGATCCAAAAAAAATTCTCTTTGAGTTTGACATCCTTTGTCGAAGTTATGACTACACAACTGATGCCCATAAGCTGAAATTATTTCCATCAACTCTAAAAGAAGCCGCTTTGAGATGGTTCATGAGTTTAGGTGCCAATACTATGATAGATTGGCCAACTATGAGTAATCTATTCCTTAATAAATATAAGGAATATTGCAGAGGCCATGATTTGAAAGGAGATGACATTTTTAAAATGTCACGAAAGGAGGATGAGACTTTGGAGGACTATGTTGCCCAGTTCATGTTTAACCTATAGTGCAACACACAACATCAGCTAAATGAGGAGTCTCAAAAACATCTCTTTCTGAAAGGATTACATGACAGGAGTATGGAAGCTTTAGACTTAATGGCTGGAGGTGACATTACACAGAAGATGTGGGCTGAAATCCAGAATATTTGTTTGAACTATTCCAAAGCAACAACAAAAAAGGATGAGGTTTGAGGGATTTACTCCAAAAGACTCCTAGGGAAGGAGTATCTAAGATAGAATTGTCAAACCTCTTGTCGGATTTCAATCAAGACATCATTAATGGTGTTGCTACACAATTGGATACCATGCAAACATGTAGGAAGAAGGAAGATGCTGATAGTATGTTGGTAGAATATTGCCCCCATTGCAGAGAAAAGAAATGCAAATGCCGATGTAAACCTATTACTAGCTTGGAATCACAACATGTGCCTACTGAGTTCAAGGCAGTTGATGAAGATGGGGAAGTCTTTTATGTTGCTCAACGAAGGCCATGGGCTCCAAGATCAGGTATTCCTCAAGACCTACTCCATAATTATGATAGTAATAGTCAATGGCAACAATAGCATGCTAATTATAATCATTGGTAACAACCTTACCAAGGTTAGTAGTAGCCTAACCCAAGGTGGTAGCAGCCTAACCAAGGTTGACCGTAGACCAACCAAGGGTGGCAGCAGCCCAACCAAGGATGGCAGTAGCCTAACCAAGGTTGGCACCAACTTGAGCAGGGTTGGCAGCAAACCCAGAATTGGTAGCAGCACCAGTAATAGCTAGCTTTGACTCAACCTCCTCAACAATAAGCCTTAATGCCTCTTGTAGCCAATACAACCCCTCCAAAATAGCCACAGTTACATGCACAACCTGCACCTAACCCTAATAGTGCAAAACCTTCAGCCCAGCAACAAAGTTATTCCATCACCCTGAATGATATCCATCTAAGATCTGGAACAATGCTTGCCTCACTTCAGCAGCCCATTATAACAGAAATAGATGATACAAATGCTGAGTCAGGTCAAGACCTTGCCACCACTGTTTCTCCTGCAGCCAAAACACCACCATTTCCTAGTAGGTTAACAGAGCAAATATTGCCAAGTGAAAATCAAGCTGCACTAGATTTGCTTGAGAAACTTAAGCAAATGACGGTAAAAATTCCCTTACTTGATGCAATCAAGGAAGTATCTATATATTCAAAAGCCATCAGAGAAGCCCGTGTTAAAAAACCAGGAAGGAAAAAGAAAGACCCAAAGACTATCCATGTCCTTGGAAAACTTTCTGATCTTATGCTTGATAACTGCAAAATGCCTAAGTATGCAGACCCTGGCAACCCAGTAGTAACCCTCACCATTCAAGGGGTACAAGTGCAGAATGTCTTAATAGACCTAGGAGCATCCATCAATGTAATAACCAAGGAAGTAGTGTCCAAATTAAGCATCATTGGTCTTAGGCAGACCCCAACAATCTTGCAACTAGTGGATAGTTCTACCATCATTCCTGATGGTATGCTAGAAGATGTCACAGTCATATTACATTCATGGGAGTATCCAGTTGATTTTGTTGTACTCTCTCCAAAAACAAGTATTGGGGGCTACCCTATAATTTTAGAACGACCATGGTTAGCAATAGTAGATGGTTATATTGCATGCCGATCAGGGAAAATGACTATTTCAGATGGAACAAACACTAAAATTTGACCTTGTATTCTCCTCCTCAACCTTTGCTGTAGGATGATCAAGTTGTCTGGCCAAATATTCAGCAATTGATGATGATCTCACGGGACTCATTTTTAAGCATTAAAGAAGAAGATGATGTCATTTCTTCTATCATAATGAATGAGTACGGAACACAACCTGCGACATCTTCTACACAAGAGTATGTCTTAGAAAGCATTCTGCCTTTATCTGATGAACTGCATTATTCCAAGTCTGCACAACTTATGCATTCACTGCTGCCACACGAGATAGATTCACAACCAATTGTGCAAATTTCAATGGCTGAAAAAGTAGTCAAAACAACAATCATTCGAGGAAGAGAATTAAATATAATCAAGTCCTTATCTTAGGCACAACATCATGATACCCTGCAGCTATTACAAAAGCATCAAGATGCTTTTGCTTGGGAGTATACAGATATGAAAGGTTTGGATCCTGCACTCTATACCCATAGAATTTATATCAGTCCAGATTATAAACTTGTGTGACAACCTTAGTGTAGGATAAACCCAACATTAAGGGATATTGTCAAAAATGAATTGCAAAAGTTACTCGATGTTGGCTTCATATATCCTATTTTCGATAGCCAATGGGTGTCACCATTGGTTATTGTTCCCAAAAAGGGGGGAAAATGGTGAGTCTCCATAGATTATAGAGAACTTAACTCGGCTACCAAAAAGTATCATTTTCCATTGCCCTTTATCGATCAAGTCCTTGATAATCTTGCAAGAAAAAAATACTTTTCATTCTTAGACGGGTTCAATGGTTACAATCAAATATAGATAGCACCAGAAGATCAGGACAAGACAACATTCACATGTCCATGGGGAACATTTGCTTATTCTGTCCTACCATTTGGTTTGTGCAATGCACCCGCGACTTTCCAAAGAGCTATTATTAGCATTTTTTCTGACATATCTGCAGATTACTTGGAAGTATATATGGATAACTTCACCACATATGGGAAAACATTTGAAGAAGCCAAGGAAAACTTGGACAAGGTTTTACAAAGATGCAAAGACTACAATTTGTCTTTAAACAGTGAAAAGTGTTTTATAATGATGGAAGAAGGAGTGGTCTTCGGACACATTATTTCTCCTAAAGGAATTGAAGTAGATCGAACAAAATTAGAAGTCATACATACATTAGCTGTACCAACCAAATTGAAAGAAGTCATGAGTTTTTTAGGACATGCGAGATATTATCAGCATTTTATCAAAGATTTCAGTCAAATTGTAGCACCCTCATACAAATTGCTTTGAAAAGATGCAGAGTTTGTATGGGATTCAGAGTGTACAAAAGCTTTCTTGTAGCTTAAGGAAATCCTCTCAACATCACCAGTGCTTCAAGGACCAAATTGGGAGTTACCTTTTCATATACACACAGACGCTTCAAATCATGCCATTGGAGTGGTACTTGGCCAAAAGATAGATTCAGTAGAACATGCAATTTACTATATCAGCAAAAATCTTCAAGGAGCCGAGTATAATTACACGGTGATAGAGAAGGAACTACTTGTTGTAATTTATGCTCTAAATAAATTTAGACATTACATTACAGGATACCAAATATTTTTACATACAACTCTGCGGATAGCTTTGGAACTTGATATTACCCTTCCTGCGGCACAACAGGATTGCATGCTGCATCTCAATGAGTTGGATGAATGGCAAAAATTAGCTCTTCATAACACAGAATTAATTAAAAGTCAAAGAAAGCAATGGCATGAAAATTTCATTAAAGACAGACAATTCTCTATTGGTGATTGGGCACTCCTGTATGATTCATGATATCAGCATCACCAAGGCAAATTTCAAACTCGATGGCTTGGTCCCTATGAAGTCATTACAATTTTTAGCAATGGAGTAGTTCAACTATCAACAATTGATCCGGTTAAATTCAAACTCCTGGTTAATGGGCATTGCCTAAAGTTATAACATCCTTGACTGTGAGAGGGAGGCCAAGATAGGTAGACAGGAGGTTGGTAGGTTGACATCCAAGGATCTTGATAATCTTGTTTTGAGTGTCGTGGTCTGTATTAAAGAAGAAGACTCTACTTTTTTGAAGGTTTATTTTTTGACCCGAATTGTCTGCATAATGATCCAGTAGGCATTTCCATGCTTTGGCTTCCACCATTGAGGATTCATCAAAGAAAAAGGTTTTGTCCACAAACTATTAGATAACAGAGTAGGGAGGGTTGAGGTTAGTCTGATGCTTTTGACTTTTTGATTATCCACCAGATGTTGCATGTTCCTTCCCAAGACCTTACTAATCATTATAAATAGGTATGGAGAGAGGGGGTCCCCCTGTCTAAGGCCTTTGCTGGGGCCAAAGAACTCCCTCAAGATGCCATTGACAATAATATAATAGTTAACAATTTCCACACACTCTTTAATTAAATTGACAACTTTGTCATTGAAACCAAAGCAAGAAAGAGTTTTTATGGAAATGACCAATTAACATTATCATAATCTTTTGAGATATCAAGTTTCAGGGCCATACTCGCATTCCTTCATTTGTCCATAAAGTGGATGATTTCATGAGTTGAAATGGCAGCATCCAAAATTTTCTTACCTAGGACAAATCCCTTCTAATTGGTACTGATAAGTTTATCCAAGATTTACATGATCCTATTCACCAACACTTTGGAGAGGATTTTGTAGAATGTGACATATAGGCTTATAGGCTTGTAATCATTAATTGTTATAGGGGTGCAATGTTTAGGGATCACCACAATAAAGATTTTATCATGTTGTCTTAACATTTTACTAGTCCTAAAGAAGTCTCTAGCCAATTTGAGCACATCCACCCCCACAATATGCCATAATTCTTGTTAGTAGGCTAGGGAGAATCGATTTAGGTCAAGGGCTTTGTAATCATTCATGGAGAATGCACTTGCACTAACTTCATCATCAGAAACCCTTCCCAGAAGGTGCATATTGTCTTCAGTGATTGCCACACTAGGGATGTTTTCTAATAGTTGGTCATGGTACCTACTCGTGCCAGTGTCGATAGAGGCAAAGCATGATTTGAAAGAGTTGGTAGCCAAACCCCCAACAAAAATTCATCACTATAGGTTTCTCCCCTTTCATCTAAAGGGTATCAATAGTATTTCCTCTTTTATAATTTGTGGCATACCTATGGAAAAAGGTAGTATTCTTTTCCCCTTGCCTCGGTCATTGAACCCTCGAATGTTGCTTCTAATATGTTTCTTCCCAACTCATAAGTTCCTTCCACTCCCCTCTATACTTATCTTCCTAGCTTGTGCTAAACATCTAGTGGGGTGCTCCCTTTAGCCAGTTGGGCTTGAATGTGGGAAACTGATCCAGTTAGATTCTTCTTGGTAGAAAAGATGTCTCTAAAATTAAGCTTTCTATAACCTTTAACCTTAGTTTTAATTAGGTCTAACTTAGAAGAGAATCTAAACATACCAGTGCCCATTATGGGCATGTTCCACCATTTCTCAACCATCCTTTTGAAGGAAGGGTGGGAGCTCCATATGATTTCATATCTAAACAGGGGATGACCTTGAGGTAGGGAATCTTTCCATCTAAACATTAACTAGTTTTGATTTGACATGGTACATGGCAAGAACTTCAGGAGGGAGTTATTAGCAACCACCGAGGAAGAGGAGACAAGGAATCTATCCAATTTGACCTGTATCAAATGAGCTCCTTTGTGGTTATTATTTTAGGTGACAGGATTTCCAATGAGAGAGATATCCATAAGGTTGGTACTATCTATAAAAATCACAAGTTTTCCCATGCTATCACTATAGTTAACAATACCCCCAACCTTCTCAGAAGGGAAAAGAGGGGAGTTGAAGTCCCCTCCAAATAGGTTATTATCATAGGGCAAGAACTATTAATAGTTTTTTAATTCCTCCCATAGGGATTTTCTACCAGCCCTAGTGTTAGGAGCGTACACATTGAAAAGATGCTAATGGTTTTGATCTTTAACAAAAGAGGCAAAAAGGTATTTTTGGGAAAAGGAAAGGAGAGATCCCTTGAGTCTAGATGGGTTCTAGAGTGTGGAAATACCCTTGAGCCACCATTGGATTCAAAATAAAATAATATGGCCCCCGACCAGAGGTTATTAATGAATTTGGAAAAAATAGAAAAAGTCATTTTAACTTCTTGGATCATAAGGATATCCACCTTGTGCTCAACAAAGTACTTCTTAATAGAAAATTTCTTTTTAGGTTTGTTAAGCCCTCTTATATTCCAGGAGAGGAAGATCATTTCTTACCTACGTGATGTGTTTCTAAGGTGAGTTGCCTTCTGATAGCAATCTTCCTTGCAACAAATTTCAGGCACCTTGCCCTTTCTTTAGGTCTTCCTCTTGTAGAGTCTCCACCCGCATCTAGTTTTTCAATTGTCTTTTTTTTTAGTCTTTTTTTTAGCATTTTCCACTCCACCTTCTTCCTCATTAGTGTCAACATCCCCTAAATTTTACCTCCACCTGGTGCTAGAGATCATCGGCTAGCCCTACCTTGCAGTGAGTAATAAATACATGTAGAGATCATTAACACCCACTAGATCAACCAAGGTTTGATCAGTAGCTTCAACTAGGACTACAAGGGTCTCATCCAGAGAACCTTCTTTCATTTGGGTTTCCCCAATCACATTGGGCTAGAAAATTGAACTTGTGGTGCTTCCCACTTCTACCAACACCTCTTGGTTATCTAATTCATTCTTAGGGGACTCCTCAAGTTGCATAACCTCAACCACCAAATGGTCAAGATCAAAAAACATAGATTCCATAACAATAGGGGTTTATTGGATCCCATCCTCCAATGAGCCATCTTGTACCTCCATAGTCAATTTTAAATTTTCTCCTTCCAAGCTATTGGTAACAACCTCATACTAGGATTCAATGGTCTTAGAAAATTTTCCTTTAGTTGTATTAATGGCTCCAGTGAGGAGACATTTTACTTATCTTTTTGTTTCTTTGACTTATAGGTATCTGCAACATGATCCCTAGTTCTATAGTTTTGGCAAAACATAGATGTGTTTTCATAAACCAACAGTTGGATGTGCTTCCCAAACCTTGACTTTAGGATGAAAAAAGTGTGGAGGGTTTTATTTATAGCCACATTAATGAAGAATCTAGCAAACACAAACCTAGATTTAGAAAAAGTGACACTATCCATAACTATGAAATTTTTGAATGAGTCCCCAATCCAATTGTAAATTTTCTCATTCCAATATTCCAACAAAAGGCCATGCAACCTAATCCAAATGAGAGCCATGCATAGAAGATTGGTGGCCAGGTCAAAACCTAGATTCCATTTAGCCAAAGTGAGGGGGTGTTTTTCATAAAGTCATGACCCCACAAGGATCTTAGACAAGTCCTCAAGATTCATAAACCTGAAGACAAAAAGGCCACCTCATATAGTAGAGGTGGAAACACTGCCTTTCAATTTCCATTGCCCCATATCCCATTTCCTAACCATCTCAATTGAAGGTCAGAAGTTTAGAAATTTACCCACCTTAGCTAGATGAATATTTTCCATGGTTATGTTCACCATTGAGTAAAGGGTCCATATCTCAATCCCTGTATCCATGGTGGTAATTTTGACCAAGACCAATTCATGTATGATCTTAGGTGCTCCTACCACCATTGATTTCTAGCCAGTTTTTGTGGGTATCAAAAGGTCAGTTTTAGGACCCACAATCTGTGGGACACCTTCCTCTAGTAGGATAAGTGGTAGACCATTTTCAGCCTCAACTAGCATCTTGTTCATGCATGGCCCAAGTGGTACATGGCCAAAGGAACTAGTGGGGGAGGATGAATCTTGCCCAAATTCAGGCATCGGGAATTTCAAAAGAAAAAGGAGTGGGAAAGTTGCAGGTTGCAAAGCTTAGGTTACTTCATATTTATACACTTTAGTTAAATTAGTGAGTGGATATTATTTATTATAAGTTTACCAATGCAAGCGTAGTTATAAGAAAATAAATATTTAATTTTAATTTAGTTATATTTTAATAAGAGTTATAGTTGAGTTTAGTATATAATCATTAAGTTGTGATTATTTGATATTATGTGGGTAGAATTATATAGAATTTAATTAAAATTAAGTGTAAATTTGAATTATTTATAATTATACTATGAATTAAAGGAAAAATAAAAAATAATATTGGACTTAGATGGAAGTTAAACTAATATTGTAAAAATAAATTTGTTGTTATTATTTAATCTAACCATATATATTTATGTTATTAATTAAGTCATTTATGATTTGAGATTATTTAAATTAATAACATAATAATATTATATATTCAAAATTAATAAGATATTAAATATATTTAATAAGTATATTTTATTTTATGATTATTTTCTTTTGAGGAAATGCACATATAGGTACAATGTTGTCCTAGGTGGAAATTTTATCTTTAAACTTCTAAATATTGTTATAATTTTATACATTTTACTGTTTGAGCTATATTGTGAAAGATTATAACAATTTTGGTGTCATGGTTGGTTCATATATGGTTTAGGGTGCATCTATGGTTGATGTCACCTATCTTGATTATTATATTATCTCACCTTAAAAGGCATTGATCATTATTGTTTTGATGTTTTACTTGGTTGCCTTGTTTTTTCTTCTATGATTTGGATGAGGATATTGGTTTGTGTTTTACTCTCACATTGGATAGAGATGTTATTAATTTTTTGATGGTCACGTGTCTTGTGATATATGTTCTTTATTATGCTCCAACATTTTCTTTGGTGACTTTCATTACTTGATGATTTATGAGAAGTCTTTTTTGGTTTTAGTTTTTTATTTTCTTTGTTTCTTTCTTGTGAGCATTAGGGTAAGTTGTCTAAGTGTATAGAGGGGGAGTACCTTGCAATGGGGGTCAAATCCCTAAAGTAGTTTCTAGGGTAACTTATTTTAAGTTGTTTAATAAGTTGTAATATTAAACATTAAATGGGGTTTAAAATGAACTAATAAGACAATTGTGTTCCTCACTCATCTCTTAAGTGCTAGTATATTCTAAGATGGGAGTGGTGGAAGATGTTTGTTTCTCGCATGGACTAGATACAACATAACCAATAAAATTATTTGTGTGAGAGGTTATTAATCTACATAGAGTCACTATGGCGTCAGGTCCTAAGGAGACTATTAGGATAACATGAGATTTGACTCATGTGATGACACTTCCTATATTGTGCATCTTAGGTTTCCTGCATGTGTTAGTTTACCAATTGAGAGAGAGATCTTTTAGGATCCCTTGCCCAAGTTTTATGTTGTTGATTTTGTGGTTTTTTATCCAAGTGAGACCTAATTTTATCTCATCAACATGGTAGGAGTGAACCTTTGGTTCTACATGGTTAGACCTGGTAGTGATTCTATTACCATTAAGATTCTGAAGGACTTATACGAGTGTCAGATGATCCTTCTAGCAGGTGTTCTTTCATGTTCATCATTTTTTTAGACTTTCTCTTATCCTTTATGTTTCATATACTATATCATGTATCATTGTATTAATTATGATGTTGCATCAAGTATTCATTTATGGATGTGATATATTGTACTTATGGTTTATCTAATTAAAAAATTAACACATATGTGATTCTACATTATGAAACCCTTGAAAAATGTAACTTATGTTTTAATTTTTAATTATGTGTATGTAATATATTTTTATTGTATTTCTTTTGCATTGTTATCATTGATGTTGAATAAAAATTTAAGAAAAGAACTATCTAATAAATTTAGTAACATGTTTAGGTTAATTTCTCTTGAGTTTCTTAGCAAGGCATTACATCTAGTATCAAAGCTTGAGTTTCTACATTTGAAACTCTATTAATCATGTATGCCCATTAGCTGTCTAGTATATAAAACTTGGAAAATTAAAAACGTTAGATATATAATTTTCTAGTATTTGAGACTATTGTTTATGGCTCTAGTGGTTTGATATTAAACTTGCATGATTTCATTGGATTCTACTTGAGTGTTGTATGATGTATTGTGTGAGTGTTGACATTATGTGTGTAAAAACATATGATTGACTATGAGAATAGAAAAGATAATTCATTGTATTTTTATTAAAAGACATTGTGTATCAAATTAAAATAATATATCATTTATTATGATATATGCATTAAAATAATTGGATGTGTGTATTACATCATAGTAGGTCAATCGGTTCAAGTATCCAAGTCTCCAATTGAATTGTGCATTAGATGCATCTTACCTTAGTGGTTTTCTTTTGTGTTGGGTACATTCTCTAATGCATCCAAGATGTATTGTTGGATTTCATGAAATGATTATTCCTTTGATTGTGACTTATATTAGTCACTTTTTATGTGAAATATTTTTATGACTGACAATTTATTTTGATTTTTGATGAATTTGTTTGTATTGTGTTAGCATTGAATTTTTGAACTTTCTTATGTCTAGATTAGTCACATAACTCTTTTTGTTATTTATTTTGTGCTACTTGTCACAATTGATTTACTAATAAATTTTCCATAGAACTTTTATGATTTAATGATGGATTTGGTACTCTCTTGCTTGGGTTTTCCTTTTTGAATGTTGTGGTAACTACTCTAAATTTTTTGGTATTTTTTGCCTTGTGTTGCAATAAGTATTTTCTATATCATCTCCATTATGGACCTCTGATAGTATATTTAAGGGAGGACATATAAGACAATTGTACTATGTTTGAATGTTAAAAAAAAGTTTAGTGTGTGACATACATGTAGCATGAGTATTGTATAAACTAGGATTACATGAAATTCTCTTTTTTTTATTCAATGTAGATATGAATGTGTGCATTATACAATTAAATTTTGTGTCTTTTATGATGTTGAATGAATAAGAATCTTAGAACTATTTATGAAATTATAAAGTTGATGAATGTTTGATTACTGCCTAAACTAAAATCATATTTATCTTAGTGATTGGTATGCATGTCCTTTTGAGAATGGATAAATAGGGTGTGCCATATTAGTTCTTGTATAAAGTATAGTTATGTAATTGTGTGCTTCTTTGTTTAACATTCGTAGATACTAGTTTATGACCTATAATTTAAATCAAAGTTGTAAATGTTGGTTGCCAAGAGTAAGCCTAATTTAAGAGGGGAGATGTTAGGATTAATGACAGACATAAATAACAAATACATGCAAATATAAACAATATTAGAAACTAATAAATTGCACAAAAGAGAACACAAGATGCTAAGATTTAATGTGGTTCACCCAATCCCTGGGGTATCATGTCCACCAAACAGGAAGTCCAATATTATTAGGATCTAGTGATTACAACCTAATTACAATATGTAATCCCTTATAGCTCAATACTATTGAAAGAAGTAATTTTCGCATCAAAGCTTATGAAAATCCCTAACCTTAAGCCTAGGGTATAATTTAGTGGCTAATATTCGTAAATTGGCTAATTTTAGAATTTTTTGGCTAGTAATTTGGCTAATAATTTAAGATTTGATACAACCTAAATCACCATAGTTTTATAAAATTCAGTTCTAGAATATTTAAAATCGCTCAATAATTTATTTTATTGAAAAATTTAAACTCAAATATTCACCACAATATGTGTTACATGAATAGATTTGAGTTACCTAAATATAATATATTATTAGAGAAATTAAATTGAACTGACCAATAATTATCATAATTATTAGTTAATTTAGGGATATGTCACCAATATTTATTATTCACTATTGATTTAAAGTATATGTAACGGTTCTTATAACATTCCACAAGGTAAAAAAATGTTCAATTTTGATTTGTAATATTCCATGGTGATTAATGAACTTCCTATTATTATTGAGATTTATCAATATTTTATACAAAAAAAATTATGATTCAAAAATAATCACCAATATTAATCATATTTAGAATAAAAAATTGAGAGTTTCACCAATATAAATAATTTTGTTTCTTCAAAATAATGAAAGATTCGCCAATATTTTATATCTTTTTTTGGAGGCAACTTTCTTAAAGTTTACCCTGCTTAAGCCCTTTTATATAAGTTTTTTTGTGGCTTTAGGGTTAAAATTAGTTACAACATGTCGGTCATAAAATATTGAGGAATTGTGGAGTATGTACGAGTAAAAGCACAAACCTATGTCACTTTTTATAAAGGAAAAGTGATATCAGAATTTAAAGTCTTCAACTTTAACGAAATAAAAGTGGCATTTGTGCTTAGAATTTGAAGATGATGTAAACTAATGAACTGTGTAAAATTGGATGAAGTTTATGTCTATAATTTTTTTTTAAAAATTGAGTGAAAAATTTATTTATTTTTGAATTTTTAAAGTGTATTTTTTAATTTTTTAAAAATACTAAAAATATAGAGTTTTTTTCCTGTCAAACAAATATATGCAAATGTTCATATTTTGGTTTGATTTTGGAATATGTTAGAGTTAACATGTATACCTGGTGCACCGAAAAAGAAAAATTTAAATTCGGCTAATATTTTTGAAGTTATAACTGGTCAAAGTCAAAGTTATCAGAAATAGACAATTTTTTTCTCCCGTCAAACTTTTTCCATCAAATCTACATATTTTTTTTAAAAAACTACATATTCTTGAAGAAGACTCTCTCCTCTAGTGCACCATAAAAAAAAATTTAATTTTTTAACATGATTTACTATTTTTTTCTTATTTTTGAATAGACATCTTCCTGAATCTTAAGATACCTACTTGTAATATTTTCAAATTATAACATATTATTCATAATCAAAACTTTTTAAAAATTATACAATCATAATCGTGACTCCGAGAACTACAAAAATATATTTTTAGTTTTAAAAAATACTTCAATTTAGTAGGTCAAATTGGCCTTCAAAGTGAGATGTTTACAGAAGTTCTGACTTTTGCTTGTTTGGCTGCCACATAGGCTGCCACATAGACTATTTTGGCCGAAACTGTTTTGGTCGTAACCGTTTCGGCCAGAACTGGAACTGTTTTGGCCGAAACTCCTGTCGGCATGAGAAATCGCTAGCGGTTAATGTGACTATTTGATATAAAAAAATATTGTTTTCCCTTTTTAAAAAAATTAAATATACAAGGACAGCGAAAATTGGAAGAAGATTTGCAAAAACCAATTAATTTTGGAGCAATTTTCAACAACTGTTTTGCGAATTTAATCAATATTGCAACGGATCGAATATTTTGAAGGTGCTTTTTTTCTCTTCTAATTATTTTTATTTTTATGTATTATATATTGAACCATTAGCTGATATTTAGTGAAATCTAAATTTATTTATTTTTTTTCTATAGATTGAAATATTCAATTGGTAGTAAAAGGAAAAGATCAAGGAAATATGATAGAAAAAGAGATGACAAAATGAAAGGCCATACAAAACATGCTCAAAACCAACCTACTGAAATTCTTGAACATGATGAGATTCATGAAGAAAATGAAAGTAATGAAGAGGAAGAAATTGGCAGTTCTATTGATAGAGACAAATTAGAAAGCATAAAAATTTGATGGATTTGGATGAAGAACTACTTTTTAACCAAATTCCATCTAAAGATATGATAAATGATAACACTATCAAAAAGCATTGTCAGAACATGTGGGATGAATATTTCAAGGATAAAAGTATATTTGGACAGGCACAATTATTTGTGAAGTTATTTAAGAGAAGAGATATGAGACCTATTTTAGAGTTGTTGGGTGTTGATAACAAGAAAAGCCATGCCCATAATATTAATAAAACAATAGTTGAAAATTTGCAAAATGCTTATAACAAAATTGACAACACAACTCGAGGAGGTGATTTGAGTAATGCACATAGAGCATTGATGACTACTATATCTAGTAGAAAATTGACACATAGAAAATAGTTATGTGCAATTTTTGATGTACTACATATATCTAGAAGAACTATCCAGAGATACATCAAGAGGAGAAATATCCTAGATGATAACATTGAGAGCAACTGGGTGAATATTTGTAGAGTTCCTCAAAAAGATAGGATTTCTAAAGAAGTAAAAAGACAAGTTATTGAATTTTGGACCACACATTCTCGTGTTTCTTCCAACAAGCATGATACTATACAAATTAAAGATCAAGAAACAAGGGCCAAAATTGAACATCCAAAACATTTCATAGATATAACTCAAAGTGAACTTTTTGAAGCATTCAAACAAGAATTTTCAAATGTCAAAATATGTCAGAGAATGTTTGAGAGTTTACGTCCTTCCTTTGTACCCATAAATAAGATGCAAGAAACTTGTTGTAGAAATCATGTTGAATTTGGTCTACACTTGCAATCATTTAAAAAAGTTATGGCAATACTTGATCCTAATTTGGTCATCCCTAGCAGTACAACACAATTTGTGAGGTCCATATTATTTGATAAATTAGAAGATTCAGATGAATTAAAAGTGCAAGGCATCAAAAATCAGTGTGAAGATTGTGCAGATTTACACAAATTTTCTGAAATTATGCAAGTTGAGAATATAAATGAATCCACACTAGTTTCATGGATGAGATATGAATATGAGACATACCAAAATAATAGAGGCGATGAATCCAAAAAAATTGTATTGAAGGAGAGTGAATTGCATTATGATGAGTTCATGGCCAAGTTTCGTCCATTGATATATCCACATATCCAACATTGTCATGGTGCACGATGGCAAGCTAAACAGTTTCGTGATTCCAAAAATTGTTTTCCACCTGGTTGTATACTTTCAATTGTAGATTTTTTTGAGAATTATACATTTGCACCTCATACAGAGCTCGAAAGCCAATATTATCATTCTGAACAAGTTGCAATATTTGTGCAAGTGACCTATAGACATGCACAATTTGAGGTGGATCAGATAGAAAGATTGGATGAAAATGAACGCATCATCATCAAAGAGGTTCATTTCTATATTAGTGATGATAAAGTTCATGACAGGAGTTATGTGGCTCATTGTTTTGCAATGTTCTCTGAAGATCTCAAAAATTGTGGAATAAATGTTTCAGAGCACTGGATTTGGTTTGATGGATGTGCAGGTTAGTATACACGAAATAGTTACACATTTATTTAACTTTATTTTAACTTGTATTTATTTGGACATGTCTATTTCTATTTGATATATCTACTTGGATAATTGTAGATACTTATCATGTTTCACGTTCACAGGACAATTCAAATCTGCAAAAGCATTTATTTGGTTAGCAATGCAACATGCTAGAACCAATGTTAAGTTTTTATGGAATTTCTTTGAAAGTGGACACGAAAAAGGGGAGCATGATGGAGTAGGAGCATGTATAAAATGTGTGCTTCGACAACATGAACTTGCAGGTAAATATATGCATATATTTTAAATTTTATATATACATGCATATTTTATGTACATACAGGGAATAGGATAGAGAGCGCAAATCAAATTGTTGAATGGTGCAAAGTTCATTTTGCTACTCGAGATACTGAATACAATAAGCGTTACTTTTGGGAGGTGAAAGGTGAACTAAGTTATATTTATTTTTAATGTCTTTTTAAAATCAAGTTGAGTTTTTAATTAAATATTTATTTTGAAATATGACAATTAGTTTTTGTATTTGTAACAGATATAGATCGATCTAATCCTTACAATTGTCAAACGATTCCTAGAATTAGAAGTTTACATCAAGTGATGACTACATGAAACCATAAACCTCCAGTACTTAAAGTAAGAGAGAAAACATGTTTTTGTGATGACTACGTTAAGGACAATGTAGTGAGTGCATGTGAAAATATTGGGAATGGATATGTTTCACATTGGGATTTGAAGGAGATAGTTAGAAAGCCTCCTTTTGAAGATGTTGACATTGACATTGACATTCATGATCCTGTATATTCAGCTGATTATGAGCGCATTTCTGATTTAGTTGTGGCAGGTTTGTGTGCATATATACATATATATAAATTAATATACATGTATATTTGTTTTAAAATTAATATATATTTATCTTTTTATATACATGCAGGAGATATTTTTGCAGTTCAAGCCTTACCAAATAATGCAAAAAATGTGGACTATTATCTTTTAAGATGTACAAAAGCAAAACACAAGTTGCTAGAAGGAACTATAGATGCTGATGAACAGTCATATCCAATTGGATCAGTTGTTATTGAAGGAACATATTATCAACAAACAAGGGTAATTGGTAGTGGTATTGAATTTATTGAATACAAGCCTGGAGAAAATGTTTTACACTACAATAACCATGTTATAGCAACCAAATTATAATTTGAAGCAGTACAAAGAAAAGGACGTCGTGGAAATCAAAAGTGGAAATTGCCTATTGAAGAACATGAAAAACTTCTAGAGATAATAAAAAGTAGAGAGGATCCTAACAATACATTGTTTGTGGAGCTCTAGTTTACCTATGTACTTATTGTGGAGCTCTAGTTGAGTTATGCCTGTATAGCTCTTATACTTTCATATTTAATATTGATAGGATATTTGCTTTATAAATTTTTGTACATTGGATCATTTATCTTGCATATGCAAAATTAGACATGTATTGTTATTTTTATTTAAATTCAACATGGATATCCCATTTAAGACCAAGTCTCTTAGGACCTCCCCTTAAGACAACCTTTTTAGTATTTGTATGTATTTGTATGTACATATAATCTTTATATGTTCTTATATGATACATTCTTTATGTTTGTATATAATCGTTATGTTCTTACATGTCTATGTTATATGAACTATGTTACATATTACATGTACATTATATTTTATTAATTAAATGTTGTTAATTATAGTTAATTAAGAATGTATGTCATTAAATACAGTTAATTAAGTCATTAAATAGAGTTAATTATTAAGACATTAAATATAATTAGATTAAAAATAGTTAATTAGATTAAATATAGTTAGTTATAGTTAATTAGGTTAAATATAGTTAATTATAGTTAATTAAGGCATGCCATTAAATAGAGTTAATTAAGTCATTAAATAGAGTTAATTAGTAAGACATTAAATATAATTAGATTAAATATAGTTAATAGGATTAAATATAGTTAGTTATAGTTAATTAGGTTAAATATAGTTAATTATAGTTAATTAAGGCATGTCATTAAATATAGTTAATACATGATCTACATTAAATATAATTAGACTAAATATAGTTAATTATATAGTTAATTAAGACATGTCATTAAATATACGTTATATTGTTATGTACATCGACCATTAAAATTATATAGTTAATTACACTTAGATTAAGGCATTAAGATGAATAACTATACATAAACATGTAAACTTGAATATTGAAAATATGAATAACATATAGAAACATGTGCATAACACATACATAAGTTACATAAAAGATGAAGACATCAAAAGATCAATAAAATAGACATCTACATTAAAAGATCAATAACATACATGTGCATATATCTAGAGAATATAATGTACCCATATCAAATGTATAAAAATAGATCATGTAGATCAAATGTCTGGAAATAACATATATAAAACATCAAAATCTCCATATAAACATGTATCTCGAAATAACATATAAAACATCATTTAGTGTCCATGATATAAACATGTATCTAGAAATAACATATAAAACATCAAAGTGTCCATATAAACCATGTATCTGAAAATAACATATAAGACATCAAAGTGTCTGGATATAAAATGTATGCATATGGAAATAACATATAAAACATCAAACTATCCATATAAATATGTATCTAGACATAACATGTGTGTAATAAAATAAAAGGCCACATATGATCTAATCAGCTACATCCCCCCTCCTGATCCTGGGCCTTGTCCCCAAAAGGGTCTATCAGCTACATCTGAACCCTGTGTCAAATGATAACAAGTGAACCATTTAATTATGTGTACAGACAAATTATATCAAGATCTACATGTATATAAATCATATATATATATATATATATATATATATATATATATATATATATATATATATACATATATATATATATATATATATACATATATATACATATATATATATATATATATACATATATATATATATATATATATATATATATATATATATAAATTGTAACATACCTGAGACTCACGATGTGTAGGATCTGTCTGTGTCTGCAGATCAGCAAAACGTAACATACTATCACTCAAACCCTATAACACATACACAAACACACACATATACATTAATTTAAACATATAGACATATTATATACTATAAAAAAAAAATCTAAACATATAGAGATATTTACCATAGCATTATGTAATGCTCTGCCGATTTGATTGATATCTGAATCATGTAATGAAAAAATAGTATCAGCATCCAAGTCAATAGTGCGGCCCTGATCTGAAAGCATGGAAGTAAATAGACCAAGCTGTATGGTGCCACTGAGATCCTGAGTAGGGGAGGTGTTGTAGGGTCCTGAGTAGCTAGGGCTAGTGCTGTAGCCTGGGCCTGTGTAGCAGTAGGAGTAGTAGAAGGTGCAGGAATGTCCTCCTTCCTCTATGAATCCTTTGGGACTGCTATACATGACAAAATATGTCTAATCTGAGAGCTCATGTCATGAATTAGAATCCCTGAGAGTGTAGATAATGCTCGATATGCATCTAAAAGATCAGATGCTAAATATGATGCCAAAAGATGCAATGCATCCACCTCTAAGACTGCAGAAATGTCTACAGGAGAAGGTATGTCTGCAACTTTATAATCATCATCAACAGGTGTGCTAGATGATGCAGCTGTGTGAGCAGTACCTCGAGACCGTAGCATATATTGATGACATCGATCAGAAGAAATCTTGTGTAACTGTGTGGTGACGGTGGCGATGCTCAAAAAAATCTGTGTCCTAATTATGTCATCAGGAACACTCTCACCTACAGTAGCCATCTGTGGACCTCTCGGCATAACCAAAAGGTTTGGACCCACCATTGCCCATTTGTTAATGGGCGCAGGAGTGTCCGCGGGTCTAAATCTATCAGAAAGTCTCCCCTGACCCTGCCCAACATGTCCTGGATAATCTGTATAGTCAACATCATAGTGTAAATGAAATTCTGCAAACAATTGTTTGCAGAAATATAGGGGGAACTCATCCTTTTGTGGCCATCTATGATGAGTAGCCAACCAACGAGGATACATCAATGGTGCGACGAGTGGATTAGTACACTTCGTTGCAGAGTAGCCTCTAACTCTGAGACGATTTGCATAAGATGGAAACATGGTTTTCACCATGCCAGTGGAAACCTCAGTGTCAATCTGTGTGTACTTCACAGTGCCAGTGACACTGTGAGATAAAGAAGAATAAAATGTCTCAATGCTCATATCATCAAAAGGGTTGTATGATTCAACTGTCTGAATCATACAAAATAACTCCTCTTGCATTGCTATGACCTTCTCCCTATTAGGAAGGGTGGTAGAAGAGGGAAGCAAGGTATCCAAAATCAGTATAGCACAGATAATCTCGCCACTGTATCTCTAAATAATTGCTATCTATCATGGGTGGAGGAGGTCGATCTACGTGTTGTACCAGACTCAGCACTCTGACCCCCACCATGAACACTGGCATCCCCTGAGGATACAGGAGCATGATCCCCAGAACCAGATGCCATAATGTATATATGAAAATAAATATGAGAATATGAACGTGAAGCTACAATCTAAGTGATAAATATCTATGGATCTGCACATGCATATATATACAAATATAAACATACAAGTCTATTTGAATTAAAATAATTAAAAGTTAAATTTAATTTGAAACACATGTACATATAAATACACAACATTAAATGTATGGTGCTAAATGAACAATCATGTAACATACATATGTATTTTAAAACAAATTATCTTAGAGACCATATCTAATGTACATTATAACGTGCTCATGCAAATGTGAAAAATAAATATTCGTACATGTACATGTATATGCAATAAAAATAAAATAAAATTTCTTGATTAAATGATAACTAAGTGTACACATGTACATACATGCAATAAAAAAATATAATTCTTGACTAAAATCTAAATTTTGATGTAAATGCTTTGATGATTATGGGGAGTGTAGATGAGAGTTAGGACATAGGGATAGAAAAATTTGTTACTAGATAAGTAAATGATTTTAGTTAGCAAATGTTAGTTTACAATTTAGAACTCATGACTTAATTTAGTAGTTTGAATTAGAGTTAAGAATGTTAATAAAGTAAACGGGATATAGTTTTATTAAGGTTGATAGTAAGGTCAGTCTATTATGTGCTAGTAAACATATGAATACCTATTACAACCTATAACAAACGTAATGACCTAGTAGGAGTCCCTAGGTCCCCTTAACATATATATGGATAAAAATACCTAGAAATGTATCATGAGGTCGTTATGTGTCATTTGATAATGTAAGAATCATCATTACCTAATAAGACCTATTATATCCTAATAATACATATTAAGACTTATTAGAACCTAAAAAAAATAGTATGACCTATTACGACTCCTATGTCGCCTTAAGACACACATGTATGGATAACGTATTGAAAAACGCAGTTGACATAAGTGATCTTAATGTGTTGTTTGGTAATGTAAGACTCATTATTACATGACAATACCTATTATGTGCTAGTAAACATATGAATACCTATTACAACCTATAACAGACGTAATGACCTAGTAGGAGTCCCTAGGTCCCCTTAACATATATATGGATGAAAATACCTAGAAATGTATCATGAGGTCGTTATGTGTCATTTGGTAATGTAAGAATCATCATTACCTAATAAGACCTATTATATCCTAATAATACATTAAAAAATAGTATGACCTATTACAACTCCTATGTCCCCTTAAGACACACATGTATGGATAACGTATTGAAAAATGCAGTTGACATAAGTGATCAAGTAATGTGTTGTTTGGTAATGTAAGACTCATTATTACCTGACAATACCTATTATGTGCTAGTAAACATATGAATACCTATTACAACCTATAACAGACGTAATGACCTAGTAGGAGTCCCTAGGTCCCCTTAACATATATATGGATAAAAATACCTAGAAATGTATCATGAGGTCGTTATGTGTCATTTGGTAATGTAAGAATCATTATTACCTAACAATAACTAGTTGTTAAAATGAACATCATCAATATCTAAGTGTGGTTCATTCGGTTAGTAGAGGGCCTATGTTATGGTTAGAATGTGGTATGGGTTATGATTTTAGTTAATATAAGGTTATGTTAGAAGGTGTATTTAATGTCAAAATTAATTTCACCATTAGATATTATTGTTTCACTTCTAGATCCATCAGGTTATGTTAGAAACTAAATAATGTCCCCTAAAGGTTTGCTACATTTTTTACTAATATTTTTCTACATGTTTACCTCATAACCTAATATTTTTCTATATTCTAAACTAATGTTTTTCCTAATGTTTTTCTTAATTTTTAACCTAATATTTTTCTATATTTTAACCTAATGTTTTTCTATATTTTAACCTAATATTTTTCTACACTTTTAACTAATGTTTTTCCTAATATTTTTCTATATTTTAACTTAATGTTTTTCTACACTTTTAATTAATGTTTTTCTACATTTTTATCTCATGCTTAACTACATTTTTACTAACAAATTAATTTAAATACCATTCTAAAATAATCTAAAATAATTTAAATAATTTAAACATATTAAAAAATAAACAATTTTAAGCATTTCACTCACAAAATACGTCAAAAAGAACTATTTTAAGTACGATTAACATCTATTAATCAAAAAATACATTGAAAAACTATTAAAAAATGGGGAAGAAAAAACCACTAACCAGTTATGGCCGAAACCCTTAACCCGCTCTCCAAACATTCAGGAACTGCAACAGTAACAATGATAGCCGCTAGAGGTTTGCGGCAAGTTTTATATCAGCTCAGGGTTTCGGCCAGAACCCTTTCGGCCGAACGTGTTTCGATTGAAACAGTACGTGCCACGTAGATGCGCAAAACTACCACGTGTGTACGATCGAAGCCGTTATGGCCGAAACGGTACAAGATATCATAAACGGTGACAAAACTTTGTGCTTTTATCAAGTACTTCCCTTATCAGTCACCACAAACTAATAGGAGAGTGTAATAATCCACTTATCTTCTACCATTTTAGTTGATGACTATGGTTATTATAATGATCATTATCTATATGATATGATTTTATTTAAATTTATGCATTTACTAGTTATACTTACCCCATATTCACATGTATATGGTTAGTGTATGTGTCCTCACTTTTCCATTTTCACTTAAGCTTTTCGCAAACCATCTACCTATCCACCTATCACCTATTATAGACATCCCATCCTTCACAAACATTTCCATCTCACAAAAACCAAAACATGAACAAACTTGTACATTTGTAACATATCTTGGTCCATCAGCTTGTACATCCTCTTTAGCCTAGTACCATTGTATCTATCCAGTGTTCGTGTCAGTTTGTCCTTGATCAACATCTTGCACCCATGGAACATCTTGGTTAGCTATTCCAATGCATCCTTTAGCTAGATTTCCTATCACCAAAGTGTTATCTTTCTTAGTTTAGCTTGCCAGATGCATCACTCGTCCAAATCCAGCAGCTTAGGTGCTCTCCGATAGGTCCTTGCAGGATATAGCTTTCCTCATGTCTGATCTTGGTCCGTTAGTACCTCATCCTACCCATCTCGTTGGCAAACAGTTCTCTTTTGGATTTTCGCTTTCTTTTGATTTGGACTCTTCCCTGTTGGGTCTTGAAATATCTTTTCCAAGAAATCTCCTTGTTCCCTCCTCAAGGTTGCCACGATCTTCCATATCATGGTATACTGCGAATGGGGCAATCAGAGCGTAAGGTCTTGATCATTTCTTTTGCTTGTTTTCTTTTCTGCTTGCGGGTTACCCAGTGTCGGTTCCACTCTGATTCTTTCGAGATTCATGTCTGATGCTGGGGCAATCCTTGTGTGTTTGTTTTAAGTCAGTCCGTCAGTCCTCTAGATAGTTGGTAAAAAGGCCTTGATGTTCTTGGTAACCTTGGCAATTAACCAACAGTCCTATAGCAAATCTAGTGCTCAACTACATGGTGGTACTTCTCTTTGAAGTATCCCCCCGCTCAAAAAGCTTCAATGGTTTTCCTTCATCTCCATTATCCCTCATCCATATCCAGCATCCGTCTCTCCTACCCCAGCTTATGCATCAGTATCTCTTTGAATCACTCATCACTCTTAGCTTTAGGGATCCACAATCCTAGTCTTAGGGATCCACCAATCCAAATCAATCCACCAAGCCTCATCTTTAAGATCCACAATCCTAGTCCTAGGGATCTCTGAAACCCATCTTCCACCAATCTGACTCTTTGAAATCCTGTTGCGTCAGCTTTATAATCCCCTCATCCATCTCCCTATCCTGGATTCCTTTTTATAGCACTTCGCTCCTTCATCCTCCACCTTCCCTAAAGTCTTAAGCTTGCTTCCTCTTGTGCATCTGATTCTCCTTTATCATTCTCCCATAGTGAGAGTTTGAGCTAATTCAGCCCCTTCTCTTTGCCAATCTGAGTTTCCTTGCTCATCCGAGATTCTTCTACTTTTCAAGAAGCCATTGAGCCTCGCTTTCTCTCCCCGCTGCCTTCTTGAGGGGGCATCTCACAGTCCATTCTCTCCTCTTCTGCTCTAGCCTTGGGCATCCTATTTTCTTATCTTTGATGCCATGCCACTTGCGGCATCACATCAAAGAGGGGCAAAATGTAGACACCTAAAAACCTTTAGAAAATAAAGTATTTTTATTTTTTGAAAAAATCCCTGATGACATCATCATTTATTTATTAATTAATTAATTAATTAATTTTAATGCCATTAAATCCCTTTATCTTAATTAAAAATATTTAATTAAGGAATCCCTCCGAAAAATGTTTAAATCTTATTTAAACATTATTTCCTTATTTATTAATTATTTAATTAATAAATTGACCAAAAATCCTAAAATAAATAAAAAATTTATTTTTTGCCCAAAACTTGGCCAATCTTCTTGAGACCAATAACCTCTTCCAAAATCTTCTAATCCTTCTTTAATTTCGATTAAAGGCTAATCCCATCATTTCCTACCCCTAATCCCAACTCAAAATATTTAATCAAGATTAAATATTAATCCTCATGTTTATTAAAAATGTTTTAATAAATATCTCCTCAACTCAAACCCTTGAAATAAATAAAACTTTATTTATTTCCTAAAAATCTAATTTATCCTCATCCTAAGAAGTTCTAGACTCTTCTAGAAAGTCTTCATCCTCATCCTAGGAAATTCTAGACTATTCTAGAAAGTCTTTATCCTCATCCAAAGTCTAGACTCTTCTAGAAGATGTCTTTAAACCTAATCCTAATCCCCTCCTAACCTTGTCACATTCCCTAAAAATGGGTTAAGACTTACTAACCCAAGCCAAAGTTAACAAATATCTCCTCCTTCACCCACCCTCATTAAATGCCATCCACTTGCCTATCCCTAAGCTAATCCTAAACCATCCTAATCCATCCTCTAATCATTTGCACAAGCCTAAGAAAGCTTAAAACCCTCCTAATCAAGCTCAAGTCTCCCTCAAAATATCTCAACCATAAAACTTTATGAAGCCCACTAGGCCATAAATGACTCTTCCAAGCCCTTTTATTGCTCTTACAAGTCATTATGAGGGTCTTTATGGAGATTTTATCCCTTGAGCCTCCTTTGTTGACTCATCCTTCCCCTTTCCTCCATCCTCTCACCCTGTGACATGTGTCACTCCCTGATTGGCTGTAAGGAAGCACAATCCATGTGCTCTCCTCTCAAGCAATCTGAGCCCTCCATGAGCTTTTTCCCATCCTTGCATCTTAGCCCTCAATCCCTCAAGCCTCTTGCCTATAAATTGGTTCCTTCCCCTTTGCAAAATAACACAATCCATGAAGTAAAGTCATAATGCCATTTTGAGAAGCCATTTTACATCAAAACCATACACTCACACCCAAATTCCAACTCCATTTGAAGCCCTTTTTGAAGCATAAAGCTTGAGCATACATCCTATCTATTTACACAAAGCTACTCAACAAGAGAGCTTCTCATTGAAAGAGCCCATTAATGGCTCATATTCTCAATTGAGAGCTCATCTTAGTCTATCTTGAAGTTTATGAATTTTTTTTAGTTTGTAGAAGCTTTATTTAAATTTGGTTTCTATTAGCATACTAACATTGCTCATATACATTTTGGCACGCCCGGTGGGACCCCGCATGGGTCATCTTCATTAGCTTTTTTAGTCAAGTTTTGTATGTTATTTGCTGATTTTGGCTAATTTTGCTTGTTTTTGTGATTGGTAGGATTGTATAAATTGGTTTTTTAGGTTCACATGAGCATGAAGAAGACAAAGGAACTCATAGTCTATCTCATAGTATTTGCAGATTTTTCAAGCTTATAGGTGGACAAAGCACTTGGAATTCTTCTTCCTCTTCTTGTCTATATTCTTCTTATTCCATCTACTTCTTCTTCTTCTTCTTGTGGGAGATCTTGGCCAATTTTTTTTTTTTTAAGGAAGCAAAATCATACACACTTCTTTTTAGTGCTTAAAATGAACCCCCAAATCATACTTAAATCCATTTAAAAACTAAAAATTTGCAAAAAAAAAAGTCTTTTAACAAGTGAAACTAAACCAATTCAATCATTTGCATCCTTGCAACATCAAGGTTTTAGATGCATTCATGCAAAGTTAGGAACACTTCATTTTTGGAAATTTAAAAAGAACTTCAAGTTTCCATTTCAAAAGGTTCAAAATCAACACGAAGTGCACACTAAAATCTAAAACAAACTCAAAGCATCAATCAAGGAAAAATGAACCTCATTTGCAAATATTTTAAAGTTCTTTTAAAAATCTCATGAAAACTAAGAGTCCTAAATGGTTGCCAAAAATTGTTCTAAAAGCTTTGTTATTTGTTCCAAACAAATATCTTGTTGCAAAATCTTGAATGTTGCTTAGGTTTTTCATGCATCAAAACAATCTAGGAATATCATTTTTGGGCTTAAAATATGCAAACTAGAACACAAAATCTTGAATGAAAACCAAAGTCCAAAGAGTCATTTTCACTTTTGAGTCCAAAACAATATTGAATGATCTAAAGTTAAAACAAAGCACTTCAAAGTTCTTAAAACAACACACAAAATCTCAATCTTGAATGCTCAAAGGAAAAAACTTGAATGTTTAATCACTTGTCTTTGAATGCATGTTGCTAAAATCACTCTTGAGTGCCATGGATTAAAATCAAATTTTTTTTTTTATGAATGCATGATTAAAACAACAAATCCAATCTTGAATTTCAATGATCAATTAACCATTGCAATATCAAACACTTCATTTGGAGCTTCTAAAAATTGAACAAAACAAATCTCTTTTCGACATGCAATCTAGGTAAAGTTTGATTTTTGGACATTTAAGAAACTTTGTTAAGTTAAAATACAAATTTTCAAAAATCAATTTGAGTAGTTCCTTGGACTCGCCTCTTTTCTAATCACCCATCAAATATTAACCATTGGTTGCAATCTCAGCACCATTTATGGGGATGGGTCTACTTGAAAATGGTGTTAAATGTTCCACAATCTAACTCACTCACTTGGTCTTTGAATGTTTGCTTTAACTTTATCAAAATTCTTAAATGATCAAAACTCTAGATTAAATCGATCACACTTCAAGTTTGGGCACTAAAATTGAACAACAACTGACGTGGAGAGCCTCCGGGCGCGCGCTTGAAATCGAATCTCACACACTTTTGTTTTGGGCTTAAAACAAACTCACACTCAATCTTAAATGCCTTAAAGAAAATCAATCGATACTTGACGTGGAGGGCCTCCGGGCATGGGGGTTTACTTTTTTGTTGACCCTAACTCTTCTTCTTGTATACATTCTTCGATCAATTTTAATTTTGTTAACGCTTCACGTTGGAATTGAACATTGTCTCTTAAACATGAGTGCTTGCAAAGTCTAGATCAAACACACATAAGAGTCAGTTGGTAAAAGAACAAGCGTGTTTTTTAGCCCAAGGTCATCCAAGTCTTCTCTCCCCTTGTCATCTTTCAAGGCCATCTTGGGTGCATAAGATTAGGATCCAAAACCTTGTTTCTTTTTAGGAGGCCTTCTTGGGGATTTCATCACCCCTTGGACGACCTCAACTCCAGCGTTCTGGCAGAGTATAAGAATCGAGAGGTGAATCGAAAGACACCTCTCTTGGGATCAAGATTTTGTCACTCGGGCTAAGCCTCAAGGAACTTTATACCCTTGAGAAGTGAAAGAGGAGAAGTGGGTTACCACTCCTCTCAGCTGTGTGACATCTTTTTGGTCTCATCTATGGATTTGGGCCTCACATACCTTGGGTATATCGAGGACTCCTTAGCTAAACCAACTGTTAGCCTTGTAGACAACCATCTAGGATGTTAATGTGTTTGAGGTGACTGATCAAAACATTTGTAGAACATACACACTCCTTGGCGCAAGTATCACTTTCTGAGAATCAAAAACTTCTATCTGGTTATTTCTATCTATTGCTTGATCTTTTATTTGTTGAATGAATGTTTGCCAAACTTGGTCAATCCTAGCTTAGGGCATACTTAGCGTAGTCACTGCCTATTCTAGAAGTTGAACGAGTTGAAGCAAAACAACCAAGATCTCTCAAAGCCAAGTAGATTCAAGAATTGATGTCAGAGCAACCCAAACCCAAATAGAAGTTTCACAAAGTTAAACTCAAACCATCTCTAGCATACCAAGAACTTTCAGCCAAGAGAAAAGAAATAACACCAAGCCCATGAATTGCCAAACTCCACAAAGCAGAGGACAAAGCTACCAATGAAGCACTTCAAGAGGCCTGGTTAGAGTGCAACATCAAATTTAGCCAACATCCAGGAGTTAATCTTGTTTATGCGTTACCAACTAGGCATGATTTCTATGATTAGACACCCTTGTTTCTCCACATCTTCTTGGATAAGCTTCACTTTAGAGTCATCTTTGTAGAAAAGCCAGCCATCTTAGGTTATCCCCTTAAGCATTATTAGCTCATCCATCTCATTTAGAATCAAACCATCTAGCCAACAATCAAAAATCTGCACATCTAAGCTTTCAAAATTATTGTCACCTTGCCAAAATTTTGCCATTCCTAAAATCTTTCAAAATCCACCAATCTCACCAAGGTTATCCCTTTGACAGAGCTTTGTCTAGGGTAATCCAGCTTTGTCACTTGTTTTTCCTCATCACCTTGAGCTAAAGGTTGGGATCCACAAGTGGTCAATCTCGTGTTCTTCCTAAAGGATCATCAGTCTATCCTTAAGTTGACACAATCACCACCAAGCTTGCACATAGGAAAGCAGACCTTTTGTGCTTTGGCAACATATCTTTGAAGTTAGAATCCCAAACCCAATCCTCCTTAGGTTTTGTCATATAGCTTTGCCTCAACCTAGGAAATCATTTGCATAGAAAAGCCTTCCCCCCTTTTTTGCATCCACCAACATTTGTTGCATCCCATCCCTAGGAGCATTTTTCATGCCACCCGTCACTCGCTTAGCCAAGAAGAAAGAAACAATGGAGCCCTATCATTTGGATCGAACAGCCTCACCCCCCTTGAGCACTCAGGCATCCTTCAGCCTAGAGAAAGCTATGCCATCACCTACTGACATTGAAGCTTTCATGAACCAACCAGGAAATGCAGTATTGGTAAACGCCATTATAGACAAGAACAAAGAGACAATCATGGCTAATTTTCGAAGGGACAATGTAGGAACCTTTGACTTTGGAAGACCCCCTCCATTATCAGATCCATCTCACCTGTTGTTTGGGCAGCTGCCACCACCCATAGGCCCTTATGATCCAAATTATCCTCAATATATGCCAAAAGAAGAACCTCCAGCCAATCCATATGATCCAAATCCATCCATCTCCCAAATCAGTGCTAGCATCTTTGGCCAACCTCAACAATATACAACAGGGATGCCTCCCATGGGGCCAAGTAATCAACCTTTCATTACCCCCAGCTTGTTCACCGCAGCCCAAAGCACAATCCCATTATTTCCATTAGGTCTTGGGAGCTCAATACCATTAGCCATAAATCTACAAGCTACTACCCTTACTACACAAAGCTATCAAATCCCACAAGCTATCAAATCCCACAAGCTACTACCAATTTTCTACCAAGCTTCCAAGTGACCCCAGCCCCTGCCACCACTCTACCAAGCTTCCAAATCCAACCACAAAGCTATCAAGCCCCATCAGTTCCATTCCCAAGCTTTTAATTCCCACCACCTCCACCACCAACTAATCCATTACCTCCAATTACCAACTACTTTTCAATGCCACTTCTAGGAGGTAATCCACCACCCCAGCCAACCACCAATTATTTGCAGATACCATCCCAAATGGGGGCACAACCCACATATATTGGTCAAACCCCACAAGCCCCCCGGTCCTTTCCCCAAGCCTCACAACCATCTTATACCTTACCTCCACAAAGTAATCCATTTATCCCACAGCCAGCTTATGTTCCTCAATCCCAACCTCAAATCCCATATCAACAGCAAGCCTCGCAGCACATGCAGCAATATGTACCACCTCCCCCTCAGCAACCTGTCATCCACCATGCAGCTGCCCAAACAATGTACAATCCCTATCAGCAAATCCCTCACATCCATCCATATTCAGTGGCCCCATCCAACACATACCTACCTCAAGGCACTCCTACATTAGGGGCACCCCAGCCATCACCTATCAATTCAAAATGGGAGCAAATGAAGACAGCTCTTAAAGCCATCCAAGAAGGGAATGATCCAAAGACATTCAAGTTTGACAATGTGTTTCCTTACCCATTTGACAGAGCCATTACCATGACACCATTTCCCAAACACTTTGAGGTACCCAAATTTGACAAATTCAGAGGAAAAGGAGACCCTGTCACACATATCAAAGAATTTTACATGCACTACCAGGACGTGGCATACAATGATGTCTTCCTCTTGCGCCTTTTTCCCAAAAGCTTGGCTGGACCAGCTCTTGAATGGTTTTATAGAATCCCCTATGGCACAATTAAAAACTTTGCTGAATTATCTGAGGCATTTTTAGCCCAATATGCCCATCTTGTTGAAACAAAGCTATCAATAGTTGATCTTGTCCACACCAAGAAAAAAGGTGGAGAAAGCCTTGCCAAATACCTGCAAAGATGGCAAACCCTTACCACCCGCATATCCTGCACCTTGCCAGAATGCCATGTGGTGAAAATGTTTATTGATAATGCCCATCCTAGCTTGGCTCACCACATGACCATGAACTGTTTGCAGACCTACAAAGATATCAAAGAGAAAGGAATGATCCTTGAGCAAGGACTCATTAAAGATGGTGTGGTCAAAATTTACAAAGAGGCCAACCAAAATCAATCACATTCCAATGACAAGTCTAGGTATTGGAACAAAAATAGGCATGTTGCAACAAATGGCGTCAGTAACACCAGACATGTGAATATTGTTGGTCCTTCTCACAACCAGTCCAACCCACCATATCAACCATATAATAAACAAGCTATCAACTACCAATAGCAGAATCACCAAAGCTATCAAGGCCACAATCCAAGACCCAACTTTCAAGGGTCTAACAATCAAGCTAATGCCATCAATGTAGCTGCAAGACAAAAGCCCAAATTCCAACCTGCACCTAGAAATTATACACCCCTTGGTGAGCCATTGGATGTCATTTTTGAGAAATTAGTCAAGGAAAACCTCATCAAATTTCCTCCTACCAAGAAAATTGACCCAAGCCAATCCAAAGCGACATGGTGCAAGGATAATGAGTACTGCAAATTTCATAGGGTAAAAGGTCACACTACCCTCAGATGCATGAAATTGAAAGACTATGTGTAGGACCTCATTGATCGGAAGGAAATCACTTTTGGTGCCCAAACCTCTCCGAATGCAGGCTTACAGATCTATCAAAATGCTTTTCCTCCTCACAACAATCAAAATTTTGGAAAAGCACCTATCCAAACCAACAACAACAACACCAACAACTGTCAGCCAAACCAACAGCATGGGAAGAACAATGACCAAACTTCATCCTATATAGACTATGGTAGCCTTATAGGTTGTATATCCAAGAAAAAGCCTTTCATCAATGTTATCAATATCCAAGGACCAAACAATGAGTGTGCAGTCACCACTCGAAGAGTGCGATTTAACATCATAGGCCCACCTGTTACACCAACACCATCAGCTCCATCAAAAAGCCAGTACAATATCTTGGAACACCTTGGGAACATGCCAACCCAAATCTCCATTTTAGACCTTCTTCGCACTAGTCCTGTCTACAAGAACATCCTTGACAGTGCTCTCATAGAATCTCGTGTCCCTTCTGATATCAATGCTACTGATTTTTGTAATCTTGTTGGACACCTCTCATCCTCATGTGCCCTATCATTCAAACCCACTGACATACCCGTGGTCGAGCCAGATCACACCCTTCTGCTTCGCATAGCCATCATGGTATCCAACTTTGCTGTGAAAAGTGTAATGATAGATAATGGATCAGCTTTGAATATTTGCACCCTAAAATCCATAAAACAAGCTGGGTATACTAAAGCAGATATCATCAGTGAGGTTATCACCATCAAAGCTTATGACAACTTGGAAAGAACCACAGAAGGAACTATTTTGCTACCAATCAAGGTTGGGCCAGTCATCCAAGAGACACTATGCCATGTTATTGATCTAAACCTACCATTTAACATCCTCCTTGGTCGCCCATGGATTCATGCCATGAAAGCCGTTCCATCCACTTACCATCAGTGCGTCAAATTTTTGCATCAAGGCACTGAGGTAACCATCCATGCCGATCTAGAACCCTTTGCTTACTGCAATGCGGTTGAAGCTTCATATACAAACCATTGCCTTGGAATTGATATCGGCACATCCATCACCAGCTCATCCCACACTTATAATGACCCAAAAACCATCCTCGCCTCTACCCTATCTACCGTGAAGATCAATAACAAAGGTTGTGGAGAGTATAGTCTGTCGGATGCATTTGTTGTCGGGACACTCCCACTTGATCCACATGCCCATGGACGACCGACATATCACAAAGCTAAGGAGATTCCACCTCCTTGATATAAACAGTTTGGCCCAACAACCTTTGTATCCTCGAAAATCCCTCTTCATGAGGAGCTCACTCCAGATATCAACAAATGGTTACATAAGGATGCACCTCAAAGAAATCAAGCACGCCTTGATGACTTCAGCCAAAAGTATCCCCAAGAACATTAGCTCATCACTGAAAAATGGAACTATCAAGGTGGTGGTCTAGGACCAGAAGAAAGAGGCATGCAGTGCCCCATCGACGCACACAAGTGGGAATCGAAGTCAAGTCTTGGCTTTGGCATACCCACAACTGGGGGCACCAATGAGAATGGTCACGCTTTTTTGAAAATTCACTGCAACCTTGTCGAAATCAAAGACATTCCTGAGGAAGTTGAAAAGAGAGCCTACGATGATATCCTAGACCAAATCTCCCTCGGAGACTCTGTTCTCCAAGAACTATCCATCCACCTCATTGACCTACCACTTGCCCATCCACAACTCATAGATTGGGACCAACCAACTATCATACACATCGATGAGTTCACATCAGAGGAGGCACTTCTAAGATTCATGGGAGCTGAAACTCCTCACGAGAAAACAAAGCCAAATTTTGCCTATATCTACAAGCTAGATCCCAAGGGGTATTTTGGATAAAATCCCCAACCTAGTTCCGATACACCCAAAACTAGAACTAAGGTGAATCTGAGACTAGCTAAGGTAGCGAAGAGATCCCCTCAGCAAGAAAATCTAGAGCCACAAGTAGAACGTGAGGATTTAGCATTGCCTCCTCAAGATAATCAACCAGAGATATCTTCTATTCTAATTGAGGATACTAGAGAAGTCAACATCGGTTCTTCAAAGATCCCTAAGCTTGTTCACATTGCTGCATCCCTATCACAAGACCAAGTTGATCTCCTCTTTGAGGTCTTAAGAGAGAACATTGGCCGATTTGCATGGTCATATCAGGACATGCAAGGGTTGGATCCAAAGCTTGTAGTTCACCATCTTGCAGTCGATCCAAAGATCAAGCCCGTCAGACAAAAGCTTAGAAAAATGAACCCCAAGGTGGCATTATTGGTCAAAGCTGAGTTAGAAAGAATGTTAGCTGCTAAGGTTATCTAACCTATCAATTATTCAGAGTGGATCTCCGACATGGTCCCCGTCACTAAGCCTTCTGGTGACATCAGAATTTGCACTGATTTCAGAGATCTTAACAAAGCTTGTCCAAAAGATGATTTTCCCTTGCCCAACATAGATATGATTGTAGATCTTACAGCTGGACATGAAATTTTGTCCCTCATGGATGGATTTTCTGGGTATAATCAAATCACGATTGCAGAAGAGGATTAGCATAAGATAGCATTCACTACCCCTTGGGGAACCTTTTTCTACAACATGATGCCTTTTGGCCTAAAGAATGCTAGGGCTACCTATCAAAGAGCTATGACAGCCATTTTTCATGATCTCATCCATAGCATTTTGGAGGATTATGTTGATGATATCTTGGTCAAGTCTCATACCTTCATGGATCATCTTGCTAACCTGGAGAAAGTCTTTGATAGGTTAGCCAAATATCATCTCATGTTGAATCCCAAGAAATGTGTCTTTGGGGTCACATCTGGCAAGCTTCTAGGCTTTATAGTTTCTAAACGAGGTATAAAGATTGACCCTAAGAAGGTCAAAGCTATCTTAGACATGCCTCCTCCCCAGACACTACGACAGCTTCGTTCTCTTCAAGGAAAGCTTCAATCTGTTCGGTGCTTCATCTCCCAGCTTGCAGATAAGTGTATACCATTTTCACATTTACTGAAGAAGGATGAGAACTTCAAGTGGGATCCTTTATGTTAGCGCAGCTTTGACCATCTCAAGAAGTATCTCATCAATCCCCCTATCTTGGTTCCACCAGTTCCTGGTCATCCCCTGATTTTGTACATATCAGCAACACCTACTGCTCTAGGGGCACTTCTAGCACAGCTCGATGACTACAACAGAGAAAGAGCCATCTACTACATCAGTAGAACCCTAGTTGGTTATGAACTCAATTACACTCCTATGGAAAAAGCTTGTTTGGAAATTTTTTTCTCAACCCAAAAGCTTTGCCACTACATGCTAAGTCATACCATCCAACTAGTCTCCAAGATTGACCCTCTCAAGTATATGCTCTCCAGAATAGCACTTACAGGCCGTTTGGCCAAATGGGTTATGCTCCTTAGCAAATTTGACATCCAGTATGTAGATAGAAAGGCAATCAAAGGGAAAGCTATAGCAGATCACCTAGCTGATGCACCTCTAGTAGATGCATATCCTTTGCTCACAGAATTCCCAGACGAGCATATCTGCCTAATTGAAGAACAACCCCCATGGAAGCTTTATTTTGATGGCTCATACAAATCTCATGGATCAGGGGCAGGAATATTGTTGGTCACACCTCAAGGAGATTACATTCCAAAAGCCTCCAAGCTACAATTCCCTAGCACCAACAATATAGCTGAATATGAGGCCCTCATAGCAGGATTAAAGATAGCCACAGAATGGAACATTGTTGAGCCACAAATCTTTGGCGATTCTCAGCTCATCATCAAGGAAGCCCTAAATGAATATCAAACCAAAGATGAAAATCTATTACCCTACAAAGAGCTAGTTGATCGGCTAACCCAACATTTTACAAGGCTTCAGTTTACACAAGTGCCTCGAATATAGAACAAAGCAGCCGATGCTATGGCTACTATCGGCTCGCTCTTGGAAATTCCCCAAGCAGCTACACAGTATGAGTTTTTAGTGGAGCAGCTCCTCACACCCGCCTACGTGAATGAGGATTCAAACCGTGTTTGTATCTTGGTTGGTCCCCAATCCCCTTGGTACCATGAGATTCACGCTTACCTTAATGATGGTATCATATCCCCTCACCTCACACGTACCCAACGCCAGAACCTCATCCGAAAATCATCCCGCTATGTTATCATAGACAATACCCTATATTGTCGAGGTTATCACGATACTCTCTCTCGATGTTTAGACCAAAATGAGGCCATGATGTTGTTAAAGGAAGTACACTCTGGACTTTGCGGTGCCCACACGAGTGGTATTGTCCTAGCATGACAAATCCTTAGAGCAGGCTACTATTGGCCTACCATTGAAGAAGATTCCTGTGACTTTGTCAGAAAGTGTCTCCCATGTCAGTAGCATGCAAATCTTATGCACGCTCCAGCACAGGATCTACAGCCTATTGCACCACCTTAGCCTTTCGCTTGTTGGGACCTTGATCTAGTTGGAACTATCACACCCCTCTCATCTGATGGACATAAATGGATAATAAAAGCTACAGACTATTTCACTAAATGGGTGGAAGCAGTCCCCCTAGTCTTAGCTAAAGGAGTTCAAGTCTCCAAGTTCATCTTGTACCACATTTTTTGTCGCTTCGGCATCCCATCCACCATCTTCACCGACCACGGAGGTAACTTTGAAAATCTCAACATGGAAGAATTATGCACTTCCCTCCACATCCATCACCGCTTTTCTAGCCCATATTTCGCACAAGGTAACAGCTAGGCAGAGGCAACTAACAAAACCCTCCTCAAAATCCTAAAGAAAGTTGTCAATGATTCCGGCTGTGATTGGCACCTACAAATAAATCCAGCCCTATGGGCCTATCAAACTTCCTTCTATACATCCATAGGCACAACTCCATACTCCCTAATCTATGGTGCCGAAGCAGTACTACCTATAGAGGTTGAACTTCCCTCCTTGTGCATATCTTTGAAGGGGCAAATATCAGATGAAGAATATAGAGTAGCTTGGCTCACCCAGCTAGATCTCTTAGACGAGAAGCGACAACAAGCCTATGATCATCTCACAGTCTATCAAACTCATCTCAAAATGAATTTCAACAAGAAGGTGCTTCCATGACACTTTCAGCCAGGTGACATGGTCCTTAAAGAAAACATGAAAGTCCAAGCAGATTGAGAAAAGAAAGGCAAGTTTGAACCTACATGGCTTGGTCCTTATGTTGTCACTGCTTCCTTTGGCTTCGGAGCCTATCAGCTATCTACACCGGAAGGAGAACTCTTGAATGATCCTACTAACATCATTCATCTCAAGAAGTTCTATGCTTGAAGATCCTTGGTATACCTAGCTTTTGAAAAATACAAAAAAAAATAGTAAAGAGAAATAAGCGTCCAATGGTGAAAACTTGGCAATTCAAGCGCCTTGGATAGGTACCTTGGTGAAAACCTAATAATTCAGGCGCCTTGTGTACTAAGACTAATCCATTATCTATCACTATCCTATCCCTCATCCATTCACCCACCATCCCATAAAATACCTGCTTGTTCCCTTGGTGTTCCAACCAAATATCCAAAATCTAATGGAGCTTGTAAATACCTCTTGTACAGCTTGTAAAATCTTGTACCAAAGCTTGTATTATACTTTGTAAATCTTGTACCATACCTTGTATATCCAAATCTTGTCCAAAGTTTGCACCATATTCTAGCCTATAAATAATCTTTTATCCTAGCTTGTATACTATCACGTGCACACACAAAACCCTATTTTCACTTAAGCTTTTCGCAAACCATCTACCTATCCACCTATCACCTATTATAGACATCCCATCCTTCACAAACATTTCCATCTCACAAAAACCAAAACATGAAAAAACTTGTACATTTGTAACATATCTTGGTCCATCAGCTTGTACATCCTCTTTAGCCTAGTACCATTGTATCTATCCAGTGTTCGTGTCAGTTCTTCCTTGATCAGCATCTTGCACCCATCACACATCTTGGTTAGCTATTCCAATGCATCCTTTAGCTAGATTTCCTATCACCAAAGTGTTATCTTTCTTAATTTAGCTTGCCAGACGCATCACTCATCCAAATCCAGTAGCTTAGGTGCTCTCCAATAGGTCCTTGCAGGATATAGCTTTCCTTATGTCTGATCTTGGTCCGTTAGTACCTCATCCTACCCATCTCATTGGCAAACGGTTCTCTTTTGGATTTTTGCTTACTTTTGATTTGGACTCTTCCCTGTTGGGTCTTGAAATATCTTTTCCAAGAAATCTCCTTGTTCCCTCCTCAAGGTTGCCACGATCTTCCATATCATGGTATACTGCGAATGGGGCAATCAAAGCGTAAGGTCTTGATCATGTCTTTTGCTTGTTTTCTTTTCTGCTTGTGGGTTACCCAATGTCGGTTCCACTCTAATTCTTTCGAGATTCATGTGTGATGCTGGGGAAATCCTTGTGTGTTTGTTTTAATTCAGTCCATCAGTCCTCTGGATAGTTGGTGAAAAGGCCTTGATGTTCTTGGTAACCTTGGCAATTAACCAACAGTCCTATAGCAAATCTAGTGCTCAACTACATGGTGGTACTTCTCTTTGAAGTATCCCCCCGCTCAAAAAGCTTCAATGGTTTTCCTTCATCTCCATTATCCCCCATCCATATCCAGCATCTGTCTCTCCTACCCCAGCTTATGCATCAGTATCTCTTTGAATCACTCATCACTCTTAGCTTTAGGGATCCACAATCCTAGTCTTAGGGATCCACCAATCCAAATCAATCCACCAAGCCTCATCTTTCGAGATCCACAATCCTAGTCCTAGGGATCTTCGAAACCCATCTTCCACCAATCTGACTCTTTGAAATCCTGTTGCATCAGCTTTATAATCCCCTCATCCATCTCCCTATCCTGGATTCCTTTTTATAGCACTTCACTCCTTCATCCTCCACCTTCCCTAAAGTCTTAAGCTTGCTTCCTCTTGCGCATCTGATTCTCCTTTATCATTCTCCCATAGTGAGAGTTTGAGCTAATTCAGCCCCTTCTCTTTGCCAATCTGAGTTTCTTTGCTCATCCGAGATTCTTGTACTTTTCAAAAGCCATCGAGCCTCACTTTCTCTCCCCACTGCCTTCTTGAGGGGGCATCTCACAGTCCATTCTCTCCTCTTCTGCTCTAGCCTTGGGCATCTTATTTTCTTATCTTTGATGTCATGCCACTTGCGGCATCACATCAAAGAGGGGCAAAATGTAGACACCTAAAAACCTTTAGAAGATAAAGTATTTTTATTTTCTGAAAAAATCTCTGATGACATCATCATTTATTAATTAATTAATTAATTAATTTTTATGCCATTAAATCCCTTTATCTTAATTAAAAATATTTAATTAAGGAATCCCTTCGAAAAATGTTTAAATCTTATTTAAACATTATTTCCTTATTTATTAATTATTTAATTAATAAATTGACCAAAAATCCTAAAATAAATAAAAAATTTATTTTTTGCCCAAAACTTGGCCAATCTTCTTGAGACCAATAACCTCTTCCAAAATCTTCTAATCCTTCTTTAATTTCGATTAAAGGCTAATCCCATCATTTCCTACCCCTAATCCCAACTCAAAATATTTAATCAAGATTAAATATTAATCCTCGTGTTTATTAAAAATGTTTTAATAAATATCTCCTCAACCCAAACCCTTGAAATAAATAAAACTTTATTTATTTCTTAAAAATCTAATTTATCCTCATCCTAAGAAGTTCTAAACTCTTCTAGAAAGTCTTCATCCTCATCCTAGGAAATTCTAGACTATTCTAGAAAGTCTTTATCCTCATCCAAAGTCTAGACTCTTCTAGAAGATGTCTTTAAACCTAATCCTAATCCCCTCCTAACCTTGTCACATTCCCTAAAAATGGGTTAAGACTTACTAACCCAAGCCAAAGTTAACAAATATCTCCTCCTTCACCCACCCTCATTAAATGCCATCCACTTGCCTATCCCTAAGCTAATCCTAAACCATCCTAATCCATCCTCTAATCATTTGCACAAGCCTAAGCAAGCTTAAAACCATCCTAATCAAGCTCAAGTCTCCCTCAAAATATCTCAACCATAAAACTTTATGAAGCCCACTAGGCCATAAATGACTCTTCCAAGCCCTTTTATTGCTCTTACAAGTCATTATGAGGGTCTTTATGGAGATTTTATCCCTTGAGCCTCCTTTGTTGACTCATCCTTCCCCTTTCCTCCATCCTCTCACCCTATGACATGTGTCACTCCCTGATTGGCTGTAAGGAAGCACAATCCATGTGCTCTCCTCTCAAGCAATCTGAGCCCTCCATGAGCTTTTTCCCATCCTTGCATCTTAGCCCTCAATCCCTCAAGCCTCTTGCCTAGAAATTGGATCATTCCCCTTTGAAAAATAACACAATCCATGAAGTAAAGTCATAATTCCATTTTGAGAATCCATTTTACATCAAAACCATACACTCACACCCAAATTCCAACTCCATTTGAAGCCCTTTTTGAAGCATAAAGCTTGAGCATACATCCTATCTATTTAGACAAAGCTACTCAACAAGAGAGCTTCTCATTGAGAGTGCCCATTAATGGCTCATATTCTCAATTGAGAGCTCATCTTAGTCTATCTTGAAGTTTATGAATTTTTTTTAGTTTGTAGAAGCTTTATTTAAATTTTCTTTCTATTAGCATACTAACATTGCTCATATACAGTATCTAATTGACTAACCATAAGAATTTGACAAGGTGGTGTGAATTCATGAACCCTTTTCTTAAGCATAATTATTGTATTTTTTATTTAGTCAGTTTCTTGTTTTGTATGTCATGTGGTTTGATATGAGCTTTTTATTAAGATGGTTAAGGAATCAAATAGGTGTATTTAAGTTTTAAATTAATTATATTTGTTATAGAATGTTGAAATATTAAATATAAGATTATTTAATTAATGAGAATTATTTAGATATTTTTATTTAAGAGACTTCATTTTGAAAATCTAATTATGAAATTTGGGAATTAAATTTAATATTACTTTCAAATTTTAATTTAAATATAACATAATCTAATAATTAATCGCCATTTCTATAGTATTTGTAGAGCTATAATACTAGTGCTTAGAGGAATACAATGGAGAACCAAAACATTCAAAACAATAGATTTAACTCACATATATGATTAGACAAAAGAGAATTAAAGTACCAAAGTAGCCTAAGAATGTGCAAATCTCTTAAACCAAGCAATCTTCCCTTTCATGCGTAGATGTGTCCGTAAGATGGGATGTATGCTCAATGACATTGCTCAATCTTCAATGGAGGATATGATTCAAAATAGATTTGTGGATGGATTTTTCCATTATGATGGTATTTTGATAGTCCTTAGTCTCTCAAAATAGCATTATAACATTAGCATAGAAGTGGATGATATTTGTGAAGGGAGAGTGTTTCATTTATAGGCCAAGGGGTAGTGAGATGGAGGGTTAGGATGCAAGGAAGGGGTGTAGTGCCTACCCTCATTCACATCTTTCTAGACATATTGTTGCTATTATTATCAGACTATGTTACACTAGTTTTATGTTGATGGATTAGTAGCATTGTTTCGAGACTATCAGACATTATGTTATGGATTCAGTTGATTAATGATGAGATTATTTAGACTCTACATTTTATGTATGCATGATGATTATTACATTGCTTTCAGTTATTGATAATGATTAGTTGGATGGTTTATTATCACATGTGTTTTATTATAGACACTTACCCCATACTTGCATGTGTATGGTGTGCATGTTTGTTCTTATTGAATGGCATTTCTGATGTGGTTAAGGAAGGGAGTCCTAGTCACCTGCTAGTCGGGATCTACATGATGCACCACTTCTTGCCATTGCCTGTTTAGCTTAGCATTATATATATTGTATATACATGCATGGTTTTTATGTAGGTTGTAGGTACCGGGTATCAACTTTCATGAATTGCCAAGATGAGTGTACCCTATTACACTATCTTAGTGATAAGAGAAGGGAGATAAATTCTCAAGTCCAAATCCCAAACCCTTAAACCATTTGTCCTAGTGAGATAGGACAAGTATCTGGATATTTTACCTTTCGAATGTGTCGGATGACATATTTCGTGATTTTTAACCCTTTAGACTGATTTTGTGTGCATTGTTCTATGATGGGTTTTCATATTTTATCTTGTAGGTATATGGTGAATTTTCTATTAATTAAGTCTTGAATAAACAGATTTAATTAATAAAATTAATTATTTGAGAAAATTAATATAATATCATGATCTTTGATATTTTGACTATAATTAATTAAATGAGTATTAATTGAGAAAAAAAAATTAAATAAAAGAAATTAGAAATTAAAATTAATAATAATTATAAAATAATAATAATAAAAGTTATAAAAATTAAAAATAAAAGTTACAAGCTTGCCTAGGAGTTAAGGCACCTTTTTATTTCTCATATGTCAACAACACAGAGGTTAGCACACAAATTAAGCACATGGTGTCTACCATCTTATGACTCATCTAGAAGGTTGGAATAGACTCATGCTTAGTTGTCAACACCTTCTAGTTGTTTCTAGAGACATTCTAGGTGTTTCTTGAGAGTTCTTTATATTCAGGAACTCATAGAGGCTTAGGGAGAGCGTTTGGAGAGCATTTGGAGAGTGTTTTTTGAGGACTTGGGAACGTGGGAGAAGGAAGGAGCTTGCTCTACAGCTTCTGAGGAGAAGCGAATTAGCATCAGAATTTGGGTAGACTCTTGTGATTTTCCCCATTTTATTTCTACATCTTGCACTTCCTATCTTCTTTGTCTCTTCCATATGCTTTCAGAAGGTTTTTCAAATTTTTGTTTGTATGCATTCTTTATATGGGTAGTTAAAATCTATTTGAGAAAACCTTATATGCATAGAACTGAAGAGATTACGGGGCTAGGGTTTAAATTGATAGCCAAATCCATTAGAGAATTTATTTAGTAAATTTGGAGAACAAATATTTTATGGAATTTCTTAAAATTAAAAGCCTTTAAAATTGTGTAGATAAAGACATGTTTATTCAGATCTGCATACATACATACATACATACATACATACATACATACATACATACATACATACATACATACATACATACATACATACATACATACATACATACATACATATATATATATATATATATATATATATATATATACATACGTATATATATATAATAATCTGCATGTTAAAATCACTGTGAAAATATACATTTGAAAAAATCTGAATCGCAGTGATGACAAATGTTTTAAAAACGTTATAATAAAAAAAATTATTTCATATTGCATAAGTTTGGGGGGGGGGACGGAACCCACACCCCTGTACTCGCTGATGTCGTGGGTACTACGAAGACAGGGTATGTAGTACCGTTGTTGCCATAGGCCCTGCGACTGCAAGGTACCGCATGCCGATAGCGGTGTTTATATATATGTGTGTGTTATGTTGTATGCAATTCGGTGGTGATAAAACTGAATTTCTCCATTTCAAATTTCTTAAAACATTTTTAAATATTTATCATTGTATATTAATAATTATATATATATATTTATATTTATATGTATGTACGTATATGTGTGTGTGTGTGTGTGTGTGTGTGTGTGTGTGTGTGTGTGTGTGTGTGTGTGTGTGTGTGCGCGTATGTATATATATGTAAGTATGTATATATGTTATTAGTAATTTAAATTATCATAACTGATAAATGATTTGGATTATGAAGAAAAGATGTTATGGAATTAATTGGTAATTCTCATGTCAAAATTTACTATTTAAATTTGATGGGGGACATTTTCAAATAACATTATATAAACAAAGTATCATTTTAATAATTGGAAGATCGAGTTTTAGAGTTATAAAGGGAAACCTTTATTTACCAAACATATACATGGGTTAGGAAAATGTACAAACATTGCTCCATTCAATATCTAAAATTGGAAAATGAAAACTGAGATCTCCACACATTACTCAACTATGTAATTTTAGCAAACCAAAACATGTGCTTGCATTTTGTTTTCTTTATACTATCTATTTTGGGTTTTGGGTTGACTAGTGTTGACCCGTTATAGGACATCTACTAGAGGCTCAAGGGTTATGGTTGTGATGTTATGATGATGTCTTAATTCTGATCTTTATAAACCCAACCATGGTTATGTGATGGTATGCTCTAAGAGATGTTTTATTTCCTGATTGTTATTGCTTTTCAGTCTTCTTGTGTGAAGCTAAGATTCATATGTATGAGACATTTGACTTAACCATTTTTGAGTCATCGATCAGTTATCCTTGGATTACTTTCTAGTCACCATGATGGGACTGAAATGTTGATTTATGATGTCATGTTGTGAAATGTTTTGACTAGACCATTTTGGAGTCTTCGATCAGTATGATTTTGAGATATATTTTGGTTATTAAGAACCAATGATTATTATGATTATCAGGGATACCTTTAGTTTCCAATAGAGAACTATTGTGGTCATGATTATCTATGATGTTTTTCAGTTGCTCATGGAGATTTGATGTTTATATTGTGGATTATCTTTTATGATTTTGAGAATTATGATTCCATGAGCTTAGGGTAGGTTATCTACTTGTAATGTCAGGAAGTGGCTTGCAATAAGGGTCGGGGCCCTAAGAGGCTATCAGGGTAACTCATTGTAAGTTGTTTTAATAAGTGAAAACATTCACACCTAATATCAACTAAATGAATTAAAAAGATAATTTTTTTGTTCTCACCCATGCCTCGAGTACTAGTACAGACTAGGATGGGAGTAGAGGGAACGCTTGGTTGTGACCTTGCATTCCATAGTATGCCTTGTCAGTATGAGAGGATGCTAGTGGCCGCATAGGAATCAGTAGGGACCTAGGAGTCTTAAGCTAACTACTAGGGTAACTTCTACATGATTAATGCAATGACACTTGCCCGCTTACAGAGCAGGTTTCCTACGTGTCATTGTCTACCTCTGGGATTAGATGTCAGTTTTGTGATTGGAATCTTTGAGTTAGTATACTTTTAGGATTCTTGGACTTATAGAGATTTATGCTATGTGATTTGGATAGCCTATTTGGGACGTGAGATTATCTCCTCAGCATGGTTGGAGTGGACCACTTAGGTTCCACATGATCGAGTGGTAGTGTTTTTCCACTCTTATCATTTGAGATCTGTTTGGGACACTGTAGCTGATGCATTCTTGGACTATGATGGTAGATATGTATCCTTTCATTGATGTTTAGCATATGTTAGATGGTGTTATCTAATGCTTATATTTTCATGTCAGATTACTTTCTGCATACGATGTAGTATGATTTAGGAGTTACATTCCTACTATGTTAATACCGATGATCTCTTCGATGATTTAGAATGTTATGCACGGAAGGATGGCTAGGACCCATGATGGTCTAATGAAGCTATTTACAGTTGGGAGGAACCGTGCACTTAGTTTATTATGTTTGATCTTTTATGATGGATGTCTATATCTTCTATGATGTTGTATGACATGTGATTACCTTTACTTGGTTGCATCATGGATTAGAATAGGAAGATGTACCTTATTTTACATATGTATATTCTTTTAAGCCTATCATACCCTATGACATGTACAGTGGATGATTGAGCATTTGGAAATGTAATTTATGAACATTGGACTTTTCATTATTATTTCATGAGGATGTGATGATAGATGAATAGATAAATTAGATGGCATTCAATGTTAAGGGATCCATGGAGAATGTAACCTATTATTTTTATGTTTACTTTTAAATGGTTATTGATATTGCTTCCTTTATTATGCATAAGTTGTATATGGTTTTACTTCCATGTCTATTTTTAAAAAAAAATGCTACCAAACTTAGTGAAATTCTAGGTTAATTCTTTGGATCCCTTGGCAGGGCATTACATTTGGTATCAGAGCTCGAGTTTCTACATTGGGAGCTCTAGGTATTTTGGAACAAACAAGGACTTTAAACTTTTATGTGTATCTCTTTCAAACTTGAAACTAGGTGAACTGAAACAGAACTTGAACTGTTATTTGCATATTTTTCATACTTCAACACTTAGCTTTCAAAACTGAAAAATTTTACTTAAACCTACTCATAGGATTGAACTTAGTCTATTGAAAATATGTGTCTTTTGGTTGTAATGGTACTTTGTACTATATGGTATCTGGGACTAGGTCTTCTATTAGAGGTCATGGTAGAGGCCATGGTCATGGCAGAGCTATCAGTGTCCATGAGTCTGCTCATGAGGGATCTACTCATGAAGAGAGTAGAGGAGAGCATGCTAGTAAGCAACAGGAAGAGAGTCGTAGAGAGGACCAAGCAAGTCTAAGGAGGTTAACTTGAGACAGATGATGCAGACCATTCTTGATCATCTACCTCCTTCTCATGAATAGCCTAAAGCACATCAAACAGAACAAGAGCATAGACCTAGGTCTAGGAGCCCTCAGAAGGATCGACAGAGATCCATTGTATCTACTCAGATGAAGGACCATTCGAGATCCAAGGTCAAGCCCTTTAACGAGAAAGGTTCTGGATATGTGGCCAAACAGTGGCTTATCACCCTTGACATGATTTTTTCTATGCAAGACTTTGAAAGTAATGTTAAGGCAAGATTCATCATTACCACCTTGGAGAATTTTGGGGCCACTTTGTGGACAATTGAGGAAAAGAAGCTGGGTATTTATATGAGCAGTGTCACTTGGGAGCTATTCTTAGAAAGTTTCTGCGAACAATTCCTACCAAAGGAATGGAAGCAACAAAGGGTAGATGAGTTCCATAATCTCAGGCAGTATACTATGACAGTGACCGAGTATTAGTGCAAATTTTATGAGCTCATGTCCTTTTTAGGATTCAGTTAAAATTTAGCTCAGTTGACCCAGCACTTTATTAGAGGATTGAACTACCGTATAATTGGGGGTGTCAAGGTATTTGAGCTAAAAACCCTCAAGGATGTGGTACGTCAAGCCATCCTTGTGGAACAAAGTGTCAACCTTGGTCAAGGACATTTTGTAGGAGCGTCATCAGCATCAGGATATAAAGGTAACTACAACTCAAGTGGAAACAAGAAGCCTTCTTTTTCTAAGGGGAAACAGTATCAGCAGCAGTCTCAGCAGACGCAGCAATAGAAAGGATTGAGTTCTCAGGCTCAAGGTGGTTGCAGAGGTTCTAACTCCAAGAAAAACCACAATTCTCAGCACAATAAATAAAATCAGCCCCCTCAGCCAGCTCAGAGTAGTTAGTCTTTTGTTAGTAGGAACAACTGTCAGCGATCAAATGCACCACCCATGGGTAAAGGATCTTGCAGGAATATAGGATGTTTTTCTTGTGGATAGATTGGACATTATGTAGCTCAATGTCCATAGTGAGCAATTCAATTTTTTAGACCTAGGCCTACAACATCAGAGCCTACAGTTGGTGATACAAGTAGAGCTCATAGAGTGTTTGTAGTAGTAGACCACCGTCAGGTAGATCATCAGGGAACAGTGGTTGAGACCACAGGTGCTATTTGAGGTATATCTCTTTTAGTATTGTTTTATTCAGGAGCTACAAATTCATTTATTTCACCATCTATAGTTGCTAAGTGTAAGCTAGATGCGGTGAAGCAAGATCATGGTTGGAAAGTGGAACTAGCCTCGGGCATTAAGGTCTCCATAGATTTTGTAGTTCATAAGTGTGGGATTAGTTTAGGAGGATTTGATACTTCAGTTGACCTTCGAGTCATACCCCTTGGTTCCTATGATGTGGTTTTGGGCATGGACTAGCTTGGATCTCATAGAGCCAGTATAGATTGCAGGAAGAAGATTATAATGTGCCAAGATGACCAAGGGAATGATGTAAAGATAGTTGGGATACCAAGGCCTATATCTCTATGGATGATTTCTACTATGCAAATGAAGTGGAGTTTCCATAAGGGATGTCAGATATTTGCTATTATGGTAAATGATCTTGATGAGGAAGATCCTGTGAGGAAGACTTTAAATCACCCAATTTTTTAGGAGCACACAGATGTTTTTCCAAGTGAGATTCTCGGCATGCCTCCAAAGAGGGACATTGATTTTAGCATTGACTTGATTACTAGAGTGGAGCCTATCTCTAAAGCTCCTTATCATATGACTACATAGGAATTGGGTGAGTTAAATCTTCAGCTAGAGGAACTTCTAGCCAAAGGGAGCATTTGACCTAGTGTATCACCATGGGGAGCTCCAGTGCTCTTTGTGAAAAGGAAAGACAGTTCTTTGTGCCTTTGTATTGATTACAGATAGTTGAATAAGGTGACTATTAAGAATAGGTATCCTCTACCTAGGATTGATGACTTATTTGATCAGATCAAGGGAGCTACAGTATTCTCCAAGATTGACCTTAAGTCAGGATACCACCAGCTTCGCATTAAGGAGGCTGAAATTCACAACACCGCTTTTCGAACTCGCTATGAGAATTATGAGTTCACAGTGGTACCTTTTGGGTTGACTAATGCTCCATCAGTTTTCATGATTTTGATGAATGGGGTGTTTTTATCTTATCTGGATAGGTTTGTACTTGTGTTTCTTGATGATATATTGATATATTCTAAGTCTCAGAAGGAGCATGAGGAACACCTGTGATTGGTTTTACAGTGTTTAAGAGACAATCAACTTTATGCTAATGCAGCTAAGTGTGAATTCTTATAATCTAAGATTCAGTATTTAGGGCATGTCATTTCAGGTGATGGTATTTTAGTGGATCCTACAAAGATTCAGGTGATAGCAGATTGGCCTACACTGACTAATGTGTCAGAGATTCATAGTTTCATGGGCCTAGCTCGTTATTATCGCAGATTTGTCCAAAACTTCTCTAGGATAGCACATCCTATCACTTCTCTTCAAAGGAAAGGAAAGAAGTTTATATGGATGGAGAAATGTGAGGAAGCATTTCGGAAGCTCAAGAAGCTTTTAACCTATGCACCGATCCTAGCAATACCCGATTCAGAAGGTGATTTCATGGTGTGTACAGATGCTTCCCTTGAAGGGATTGGAGCAGTTTTGATGCAGAATGGATGGGTGATTGCATATAAATCATGCAAGCTCAAGGATCACGAGATAAATTATCCTACACATGATCTTGAGTTGACAGCGGTAGTTCATGCTTATACAAGGTGGAGACATTTCTTGTTGGGGCACAGATTTGAGCTACATAGTGATCATCACAGTCTTCAGTAAATTTTCACGCAGCCTAATTTGAATGCTTGCCAAAGATGATGGATGGAATTTCTATGTGAGTATGATTTTGAGGTAAAGTACATCCAAGGGAAGGAGAATGTGGTGGCAGATGCTTTGAGTCATAGGAGACATGTGATATTATCTATGACTCTTAGTGTGGATTTGAGGGGTCGGATTCTTCAGGCACTTCCTACAAATTTTTGGTATCAAGAAGTGTGCAAAGAAATAGATTTAGGAAGACCTTTGGAAGGTTAGTTTGCAGGCTATGTCTGAGAGTCAGATGTTTTTTTGAGACATTTGGGGAGGATTTATGTGCCATTACTGGATGAGCTTTGCACCTTGATTCTAGCATAGGCCCATCGTACACCTTACTCGACACATCCAGGTGTCAAGAAGATGCATGCTGATTTGAGGCATTTTTTATTTTTGTCTAGGATGAAGCAAGACATTACTGATGATGTAGCTAGGTTTCTTGAGTGTTAGAGAGTCAAGGCAGAACACTAGCACCCCGCAGGACTTTTACAATCAAATCTCATTCCTTCATGGAAATGGGACATCATCTCTATGGACTTCATAGTAGGATTACCCGTGACTGTTCATCGTCATGATGCTATCATGATCACTGTTGATCAGTTGACTAAGGTGGTGCATTTTTCACCAATCAGGTCTTCCTACACAATGGCTTCTATAGCTAATTTCTTCATGCGTGACATTTTGAGATTACATGGTATTCCCAAAAAGATCATTTCTGACAGGGATCCTATTTTCACATCCACATTCTGGACATCGCTACAACATGAGCTTGGAGCGCAATTGAATTTCAGCTTGGCATATCATCTAGAAATAGATGGTCAGACAGAGAGCTCGAATCATGTTCTAGAAGATATGTTAAGGATGTATGTGATGGATAGGTAAACACATTGGGAAGACTATCTCTACCTAGTGGAGTTTACTTACAACAACGGGTATCATAGTTCTATTGGCATGGCACCATTTCAGGCTTTATATGGATGTTCTTGTTGTACACCATTGAGTTGGGATAGTCTTGAGGATCGCATCCTGTTGGGTCCTAAGATGTTTTGTGAAATGGAGCAACAGGTAGTGTGTATCCGTGAGAACTTGACTACGGCACAAGATAGGCAGAAAAAGCATGCTGATGTTCATAGGACAGATAAGCAGTTTGCTGTGGGAGATAAGGTTTTCTTGAGAGTGCATTTGCGGAAGAGTCCAATCCGATATGGAAAGGGTTCAAAGCTAGTACCTCGCTTTGTGGGACCATTCGAGATTCTTGAGAGGATTGGCCCAGTTGCTTACCGCCTTGCTCTACCGCCCAACCTAGCTCACATTCATGATGTTTTCCATGTTTCAGTACTTAGGCAGTATATCCTTGATGTCATACATTTTGTTGATTGGAATGCGTTGCAGGTAAAGGACGAGCAGCTGGATTTGGAGCTAGTTCATATTATGGAGCAGCGGGAGTTGACCCTCAGGAGTCAAACCATTGAGTAGGTAAGGGTCCAATGGGACCCTACCTATGATTCCTCAGCTACATGGGAGAATGTAGCTAGATTACGGGAGTTATATCCCTAACTGTTTGTAGGCTTCCAGGAGTAAGCCTAACCCAAGGGGGGTGGATGTAGTGACTATCCTCGTTCACATCTTTCTGGACATATTGTTGCTATTATTATCAGACTATGTTACACTAGGTTTATGTTGATGGATTAGTAGCATTGTTTCGAGACTATCAGACATTATGTTATGGATTCAGTTGATGTATGATGAGATTATTTAGACTCTACATTTTATGTATGCATGATGATTATTACATTGCTTTCAGTTATTGATGATGATTAGTTAGATGGTTTATTATCATGTGTTTTATTATGGATACTTACCCCATACTTGCATGTGTATGGTGTGCATGTTTGTTCTTATTGAATGGCGTTTCTGATGTGGTTAAGGGAGCGAGTCATAGTCACCTACTAGTCGGGATCTACATGATGCACCACTTCCTTTCATTGCCTATTTAGCTTAGCATTATATATATTGTATGTACATGCATGGTTTTTATGTAGGTTGCAGGTATCGGGTATTGACTTCCCTGAATTGCTAGGATGAGCATACCCTATTACACTATCTCAGTGATAGGAGAAGGGAGATAAATTCTCAAGTTCAAATTCCAAACCCTTAAACCATTTTTCCTAGTGAGGTAGGACAAGTATCTGGATATTTTACCTTCTGAATGTGTCGGATGACATATTTCCTAATTTTTAACCCTTTAGACTGATTTTGTGTGCATTATTCTTTGATGGGTTTTCATATTTTATCTTGGAGGTCTATGGTGAATTTTTTATTAATTAAGTCTTGAATAAATAGATTTAATTAATAAAATTAATTATTTGAGAAAATTAATATAATATCATGATCTTTGATATTTTGACTATAATTAATTAAATGAGTATTAATTGAGAAAAAAAGAATTAAATAAAAGAAATTAGAAATTAAAATTAATAATAATTATAAAATAATAATAAAGTAATAAATTAATAATAATAAAAGTTATAAAAAATAAAAATAAAAGTTATAAGCTTGCCTAGGAGTTAACACACCTTTTTATTTCTCATATGTCAACAACACAGAGGTTAGGGCACAAATTAAGCACATGGTATCTACCACCTTATAACTCATCTAGAAGGTTGGAATAGACTCATGCTTAGTTGTCAAAACCTTCTAGTTGTTTCTAGAGACATTCTAGGTGCTTCCTAAGAGTTCTTTATATTCAGGAAAACCTAGAGGCTTAGGGAGAGCGTTTGGAGAGCATTTTTGGAGGACTCAAAAACGTGGGAGAAGGAAAGAGCTTGCTCTGCAGTTTCTGAGGAGAAGCGAATTAGCATTAGAATCCGGGTAGACTCTTGTGATTTTTTCCCATGTTATTTTCGCATCTTGCACTTCTTGTCTTCTCCGTGTCTTCCATATGCTTTCTGAGGGTTTTTCCAATTTTGGTTGTATGCATTCTTGATATGGGTAGTTAAAATCTATTTGAGAAAACCTTATATGCGTAGATCTGAAGAGATTACGGGGCTAGGGTTTTAATTGATAGCCAAATCTATTAGAGAATTTATTTAGTAAATTTGAAGAACAAATATTTTATGGAATTTCTTAAAATTAAAAGCCTTTAAAATTGTGTAGATAAAGACATGTTTATTCAGATATGTATGTATGTATGTATGTATGTATGTATGTATATATGTATGTATGTATATATATATATATATATATGTCTATATGTATATGTATGTATATATATATATATACATGTATACATTTAGATATAAATATATATATATATATATATATAATAATCCACATGTTAAAATCGTTGTGGAAATATACATTTGAAAAAATCTGAATCTCAGTGATGACAAACATTTTTAAAATGTTATAATAAAAAAATTTATTTCATATTGCATAAGTTTGGGGGGGGGGGGCAGAACCCACACCCCCGTACTCGCTGACTCCACGGGTACTTGCTGCCACAGGTATTGTGACGACAGAGGGTACGCAGTACCGCTATCACCGCAGGCCCTGCGATCACAGGGTACTACGTGCTGATGGTGTAATTTATATATATGTGTGTGTTATGTTGTATGCGATTCGGTGGTGATAAAATAGAATTTCTCCATTTCGAATTTCTTAAAACATTTTTAAATATTTATCATTGTATATTAATAATTATATATATATTTATATATGTATGTACGTATATATATTTGTATATATATATATATGTGTGTATATATGTAAGTATGTATATATGTTATTAGTAATTTAAATTATCATAATTGATAAATGATTTGGATTAAAGGATCATCTTTTATAATAATAAATTATTTTCTAATATTATAGTCTCACTGTATATGTAGGTTCAATTAATTGATTTGGATTATGAAGAAAAGATGTTATGGAATTAATTGATAATTCTCATGTCAAAATTTACTATTTAAATTTGATGGGGGATGTTTTCAAATAACATTATATAAACAAAGTATCATTTTAATAATTGGAAGATCAAGTTTTAGAGTTATAAACGAAAACCTTTATTTACCAAACATATACATGGGTTAGGAAAACATACAAACATTCCTCCATTCAATATCTAAAATTGGAAAATAAAAACTAAGACCTCCACACATTACTCAACTATGTAATTTTAGCAAACCAAAACATGTGCTTGCATTGTGTTTTCTTTATGCTATCTATTTTGGGTTTTGGATTGACTAGTGTTGACCAGTTATAGGATGTCTACAAGAGGCTCAGGGGTTATGATTGTGATGTCATGATGATTTCTTAATTTTGATCTTTATAAACCCAACCATGGTTATGTAATGGTATGCTCTATGAGATGTTGTATTTACTGATTGTTATTGTGTTTCAGTCTTCTTATGTGAAGCTGAGATTCATATGTATGAGACGTTTGACTTAACCATTTTTGAGTCATCGATTAGTTATCCTTGGATTACTTTTCAGTCACCATGATGGGACTGAAATGTTGATTTATGATGTCATGTTGTGACATGTTTTGACTGGACCATTTTGGAGTCTTCGATCAGTATGATTTTGAGATATATTTTGGTTATTAAGAACCAATGATTATTATTATTATTAGGGATACCTTTAGTTGCCCATAGAGAACTGTTGTGGTCATGATTATCTATGATGTTTTTCAGTTTCTCATGGAGATTTGATGTTTATATTGGGTAAAATCACAAACCTGTGTCACCTTTTATAAAGAAACGTGATATCAAAATGTGACAATTCAACATTAATGACAAAAAAAATGGTTTTTGTGTTTAAAATATGAAGATGATGTAAACTGATGAAATGTGCAGAATTGTGTGAAATTTATGCCTATAATTTTTATAATTTTTTTGACTAAGAATTTATTCATTTTATTTTATTTTGAAGTCCCTTTTTTAAATATAAAAAATATAGGATGTAGTTCCCGTCAGACAAGTATGTGCAAATCATCTTTTTTTGTTCTGATTTGAAAATATTTTATAGATGACATGTATAGCTAGTGAACAAGAAAATAAATAATTATTTTTGATATATATTTTCTTTGTTCTAAGTACTCAAGTTCGACCTTGTCAAAATTCAACAGTTTTTTCCTCCTGTCAAAACTTCCCTATCAAATCTATACCTTCTTGAAAAAAAATTACATATTCATGAAGAGGATTCTCTCCTCTAGTGATAAATATTATTTTTTGATTTTTTTGGTATGATTTACTATTTTATAAATTATTTTGAGAGAGCATCTTTTGAAATGTTGAAATATCAACTTATAATATTTTGAGATTATAACATATTATAACTAATCAAAACACTCAAAAAATTATATAATGATGATATTGAATCTGAGATCTATAAAAGGGTATTTTTAGTTTTTGAAAAAAAATGAGTTTTGATAGAGAAATGAGATTTGACCAAAATAGGTTTTTGTATCGCAAACGGTGACACAGATCTGTGCTTTTACCCTATTTTGGATTATCTTTTTTGATTTTGAGAATTATGATTCCATGAGCTTAGGGTAGGTTATCTGCTTGTAATGTCGGGAAGTGGCTTGCAATGGGGGCCAGGGCCCGAAGAGGCTACCAGGGTAACTCATTGTAAGTTGTTTTAATAAGTGAAAACATTCACACCTAATACTAACTAAATGAACTTTAAAAGATAATTGTTTTGTTCTTGCCCATGCCTCGAGTGCTAGTACAAACTAGGATGGGAGTAGAGAGAATGCTTGGTTGCGACCTTGCATTCCATAGTATGCCTTGTCAGTATGAGAGGATACTGGTGGCTGCATAGGAATCAGTAGGGACCTTGGAGTCCTAAGCTAACTACCAGGGTAACTCCTACATTATTAATGTGATGACACTTTCCCTCTTACAGAGTAGGTTTCCTACATGTCATTGTGTGCCTCTTGGATTAGATGATAGTTTTGTGATTGGAACCTTTGAGTTAGTATACTTTTAGGATTCTTGGACTTATAGAGATTTATGCTATGTGATTTGGATAGCCTATTTGGGACGTGAGATTATCTCCTTAGCACGATGGGAGTGGACCACTTAGGTTCAAGGTGGTTGGGTGGCAGTGTTTTTCCACTCTTATCATTTGAGATCCATTTGGGACACCGTAGCTGATGCATTCTTGGATTATGATGGTGGATATGTATCCTTTCATTGATGTTTAGCATATGTTAGATGGTGTTATCTTATGCTTATATTTGCATGTCAGATTACTTTCTGCATATGATGTAGTATGATTTAGGAGTGACATTCCTACTATGTTAATACCGATGATCTCTTTAGTGATTTGAAATGTTACGCACGGAGGGATGGCTAGGACCCATGATGGTCTAATGATGCTATTTACGGTTGGGAGGAACCGTGCACTTAGTTTATTATGTTTGATCTTTTATGATGGATGTCTATATCTTCTATGATGTTGTATGACATGTGATTACCTTTACTTGGTTGCATCATGGATTAGAATAGGAAGATGTACCTTATTTCACATATGTATATTCTTTTAAGCCTATCATACCCTATGACACGTATAGTGGATGATTGCGCATTCGAAAATATAATTTATGAACATTGGACTTTTCATTATTATTTCGTGAGGATGTGATGATAGATGAATAGATAAATTAGATGTGATTCAATGTTAAGGGATCCATAGAGAATGTAACCTGTTATGTTTATGTTTACTTTTAAATGGTTATTGTTATTACTTCTGTTATTATGCATAAGTTGTACATGGTTTTACTTCCATGTCTATTTTTGAAAGAAAAAAATGCTACCAAACTTAGTGAAATTCTAGGTTAATTCTTTGGATCCCTTGGCCAGGCATTACAAGAGGAATTGGTTAAAGAGGGCTAGGATGCAAGGAGAAGAGAGCACATGGATTGTGCTTCTTCAAACCCTTAGCCTTGTGACAAGTGTCACACAGGGATTGGATAGGAAAAATGGTTAAAATAAGTGGTTAGAAAAAGTTATGAGGGAAGAAAAGGGTGGATGAGTGTGGAAAATAGGTGTAAAAATTCTTTAAAGAGCTTTTAAGGCTCTTCAATAGAAATGAAAGACTTTAAGGGTGGAACTTTGACTTTTTTTGGTTTAAAACTTTCTTAACCCTTGGTTAAAGTTGTGCACATGCTTAAGGAAGGTATTAGGCTTAGCTTAGGATTAGATTAAGAGGCAAGTGATTTGGGTAGGTCAAGTCTTTATTTGAATATATTAAAAGAGGATGTTAAGTCTTTGTTTGAATATTAAAATGGAGGATAAAGTCTTTTTTTGAATATTAAAATGGTTGGTGGGTGGACGTTTTGACTTTAAGATGGAGGATGAAGTCTTTATTTGTATATTAAAATGGGAGGTGGGTGAGAGTCTTGACTTTGGCTTGGGTTAGGAATTCTTAATCTAGGATTAATGTTGTGCACATGGTTAGAGTGAGGATTAGGCTTGGATTAGAGGGGGATTAGGGGGCAAGTGGCTTAGATTTGATGGGATGGGTTAGTTAGGTGGCTAAGTGAGGTTAGTATGTGTGAATGGGTTAGATTAGGGGTTAAGATAGGGTTTAGGGAGGCTTTTAGGATTTTAGATACTTTATTAAATGATATATTTAATAAAATGAGGATATAGAATTAAATTGAATAGATTTGAGGATTTATTCAATTTAATAGAGGAATAGGGATTTAATTGATAAATTGATTTTGGGTGATCTTTTAATTTTATCATTTGGACTATAGTTAATTAAATTAACTAATTAACTAGGGGATGACAATAGATTAATTAAATAGTAAATACTTAATTTAATGATGCCTTAGTGTACACACTTATGTACACTTAAATTGTTCTTCCTAGTCCCATCTAAAGTTCTGATCCTTCTTGAGTAGGTGTGTGAATGGTTGACATTTATCAACAAGCTGGGAAATGAACCATCTAACTGATTGGAGTTTTCCCTATAGAGAATGAAGGTGTCTAAGTGTCCTAGGAGGAGCCATTTCTATGATTGCTTTGACCTTTTTAGGGTCAATCTCAATACCATGCCATGACACAATGAATCCCAAGAGCTTTCCTAAGGTGACACCAAAGACACATTTCTTTGGATTCAACATGAGATGATATTTTGCCAATCGATTAAACACTTCTTCAAGGTTAAATAAATGGTCAAGAGCATTGAGAGACTTTACTAAAATATCATCCATGTAATACTCAAGAATCTTATGGATTAGGTCATGGAAGATGACCATCATGGCACGCTGATAGGTTGCTCCAGCATTCTTTAGCCCAAATGGCATCCTATTGTAGCAGAATGTGCCCAAAGGTGTAGTAAATGTTGTCTTATGCTGATCTTCCTCTGTTATATGAATCTGATTATATCTAGAGAAACCATCCATTAGTGACAAGAGTTCATGACCTATGGTTATATCCACAATCATGTCAATATTTGGTAATGGAAAGTCATCCTTCAGACAAGCTTTATTAAGATCCCTGAAATCAGTGTAGATTTTGATATCCACCAGAAGGATTGGTAATAGGTACCATGTTAGAAATCCATTTAGAATAATCTATTGGGCGAATGATTTTTGCCTACAACAATTTTTCTAACTCTGCTTTAACCAATAAAGTGACTTTGGGGTGCATCTTACGAAGCTTTTGCTTAACAAGATTGGCCTTTGAATCTACGGCCAAATGGTGTACCACTAGCTTGGGGTCCAACCTCGGCATGTCATGATATGACCATGCAAAAAGACCCACATTCTCGTGGAGGACCTCAATGAGAAGATCTACCTACTCAGTTGGTAGAGAAGCTAATTTGTATGTGATATGTGGTGTCTCTATCAAACTGATATTTATTGGCCAAGTTTCCTCTATCAAAACTGAAGATATAGGAGGCCTATGCCCTTGTGGGGGAAGGATGAAATCTCCATCTTCAAGCACCTTAGAAAGGTTTTCACCATTAGATACATCCTTTATTTTTATTTCATTTTTTGAGTTATCCAATGACACTCTAGAGGAATTTTCACCAGAGGACATTTTTCCTTTGATTTTTTTCTTTTTTGTTTCCTTTTTTATTCTATTTTGTGACTGGAGATTACCTCCTCCCTGAAATAACCTACAGGATCCAGCTTGTAGACATATGCCAATGGTGGTGGTGGCCATTTATGTGGATTTTTGTCCCCATGAATTTAAGGAGCACATGCTTGATAGAGAATTTGTCAACATGAATGACACTTGGTTGGTCCCAATCTATGAGTTCAGGGTGAGCGAGGGGTAGGTCTATGAGATTTAGGGATAGTTGGTAGAGCACAGAAGCTCCTAAGATTATTTTTTCAAGGAATATAATGTCATAGGCTTTCTTTTCTGCTTCCTTAGGAATGTCTTCAACCTCAACAAATCTATTTTGGATGTTTGTGAAGGCATGGCCTTCCTTCGTAGTGCCCCCAGTTGCGAGGAGTCCATAGCCTGAGCCTTTGGTTTTCTATCCCTGGTGTGCTTCTATAGGCTTTCTCATACCTGATTCCAAATGGCCCAAACCACCTCCTTGATAATCCCATTGCTCCGTGGCCAAGCGATGTGACCAGGGATATTTTTGTTTAAAGTGATCAAGAAGTGCTTCACTTTTAGGAGGTGGCTCCTTGTATAGCCATGTGCTAATGTCTGGTGCATTCTCCTCCCCATCAAGAATACCCTTGGTAATAAATGTGGTAGGTCTCATATGTTGGAGTCAAGAGGTGGTTTCTAGTCTAGGCCCTTGATGTGTCAGGCATCCTTGAGTATGGGGATCAAGTGGTAGAGTGTCGAGAGTAAAAGCATCTATAAGACTATACTCACCACAACCTTGGTAGTTGATCTTAATTGTGGAAAGAGCAGAGGCTAAAATGGCATTTGGATTGTGGTAGGTGCCAGAGGAACTAGCCGTTGTATGGCCAACTTTGATCCTAGGAAAATGATTGGTGCATGGTCGATTATCTCAGTGCCATTATGTAGAAATTTGATACATTGATGATATGTGGATGGAAGGCATAAATCCATGGGTGACCGAGGAGGATGTTGTTTGGAAGGTTAAGATCAACTACATGGAAAAGTGTTTCTTGAGTGGTTGGGCTGACTCTTATAGGGACCAAGATGGTTCCTTTAATGGTGCGCTCCAAATTGTCATATGCCTTGATGGTGATTACTTCATTAATTATATCTACCTCAGTGTATCCTACCTATTTGATGACCTTTAAAGTACATAGATTTAAAGCTGATCCATTATCTATCATGACCCATTTAACAACAAAGTTGGAAACCATAATGGCTATGCGGAGTGGAAGGATATGATCTAGTTCAACTACTGGGATATCAATGGTTTTGAAGGATAAGGCACATGATATCGAAAGATGGCCAACCAAGTTGCGAAACTCAATGGCTTTTATGTCAAAGGGGATGCGTGACTCCTGTAGAGTACTGTTGAGGATCTTTTGATAAAGTGGGCTTGTTCATAAGAGATCTAGAATGGAGATCTGGGCTGGCATGTTTCCAAAGTGTTCAAAGATGTTATATTGTGGCCCTAATGAGGATGATCAAGGGAGATGCTCTAGATGGAGGTGGTCTTGATAGTGCAAAAATAAGTGGGCTAGCTATATTGAGTTGAGTCCGGTGAGTAGCAATTACACATTGGCTATCTGGGCCCTTAATGTTAATGACGTTGATGGATGACTCAACTTGTGATATGCAACCGATAAGGCTTCCATAGTCTAAATACACCAAGGTATAGTTTTGTGACTTGTCTCAATTATCTCCTTGTTTGCCTTGAGTATTGTTTGATTTGTTGATAGGAGGGTTTGCAAGTTCTTTTCCTAGGCTTGTGTTATGAGGAGGGAAAGCATTTTGATACATCATTAATCCTACATTAGGTGAAGTTTGTGCCCCCACTGTGATTTCCTTCTAATAAATTAGGTCTTGGACATAGTCCTTGAGTTGCATGCATTTGAGGGTGGTATGTCCTTTGAAATGATGGAATTTGAAAAAATTGTTATTTTTATACTAGGATGCCCTAGATTGGTTTGGTTCTAAGGGTTATGTTGGTGGATGTCAAATAAGATTATCCTTAGCTAGTTTTTCAAAGATTACATCAAGAGGTTCTCCCAATGGGGTGTATACACAAGGTTTAGTACTTCCCAAAAGTATGATAGCATTGGTTTGATTATGATGAGTATGTATTTGTTGATTATTCTGTATGGGTGGTGGGTGATACATAGGGGGTTACTATCGATAGGATTGTTGCTGACAAAATGTGGTAGGAACATTAGTAGCTACCCCAATGATATGAACTTGTCAAGTGTCGGTGTCACCATTTGTCACCATATTTTTGTTTTTGTTCTAGTATCAAGTTTTATCATTGTTTGGTCCTTGTTCCTAGGTGTTTTCCTTGTAAATTCTAATAACACCATCCTTAATGAGGCCGTGTTCAAGTCCCATCCTCTTTTCCTTAATGTCTTTGTATGTTTGTAAACAGTTCATAACCATATGATGAGCGAGACTAGGATGTGCATTGTTTATGAACATTTTGACAAGATGATGCTCAGGGATGGTACAAGAAATCCTAGTTGTGAGTATTTGCCAACATTGCAAGTATTCTGCAAGGCCTTCTCCCCCTTTTTGCTTAATATGAACTAGGTCCACGATAGATAATTTAGTTTCAATAAGATCGGTGTATTGAGCCCAAAAGGCTTCAAAAAGATTAGCAAAAGTTTTAATAGTGCCTTAATGGATACGATAGAACCATTCTAAGGCTGGGCCTCCTAAACTTTTGGAAAAGAGCCGCATGAAGAACACATCATTATAGGATACCTGCTATCAATGCATATAGAATTCCTTAACATGTGTGACTGGATCACTTTTCCCTCTAAATTTGTCAAACTTAGGGATCTCAAAATGTTTAGGAAACGATGTCCTCGTGATGGTTTTGTCAAATGGGTATGGGTAGGCATTCTCAAACTTGAAAGTTTTGGAGTTTTTCCTCTCTTTGAGGGCTTTGAGCGCATTTTTCATCTCTTCCCATTCAGAGTTTATAGGTGACAGAGCAAGTGTCGCTAGTGTAGGATACATGCCAAGATCTAATGGTTGATATGGAAAACCTCGGTTGCCATATGGCGTCTGTAGAAAAATAGGTTGTACAGTTGGTGGGATGGATGTTATGGGTTGTTGGAATGTGTTTTGGGTATATTGTTGCATGTATTGAGAATTTTTTTGGTGGGGAAGATAAGTATGAGGCTCCTGCCCTATGAGATATCTTTGTGTGGGTGCTTGAGCATACTGTTGGCCTGAAGACTGTGGCTGAAAGGGTGGTAAGGTGGGTAATGCTTGTGCCATGCTTTGGGAATACAAACCATGTCCAATATATGTGGGTTGCACTCGTGCTTGAGAGTATGACTGATTATGAATAGGCACAAGGTAATTAATCTGCAGTAGAGTATTCATCATAGGGAACTGCAATGGCGGGGTTGTTTGGCTATTTCCTAAAGGTGACATGGAGAAATAGTTGGTAAGGGGTGGTAGTGAATAACAATGTGAAGTGGTGGATGAAAGTGTCTGAGGGGAAAACATGGTTGCAATGCTAGGGAGAAGACTAGTGATAGGTCCTTATGCTATAGCACCATTCCAAGGTCCCAAAGGAAATGAGGCTAAAGAGCTTTGGATAGCTACAAAGTGGTTGATAGTGATGTTGGGTGGGATGGAAGATGAGGTATTTGACCCTAGTGGTGGCATTTGAGTAGTAAATAGACTAGGTGTGTTGTGAGGTGGAAGTGAAAAGGTAGTGTTGATGGATGTAAACAGAGGATTTTGTGGAGTAGGGAAATTAGTGGTTGAAGCAAAGGCAAATGATACACATGAGGTTGGTTGGGATGTAGTATGTACTAAGGGTTGAGTGAGGATGTGATGGGTGTTTTGTAGAATAGGAGCAAGCACCTGGGTTGAGGGTATATTCAGGTTTACAGGTTTTGTCTGACATGGTTGATATCCTTTGTTAAGTGAAGAGAAAGGATCAGTAAGGACAGATGACTCTACAATTGGTGGTTGCCACCCAAACAGAGGGTGTATAGGATCTAAAATGTCAATAGGTGGTGGACACCCAAATTCAAAGGAACCAACACTATCCCTTAAGAAATTTTCCATGATGGTTTTCTTGTTTCGATGTATGGTTTCCCATCGGGTGTGCCAAAATGTAGAGCTATAAAACTAGTGCTTAAAGGAATACAATGGAGAACCAAAACATTCAAAACAATAGATTTAACTCACATATATGATTAGACAAAAAAGAATTAAAGTACCAAAGTAGCCTAAGAATGTGCAAACCACCAAGCAATCTTCACTTTGATGCATAGATGTATCCGTAAGATGGGATGTATGCTCAATGACATTGCTCAATCTTCAATGGAGGATATGATTCAAAATAGATTTGTGGATGGATTTTGCCATTATGATGGTATTTTAATAGTCCTTAATCTCTTAAAATAGTATTATAACATTAGCATAGAAGTGGATGATATTTGTGAAGGGAGAGCATTTCATTTATAGGCCAAGGGGTAGTGATATGGAGGGTTAGGATGTAAGGAAAGGGAATTGGTAAAGGAGGGCTAGGATGCAAGGAGAAGAAAGCACATGGATTGTGCTTCTTCAAAGCCTTAGCATTGTGACAAGTGTCACATAGGGATTGGATAGGGAAGATGATCAAGATAGGTGGTTAGAGGAAGTTATGAGGGAAGAAAAGGGGGGATGAGTGTGGAAAATAGGTGTAAAAAGTCTTTAAAGAGCCTTTAAGGCTCTTGAATTGGAATGCAAGACTTTAAGGGTGGAACTTTGACTTTGTTTTGGTTTAAGACTTTCTTAACCCTTGGTTAAAGTTGTGCACATGCTTAAGGAAGTTATTAGGCTTAGCTTAGGATGAGATTAAGAGGCAAGTGGTTTGGTTAGGTCAAGTCTTTATTCGAATATATTAAAAGAGGATGTTAAGTCTTTGTTTGAATATTAAAATGGAGGATAAAGTCTCTATTTGAATATTAAAATAGTTGTGGGTGGAATTTTCGACTTCAAAATGGAGGATGAAGTCTTTGTTCGTATATTAAAATGGGAGGTAGGCGGAAGTCTTGACTTTGGCTTGGGTTAGGAATTCTTAATCTAGGATTAAGATTGTGTACATGGTTAGAGTGAGGATTAGGCTTGGATTAGAGGGGGATTAGGGGGTAAGTGGCTTAGATTTGATGGGATGGGTTAGTTAGGTGGTTAAGTGAGGTTAGTATGTGTGAATGGGTTGGATTAGGGGTTAAGATAGGGTTTAGGGAGGCTTTTAAGATTTTAGATATTTTATTAAATGATATGTTTAATAAAATGAGGATATAGAATTAAATTGAATAGATTTGAGGATTTATTCAATTTAATAGAGGAATAGGGATTTAATTGATAAATTAATTTTGGGTGATCTTTTAATTTTATCAATTGGACTATAGTTAATTAAATTAACTAATTAACTAGGGGATGAAAATAGATTAATTAAATATTAAATAATTAATTAATGATGCCTTAGGAGATGACTAAATAGGATTACTTAAGTGATGTAATCAGATTTAGGTGTCTACAATATTAGTATGCCATAAATATTAATTGGTTATCAAAATATTATTATGTAATTTAATTGTACACACGTGAATAAAGTGAGTTATAAAATACAATTTATAACTTAGTTAAGTATTTGGATGAGTGAGAATTATTATTTAAAATAAATTTATCATTTAATTTTAAACCGAGTTCTCCCTTTTGAGGTTTTACATGCCAAGAAATCTTAGAGGACTTGGTTTTATTTATTAGAGGAATTCTGATCATTTGAGGAGGAGGTTTTATTTGGAGTTAGTTTTTAGAGATTTTTTATTAGGTTTATACACATAGATTTACATATCTTGAGTGGTTTTTACTAAAGTTAAAGAGTTGATTCACATATTACAAGTATGTTAGAATCTATATATTGTCCTTTTATTGTTACATAATTAACTGGCGGAATTGAGACCTAGAGTTTGAAACCTTATATAATTTTTGCTTTTGAAAAGATTGTATTCATCATACTTACCAAGTTGTACATGGATTAAGTGTTGAAAATTTTGGGTTGGTCTTGTTGTGAATTATAGGAAAAAATAATTGATTTGATTTTTTCACATTCTTTTTGAGAAATTTAGGATGAGAAATTGTTGATCTCCAAATCCTTGTGTTCGAATTAGAGAAAACTATGTTGCATGAAACCGATCAAAACCTTAGGTTCTTCTTGAAAAAACTTAAAGGAATAATAATTAGAAAATATGAATATTTATCCAAGTAGGGTTTGATTATAAAAAAAACTTATTTATTAAGTTTAAAACTGAAAAATAGAAATAAATAAATTATTATTTATTTATTTTTAAAACATAGTCTTAATATTTATGTTTTTATTTATACAATCAAGTCTTGTTAAAATGTTAGTTGGATATAATTTAATATATTTATCAGTACACACACACACACACACACACACACACACACACACACACACACACACACACACACACACACACACACACACACACACACACACACACACACACACACACACACATATCATTTATGATTTACTGTCATTTAAATTAATAACATGATACTATTATATAGGCAAGATTGATAAGATAAATTAAATATATTTCATAAGTGTGCTTCATGTCATGTTTATTTTGATTTGAAGTAATGTGTGTATGCCCGTAGAGTGTTGCCATAGGTGGATTTTTTTTAAGCCTTCAAATATTTTTTATGATTTTATACCTTTTACTATTTAGGTTGTATTATGAAATATTATAAGCACTTTTGTGTCACGATTGCTTCATGTGTGGTTTTGGGGTGCATATATGACTGATGTCACATTTCTCAATTATTGTGTTATTTGATCATAAAATTTGATGAACATTACTTTAAAAAAAATTTACTTGGTCACCTTTTTTCTTCTTCTATGACTAATCCATGATTTAGATGATGGTAATTGTTTATGTTTTGCCCCATGCTCAGAGAGAGATGTTATTGATGTTTTGATAATCATTGGTCTTGTGATATATGTTCTATTGGCACATTTTTCTAGCAAATGTATAAAAAAATGTACCAGGTCCACTAGGTTACACTCTGGCTAGGGTTTGTGTAACAAGTGAAAGTTTCCAAACAAATGTGGAAAATACCGTAGTAACATGGATGAAGTCCTTAAGGCATCATGTTGTATTGTTACCTTTTTAATGACTTAAGTTGAGGACTATTACATTGTTGAGTTGGTCCCCCCCACTCTTGTCCTAGGTGATTAACCTAATGCCTTGATCCTATAAAAATTAAGCTCTTAGATGTCACTTACCTAAGGGTCATATCTTCGTTGATGGGTTCCCCCTTTTATTTCCCTAGTTGTTCATTACTTTTTCTAAGATTATGCCCATGGTTTGTAGGTTATGTTGTGGTCTCATGACACACACCCCATTTTGAGTCATGAAATGGGGACCCCCTAGTTGCAAAAATAACTTAAAGCACTCGGTTAGGTGCCTCGGTCATCTAAGACCCTCCTGTAGGTCTGGGTTAGTTCTTGGTCTCTTGTCGAGCAATGTTGAGTAGGTCGAATAGGGTCAAAAAAAAATATTTCTTGGGTTTTAAGTGAACATGTATGTATTTGCACACCTATGTACTCACCTCCTTTAGAGGTTGTGCAGATGCACACTTGCACATGTGTGTAATACGCACCCTTGGAGGTATGAACTAAGGCCACCCATGGCCTATAAAAACCCCTCACCTCCTTCATCTTCACTTGTATTCCCTCCTCTACTACTACTAAACCTTCTGACCCTCCTAAGGTCCATAACTCTACTCCTCAACAAAATCTATACCTCCAGACTCCAACCTTTACAAAGGTAAAACCACCTATTAAGGTACACACATGCACATGTGTGCACCCTGAAAAGGTGCACAAGTGTGCACCCTCAATAAACACCCCCCCCCCCCCCCCATGATAACAAAAGACAAAGATAAATTTGCATGTGTGTAGTTACACACATGTGCACCTTGAGTAGGTGTGCACATTGTTTTAAAAGTGCAAAATTACAAAGAACACTTGCACACATTGTGCATTCTAGGCACTTAGAAGGATGTTGGTTAGTTTAAATCTATTTTCGCTCAGTTTCTCATTTGTCTAGGTCTCTTCTGAGTGTCATTATTTTTTTTTCAACTTTAGGATATTGACATTTCTTCCTTTTATAAAAATATAATGTTGTCATCCTCATCCTCTATGGTAAAAAATACAGCATCAAAGTCAATGGCTTTCAAATACTAGGGATCAATGAAGAAGTCCTAATTCCAAGAGAAACATATGGAGATCTGAGACACTAAACTAGGGAACATTGACTGGAATGTCTTCCTGAACCTTTGCAACAAACCCAAAGAGAGGTTGGCCATGGTGTTGGCCCTGATCTGAAATGGGTTGGTGAATGTTGCTTCTCACCCAGCATCAGTTGAATCATCTAAGCTGATCATGACATTGGCCCAACACTATGTACCTAAGGACAAGGTCAACAAGAGTGTAACAAGGGAGATTGTCTTGGATCTTAGGCCATGGAATGTTGAAAAGGTCTTTCACCTCCCAAGGGCATATCAATACCTTCAGATCTCTTATGAAGGCACAAACAACTGGTATAGGGAAAATGAAACAAAGGCTAAAGAGTTGGTACAATCAAAGTACCTAATTGATAAGACACCCTTGGGCCAAAGAGTGAGGAATGTTGATATGACATGTGGATAAATGATTAACAATATCAAATACTTGCTAGTTCTCTTGAATAGAGCCATGGGCCTTCCCGTAGAGAATCATTTGGAACCATGGATGATAAAATTTATAGAAGCCATCAAGATGAAAAAGATTCCTATTGATTGGGCCATAGTTCTCAATGACAATCTAGATGAGAAATTGATCTCACTGAAGAATGACCCCCATTTTTATATGACCTCATATATGATGTATCTCTTGGTAGCAAGGACTACCAATTATCCAAGATTGTATAAAAAGGGAAGCATGTAGGATGCAAATGTTGGCCTTATGTCATCTACCCATAGTTGGTAAAAAAGAAGCTCCCACTGCAAAGTGTAGAATATAGGGTGGCCAATGGTGGTTTCATATTCATCATCATCAGGTTCATTGAGGGGAATTATGCAAAAAGGATGCCAATAGAAGCTGTAGCATGGATAACAAAGGTTGGTGCTTACTACGTCCATTTTGAGACCTTTACCTACCTCTGAGTAGCTGGTACTCTCTTGTTCCCTAAGAAGCTCCCGAGATATCCACCAAATAGGCCAATATTATTGGAAATAGCTTAACAACTTGCCTATACATATGACTAGGTAAGAAAATAACACAAGAAGACTAGGGTATGGCCAATCACCATTGGAGACTTCGAGATAAAGAAAATGAAAGCTATCACCACATTTGACTTGGAATGGGATGAATATCCTCTTGAGGATTATCAAGCACTTCACCCATATTTTGACAACATTAGGATGGTGTAACATTTGGTGGGGAAGAAATTTGTACTCAAGGAGACCCTGGAAGATCATTGTTTGAGTGCACTACATGACTATGATGTCCACATACAAGACTATTATAGAATGAGTCTACAACTGGTATAAAAGGTGTTGAATATGGAGTTCCCCTCAAAGCATGGGACATGGATGTCCCCGAGATAATGGATCCCTTGTACAACATGGACAAGATCTATGAAAGACCCATTATGAATTTACAAATTTGGCATGAGGAGAACAATGATATTAATCATCGAGGTCGACATGTGGTTGAACTAACAACTAAATGGATCAGGAAACCTTTTCAGATGGATCCAATTCCCAAAACCATACCTCTTTAGGCTACAAACCTATTAGCATGAATACTGACGATACTATATTGGGGGAGTATCCTGAGCATTGGAGAGTATTGACATGTTGCATGTATGACTACGTTTGTCATTGATGTCAACATAGTATAGTTTCTATAAAGACTAGCTAAGTACCATATAGAGATCTTGATGATACAGAAAATGGTTTGATTGTCTGGTGATGTGTACTTGTCAACATGTTTGGCATAGTGTCCTGATGACATGGTCGAGTGTATAGAGTTGAAGTCAAAGATGTACAAAAGTTGTACCTAATTTATAGAGAGTAGTTTAGAGACAAAGTATTGGGAAATTAGTTCTTAATAATATTTAGCTATCATACATCTAAGATGTAATATAGAGATGTGCAGTTAGATAGTAACAGAGAACGTTTAGTTGATGACATCAGCAAGTGTGCAAGCCCTAGTATCGCATGTGTGAAGTTTTGTATAGAGTGTGAGCCAATGATGCTATTGTAATTGTAATTAATTAATTATCTTATTAGAATTAATTGGGAAAACCTCAAGCCTGACCCAAGGAATTATTTTTATGATATGGTATAAAGGAAAGATGTTTTTCTAGTCTGTAACATGGCCTATATAAGGTGATCATTGTATGAAGTGTGAACTGTGAAAAGAAGTAGAGTGTTTGAGGAATGTCTGTAAGTGATCCAAGGGATTATTGGATGTGAGATTTGTGATCTTGTTATAAGATCAGAAGGATCAGAAGTCCAATTGACAAGACAAAGAAAGAGGAAGGAGTGGTACAATATAATTCTATTATTTTGTAATGAATAATATAGAAATCATTTGGATAGTGGAGTCATTGGTCTTTCCCTTGAAGTTGTTTGGTCAGTGTGTCTAGATGTCTTCCACAACTCCTAATAGGGTTGGAATTTCCTAATAAGGATTCAAAGTCTCCTAAGAGGGACAAACATGTTCTGAATGTATTCATAGACTCCTAACAGGGTCCATCCCCTAATAAGGAATATTTATATTAGTACATCATCTTGTGGGTACCATCCCAACTAGGGTTTTCCCTTTAATCAAGGGTTTCCCTAGTTAACATATCTAGTGTTATTGTGTATGAGTATCTTATTGTGGTTTTATTTTATATTGCTCATATGGCTAACTTTGTTTAAGGTTGATAATTGTGATAATAGTTGGATAATTGATTCAACCCCCCCCCCCCCCCCCCCCCCCAACCCTCTTAGTTGTATCAGTGGATTATATATTCCAATAATTGGTATTAGAGCATTAGGTCCTCAAAGGATAAGCTTAACAGCTTTGGGAGATCAATGGAAAATCCTTTTAGAAATTATAGTCCTAGATTTTATGGGGCCAACTATGACAATTGGAAGGAGAAGATCAAGACTCATATTTTGTGCATGGGTCTAGGATATTGGATCTTGACAAAGAGTAAGAAGACAATAATTGAAAAAGAGAAGCTTGAAGGTTGTAGTGAAGCAGAAAGAGATCTATTCATGTGTATTATGAGAGTTATAGAAGCCCTACTATCAAATCTTCCAAAGAAAGAATATAATCAAGTAAAGTCACTTGAAACATCTTATGAAATTTGGAAAGTATTAGAATCTACTTTTGAAGTTGATACACATGCAAAGAGAATGAGATTACAAAATTGAATATGTGTATTTCAAGATGCTAAAATGATGGAAGATGAATCTATAAGAAGTTATATTGGTGGAAATTGTTGTAGAAATGTAGTCTCATGCTCTGACACCAGTCCACTAATATAACTAAGAGGGGGGGTTAATCAATTACCCAAATATTATCACAATTATCAACCTTCAATAGACTTAACCATATGAGCAATATAAACTAAAACCACAACAAGATATTCATACACAATAACACTAGATATGTTAACTAGGGAAACCCTTGATAAGAGAAAAAAACCTTGGTAGGGATGGTACCCACAAGATCATGTACTAATATAAATATTCCTTGTCAAGGGATGAACCCTGTTAAGAGTCTACGAATACATTCAGTACTTTTAAGTCCCTATAGGAGACTTTGATTCCATGTTGGGATATTCTAACCCTATTACGAGTTGTGGAAGACAATTGGACCCACTACCCAAATAGTTTCAAGGGTAAGACAAATGAACCCATTGTCCAAATGATCTTTGTATTATTCCTTGCAGAATAATAGCATTATGTTGTAGTGTTCCTTCCTCTTTCTTTTTCCTATCAACCAAACTTCTACTCCTAATCTTGTAACCATATCACAAATCTTGCATCCAATAATCCCTTGGATCTCTTACACACATTCCTCAAACACTCTACTCCTTTTTGCACTTTGAACTTCATATAATGATCATGTTACTCATGCCATGTTAAAAACAATGAAAACATCTTTCCTTCATACCATATCTTTAGAATAATTCCTTGAGTCAATCTTGAGGCTTTCCAAATTAATTATATTAAGATATTTAATTAAGTACAATTACAATAGCACTGTCATCTCATATTCTATATAAAAATTCACACATGTGATGCTAGGGCTTGCACACTCACTGACATCATAAGTTGAATGTTCTCTATCACTACCTAACTGTGCATCTCTTCATTACATCTCAGATGTAAGATAGCTAACAAAAATCAGGAACTATTTTCCCATTACTTTGTCTCTGAATTGCTCTCTGTAAATTTCATACAACTTCTATATGTCTTTAACTTTGACTTTGCACACTCAATCACATTATTAGGAAATTGTGTCAAACATGTCCATAACTATGCATCACTAGAGAATCAAACCATTGTCCATATCACCAAGTTCTTTGTCTTCTACTCAATCGGTCTTTATAGAAACAATACTATGTTAACATCAATGACAAATACAGTCATGAATGCAACATGTCAATACTCTCCAATTGTCAAGATACTCCACCAATGTAGTATCATCAACATTTATTCTAATAATATCCTACTTTGGCATTGATGGCAACATAGATGAAAAACATCTAAGTTCCAAGAATACCAAATAGTGTTTTGTTATTGTTGCTGACCAACATCAGTTGTCCACATGCTAAAAAAAGTCTCAACACAATAGGTGCATACTCCTTCTTCTTAGACATCAGTTATTTACTTCACACTATAAATTCACAATACATCAAGTGCATATTTCTGCTTTCTTTCATGAATCTTTCTAAATCTCTCTAAAGAGATATCTCTCCTTCATGCATATTCTCTCCCCCATATGTACGAGTTATTCTCTCTCCCATACCTTAGGAGATTTTTTTTCATACATATTCTCTCCCCCATTAACATCAATGTCAAAGGCATCAATCTCAATGTTACAACATACCAATTGCTAATATGTTGTTCCAAGTCTTCAACCAGCTTGAGTGTCCAAAGACACTATTCAAAACCAAATACCAAGAGTCCTCAATAAAGCTAATCATCATAGATACTCCCCCATATGGGAAGCATCATCATTTAGTCCAGGCCAATAATAGTGCATTGTACCATTGGATTGATGCACTCTCTACATCATCTACTCAATAGAAGGTAGGGGCATAACCCCTAGAATACTTCTCAAGTACTCAAATGTATTTTTAGAATAACGCTTTGTAAAGATATATGCAATCTGATCTTTAGTACTCACATACTCCAATATGATCTCCTTTTATGTTTCTTTTTCTCTTAACACATGATACTTAATAGATATATGCTTAGTCTTAGAATGCAATACAAGATTCTTAGACATAGTCACTATTCTTGTGTTATCATAGTAAATGATAATAGGTCCTTCAGACTCAATTATAATATCCTTTAGCATCTACTTCATCCAAATAACTTGATTACACTTATTTGTTGCAGCAACATACTCTACCTCAACTGTACTCTAAGAAATATAATCTTGCTTCTTGCTTAGCCAAAAAACCAATCTTCATCCATGAGAAAATGCTCCACCACTGGTGCTCTTTCTATTGTCCATACTACCTACTCAATCTGCATCAGTATATGCACATAGGGTAAAATCACTTGATCTATCATACCAAATTCCATATTCAGATGTCCCTTTCAAATATTTGAATATTCTCTTTACTGCTACAAAATTATACTCCTTAGGATCATCTTGAAATCTAGCTACAATCCCAACTGCATTTTCTATATTTGGTTTGGTGTAAGTCAGATACTACAAACCACCAATCATGGATATGTACTTTTTTCTCTATTGTAGGTGTCTCATTTTTGTTGGATAACATCTAACCAACTATCATAGGTGTACCAATAGGTTTATAACTTTCCAAACCAAACCTTTTCAACAAATCATTCAAGTACTTAGCTTATGAAATGAAAATACCATTATTGTTCTCCACAATTTACAATCCTAGGAAAAGCTTCATTTCTCCTATCATGCTTATTTCAAACTCATTATTCAAGATTTCCTTCTTCAATGATTTTCTCTTTCTTGTTCAAGTATTATAGTAGTAAAAAGAATATTTAGATGAATATTTAGCAATAAAGCAACATTAAAGAAATTGTAATCAAGTTATGTGGATGAAGCAGACATTGAAGGATTATTGGATGTGATATTTGTGATATGGTTACAAGATCAGAAGGAGAAAAAGTTTGGTTAGCAAGACAGAGAAAGAGGAAGGAACAATGCAGTACAATTCTATTATTCTACAAGGAATAATATAGATATCATTTGAATAGTGGGTTCATTGGTCTTTCCCTTGAAGTTATTTAGATAGTGGATCAAGCTATCTTGCACAACTCCTAACATGGATTCAAAGTATCCTAATAGGGGCTCATATGTACTAAATGTATTCATAGTTTCCTAAAAGGGTCCATCCTGTAACAAGAAATATTTATATTAGTACATCATCTTGTGGGTACCATCCTCACTAGGGTTTTCCCTCTGATCAAGGGTTTCCCTAGTTAACATATCTAGTGTTATTGTGTATGATTATCTTGTTGTGGTTTCATTTTATGTTGCTCATATGGTTAAGTTTTTTAAGGTTGATAACTGTGATAATAGTTGGATAATTGATTAACCCCACCTCTCCCCCACAAGTTATATTAGTGGACTATATATTCTAACAAACTCGACCAAAGGTCACAATACCAACCTACCCTACCAAATCATCAGTGAGGCTAGAGATGACACACAAGCATGATCAAGAGGTTGAGTATTTTGAGACCAAAAAGTGTAAGGGAAAGAAGAGAAAGGAAACCCCTAGAGGAAGAGGCTCCAATAGAGTTGGTTGTTTAAGAAGAAAAATCCCAACCAGAGCTAAAACAAGCTCAACAAGAGAAAGAATGGGTTGAACCAATATAGGAAGTAGTTCCACCACCTCAAGCCTCAATAGAAGAAACCTCCCCATTGGTGCCCAAAAGAGCGTAAACATAGATGAGGATGGTAGGTGTGAAGAGGAGGGGACTAAAGAAGAAGAGTACTCCCTCAACATAAATGCCAGAAACCATCACTAAGGTGGAAGATGAGGAGGAAGCAGAAAAAATGAGTTTAAACCTTTGAATAAGAGGACTCACTCAGCTACTATGGCTAAACAAGAGAGAAGAAGAAGCTTGACTCGGACATTGCTTTCTATCCCTAGGGAGCGCATCTAACTTGAGACCTCTAAAGATGAGGAAAAAATATTGTGGAAATGGGTGGTGAGTGGGTAGACATTCTTGACTTCTTGGATTTTTATTTCATGCCTGTAGGTAGCAAAATGGTAGGAGAGAAAATATGAGATACCCATAGGAACAAGCCATTGGAGGAAGATTTGAATTAACTACCTCTACTACCAAAAGGACCTCTTGGAATTCTTCCTCCACCATCACATGGTATGCCTAAATTAATGGATCAAGGATCAATGGCTCCACCTCCTCCAACAATTGAATCTGAAAGTCAAAATCTAGAGGAAGGAGAGTATGTGTTGTTACATGCTGATGAAGTATCTAAAGTAGGACATATAGTAGAGCAAAAGTAGAAAGCTCTTGCAAATATAGAGGCTATGTCCCTTGTTAAACATGATACAAAACCTCTCTCAAAATTTCTTCCTTGACATGAGAATACTTTGGAAAGGAGTGATAAGGGAAAGGGACCTACAAGAGAGCCAACCTCTTCAACACAATACATGCCACCAATGGGCACAACACCAATGTGGCTTAAGAAAGAGGTCATGTTTAGTAACAAGAGGAAAATATAATTCACAACAGAAGAAGGTATGATATAATTAATAAAAGCAATAAAGAAACCAAGGCCACCTAAGGGTGATGCTAGAACACTTGCCTTCATAATGAAAAATCAAGACTAGGACCTTCTGGCACATAGTGTCATTATGCCTCAACATGCCGACACCAAAGAGCTGACTCAAAAGGACTATTAGATGAAGCAGGTCATATTGGGAAAGCCCATGGTGGATACAATGAAATTCTTGATTACCACGAGCCTTAAGAAAGTATTTTCACACTCGAACAAAGATGAGTTAGACCTAGCTAATCCTGAAATTGCTCTTAGAGATGCATTAGAAATAAAGGAGGCAAGGCCACAAATGGATTCATTTTTGGACGCTTGTCAAAAATGAAGTCACAATTTTGGTAAAAGGAGAGTGCAAATAATTCAAGGTAATTTGAACCTTTTGCACAATATCTAGACTAATGCTGACAAATTGGTTTCTATTATAAACTAATGTTTTGGGTTGATGGATAAGGTACATACTTAGGCCAATGATTTGCAAGTACTCAAATATATTAAAGGGAAATGGTATTGGATTCTTATGGGAATATACTTAGTAGAGGAATTAGATCAATTAGATGACTAGATAGAGAAGATATCTTCTAGACATAAACTCATGTAAGGACTACACAAAGATATTCAACAAATAAATAATGAGACTCAAGAGAGATTATTGGAAGTGGATAAATACTACAACACCACTAGCCTTGAGATTTTTTAAGATGATTCAAAGACTAAGGTTTCCTTACTGCAAATAATAGTTTAGCAATTTAGGGATACATTTGAAAATGCTTCATCATAAGATGATGTAAGACAAGCATTAAAAACTAGACGATCGTGAACTTGTGGGCCCATGGAAAAAAATCATAAGGTTTGACTTTTCAACAATTTTTTGATATCTCTGGGGCATTTAAAACAATATTAAATGGGGAAGTGACCATTGGTGGGCAAGCATTTAAAATTCAATTTTTGGTGAGGGCACAAAAATGAGCAAAATTTTTGGCCACTCACAGGGGATGCAAGCCTACTACGCATATGACCAGTGGCTTGAAGCATCCATTGGGATACAAAGTCAAAAAGATGTAGATCCTATGCACACCGTGAAACTCTAACCTTATCTCTATGGCAACAGCAAAATATTGAAGAAACTCTGCTTCTGCAACTAGAACCAAAAATCAAACATCTTTGTAACCTTCAAAATTTTGAAAACCTGCTATCTTACAGTGAGACAGTTGTGCCCGTGCACTTCTTGGAAAATAGGAAACCAATAGAAAGAAAAACTACTCTAATATGTACAAATATTTACAAAGAGAGGGCTCAAACAAACCCATTGACTGGTTTGTTGAAATAGCTGCCTTTCCTCACCAGTTGATTTCTTCCTTCATACAGAAGGTCAGCTAAATGGATCAGCAAGTATGACAAGCATACTACTGCATGAAACATCTCCTTCCCAATGTTGAAAACAATGAAGCTTTCAAACACTAGGGGTTTTCCTTGTTCAGCAAAACATACCTGCTCCTCTTTGTGATAATCTTCCTCATGCTCTGGAGTGAACATGACTGGGGGCAACTTGTTGATTTTTTGCAGAGCTAGATACCTTATAGGGTATCCTCTTGATGGTGTAAGGCCAAAGGAATCATCCTTAACCACTTGGCTATGCTCTGCAATGATAGTCTTTAACTGGTTTGGAAGTGGCTCCTCCATTTGATTTTTTTCCACATCTTGTTCATGTTGCCCATGAACCACTTCCTTTAGATCTACTGGTATGGTGTGATCTTCCTCTTGTTTTTGTTGTGGAACATGCTCCTCATATATAGGAGATACTGATTCAATATCCATGGAAGAGCAGAGAGCATCCAACTCATCCAAAAGATCATCCTCATCATTGATCTCCTCCATTGCAATTTTGAAGATATCATAGGTTGGAGAAAAACCTCATGCAAGTTAGCATATTCCTCCTCAAGGAAAAAGCTATCCTTGAGGTCTTCTTGTCCATCCTCTACATCATAGAGGATTGTCTGCTACAACAAATGACCCTCTTCCTTCCCTAGCAATAGATCCTCATTCACTGGCAAGGGCTCAAAAGCCATGACTTGCTCCTTAGGAGGAACAGACTTATTGTCTTCTTCTTCTTCCTCAACAAAAGAGGGAAGCTTTTCAGATAAGAGGGTTGGGTCCTCTTCCTTTGGCTCAGCAACCTCCTCTTTGTTCTCCTTAATAGACTGCAACTCCTCACATGGAATCCTTGTGGGTTTGGATTCACTCTCCCAAAACTCTATATTTGAACCATCAGAAGTCCATACAATCAGCCCACCTGGAAATAATCTAATAGTAATAGGCTCGGGGGGTTCATGACTAGTCCAACTCTCTCTTATAGGCGATGGAGGGGCTACAATAGCAGGATCTTGTGAGGGAGGGGGCTTCCTAAAGCTTGGGATGACATATTTGGGAGAAGGGGGGGTATCTACTTCCTTGGTTTGAAAATGAGCTGATTAGAGCCTCATTTCCTACCCTCTTGTTGCAACAACTTGCCTTGCAAGGTTCTCCTCAAAATATCTCTATTTTTCCCTCTCTTCTTTCTCATGTTGGAGGTAGGCCTAGTAGGCCATCTCCTCTTGATGTCTCTCAAGTTCTTGTTGCCTTGGAACCTCATCAAGCCACTCATTCATCTCCTCAAGTTGTCTATCCAAGGCCAATAACTACTCATCTTGTTTGTCTATCTTCCTATCCCATGAATCCATCCTTTTTTGGAATCTCAACAACATATCTTTAAGTTCTTCAATTGAGGATGTTGGGACTAATGGAGTAGAAGCAAGCGGAGGGTCAAAATTTTTAGTAGCTTGGCTATAAACAGCTTGGGGTGGAGATTAAAATTGGCAATATGAGGGCTGAGAATAAAATTTTCATGATATGGGGGGGAATAATGATTATTTTTATGAAATGAATCCATAACAAAGTTTTCATAAAAGCTGCAATTTCATAGAAAACTTGAAAATCACAAAAAGATCAAAGGTGATCTTTACATACCAGCACTATTTCTACTTGAAACCAGTAGATTTGCACTAGAGTCACCATGGTGTTTGATTGGATGCCTCCAAAGGCTAATAGCACTAAGAATAACACCCAAATTCTTAGTGCATCAGAATCAACTGGCTAACTAGTGAACTTTAAATCTTTTGACTATTTGTCCCACTGGGCGTGCCAAAAATGGTTGTCACTTAGGTTTGCACCCTTGTCCAAAGCCTATGCGTGAGGACAACCTAGTGAAACATGGAAACAACCTCCAAGCTGTGGGACTTGAACTATGAGGTTGAGTGTTTGGAGACGCCCGGCTTCCTCTTACTATCAGGATGCACCTAACTAATCTTCAAGAGGAAAAGGGAGAAGGAGAGCATGAAAGAAAATCTACCTAATCTAATCTAAAGAGGTGATGCACCAAAATAGAGTGTTTAGACCAATCTCTGCCCATATATGCACTATTGAACCAGAATGAAACTAAGGATATACACGTTTAGACTTGCTTTAACCAAATAATCACATGCAGATCAAAAAACCAAGATGAATGACACAATGAAGAGAGATTCACTTATATTATCATTCATAGGCCAAGGAGATGCAGTCATGCAAATTATAGATCTCTACAAAACATCAGTGAGAGGCAAAGAGTTCTTGCACTTTAACACCAATGATTGAAGGAGATAAGGCAAAAATCATACAGTTCAAAGGCACAAGGGATTTTACACTGGAATTGTAGAGCAACAACAGAGAACAATAGAGAATGATCGACCTTTTCAAAATCTACAAAAATTGCCTTTATAGTTTAGGCATAACTAAGATTTTCCCTCCAAAACTATCCTACAACCACCGCCATCAAGGCTCTGCCAAGGACAATCATGGAGATCTGAAGAAAATCTGATCTTTTGGCAGATCCAGATGCAATGATTTGGAATAGGGCCTCGAGAAGACAGAAATGGTGCCATTAAATCACTCTAACCAGGTAGATAGATTGGATTGGGGTGGTAGAGTGTTCTCCCGCGTTTAGCATTCATTTCCTAGTCGTTGGAATTGATCATGAAGATTAGATTTGTGTAAAATCTTGGCTCTCCCCTATTCTTGGCTCATGAATCAGTATGATCAGCAGGTCAACATAACCCTGGCACCGAGATGAGCTACATGGACCAATCCATTTACCTCATTTGGCCACCTCGCAGGTCTCCCCACAATTGACCGTATTTCTTCACTAACCGTGCTGGCTCCTCAAAATTTCAACTATGAAGGTCACATTAACTACTAGCGTGTCCAACTATTACTGCCTCCACCAGACCCATTGGGACACATGTCAAAAGGGCACTATGTCACTAACACAAAACAACGTGCATCTTTCCATAGCGACAAAGCATCAATCGTTGATCTGGGGAAGATCTGACGATCGTGAACTTGCGGGCCCATGGAAACAAATCATAAGGTTTGATTTTTCAACAATTTTTTGATATTTTTGGGGCTTTTAAAATAATATTAAACAGGGAAGTGACCGTTGGCAAGCAAGCATTTAAAATTCAATTTTTGGCGAGGGTGCAAAAATAAGCAACAGTAACCTAAGAATATACCTTCATCTCCTTTTGAATCAAACTTTCTATTTCTTGCATCTTAATGAATATAACACCTACTTCCAAATATTTTGAAATAACTTACATTCGGTGTGATCTGCCTTACAATAGGTGTATAATAATCATGCTCTAGGCCATGCTTAGGAATAATGTATTCAATATAAGGATTATTCTTCCCACTATGAGGTGCATTTAATCTTGCCAACCCAAGGACTTATCCTTCAAATGGTCAGCACAGTATGTGCACTAGGTCTCTTAATGAGTCATTATGCTTATGTTGTAGGATAGTAAAATGCAAGAAAAAGAACCTACACTATTGTTGCAGGAAAATAACACACTTAACGGGAACAAATACTAAAAATGTAATTAAATGTTAACATCTATTCCAACTCAGTTCATCTACTATAACTATTCTCACAGATGCTACAAGAACATTCACAAAGTATGATGCTACCAGAAGGAACTACAACTTCTACTTACAATACTAGAAATGTTGGAAAAGAAATCTATACTACTCTAATCTAATCTAATCTAATCCACCTCCCAAGTGGGCCCCCTTGGTTGGCTTCTCCTAAGCTACCAACATAGAATAGAAACCAAAAACTATTTCATTATGTTTCAAAAATTCAATACAATGGAACAATACATAGAACTGTAAAAACAACTCACTACAAAAATTAACAATCTCTTGTCATAAACTTTCTCCTTCTTACTAAACTAACACACATCACCTGATCTCTATAAATAGAAGATCGACATTTATTATGAAACAAAAAAGTAAACTACCTAGCTATAAATCTACAGGAGAGAAAGAAGGAAAATAATAGCTTAAGGTAGGAATAGAAGATAATGGCTTAAAGCAAAAATAATAAAGTTCAGGCAACCGCTTTGACATAGAAATAAACGCAAAGAATATAACAAGTATTCATGGCTCTACCATACTTGTAACTATGTACTTCAGTACCATTATGACTTTGCCACTATGGCTGAACTTCAACGTCCTTCTCCTTGAATGTTGTTGGTTGTTTTCAACATTCATCTTTGAATTCTTCCAATCATCTTCAGCTTCATTGCTAACATGTTAGTTATAATGTAGAGATATTTATAAATAAGCATTATCGAATTAAATTCAAATATAAGAACACATATTCTAATAATTATATGAAATACTATATCATATATATGATATTGGTAAAAGATGACATACTATCTACCCATAGGTTAATCATTGGTTTAGGTAAACATGAGTTCACGAATGTTTTGATAAAAATGAAATAGAGTATTAACAAAGTGTTTAAAACTATCACAAAATAGAGGCAATAATTAGCCTCATCAAGGTTTATGACCATACCAAAGTTCAAAAGATGTCTTGTTTGTTCCTTTCTTCAACTAAACTCAATTGAGGGTGTAAACAGTAGTGACTACAGCTTCCCTCTAGAATGTTTGTATAGCTCCTTTTTCAATTAGCAATGTTCTAGCACAATAAAAAATAGATCTATTCCATCTCTTTGTAATTCCATTATGCTATGGTGTCCTTGGTGCATACTAAAGTCTCTTAATTACATTCACAATGCAATAGTAAGCATATTCATTAGAAACAAACTCACCACCTCTATCAAATCTCAAACATTTCAATTGTTTACCAGTCTCCTTCTCAACTCAAGCCTTATACCACTTGAACATTTAAAATGCATTAGATTTAACTTTTAGAAACATGACCATCATCATCTGTGAATAACCATCAACAAATAAACTAAAGTCGATATCACCATTGTAACTCTCAACTTTCATAGGACCACACAAGTCATATGAACTAACTCAAGAATATCATTAGTTGAACGTGACTTGATAGAAGAACTAGATTTAGTCATCTCACTAAGTTGACAATTTTTACAAATTGCATTATCAATTTGTGTTAGTTTGGTAAGCCTCTCACTTTCTTCTTTCTATACACTTTAACTATATTCTTAAAGTTTACATGACAAAGTCTCTAATGCCACAACCATACATCTTCAACTTTAACAAATAGGCATATACTCATAACTTAGGATCTAGGTAAAATAGATTGCCTCATGTTTGTTCTCCAATTCCAATCAAGTTTCCATCAACATCATAGATCTTCACCATTATATTCAGAAAATCCAATGGATGACCTATTCTATTCAGTTGTGCAATACTCAACAAATCATATTTTAGTCCTTGAACCAAATAAGCATCATCACATATGATCTTATCATTTAGCATCAATGATCCTCTACCTTTCACTGGACATGGAACATCATTTCCAAGGATAATAGTTCCACCATCATATTCTTCTAAGTTATCAAATTTATCAATATCACCAGTCATGTAATGTGAGTAGCCACTATAAATAATTCAAGTATCATTTTGATTAACATGAGAAATAAGATCCTTTTCATTCTCACAGCTTTCTTCATTTGACTTTTCTTTCATAACAACATATACTACTTCCTTGCCTTCATCCTCATCCTCTAATCCTAATTCGGTGTGCTCTTCCTCAGTAATGTAGCAAGACTTATTTTCTTTTTCCTTGTAATCTATATTCCTTTGGTACTTGTTCTCCTTCTTATCATTCTTCTCACTCCTAAACATTACCATGCATAGCTCTGAATTCCTAAATAGAAGATACTCTAATATCATAGATATGCAGTAGGATTCTCGGTACTTTACTTTCAACTTCTTCACCACTCATGACTCCTCCAATATCTTTGATGGCACTAACAACTTCTTTGATTCACTTATTGTATTACACAATTTTCTCTCCTCCTTTCATCCTCATATCATCATAGTTTCCTCTTAGGCTTTTAGCTTTGGCTCTTAACACATTCATATCTCCACCATGCACAAGTATAAGCTTATTCCACATTTCCTTATAGTGTCATAGTCTTTGATATCATCAAAATCAGCATCACTGAGAGAAGCAATTTAAATCATCAAGTTATTTTGATCTTGTTTTGCCATCCTAAGATCAATAGTCATAGGTGGGGTAGAAGGTAAATACTAATGATCTATATAATGTAACACATCATCTTTAATGCTTGATAGGTAAAGTCTCATTCAGCTTTTTCATAATGAAAATTCCTCCCCTTTCAACTTAGGAACCTCTCTCTTATACATCTTTGAATCTTTAGCTCAATTTCCTTCAACTTTCTCCTTCAGGCTATCATCTCTTATACCAATTGTTAGATAACTAAGAGGGGAGCTTAATCAATTATAAATTGTTATCCTACAGGCCTTAAAACACTTTTCCACAAACTTAAACTCCTAGATCTCTTGCTCAATAACCATATCTAACATTAAGTTTAATCATTCAACAATCTCTTAACTTTTTATACAAAGTATCAAAGTAAACATTCATGTGTATACTAGGTTGTAGCAATAAATAATAAACTTGAAATAAACATGCAACACAATAAACATTCACATAAATTCAACACAAGTATTTAATGTGGAAACACTTGTTAAGGGAAAACCACCTAGGAACTAGCAACCCAAAAATTTCACTCTTCTGAAGTGAGCTTTATTACAAGCCTACCTTGTTAAAGGTTACAAATACATTATTAATGTGACCTTGTTAGAGGATTCTCACCAAAGATCATCTAGACCTTATCGCTCCTAAATATTTATAGAGTGCCCTAATTTAAAGGACTTACAAAACATTTAACACAATGTCAATATATAATGGATTTACAAATGTGATTGTTAGATCCACTCAGTTAAGAGATATTCTTCTACAATGGTTAGAATGCAATAATGAAATGATATGTTAGGTTTAACACTTCCTTGCTTATTCAAATATTTTTTTCTTTCAATCTCATTCTTGTTTCTTCCTTCCAATCCCTTTTGATTGATTCATACACTAACACAACAACTTAACACTTCTCTTTCTTAATCTTCACAATACAGTTTTGCTCAGTTCTCCTTTCACTATCATGTTTCTTCTTCAACTTTATACAGCTCGATTAGTAGCAATGAACAATGCATTTATCGCTTAAATAGAAAACTTTTTTCGTTCCTCTAGACCAATTTTTTTGAGTAATCACAATCATTAGATCTTGATCTAGCTAAGATTTATTGAATCTAGACAATCAAGTAACATGCCTTCACCTTGAGATTAGTGCTTCAATTAAAATTGTCAAATCTCCTTCATTAGATCTTGTTTTAATTTCTCCAATCATATATCTCATAATTAAATTCATTATTATCTTTGAAACTTCTCTAACAATATTTATTTTCACTAAATGTTATCCTCATATTAAATATTTTCAAATTATTATTTCTTTTCATTGCTCGATTAAGAATACATTTGCTTGGTCAATGCTAGGCTCGATTAACATTGTAAATGCTCGATTAATACTACACAATCTTCATTTCTTTATTAGGTGCTCGATGAAAACTATAGTAACTTGATTAATATTGGACTCCTTCATTCATTGACAAAATTATCTTCCTTAGACATGATCTCAACACTTAATCAAATTATGTCAAACCAACATTATTCTGTTAGAAAACTTGTTCAAGTACCCATTGAATACCATACACTTATCAACACTTATATCATCATTACACATTCTTCAAATCCTCTTCATCAATCAAATGATATGGCACTTTATTGAATTAACTTAATATCTCACCAATTAAGGATTGACATCAATGACAACATAACTATTGGATTATATAGGAAAGGTAGAATGTTGAGGGGGGTGGTGAATCAGTATCCTCTAAAAACCTTAACTCTTAAAAAAAATATGGGATTCCCTTGTACTTATCACAACTCAATGAACATATATCATGAACCAAAATACTTGAAAATGAAAATAATATTATCTATGCTAACTTGGATGAATTATGAGAACACAAACCATAAAATAATTGATAGATAACGCAAGTATTTGGTCATACAAAAACCCTTGGTTAAAAGGAAAAATGCAGTGGTGATGACACCCACAAATCTATAACTACTGTAGTGACAGGGTGCCTTGTTAGGAATTACGATGTGGTGCCACTTCTGGTGACTTAGTCTACTAAGAGCAATACAATTAGCTCTATTAGGACCTATCTTTTGCAAGGATTTTACAACACTATACAAAGTGTATACTCGGTTAAGAGATTTACAATAAGGTTGTTTAGTCTACCTCGTGAAAGAGTTTAATTTTAATTATAGATAGGAAAGGTTAAGTACTGGTGGGGTGTGAATCAGTACTTAAGAAACTTTTAACTTTCTTTCAATGTTTTAACCAATATCTTGTTCTTTCATTAACCGATAGCATAATCATTAATTGGTTCATATGCATGAAAGTAAATTACAACACATAGAAGAAATTAATACACACATAACACCCATATTTTGGTATTGCAAAAAACCCTTGGTCAAAGGGAAAAACTGTGGTGGGGATGGAACCCATGACTTTTTCACTACAGTAAAAAAGATTTGTTGATTAGGCATATAATAGTGCTTCCTTCTAAGAAACTCACCCTGTAAGGAGTGATTGATATTGTTCTAATTGTATCCTTAGTCTTGTTAAGAGTACTTGGCTAAGATATTGTATCCTTCTTATCTAGGCATTCACCTTGTTAAAGGATTTAATAAAAGCTCATAGACGAACTTAACTAGTCTTGTGAAAGACTTTACAAATCTTGTAGAGAACTGATTAAGTATTTATACAAGATAACTTGACATGTTTAATGCTTCTCCCTTAATCTTATTAGATCCCTTTTTTCTTTTTTCTTCTCTTTGTGATGACTTCTTTCATTGTTCTCTTGTTGTTTGTCATTTTCCTGTATAACTTGTATGTCTCTCAGTGTATCTCAATCCCTTTTATTATCTCATGCTTGATTGCTAACCCTAAACACAACCATGATCAGAACTCTTAGGGTTAATCCCATTCTCAATCTTTTTATTGAATTTAAAACTTCACTCACAAGCTTCTCATAATATTTAGCATACAGTTCTCTTATAATATCCTTTGATTATATAAAATTTTGAAGTAACCCATATACTCTGATAATAACTTTTCCTTAGTAATATCATTAAGGAATAACTTATTGGGTTCATGAAATTTACCTAAAATATTTGGCATCAATGAAAAAACTTGCATCATCATACTTAACAATATTCATGGAAATTCCAACAATCTCCCCCTTTGGCATTGATGGCAAAAAAAAACTTATTGTAAACTAGACTCCCCCATTCATGTTACTCATTGTACACTGATATCCTTTGTTCTATTTCTTCTTATCCTTCTTCTAATCCTTCCTTATGATGATTCTATCTTCACTTTAGATATTTGCATCATCTCCCCCACTTTTTTAATGACATTCACTGCCAGTAAATGTGACCAAATAAAAATATACAATAAAAAGTTTTAGAATTATCTACAACTTGCTCACAATAGTGGAATGCTTTTAATTAGTGAGCTGCAACAATGTTTCCCATGTCTTCTTCAGAACTTGAAGAGTTGGAATATACATTTGAAGTTATGTGGATGTATTCACCATTCCACTCATGACACTATCCTCTAGTTCCTATGAAATATTCTATGCTTCAAATAGATTTCTCTTCATAACATCAATATGTAAACTTATCATGCATTGTAACTTTGAAACTCTTGCAATTACCTTATCTATTTTAGCTATGAGATCTCATTCTTGTGTAACTAACTCCTTAATCCTCAATGAATATTGTACAATATTTTTTAATGACGACAATCCTCTAATATGACTCAGTCTTTCATTTTGAACTCTGATAATGCAGTTGTCTAACTCTGTAGTAAATGTGTCAAGATTGTACAAAGAAATATATTTTCTTATTGATGTATTTACAATCTCCTATACTTCAACAAAGTCTTTCTACAATTTCCCTTCTAAATCTATAAGCTTGGTCTATAGTATTTTCTTTGCTTGCACTTCTAAGTAACATGCAACTTCCTTAGTTAATTGTCCTTCAAGATTTGTTCCCGCTGCTTCCATAGTGTCTAGATAAACTTTCAATTTTCTTTGAACTAGTTTCTCCTTATCTAAAGTAACATCTAGCATAATTCATTCAAACATAAATATATTATTTTTAATACTTGTCTCTTTATTCTTTTTTATCTCCTTTTTTCAATTTTGGACTTAAGATATAAAGCTCTTTTAACTATGCTCTATCCATTTTCTTCAATGTCAACACATTTTCCTTCAGTATATCAAATTGGGGGTCATCGCTAGGTGGGTCATTTTACTCCTCCACTTCTTCTTATTTTTTCCTATTTCCTTTAAATCAATTTATTGTAAGCCTTCTCCATGATCCTTCCTTACATTTTTGTCTTTATCCTTATCATCATCATCATCCTCTTTACCTTTATTAGTTTGCTTCTCTACTCTAACAACTATCGAATTGGATTCATTGGGACCTTTGATTTGAGTGCTATCACTCTTTCCTTGTTCTTGTTAAGTCCTAGAATTTCTATATGGATTCCATGCATCACTACTATCTTTTTGTTCATTAATATTTCCTTCACTTTTTAATGTCTCTGTTGCCAATGTTAAGTGGTGTTGTTTAGAGGATGTAGGATTCTGCTCCTCTTATCTTATCATAGAGTTCAATACTTCTTCTATTGATATCAATAATTTAGTAGCTATATCAAGTGATGGCAAACCAACACTACTTGTTAGTACAATTCCATGTTGGCTTCCTATAGCCTTGTTGATTATTTATACTTCACTTCATTCAATACTAGCAGTGATCTTTATCTTTGTTTCCTTTGTGCTCACAAGTACATGTGCCAAATTTTCTTGATCATTACCTTCAAAATCAGATCCTCCTCATTTTTTGGTAGTATCCTCAATAGTGAACTTGATGAAGGTACGCTCTAATACCATTGATGAAGGTACGCTCTGATACCACTTGATGAAGGTACTCTTTAGTACCATTGATGAAGGGCCACACCACCCTTACCAATTCATAACCAAAAACATAACAATATGGAGACAAAGAGAAGACAAAATTCTTCATAGAGCATGCTATTATTATACTTCAAAATCCTTACAAGTTCTTCAACATGAGAGAACTCCAACTTATTACAATATAAGAGAGCTTTCAACTAGCTTGCACACCAATAGATTCTACAAGAAGATCTTGCAATCAAAGAGCTTTCACTTGAATAATTTTACCAAGAAGAACTTCCCAACTAAGATCTTATATTGTAAGATCTTTCATCTCCAAAGCTTCTATCACAAGAGCTTCCACTAACTAATATCTTATCACTAAGATCTTTTACCTCAAAATCTTGATTACAAATGCTCACATTCCTTGCTTATATAGGTAATTACCACCCAAGATATTACAAACACAACCAAAGTAGGATAAAAGGTAAATACAACTACCTTACAATAGATATTAAATTCCTACTCAGTTACAACTAAGCACCACCATGTGGCCCAATTAGAAAATTATATTGCCCTTGTGGATTACAACAAATCTTACATGCATGATTTAAGGAGCTCTCTACAAACTTCTAAAATGCTACCTACACACCTTGATAAATGAAATGATGACCATTTTTCTTATTTTTCTTTTTATACCTCCCATGCACCTTGGTAAATGAAAAAGCATTTTCTCCATTTTTTATTTTTTATTTTTTATTTATCCTCCAATTTTCATCACTTTCTCTCTCCTTCAATTTTTTTATAAATTTATTATTGTTATCATAGCCCCTTTTCTTCTATGATGCAAGATGTTCCTACATCAAACACCTATGGTAGGAAATAAATTGTGAATAGGAATTCACAAAATGAAATAGCTGCTTTAGATATTTTTTCTTCTTCTTATCTTCCAACACCTAGCCAGAACAAGTATTCACTATCAATATATTCATTCTTTTTCCTTTTCCAACACGTAGCTGGAATAAGTATCTGTTTTTGAAAATATTCCTTTGTAATTAACTTCATCCAAGTATAACTCTCATCCTCCTCCAATCTTGTTGAATTATACACATCTTTAATAAACTTAACAACACCATACTAATCTTCCTTTGCATATTGCACATCTCTAACAAGATCCTCATGAAAACCATCATCATTCAAATTCATTGCAAATTCAATATCCCATGATTCAAAAAAATTTACATCTTCCACATCTTCATCTTTGATTTCTTCTTCGATGTCTTCAACAAGGCATGTAACTACTTCACTTATTAGATCTCCAACCAATGAATTGTACTATTCCTCTACTATTGCAATCTTCAAATCATCTTCATCTACTTTGGGTTTGTAAATCTTTTCATCTTCATGCTCTTGCTCTTCCTTTATAACACATGTTGGATAATCCACTTGATCTTATTTCTTTTCCACATCCAAAGAATTGTCAACATCTCTCTTTTGATGAAGAACACTTCTCCTTTGCAACTCTTCTTCTAGCACATTCATCCATTTCTACAAATCCAAAAAAATTCTTCTTGCTTTCTCTTTCTAAATATTTGAAGTCTAGGAATCCTCAAAATCCATCCAATCACAAAAGTCATCTTCTTCTTTCTCTTCTCCATAATCAAGTCTTCATAAGACAAACTTCATGGAACACAAACACCTTGTGCAAACTACCTCACAATCAGTGATTAGTCTACACACTAAGCTGAAATCACAATCCTCATGCAAACTACCTCACAGTCGGTGATCTATTTACACACTCAAGAACTCCTTCTTGACAAACTTCACCCAACCTAAGGTCATGGTGCAAACTGCCTCACATATGACGATATGTCCACATGCTCAAGAACTCCTACTCTGATACCACTTGATGAAGGGTACTCCCCTCAATACCACAAATATATTTAAAAAATAAAGAAAGAACAACAATTTGCGAGAAAAAAATATGGGCTTCTTATTATCACCACAAATGTGAAATTACAAAATTTTGAAATACAATATGCAAATCCACATGGGTGCCTTCCTTACAATAATTTGCAACATAGAGCTACAAACTATCACCCAGAGTTGTCCCACACAATGTATAAGAATTCCTTAAATAGGAATTTTTACATCACCTAAGAAGTTTCTAGACATCAAACCCTAACCCGTGAAACCAACTACCTCTAAAATTACATATAGAGTTGGCCTAGTACAAATTTGACACTTATTTTGGAAATTTTTGTTGGCCCAACTTCAAAAGGCCACAACTTTATAACTGTTTCTCTGATTGATTGTTATAACTACTTTTCAAAATCCTCAACTTTTGATCTACAAGGCCCAACTAATGTAAGCTCCAACCAACCCCATTTTGGAGCCCATCCAAGGCCTCTAAAGTATTAAACGGTGAGCTTGAAGTTTTTATACCAAAATTACACACCAAAAATCTGCAATAAATCCATGAATACTCATGACATGGCATTGACCCTCAACTTGTAGGTTAATATTGTTGGAAATATAAGAGGATTAGCTAAGACGAGAGGGTTGAATTAGTTAGTACAAAATAAATCCCAGATCCCTTAGATGTCAGTAACAAAAGATAATAATAAAAAATTGAACTCTGCTAATGCTTGGTAAACACACTAAAAATGTTGTAACTCGATAAATACTGAGAATGCTCGGCACACACTTAACATGTAAATCTTAAGATGTTATTTGTGATTAACTTTACTTTAATTTAGTTGCAAACACATAAAATAAATATCATGAACACATATGACACCAAGATTTAACATGGAAACCCAATTTGGGAAAAACCACCAATTGTAACTAGTTACTAATTTTCACTCTTTTGAAGTGAGCCCTGTTAGGAGCCAACCATGTTAAAGGTTACAAAACACACTATTAGGTGCAACCTTGTTAGAGGATTTAATCACCCTGTTAGGAGTGGCCTTGTTAGAGGTCTTTAGACAATTTAATATAACTACCACCTTGTTAAAGGATTTACAAATAACTATTAAGCCAACTCTATTAAGAGATTTAGATCACTACTACAATGGTTAGAGAGTAACAATGACATGACCTAATTTGGATGCAACTGAATTGCTGATTATAGATATAAGTTATGGCTTGTATACTTGATCCTTCCTAATCAAATATATCTTTTTAGCTTCTCAAGGATATTCTACTCATCCTTTTAATTCGCTTCCTCTTAGCATCATTATATCTTCAAATATCATCCATACACCTCCATTCTTCTTTTTCTAACCCTCAACTTGATCTTTTATTTATATCTTCCATATTGTCAAGTTGGCTCAAATATAGCTTAGAATAATTAATATTCATCTTCTCAGTCGGCTAGAACCATCAAATAAATCAATTGAACTCAATATGCCACAACAATAAAATCCTTTGTTAGCCCACCCTATTTGGTAGACACTAACTCAAAAATGATTTTCCTGTGTTAACCAAGTGAACTCAGTCAACACTGCATACTCACAAAGTTCCTTTGGTAACCACATGAGCTTGATTAACACTAGTTCCATCCAACATTTCATTCATTAACCGAGTGAGCACGGTTAACACTCATCTTCTGCAAACTTTCCTTTGGCACCAAAGTGAACTCATTAGACATTGTCTTCTATGCTGGGAAAAGTCTAGATTTCTTGGTAGACACATAAAACTATCTCCAATGCCTGAGTGAGCTCAGCATGCACTGACTAGTAATAACATGAAATTTTGTGTAACATCAAATACAATACATAATTAATCAATTGTTCCAACAAATATATCCAAGATCAATGTCCACCTTTGAAATTAGGGCATTCTAAGCTTGTATGATTGAATTACTAAGTAGAAAGTCTCTAGAAATAACAAATTTGTACTAAGATGACCCTTATTCAAGAAACAAAAAAGGGAAATATTTTGGGTAATGAAAGATTTCTCTTACACCTAGGTTGCTCCTACATCATATATTTTCTTCCTCAAATTTCTTCTTGGCTTCTATCATAAATATGCCTATTAGCTCACTAATGGTGAATACATAATTAACATTTGAAGGTCTTGCATCTTCATAGGCTTGATTTTTATCTTTCTATAACTCTTTAACCCATACATCTTTGATAATTTGAACTAAAATAGGTTCCTCATCAACTAATAGCATTGCATTCAATACCTTAGTTCTAAATGCCTAGTGATAAGTATCCATCCAAACTTTTGTATCATTAACTGATAGGTAAGGACAAAGTTCTTTTAGTATCTACTTTCTTAGTTCTACTCTTTGATTTACAGAATGCAATCTTGCTAGAAAAGTAGTATATAATTCATGTGGCACTTTATCTTTCACATCTCCAGGATACTTGTATGCTTCTCTAAAATTCTTAATCAATGAATCTCAAATCATTTTCTTGTCATCTTTAATTAGATTAGAAAATACATTAGGATACATCTTCCCAACTAAACCTATTTATGTGATGTATTTTGCTAATTCCTTGGGTTTAGAAGGAATCTTATACATTCTTCTACTAGATATTCTACCCCATGAACTCATTTATTTCTCTAGTTGAACTTGTGGTTTCTCTGACAGTAGCGGATTCTTGACTTGACTCTGAGTATTTCTTCTATCAACAACAATAGGTTGAGTCTTCCTTCTCTTGAACACTTTTCCCTTATTACTTTTTATAACTCTTTCCTTAGTTTCCTCACTAGGTGTGCTCATCTCAATTTCTTCTCCACTTCCTTCTTCACCATGCTTAGCTTCTCCAACTGGCTAAATATCTTCTTCTTTTTCTTCCTTACTGGGAAGTATAGTTGAAGTGACAATTTCTCTTGTGTGACTACTTGCACCAATAGGCCACTGGATGCCTCATGTGCAATATCAAATGTTTTCTTCATTCTTTTTTCTTTCTTGACTACTGGGGCCTTTGAAACTTTTCTACTAAAACCTTCTTTATAAGTCCCAAATCGCGTGGATGAAGTATTCCTTGGAAAGCTTAGTATATATTTAGCATAACTAATCAAATCCTCTTCGGTCACTTCATAATCAAGATATGGAACCCACAAATTCCTTGGATCAACTAGATGAGTCCCACAATTATTAGTGTTGGCAAAAAAATATAAAGTATCTTTATAACTTTGCACTATGCCGCCTAGATCCGATAGTGCTCTTGCATTCTTAGTTGAAATTCTTTGAAGTAACTCCACATGATTTCCTTGAATTATCCTCCTATTTTCTCAACATGCTCATTAATTTGATACACAATTGGTCTATTTTCATTCCATTCTACCACTCCTATACCAAGGAAAATTTTCTTAACATAGAAATCAATACATACAAGTAAGGCTCCAAATTTGATATCTTGTTTTTGGTCCTTCTTTAAATTTTCCATATTTACACTTAATCAATTAACAACTATACCTAATAAATCATATGTTTTACCCTGAGTTGTGATCTTGTGTGCTATCAAGATAGTTGTTCCCAATATGTTCTTGGGGCAGTTTGATTCATATATCTTATAGCCTATTATCATTGTTGCAAATCTTGTGCCTCCATAATTGACCTTCTCTATCTTCATGGCTCTCTTTTTAGATTTAGTCTTCATTATTTTCCTCAACTCATTCATATTACTTACTCTTAATGGACATTCATCTCCTTGTGCCAATAGGCCCGTGACTTTTTTGACAATTTCCTTTATAATTTTTACTTGTTCCTCTCCATCTAGCAAAAGTGCTCCATCATGTACTTAGCTAAACACATATTTTATCCATTCATCAATGAAAACCTTAGGTATGTACTCCATATGTGTAAGGCCTTGAGTCTCCAAGTGCTTATATTCATCTTCCAATGCTCTATCTATGCATAGTACCTTGTTATTCATCTCTTTGATTCTTGCATTACCGAGTACCACAACCCTATTATGAATAAAGGTAGTAATATCCCTAGTCAATATCACTCTCGGTGAAAAAAATGATAGAGTTGTAACATCATCTTGCATGCTTTAATCCACTAGATAAACCCCACATTTTGGCTCTAGTCTTTTATTGACGCTTGCAATGAAAGGTTTCTTGGAAACAACTGTCATTTCTTCAAAAAATTTACTAGCTTTTGTTAGTTATAGGAAATACTAAGAGGAGAGGGGGGATGAATCAATATTCCACAAACTTTTTCCTAGCTATGGATATCATTCATAACCTTAGAACTTGCATAAATGAATAAACTGGTCAAGTTGAGTAGTTAACACAACCGTAAAGTAATGCATCATATAACACCATATTTTGTTAACTAGGGAAACCCTTGCCAATAAAAAACCCCATTGGGGATGGTACCCAAAAAATGATCCACTAATCAAAAGTTTATTGTGAAATATATTGACCATGTTAGGTGTCTATTACATCCATATAGTGTCATGGTCCTTGTTAGAGGAATAGGCTTTGTTAGAATCTTGAACCTTGTTAGGAGTTGTTATTACAATTATAAGATGTATGCAAGATGTGACCACTTCCCAAACATGCAATATACAATGATATTTAGTATACAAAAGTATAGATACAATAACCTCTCTCTCAATGTTGATATCTTCAATATCTGATATCATCTTTGTAGTTTGTTGTGAAAACTTTTCATACTCTATCTTTACTCTATTGTAATCATCAAGTTCACATCACAAAACTGTTGAAGTTGATGAAAGATCAACCCCATAGCTCCCGAGAATCACCTACATGCAAACACCTATCATAGAAGAGAGAATCAAAAAGCTATGGAGGCCGGAATTGCCAGATCCATAGATGAGACATTCTTGATGAGAAAAAAGAGAAATTTCTATTATCAAAAGTGAATTAATAAATTACAAAGAGATCAATCCTTATAAAAGGAGATCAAAACCCTAATAGGTAACTAACCTAGGTTGCATTATAATGATTAATACAAAAAATTAATTATTATATGCCCAAAGTTTAGCTTAAGTAAACTAGAGATAATAAGTGGCTTAATAATTAAATCAATATGACTTAATTAATAAGAAAATACTTTATTACTCTAACACCTCCCTTAAGATAAACTTAGGGAGTAGCTAAAAACCTAGAAACTACTACTGAAAGAAGAATTAGGTCCTGACAACAAGGCCTAATGAGGTACCCAAGCACAACCAAATATCTAAAAAAAATGAGAAATGGAAAAAACCCTACTCCAAAAAGAGATGGAAAGAATGCTAAAAAGAACTAGAAAAGGATTGAAGAAACTCTAAACTAGGAAATGTCCCAGAAGATAGGAACAAAAGATAATCATGAAGAACACCACTAAAGCATGAAGTTGCAAACACTACCAAATTGTTGATCTAAAGAACCTCCACTATATAGAACATGACTAGGTAAAGAAGACTAAGTTTGAAGAGTTGATCAAAAGAAGATGGAAGGTATCTTAATGGCCTCCAAAATAAGAATGAAAGAATGTTTATATGGTAAATGATCCATCTCACCGAAATGCATAAGTATCCAGCCACTACAATTGCCTACTACATAGGATCAAATACTAAATACATAGCTCACTCCATCAAACCAAGAAAAAAAAAAAAGAACCAACATAACCCCCTATAATGCTGAGAGGTAAGACATGAACACTGAAATTGAATGTAATATCTCCTGCAAAAAGAAGAATTAGGAACATCGAGAGCGCAAAAGAAGTACAAACACCTATAATGATACATGTCATCAACACATCATGAGGCTAATCTCTTGGAAGGAACATTCACTTGATAAAGCAAGATGATGACTATGGCCAACATAAACACCCCCCCCCCCCGCCAGGCACTTTATAATGTAGTGCAAGTACAACAAAACACAAAGATATGCAAGATCTCAAAATGCAATAGAGTGGCACTTTATCTTAGTGTGTTTGTAAAATACTACAAAAGGATGTCAAAAAAGATCAAAAGAGACATAAGGCTGATGCAATAGATAGTACAACCAATGAAAAATCATTTGAAACAACAAAATCAATCTCCAAACCTAAAATAACCAAGGTATCCATCAGAATGCAAGAAAACAAAAAACTAAAGAGAAAAATTTGGAAAATAGAATCTCTCAAGATATGTCTCCCGAACTGCAAAATAGAACCTCTGACTTTGAATGCATAAACTAACAACTAAACAGCATCAAAAGTCTAAATAAACTACACTATCATGACAGGAACAAAATCAGCTTTCTTGCGATATCTCGTTTGGAAAAAATGAAGTCTAGATGAGAAAGTTATGGCTAAAAAACCACAGCTAGGTAAAAATAAAAGTGTCAAAAAAGAAAATAAAAAATTGATGCATTGGGAACCATGCCAAAATACATTGGGAAGTGTGCCCACTAATACCAAAAATTACATCAAGATTTGCACCCAAAAAAATTATAGTACTACATTGCCTTGATTTGCATACAAAATCTCAATTTTTACACCCCAAAAATCTCGAGATGCATGCCAAAAAATATCGATTTGTGTGCCAAAAAATCTTAATTTTTGTACCAAAAATTTTGATTTTGTACAAAAATTATCGAATTTTGAGCCAAAAAATCTTGATTTGTGTGCCAAAAATTTTTGGTTTTCAAGTCAAAAAATCTCAATTTGCATACCAAAAATGAGAAAATCATCATCTCAGGAAACGTGCCAAATCTGGGAGCAATATTTTTTAAGCCTCAAATTCCAACTGTGTCCAAATTGGACAAATTTTATATGAAAATAGGGGTTTTGGGCGCTCTAAGCTCAATGGTGATGTATGTTTGGGCTCAAAGTGCACCAAAAAATGGTGACCCCCAGATTTAATACAAAAAAACTCTAAAAAATGAAACCCTTCGAAAGAAAAACACAAATTTGAAAGCCAAACCAAGCTTCTCATAAATAAGATAGGGGCATGAAGATTTGGAGCTCTGATACCATGTTGGAGTTGATGAAAGATCAACTCCACGGATCCCAAGAATTACCTATATACAAACACCTATCACAGAAGAGAGAAGCAAAAAACTATGGAGGTTGGAATTGCTAGATCCATAGATGAGACATTCATGATGAGCAAAAAGAAAAATTGCTATTATCAAAAGTGGATTAATAAATTACCAAGAGATCAATCCTTATAAAAGGAGATCAAAACCCTAACATGTAACTAACCTAGGTTGCATTACAATAATTAATAAAATAATTAATTATTATATGCCCAAAGTTTAGCTTAAGTAAACTAGAGATAATAAGTGGCTTAATAATTAAATCAATATGATTTAATTAATAAGAAAATACTTTATTACTCTACCAAAAACAATAGCATAGATATCATAATAATCATACTTAAATTCACATTTCAAATCTTTCCTTTATACCATAATATTTTGTTATGTTAGCCTTCATACTTTCACACATGTCCCAAAATATAAAACTATACTTTTCTCACTTATAGTAATGACATCCACAAAATATTATATCTATCCATTACTATACTTTCACACGTGTCCCAACTAATATCACAATTTTAAACTTTAACCAAATGAGCAATATAATAAGAAACCAAAACAAGATACTCATGCACAATAACACCAGATATGTTAACTAGGGAAACCCTTGATTAGAGGGAAAACCCCAATGGTGATGGTACCCACAAGATGATGTACTAATATAAATATTCCTTGTTAGAGGATGGACCTTGTTAGTAGTCTATAACAACATTCAGTACATATCAATCCTTGTTAGGAGACTTTGAATCCCTATTAGAAGATTCCAACCATGTTAGGAGTTGTGCCAACCCTATTAGAAGTTGTGGAAGACAGTTGGACCCACTACCTAAACAACTTCAAGAGATCAATGAACCCACTATCCAAATGATCTGTACATTATTCCTTGCACAATAATAGAAATGAATAGTACCACTTATTCCTCTTTTTACATCTAATAATCCCTTAGATCACTTACTCACATTCAGTAAACACTCTGCTCCTTTTCTCATTTCACACTCAATACAATGATCACAACATGCATACTCATATTACAAACAAGGGAAAAAAAATTTCTTTTATACCATATATTCAAAATAATTCCTTGAGTCGACCTTGAGGCTTTCCCAATTAATTATAATAAGAATTAATTAATTTACAATTAGAATAACACTATTGGCTCACAGTCTATGGAACTTCTCACACATATGACACTAGGGCTTGTGCATCCACTGACTTCATCATCAAACTATCATCAGTCATTGGTTGACCACTACCAAAAGATATAATACAAACATCAAAAATCACTTCTCAAGTACTCAGTCTCTATATAGCTCTTTGAAAATTAGGTACAACTTTCGTATGTCTTTGACTTATGTGTTGTGCATTGAACCAGTTGGCCTAGTTTTTCACTTTGCATAATTTTGTTACATTTTATAGTGAAAACCCAGTGTTCTAGTGTTTAAAGGTGAAGTGTGCTAAAAAAACCCTAGATGAAATTGTTAAAAATTCATAAAACTTTTGTTGTTGTGTCCTAGCCTTCAAAGAATTTAGAAAGTAATGTTTTATTTGAAAATAGTGTCGGAAGCTTTTCACTTTAGGGTTTTATCTTTACTTTCTCTCATATTTATTTTAAATTACTTTTCTAGAAAATATATCTTTTCCCATAAACCATTGTCTTAATCGTGGTCCTTACCCTTTTTTAAATCCTTAATATGCGTTGAAGCATTTTAACCATTGGAGGGTTTACATTTGCTAACCATTGATCTTAGAAAGATCAACGATGAGTGCTTGCCTGAATTGCAAACGTGCTTGACCTTTATCAAATGTAGGAAAATGTATGATTGCCACATAGGCCTTTGTGACTATAGTTCCTTAATGCATCGCAAAAGCTGGGTGTGTTAGATAAATTTTCAGGACTGTCAGATGGTTGTTAGTGCACATTGGGAATTTCAAGCCATCTCATTGGTCAAACTAAGTAGTGGAGTTTCTTTTAGGTAATATAACATTGCATTGTTGATCTTTCGAAGATCTATGGTGAGTGATTCTCATAATGTAAAGATGTGCGATGTTTATGAAATGAGGAAAAGTGCCCTAGTGGCAATTGTATTTGGTGAGGTCATGCACCCCCATTTTGAAAAAGGTGGTAGTATAATTGGAAACTATTAGGACACATTGGAAAAGGGTAACTCATTTCATTGGTCATCTCTGCTAACTAGATCATGAAAAGGGTGAGTTGCATGGGACCCTTGATCTTGTAAAGATCAATGATTTGCACTTTACTGCTTTATGAAAGTATCTAATGTTTAAACAAAGTGGGGAAGCACCTAGTTGCCACATGGACAAGTGGGGCCAGTTGCTCAGAATGTTTCTTAGTCACATTGAGTTGGAGCACATGTTGATATGGTTTATCCTAATTGGTTGAGTGGTCTACATGTTTATTGAGCTAGAAGGTGATTGTATCTATGGGACCAAGATTTTTAAAGAAAACTTATAAAGTTATAAGGATTTTCATGATCACCGATCTTAGAGATTGACGATTAGTGCTTTCTTGCAATATGAAGGTACCCAAATTTTAATGAATGTGGGGAAGTGCCTTGTTGATGCATGGCCACTTCTGAAAAAGGGTTAATGTAATCTTTTTGGTTTCAAACTAAGCCATTTGATTCTTCAAGATTGATGATGGAATTTCAAACTTCACAGCACGACATAGAATGTGACTATTGAAGCATTAATTCTAATCAATGTTATTTGTGTGAGCTTAATGTTGTAATAAAATTTCAAATTTTCCATTATTAAGCAATAAGGTTACAGAATTTTTAGAGTGCAAATATTTCCAGAGCTAAGGATGAAATTTTCGAAGGGTTTCAACATATTGCTAAGTGATTTCTAGAGAAGAAAAAGTAAGAAAAATGGGTAAGTCTTCTGAGCTTCTAGAAAATTGAGAAGTTTTATTTGTAGTAAGGTAATTTTCAAACATGCCTCCATGAAAGGAATTTTTGGGGAAAGTAAATTAACTGAAGAGAGTAGTACATGATGATTTCCTAGATTAGATGACATAGTCTATGAATGAGTTAGCTAGGGGAAAGGAGCTTATTCCAAAAAGCCCTAGGTTATTCGTCAGTGAGGGTTTTTACAATAAAGAAAACTAGTTGAGGGATGATGAAGTGTCTATTGGAGGATTGGTGCTTTTTCACAAATGGTTTACAGAGAGAAAGTTAGATACTCCCTTAAACAATGTATGGGAATTTGATATAGGTAAATTGATTATCCCAGAAGTGTTCCTTGATGATGACTTGTTGGCAATAATGGCAAAGAAATATGACCCAATTACTGGAATTATGAAGAATCATGCAGGTGATAATCTCTTTAGGGTTTCACTAGAACTAATTAGAGAAGTTTTTAAGCTAAAACCCTAACCATGCAGTTCATGAAAAGATAGACATGGAAGGCCTCCAAGCTAGGTATGATGTGCAAAGAGTATATTTAAGAGGAAGACCATTGCAAGAACATTTTGTAAAGATTAGATCATTACCCTTGGTTACACAAAACACTCCCGAGCCTTTGTTGAAAAAATATTTCAACCCTAGAGCACAGGCCTTGTATTTTTCTCTCTGCGAGATCTTTGGCACGGATGAGAAAGACCACATCCCAATCTCCATTGTTTTCATTATTGCTCAAACTTTTCAATATGGAATGAGTTCAATTTTTTATTTTACTACTCACTTGGCTAAAGAAATTCATAATGGATTAATAGGAATTGAAAAGGCTAAGGTTGATAAGCCCTTCTGCTGGTACTCCATGCTTATGTACATATGTTTGTACAAAGGAGTCACTTTTTTCCTCCAGAGAAATGAAGTTAGTAATAGAAAGAGATGGAGAAAAGTTCCCTATCCAACTATGGAGTGTAGATGTGACATGGGAGGTGACCGATGCCAGCTTTGTCTAATTTGATAGAGATTTTGCTTTGAGGCTCAGAATGTTGTTAATAGGGGATAGCCCAAGAATACCACAACCTCTGCTAGAATTGATCAGACCAAAGGATCATGCTAAAGGAATAATGGTGAGCCATAATTGGGGAGACATTATCCCATATGCAGTGTCTATTGTTTTTAGAGTTTTTTGGTTTTTGGGGAAAACCACACGTGTTACCTTATCAAGTGCCTTTAAAATTAGGAATTTTTGAACTTTTGTGGTAAATTGGATTAGTTGAGGAGAGAGAGTTGTTGGGTAAATCTAATGGTACATTCTTTCCCCAACTTAATATTGGTCATAATTTTGTTTTTGTGAAGAAGGGATTGAGGAATTCAGAGAAATTTTTAGATAAATATCAAATGGTTCAATTCCATGCCTACTTCATAGATTTAGAGGGATTTTATGACCTCTTTAGAGAAAGAATTAAGGTGAAATTTCATAATCAAATGGTATACTTTCCTGAAGACATAGTTAGAAATAAATTTTCATTACAAGAGCAGGAGCTTAGGAAGGAAAAATGGAAAGTATACAGCAAAGTTTTAGATTTTATAAATGCTTTTGAGCCAGATTATGATCCCTTAGCTGATAGGAAATATTGGGGTATGAAAGTAGATATGCTAATGGATAATTTTGGTAGAATTATGCAAACATTGAATCAAAAGAGAGAAATGTTGACACAAGCATACCCAAACAAAACCATTGAGGTGGAAAGGAGGCTGGCAAGCAAAATGATTTTGAACCTGGGTACATAGTGGCTAGGAATGTGCAATATGTTCCTCCATGCAAAAGACCAAGGTCTGAGAGCCCACCCAACACACATGCTCCTAAGAAACAAAAATTAGAGCAAGGATCATCTTCTAATGTTGAAGAGTACTCACCTACCCAGACCTCACTTAGGATAGATGATGAAGTATCCTTGAGAAAATAGCTAAGACAAATTGGAGGGGAGAGGGACATTTTGGTCACAACTGCAAATATTGAAGAAGGAGTACCTAAAGAACGTCCTATGCCTACACTAGCTCTCACTATGGGAGATTATAAAGGTAAAGAAATAGATCCTATGATAGCACAAGCTACTAAAACTTGTATTGATGATGAGATTTTTGTAAAATCTAGATCTTTTGCTCAATTTTTATGGAGGAGAAACATTGATAATTTTGAGGCTAAGTGTAAACTCATCAAAGAAGAGCAACCTAATAAAAAGGACTCTAAAATTGAAGAGGAATTCAAAGCTACTTTTATGGAAAATTTTGCACAGGTAACCCCTGAAGGGGGAAGACAATTGTTGACAGATTCATAAATTTTGATTTTATCTTAATAGAACATAACCAATGCTATGATTTTTGATGTTGTGAGAAAAGAAAAGGATACTCAGTTTAAAACTAAGAAGGAGGTCTTGCAAGAACATAAGGGATTGAAATTTATTAATGGTCATCAAGAATTGGTGATATGGTCCATTGAGAAAAGAGACAAGACTAGAATATAGGCAGTTTCAAATGTTGATCATACAGGCAACCTAATGGTCTATAGAGTAGAAGAGGTGGATAGTGAGAATGTTTCAAGAATGACCAAGGAAATGGTGAATTTTGGGATTGTTGTTGTAGAAAAGGAAAAAAATAAATTCCTTGAGCTCAATGCTAAATTTGAAGAGATGCTCAAAGCATATGAGGAAAGAGGGAATAGGATACATCAGTTAGAAGCTCAAGTGGCCCAAATGGATAAGCAACTTGGAAAGAGAAAATTAGGAGAATCTAGCCAGCCTAGGATTGCTTATCCCCCTTGTCCCCCAAATGAACCTTTTAAATCAACTCCCCTTGTTGAACTACCTAATACCCCATAGAGATTAGAATTTTATACTGCTACGGAATTTGAGGAAGAGAAGAATAAACTCTAGGCATTACATGTGGAGCTAAATGACCTATATCAGGATAAGATTAGGAAAACAATCTTGTATCTGGTAGATAAGATTGATTGGCCAACATTTTATGAACAATTGGTAAAAATAATGGAAATGTGGAATGAGTTAAAAAGTGGTGAAGATGCTTTGAAGCCCATTATGAGTAAATGGGGTAGTAGGGATAAGGATATCACCCTTTTGTTTGTTTCAGTCATTAGTCTATCTTGTGAGCAGATAGAAAAAGCTTTTGACATGACTAATGATCTATCTAATTTTGATGATAAGAGGGTTGCAGTACATAAGAGAATAATAATTTGTTTCTCAAAATATCTTGCTGAGAAATTTGAACTTTTTCCCCATGCACTTAAAAAGGTCGATAAATTAAAAGGTAAGGAGGAATGGGCCAGAGAAATAGATGATTTATTATGCCTCAAGATTAATGGAGTTGTAAGTGAAAAGGGGCATAATTGTGGGCAATGACAACAGAAGAAATTGTTAAATTTCTAATTTTTTATAATTCTATCAGAGAAGAATTTGTTGAAATAAATAAGTTAGGAGAATATATGATCAAGAAGCAATGAGAGGTTTTGAGTTTTGATTAGTTGGATGACACAATTTTTAACAAGTGGATGGAAGATTTTGTGCACTCAAAACAGTTAGTGATTAGTGAGACTGATGAAGAGGAGATGGACCAAGATGAGTTGCAAACAACTAATACATCAGTTAAAGTAGAAGAAGACAAAGATCAAAAATCAACTGCAGTAATAAGCACAGATGCCCAAATTGATGACTTGGTAGTAGGACAATTGGGTATAATTGTTAGTTTGTCAGTTCATGATGGCGTGGATGGAGAGCCTCGAGTTGAAGTAAGTTTTCAAACATCAGAACCAGGTCCACCACAAGCAAGTCCATTGGTTACATCTTCCGAGGAACAAAAACAATAAAGCCAATCATGAACCTCTCAACAACAAAAAAAGTGTAGCAGAAGTGGTCCCCACAAAGGAATATTCATGATGTAAATTATTGTGTTGCACCAAATTTTGTCTTTTGTGATAGTAACCTTGTAAATATATTTCTGTCTTAAGGAAAGTTGTCAGTACTCTCTAAGCCTAAAGCTTGTTGTATTTCACACTATATAAGTGAGATTTCAAGGCTAGATGAGGGGTCCAAACTATTGTATAACTTTTAGTTTTGCTAGTTTCATTTGGTCCAGTTTTCTTGATGTCAACTCTGTGACGTATTTTCTTTGCAATTCTAATAATACATAAATTTTCCAAGATCATGGTGTCTTGTTTTGAGTTGTATTGAGCTCTACTCCACTATTACATAATTTTCAAAGAGAATTAATACAAAGATGAATGATCACCATATCTTTTCTCTTTGAATCTCGTCTCCATTGTTATTGACTGGTTATTTTGAGATTGCATGGGCAAATCTTGTTCAATTTAATGCAACTAGGATAGGTTGTATGCCAATTCCCTATTTCTTTTGATTCAATGAGTTAAGTAAATGCTTCAATGATATGATAGGATTTCCAAATAGTAATAAGGATATGCATAAGAATGAGTTTTAGGGAAAATTGTTGATAATATTGATTGTAATGCAATCAATTAGGTCAAAATAGTTGGATAGACTCTAAATCCCAATGGATGAGGCACTGATCGATAATTTCAATTAGCATATGAAGATATCATGGATAAAAATCAAGCAAAATATTAAAATCAAAATCAATTTTACTTTAAATGCATGAAGAATATCATAGCTGGTCAATACTTGTTTCCATTTAATCTCTATGTTATAGTTAGTTGTTGTTACCTATAATTACTTATAAATTTGAGAAGAATTATGACCAATCTAATGTAGGGAATGAATATTTTAATAAAAAATCATTGAATGAGTAAAGTGTGAAGATAGTATCAAGTTTTTAATCTTTTTATCCCTCGGGTGCACCCGCCTTGGTTTTGCAGAGCCAAAAGAGTAGAAAATCTTTATGATTTTGTTAAAGTTGGGTCCAAATTTGAAGACCATCTAGTTAAGCATAGGACGTAGCTAATCCTTAGGTCATTTTGATCTTCATTATCTTGGTATTAAGTATTTTGTTGATTAGTAGTGTAAAAAGCACCAACAAAACCTTCACATTAGGACATTGTACTGAATATGTCCATGAATGTGCATCACCAGACAATCAAAACATTTTTTGTACAAGTAAGATCTTTGTCTGCTAATATGTCAATCTACAAACTTATTGTTATGTTGACATCAATGACAAACACAGTCATGAATGCAACATGTCAATACTCTCCAATGCTTAGGATACTCCCCCAATGTAGTATCATCAACATCCATGCTAACAATAATATCTCTTTCCATACTGACTTGCACACTTAGGTATGGTATCCTGACATACTATATTATCACTAGGTAATTATGCACATGCCAATAATGTCTTTGTGAAGCATGCCAATCAAAATTGTGCTTATACTAATAGATAACCTTCATGATACTTAAAACAAATTCTAAGTCTAATTGCCAAAACTTTACCTCCATACTTTTCTCACTTAACACTAAGTATATGTTGCCATAAATGAGAACCTCATACTATCTAACCTAGCCAAATTTCCAATAGCTATAATATATACACCAAATAGAATATTTTCCTATTGCAAATGTTAGGGCACAAATCACTCCATTTAGTTTCTTTCTTTTCAATGGGTGTAGTAAATTGGTTCAAATTTTTCTTACACTTAGTAAATTTTAGAGAGAAAGATGTCAAAATATTTACCTTTTCATGTTCTTATAACATAGAAAGCAAGTAAATGGTTAATTAATAAGTAGGAGATAATTTCCACAGCAAGTCAAATTGTGATGTTGTTATCAGGATTTAACTATGTGATTTTGAGTCAAACTCATTGACCCATGTTTCATGAGTGGTGATTCAACACGAATCCATCTCTCATGATAATAAATAGAACATTTAACACTCATTGGATCTAGGTGATGCTCACAAGGGTGAAGCACTAGGACTTCCCAAGAGGTCACCCATCCCAGTACTACTCTAGCCTAAGTGTGCTTAACTACAAAGTTTTCTCCATGGTTAAACCCAAAGCTTGTAACCCCATTTGAAAAACCTTCACCAAGTGTTGTGACTTATGAACCATTCATTATAAATCCCCTTAAGCTCATCAATTGATAAGTAGGAGATAATTCCCACAAGTCAAATTGTGATATTGCTATCAAGATTTAACTGTGTGATTTTGAGTCAAACTCATTGACCCATGTTGCATGAGTAGTGATTCAACATAAATCCATCTCTCATGATAATAAATGGAAAACTTAGCACTCATTGGATCTAGGTGATGCTCATAGGGGTGAAGCATCGGGACTTCTTGGGAGGTCACCCATCCCAGTACTACTCCAGCCTAAGCGCACTTAACTATAGAGTTTCCTCCATGGTTAAACCCAAAGCTTGCAACCCCATTTGCAAAACCTTTGCCAAGTGTTGTGCCTTATGAACCATTCATTAGAAAGCCCCTTAAGCTCATCAATTGATAAGTATGAGATAATTTCCACAGCAAGTCAAATTGTGATATTGCTATTAGGATTTAACTACGTGATTTCAAGTCAAACTCATTGACCCATGTTTCATGAGTATTGAATCAATATAAATCCATCTCTCATGAGAATAAATGGAACTCTTAGCACTCATTAGCTCACACAGTTAAATCTTGATAGCGATATCACAATTTGACTTGTTGTGGAAATTATCTCATACTTATCAATTGATGAGCTTAAGGGGCTTTCTAATGAATGGTTCATAAGGCACAACACTTGAAGGTTTTGCAATTGGGGTTGCAAGCTTTAGGTTTAACCATGGAGAAAACTCTATAATTAAGCATGCTCAGGCTGGAGTAGTACTCAGATAAATGACCTCCTGGGAAGTCTCGATGCTTCACCCCTGTGAGCATCACCTAGATACAATCAGTGCTAAATGTTCCATTTATTCTCATGAGATATGGATTCATGTTGAATCACTACTCATGAAACATGGGTCAATGAGTTTGACTCAAAATCACTCAGTTAAATCCTGATAGCAATATCACAAATGGTTAATTAATTAATTTATGCAATTACAATATTAACTATTCTCTTATAGTCTTCAAACTAATATAATTTACCTTTTTCTTACTGATAGCATTGTACTTTCTTACCCATCACACTTCTCTATCTTGTAGGGGACACAATAGAATTTTACCATTATAAACAATTCCTAAGCAGTACTCTTATTGTCTTAGTTCAAGGATGTTCCTTCTTGACTTGATTTTTTTGATTTTTTGTCAGATATGCTCCTTTCTTCCATCTTTATCCGCACTTTTTTAACATTGTCCTTCGATGTCCCAATACCTATTAATTTCCTATCCTGAGTTTGTTAGTATTTATAGGCTTATGATGTATGACCATATTTATGACAGGCATAGCATGGTATACCAATCGATCACATACCCATACTTCCATCTATAAACCTACACTCTCTTGTCATGTGTCCAAACTTTCTACAATTCTTACATTGTAAGTGTCTTGGTTTCCTTGTTGGTGATGTTTCATTCATGAACTTTTTAGCTTTGTAACCAAATATGTTACAAGTATAGCAATGACACATAAAGCTTCTATCAGTTGAAGTGCTTGATGTTCTCATTTTGTAGTCTCTCATTCTGTGTCCGAATTTTTAATAGTTGTAGTGGTAACCATTAAAGGATTTTTCTAATGAGATATTTGATGGTCTACTTCTACAAACATTTTTCATATATCCTAGTTTTTCACAATTGTAGCACATGTGTTTCTTATGCTAGCTATTGGTTGGTTGAGATATATTTTTAGTGGCTAATTTGGATGTTTCACCAATTTTGAATTCGTTGTTATCGATACAGCCAAGTATAGTTGTATCATGTGATTTTCTTTTCCATTTTCATTTTTCATCAATCTTCTTCATGCTTAGATCAAACTCAGTAAGTTTTTCATTCACCTCTTGTTCTATCTTTAGTTAGTTTGCCAGATATTCTACTTTCTTTCTCAATTTCTCATTCTCAGCAAGGATTTGTTGATTTTCTTCATTTGTATCACACATGTAACCATTTAATGTGTTCTTTTCATGTTGTAGTTGTAGGATTATATTGTTCTTATCTTTGATTCCCTTTTCTATATTTTTCTTATCAGCTTCTAATTTTCCTTTTCCATCTTTGATAATTTTCACTCTTTCTAACATTTTAGTCATTCTTAAAGCTTGAATTTCAAGTTCCCTTTTGGCTTGTTGTAGAATTTCCTCCTGGGTAGTGTTTTTATCTAAGAGATCATCTATTGCAGCATCAGTTTCTTCAGAACTTGTACTATTTTGGGAAAGTTCTTCAAGATCCTCAAGACTAGTTTGCAATCTTTCTAATAGTTCCTTCATTTTTGCAAATAAAACCTTTAGCATTCTTGTTAGTTCATAATCTTGTTTGTACACCAGTACACAATATGTAGGACATGTGTAATTCACATAGTCTTCCAATAACTAATTTTAAGAGCAACCTCCTATGAATATGATAATTCCAAGACCAAGAGTTGTATTTTATCAGCCTACAAATAGAGCAATGTCTAGGAAGATGCACCTTCTCTTGCATAGAGAATGTAAAAGCCTCTCTCAACATCCTACAACCATAAATATGGACCAATAATAGAGTGCCAAAATAATGTCGACTAATATAAGTTAGAGTTAAAATTTTTAGCTTAATTGTTTTATTAAGTTACCCTTTTATGCCTTCTTAAGATTTCACTTTATGCATTGTTCATATTTAATAATTATTTTAATTAATTAATATTTTCCCTTAAGGTTTTCCTTAGGGTTGCATGATCTCCTTTTATAAGGATTGATCCTTTCTATTCTATAATTCAATTTAATCCTTTGAGAAATATAGTGGTTTCATATTTTCAAAGTAATCTTCCATTCTTCCTTATGTTGGATTATTTTGCATGTAGATGATTTTTGAACTCTATGACATTGGTTTTGACACTTCTACAATGTATGTGTTAAAAAATATGCATATTGACTTGAACTAAAAAAATTGAAGGATGTGGGTGATAACATCACATTACTTATATAATCTTATGAATAAATAAGTGCTAGTTATGCCGAAGGTGTTCCTTTACTGGAGTGACAAAACTTCATTATAAAATCAACATTCCATAATCTTTTTAACACAGAATGCAAGACGATTGAAACAATCTATATCATTTATTTTGATATCGAGTATAGGGAAATTATTGGAGGAATTGTCACAATGTCTGGAAGGGTTGGTAACCCTATGGAGAATGTTGCAAAGCTCCATTTACAAACATTAGTAGTGGTTTTTTTATCAGCACACAAGTAGGTTATACTACAATTGACAATGCCTTCATTTGCACCTTTATTGGCAATGTTTTCTCTACATTTTCCTGTAGCGATGACATGATTTGAGAGTTATTTTTTTAATTCAGGCTCTACCATCATTAGTAGGATGAAATATCTCTCTACCATTTTACTCACACAATGTGTTTTCCTAGGTCTATTTGTCATGAGTGAACTTAGTTAAGTCTAAGTTTTAATCAAACAATACTACTTCTAAGGTTGTCTGTCACTATTATGTCCCTCTTTTCTAATTAAATGGAACATGTTTGATCTGCATCTTCTACTATAGTCTATAAAGGTATTCTTGCAATCTTCGTAAGTTTCATTCCTTCAGTTTGGTGTTGCAAGCACAACATTTTCATTAGGTAATCTAATCTAAATTGCATTTATGTTTGATTCTAGAAGGCTAAAAAGCTTTATTATAAAAAGGAATGTTTCATTCTATGTGTTGTTTAATTCTGTCCATTTATAACTCTAATTTTTAGTTTATAAATCAGTAAAATATTATTTTGTCATTTTTCTCAATGTTTTTGTCTTAGTTGGCTTCCTTTCTCTATTTCAATCTTTTCATAAATTTGAAAGCATTTCTACGATCCTTATTATTTATTTTTCCACTCTTGTTTTCCTCAATTGTAGATAGATGGTTTTGTTGTTTTTCTTGGTCGGTCAAGTTAGGATATTTAGTTGTCATTTGTTTGTTTTGGATTATTATGTACTGCCTTGCATTGGTTTGGAAAAATGCAATCTCCCTATCTATGATCTTCCCCACTCGGCTGAAAAAAAAATTCCTCCTGAAGTCCTTAGATGATGTCATTTAAATGTTCTTTATTAAAGTTTATCTATTTATGTTTTTGCAACTTCCAGCTGGTAGACTCTCATTTATAGTAACATTTTATCACTTTTGTACTTGATCAATTCATGTAATGAAAGAGTTATTTGTTCTTGTGTAACTGCAGTCACTTGAAGGGTCATGTGTCGTAGCATAACTTGTATGGTCACGATCACCTCTTCATTTTCAAAGGCAATTAAGAGTGTACTTCTTAATATTCTCGAGGTGATGCCTTCTTTTATTAGATATTTTTGGTGTTATAGTGAAAGTGGTGTTCTATAGGAGTAATGCTTGCTTCCAATAGTTACATATTATTGTGTTGCAGAGTTTTCCCATATGCTATGCTTTCATGGTATCAAAGAGGATTCATGAACTATATACAACAAAATGTTACTGTTTGGGAGAATGTAGGATTTTTTGCTTCATCTTACGAGACCCCATTAACAATGCCATCATAGTCATTCCAAATATTGTGTATATTGGTACATAATTAGGTTTCAAAAAATTATTTCATTTCCCACTAAAAATGCTAGTACCCAATTAATTTATACCAATGACATAACAATAAAAATCACTGTCAAATTCATATTAAAATTGTATTGATGCTTTAAAGGTTTTTTCATTTATCTTTTATTATTGAAGTAAACTTTTTTTTCACCGCTAAGCAATTTTCTAGCAAATTGAACATTTATAAACCTTCAAACATATAACAACTCAGATGGGATTGCAATTTAGACTTTTATTATATCTCTTATGAATTTTATGTTGCAATATTTATAATAAGAATTTATTGTTTACACAATAGAAATTAGTTTTTGATAAAAATATATTGAAAACTTAGCTATTTTTAAGTTGCATAATATTTATAGATGAAAAGTTTGTTAATCTTTTTTAATTTTAAAAATTAGTATTTATCTATAATATTTATTAATATATAAAAAAAATTAAATGTTTGTAATTTCTCATTTTATATATATGTTTATTTATATTATTATACTATTTTAAATTATATTATATTTAAAGTATACAAATATAAATAGAAATATACATAAAGATCAATAATATTTATACCATAATTAGATTTTAAAATGATGTATTTATTTAGTCTTAGAAATATTTGTAGTTTTGATCTATAATGCTAATTGGATTTGTAACCAAAGTTTAAGCATAATCACACACCTAAGAAAAATATTATTTTAATTTATGTATGGTCACAATGGAAATTATTATACCTACAGATACAAAAGCCTTTAAATTTTGGTGTATATTTTTACTAGCATAATATTATCTTTGATATTATATAAATTTTTAAAAATAAATTCCTTATACACTTTTTCTTTTTTTTTATATTTTTTTATTTTTTATCCTAATTAACCTTACATATCTCTTCGGTGTTGCTGATGAATTTTATATATTTAATTCAGACAATAATAATGAAAGTAGTGAATCATGAATGCTTCTAGTTGCAGTCTATTTGATTCCATTACTAAACTCTCTAAAATGGTTCCAACATCAACACTTAAGGTTTCCATTTAGAGAAGTACAAATATTCAGTTGTTTCAACTTTTAATTTATGTGTTAATCATTACTTATAGTTTTATTAGTAAAAAATATGTTTGTAATATGTGATATTACGTTAGTTAATATCATTATTTATGAAGATTAAACAAATATTTTGTGCTATGATGTTTTCTGCAGAAGTTCTAACACACATAATTGTGATCAAACAAAGCTTTTGATATTCTAGATTCTACATTCAATCACATCAAGGTATACAAAAAACTACACCTATTTACACGGCCCCTGAATTACAAATGTTTAAAAACTTGATAGGAAGTATCAATATCATTAATTTTTTTAGAAAAATTAATTACTTTTCAAATATTAGACTTAGAGAAAATACATTGATATACACCATTGAAAAATTATTTTATTTTCACATTCATAATTACATTTATTACATAATACGGTTCTTTTTAGTTTTATATTGCATTCATTATTACATTCATACTTACATATGCTTGTCATGACCCCAAATTTAAATATATATGAATATTTGATTAACATATTATACAATGATAATAACTAAGAATAATAATATTATAATCCATTATAATAGTGATATATTAGAGAATGTAAACAATATATAAGATTATAGCATAATTTTAATGTAAAATATTGTATTAAATAACAAATAAGTAGTTTGATTATAAATGATATCAAACACTAATAATAATTTTTATAATGCATCTACATTGGATAATATTATAATATAATTGAGAATTACATATTATTATAAATAATATACAAAGAAATATACTACATAATAGTATTATGAATAATGATATTATTAATATAATATATATATATATGTTATATGTTATAATTACATTATAAATCTATAACTGATAGTATATCTAAACTATTATCACATGGGTAATGAATTGATTAACTAATTTAATATAACAATGTACTATATTATGATCTAATAATATAGTTAATATAATCAGTTAATATTAATGCAAGAATGATTGTGAATCTATCACATTATTAGTAGATTATTCATCGACCTCCATTCTAGTATTGAATGAGTTGATATTTGAAATCAAAATAAATCGACATTTCATTGATTAGAATGATTCTTCAATACTACGTAATTATATTAAATGTATTAATATCATGCCATTGTATATACGTATCTTAATACATCCATATTACCCTATTCTTATATCATACTTTAAGAGGGAATCCTATAATTGAATAAATGAATTATGCAATATATATCTAACCGATAGTAATTGTATTACATATATATAAATAAATATTATAATAATAAAATATTATAATATATTTCATGTTAATAACTAATAATGATAAATTGATTAATTAATCAATATAATAAGGATACATGATTTGACATAAATACAATATGATATATATATAATAAAGGATGGCAATATTGGTGATAACATTATAGATGGCTTAGATTATCCATAAGCTCAAGGATACACTATGAATATGGAAGTTTGAATAATTAATAAAAGTTATACATATATATAATATATATTAATGTATATTATTAAGTATATGTTAATAATCATTATTAAACCCTAACCATAACAACTAGTTAATTATTGAAGGGTTGCAACCATATATGACCTTTCACTTGTAATAACATTTATAAGAGGGTAAATGATAGGCTAAAGGGATATCATAGTCAGATCATTATTAAAAACTTATCAAATATGAAATAATAAGGAAATGTCCAAAATGGGACATTACAATGCTATTCACATTACCTACTTTCCTTTATAATTATAAATATTACAAGTCAACTTTTCATTCAACTTTAGATGTCGATAACAATAACTATAAAAAGGAAAAGGCCTCGACACCCAACCTACATTAGAGTTGGGAAAGCAATGACACAGAAATATGATTGTTTTGAGTGTAATATGCCTAGTGAAATGAAATTTTGGTAGAAGTACTGGTGCGAATAAAGAAACAAAGGAAGATATGTACTGCAACTCATAGGAAAATAGTTACAACAACAATTCTATCTCGCTTCTTACCAAAGCCAATAATGTGACCACTCATAAATGTACCTCAAATTGATGCATGCAAACCAAAGGAAGAAGCTTCTATTCCACTAGAAATAGCAACCAAAATCATGGCAAAGAAACAACTACAACATTGTGTAGCTAGTCCTAGATGCAGGCTTATACCATCGGACCTACAGGGCCAAGAAGAGCCCATAATAGGGAGTGATTATAGCTCTAAATAGAGCATATAAATGCAAATATTGTTATACCTAGAAGACAATTATGGCATTGAAAATGATATAAGAATTATATAATATAACACATCTCAAAAATAGTAACTATCAAATAACTAGCTACCCACTTGAGCTTAAAACACATGGAGCATATCCTTATCAATAGTGATGTAGCTTAAACATAATTATGCATTTGAGAATAATCTCAAAATAAGCTACCCTAAAAAAGTACTTCTTACTACACATTTTTTATCAGCAAAACAACCTAGATGTAAGGACATCAAGAACTACAAATGCAATTGTGGAAATCCTAGCAGAAATTCCACTTAAGGACCCATCTCAGAAATAGTAACTATCAAATACCTAGCTACCCACTTAAGCTTAGACACACATGGAGCATATCCTTGTTAATAGTGATGTAGCTTAAATACAATTATGCATTTGAGACTAATATATCACATTGGTTTTGTCGTACTTGTTACTGTGCTTCTCAATACTTTGATTGTTTTCCCTTTTTACAAATGTTTAGTAATCTCAAAATAAGCTACCCTAAAAAAGTACTTCTTACTACACATTTTTTATCAGCAAAACAACTTGGACGTAATGACATCAATAACTACAAATGCAATTGCAAAAATCCTAGTAGAAATTCCACTTAAGGACACTCTTTTACAAGTTACAAGTATACAACCAATGAAGCAACAACGATCCACGGCAGTTACTTACTGTCTACATCTCTATGATGGCATACACATGCATCCATGCCTAATTCCTCAACAACTAAATAATTATGTTGAAGACAACACTTTGCAAGGAGGATTGATCATTGGCCTTACAAATTACAAATACCAAAAAAAAAAAAATTGAATTTCATGTACATTTTCTTTAAAAAATTCTATGGTCTTAAGTTGTTTTTCCTCACGTCTTTGAGCTAAATTTTGTAAAAAATTTATTACAATGTGATTTCAATAAATAGTTTCTAAGTAATATCAACTATTGCAACAACTATTAGAACACCAATTCCTCTTTTGAAAGCAACCACCTTGTCAACAAGCAAGCATAGTCTATTTGAGAGTAGTCCAAAAGAAATAGATTCCAACTACGAAGAAGAAATCTCTATAGTAGAACACTTTGCCTAGTACTAATGATAGCCCCCATTAAAGTATTGACCCCATATCATAAAATTTGGACTAGATAAAAGGGAGGGAACTAACTATAATTCCTATTCATAGATTTAAAAATAGTGGACGTAATGGAAAAGTATTTGGATTTGACTATATTTGATAAAGAAAATATTGTGATACATGTGTTGGAAGATTGATGAGATTGTTGAAAGCATGATGCTGATGATATTCCTACAGGGGAGTACAACTATGATGATATGTTACATTCATTGCTAAGTTTTTCATTGATGTCAACATAGCAATTTTTTGTGGTATCTGACAAAAGAATAGCGGAAAGATCAAGTTGGTACAAATGGCTAGTTGAGCATTATAACCACCCGAAGTTATGGGAGATACTTCTGAGTATCTAGTATATGCAATTAACATCAAAAGAAGAAAGGATAAGTCTAGAATAAGTTATGTAAGTTTTGGTGATGTTTGTTCTGAGATAGAGTTTACAGAGGCATGTTCTGGTAAACTTGTTATATCTCTTAGAAAATTTGATATCTTGAGGATCGAGGTTGAGGACATAGAGAAGACATGTTGAGGATGATGTGGCTAAGCTTTCTCATCATAATATTGTGTGTATGGAAAGTTATTCAAGTTACAAGGTAGAAGATTAATGCTATCGCTAAGTGTACCATATTCTTAATGTGGTCCTATAATAATTATTTGAGAAGGTCTAATAGATGACTTAGGGAATTGTTTTGTGGACTTGGTATAAAGGAAGGACATTTTCCTTTATCATGATGATCTAATGAATGGAATATGAATTGATGATAAGCAGAAGAGAGTGCAGAATGTGAAGTTGAGCAGAGCAGTGCAGAAGTGAAGGAAGCCTCATTGCTGAGGTTTTTTTGAGTGATCCAAGGTTTGGCATTTGGATCCAAGGTTCATGACCTAGTTTACAAGGTCTGATAGTGATTGGTCCAGTTGACAAGACAGAGGAAAGGAGAAGATAACAATAAATTACTTGTTTGAGCAGTGAGCTCTTCTTGTAGTTGAAATTGCATGTTTGGGCAGTGGACTCTTCTTGCATACATTGTACCACAACTCCTAACAGGGTTGGCACAACTCCTAAAAAGTTTGAAATCTCCTAACAGGGATTCAAAGTCTCCTAATAGGGACTCACTGTACTAAATTTTGTAATAGACTCCTAATAGGGTCCATCCTCTAACAAGGAATATTTATATTAGTACATCATCTTGTGGGCATCATTCCCATTGGGGTTTTCCCTCTGATCAAGGGTTTCCCTAGTCAACATATCTGGTGTAATTGTCTATGAGAATTTTATTATAGTTGTTGTTTACTTTGGTTGAAAGGTCAAGTTTGTTTAAAGAAGATAAATGTTTTAATTGTTGGATAACTGATTCACCACCACCCCCACCCCCCTCTTAGTTATCTTGGTGGACTATTGTTTCTAACAATTGGTATCAGAGCATCAGGTCCTTGAAGATAAAGTTTTAAAACTTTGGGAGATCCATGGGGAACATGTTCAAGAAAGATAGTCCAAAGTTCGATGGAACAAATTATGAAATCTAGAAGGAAATGATGAAGACACATTTGTTGTGTATGGGACTAGGATATTGGATGTTGATAAAATTAGTGAAGAAAATCATTGCTGAAAAGGATTTGGAAATTTACACTGAGGCATAAAGAGATCTTTTCATGTGTGACATGAGAGCTAGGGAAGCATTATTGATTACACTTCCTGAAATTGAGTACAATCAGGTAAAATCACTTCTTACTTCACATTTGATTTGGAAAGCTTTGGAAAATAGTTTTAAAGGTGATGCACATTCTAAAAAGTTGAGGTTATAAATTTGGATTTGTGCATTTCAAGATGCTAAAATGATGGAAGATGAATCTATAAGAACATATATAGGAAGGATATCAGAAATTGCTGCAAGTATTAAAGGTCAAGGAGGAACCAAAGAATATGATGAGGTTATATGGAAGATATTGAAGACTCTAACACCACCATTTAAGTCAGTAGTTTATATGATACAGTTGTTGATATCTTTTACCAAAGATTTCACAAAGGATACATTGCTTGGAAGACTTGAAGCAGTTGAGAATGAACTTAGACAGTCCGGAGAATTGAATAGAATTGAGATAGCTTTCAGTGCCTTGAATATTCAACCCAACTTATCAAGGAGCACATGTGCTAGAGGAGATTTTGTTAGCAGTAGCAGATTTGAAGAAGACAAAAAAATTGGAGTAGTCCTTCTAGTAAGAAGAGAAAAAGGAGGTAAAAAAATCTTTAAATGTTGGACTTGTGATGAATATGATCATTATGCATCTAAGTGTCCTAAAAGGGAGAAAAATTATAAGGGAAATCATAAGTCTAGAAAAGATAGAGAGTGTTTGTATGCAAATGAAGATAATGATTCTGATGAACAAGCATTAAGTGCTAGTGATGATGAAATTGGATTTGTGGCAATTAAAGAAGAAATTCCAGAGAAGGTAGCTTTGGTATCACAAGTTGAGAAGAAATCTAATTAGATAATTGATAGTGGTTGTTCACATCATATAACTAGTGATATGAACAAGTTTGTTGACTTCAAAAGTCAGGATGGAGGAATTGTCAGAGTTGGAAACAATGAAGCATGCCAAGTAAAAAGTATTGGATCTATAACTCTTGATGGTAAAACTATTATAGAGGATGTATACTTTTTTTATGGTTTAAAGCACAATCTTTTGAGTGTTGGACAACTAGCATACAAAGGTTATCGGTTGTAGTTCATAGAAAAGGCATGCATAATCAAAGATAGAGATGGAAAGGTAATTGGAACAGGAATCAGATATAGAGATAATGTATTTCAGTTGAATCCTACTAAAATGACATGTTTGGTTGCAAAGGTAGATGACAGTTAGTTATGGCATAAGAGATTTTGTCATATAAACTTTGATGGTATTATGAGGACTAGTAGAATGTTTACAGTTAGAGATTTTTCAAAGGTTGTAAACCCTAATAACACAATTTGCAAGGAGTGTGTTTGGGCAAAGCATAACAAAACTTATTTTTCCAACAAGAAGTTTACCACTACAGTGAAGTTGGAGATTGTACACATAGATCTCAGAAGTCCTACAAAGACTAAAGGATTCTATGGTGAAAGGTATTTTATGATTCTAGTTGATGATTTTTCTAGAATGATGTGGGTTGCATTTCTTAAAGAGAAATCTGAGGCATTTGACAAATTCAAGATATTCAAGAATAGAGTTGAGAATGAATATGGTATAAAGATTAAATGTTTGAGATTAGATAGAGAAGGAGAATTTACTTCAAATATTAACATGTTTTGTGAAGAAAATGGAATCAAAAGACAGCTATCAGCTTCGAGAACCCCTAAGTAGAATGACATTGCAAAAAGAAGCAACAAGCCAATTACAGGAGCTACAAGAGCTATGTTAGTAGAGAATGATGTATCCAAGACATTTTAGAGAGAAATTGTGAACACAACAATCTATACTATGAACAATGTGCAAGCCAAGAAGGACACTAACAAGACACCTTGTGAATTGTGGTTTGATCACTCACCTACAGTTAAGTATTTGAGAATCTTTGGAAGTAAGTGTTACATAAAGACAGATTATGACATTGGTAAGTTTGATGATAGAAGTGATGAAGGTATGTTTCTTGGTTATTCATTGAAAAGAAAGGCTTATAGATGTTATAATTAGAGAACTAAGACTATTATGGAAAATTAAAATGTGAGAATTGATGAGAAATTTAGAATACAAGAGAGAATAGTTGATTACAATTCAAATGATGATGTTGTTACTAAGCCAAGGAATGATGAGGTATTTCTTGAGACTAACAATGATTTGCAGAATGAAGGAGAGCCAAGGCAAGAATAAAGCTCAGAACCTTTAGTAGAGCCAAGGGTTGAGATAAAAACTCCTACTTTAGGAAAGAATATGATAAAGAATCACCCATCCGAACAAATCATCAAAAGCAAAGACAAAGGTGTGATGACAAGAACTAGAGTAAATGAAGAACTATGCTTGATATCTCAAGTTGAGCCTAAGAATGTAGATGAAGCATGTAAAGATGACTATTGGAAGCAAGCTATGAAAGAGGAATTGGTTCAAATAGTAAAGAATAAGACACGGGAACCCAGACTAGTAGACAAGAATGTAGTAGGAACTAAATGGGTATTCAAAAACAAGATGAATGAGCAAGGAGAAGTTGTAAGGAACAAAGAAAGATTGGTAAGTAAAGGTTACTCACAGCAAGAAGGAATAGATTATGAAGAGACTTATGCTCTAGTGGCTAGAATAGAAGTAGTAAGATTATTCTTAGCCTATGCAGCATAGAAGAAATTCAAAGTATATCAGATGGATGTCAAGTCAGCATTTCTGAATTGAGAACTTGAAGAAGAGGTATACATTGAGTAGCCTGAAGGATGTCCTTTGACAGATGACAAGGACATAGTATGCAAACTAAGGAAAGCATTGTATGGATTGAAGCAAGCACCCAAAACCTGGTGTTGGTGTTTGAAAATTTTGTAGGTTTCCAATTACCCCAGTGACAATATGACACATCTAGGGGCAACTAACTCCCATCTTTAACACATCATTTCAAACACTGGGCCAACTATAAGGCTTGACCCTTCTTCACTTCAGGCTCTGCAAGACCTAGGGGGGTTAACCTTGAGATTCCAATGTATGGTACCAGTGCAATTTAAACATAAATCTGAACCTATTTGTTGCAGATGAAAACCCCTATATCTCCTAATAACTCATGCAATAGCACAGTTCTACAGTAGCTAAATGCAAATCTATGAATCTCACAAGCTGATTGAGGGTTGGACTTTTCATCTCTTCAACATGAATGGGGGAAAAGCATTTGATTAATGATGTTGAATTCAACAAAAACTCCTAATATGCAGTAGTAAGAACTAATGATCATGTAGCTGATTAGTGCCTTATCTATTGGACAACTCCATGAGTCAAACATATACATATAGATACCTGATACTATTTCATATATTCAGATATACAATCTATCCATTCACTTTGTAAATAGACATCCATGTTCAATCTAAATCTCATTCTTACATGATATTCCCCTTAATAAATTTGCAACCCTGCTAATTTCTCTAAAGCATTTACATAACCCCTTGAGTTATAAGAAACAATGAAACAACATATAACCTTAAGGGACTACAACTATGACCTAGGCTCTTTGTTCAAAGGTCACAAAACATTGAAAATTCACTGAGACAAGAGATGAGAATCAGAATGAAACTAATGAAATTCTTGCTCCTTTGTATTAATTTCCTTGAAACAATACATTCATATGCATGAAATCAAAACATGAAAACACCTAACATATTAGAACTAGTTGTATTATCTTTCCTATTGTTGTTCATAGAAGAGAAATTGGTGAAGAATATGTGGTGTCACGGTATGGGAACACATCCAAACTGGATCCAAAACATGGTATCATAGCACTGAGTGGTTTTTCTCCAAAGACAGGAACCAACTGCAACCAAACCTTACAAAAGATGAGAGAAAGAAAGATAAAGGAGAAGAAATCTTGGATTTGATCAAATTATGACATCTGTCCACTTGGAAAACCTTCTCAACAGGTTAAAAACATCCTTTTAATCTCTCCCCTCAACTTTCATATAAAATCTTTAATCAATTTTGCCTCCAAAAGCACAAATATCTGCAATATCTGATTGAAAGTAACTAATTTTAATGCCAAATCTTTTCCCAAGGCAACAAAAAAAATTAGTTAAAATTGAATTGAAAAATTTTTGAGAATTCATTTTATGCTTCAAAAAACATCAATGTTGGCCTCTAAATTGATTTTGATGTCCCATGATGAATTCTGCCCCTTTTACTAAGAATGCCCCATAAATTACAATTATACTTATAACTCGAACCAGTGGATTGTTGTGCAAAATCTGACCTCGTATTTGGAAAATTCACTTCTTCCTGGTTCCAACGATATACTATAATGCCTATTTTGAACAAAAATGCTCCCCTAGTAATAGTTTGAAAAACAGGCTCCTGGACTATGGCTTGGCATTAAAATGAAATTTTTTTAAAATTATATAGTCAAAAATATATAAAAATTCAAAATAATTCAAATCTTTCATTTCAAATTATCATTTGTTGATATCTTCCTTGAATTTTATTTTATGTTCACTTTATTTCTCTACCCACCTTGCCACTTGTAGAAATCTGACTGGTTGTGCACCATTTGAGAAATTTTAAATTAATTAATATTTTAATATTAATTAATCTTCTTAATTTCTTCATATCTCCATTTATGCTCATACATTGGCCTTTGAAACATAACACCTTTACCTTCAAATTCTTCCCTTATGACCATACAAGGTCTTCCAATTTCGTAGCACCAAAGGGTTTCTAATTTTCTTTTACATGCACACAAGCTTTTGAAATTTTAACGCCCTTTACGCTCATATGGGCACTTGTATCATCAGGAGCATTTTAAAATTGTTTCCCAACCATATGGGGAGCTTTAGTTCTTGTAGGGTCGTAATGACATTTTTCACCTTCTACTCTTACATTGAGTGTAAGACTGGAGAACCTTTGAAACTCAGTTTACGGTCATACACAGGCAAGTGAATCGAGCAAGTCAAAATAATTTGACTGTGGACCCCGCGAGCCCCTCCACGTATAAGACACAAGTCTTTGGGCCAGCGTGTCTTTGAAGACACTTAGATAACTCGTGCTCGTATATTTAAAGTGGAAAAACCTCCTCCCACAAAGAATATGGGACAAAACAATTAGAAGCAATCTCCCTGCCTCTCCATGCATTCTGTGCTAGTCCCTCTTTAAACTCCCCTGCAAGCCATTCCTTGCATCATGGACATCAAACCAACTTCACGCTCACTTTCTTCTACTTTTGCGTGAGGTTCCCACTGCTCTCTAACTACATGGGTCGTCTTCTTACTATCTGCACTTACCTTCCTTTGACCAATGGTTTGCTCTTACAAATGGCTCCCCTATTTTCCTTTCAAGTTGTCCTTTGCCTTGCTGCTATGGGTTTCATTTAGGCTAGCGTGGGTGTGCTCCAATTTCAACAATGATTTCCTAAAGATGTGGGCTTTCATCTTGGGGTGGCTTTCTTCATGTTGACTGTGGCTTCAAACTTGTGATCTTCTTTTTAATATGGTGGCTTCTCCCCTTAAACACCTCCGTGGAACCCCCTTTTTTAATGCCATGGCTACTTCAAAACTCCTTCCTGGTCTGGAACAGTTGTCTGCTCCCCTGCTTCCACTTTTTACACATGGCATCTCCCTTTGAATGGTCATTATTTCATTTCAAACTGCAGCTTCTCCTTTTGAATGGCTGCCTGGAAATGTTTTCTTCACAACAAAGCATGACTAGCTCTTTCTACTACACAATCTCTGAGAGAAAAAGAATAGGAACCTCCATCTTTGGTGGTAGGGTGCTCTTTCTTTTATTGTGTTGGGTTACCCTTTCTCACAACTTGCCTGCCTTCATATTTTCATGCCATAGGTGTGGGGTCTCCCTTGTGTTCTACTTGATGTGGAGGCTCTTTTTATGCATGGGTTTATCTACCTTTCATCTTTTTGCTGAATTGTCTCCCCTAGCTCTTGGAAAGCAGAAACAAGTTCCATATTGGACTCTTGTGTTTTCCTTAATTGCAGGTCCAAATCAGCATTAGATTGCTTCTAAAGCTTTATCTCTTCCTACAAAGAAGCTAGAATGTTGAAATGCCCCTTTCATCTTTTTTGAAATGTAGATTTATTTTGTTGGGCTCATTACAAAGATCTATTGATGTCCTTCAAAAGTGTCAACTAGCTTGCCACTAATCTTGTGAATAAGTTTACCATTTTTGTATTATGACTTCATATTGTTCCCTTTCTTTAGGGCCAAGGTATTTTATCTGTTGCTTTTGTAATCTTGACCTTGGACAGTCCTCGAGACTCAAGTTCTTGCCTTCTCCAACATCAATCCAATAAAAAATGGTTCTGAGGTTTTTTTTTTTTTTAAAAAAACCAGTGATCATAATAGTAATGCAGATTATGCCCATAATGATGGCATGGATCAATAGCCTCAAGCCAGTGCTGGAAGGCCAATTACCGAGCTTTTTCATCCCTTGATAATCCTTTGCTTAACATATCTTGCTCGGGCTTTCTACTATCATGCTTGGCTTCTTAAACATATATTTGTACTAGAATACTATCCAAGCATCCAGAATTTATGTTGCTTGCATTTGATATTGTTAATTTTCCACTGCACCTAGGTTCAGGATCACTAGTTACAACCTCTGGTTGTTTTTCCCAAGAGTCCATGGGAGCATTTAAATCCCAGTGCAATTTGTCATCATTGAAATAACTAGAATTCAGCTTTAAAAGCATTCCTTTCTCTAAGCTCACTATTATTTACACCTTCAACACATGCCAAGGCTTTCTCATGAGAAGGGAAATGAACAAACCCATAATCTTTTCTTTTTGATTTGGGCATGTTACATGACAATTGAATTTTCTCAATTTTGCCATATTTCTTGAGTTCCTCTTTGATTCGCTCATCATCCCAAGATTTGAGCACTCCATCTTTCTTATCTTGGAGAGACTTTATATAATGTATCATTATCTTTATCAATCTGATGGAATTAGTCAGACCCCAAAGTGGTTCTAGCTATAAAAAAATTTGCTTTCAGACAACTAAACCTTCAAACTAATCCATCAAACCCATCATAATAATTGGAACCAAGTTCAACCATTGATCAATTGATTGAAACCCATTTTACCATTGACCTACAAACTATCAATTTAATGCTAGAGGGTCCTTTGACCGGCCTTAAAAATTGATCCAAACACCTAACTAGGCTTTGAAAACTAACCCATTGATTCTCTATTCCACATACTTTTACCATTGCAAATCTCGTCTCATGACGAATTTAGGGTCAAAAGATATTGACTGTTAAAGTTGACCTCTCAAAACTGCCTGCAAGCAAACATGTTAGAAAACAATAAATTGGGTTTGGATTTGGCTTCAAAAACTAGGTAAACTAACACCAGTGGGCACAAAAACTGGGATGTTGGTTCATTGTCATGAGGAAAATATGAATTTGTGATTTTGGCTCATGACGAATAACAGGATGCAAATGGAAAGCGGTCGAAGTAGGCTACTCAAAATTGATGACTGGAAACAATGGCAGAAAATCATTTTTTGCAAATGGAATTGACCTGGAAAAGTGTGCAAATGGATTTGTCAAAGCTTGCAAACTAGCACACTTAAAGTATTTTTGGAGTACAACATAGGGGTACAATCCATTTGACTCACCTATCATAGATTTCAAGTTATAACATCACGAACAGGGGTACTGACAAATCTGCACTTTATGACACTAGTAAAAATATAGAAATTCCATTTGGAATCGCGTTTGAAAACTAATCAAACAGATTCATCATAAGCTCAAAATTGAAACATAGCATGTCTCTGACCTCAAAAATGCAATGCAATAGGAATTTTCTCATTTGGGTCAACTAGTCAAAAATTATAACTCATCAAACAGGGCCTTCCAGAATTTTGAACAAAGTGCATCAGCACAACAACAACAAATGACCAACTTTGAGGAATTCAAAACCTAGTCAAACAGACTTGAAATGACTTGAAATCTGAAACATAGGCTCTTTGGTATGCATATTAAATATTCCCAAAGTGGTGACTCATGAAACATCACTAGGTGCAAGATATTCATATGCAAACATGCCCTCCTATCGTTGTTTGACACTTAGGTGAAAATGCAGATTTGACAATTGCTCAAAATAGGACTTCACAAAATGACTCGAAATGGAAATTTAACTTCATGAAACACATAAACACACTAAATGAAAGGTGTTAGAAGCATTAAACACCTTGTATGCATCAAATGGGCAGCCAGGTACAAACTCATCAAAAAGCATTTATAGGGCTTGATTTTTCTCAATGGAACTTAAAATCAGGGCTTCAAATTTGAGTCCCAACACCTAGTATGCAAGGTTAGACAACCATTTGAAAAAATTTGGATATAGCAAAGGTATGGAAAATAGTAATTTGTATTGGAATAAAACTGATGATGGTTTGTTGATTTTGGTAATATTTATTGATGACTTTATATTTGGAGGAAATGATGAAGAAAGTGAAAAGTTTGCAAAAGAAACGAAGAAAGAATTTGAAATGAGTATGATAGGAGAGATGAAATATTTCCTAGGATTGCAGATTGTACAGAATAAAGAAGGAATCTTTATTTCTTAGACTAAGTACTTGAAGGATTTACTAAAAGGTTTGGTTTGGAAACATGCAAACACCTACTGTTGAACAGAAGAAGTACAGATCTATGATTAGAGGATTGCAATATCTGACTCACACAAGGTCAGATATAGAAAATGTAGTTGGAATTGTTGCAAGATTCTAGGCTGATCCCAGAGAAGCACATTATGCAGCAGTGAAAAGGATATTCGGATATCTGAAGGAAACATCTGAGTTTGGATTGTGGTATGACAAATCTAATGATTTCACTTCAAGTGCTTATACTGATGCAGATTGGGCAGGCGGTATGGATGACAGAAAGAGCACCAGTGGAGGAGCTTTCGTTCTTGGAGGAAGATTGGTTTCTTGGTTAAGAAAGAAGTAGTATTGTACATCTCAAAGTACAACAGAAGTAGAGTATGTTGTAGCAACAAATAATTGCAATCAAGTCATTTGGATAAAGTAGATGTTGAAGGATATAAGGATAGAAATTAGTGAACTTGTTGTTATACATTTTGACAACACAAGCATGGTAAATATGTCTAAGAATCCAATGTTGCATTTGAGGACTAAGCACATTTCTATTACGTATCATATGTTGAGAGAGAAAGTTGTAGAAAAGGAAATCAGATTGTAGTATGTGAGCACTAAAGAGAAGATTGTAGATATATTTACTAAGCCTCTTCCCAAAGAGATTTTTGAGTATTTGCGAGCTATGCTTGGGGTTATGCCCCTTCCTACATCAGAGTAGAAGATGAAAGAGTGCATTAGTCTAGGGTAACAGAGCACCATTGTTTGTCTTGACTGAATGTTGATGCTTCCTATATGGGGGAGTATCTATGATGGACAAAGTTATCTAGGATTCTTGTTGGATGTTATTTTGAATAGTTTCTTTTGACACTCGAGCTAGTAAGTATCAATTGTTGCAGAATTTGCTGCAGAGATGTTGGTTGTTGAAACCTTTGACATTGATGTCAATGGGGGAAAAGTTTGGCATGAAAAATAGTATGTTAAGGAAGATGTTCAGCATAAGCATAGTATGCAGAATAACAGTTTGGTATAGAGCACATTGAGGTATATCAATGGGGGAGAATGATTGATGAAGAGGATTTGAAGATGGACAGTCTTTTGTTGTTATTCTTTGAACTAGATATTTTTTATCTATGTTGTCTGTTGGTGTTTTAAAACTACTGAACAAAAAAATGCTCAATACCAAATTGATATTGCTCACACAACCTAAGGATTAGCCAATTCCTATTAACAATTACATGTGCAAACCATTTGGACCTAACTTCAACAAAACCAAGGATGGTTTTCTACTCTTTAGGCTCTGCAAAACCAGGGTGGGTATACCCAGGAGATGATTCAAGGCTGGAAGCTACTGTATGAGAATTATTTTAGTTTCATTCTGATTCTCATCTCATATCCTCAAATACATGCATGATTCTGACATTTTGAATAAACACATCCCATATAGCAGATTTGGTCAAAATTCTTTTATAGATTTGCAAGTGTTCCCATCAATAGTGGCTAACTAAGGCTAAAACATTTCATGCAAACAAGTGTTGACCATCTTTTGAAATCTTCAAGAAAAGTAAATTAAAGTTGATTGTGATTTTAGATTTGATGCTTCTTCATAGTATACCTATCTACAAATTGAATTAATTTTGATCAATGCCTATTCCATTGGGATTTAGAGTCTACTCCAATTTGTAGATCTAATATGTTGCCTTACAACAAATATTATCAGTAATTCTTACTGAAGTTCATTCTTACAGACATCCTTTCTATTATCATGACAATCTCATCAAATTCATCAAAAGCATTTACTTAATTCATTGAATTAATAGTAGTAATGAATTGGCATACAACCTAAATGAATTGCATTCAATTGAGCAAGCTTTACTCACACAATCTCAAAATAACCTAGTAACAGCAAAGGATATAAAATTCAATAAAAATTGATATAAAAATTGATATGGGGACAACTCAAAACTTGTATTAATTTTCCTTGAAAATTGTATACAATTGTAGTAAACTCAAAATGACCTTGGAAAGAGACACAAAGATCATTCGATATTAATGTATTCTCTTAAAAGTTGCAGAGAAGATACATTATAAAGTTTTTGCTCAAAGACTGGACCGAAAACATCATAAGTATGAAACTAAAAATGCATTAGAAATTGGTCCATTCTTTAGCCCTGGAATCTCACTTATATAATGTGAGATGCAATAAGCTTCAAGCATAGAGAATTGATAGATGTCTATTACAAGAGATGTTTACATACACCTATCATAAAAAAACAAAATTGTGATTAACAGAAAGATTTGTACATCAAACATTCCTTTTGTGGGTCCCTTTCTATTACATCCTTTTATATTGCTGATTTTTTGATTGGTTGTTATTCTGAATCCTCGGCATATGTGGCTACCAGACTTACCAATGATGTGTCAGGCTCTGATTCATGCAGCTTCACCTCCACTCTAGCATTTTCACTCATATCATCATGTGTTACCAAGGTGACAATTACTCTTGATTATGTGTTTGTTGCATCATCTAACTAATCCATTGCATCGTTAGCATGAGATGATTGCCCTTCTTCTTTTCCAGGTGCTGATGGAAGTGGATCGATGATTTGTAATTCATCTTTGTGCATTTCATCATCATCATTTTCAACTTCTTCTAGTTGCTCACCAGAAGCAATATCCACCATCCACTTGTCATAAAGTGCATCATCTGACCAATCAAAATGTAGAATATCCTATTGTTTCTTGATAACATATTCGGCTTCCTTGTCAATATCAACAAATTCTTCTTTCAAAGAATCAAAGAATATTTGAGCTTTCACTATCTCCTCGGTTGTGGTAGCCCACCATGCATGCCCTGTTTCATTGACAATTTTATTCATCCTTAGACAAAATAAATCATCAAGCTCCTTAGCCCATTCATCTTTTTTTTTCAAATTATTTCTTCTATCTAGGGCATGAGGAAACAAACTAAACTTTTGGCTCTTATATTTTTTCAAATAGCCAACTATTATTCTCTACAGATGAATTCTCTTATTATCAAAATTAGGAAGATTAGAAAAAATATCAAAAGTCTTTTCAATTTGATCATATGAGACTTTTATGACAGAATAACATAGAAATGTTATTTCTTTCCTCCTCCTTACCCATTTATTCACAATAGGCTTCAGAGCCTCATCACTTGCTTTTAGTTCTTCCCAAATGCTTATCACTCTAGCTAGCTGATCATAAACTAATGGCCATTTAATTTTGTCCCCCAAATATGTGAGAGCCTTTCTCAATTTATCTTCATACTTTACATTCAACTCTACATTTAAGGCCCACAGCTTGCTCTTTTCTTCTTCAAAGTCTTTAGCAGTGTAATATTGTGGCATTTGTGGGGTATCTGGCATCTCTATAAGAGGAGTGGATTTAAAAGGCTCCACTAGAGGATGGGGATATGTTATTCTTGGTCTTGTAGAACTCCCCATTAATTTTTTTTCAAGTTCAATCCTTTTTTTATCTTCCTTATTGTAAGCTTCCAAAATTGTTTCATACTTACTTTGCAACTCAAACATGGCCCTTTCTTCCTTTTTAGCAGTGGCCAAAACAAATTGAGATGAATCTACATTCCAATGTGTAGCCTACACATGAGAGGTATCAACCACTCTTCTTACAACTATATTTCCCATCAAACCAGAATCATTTGGTTGTGATGAAGTGGGCCTTGACCCCTTCCTTAAAGACCATATAACCACAGCAGCCAGGTCTTCACTAAATGCAATACATGTGAATTTCTTCTTATTTGGATCTTGGAAATCCAACTTATTTGAAATAGAATTAAAAATTAATTCATCTACAATATCCCAATTGGGTAACAATAAAATGTTTGAGGCCTTGACCACCTGCCTCCCCTCTTCAGGGGTTATGTTCTAGAACTCTAGAATCATTTGTTCCTTTATTTGATTTTGTAGGGCTACCTCCTCTAGCTCAGGATGCTCTATCCTCAACTTGTTGCATCTTTCTTCAAATTTTCTCATGTTAGCTCTCCATGCAAATTGGCAGAAAGCCCTAGATTTAACAAAAATGTCATCTAATAAAAATTGTTGACTTGCTTGTTCCAACATAGGGTCTAATTCCCTTCCTCTATAATCTACAATTGTCAACTCAAAACTTGGCACTAAAGGCTCTTGGGGATCTCCTTCATCTATTTCTAATTGTGTAACAAAAAGTCCCCCTTGTGATCCCAATTATTCAATTTTCTCTTCAGTGAGTTGTTCCTCTTCAATTCTCATAGGGGTCTATGAGGGTGAGCATTCCTCAACATGAGGATCCTCTTCCATTATTTTCTTTCTCCTTTTAAGGGAGGGCTCAAGAAGCCTCTCTTCCAAGACATCACTAGTGGACTCAATTATTTGTTTTCCTTTGTCCATAGTGGTCCTTTTATTTTGAATAACAATAGACCCTGGCCTTTTCTAGATAGTTAATTGACCTGCCCCTATATTGGGAGTAAAACCTAATCTTCTCATTACTTCCCTGGCCTTATCTGGGTAAAATATAATAAAGAATTTCTTCTTTTCATTCATTGTCTCTATTATTTTAGGAAAAGTATTCATAAGTTTATTTATCTTATCTACATTTGTAAAACATTGTCCAAAGGACTATAATCTACATCAAAACAATGAATGAAATCCAATACTTTGGAGAAGACTCTCCACTTTTCCTTTCTAGTCTCCTGCTCTTGCAAGGAGTATTCATTCCTTATTATGTCTTTAAGAAAATAGAATTCATGCTCAATTTTACCAAGCTTTATTCTATGTCTCAGAGCCAAATCATAAAATCCCTCAAAATCACAAAATCGAGGGTAAGAAATAGCCATCTTATAAGGATCTGAAATCTTGTTCAAAGAAAGCCAACCCCCTTTTGTTATAAAAAAATGATGGGCCACTGTAAAAGTGGGGAAGATTGACCCTCTTGATCTTTTTAACAAAAAGGTTTCCTCCACTCCTCCCAACTACCACAAAAACTCAGCTACTCCTACCTTCAAGGGCACTTGGTAAGGTAGTAAATGAGGGCTCCCTATAAAACCATAAATTCTAAACACAGTAGAAATAGAGTATGGGATGATATCTCCTAAGTTCTGTGAAACTTTCAAACCACTATGATTATCCATAGGCCTAATGAGATTCATTAGTGCCTTGGGGATTTTGGGATTGTCACTTAATATGAGGCATCTCAACTTGGAAGCGAAATACCTATCAAACCTAACAAAGCTAGCATTCTCTGCATCTCAAGTCATATTTGCACTCCATAATTGTACTGGCAGTGCTTCTCCATTTTCTTCTTTGTTTAACTCCATTTCTTTACCAAAATATGTGGCTCCCTTAAACAAAAACATGTGCATCAACAAAGAATAATGGCCAAAAGTTTTTTCCACCTTGCCCTTAGCAATCCCAATTAGTCCATTATGAATTTCCTTAGCTAAGTAAGAAGCAAAATCAAAAATTATGTCCACACCAAAAGATGAAATCTGAGTAACCATATACATGAAATCCACAGGCATAAACTCCTCTTCATCTCTCCCAAAAACTTTGCACAAGGTCCTACATATCTCTACAGCCCTGGTATTGAAGTATGCCCTTTTAACAGGTTCCCTGGAAGCTATTGTTATTGCTAGTAGAGTTCCAATTTTACCTATATGTGCCTTTAGTACACCTTGCCTAATGGTATCCTTCTTGGACATGTACTCCTTTTCTAGCCCTTTCAAATCAATGGGCACATGATAATCAATGAGAGGCCCTAAACCAAAAACTTCCTTGATTTCATCTAGGCTGACTGTAATTGGGACCTGACCATCAATTCTTCTTACTACTCTAATGGCTTGGTCATCGTTCTTTGCCATAGCTTCAAGAATATCATAATCCATAAAAACACTAGGAACCACCAGTTTCCCTACATCAAAGTTCTAGATATTGGCATGTGGAGCAAACAGGTTCCTCTCTCAAAACCATTTCTTAAACAAATCTAGACTAGTTTGAGAGGTATTAGCATCCTGGACCCAATTCCCCTTGTCATACAATCTATCTACTATTCTCAACCTAGGGTTTAATAAAGTGAGCTTTTTAACTTGTACAGTTTCAATAGTGGAGTTAGGGAGCAGCTCAAGCAAATCATCATGGACATTCCTATCCAAATAATTCACCTGACTAGAAAATACCTTCTTTGGAGGCATTTTTTATTGTAATTTTCAGAACTGAGACACTATAGAGATTATAGTATAATTACTAACTTGAGTCTTTACTCATTCCTTTCTGTAATCTTGCAATATATTCGCAAACAATGAAATTCTACTTCACACTCTTGTCAAGCTTAACACAATCTTCTCAATAATGGCTTTTGCTCAGGAAAAGGCTTGAAATATTTGTTTGCATGAGATGGAATTGAGAAAATCTTCTATATTATACTCTATTTTTCTTTTACATGCATAGCTTTCATTCCTCATAAATGCACAGAGTAGCACCACCTTCCAGATTCAAATTTACACTGTTGATTTTCAAAAAATCCTATGATCCAGGGATGCAGGCAAAGATGACTCATGTTCCACATGAAATGTTGGCAGTCAACCCAATGAGATTTTTCCATGTGTATAGTTCCTTCATTTTTGGCATTTCAGTCTGGACCCATTGATGACTGAGGATAGGTGTTGTTGAGTCGCTACCTTGCTATACATAAAGAGTGAGCACCTTGCTATAGCAAGATAGCGATGATCATAGATTTGAAATTGATCTAAGGGCATGGAAACTACATGAATTACATAAGATGTGGTGGGTCCCTTGGTTGCTATGTTACATAGAGTAAAAGGTGCACATCTTTCCATAGCGAGGTAGCGACAATTGTTGATCCAAGCTTGATCTAATAATCAAAATCTTTCATATGTTTTATGAATGGGGCATGGGTCTAGGTTATTGATGACATTAGAAATTCTTGTACAGCTGACATATAAAACCACATTCTAATCCTAGTCACATTGCCACGTTGCTTAAGTCCCACCATGTGTTTATTTCTCAGCTAGGCGCTATGTCACTAATGGTGAGACACATAATTTTCACAACACCGACGTAGTGACCTCCAGTGCCTTCACTTTTCCTGGTGCATATGTGTATCCCACTAGATGCCACTGTGTCCCAATAACTATATAACTAATATCTCATGGAGCATGTGTTTGGGACCCACCTTCTAAAAATGTTACCGTAGTATTACTTTCCGTCAAGGTGCTATGTTGCTAATGGAAAAGTGCACAAATTTCTTGACAGTGACATAGTGACCTTTGGTGTCTTATCAAAACTTGGCACTGGAAAGATAAAGGCAAGTGAAGTTATAATCACCCTCATTAATGCTTTTGACATAACAATAAAATTGCACATCCACCATGCAACTTGGGAAGTTTATGGTCACTAGAAAACTTAAAAGTGATTGTTGTCTATATTTTTCGTGAGGGCACCATGTCACTAATAGTAAAGTGCACAAATTTTTTGATAGCGACATGGCGACCAATCAAAAAAATTTGATTTTTGCTGACACCTTTTGTACTTCACTATTCTGATCCCTTTTCCAGTTCTGACAGGTCTAACATGAAAAACATGACCAAATACTTCTAACACAATACAAATTTGTGGCAGTCACTATGTCACATAGGGTAACATACTTGCATCTTTTGATAGTGACAATGTGACTACCATTGATCTTGCGTTGATCGAACGGTATACATTAAAAGGTAAAAGGTCATACGAGGGTATGAAAGATTTGAACTTTTCAAGGAATATTCACAAAATTTAAATTTAAAAAAAAGGTTTTGTGCTCGATAATTTTAAAAGGAATGAGACCTAGGGTTTCACAAATGTTCAAAGGCTAATAAATCTGGAGGACCAAAGACTAGAAACCCTATTCACCATTAAAGGATTAAATTTTGATTTTTTGTACCTATATTAGGGAAATTTTTCTTGCAAAAAATCAGACCAACATTGCCATCAATGCCAAAGGGGGAGGTTGTTGGAAGATTGGGAATATTGTTGGAAGCATGAATTTTGATAATATTTCTATGAGGGAGTACTACTATGATGATATGTTACATTCATGACTGAGTTTGTCATTGATGTTAACATAGTAGTTTTCTGTACTATGTGACAGAAGAACAACAGAAAGATCGAGTTGGTATGGATGGCTAGTTCAGCATTATAAACACCCAAGGTTATGGGAGATACTTCTAAGTATCTAGTATATGTAGTTAACGTCGAAAGAAGAAAGGATAAGTCTAGAAGAAGTTATGTAAGTTTTGGTGATGTCTATTCTAAGATAGAGTTTACATCAACATTTTCTAGTAAACTTGTTATATCTCTTAGTAGAGTTGATCTGAGGATTGAGGTTGAGGACATAGAGAATACATGTTGAGGATGACATTGCTAAGCTTTCTTATCATAATATTGTGTGTAGAGAAACTTATTCAAATTACAAGGTGGAAGATTAATGTTATCGCTAAGTGTAACATGTTCTTAATGTGGTCCTATCATAATTAATTGAGAAGGTCTAACAACTGAATCAAGGAATTTTTTTGTGGACTCAGTATAAAGGAAGGACATTTTCCTTTATCATGATGATCGAATGAATGGAATATAAATTGATGATAAGTAGCAGAGAGTGCAGAATGCAAAATTGAGCAGAGCAGTGTGGTAGTGAAGGAAGCTTCATTGCCAAGGTTTTGTTGAGTGATCCAAGGTTTGGTATTTGGATTTGAGGTTCATGAACTAGTCTACAAGGTCTAACAATGATTGGCTCAGTTGACGAGGCAGATGAAAGAACAGAGGAAAGGAGAAGATAATAGTAAATTACTTGTTTGAGCAATGAGCTCTTCTTGTAGTTGAAATTGCATGTTTGGGCAGTGGGCTCTTCTTGCATACATTGTACCACAACTCCTAACAGGGTTGGTACAACTTCTAACAAGGTTGGAATCTCCTAATAGGGATTCAAAGTCTCCTAATAGAGACTCATTGTACTAAATGTTGTAATAGACTCCTAACAGGATCCATCCTCTAACAAGGAATATTTGTATTAGTACATCATCTTGTGGGCATCATTCCCACTGGGGTTTTCCCTCTGATCAAGGGTTTTTCTAGTCAACATATCTAGTGTAATTATCTATGTGCGTTTTATTATGGTTGTTGTGTACTTTGGTTGAATGGTTAAGTTTGTTTAAAGAAGATAGATGTTTTAATTTTTGGATAATTGATTCCCCCCCCCCCCCCTCCCCCACCTCTCATTTATCTTGGTGGACTATTGTTTCTAACAACATGTCACATGCTTCAATGATGTAGTTGAAGAAATTAATAATGTTATCCAATCAAGTGGGAATTGTGTCATCTCTAATGGTAGAGTAAAAGTTGCTAATTTGAAATATAGTAGCTCTACTGACCCATTTGAGATTGTTCTACACAGCTCATCTACTATTACTGTTTCAACAACTATAGAATCTACCATACCTATGCAGTGTTTAAACATCAAGAGCATAGAGTCACTACAATTTTAACCTATTAGCCTTGTAGTAGATGCCATTGGCATTGTCCTATCCATCAGTCCAACATCAACCATCCACAAAGTAGATGGAACTGAAAGAAGCAAATGTACAATTACCATCATAAATATGTCTAATTGTATCATTGATATAACACTTTGGGGGAACCTTTGCCAAGCTCAAGGAAGGAAAATTTTAGCAATGCCTTTACAACCAACCCCACCAATAGTCTTGATCCAATTTACTCGCATTATATCATGGTGAGGAAAGACTTTAGATAGTATATCTCCAACCTCAATTACAATAAATCTAGATTTATTGGAAGCAAGAACACTTCAAATGTGGTTTTCCATAAAAGCCATCGCTAAGTTGTCAAAATCATTATCAAGAATCACCTTATTTATCCCCAACTTTCAAAATCCAATACCTATTTCATCATTGATGAATAGATCCATTTTTGAGGAAGAAGTTGCATGTAGAAAAGCCACAATTACAAAAGTTCATCTAGATAATTTTTACTATCTCTCGTGTCCAAAAATTTTTGAGAATAATAAATGCAAAAAAACTCACTCAAACCTCAGATAGTACATTTGAATGCCCAAAATGTTCAATTAATGTGCCCAACTATGATTTTAGCTACATTTTGAAAATGGATTTACGAGATCAAACAAGGGAACTACAAAAAGTTACAGCATTTGAAGGACCAACAAATGTCTTGTTGGGGGTCTCTACTGAAGATTTCCAACTACTGCTTGCATAGTCAGATGGTGGTGAATAGATATTAGGAAAAATCATCAATTTTCAATTCCTTTTTTATCTCAAAATCAAGGCATTGATATTTGATGGACATGCTACACAAAGCATCATGATGTCTACCTTTAAGATACTTTGAGATATGCCATCACTACTTTCAGATTTTTCTTTAAGCTATCATGTATATATTGTGGTTCTGGGACTTGTTATTTTTTATCCAATATGCATAATACAGCATGACACTTTGAACTAATTTTTTATTCCTAATGTAATTTGATATTATATCTATTTGGTTTGTACTATGTTTTGAAAATTTGGTACATTGCATTATTTTTTACCTTTTCAATCAATGTTTCCTTATACTATTCAAATGTATTGTGCTTTAAATTATTTGTTATTAATTCAATAATTTGATTTACTATTCTTAAACTCGTAAGAACACAATTTCTTAAAAAACTCATCGTCTATAGATTGTTTTAGTTTAAAAAGCTTGAATATTGAAGTTGGCAATGGAAGTCTCAAATGACATAAGTGAAGACAAAAGGGTTCGACAGAATGAGATGCAACATAAAAGATACCATCAAAGAGAAGAAGTTATCAACAAGAAACATCAAGAAAAACACAACTTAAAATCTACTAGATGTCAACTATCAATACCATTATCAGATACAACAACCATCTCACCAACAATTGCAACTCACTTTAAAAATGCAATCCAAAATTCCATCCCACTTGAATCAATTGAAAGGATGCCACTATTCAGTCATGAGTACTACACAACTAGAAAAAACTTTTGTTCAAAGTTAGATACCCTCTCAAACATGCCAACACATTTGATATGCATGGAAAGTTATCCAAGAATCTAAAAAAAAACTCTTTAATGGGAAAACAATATGTTGTAGATGTGCAATAGAAAAGAATGGCCATTGATACTCTAAATGGAACAACATGGACCTTGGAGAACAACCTACTTGTTTGAAAATACTAACTCAAATAGAAGAGATGTTGATTGCTAGAGTCAGTCCAATACTTCAGGTTACTTATGCAAGAGGCAAACAACTCAAATATAGTGATCACACAATTTTTTCCCCTTAACATATTTCAGCAATTGCATCTCACTTTCCAAGGTGCATAGGTAAATTAGACATAATTATTGTCAATAGGGAAAGCAGTGGCCAATAGTAGTACAATTTTCATGTTAGTAGATATTGAGTCTATGAAGCACTCATGTACAAAATACAAAATGATCCGTATTACAAAGAAGTAAAAGTAGATGAGAATTTTTTTCCCTTAACATATTTCAGCAATTGCATCTCACTTGCCAAGGTGCATAGGTAAATTAGACATAATTATTGTCAATAGGGAAAGCAGTGGCCAATAGTAGTACAATTTTCATGTTAGTAGATATTGAGTCTATGAAGCACTCATGTACAAAATACAAAATGATCCATATTACAAAGAAGTAAAAGTAGATGACATTGTATTATCATCTTTGCCTATTGCTTCTACTAATATATCAAACCTCCTCTATGAAACAACATCAACAATTGATCATCAAGAAACATGTTTCTTAGAAATATAAGCTACAAAAGATGACCTTCTATAAAACCTCAAAGAAGTTCAATCTTCTTTTGTAGCAAATCTTCCACCGAAATTTACAGAGGCTGTAAAGGTTCAATCTTTACTTGAAACAGGAACTGGCTACCCAACACATAAAGTACAATGGCCAACAATTTCTTTGTTTCCCATTAATGAGTACAACACTAAAGGCTTATTTGTAATGGCTTTTCCAACACTCTTTCCCATGGGCAACATAGATTTCAAGCAACAATGACTAAAGGATGTACACATGCATGAATATGCACTCCACCTCATGCAATTCAATGATAATAGATTTGGGCAACATCCACGTTTTAGATACTTTTTGCTAAACCTAATCATGTGACATTGAACACAAGCAACAACATCAATTTTTGTACAACTACAACTTTCTGACTCATTGCCCCCAACTATTGTTGCCCTCCAATAAAGACTAAAGGATCTACCTGATGATAATCTCACAGATCAATTGATGCAATTCACATCCAAGATACGTGGAACAAAGCCTTTCTCCAAAATGAAAGAAGAGGGGAGCTATCTAATATGGTTATCCAACTTGGTTGCCCAACACTATAATTTTAAGACAACATACAATAGCTAAAAGGAGACTACAAAATATAATTGAAAACCCTCACCTTACAATGCTTTACATGCAACATAGATTCACTACATTATGAGGAGAGATTCTTGAAAAACTTATAGGGGCAAGGGACTTTTGGTATAGGTGCATAGAAAACTACCTTTACCAATGTGTTTTTATATCCATTTATATATTACATACTAAATTTATTTTTTTGTAGGTATGAATGACATCACAGAGGTTCCACACATATCTATGGGTTCATTTGGCTTCCTAATGCACCAAATTTTGACAAATTAGACTGAAATAATCAACAATTTGTTCAAAACGCAATCAAATGCATTGATAAGTATGTCTCTGCATGGAACCCATGGACCTTTGAAAGTAGGAATCAAGCAATTCATCATTCACCAATAGATGATCCTTGCTTACAAAAAATAAGAGAGATTTTGACAAGAAATCCTCTTGATGATTACACTGAACTAGTTAATCATGTCCAACAACATACAAAATCCACATCACAAACTTGTCTTCGAAGGAAGCAAACAAGTATGGTTTGTCGATACAAAGCCCTTTGGCCAATACAAGCCAAATCAAACATCTCTTTAACAGAAAATGGTCAACCAAAATACAATGCTTCCAGAGATGATGATTGCCTCAATCTACACAACCCATTAATTTTGTCCATTTGGAAAGCCAATCTAGATTGTCAACCAATTCTATCAATAAATACAACTCTCAAATATATAGCAAAGTATGCCTAAAAATCAAAACACAAATTTGAAACATATCATTCAATGTTATCTCATATATCCACCAATTGTGGATCCAATAGACCAACATCAATTGCATTTAGAAAAATGCTAACTGAATCACTTGTTGAAAGAGACATTGGAGCTCAAGAAACATCTCACCTCCTACTCAAATTGCCCCTATCCATTTGTGGTAGGAAATTTGTTTCCCTCTCTATCCATAAACAAAGTGCAGACTGCATTTTCATTTCCCCACATCTACAATAATATCTCCAAGTCATATTGACATATACATGTCTTAGCCACCACAACTAGAAACACTATCACGTCGTGAAGCAACTCAAAACTAGTCTTATAGAGCTAGTCATAAAAACAATCAGTGGAAACAACAATCTAAGAAGGCAATAGTTTGAGTTTCTCCAAGATTCACCATTATACTTGCTAGGAATGACAACTCATTCTATACATTCTATTGGATAGAACTAATGTTGTACTACCCTTTTAGAAGCACTCAACAAGATTTAGGAAATACAAAAGAAGACATCATACAACATTGGGAAAGCTTCAAGACCATGAATAGTCCATGGCATGTACACAGATCAAATGAAATAATAATAGAAGAAGATGTTCCAAAAAGCCTAGATATGGAGACACAACCTATGGAAGAAGATAATCATGGTGAATGGCAAGTCCTTTCCAGATTACAACCAGGAGAGCCTATTGACATTGATGAACTAAACATGCTTGGCTGACACAGCATAGATATCAACCATGATTAGGTAGAATCTCATAGCAATACCTTTGAAGAAGTTATAGCAACTTCCTTCATTGACTCTAACCGGAAAACATTTCATGTAGCCCATGATGCTTATGAAAATTTGGAAAACACTCTATCACTAGAGCAAAAAATGGATAATGATGTAGTTGCTTCCCGTACACAAGCAACCATGATGCAATATCCATTAAAAATGATTGTTCAAGGGACAATAGGAACAGGAAAATCTCACTTGATTAAATGCATAAAAAATACAGTAATCAAATCAGCACCAAATGGGCCATCATCACTTCTTCTCCTTGCACCAACATGGGTAGCAACATTCAATATTCAAGTGTCCACAATTCATTGAGCACTTTGGATTCCAACTAGAGAAATGACACCAATGCAAGGTCAATCACTTGCTTCTTTCCAACAAGCTATGCACTTCATTCAATATGTTCTAATCGATGAAATGAGTTTCATAGGGCTAAAGCTAATGGAAAAAATTGACAGACGATTGCACGAAGCATTTCCATGCTAAAACAACATCCCATTTGGAGGCCGCTCAGTGCTTCTATTTGGTGATTTGGGTCAATTATCACCAGTGAAAGACATTCCAATGTATGCCTCAACATCTTATGGGGGAACTCTATGGTGTAGCTTCAACATACTTATTACTTTGTAGAAATTTTTTTGCCAATGGAGAAGATGATGCTCAAGTAAGCATTTGAAACTTACGAAACACAACACCAATGATTGCTGACTAGAAACTTCTAATGGTAAGATCAAGCTCCTCACTAACTTTTGAACAACAATTTAGTTTCCAACAATCTACACATTTATTTGCCACAAATAAAATGGTATTGTTACATAATAAACCAATGTTAATATCTTCAACATGCTAGTTACCCTCTACATTGCAGAACAACTTAGAGGTTCTACAATTTTAGATGATTTTGATGAATAACTAATATCAAATATACTTAGATATGTATTAGGCAAGAAGTCACATTAGCCTCCAATTTGTGGGTAGAAATAGGCCTTGTTAATGGTGCACTTGGACAAGTACAAGAAATTATTTATGCAACCACTTAGAAACCACCACAACTCCCACTCTTCATTGTTCTCCACTTTAGAAACTACATAGGCCCACCATGGAACCCAAATCACCCAATGGATGTGTCAATAACACCATTGAGCCATGGACTTCATCAATAAATTCCTCTCAAAAAGGCATGGGAATTGACCATACACAAAGCACAAGGACTTACATTGCAACATGCCACAATTGACATTGGCAACATTGATCACCAAGGACTAACTTTCACAATAATTTCAAGAGTCAAAGAGCTTTCTTCCTTGTGCATACAACCCAATTTCACATTTGACAGGTATGCACATATGCAAACAAATCCATGTGTTGCTCGTCGAATAACTGAGGAAGCACGCTTACTTCAACTCTCTGCAAAGGCATCATATTCATTAGAATTATAATAAATCAGGTATCTACATTCAAATTCATTCACTTCTACTATACATGAACACCAACTCCTATATTTGACAAGTTATTATAATTTTCCTTCAACATGTTTTATATGATGCACTATCACCTAATTATATTTTCTTTTATAAATGTTACGTACCAGTTAAAACAAAAACTTTAAATAGTTTACATTGGAACCAAGACAAACAAATTTAAGATTCACACTATATCTGTGTAATACCCCAAAATTGGCTCATTGCCATCTCAACCAATTCTGGTCTATTTTGGTAAACCCTAAAGTCCTATTTCATCGCGCAATTCTCATTCTAGTTTTCACTGCTTGACTTAATTGTCAAATGCAGAAAACCCTAATCTACATTAATTATGCTATTTATTTAATTCCTAAAGTATTGACTCGGATTAGCTACATTAAACATATTGATTAAGATTTGACTTAATTTGAAGTGTTTATACTTTAATTAAATTAAATTATCTCCTAAGGCTAATGTAGTAAGGGATTAAATTTATTTAATTTAATAATGCTCTCATTTTAATCATTTGAATGTAATTATTCAATTAATGAGAATATGCATTTATGAGGTCATATCTCATCTTTATTAAATTAAATAACCTTCCAATTTCATCTCTCCAATTCAGGAATGGGAATTCCAAGTGATCTACCTCTCGAATTGGAATTGGCTTAAACCACTTATTCTCACACTTGGGTGAATTCTAGTTAACTTTTCATTACACTCACTAGGAATCTTCCATCCTGACTCAATCTCTGCTTCAATCTTGACCATTGATTTGAGTTGATCTCAACCATTAATTGATTTTAGGAATTTTATTTAAGAGGCTTCTAATTCTTCATTTAGGAGGTTGGAATTTGAATTGCATAGAAATATTGTCGAATTGCATACTCAATTACTCAATATTGTCATAGCTTTTTGAATTGCTTAGCATTAATGTCATATCAGATTAGAAACGCATCCATCTAGTTTAGTTTTCTTTTACTTGTTATTAGATTAAAATTGCACATCATCTAGCTTAAATACACTTTCATATTATTGCATAAAATCCTTCATATTAAAGGGTTTGGTTGCCTACTTCTTGGTCTAAGAGTGAATAGGAAAAGCCCCTCTAACTAGAAGGCAACAGGTTGTTCTGTTAGACCTCTCGGATGGACAATTCAATGTTCATTCAAGGATGATCTTGTAGGTAAGGACCATGTTGAAGTGTATGTGAAGGTTTGAGGTCACATTTCCGCATATACATTTATGGCACCCACCGTGGGGCCAAGAAAAATAATTTCTCTAGCCTAATTTATCTTATTTTCTAATATTTATGTCATTCTGTCATACCTATATGTAGAGACATCTAGATTTTCATGCAAAGAAAAGAGGATTTCACCTACTTCTATGCACTTTCTCACATGAAAAAGTGCCCCATTGCACAGTTTCTCATGTGACACCTCATTTTCTCACACGGGTTTATGTAAGAGTTTGCACGGATCTGCATAAAAGTTCATACGAGATCTTGCAACAACATATTTAAAATGTAAATTGTCAATGTTGTTTATCATTTCATTTCATTAACGCATTGTCTCTGAAGCATCTTTATTTCAATTTTCTAATTTTTTGTAGCATAGCAGTTGTCTGGAAGACATTTTGATGAAGATTCCTTTTTACACAAACTTTCCAAACATGAACTGACTGTGTGTTTATAGGATGTTGCCAAAGATATGATTGTCGAAGACCAATTTTAAAACCCACATAAAATATTGTGTCTTTTTCCTACTTTCCAAACATAGTTTAATTAGGGCTTGTGAACTTTGTAGAGTGCAAGACAAGGGAATAGGGGAGTATGCTCTTCACCACTTGGAGGTCATGACCAAGGGTGAATCAAAAAATTAGAAGCCTCTGAAAGATGACATCCGGGGGAGGCAAGTAACTTAGTGGTTCTCTAGTGTGAATCTTCTTCTATGATGGGATGATGATTTCCTTTTAGGGAATCAAAATCTTGAGAAAGAATAAGTCTAGATCAATTAAACTAAGTTGATGATTAATGTGTTTTGTGTGTTTGGGTGAGGTAATAGGGTAGAGGAGTATGCTCTTTCCTCTTGAGGGAAATTAGAAACTCGAACCCTTAGATCTGAACCACCAGTTTGAGTCAACCCTTAGAGGACATGCCAAAGTGATCCAACCTCCGAGAATGACCCAAGTGAGCACACTCCTTTTGCCAGAGATTCCAACTCACTACAATAAAGAAGCTTTGTAGAGAAAAATATTCCAAAGCCATATTAATTTCCTCTCCTTCATTCTTGATATTGCATATCAAGGAGAGGCTCTATATATTGCACTGGCTGACGCCGGCCCCAATCTTGCTAAGAAAGTGTGTGCACTTTCAAATGCTGGTGTGGGTTGTTGGTCTCAACTCTACTTGTGGAGCCAATATGAAAGGAATCCAAGTAAAATTCTTTAGTTAGAGGCTACCCAGTTCACCTTCGAAAGGGGGCATAATCTTTGTGCGAGGGGGAAGAATCTCTCCTGTAGAACTCACCACAGGCATGCTACTAGGCGTTGGAAGGTGGTATATGTGTTTGACCCTTGCCACAAGGGTTTTCATTCAGTGCATATGTTATTAAGCCCTTTGAATACATCAAAAACATGGGCACCCCCTAGGGGGTGACACGGTTGTGTGAGGTACACGCATGCGCATAAGTTGTGAGACAAAGGTTTTTCCTTCTCTACCATTTTTTGTTCTAGGGATAAAGCATGTTTGTTATCGAGTCTTAAACATGTCCAAACCTATCTAAACAAAACTAAAATTCAAGACTCCCCCATCCCTCTGAGTTGCTTTGTCCTTGGTTGGATTGTATTCAACTACTGCTTGATTCCCGTGTCTTTCTGAAAAACCAGTGGTCATATTTAAAATCAAATGTTGTGTGAAAACTTGAAACCAACCTTGCTATCTATTTGAAATCTACGAAATCAACCAACAATCTATCTAGAACAGTCTAAAACCTTCAAAGTCTCTTCAAAATCTAGTTTCTGTTGTTAACCTAGTCTCTGTTTTCGCACCCAATTTTTCAAAATTTTGCATGAGAATCTTTTGTTCAACACTTCCTTGAGCAACCCTACACAAGTCTTCATGCAATCACGTAAGACTTCGCATGAGATATTGCCAAACTTGGCCTTTTGCATCCTATCATTCTAACATTTGCTTGCACAATCCTATACAAGTTTGCGCGAGAACTTTGGTCCAAAGTTACTGTTTTAAATATTCGTCTGGCCTTTTACACTTTCTCGTGCATGTCTTTAAGAATCTTTGATCAACATCTTGCACCCAAACTGTCAAAATTTTCTATTCAAACTACTTGCGTCCTCAGTCTAGTCTATTCCTTGCAACAATTTACACCTTTTCTATCTGCAAACAGTCTACAACAATGGCATCCTACTTAGCTGATGACTTGTGATCCACATTTCAACTAGTCTTGTCTCTCAATTACCTTGTTCCTGTCCTTTAGTGTTAGTTGTGCTTTGTGTCATGATAGTCATAATCTTTGGTTGTTTTAACCCTTACTCAAACTACTCATACCTTATTATACTACACTCTTATCTAGCCTTTTTGAGACTACGTTCTAATGTGGTCTTTGTCTAGGTTTTTTTTTCTTGTCCTTGTCTATGACTGTGGCAACAAGAAGTGGAAATGTGTTTTATCCCCTTAGACTTAGAAGAGGTAGAGCTAGGGGTCATAATCATGGCAAAGGTCACATTCCAAGTTTTACACTATCTATGTCCAATTCATCCAGTGGTGAGTCTTCACGATCTCCATCACTTGTCAGATCACCTCACGTCCAAAGAACGTTGTCTATAAACTTACAAAAAACTAGGAACCCCTTGTATCAAGATGATCCTGAAACTAGCAAAGGTCCAACATCTCCAAACAACACAACTAAATTCTTATTCAGAGGACCTTTCCTATCGAAACATACTGAAATCATTCAGATTCCTAAAATGGTTGATCATGAACTTGAACATGGTGAACATAATAAAAACCAAGACCAACCTAGAAATGACAAAGAGAAAGACCATTCCACTGGTTAGGAGCAGGAAGAGGTGGAAATACTTCCTGAACACATAGCAAAGTGTCTGAAGACAAAAACTTTCAAAAGGCCATGGAAATCCTACTCAACAAAGAGAAAGAAAAATACTTTCTCAAACTTGCCCAAGAGGGAGCTAAGCTACCCCATCATTTCAATGTGGAAACTATCATTACGCCTGAAGAGGAAACTGAAACTTCAAAACTCCAAAAACAACTAAAAATCATGTAAGAGCAACTAGCTCAGATGATGCCTTGTAAAGACAAACCCACGAAAACATACACCTTAGATGCTCTTTGTCCATTTCCATTTGACAAGAGCATAGACATGCCTCCTTTTCCAAGAGGAGTAGAGTTACCTAAGTATGATAAATACTTTGGAACTACTGATCCCGAGATCATTTGTAGGAATTTGGTGCCTTGTCTATGGAATTTATGCATAATCAGACATATCTCATGTGTTTATTCCCAAGAAGTCTAGGTGGTCAGGCTATAGAGTGGTTTTCACACTTGCCTCCTAGTATCAAAACGTTTGATGAAATTGCCAACTTGTTTGTCCAGCAGTATTCGCATAACATTCAACACCTTGTTAACATCCGAGATTTGTGTAATCTTGAACAGAAGGTTGGGGAACCTTTCCTCACATTTCTTTAGAGGTGGAGACAACTTTATACTAAATATTCACACAAGATTCCTAAAATGGAAAAGCTTGACATCTTCACTGATAATCTCCAGTCTGATTTTGGGTATAGAGTCCAACTACAAGGTCCACAAACCTTCGAGAACATGGTCACGCAAGCTATCTGCATAGAGGAATTCATGGTCAAGAAGGGTGAACTTACCCTTTAGAAGGACACAAAATAAGGATCCACCTCTAACAAGGACAAACCCAGGTACATCAACAAGAACTGAGAAATCGTACATGATAGGGTTGTTGACAATGTCACTCCTAAACCTACTAAGGCAGTCTTTAATCTCATAGATAGTCTCAATGCAGCCAAGAATGTTGAGAAACCTCCTCCTGACAACAAGACATCTAGAAATAAACTGAGAAACTCATAGGCTACACACCCTAAATGAGAGTATACACCTCTAGGTGAACCTTTGGACGTGGTGTACAAGACCTTACTACAAAACAAGCTCATTTCACCATTGGACAACTCTCACCCTTATGAACCGCAACCATGCCCACCATGGTGGAATGAAACTACATTCTGCGAGTACCACCAAAATAAGGGACACACAACTAGCAACTGCATAAACTTGCATCACAAAGTGCAAGACATGATTGATGATGGTGACATTTTGGTAGATGAACATAACAAGAACTCGGATCACAAGGCTTTTAAGGAGCCCTTCCCATCTTATGAAAAAAGAGAGAGCTCAAAACCAAAATCTAACAACAAGTTCAACTATACATACTCTAATGACAACAATGTGATCAACATGGTTGAACCTGTGGATTTTAAGTACTGTGACGTTATTACCATCAAGGGCAAGCAAGATAACAATAAACCCAAGACACCATTTGTCTTGAGGAGCCCTAATTCCCACACAGCTGACAATAAATCTTCACAATACTGTGCCAATGTTGTTACACGTTCTCACTCCAAGTTGGTACTCAAAGGCCCTACACTTTCTACTTGTGATCTTGAACATCCCAAAGATAAAACCCTTGCTAGTCCATCTAGCAGAGGTGCAAAACTCACAACAAATTCAGCAGTCACTAGCTATAGTACTGTTCTTGATCAATTAAAATTAGCTAATGCTCAAATCACAATCTTTGAGCTGCTTAAAATCTCACCTACCCATAGGCAAATTCTTGACAAAGCCCTCATTGAGGCAAATGTTCCTCAAGATCTTGATCTTGGGCAATTTCAATCTATGGTAGGTCATCTAACCTTGCCTTGTTATATGTCCTTCTTTGAGGAGGATGATAATTGATTGAGTCACCCACGCAATCAACCTATACACATTGAGGTTATGATACATCAAACATGTTTCTGTCATGTACTCATTGATAATGGAGCTAGGTTGAACATTGTCTCTGCTACTCTGCTTAGACAATTAAACTATTATGAGTAGTCCATTGATCCTCGTTGCAAGATCATTATCAAAGCGTATGACGAAGTTGAGTGAAAGTCCCTAGGTTTTGTGGTGTTGCCCCTTTGTGTCGGTCCTATAGAAAGGGATTTCACTTGTCAGGTCCTCGACATTCTTGTGGCTTATAATATTCTACTAGGAAGGCCATGGATACATGAGATGCATGCTATGCCATCCACATACCATCAAGGCGTAAAAGTCCCATTTCATGGCTCTAAAGTCACTATCCCTACAAGTAGTAGCTATACCTATAATATGGTGAAAGCTGCTGAGAATTTTGTACCCGCTAACAAGGAATCTACTGATTATCATGATAACAAGCTGAAGCAAATTGAGCAATCATTCAAGCTGAAAGAAACTAGCATGGGTGAATACCACATCGAACCAGTGTTGTCATTAACATCTCTTCTTGAGTCTCCCTGTCATTATGGGAGACCATCTGAGGCAAAGAAGCCATTTGTGTTGACACCTCAAACCAAGTATAATAGCACTTTTGTCAAGGCTACAGTCCCCTTAGACGACAAAAGTGAAAATAGAGCCATTGTTGCATTGCTTTACAAAGAGGAGACTCTGGTTGACCTCACAGAATAGGCTCGTGAGATCACTCTTGAGAAATATGGCCCTAGTCTTAGACTCATGAAATGCTTTGGCTATAAGGGAACTGGTCCTATTAGATGCAACAACAATGGTCTGATCGATCATGTTAAAGCAATAGCTCAAAGAAACAGAGACACATCTGATCTAGGCTTCAAGAAAGTTCCCTTCCATTTAGGGATTAAAAAATTCATACCAGAACCTGAGAGTTCATTTGGAAATGAGTCACAAGCTAGGTCTGATACTCAAGAAGATAATACTGATGATGAGGATCCTTATCCTTATCCTATTCCTCCCGATCTAGCTAAATTCTTTGTTAAACCTGATGACTTTGTGCCACATGTCAGCAATATGGATGGTACTAGTGATTCTTCTGAGGACAATACTAATCCACACCATGCCCATCTAGAATAGGGAGAGTCTAGTTAGGCATTACGCGTTGAATACCTATGCAAAAATCCAAATGATGAAGGAGAGTATGTCCCCATCACTGTCGGGGAATTCTACAATCTGACACCATGTAGCACTGATTCTAGGGAATATGAATTTGACTTCCTTTCGGAATCAACTACAGATAAATACATTGACCAAGTTCATGTCTATGAAAACCAACTTGAAGTAGGTGAGGTGTCTAGGGTTAGGTCTAATGAGTCTAATCCAACTAGTGTTCTCAAGTCTTTAGTTGATGACATTAGTGCTCAAAGACATTCGAACACACTTGTGGATGAAGTCGCTTTAGGTCTCAAATTGCTGGTCCAAGCATTTAATGATTATACTGTGAACACAATTGAACCCGCTACTACTCTTTCACTCACATATCCTGAGCTTATAGACTAGAATTCTAATACATCTAGTGTAGTCCCCACATTCCAGAATGACTATGCTCTTGCGTGCTACTTAAACATTGTCGAACCAATAACGTCTTCCACCAGCGAACAAAGCATCAACATGATTGAAGCTAACATCAAATATCTCAGTCATACAATCAAAAAGAAAAAAAAATAGGTTTGATGGTGAAAACCACATTATGGTAGTGTCGGAACCTAAAAAAGTAAAAATAAAGGATGTAACCAAGGGTGAAAACCTCTCTGAGGCACCAATGGATGAGATATTTGATGCACTTCCTAGCCATTTTCAGGAAAGATCATCAATGTTGATAGAGCTAACACATTTGATCAACATGGGCATAGAAGAACATCCTCACATGATACATCTGGTACAGTCAATGTCTCCAGAAGAAAAAGAGGAATTTATTGCCTTCTTTTGAGAGAAGATAAATTTTGCGTGGACATATTCTGACATGCCAAGACTAGATCCTGGTCTCATTATGCACCATTTGTCCATCATACCAAGCATTAAACCAGTTAAACAAAAACTTTGGAAAATGCATCCTCATGTTGCATTGCTTGTCAAAGCTGAATTGGAGAAGCTTCTAAAAGTTGGTTTCATCCGTGCTATTAATTACGCTAAATGGATATCCAACATTGTTAGTCTTCAAGCACAACAAATCTATCAAAGTTTGTACTAACTTCCGTGATCTCAACTCAGCATGTCCTAAGGATGATTTTCCACTTCCCAACATTGATATGATAGTGAACATGACAGTAGGATATGAGATGTACTCACTCATGGACAGATTTTATGGTTATAATCAGATCAAAATTACACAAGAAGATCAAGAAAAGACTACTTTTACAAGTGCATGGGGAACCTTCTGTTGGAACGTAATGCTATTTGGCTTAAAAATATTGGTACTACATATTAGAGAGCATTCACTACAATTTTCCATGATATGATGCATAAGACCATGGAGGACTACGTGGATGATACCTTGGTCAAGAGCACAAAACGTAATACTCATCTACAAGATTTGGGGCCTATCCTAGATCGTATGAAAAAATTCAGTCTCAGGGTTAATCCTAACAAATGTGGATTTGGCATCACATCAGTGAAACTACTAGGATACATTGTGTTGACAAAGGGGATCGAGGTGGATCCAGAGAAAGTCCAAGCAATTATGGATATGCCACCACCATGTAATATCAATCAAATGAGAAGCTTACAAGGAAGACTTCAATTTATTCGCAGATTCATCTCATAGCTGGCGGATAGGTCACAACCTTTTACTAAGACTCTACATAAAGATGTGATATATAATTGGAGTTAGGATTGTGAGCAATGCTTGACAAAACAATATCTTGCTAATCCACTAATCTTGATGCCTCCTATCTATGGGAAGCCCTTGATTTTGTATATCTTAGCAACAAAGACATCTCTGGGTATCTTATTAGCTCAAGAAGACCACAATAACAAGGAAAGGGCTATCTACTATTTGAGTTGTACATTAATCTCTTATGAGATGAATTACAATATCATTGAGAAAGCTTGCTTGGCAATTATCTTTACTTCCCAAAAGTTGAGACACTACATGCTTGCTTACACTACACAGTTGGTGGCTAAAATTGATCCATTGATGTACTTACTTAGTAAGGTAGCTTTAACAGGGAGATTAGCTAAGTGGGTCATGATACTAAGTGAGTTTGACATTCAATATGTTGAACAAAAAGCTATCAAGGGACAACCAATTGCAGATCATCTAGCAAATGCACCTATGTAGAGTCTTCTCCTGATGAACATTGATTTTCCTGATGAATCAATTCTAACACTCGCACACCAAACATGGGTGATGTTCTTTGACGGGTCCTTCACACAATAGGGATTTAGTGTTGGGTTACTCTTCATAACACCACAAAGGTATTCACTTCCCAAGGCATATAAGATTTTGTTTCCTTGTACAAACAACATTGCAGAGTACGAGGCTCTAATTAAGGGAATGAAGATTGCAACTGAATGGAGAGTGGATCAGTTGAACATCTTTGGGGACTCTCAGCTCATAATCAACCAAGTTAATGATGTGTATTAAATAAAGGATGAGAAATTCGTCCCTTACAAATGCATGGTTGATGATATGAAGAAATACTTTGCTCATATCACTTTTCAACAAATTCCTCGATTAGACAACAAAGTGGCTGATACCATGGCTACTTTGGCTTCCTTGCTACAAATGCCAGAAAATGATCTTTGACACAAGTTCCTAGTGGAAACATTACTCTACCCTACCTATGATACCACTGAATCTAGGATGATCTATTCTATTGTAGGACAAGACTCATCTCGCTACCACCACATCTACTCCTATCTTTGTGACCAAACTATTCTAGATAGTTTAACCTAGAAGAAAAATGTCACCTTATCCTTAATGCTTCAAAGTATGTCATTATTGTTGATGACTTGTTTAGGGGAGGTCTTGATGGAACACTCCTTAGGTGTCTAGAACTCGAAGAGTCCAAATGCGCATTAATTGACGTTCACAAGGGCATTTGTAGGTCTCACTCAAATGGCTTGACACTAGCTCGTAAACTTATTAGAGCTAGTTACTATTGGCCGAATATGGAGCAAGAGGCAATCAAGTACGCCAAGTCCTGCAAATAGTGCCAGCTCCATGGAAATTTGATTCATGCTCCAGCCAGGGAGTTGATTCCATCTACCACACTGTGGCCATTTCAACAATGGACCTTTGATCTTGTGGGTCATATTCACCCATCTTCTTCTAATGGATATAAGTTCATTATTACGGCTACAAACTACTTCATGAAATGGCTAGAGGCAGTACCTCTCACAATAACAAATGGCCAAACTGTAGCTCTTTTTATCACAAACTACATCATATGTAGGTATGATGTACCATCCTCCATTATTACTGACAATGGAGGACAATTCAAAAACAAAGACCTCAAGGAGTTATGCAAAAAGTTTAGAATAATGCAACACTGGTCTTCTATCTATTATCCCCAGGGTAATGGTCAAGCAAAGGCATCCAACAAGGCGATACTCAAGATCTTGCATCGCATAGTTAGTAAATCTAGGAGGGACTAACACCTCCAGATTAACCTAGCCTTATGGGAATACAAAACAAGTATTAGAACTCTAATAGGTATAACACCCTTTGCTTTGGTATATGGAGTAGATGATGTGTTGCTAATGGAGGTTGAGATTCCCACTTTGAGAATCTCCATGAAGGGCCTCATTACTGATGAAGATTATAGAATATCTCAGCTTCAAGAGCTAGTGTTACTAGATGAACGTCGACAAGTGGCGTGCGATCATCTTCAAGCTTATCAATAGTACATGTCCACAAGCTACAATAAGGAAGTTAAGCCACGTGACTTCCAGCTGGGTGATCTTGTTTTAAGAGAAAACCCTAAGAATCAACAAAAAAGGGTCCAAAAAGGGAAGTTCAAACCTAACTGGCTTGGTCCTTACATAATCATTGCAGTGTATGGATTTGGTGCTTACCAGCTTTCTATAGCCAAGGGAGAGGTGCTCAAGGAGCCCATCAACACTCTCCACCTGAAGCGGTTCTATAGCTGATCTAGTCTTAGAAGCTCTCTGTATATACTTAAATGTCCTTAAAAAAAATTCTAAAAATTGGAAAAAGTCCTAAACAAAATCATTATTTTGGTGAAAACCTAGCAACAGGCACTTTGGTAATACCAAAAATATTTGAAAAACTCAAAAAATACAAAAAAAAATCAAAAAGAGAAAAATACAAAAAAATTGAAAAACAAAAAAAAGTGCCATTGGTGAAAACCTGAAAACAAGCATAATGGTAGCAAATATATATATATATATATATACATACATACATGTATGTATGTATATATATACATACATGTATGTATGTATATATAGACATATGTGTATATATAGACATGTGTCTATATATGGACATATGTGTATATATACACATATGTCTATATATACACACATGTCTATATATAAACATATATATACATATACATACATATATGTATAGATGTATATACATATATGTGTATATGTATTTATATATACATACACATATGTATATGTGTATATACATATATGTATATGTATATATATACATATACATATACATGAATATATATATATACATACATATGTGTATATATATATACATATACATATACATATATGTATATGTATACATATATGTATATATATACATACATATGTGTGTGTGTATATATATATATATACATATCTATATGTATATATATATATACACATATGTATGTATATATATACATATATGTATACATATACATATATCTATACATACATACATACATACATATATATATATATATGTGTGTGTGTGTGTGTGTGTGTGTGTGTGTGTGTGTGTATATACATACATATGTATTGTATATATATGTATGTATGTATACATACATACATACATACATACATATAACAAAAAGCAAAGAAAAGATCATTCCCCCAGCAATTGCTTCTCTAGTAAAAAATGACATCATTGAGTTGCTCGAGGAGACATGATGAAGCAAAAGCAAAACAACCAAAGAAAAAGCTCAACCTATCCAAACAAGTATATCATTATGAGTTTTTGTGTTATAGGATTGATGTCAAGTGTCAATGTCCAAAACATGGATGAAAGAAATCTCTTTAGTAGAGTGATGATAGTAGATAGATGCAGTCACAACAACTGGTGACTAAAATCAAAGAGGAATCTTCATGAGGAAGAACCTTAGTTAGAACTGAGCAATAGTAAATAGATGTAGTCAGGATGATTGGTGACTAACGCAAGAGAGATCTTCTATAAAGGGGAATCTTAGAGGTGACACGAACAACAATAGGCAGACACAGTGAGAACCACTAGTGACTATCGCGAGACAGACTCAATGAGAGGAATCTCAAAAAGTGACATGAATGATAGTAGGTAGACGCAGTGAGAACCACTAGTGATTGTCATGAGAAAGGCTCCATGAAAGGAATCTCAAAAAGTGACACGAATGACAATAGGTAGATGCAGTGAGAAGCACTGGTGACTGTCGCGAGAGAGATTCCATGGGATGAATCTTAAAAAGTGACATGAATGACAGTAGGTAGATGTAGTGAGAACTACTAGTAACTGTCCCAAGAGAGGCTCCATGAGAGGAATCTCAAAAAGTGACATGAACAATAGTAAGCAGACGCAGTGAGAACCACTAGTGACTATCATGAGAGAGACTCAATGGCACTATAGGGTGGTGCCTCAGAGTTTTGTCAAGACTCATGGATTGAATCTTGACAAAACTTCGAGGCACCACCCTACAGTGCCATTGAGTCTCTCTCATGACAGTCACTAGTGGTTCTCACTGCGTCTGCTTACTATTGTTCGTGTCACTTTTTGAGATTCCTCTCATGGAGCCTCTCTTGGGACAGTCACTAGTGGTTCTCACTACGTCTACCTACTGTCATTCATGTCACTTTTTAAGATTCATCCCATGGAATCTCTCTCGCGACAGTCACCAATGCTTCTCACTGCATCCACCTATTGTTGTTCGTGTCACTTTTTGAGATTCCTTTCATGGAGCCTCTCTCATGACAATCACTAGTGGTTCTCATTGTGTCTTCCTATTGTCATTCATGTCACTTTTTGAGATTCCTCTCATCGAGCCTCCCTCGTGATAGTTACTAGTGGTTCTCACTGTGTCTACCTATTGTTGTTTGTGTCACCTCTAAGATTCCCCTTTATGGAAGATCTCTCTTGCGTTAGTCACCAATCATCTTGACTACATCTATTTACTATTGCTCAGTTCTAACTAAGGTTCTTCCTCATAAAGATTCCTCTTTGATTTTAGTCACCAGATGTTGTGACTGCATCTATCTACTATCGTCGCTCTACTGAAGAGATTTCTTTCATCCATGTTCTGGACATTGACACTTGACATCAATCCTATAACACAAAAACTCAAAATGATATACTTGTTTGGATACGTTGAGCTTTTTCTTTGGTTGTTTTGCTTTTGCTTCATCATGTCTCCTCGAGCAACTCAATGATGTCATTTTTTACTAGAGAAGCAATGGTTGGGGGCATGATCTTTTCTTTGCTTTTTATTTGTGGTTTAGTTCCAATAATCTGAAGCATCTATATAAGAGGGGTCTCCACTATAAGAGCCTCCATCTCATATTGGATGGCCGTGTGTACCTCAACTCCTTTTATATGGATATATCAATAAGGTTGGTTCTTCTCCTTGCTTGTTGGAGCGAACTCTTCATGCTATAGTAAATATTGATACTCGTCTTGCTAAGTGAACATATGGGTCATTGCGAGTATATCTAGCACACTTTTATCTTAGGTTACAAACATAAGGGTCATTATAGATAGAATACTTACTAATTACTTAACATAAGATGGATCTCTTGTGTGTTTGGTGTGTTTGTACACAAGCAACATTCTGGTCATCCTAGCATTTATGCTTTGATGCTTATGTAAGCTTGCTACATTAAAAGGGACAAATGTTTTGGTCATTCTAGCTTCTTATGCCTCAAATGCTTACATTTCATCTCGACAAAATTAGAACATATGTCCTATTCATGTTCCCATGATTGCAATGTCAGTGGGAATTGTATGACATATAGAGTTTTGTTATATGGTTAATGATGAAAATTGAAGAAGCTTGGAAACCAGACCTGGGGTTGCATCTAGCATAGGGTTGCATTGCATAAATGCATGGTTCGATGGTTAATTCACTTACATCTTTTGATGAGATTGGTAGTCTCTTCAAAGTATCATGTTTCTTCACGGTTGCACAAGTGTTCGGTTGTTTGGTTTGTCCTCTTGCTCCTCAATGAAATACCTGTCACTATCAACAAAAACATGGAATACTACATGAGGTGTCAGTCCATTCACATTTGCATTCCATACATAATTTCATCATCTATCTCATCTATACAACATCTCTAAATCAAATCAATTATGCATCCTTACATCACATCAATGTTTGCATCTCATAATCACAACATAAACATCTCGTGTACATCAAATTAAAAGACAGACAATGACAATGACATGTACATAGGGTACTTGACTCAAAATCTCATATATATCAGTATCAAAGAATGTGTCAGTACAAAAATGGGTGCTAGTCGAGCACTATTGATAAAAAATGATACAAAATGGTGTTGGCACACCAATCGATACATAGCCAAATCACAAACACAGAGACAAAATTAGTCTCTCTCTAGCTCCCTCACCTCCTGGAGGAGGAGGAGGTAAAGGCATATCTGGCCTGGCTAGTGGTCGTGCACCTCTTGACTCCCGTGCATTTTGTGAGAATTGGGGCACCTACTGAGCCTCATCGAGCACAACTGTGGAATAAGTTGCAAAGTAATAGGTCGATCAGGCTGCCTATAATCGAACCTCATCCTATAGCTGCTCTGCCCTCCACTCAGCTACCTATAACTGCTCTCATAGTCTAAGGATCTCGTGATCTCGCTTAGCTATCCTAGTGTCTCTCATAGCCAATTGAATCTGTAGCTCCCCTAGCTGTCCAGAGGCCTGTCATATCCGCTCTTTGGCTCACCTTAATGCATCTTGAGGCCCAACAACAAGCTAGTCCTGCACCTCCTCGTCTAGCTACACGATTGGTACCTACTCCTCAGTATGCGATCTCTACCACCAACCTTGCTCTATCCCATTGCCACCAGCACTTGGATCTAACCCCATTTATCGAGGGGGAATTTGTACCTATCTCACTTGGTGTCTCACCTGCTGTGGTGGTCCCTGTGATGGTACCTGCTGAGGTATCTATGGTCCTAGAGCTGCCATCCCTAATGGATCTATAAACCGTGGGAAGGGCTGGCTGACAAAATATGCCTGATAGGCAAGTTTCATCCCAACATTTGCTACAGTTGGCAGATAGTCCCACTATGTCGCAACTAGGTTATGCACATCAATCATTGACGTCCTTGGGTCTAGCCTCATTGACCACCCCTGCTCTAGATCTCTGGCTAACCGAGCATACAAGCAATACTCCTAAGAAATGTCTTGTGGCCACCCATACTACCACCATATGCATGTGATGGGGAATCTCTCAATGATTTGCATCAAGTGGCCTATTAGTGGTCGCGATGTAAACATATGGCTAAGCTCTCGAAGAGCATCATCCCAATCCTCAGTCTCTCTCTAGGGCTGCCATACGACAGATACTAGGTCATCGAGACGGGCCCTCGACTACTTAGTCTTCCCCAAACCTATCTAGGTCAACTAGCCCCTATAGTTGCAAATGTACGACTTTGTGGGCTCTCGTGCATCATCAAAAATGGGCCTCATGACTGGCAGGTGCTCCCATGCCTAGATCTACAAAACATAGACTCTAGCAGCCATACTCTTCCGCTCATGGTAGACAATCTCATGCATCTCATGGAACATGTGCACAAGCATGCACTATCCCCACCCAAATCTCTCAGGAGCATCTAGCATCCTTTGGAGCATTTGCCCCCAACCACACACCAACCCATGCTGCCCTCTGTCTGGCACCAAGAAACAACTGATAAAGATAGCGAAGATTGATGTTAATTTGTGCATAGGGCCATATGTATGGACAAGCTCGTCCGATGTGATGGCTCGCCTTATAGCCAAGGCTCGTTGGAATATGGCTTGGAGTGCCACTGTACCTACTCTCAGTACTATGTCATATACTACCCTTAGCCCATGAAAGGGTATGCATAAAATCTTGTAGATATCCTTTGGTGTGATGGTCATCTCTCCCTGTGGTAGGTGGAAAGTGTTCATCTCTGAATGGAAACACTCCACCAATGCACTCAACAAGTTGTGATTCACCAACACTGTTGGGATTCAACATAAATAGGATAATTCGAGTCAGTCTATATGAGCCATGTCAACATCATCAAGACTTCGTAACAAAGCTCTGTAGGGCAGTAGTGGGACCTGAATCCGACATCATCGAAGATCACCTACACACACAACCAATGACATCAGGCAAACAGTCAGTTACTGCTAAAAAAAAAACCCAATGAAATGATAAAATTTTAACTTAAAATGTTGAAAATAACACCAGTTTTTCATGTGAGAAAACACTTTCTCGCACTAGATTTCACATCTTCCCGTGAGAAAACATGTTCTTGCTCGAGAAATGGCGAAACATTGAGTCAAATGCACCCAATATCCCACGCATCTCACGCAAGGTGGGTATCTCCCAAGTGAGATTCCTCACCAACACGCGTGAAGAAACACCAGTCTGGTGTGTCTTCACATGAAGAAAGACTAGGTCCACACAAGGAATGTAATCCTCGCACAAGGACCTACATACCAAGAATTAAAAATGCAAAAATGCCTAGAAAAGCATGAAAAATTTAATGCGAAGTAGGATTATCAACTACTCACTGGAGGTCCATAGTCCATCGGCCGACTATGTTGTCGAGAGCGCTTGAATCGATGCATACGCACGAGAACTACCATTCTCACCTCAGAGCTCTCTTCTTCACTAAAGACAAAAAACACAAATGATTTGAAAATGACCCTTTGGGCCCTTATGTAGGTTTTGACCTAATTTTTCAAAGTGCTCTGATTTTGCGCAAAAATACCCCCTGCCTAATTTGACTACTCTGAATCCATTTTCAGGATCGAACTCGAAATCTGACACACTTAAGCAGCTCAAAATCGCATTTCAAATTTTTGGGACCCACGTGATTGAAATCACGCTTGTGCAGTCCAAATTTTTATGATACTTTATGGGTCTTGGAATCTTTTCAACTCAAAAATTCTTCAATTTTTTCTAAAAATTCTAGAAAAAGTCAACTATGGTCGAATCTAGTCAACTTTTGGTCAAACTTGGCCTTTTGGACCTTGAAATCACGCTCAATTGACTCTGATTTTTTTTTTTTTCCTAATTGTTCTGATCTCTTCTATAACCTTTTCAATTACAGATTTCTTCCATATCTCTTAATATATTGCTTTCCATCATATTTCTTGTGTGTCATCTTTCGATTTCACTCCCGAGGGGGTATGATGATTACATCATTGGACTTCAATTTCAAATCAATCTGAATCTTCATCACTTGGGGCATCTTGTTCCCATCTTATGTCCTCATCACTCGGGGCATCTCATCACTAGGGGCATCTTGTCCCCGTTCTATCTAACATCTATGTCATCTATTTCATCTTTTCATCGGTTGATCATATCTTATAACAATCTTTATTAGAGTTCAATGGACAGGTATCAGGATAGTCTAAACCCCGACTCTTGAGGATCAAGCCTCATTCTAGGGATGATTCTATGACTCATGGTGGGATCTTGTTATCTCTTGTCAATCTAGGTATTTAGGTGCTCTATCAAGCTCCCTTAAGGTTAAGCTTCGTTCTGGAGATAATCTTTAAAAGCTTATCAATCTAGGTATCTAGGTGTTCTATCTGGATCCCTTAAGGTTAAGCTCCATTCTAGAGATAATCTTTAAAAGCTTGTCAATCTAGGTATCTAGGTGTTCTATCTGGATCCCTTAAGGTTAAGTTCCATTTTAGAGATAATCTTCAAAAGCTTGTCAATCTAAGTATTTAGGTGTTCTATCTGGATTCCTTAAGGTTAAGCTCTATTCTAGAGATAATCTTTAAAAGCTTATTCAATCTATGTATCTAGGTGTTCTATCTAGATCCCTTAAGGTTAAGCTCTGTTCTAGAGATAATCTTTAAAACCTTGTCAATTGGTTTCTGCATCATCAAATTGCAGAATCAATCTCATTTCTTGATCTGTGCATTATGCTTTCTGATTTTCTTTGAATTGAACATGTTGCTCGCACATTCATTCAAAGAGGGGCAAAATGTAATACCCCAAAATTGGCTCATTGCCATCTCAACCAATTTTGGTCAACCCTAAAGTCCTATTTCATCGGGCTATTTTCATTTTGATTTTCGTTACTTGACTTAATTGTCAAATGCAGAAAACCCTAATCTGCATTAATTATGCTATTTATTTAATTCCTAAAGTATTGACTCAGATTAACTACATTAAACCTATTGATTAAGAGTTGACTTAATTTGAAGTGTTTATACTTTAATTAAATTAAATTATCTCCTAAGGCTAATGTACTAAGGAGTTAAATTTATTTAATTTAACAATGCTCTCATTTTAATTATTTGAATGTAATTATTCAATTAATGAGAATATGCATTTATGAGGTCATATCTCATCTTTATTAAATTAAATAACCTTCTAATTTCATCTCTCCAGTTCAAGAATGGGAATTCCAAGTGATCTACCTCTCGAATTGGAATTGGCTTAATCCACTTATTCTCACACTTGGATGAATTCCAGTTAACTTTTCATTACACTTAGGATCTGAGTTAGTTAACCTCACCTACACTGGGAATCTTCCATCCTGACTCAATCTCTGCTTCAATCCTGACCATCAATTTGAGTTGATCTCAACCGTTAATTGATTTCAAGAATTCTATTTAAAAGGCTTCTAATTCCTCATTTAGGAGGTTGGAATTTGAATTGCATTGAAGTACTGTCGAATTGCATACTCAATTACTCAATCTTGTCATAGCTTTTTGAATTGCTTAGCATTAATGTCATATCAGATTAGAAATGCATCCATCTAATTTAGTTCTCTTTTACTTGTTATTAGATTAAAATTGCACATCATCTAGCTTAAATACACTTTCATATTATTGCATAAAATCTTTCATATTAAAGGGTTTGGTTGCCTGCTTATTGTTCTGAGAGTGAATAGGCAAAATCCCTCTAACTAGAAGGCAACAGGTCGTTCTGTCAGACCTCTCGGATGGACAATTCAATGTTCATTCCGGGATGATCTTGCGAGTAAGGACTATGTTGAAGTGTATGTGAAGGTCCGAGGTCACATTTCTGCATATACAATCTATACATTTTAGTATTATATTTTCCTAATTTGTATTTTCATTTATATCAAGTAAATTAGGCTTCCTCATGTTATTCTATTCATTGTATTTCTCATTCAAATTTCAACTAAAGTAATGTTTATTGATTTCGATGTTTCCTTGAATTGGGTATTGTTTGTAAATTTTGATGTTACAAATTATTGTATTTAGCGATGATTCTAGGTTTTGAATCAGGTTTATTTATTTAAATAATGTCCACTTTTGCCAAAAAAAATGAAATGTTTATTGATTTGTTTTAAAAAAAAAAATTCAACATATGAGATATCTTATCTAAGCTCCATAAATTTATTAGTGTACTCTTCACAAGTGTTAATAGCTTCTTCTTTAATTTAATTCCTTCACCATGGAATGATAACTCATCATTTATATTTAGTGATATATGGATGCATGTTGTTTTTCAATTTTGGCCCCTTACTACTTATGCTTTAAAGATGCTCATGAAGGTTCTGATTTACTTTAAACATTCAATTTCCCAAGGCCCACATCATGCTCAAACCTCCTCATGTTTATGCCATTCACATATTACTTTTGTTTGTCCTTAATGGTAGGTTTTCTAGAAACCTAGTTTATATTTTATTTTGGAACTAATTATTCCCTCGTCATATCATTAAATCAATTGAAGGTATTTATATTTACTCCATTGCTAGAACGATTTACAAGGACGAAGGAAATATTAAATGTGCATCAACCAATGCTAACTTCCTTTATGACCTATTTTGCATCAACTAACTACCACAACAAATGAACCCACCATATTTTATTATATTTTATATAGTCTTTTCTACTACTTTTATTTTGCTTAGTAATGCAACATTTTAACACTGAAAATTGCAAATCTCCTTCACCTAAACTCATGCAAATCAAATATGTAGGCACTTTATTGGTATAGCTACAATCTTTTTATAAATCATCAACAATGCACATTTATTGTTGATATGTTTCCTGCTTTTATCCTCTCTCAACTCTGTGCGGTAAATATTACATAATAGTTTCTTCCTTCCCATTATATGTTTAAAAAAAAAACTTTCACCATTGCTTCGTATTCACTTTATGCTTAATATTCATTCACTTGATATCAAAATTTCACAACTCCTTAGAAGTACTAGCTACATATGTTTCAATATGTGTGACTTACCAAGTTGACGCGAAGTACTTTTATGAAATACTTACCAACAATTGACAACGATTTGTTTACTTATTACATAATAGCGAAATTCTCTATTCTGAGTCTAAATAATTAGTTCCCTGCTTTAAATGTACTTCTGAGCTTTATATATATATATATATGTGTGTGTGTGTGTGTTTCCATACAAATCATACTCTGTTTCCTTCAAATGATTCCGACATATGTTATTAGGGGAGAGGACCCAATAGTTGAGTGGGGTCCAATAGTCGATCACCCTATTGTGAACATAGAGTCCAATCTTCCAACATATTTTTACTATATATTGTAATTAATTGATCTATTTGTAAATATAAAAAAATCCTAAATGTTGATAAAAAATATACCAATATTTGAACACATGAAAACTTATAAATGTTATAGAAAAAATAAATAAATGAATTCATTAATGAGTGAAATAAATAACTTTTTGTTTCAAACAAAATATCATAGCTATCTAATATGTGTGTGTCACTTAAAACATAATATTCTCACTTAAATAAACATTGATATCTTAGTGTAGACATGCTATTCTTATGTGTACAACTATTGGGGTAACAATGTATATGCATAAAGTAAACCATATCAATAATATGTATCATCACAAATATAAAAGGTGAATACCAATAAATGCCTTGTATTTTCTTATGAAATGTGTGAGATTGTGAGAAAAAATTAGTGTTCAACTAATGGTCCTTTTGTGTTGGATATATGTTGTATTTTATATAATAATGTGTTATTTTTATAACAACAAATAATTTTTTTGTGTTAAAGTATGTGTCTTTTTGTGTTATTTATAAAAGTTATCTATAACAAATATTTATGATTAATAATAACTATTTGGTCCATTTAAGTTGCATATATGTTACATTTCATATAGTTGTACAATATTCTATTAACAACAAGTGATAATTTTAAATTCAATTAGTAGAGATTTTTAGATTAAGCTTTGGTCAAATGTTCAAAAAGTCATTTTTTAGACACATTTCACTAGGTGTACTATTTTAACGAGTTGCGTGATGAGTCACACCTTCAAACCTTAGTTGTAGGTAGTTCAATGTCCATTTTACATTTCAAAAAAAAAACGAAGGTCTTACGACATCCCATGTAGCGGCTACATGTTGAACGAAGTTAGCTATCACGACTACTGGTTCCTCTCCTTTAGTCTTTGTATCTTGAACTAATGATTACCCAACTTGAATTCAATAGATCCATTGAAAGCTATGTGAATGCTACATAAACTTTTTTTACATATATGAAATCAAATTTTTTTTTTAATGTCATTTCTTACCAAAATTATAACATATGATTTATCCTTCAAGTGTCCTTATTGCAACCTTAGCTGCAATTGCTAGTAATAAAGTTCGAGGAAAATCTGATAATAATAACATCTAGACATAAAGTACACGGCAAACAAAAGAAAACCTTTGACAGAATCCCACATATACTATTCTGAACATTAAGAACACAGTATGCACGGCATGGAAATCGACCATATGTATTTTCCACAAACTTTAAAAGCCTTGTTTCCTCATTTATTTTAATTTCATTTTGGCCATAATTTTGTATCAGGGGGAAGCAAACGGAGCTCTATCCGTGGCAGACACACGGCTCGACATGTCTGCAACGTTACCGCATCTCACACATGTTCAATGAAGGTTGATATTTTATTTTAGAAAGGGGCAAAACCCAGTTCACACAAGAGAAAACGAAATGGCTGTGAGAGTTGTTGGAACAAGTACATGGGACTTTAACTACAGCCCAGTTATAAGTTAACTGGATGTTTTCATGCCTGCCGCTTTGAGCTGTTAAAACAGTAATGTTTGTGTGCATTTAATAGGCTTTCGCGCCATCAGCGCATTGGGATGTTAACCTTTTTTCCATTAAAAAAATTGAAAATTTTAGTCCCAAATGAATGGATCGAGACAGGGGAATAGGGAGGTTATTTGGGATAAGGACAGATAGGGGTGGATTTGGCGGAATGGGGCAGAAGAGCCTTCTTAATTTGGGGGCTCCCCTAGTTATTCCGGCCAGACAAGTTTCCACCTGGATTGCAGGGTAATTTATTGGGGGTTTCATATTAATTAACAATACTAATCCAGTTGGGCTTATTTTAGCTGGGAAATTTATTTGGCAATGGCGCTCCCCAAATTACCTTAACCCAGCGGCGCATGCATTTGTGTAAGGTGGGATATCATTTGGGTTTGGCTTGATTCGAAGCTTCACTTGCAGTAAACAATGGCGCGCCGAGGATTATGATTAGGATTAGGCCCGTTGTTTGAGCAGGGAACACGGGCCTCGGCTGATTCAGAGAACCTTGGGCTTTAATGGGAGTCTTTGTTGTAATGCGGGGATTGTGTGTGAGTAGTTGATGATATTTGGATTTGAGGTAAATTGAGGCATTTCAAGCAGGGATTTCATGGCGCCCAGTTTTGATTGTGTGTCGAATCTCCTTTGCGCTGAAGATGCAAGCTTAGTGGCCTGGGATGATGAAGAGGTGGAGAAGCTTGTTGATGATGTTAATGGCGGTGCTCACCCTGGATTTGGGCATCACGAGTCTAATGCATCGCATGCTTTTCCAATGGAGGATGATGAATCCGTGGGATTGCTTGTTGAGAAAGAGGGCGATCATATGCCTCGGGATGGGTATTTGAATAGTTACAGGACTCGAACTCTGGATCCCTTTGTTCGTCAGGATGCCCTAGGCTGGATTCTCAAGGTAGGATTCCTTATATTGGAGTTGGGTTTTATTCAATTCACTAGTTCCTTTGTCTAAAACAAGTTCAACTCTTTCAGGTACATGGTTACTATAATTTTGGGCCTCTCACGGCCTATTTGGCCATTAATTACCTGGATCGCTTTCTGTCCCAGTATCAGTTGCCTGTAAGCCCACATGCATTGCATTGTGTTTTTCCTTTTTCTGATTTTAAAACGTGTAACATCAGTTGTCGAAGCATTTTTGGCGTGAATGTATGAATACTGAAGGAAATTTAACATGAATCTTTGCATACATTGCATTGTTTTTTCGCTTTAGTGATTTTAACACGTGTGACATTAGTTGATGAAGCATTTTGGATGTGAATGTATGAGTACTGAAGGAAACATAACCATGAATGTTTGTAGCAGGGTAAGGTTTGGATGCTTCAGCTTCTATCAGTTGCTTGCTTGTCTTTGGCTGCCAAAATGGAAGAGACTGATGTTCCACTGCTGATACACTTGCAGGTAAGCTTTTATATGAAATTTTCATGGCGTTCTTCTTATGGAATGCATGCGGCCTATGGTACTGAGAAGTGTAATTGGGATTTCATGTAGGTTGGAGAAGTTAAATTCGTTTTTGAAGCTCGGACTATTCAAAGAATGGAGAGTCTGGTTCTCACTACACTTGATTGGAGGCTTCATTCTATTACTCCATTTTCATTTCTCGATTACTTTCTCCACAAGGCAGCAGGGGACATTGCAGCTCCAAGGGCTCTCATTGCCCGATCAATAGATTTCATAATCGGCACAATCAAAGGTACCCTCGATTTCTACTTTGCTGAGGGATAGTTTTTACCCACTTTTGCATATAGAGATATAAGTTCTGTTTTCTGTTTGCAGTGGTGGATTTCTTAGAGCACAAGCCATCTGCCATAGCCGCTTCAGCCGTAATGTGTGCAACCGAAGAAGTGATGCCTTCCATGGCGGTAGACTTCAAGAGGGCATTGTCGTGCTGTGAGATTTTGGACAATGTGGGTTTGTTTTTCCTATCCAATGCATGTCTTTGGATCGAGATTTTTGTATCCGATTTGTTCTAAATCTAGGGCTTTTGAATGGGTTTTCAGGATAGAATATGCGGATGTTATAATGTTATGCAAGAGCATCTTGTTGAGAAGCTAAGTGTACATAGGTCGAAGAAGCAGGAACATGGATCCCTATCATTTTCCATTCCAAGGAGCCCAGTGGGCGTTCTTGATGCAACATGTTTGAGCTGTAACAGTGAAACTACCATGGCCTCTGCTCTCAGTGTAAGCCCTCCTGACATGATAAGGGCTAAGAGGAGGAGATTGAGTGTGTTTTGCAATGCTGGTTGATTCTATGCAAAGGAAATATAGGGCTTTTTTCAGAGTAAGTAATCGATTGTGGTTTTCCACGAGATCTACCATCTAGCAGTCAAGGGGATCGAGGAATATATGACAACATTAGAGTAGTGGATTTGCAGTGGGAAGAAGCGGGTTCTTGATTGGCGCCAACTCTTTTACCGGGAAACCCAAAAAAAAGTGAAAAAAAGGCTTCTTGCAATAGGTTATGCGTTTCCTGCCCGAGAAACTTTTGAAATTTGATTTTATTATGTCATGATCTGCCAATATATGACACAGCAGACATCTTGTCACTTTCATGTTGGTCGAGGCTTGCAGGCCATGCTTGTTTTATTCAGCAGACGGATGGTATGAAAACTCTGATACCACTGAACCATAAAAGTAACTGTTTCAATGCTAGAAACACTATTTAAGCCCCCGGCATTATTATTCAATGCATTCAATGTAATCTGCAGATTGTTTCAAGTATCTAAATTCACATATATCTAGACACTGCAAATATATTTTTTAGGCAATTCTCAAACATTGTGCTACGTTGGGCCATACGAATGCATATATAAAACTGAAATTGAAATTGAAATTTATTGGAAAGTCATCTTTTCAGGCCAAAATCTAGCCAGCCCACTTCTGTTTTTTTATTGATTGACTCCATGTCCATTCGATTTTGTGCCATGAAATCGAATGTGGTGACCAGCTGGAAGGCCGGATTGGCTGGATCCGTATATTAATTGCTGTGGCGCACAAATCACTGTAATCTAGTCGTTTTGGCTAATGTTTTAATTTATTTATTGTGGTGGGTCGAAAACGCCTGTTTGGTGTTATATCTAAGTTGCCAGGCGTCAAGAACAAGTTTTTAGAGGATTTCATGCATGCGCTGAAAGCCCCGCGTGTATGGGCATGCTTTCTGTTCACCCACCACCACTGATTTTCTTGCCACGTTGTTTTTACAGTTTTCCTTATGGCAGCTCATAAAGCGAGGCATTGGGCATTGGGAGGGAGGTTAATAGGAGTAGTGATTGAACCGATTATACCCCTGTTCTCTTTTCCAAACTCAACTCTCAGCATTTCATGGTATAGGAGATCCCACATCAAAAGGGTATCAAGGGTTTAATTAATATCAGAGTTGCATCAAAAAGAGTTTGAAGGTTTAATATTGTTATTCTTGATCCCTCTCACATCGGAAGGATTTATATCATGGGTAGGAGACCCACATCAAAAAGAGTTTGTAGGTTTAATATTGTTACTCTTGATCCCTCTCACATGGAAAGGGTTTCGTAAAGAGTTGGGTTGTAGTAAAGATTCATTGTAGGAGAGATGCAACATTGGAAGGAGTTTGAAGGTGGTTTAATACTATCATTCTCGATACCTTTGAGTAGTCATACATTTGGGCCCATTCATACTTGTGATATCCAGTGATATATTTTCTGAAGTCTTAGTCAAGATTTTATAGTAGGGGATTCCACATATTTAATATTGTGATCCCACAATATTACTTCAATAATGTAATCCCACATGGAAAGAATTAGAAGAGTAGCTCAATATTGTTATTTTTTATCCCTCCCCTATGTAAAGGAGTTTGTTGGATGGTTAAAACTAGTTATTCTCAACCCTTGAAATTGTTTCATCTTAATGAAGATTCACATTAGGAGATGCAACATGAAAAGAATTTTGAATATAGCTTAATGGTGATGTTCTTGATCCTTTCCAAATTGAAAGGAGTTTGCCTATTTTTAAAATTATTAATTCTCAATACCTCAGGTTCAAATGGTTAGGTCATGGTCAAGTTTCATAGTAGATGTGACATCCATAGGAGTTTAAAGGTTATAATACTGTTATACTTGATGCATCCCACGTGGAAAGTAGTGATACAAATGGGCCCATTCTTACTACTAGTGATGATTGAATCAATGACATTTACTAATATCTTTTCCAAACTCTTAGTTTCTTAGTCAAGATTTATGGTAGATCTTGCATTAAAAAGAATTTCAAGATTGTTTATTATTGTTATTCTTGTCCGACCTCACATTATAAGGAGTTTGCAAATAGTTTAATACTATTATTCTCAATCCTTCAAGTTCATTTGGTTTTAATGAATACTCATAGGAGGGTTTATTATTGTTATTCTTGACCAACCTCACATTGTAAGGTATTTGCAAATAGTTTAATACTATTATTCTCAACCCTTCAAACTTGTTTGGTTTTAGTCAAGACTCATGGGAGGGTTTATTTTCACTATTCTTGACCGACCTCACATTGTAAGGAGTTTGCAAGTAGTTTAATACTATAATTTTCAATCTTCAAACTTGTTCGGTTTTAGTCAAGACTCATAGGAGTAGATGCAATATTTGAAAGGAGTTTGAAGGTAGTTTAATAGTGTTGTTCTTGATCCTTCCCACATCAAAAGGAGTTTGCAGATGGTTTAATACTGTTATTCTCAAGATTCATAGCAAGAGATGCTACATCAAAAGAATTTGAAGATAGCTTAATATTGTTATTTTCAATCTCTCAAATCAGAAAGAGTTTACTAATAGTTATATGTTTAAATCTTTAAAACAGTTTTTTCTTAAGCAAGATTCATAGTAGGAGATGCAACATCAAAAGGTGTCCGAAGATAGTTTAATACTATTCTTCCCGATACCTCCTACATTGAAAGGAGTTTAGAAATCACTTAATGTTATTCTTAATCCCTCCCACATCATCACAACTTTGCAAATACTTAAATACTCTTGTTCTTGATCCCAAACACTGTTTGGTCATCATTAAAGAGACCTCACATCTAGAAGGGTTTGAAGATGGTTTAATATTGTTATTCTAGACCCCTCCATTATTGTGGAATTAAAAAATTGTAGAACTTCTATTCTTGATCTTTAAACTGTTTAATCTTGTGAAGAATTTATCATTAATCGAGATCCCTGCCACATAGAAAAGAGTTTGGTGGTAGTTTTGTACTGATATTCTAAACCCCTTGAACTGTCCGGTCTTGGATCATTCATCTATGCAAGCAATGCACATTAGAGGGAACAAAACAATTATTTCATGATTGCTTTTCCTTTCATCCATCATTACCATGTTAACTATCAATTCCATTTTCCTCCCCATGCCAGCCAGTTGAAATCAAAGAAAATGATGATCTCTCTCATCAAAAAAGAAAAATGTACAAGCCAATGTTCTTCATCACCTTCTCGGTTTCCAACACTTGTCCTGATGGCCTTTGTCTCCCACTAACATGGCTGCTGGTCAAATTTCATTCACAGGTATCAACAGTCAATAAAAATCATTTACATGAGCTCATACCATCCCTTGTAAATAAGACCAGTCTTGCGAGATATGTAATGGGGTTGGTTAAAACTCCAGTAATGCCCTTTTATAAAAAAAATAATAATTGTGCCATCAAAGACTAGCTATAAATGATGTCGGAGCAGAAACCTGAGGAAAATGACTCTACCTTTTAACTGTTCTTCATTAAAGTCCACTTATTGTACGTCATTACTGTTTGCCAGATCTTCATATCTTGACCAAACAGAACCAAATCTGCGGTAATTATGCATTTATATCCGTTTTGTACTTAAGTTTGGATGAGTAAGCATTTGATTAATGGAATTGTACGTCCTAAACAATGTCGATCAGCGTTCTCAGTATACTGATTGTGAGTAGGTACCAATCTTCAGATGAGATAAGATAGATAAAGATAAATACCAACAAAGGTCTATGGGACTGAAAACTTCCAGAACAAGAAGTAAAGAATCAGCAGACCACCAAACAGTGGTTGGGAAAGCAAACAAAAGAGAAAGAGAAGTAGATACAAGACACAGACTAAAGGTTCTTCCTACGCTGGAAGAAGTGCAGCACTGAGGGATACGGACCAGGCGGGGGAGAGTATGTAGCCGTCTTTGAAATCTGCTGGTGCAGCTAGAACAGAGTTATAAATTAGGAAAAAAGACTTAATGACAGAAAACTCCAAGAAAAAACATTTCAATTTACTAAAAGCAAAGTTCTAGATGTTTTGATTTAGTAAGAATAATGCTGATTATAAAAAGGATGGTAGTTCTTAAACTAGTTAACTGCATACAGATGCCTTTAAGTTGTCAGGTAGAGTTGTAAAAGAAGGAAAAAGACTTAAACATAGGTAGCTTATAAAAAAAAGTTATAGATGTTCTTTTTAGTAGATTCATTAAAATAATTCTATGGTGGAGCAGGTAGATAGTTGTATATGGTCAAGTTGTCAATGCACTTTTTTGTTTCTCATAGAAAACATGTTTCACTTTTTTTCTATTTAAAAAAATAATTATTCTAGGCGTATTTTTTGATAGCATAAGCAAAATATAACGTGCCTGAATAAGATTAAAAGATTGCAGTTCAATTGATTAAATATATTGGAAAAGAATGATAGTGATTCTTTAATTGTTTTTGTGGTAGAGCACTGTTGGAGTAGGTTGATTACACTATTTTGTTAAGTTGACAATGCACTTTCTTGTCCTTTATCCTTTAGATTAAACATATTTTATTATATTTTTCTACTTTTTTGGCCTATACCTAGATGTCCAAGTAAAAAATAATGTAAATAGAAAGATATTTCCCCAACATAATTGTGGAGAGTTTTTTTAATCAACTTTTTGGTCAGACTATTATCCCTCATCACAATCAAGAAAGCAAAGGAACCACAATGTGTTATGAAACTAGATGAAAAAATCTTGTGCACAATTTTAGTTAGAACTACTTTCTATTAATATTGTGGATTGCCTAAAATCTCTTGAAAAGAGTGTCTTGTTTCTTTTTTCTCCACGAGTTGTTATTCAATGTTTCACTGTTAGTGAAGTTAGGATTATAATAAATAAAAGAGTTGTAGTTTATTTGGTTAATGGTCAATGGATTGGATCTCAATTCAGTTGATGCTACCTTATAATGTTTGGTCTCTTATGCAAAAGAAAGATATGACATCTCTAGCAATTATTTTCTTGAAAAAAGGAAAAAATAATAATAAGAGAAATAGGTTGTGTGATAAAGAGTAAGAGTCTAATGGTATGAAACATAAAGGAATTTTAGATTATAAACTTTACTATTTGTAAAATTAGGATTAGAATTAAAGGGTTGTAGTGTAACTGGTTAAATATAGTCGATGATATAAAGGAATTTTAGATTATACACTTAACTATTTGTAAAATTAGGATTCGAATTGAAGGAGTGTAGTTTAATTGGTTAAATATAGTTGTGATTAAAATTGTAATTTTTGGATTAGAATGAAAGAGTTGTAGTTCAATTCGTTAAATATAATTGATGAAAATAATAATACGTTATTTGATCGAGTCATTTATTTAAAGAGGTACAATTATGTAAGGTTAGGTTCCAATTTTGAACCATTTTGATTAATTGGATCTCCCTACTTACAAAAATCTTGAAATTGCAATTAGATTAGGCTAGATTCAACTTTTGTATGATTTTGATGTATTGACATATATACTCCCTTATAATATATATATATATATATATATATATGATATCTTGATAAATTATTTTTTATAAGAAAAATTAAGAACGTAAGAAATAATATGTTTTATTTTAAATAACATAAAAAAAAAATCTCCTTTTTAAACATCACAATAAAGAAATAATTATATTAAACATACATATATTTTATTTTAAACTTTTTAAAAATATTTTTAAACAATTAAGAAACTTCTACATACATACATCATACATACATATAGATACGCGCACACTCACTTCTCTTCATTATACTTGTTAATATTTAAAAAGAAACATTACTATTTAAAACCATAGAAGTACAAAATTACGCTGTCCTACTATCCCTTAACATTAAAAAGTACACTAGAACACATAAGCTCATCGTGGGAACCACTAGGATTTTTGTCTCATTTGAAATCTTTCCTTTGACTATTCAAGTATATTTGCTACATTTAAATGTACGAGATTTAGTTTTTACTAATAATTAGGAAAAAATAAATATTGGAAATAAAGTTTTAATATGAAATATGATTTACTAATAATAAGAAATAAATAAATATTAGAAATAAAGTTTTAATATGAAATATGATTTACTAATAATTAGAAATAAATAAATATTAGAAATAAAGTTTTAATATGAAATATGATGTGATAGTAATATTGACTATTAATATACCATAGTAAATATAAAAATGAAAGTGTTTATCTTTATAAGGCCTTGCAATAGGAGGAAACAATTAACTTAGTAAATATATTTGAGTTTGGTCATTGATATATCTATTTTATTGTTAATGTTTGTCTTTTTAAGACAATCTTATCATTATTTGACATTGATTCTTAAAATATAATTATTTAATCAGGTTATGTTATGGAGGTGGAGTAAAGTAAATATAATTTAGACAATGATTATTAAATCTTTTGTTGTTGATATAATTGATTTTAATATGCATTTGTTTTAATTGGTATTCCTATTAACATTTTGAAGATGGGTATTGTCATGAATTAGAGGCGATTTCTACTTTCAAAAAAAGTTGACAAAATTGGCCATATTTATATATGATGCAAATACAACATTTAATATTATTTAGACAATTTACCTTTTTATTCAATATGCCATTTTCAACAAAAAAAAAATTTCAAATGATTCTAATAAATTATTTAAAATATTATAATTATAGTTACAAGATAAATTTAACTCCTTGAAAATAAGTATTTGCACATAATTTTAAATTTATAATATATTGTATATTTATATAATAATATATTAAAATGGTAGAATAATCATATTATTTTATTTTAGTATAATATATTTTTATAATTTATAATGTTCTAATTTATACATACATACATATATATATATATATATATATATATATATATATATATATATATATATATATATATATATATATATATCATTTCATTTAGAAATTGATAAAGACTATGTTATAAGTATTGTATAAGGATATTTAATATATTATGACACTAGTTAATGAGCTTGCGAGGGTTCATCCTTTACTTAAGGCCAAATTTATGGTTTAGTAGAGTAAATTGAAGGATGGATGGGTTAAATCTGACTTTGAATAAGCTTCCAAGGGAAATCTGGGTCCTCTAGGGACTTGATGTGTTGCACATGATTCATACGACAACATTCTTGCAATAGAGATAAAGAAATTGGTGGAGGTAGAAGCAAAAAAAATGTTGTGGAGGTTGAAGCTGCATTACTTGTAGTTAATTTAGAGACCAAGTTGAAAGTGGAGCAATTTCATTTGGAGGGGGATTCACAGGTGATAGTGAACACAATTTTGCTAGCACCCGCACTAATAATGGTTTCCACTTTTTGGCCAACTTTGACACTGAACAAGACATTTTTTAGAAAACTTCATTTTCAGATGCGTATTACTAAAAAATCGTAAAGAATTTGAAGATGATGTAAACTAGTGATTTTTAGCATTTTTTTTCTAGTTTCTAATTAAAAAAAAAAAAATTCATTTGAAGTTCATTTTTGCATCTCTTTTTAGAAGTGATTTATATGAAAATCAACATTTTCAAAGAGTGATGGGTCGTTTGATTAACATAAGTTTTTTAAAAATATGACAATAACAAAATCCTTTCAAGGATAGAATAGTAACATCAATATCTAGCAAGTTTAGTTTGTTTTGTTCAATTTCATTAAAAATTATAGATTTTATTCAGTGGCAAAGTGAATCTTAGCTATTATGTTTAATTTGTATTAATTCTAAGGTGAGGCAACATTTCCTTTACATTGCGAAGTGAATGGAAAACTAAGAAAAGTAATCACTCATATGGAGAAAACTAATGCCATTTTTTCAATCATTTTTAATGCTTATTGTATGCTCAACAGATTTTGTGCTTCTTCATGTGAAATCGTGGGTACAAAATGTTGACAGTTGATTTATTTAGCACCCATCAGAATTGCGTTCGTAATCAACTCTCATTTTCTATTTAAGCTCAATCAATTCTAAAAAAGTCTCCAAAGATACGATTAAAAGAAGATCATGGGATCACAAGGCATTATATGAAAGCTTCTAAAGTTACAGCTTAGAGTAAAGCGTAAGTTCAGAGGAGTGAAGGAAAAGGACCATCGATGCTACGATAGGTGCTAGACATATGATTAAGAGGTTACGTCAAAAGGTAAGTTCAAGCTTTTGGAGTTACAATAAGCTGTTAGTTGACTATCAGCATATGGTCACGGGTAAAAGTAAACATAAATGACTGAGGTTTCCAATTTCACAACAGACTAAAAGGCGCAAGGTTGTAAGACATGTGAAGAAAGCTTTCGATGTTGTGACAACGGATAATTGTAAAGGTGTAAGGAGTATAAAGGAGGTTCATGACACCATACAAAAGGGCTATAAACAACTAGCATATGTTTGCGGCTTAAAAGCAAACATGGTAGACAAGATCTTCGATGCTACAATGCACTATTAGGTGTAAGATCAGATGGATAAGTTGTCATTCATACAAGGTTATGAAAAGCCAAAATTTCAATGCAGCGTAAGATCATAAACCCTAAGTTGACATAAAATACACGTTTTCTCTTTCTGAGCTGGAAAAGGACAAGAGGTTCAGTCAATCAAATCTTTGAAAAAACAAAGTGAAAAGTGCTTAACTAGAATTAAGTCAATATCTCAGAAGTGACATTTAAGTGTAGATTGGAAAGCATTGTGCATGCTAATAGTTAACGAAATAAATAGGGTTGATGAAGCACGTATGCACATAAAAACATTATCTGATAGATAATAAGCTACTTGTTGTTGAGAAAAGATTTACTAAGCTTCTGAAGTTACAACAATATCAAATTCACTAAGTGTTCTATAGAGAGAATTGCAGAGTTTAAGAAGAGAAAATATCCGAAATGGAGACAGATAAAGTCCAGTCCAAGAACATTGAGGTTCCTGAGACTTCAACATCAAAGACCAAAAAGACTAGATAGAGAAAACCAAATAAGTACGTTGATGAATGGATGAAATTGTTCCTAGGGTCATCAAACACTATTTCAGCAAATGACCATAATTTTAGAGATCCATATGCATTCTACAAAGATGCAATTTCCCTGACACCAATGGGTATGATTTTTTCATGTTCTTCTATAGAAATATATTTGAGAAGGTGCCAATTTCAAACCCATAGAGAAGGAATCTTGCAAAACCTATATTTCCAGAGGTATATGTGGATGTGGATTTGGTGAAAGCCCTAATAAAGTCATATAATCCTATGACCAAATCTTTTCATAGGCATGACAAAAAGTATTCTATGCATACTCGATTGTTCTTCGTCATTGATGCTTTTGGGTTTGAGGGTCAAATGAGTGTGCCAATTGACACAAATGATTTCCAAAGGAAATTCGAGAATAGTAAGAGCTTCTACATTGGAAAAGCGATGATCCACCATATCCCCTACAACCTCAAATCAAAGGGAGATATTCCAAAGAAGGTGGACAAGATGCTCCCTATAAGCAAATTTAAAAACTACTTCCAAAAAACAATTTATGGTACACATAAAGCATTGAGAAGTGATGGCTTTGAAGTGATTTTTAGATCAATCTGCATTATGGCCTTGGATGTTCAAGAAACTTTTCATAATGTGGAGTATGATTATGTAGGGTATATCATTGAAAAGATGCAAGAAAAAATTGAAGCAACTCAGAGAGGAGACTTAGGGAATTTCAAGTTCCACCATTATTCATTGCTAATGCATCTGATACTATACTATAATGTTGGATACCTTTGCCTAGATTTTATTAACCAAACATTAGATGAGGATGGAGCTCTGCTAGTGCAATTATGGACATAGGTATGGAATAGGCATCACCATTACTCTGATTCGTTTCCCTTCTTTAATAATTTCAGTGTTTTGATTATGGGAATCTTGAACCATAGCTTAATTAGATCTCTTGAGACTTTGAAAACATTAATAAGGCCAACCCTTTTACTTGATAATGAAAAACTTGACCATAATTGGGGTGATGTGTTTCTGTTCCAAGAGTTTTCATTTTTGAGAGTTTATGCTTGTCCTCAGCCTCACCATGTATAGCCATAATTGAGTTTATATGGAAAATAATTTTGATAGATAGAGAGTAACTAGGCCCCAAGTTACATAAGGGAACCTTTTTGTGTAGGTGCTTTAGGATAGGGGACTTCTCAATTAAAAGAATCCCTTAATAAAATTCATGAATATTTAAGACATTATAACCTATCCACTACACCTTATAGAATTTATGATCTTGAGGGTTTTTTTAGGCATACTCTAAGGGAAATTAGGAATTACACCTTGCTAAATAATAAGGAGTTGCCACATGAAGATTTAATAAAAAATATACTATATAAGGGAAAGGCTGATAAAAGATTAAGAAAGTATGAATATATACTAAGGGTAGAGAATGAGCTGAAGAGGACATACCCAAATTTCAAGGGTTTCTATCTAGAAGTGTCATACCCTCACAAACTCTACAAGATGCTTGAAAATTATGCCCATATTATGTCACAAATGCCACAAGAACCTGAGGGTGAAGAGGGGAGAGTGAATCTGATTCCCTAGAACCAAATGTTGTTCTAGAAGTGACACAAGAAGAAACTAAAACTTCTACATGGGTGGCAAACATGTTGGAAATACAAGAGGAGTAACTAAGAGGGGAGGGGTGAATCAATTACTACTAAAATAAATCTCAGATCCCTTAGATGTTGGTACAAAAATGCAAATTGAAAACTGAATACTTTTGAAGCTTGGTAAACACACTTAAAATGTTGTAACTAGGTAATACCTAAATTAGCTTAGTAAATGCTTAACTTTTAAACTTTTAGATGTTGTCTGTGATTACCATTACTTTAACTGAGCTGCAAACATATAAAAGAAAATAACATGAACACATTTGACACCAGGATTTAACGTGGAAACCCAATTTGGGAAAAACCACCAATTGCAACTAGTTACTATTTTCACTCTTTTGAAGTAAGCCCTATTAGGAGCCAACCCTATTAAAGGTTACAAAACACATTGTTAGTTGTGACCTTATTAGAGGATTTAATCACCCTATTAGGAGTGGCCTTGTTAGAGGTCTTGAGACAATTCAATAGAACTGCCACCTTGTTAGAGGATTTGCAAATAGTTGTTAAGCCAACTCTATTAAGAGATTTAGATCATTGCTACAATGGTTAGAGAGTAATAATGAGATGACCTAATTTGAATGGAATTGATTTGCTGATTACAAATCTCTATTCTGGCTTGTACTTGATCCTTTCTGATCGAATATAGCTTTGCAGCTCCATAAGGATATTCTGCTTATCCTTCAAGTTTGATTCCTCTTCTCATCATTAAATCTTCAATAACATCTTCATTTATTTCACACACACTTTGAAATCACAACTTGACCTTATATCTTTCATTTTGTCAAGTTGGCTCAAATACAACTTAGAATAATTAATATTCATCACCTTAGTTGGTTGGAATCAATAGATAAATCAATTAAGCTTAATATGTCAAAATAAGAAAATCCTTTGTTAGCTGACCCAACTTGATAGAAACTAACTCATAAATGATTTCCTTTGTTAACCAATAGAAGCTCGATTAACACTGCAAACTCATGAAAATCCTTTGGCAACGAAGTGAGCTCAGTTAGCACTGGTTCCATCCAACTTTCCTCCATCAACCGAGTGAGCTCGGTTAACACTCACTTTTTGCATCTTTTCCTTTGACGCTTGGGTGAACTTGGTAGACACTGCCTTCTAAACTAAGCAAAAACAAGAGTGCTGGGTAGACACAAAAAATTGTCTTCATTGCCTGAGTGAGCTCGACATATACTGACTGATAATGATTATGAAATTTGTGTAACATCAAAGACAATACACAATTAATCATTTATATCCAACAAAAGGGACAAAAGAGACAAAAGGTTATCTAGATGCCTGAAAAGGTAAAGGAGAGAACTATACAATTAATACCAGGTAGGAGCCAATATTTTGTTGACATGAGGCAAATTATTTACTAGATAGAGTGATAGCAACAGAGAATTCTCTAGCTGACTTGCAAATAACAACTACTAGGTTGGATGATAGGATCATCCAAGCTAAATAAATTATTGAAGATGATGAATTCATCAAATCTGCAGAGTTTAAGAGCTTCCTGTATAAAGTCAAGCAAAATGAATTGACATTAACTCTCAAGCCAGGGGAATCAATGGAAAATAAAAAGGAGCTCGTTGAAAAACTATTATCTTATGACCCTGATAGTGAACTAATGACCCTTGCTAAGGCTAGAGATCTCGTACAAAGAAGTGGTATGCTTCTAGTACCCAATTGGGATTTGGAGAAAGCCTTTGTGCTAGATCATATTAGGAGGTAAGACAAAGCCATATCTTAAGAAGCATTAACCGTTGAAAGCTTCTAGAGGGGATCTGGTTTTAATATAGATTCAAAAAATATAGCTCTATGGAGCATGGCACTAGAGACAAATAATCCCAAGTTAATGGATGTAAAGGGTACAACACAAGGGAGTGGAATAGTGTGGACACTGGATAGTACCACAGGGGGAGATATCTTGAGTGCTATGAAGCACTTTGCATTCATGAATGAGGCTAAGGTTGATCGAATTGAATGTGTATGAGCATAGAATCAAAGCATAGAATCAAAGAGCTAGAGGCCAAGACTCAAGGGATGGAGAAGGAAGTTGCAACATTGAAAGAGAAGTTCAAGGCCATGGAAGAGAGAAAAGCTGAGGCTAAAACTTTGATGAATGTAATGAGGCCAGTCATTGAGGTGAAAGATGATGAGACCCAGATAGATATTGATGTATCAAATGTGGGCATAGATCAACAAATAGAGATGGAAGAGTTGGAAGAAGATAAAGGAATAGAAATAAGGACAATGTAAAGCATGTTGTCACATAAGATAAATGTCCTAAAAAAGGCTTCACAAAATCTCCATAGTACTTACATTGCTTTACAAGGTGCAAAGTATCAATGTTTAAAAGAATTATCTTTACTTTCTCCATTGTTTACTAAGTGGGGCCCTTACATTTCTTTCTTTGATAGGCTTGTCCCAATTTTGATACAAAAGAAAGAGTTACCAAAGGAGGTTATCATTTCCACAAGGAAGATGATAAATAGAGCTAAAGATCTAAATGGTTTCTTTTCGAAAAAAATGTAGTTAATAAATAACAAGATGAAGACCACTACAAATGGGACACTTGGTTTTATTTCAAAAATTGTTGCTAATAATGATAACTTAAGGGAATGACATGGTTTGATTCCTTTGATAACATTTTGAAGCATGAGAGATTTGTTGCTTATTGAAATGATGAAATTGATATTGCCATAGTTTTTGATGTTATTAATGTTATGTATAAACTTGAGGCAGATATGAACAAGATAGTTGCAAAGGTGTGAGCTATAACAGATGCAAATTGGAATAAGTGTTTGAATGAGCTAAATACTGTTAGAGAAGTCACCTGGCTAGATGAAGATTCTGACATTACCATTTGGGAGGTTGCGGCCAACATTAAAGCAATACCATTTGGAGATAGCAACTAAGAAAGCTGGAAGAAGTTGAAATGAAAAAATAGAGGAAGGAAAACTATATCAATGGGATACCTTATCTTTGTGGTTCACTTGCTATGGGTAGTCTCACATTACAAACAATGAAGTTGATCCCAAACATCTAAAATGGTAACTGTTCAATTTTGGCTATCTCCAGCATTCTCTCATGTAATTGTCTTGTCTCATGTGGAACAATATTGTTACATCTAGTTTTTGAACATGTGTCTTCCCATATGAAGCTTGTTGCAATCCTTGTTCTATAAAAGGATTTCCAAAATGTGGAGTGAGGGTCCAAATCTTGAGTCAATTTTGATAAAAAAATCATTTTGAGTCGGTCCATATTTTATGCATAGTTTATGTTGTTTTAACTTGTATTGTTATTGTTTATAGAAATTAAATGAGAAAGCGTTCTTCAATTTTTTGTTATATTTTAGAGTCTCATATCATAAAATGTATCATTCCCAAGAAAGAAAAATACAAAGAGCAGTTGCAAGATATCTATGCCTTCCAAATTCTATCTCCATTTTATGTGTTAATGACCTTGAGAGTAAATGAACAGAGTTTAGTTTATTTGAATGCAATTTCAATGAGTTGTATATTATTTCATTGGTGCTTTTAATTCAATGAATTAAGTAATGCTTCTATGAAGTGATAGGGTTATTGGTATATAAAGGGGATATTAGAAGTATGGAATTTAGGGTTTAACAGTTGATATATTTGATTGAAAGATAGTTAAATAGATCTAATTCAATGCTATGACTCTATTGTTGCAATAGATTAAGGCACTGGTTACAGATTTGAATACCTAGAAAGATAGTCATAATTTGCATGAAATCACTCATTTTAAAATCAAAATCAATTTATAAGTGTTTATGGAAATGAAATCCAATGTTGGTCATCACTTATTGTAAGAGTTTTAGCAATTTTTAGTTGGCTATTGTAAGCTTGTTATCAATTTACAATTTCAAGAAGTTTTAGAGACTAAGTCTACTATAAGGGATTTATAGTGTGATAATGCTCAGAAATGGTTGAAATCCCTAGGTAAATCCGCCTTGGTTAGCAGAACCTAAAGTGTAGAAGGCATCATTTGCCTTGTTAGTTGGTCCAAATTCAAAATAACATCTACCAATCATGGGAAGTAGCTAAACCATAGGTATCATTTTATTTTGTTGTCTTCTAGTATTGTTAAGTCAGGACTCCAACATCATGATTGCTAGAGAATAACTTTTATTAGCTCTTCCTGAAAATGAGTATAGATAGGTAAAAATATTTAGGGTTATATAGTGAGATTTGGAAAGCTTTGGAATCTACTTTTGAAGGTGATAAACATGCTAAAAGAGTTAGATTACAAAATTGGATATGCCTATTTCAAGATGCTATATTGGCAAAATATCAAAAATTGTTGTAGGAATCAAGGGCTGTGAAGGAATTAAAGAAGAAGATGAGATCATATGGAAAATCTTGAAAAATTTGACACCATCATTCAAGAAGACAACACAGATGACTGAGAAAGTAAAACCTTGTATAGAGAAGTTCTCTAGAGATACTCTTCTTGGAAGATACAAAGCAACATAAATAAGTTAGAAACAAGCTGGATATTTGCCTAGAGTAGAGACTACCTTCAATGCACTAAGTGTTCTTCCTACCCAATCAAGGAGTGCAAGCCTTAGTGTAGATTATGCTAGCAACAGTAGATCAAGATCCGAAGAAGACAAAAAAACTGAAGAAGGAATTGCCCTACTTGTGAGAAGATAACCAGATGGTAAGAAAATCTTTAAATGTTGGGCTTGTGATTAATTTGGTTATTATGCTTTTAAATGTCCTAAAAGAGTGAAGAAGTACAAGGGTAAAAGCATAAACTTGTGTCACCCTTTTGTAAAGGAAAAGGCTAACAAAAGTACAACTGTTCACCTTCAATGACATAGAATGAGTATTATTACTTAGAATTTGAAAATGAAGTAAACTAATGAAATATGTATAAATGGATGAAGTTTAGGATTATAATTTTTAACAATTATTTGGAATAATAATTGATATATTTTCCTAATTTATCTAGATAATTTTTTAGTTACTGAAAAATGCTGAAAATTAGGGGTTTAGTTCCCACCACAAAACTTTATGGAAATAAACTTGTTTCCATTTGAACTCTGACTATGATATAGATAATATTTATAGCTAGAAAAATCTAAAATAAAATTTGACTTTAGACTTATATTTTCTTTTGGATAATGATTCAAATTTCAACTCACTTGAAATCGATAGTTTTTTATCTCCCACCACATTTTTCAAAACAAGTCTATTCTAACCAGAAGAAAAAAACTATACATTCTAGAAGATGACTCTTTCCTTTAGAACACTATATAATTTTCAATTTTGTTATATGATTTAATATTTTTTTCTTTCTCAAAATCAACATCTTTTCGAGTTTTAAAATATGTGCTTGTAGAATTTTTTAATTACATTATACTATATCTAATAAAATACTATAAACTCTATATGAGAATATTCTTGACTTTTATCTCTATAAAATAGTGTTTATATGTTACTAAAAATATATCATAAAAAATAGTAATAGTTATTGAAATGTCAATTTTCTGAAATAATTTTATTTCTTTAATAATTGGATACAAACTAGTATAAAACATGCTTTTAATAGACATTTCCAATTGAAAAAGTGTGAGACCATATATAACTTAGCTAGAATGAATTTTTCTAGATCATATGTTTGAAAATAAATGATTTTTGGATAGAAATACTCAAATTTAGTCATTTTGATGAGTTAGCCTAAAAGGTGACACAACTTTGTACTTTTACCCACTGTAAAAAGAATTTCAAGTCTAGAAAGCCTAAATAATATTTGTATGCAAATGATGATGATGAACTATATGAAAAAGTTTTGAGTGAAAGTGATGATGAGTTGAGATTTATTTCTATAAAGAAGAAAGTCCTAAAAAAAACTTAGAGAAGGAAAAACCCTAGTATAACAGGTTGAGAAGAGATTTGATTGGATAATAGATAATGGTTGTTCACATCATATGACTAGTGATATAAATAATTTTTTTGAGTTCAATAGTTATGATGGAGGAATTGTTAGAGTTGGGAACAATGTGGTTTGTCATATTAAGGAAATAGGTTCTATTACTCTTGATAGTAAAACTAACATAGATGATGTTTTTTTGTTGACAGATTGAAACATAATCTTCTAAGTGTTGGACATTTGGTTGACAAAGGCTATCAATTATAGTTCATAGAGAAGACATGTTATTAGAAAGTAAAGTCCACCAAGATAACCAACTATTAAAATATTTATCAACCTTATTAATCCTTAACTATGTGAGAAATATAACCAACAACCATAAGAAGATACACATACATAATGACACTAGATATGTTAACTAGGGAAACACTTAATCAGAAAAAAAAACCTTGTGGGGATGGTACCCACAAAATGATCTAATAATATAAAAGTTCTTTGTAAGAGGATGGACTTTGTTAGGAGTTAGGGGTGTTGGTGAATTAGTTATCCAAATATTAAAATATTTATCAACATTATTAATCCTTAACCATGTGAGAAATATAACCAACAACCATAAGAAGATACACATACATAATGACACTAGATATGTTAACTAGGGAAACCCTTAATCAGAACAAAAAACCCTATGGGGATGGTACCCACAAAATGATGTAATAATATAAAAGTTATTTGTAAGGGGATGGAATTTGTTAGGAGTTAATGAAATACATTCAATACATATTAATCTCTCTTAGGAGACTTTGAATCCTATTATGAGTTGTAGAAGGAAGAAGGACCGACTATCGAAAGAGCTTCATGGACAAGACCACTGAACTCACTGTCCAAGTGATCTTTGTATTATTCTTTATAGAGTAATAGAGTTGGAACAAATCAACCTCTTCTGTTCTCTTGACCTCTTTCAAATCTCAATCCTAGATCTCCAACTTCACATCCAATAATCCCTTGGATTGCTTATACACATTTACCAACTTTGCATATCACTTGCTCACATTCAATAGTGTTTGCACTTGCATACTTATTTTTCACACATTCATCACAAGGAAAATAACCTTCTTTTATACCATATCCTTAAAATAATTCCTTGAGTCATCCATGAGGCTTTTCCAATTAATTATAATAGGACCTCATTAAGATATTACAATTACACATCATTGTTGGCCCACAATCTTAACAACTTCTCACGAGTGTGACCTCTAACCTTTCACACTCATTGATGTCATTATCAAGCTATCTAATATCACTGTCTAAATTTTCTCATCATGATTCTATCCCTATTAAGATATACAATCCAAATATCAGAAACCACTTATTAGGAACTTTATCTGCACACTATCCTTTGTAATTCTTGAATAACTCTTGCATGTCTTTGACTTTTTGTACATGCACTTGTCTACATCACCAAGACACAATGTAGAACATGTCCTCAACTACACTTGACCTTATCATCTATAAATAGTTTGTACAACCTCATTCTCTATTTGCTACTCTATAAGCCTTAATAGAAACAATACTATGTTGACATCAATGACAAACACAATCATGAATGTAACATGTCAATCATGCTAACCAAATTTCAAATTCTTAGGATACTCCCCCAATGGAATATCATTAACATTCATGATTAAAATCTCCCCCTTTGGCATTGATGGCAACATAGTTGAAAAATATCTAAGTGCCAAGAATACCAAATCCAACTCTGCTGCTGTCGTTGCTTTCTTCTTTTCAAATCCTCTTCATCAATGAAATCTAAAATCTATGCTTTCTCATTCTTACATGGATGGAAATAAATCATTCACACTTCTCCCCTATTGATATAACTCAATGTTTCTCCCCATTGACATCAATCTACTCATGAGCAATTCTCCCCCATACATACATCTCCTACATGCTACTAGAAGATTTTATCATGTACTCTCTCTCTCTCCCATTGTGCTAGATGATGTTTTTCAAGTACACTTATCCCCTATTGACACTGACGAAAAAGATGTCATTATGTTAATCAATTGCTCAAAGTTTTCAACTAGCTCAAGTGTCCAAAGACACTGTTCTATACCAAATACCAAGAGTTGTTGATGACTCTGCTCATCATAGATACTCCCCCATATAGGAGACATCAACATTCAATCTAGATAAATAATAGTTATATGTACCACTGGACTGATGCACTATTTGCATCATCTATTTAGAAATAGGCAAGGACATAACCCCAAGCATACCTCGCAAATACTCAAATGTATCCTTAGGAAAAGGTTTTGTAAAGATATGTACAATCTACTCTTTTGTATTCACATACTCTAGTCTGATTTCGTTCTCTACAACTTTCTCTCTCAACACATGACACTTAATGGATATATGCTTAGTCTTAGAATGCAACACATGATTCTTAGACATACTATACTTGTATTATTACAATGTATGATAACATGTTCTGAAAACTCTATCCCAATGTCCTTCAATATTCCCTTCATCTACATGACCTGATTGCAATTATTTCCTACTTCTACATATTATGCTTTTCTTGTGATCTGTTAGATACAATCTTGTTTCTTTCTTAGCCAAGAAACCAATCTTCCTCCAAGGAAAAATTCTCCAACACTGGTGCTCTTTCTGTCATCCATACTTCCTACCTAATCTGCATCAGTATATGCACACAAGGTAAAATCACTCGATCTATCATACCACAAGCCAAAATTAGGTGTACCCTTCAAATATCCAAATAATTTTTTTACTGCTACATAATGTGCTTCTCTAGGATCTTCTTCAATTCTTGCTACTATACCAATTGCATTTGCTATATCTGGTCTAGTGTGAGTTATATAATGTAAACCTCCAATCATGGATCTATACTTCTTCTGCTCAACTATAGGTGTCTCATCTTTGTTAGATAACTTGTGACTAGTTATCATATGTGTCCCAATAGGATTACAACTTTCCAAGCTAAATATTTTCAAAAAGTCTTTCAAATGCTTAGTTTGTGATAGGAAGATACCATCACTATTCTACATAATTTTTAGACCCAAGAAATATTTCATCTCACCAGTCATACTCATCTCAAATTTATTTTTCATTTCATCAACAAATTTGTCACTTGCTTCATCATTACCTCCAAAGATTATGCCATCCAAAAATATCACAATAATCAACAATCCAATCTCAATTTCTTTCAAAAACATATTACCATTTGTTGTACCTTTAGAAAATCCCTACTTTTCCAAATACTTGTCCAATCCTACATACTAGGTTCTAGGTGCTTTCTTTAGGCCATACAATGCTTTCTTCAATCTACATACCATATCATTTTCTTCTATAAAAAAAAATCCTTTAGGTTTCTCAATATATACTTCTCAAGTTCTCCATTTAGAAGTGCTGAGTTCACATCCATTTGATACACTTTTAACTTCTTGTTTTCTACATAAGTCAAGAACATTCTTACTACTTCAATTTTGGCAATAGGGGAAAATGTCTCTTCATAATCTAGACTTTCTTGTTGTGAATATCCTTTGCATACCAATATTTCTTTATTTCTTTCAACCTCAGCTTGTTCATTCATTTTATATTTGAAAACCCATTTAGTTCCTCTAACATTCTTGCATTTAGGTCTAGGAACCAATTCCCATGTCTCATTTTACATAATCTAATCTAGTTCTTCCTTCATTGCTTGAATCCAATGAGCATCCTTGCATGCCTCATTTGCACTTTTTGGTTCAACTTGAGAAATCAAACACAATTCTTTATGTACTCTATTTCTTTTCATAAATCCTTTTCCTTTACTTCCAATAATTTGATTAGCATGGTGATTCTTTGTCAAGTTCATGTTAGGTGTAGGCATTACTATTTCAACTCTTACTTCTTCTCTAGGTTCAGATCTTGGTTCTTCTCTATTCAATAACTTGAACATCATTATGCAAATTATGGTTAGTCTCAAAGAAAGCTTCCATATTTTATATAACAAGTCTAGGATTAGCTTCTTCTTCATCCTCAATAAATTCAAGATTGTCATCATCACTATCATTCAAGAATCTTTCCATACTTGCTTAAAATTTTTTATCATCATAAAAAAGGAAATCATTTCTAGCCTTCCTTTCTCTCGTAGGAAATTTGGATGAAAACTAACCAAATTGTTTACATGTCAAACAAATAAAAAATTTCATACCATTTGGCTCTCTTTTCATAAGCAGGGCAATTCCTTCTTCAATCTTTTTGTCTTCTTCTCATCTGGAACTATCTTCATTTGCACTAGTATTCTTTGATACAGTAGGTCTAGTCTTTTGTATGCAACAAAAAGACTCTGCATTTGGAAACTCAATATTTTGTTTTGTACATAATTATGATATCTCATCGGGAAACTCCATCTTCTAAATATCAAAGTTAATTGCATTAGATTTCAAACTTTCTTTATTGAAATGACCCACCATAGATCTCCTTAATTTGTTAAGCTTTTCCTTCAAGGACTAGATGCCCTGATACCAATTGTTAAAAATTAAAGTCCACCAAGATAACTGAGAGGGGGAGTGAATTAGTTATCCAACTATTAAAACATTTATCAGCCTTATTAATCCTTAACCATGTGAGTAATATAAACAACAACTATAAGAAGATACACACACACAATGACACCAAATATGTTAAGTAGGGAAACCCTTGATCAGAGGAAAAACCCTAATGGGGATGGTACACACAAAATGTTGTACTAATATAAAAGTTCCTTGTAAGAGGATGGACTCTGTTAGGAGTCAATGAAATATAATTCAGTATATATAAGTCCCTGTAAGGAGACTTTAACTCCTTGTTAGGAGATTCCAACCCTATTAGGACTTGTAGAAGGTATAAGGATCCACTGTCTAAATAACTTCAGGGGCAAGACCACCAAACTCACTATTTAACTGATCTTTGTACTATTCCTTAAAAAATAATAGAAATGGAATAACTTGAACTCTTTTTTGCTCTTGACCTCTTTCAAATCTCAATACTAGATTGCCAACTTTACATCCAATAATCCCTTGGATTGCTTACACGCATTTATAAACTTCGCATATCACTTGCTCATATTCAATAATGTCTGCACTTGCACACTTCTTTTTCACACATTCACCACAAGGAAAATAACCTTCCTTTATACAATATCCTCAAAATAATTACTTGAGTTAGCCTTGAGGCTTTCCCGATTAGTTATAATAGGACCTCATTAAGATATTACATTTTATTACAATTGCACAACACTATTGGCTCATAGTCTTTACAAAATCTTAGACATACGACCTCTTACCTTGTCCACTTGCTGACATCATTATCAGGTTGTCTACTATCATTGTCTAAATTTTCTAATTACAACCTAAATTTTCTCATTACAACCTTTGACAAATATCAAAAATTAGTTGTTTGGCTTGCCGACAATGATTAGATCCATTCTTTTGGCTGTGATTTGATTGACCCATGTTCACTAGAAACTTGGGTTTGTTCCCATCTTATGACACGTGTTGTTGAAATCATTTTGAAGCCTACTTTGAAGATTCTCCTTTTTCAAAGGTTGAACTACACCTATATAATGCAATTTCTCCCCAAGCTCCTGCTGTTGGGTATCTTGAAACCGAGGGTTAATGAAGAAGGGTTTAGCTAGTTGGACCATCACTTTTCCTTAAAATATTGAGTTTTTCCCTGAGCATAAGTGAGTTTCTCAAAAATGGCAGCATTGGAATTGTAGTTTATCTTGATCCTTCATAGCCTACTGCACTATGCGGATTGAAGAAAAAATACTGGAAAGGGCATCAAGATATAGTTGTTGTTTTTTGAAAGCCCTAGGTTGGTTTTGAATATTAATCCCTGAATGGAGACATGTCTACACATCAAATCCTGAATCTTTATGCACACTTGAACCTATATTTGTGCCAATGTCTGAAACTACTCGTACCTCTACTCTTACTCTAGCGCCTACCCCTACCTCTACACTTACACCATTGCCTACTCTTACTCTTGCCTTCACCATCCTATCATCTCTTAAAAACCCAAAACTTCCCACATGAGAGGCTCACAAGTTTCCATCGTCTCAATTATGAACTAGCTATTTTTGACTCAAAAGCATCTAGAGATCTAGTGTATAAGCAAAAAGGATGGTTTTGTTGTGGGTCTGGGCTATTTACTGTGATTTGGATTCCTAACTTTAATCCTCAATCTCTTAAAATTCCTTTACTGCCACACTGGATATCCTTTCCCTCTTTACCACTTGAGTACATGGATCCTTAGATTATTGAAATCTTTGCAAACAAGTTTGGAATCTTCCTCAAATATGATCTCGTACCTTATGATCAACCATATTTAGATGTGAGAGTCTATTTGTTGTTAGATATGTGGCAACCTCTTCCATCTTATTTGGTTATAAATTCTCAATGGGGTTTATGGGATTAGTTAATCTCAATACATAATGAGCAAATAGTTCATAAGTTTCAAGATAGATTGGGTCATTTTAATATTCAATGCCAACATTCAATTCAAGACATATAGGAAGTCTGTCTAGATTATAATAGAGACCCTAATTTATGTGCTCATAAAGTGCATTCAGAACTGATCCATAATATGGATAGTATGGTTTCTTCTCAATTTTTTCCCCCAGTAAGAAAATAGAGTCTTGTGTCTTCCACAACAATCAAACTTTCTATGTTTTTACAGTTGGTCTTGCCCTTTATCCAATTCTTGCTAGTTGGGTTGGAAATATCTCATGATCTCCCGTTAGTGAAGCCTTCTATGCATCTCTCAGATTTGGATGTTTCAAAGTAGTTACATTCAGATTTTCTAGTAGTTTGTCACAAAACAAGTAATTTTCTTTCTAAAAGCCAGTATGTTGATTGGAAAGCTCTTCAAATTAGAGATAAGATTGTTTCTACAATTGATAACAATATAATATTTGGTATAGTAGAGGAAGAAGGATTCAATATGGAAAATTAGGAAAATAGTGATCTTGATGTGTTGCTCAAAGAATTTCAATACTAGAATAGTCAAATCACCCTAAAGAAAGCTTGTAGTTGTAAGAGTGTACAAGTTGTAGAAACTACATGTCAACTGGAGAAAAAGGATTCATTTCTGGAATCATGCATTAAACAGGATCCATTAGGCGTTGAGAAGAACATTATTCAACAAGTGGCAATCAATTCAGATTTTCAACTTGAAGAGACAATTTGGAGGGAACATGAGACTGGCAAGGATCAACCTAAGTCTCCATTTCAGAATATCCCAAACAGTATGGAGGATTGTATTTTTCAACAAGTGGCTGACAAGTCAGATTTTCAACTTGGAGAGATAATTTTGAGGGAACTTGAGGTTTGTAAGGATCAATCTGAATTTGGTCTTCAGAATAATCTAAATAGTTTTGACCCTCATCAAACTTTCTCAATTGTTCAGTCTCCTTCTCTTCAACTTTAGACTTCCAAGACACCCAAACCAAGAGGGCATCCTAAGGGATCAAAGACTAGAAATAAGATTGCCTCAGGTATTCAAACTACACTAGATGACAATTTTTTTGTGAACAAGAGAGTGATGAGGAGAACAAATAGTTCTCCTTGTCAACAATGAAAATTATCTCATGGAATGTCAAAGGCATAAATGCCTCTGACAAGAATAGTAGGATTCACTAGTTTATTAACTCCACAAAATATGATATTGTGTTGCTACAAGAGACAAAATTATCACAAGACACATTTTAGAAAATTGTGGCCAAATGGCCAAGGTGGTCCTTAGTACATTCTCCTAGTATTGGAGCTTCTGGTGGTCTTGCTATGCTATGGAACCCATTAAAAATTTAGGGACACCTTATTCAACAACAAGCAAATTGGCAAATGTTGCAGGTGTTAGATTTCGATGTTCCTTTTACCTTGATTAATGTTTATGGTCCTACCTCTACTCAAAACAATCTGAAAATCTGCGATAAATTAGCAATGTTAATTCAGCTTCAAAATTCCCCCCTTGTTATTCTTGGGGGTTATTTCAATGTGATCTTGAATCAAAATGAGAAAGTTGGTGGCTTTTTCCCACCCATTAAAACCATTCAGGATTTTGCTCAATTTGTTGAGAACAATGATTTAATGGACATTCAACCTTCTAATGGAAAGTTTACATGGACAAATAGGAGGTCTATTTTTGCACAAATTGTAGTTAGGTTGGACATATTCCTTCTTTCTCATGAAGGAAAATTAGGTAATTTTTGTTTTCACTCAGAGATATTGTCTTCATCAGAATCTGATCACTTTCCAATTTCCATAAGCATTGATCAATCCACATCTATAGATCACATTCAGTGTAAGTCATATTTTAAATTTGAAAGCATGTGGTTGTATCATCCACACTTTCTTCCACTTTTAAAACAATGGTGGATGAGTGCTCCTTTTGTTCTGGGTCCTAAAATGCATCAATTTGCCAACAAATTAAAGCATGTCAAAGAGAAGATCAAAATTTGGAACCAACAAGTTTTAAGAACGTTTTTAAGTAGAAAGAGGTTGTTAAGATACAATTGGAGGAAATTCACTATTCCATAATCTAGTATAGGATGGAAAGTGATACTTACATTAAACAAAAAGAGCTTCAGCATAAATGGGAGGAATTGTCTAATAGGGAGGAAGAATATTGGAGACAAAAGTCTAGGGAAGTATGGTTACAACAAGGAGACAAAAACACAAAAAAAATTCATGCTTCTGCCCAACAAAAATGGGCAGCCAAGTCAATTTTTAAAATTATGGATTTAGAATTGGGCAATATTTTAACTAATGCTCAACAAATTAGAGATGAAGGTGTCAAGTTCTTTAAGAATCTTCTTGCACCAGCAGATCATCCATTGCCATTACCTTCACAAGTTAAGGATTTCATTCAACATATCCCTACAATGGTATCCCCCATGGATAATTCTAAGCTCTTGGCCCCATTCACCATTCAAGAAATTCAAAAAGTAGTCTTCTCCTCCCAGTTGGACAAAGCTGGGGAGCAGATGGCTTTACTACACTATTCTTTCTGAGTTGTTGGAAGTTTATTGGTTGGGATCTTTTAGCAACCATTGTGGAATCTAGAAAGTTTAAATCTATGCTAAAGTACTTCAACTCTACAAATATTGCAATCATTCCAAAGACTAAGGAGTCCAAAACTTTTGCAGACTTTCACCCTATCTCACCTTGCAACTTGACTTACCAAATCATTACTAAAGCTATTTATTTGTGCCTTAAAAATAATCTCTCATTTATAATTTCTCCCAAACAAGGTGGCTTTGTTCCTAGTAGAGAAACAATGGAGGGTGCAATGGTAGCTCACGAAGTCCTCCATTCCATCAATAGTAGTTAGTCCTCCAACTTTTTTATCAAGCTAGACATGCAAAAGGCATATGACAGAGTCTACTAGAAATTTCTTTTTCAAGTTCTTAAAAAATGGGTTTCAATAAACACTAGTGCAAGTGGATTAAAGCATGCATTTTGGGGTCTTGGTTTTCAATTATTATTAATGGATCAACGTCAAGCTACTTCCCTTCCACACAAGGTGTCCAACAAGGTGATCCTCTTTCACCAGCTTTATTTATCATCATGGTTGAAGCCCTTAGCAGGACTATTAAGCAACATCATTTATCTGGCAAGTGGAAAGGAGAAAAAGTTGAGGGTACATCAATTTCCATCACACATTATTTATTTGTTGATGACACATTATTGTTTGGTACTTCACTAGTTTCAGAGGCTGAACAGATAAAGAAAATTTTAATGCAATACTCAAAAGTTTCAAGTAAGAAAATAAATCCCCAAAAGTAAATTTTTTTCTCATTTAATACAAACAAAGTTATATCAGACAATATAGTGCATATTTTGGGGTTTCCTAAGGACTTTTTACCCTCCACTTGCCTTGGGATTCCTTTTTTTATGGGATCCAACAAGAAAAGTTATTGGGATGGCATCTTTCAAAGAATTAAGAGAAAAATTGTCTCCTGGAAAGTAAGATAGCTGTCATTATTAGGCAAAATATTTCTTATTAAGTTAGTTCTATTTTCAATACCAAATTACTACATGGTTGTCATGCAAGCACCGTCTTCTGTCATATCACAAATTCAAAAACTTATTAGGGGTTTTCTATGGTCTGGAAATTTGACAAATGAAAATAAGCTCCCTCCTATTGCTCTCCAAGACATGGCACAAATTCTTGGTTTAGGAGGGGTTGGAATTCATGATTTGACAAGGAATAAAGTGTTTGGAGGTAAGATGACTTGGCATATGTATACTGAACCAAATTCAATATGGTGTCAAATAATGCAAAAAAAATACTTAGATAATAACGGTCGACATAGAATATTCTCCATGTTGGATCCTCCTAAGGGATCTGCTATTTGGGATTTCATGATTGCATCTAGAGATATTTTTTGTAAGTACATCTCTTGGGAATTAAATTGTGGGGATAAGATCAACTTTTTGGGTGACTCTTGGAATGGACAACCTTCTCTAATTACAATGCCAAACATACAAAAAATTGTACTAGTTACAGAAGCAGAGTGGGGTAATCTTGTGATTCACTTTATGGATGCAGTATGTATTTTTTCAAGGAAAGTAATATGGAAAGATCCATACCAACTCCCTTTAGACCCTCAGTGTAAACAATGACTTCAATCTATTTTTTCAGATAGACATGCTTTTGTGTCAAAGATTGAGGATCGATTATTGTGGATTCTGGCTAAGAATGGTAATTATTCAATTAAGGAAGGTTAAAAACTTCTCCAACAAGTCAATTTGGAAAAATATCCTTCTCGAGTCTTCATGTTTTGTTCAAAAAAGGTCGTGTTACCCAAGGTTGGGTGCTTTGCATGGCTAGAAATTAAGCACAAGATTCTAACAAGTGATCGGTTAGCTAGGCTAAGTATTGTTCCTCCTTTTAAATGTGTTTTATGTGAAGAAGAATATGAGATAGTTGACCATCTTTTTGTAAGCTACCATTTTGCATATCAGTGCTAGATGTTTATTTTAAACAAATTAAATTACTCTACTCCACTACAAAATAATATTTGGGACATCTTTTAGGCCTGGCTAGTTGTTTACCCCAGTGTCCTATTTGTAGGGATCTGGAAATGTGCTCCTGCATTAGTAATTTGGGAAATTTGGTGGGAAAGAAATAAAAGGATTTTTAGAAAAGAAGCATCATCTCTAGATAGAGTGTTCCAAACCATTGAAAAATTGATTTCAAAAGTTACCAATGTAAGTGTTAATAGATGTAAATTTAATCCAATTATCACTTCTTGGGATGGAGGTATCATTTGGGAATGGAAATCAATATTTATTCCATTAGGATTTGGCACATCTACAAGATTACAAACAAGTATAGATAGATCTACAGTTAAATCACAACCTCCTACATTTGGATTTGTCAAGCTCAACTTTGATGGGGCATCTAGAGGTAATCTAGGCCAATCAAGTTTTGAAGCATGCATTAGAGATTACACTGGTGAAATACTAGAAATTACAATGGCACCCTTACCCATAGGAACTAATAATATGGCTGAGGCCCAGTCATTTCTTTTAGGATTAATTCTTGCTAAGAAATGGAATTTCCATCATGTACAAATAGAAGGTGATTCCCAAGTTATAATCTTAGCTTGTCTCAAGAGACAATCATCTTCTTGGAAACTTAAGTATGTGCTTCAACAAATTTGGAATATAATTGATCAGTTTCATGAGGTTACCTTATCACACACATATAGAGAGGGAAATAGAGTTGCCAATTATCTCTCTAATTTAGGTTGTAATGGGATCACAATTTTTACAATACAACCTTCCCCATTCATTGAGCATTACAAAGATCTGTAGAAATTGATTTCTAGTGAGATTATGGACTATTAGCAGTAGTTGGTTACTTCTCCTATTTGTATTGGTGGTGAATGCTTAGTCTTTGTTGAGCCCTAGTACTATTGTCGAGCTTCGGCACCTGTAGTGATCCAATACTTGCTGAGTTTCAGTAATTGCAGAGCTGGATAGGGTGATGTATTTGCTAAGCTATTCAAACATCGTGCTTATCAAGTGAGCTCAGGCTTAGTGTTGACCGAGTTGTTTGACCATACTGTCTTATTGAGTAACTCATATCAGTGGCAACTGAGTGTATATCGAGCATCAAGTGGCGATGTGTTGACCGAGTTTCTGTTGGGTGCTTGCCGAGCAAGGTAGGGTGATGCCCTTGCCATGTTACTCAGGCATAGTGCTTATCGAGTGATCTTGGGCTTATTGGTGATCGAGTTGTTTGATCATAAGTGACTTGGGTCAATAATGACCAAGTACTTTTTTGGGTACCGAGTGGTGGTATGATTGACTGAGTTCTTGTTGGACATCAAGAGGAAGTGTGATGATAGTGAGTGACAACTATGACCGAGGGGGCAATGTTGGCCAAGTGATGAGTTGTCACCAAGTCGTAATCAACTTGGCGACTTAAGTACGGGCCACAATTAAGTATCGATCATTAATTATTGAATTCTTCCTAGCATGTGCAATGTTATGGTAAGTCCTACAAATTCCTTCTAGTGTCATGCTTGCAAACATCACCTAAGTATGATTTCTCTTCAATTTGGCCACATGGTTTTGTAAATGGCAAGATCAATATGAAAAATCTCCATTTTGGGGGTGTTAATTTTGTATTTCTTCTATCAGAATTGCAATTGGGTTCTGATTTCAATGGCATTCTCTTTATTTCTCATATGAGAATAGGTACTTCATAACCTTCAAGAATCTGATGGGGGATTTATCTACATGTGACAAACATATCCTTTTTCTTAATTTTGGCTTTCCTACTTTGTGTGCCTACAATCTCACTTGGTCTCAAGATGTCATTCCCATATGATGCTTGTATGAAATGTGATTCCTGCTACCAGTATCACTGAAAAATTCTCCCCAAAAATTTCAAAATTAAGCTTCAACTGACATTGGAAGAAGATGCACTTTCTGCTTCCTTGGATGATGTGGCATTGGATATCATGTTCATTGTGCACTCTTATTCTATTTGTCACACAATTCACACCATTATTGGGGAGGATTTCTTCTCTACAACCTCAAGACATGTGTTGTTTCCTTCAAATCTATTCTCAATATTCTTGTCCAATGCTATGAACCTACTCCAATCAACATCAAGACTGGAAATTATTGCAATCAAGGTGGTCCAACTAGAATTTTGGGCCAATAATAAGTTGAAATGTGTGATGTAGAGCTTTGATTTGTGGGTTGAAAATGCCCTAGTGGGTAGATTATTTCCAAGATCCCTACTCATGTAGAAACATGAAGCTATGGTAACATTCAAGGCATTACAAAAGTCCTTTGAAAAGCATAACCCATAGTTCCTAAAAAAGACTTTGCAAGTCATGACATGCGTGTTGGGTCATTAGCTAGTTGAGGGTGTGAAGAAAATAGGATTCACATTACTTGATGTTTTGGGCTTACCAAAATCTGATGCACATGCACTTTCTGCTCACATGATGAAGCCTTTGGCCTCCCCCAAACCAGTTTGTCTATGAACTAGGTGTTTGGTCTACCTCAACTTCTAGTGCTCTTGGCTCAGAACACCTTGTCACATAAGAAACAAATTGGCATTCTTAGTCAGACTACACCATTGCCACAATTTGGAGTGTGCCTTCTTCCATTGGTAAGTCTGTTACCGTCACTGAAGGTTTGGGTTTGGGCTGGGAGGTTGCCCCTTTACCATGCTCAGATTTTGGTTGGGGTTATTCTCCTCAACCTAATATGCCTTCCACTTCTACTGAGGGCGCCTCTTGCAAGGATATGGAAGAATGATAGTATAAAGGCTACCTTCTTTTTTGTATATTAATTTTTCCAACATCAAGTATTTTTTAAAATGTTGGTATTTTTGGTTGAACTTGAAGTCCTCCATGCCTGCTGTTTGATTTGGTTCTGAAAATGTAAAAAATTGATAAATTTCAATTTTTGGTGGGAATACTCCTACATTTTGTAAAATGTTGTAAATATTGATGATTGTCACTTATACATATTGCGACGATGTTGGGTTTTCTTTCTGGTTCTTTCCCAGTAGAGCTCTTGAAGCTGTATATATATATATATATATATATATATATATATATTCAGTGGCTCATCCACTTTTGAGATGCAATCCAAACATTAGAAACCACTTATCAAGCATTCTATTTGCACACTATCCTTTGTAATTCTTTAATAACTCTTACATGTCTTTGACTTTCTATATGCACATCCATGTCATTAGGACACAATGTAGAACATGTCCTCAATTGTGCTTGTCCTTATCATCAATACATAGTCCGTATGACCTTGTTCTCTATCTTCTACTCTGCCAGTCTTTATAGAAACAATACTATATTGACATCAATGACAAATACAGTCATGAATGCAACATGTCAATCACTGCCAATCTTTATAGAAACAATACTATATTGATATTAATGACAAACACAGTCATGAATGCAACATGTCAGTCATACTCACCAACTTTGTAATGCTTAGGATACTCCCCTAAAGGAGTACCATCAATATTTATGCTAATACATGTATCATCAAGGATAAGAATGGTAAGATGATTGGTAGTTGCACAAGATCCATAGGCAATGTTTTTCAACTGAATCCTATAGAGATGACATGCTTGGTTGCTAAAGTTGATAACAATTGGTTATGGCATAAAAGATTTTTTCATATAAATATTGATAATATTGTGAAAGGGAGTAATACATTTTCTATTAGGGATTTACCTAAAATTATAAAGCTTACTAGTATTGTATGCAAGGAATGTGTTATGGATAAAAAAAAGAAAAGCTCTTTTCCTAGCAAGAAGTTCATTACAACAACAAAATTAGAGATTGTTCACACATATTTAAGTGGCAATACAAAGATAAAAGGATTCTATGATGAAAGGTACTTTATGATTCTAGTTAATAATTTTACTAGGATGATGTGGGTAGCATTTCTTAAATAAAAGTATGAAGAATTTGAGAAGTTTAAGGTATTTAAGAATAGAGTTGAAAATTAATCTTGATTAAAGATTAAGTGTTTAAGATCTGATAGAGGTGGGGAGTTTACCTTGAATGAGTTTAATGAGTTTAACATTTTTTGTGAAGTGAATAGTAATAAAAAGTAGCTTTTAGCCCCTAAAGAACCTAAGCAAAATGATATAGTTGAGAAAAAAAAAGGTCTATAAATAAAGCAACAAGAGCTACAATGTTTGAAAATGCTGTATCAAAGGCATCTTGGAGAGAAGCAGTTAACACAATAGTGTATATAATGAACATAGTACAAATTAGAAAAGGTACAAAAGACTCCTTATGAATTATGGTTTGGATATGCACCATCAGTGAAGTATTATAGAATCTTTGGAAGCAAATGTTATATTAAGGGAGATGATGATATTGGTAAGTTTGATTCAAGAAGTGACAAAGAAATGTTCCTTGGTTACTCATTAAAAAGAAAATCTTATAGATGTTTTAATCAGAGGACTAAGACTATTGTTGAGAGCATAAATGTGAAAGTGGATGAGAAGTTTGGAATTCAAGTAAGAATAATTGATTATGATTCTGATGAAGAAGCTAATCCTAAGGCTAACCAAGAAAATATTGAACTATTTTATGAAACTAACAATTATTTGTAGAATAAGATCCAAGTTGTGGAACACAGAGATGAACCAAGATATTGATGTAGGAGCATCCTAGGTGTAAGAGCAATCTTGCATCAACCAAAATTATTTTATTTTCAGTCTTTTCTATTTTAGTAAGGACTAGTAGACAGGGTGGTTACTATTTATGGAAACTTTCTATTTTCAGTATGTTTTTCATATGAGCTCAGAATGTTCTCATTTTCTATAGGAAGGTTCACTTTAGAATTGTAAACCTACCATAAAAATCTCATTTCTCTAGCATACGTATTAGATAAGTTATTATGGATTTTTGGTGGAAAAATTTATAGAAAAATCTTCAGGCTCACTATTAGAGGCCTTAGATTGCCTAGATGAGGTCCAAAAACTCAATAAAAGGGTGCTTACATGGTTTCGAGCTCATAGATCAGGAGCTGGAACTTTCGAAAAATGGTTATAATAGCCAATTGGAGCAACAGTTTGAGAGTTATGGCCTTCCGAAGTTGGGCTATCAAAATTTCTAAAATAATTTGACAAAGATGTATTTAGCCGACTCTATATGTATTGTTAGGGTCTGTCGGCCCTAGGTATTAAGTTTGAGCATCTAGAACTTCCTGGGCAGCATAAAATTTCCTATTTAAGAAAGACCTAAACATTGTCTAGGACAACTCTAGGTGATAGTTCACACTTGTCTTGCAAATTATTGTAATGAAGGCACCCATGTGGGTTAGCATATTGTACTTATGAATTCTATAATTTTGCATTTGCGGTGCATATAAGAAGTCCATATTTTGTTCTCCCATTTGTTGTTATTTCTTTATTTTTGTTATTAGTTAATGGTATTAAGGGGAGCACCCTTCATCAGATATAAACCTAGAGCATAAGTAAGAGTTGAGGCAATGACACCAAATAAGAATTTAACAAAGAACCACCCTATTGATCAAATTATTGAAAGAAAAGACAACATAGTTATAAAAATAAATAGAGTACATGAAGAGTTATGTTTGATTTCTCAAGTGGAGCCTACAAGTACATACGAAGCTAGAAATGATGACTTTTAGATTCAAGCCATGAAAGAGGAGTTAGATCACATTGAAAAGAATGATACATGGAAATTAGTTCCTAGACCTAAGGACAAGAATATTATAGGAACTAAATGGGTTTTTAGAAATAAAATGAATGAACAAGGAGAGGTTGTGAGAAACAAAACTAGACTAGTATGCTAAGGATATTTATAGCAAGAAGGTATAGATTATGAAGAGATATTTGCACATGTTTCTAGAATTGAAATAGTAAGAATGTTTTTGGCTTACGGAGCTAAAAAGAAATTCAAAGTGTATCAAATGGATGTGAAGTCAACATTTTTGAATGGATAACTTGAAGAAGAAGTCTGTATTGAGCACCCTAAAGGATTTCCTTTGAAAAAAGAAGGAGATATGGTTTGCAAGTTGAAGAAAGCACCTAGAGATTGGTATGCATGAGTGGATAAATATTTGATGAAATTGGGATTTGCTAAAGGTGCTATAGATAGTAACTTATATTTGAAAGAAATAGAGGATGGTTTTCTGATTACTAAAGTATTTTTGGATGATATAATCTTTGGAGGAAATACTGAAGCAAGTGAAGCATTTTCTAATGAGATGAAGAAAGAATTTGAGATGAGCATGATTCATGAGATGAAGTACTTTTTGGGTTTGCAAATTGTGCATATCACTGAAGGTATTTTCATTTCTTAGACTAAATATTTGAAAGACTTATTGAAGAGGTTTGGTTTGGAGATTTCTAAGCCTATTGGTACACCTATGGTAACTAGTTATAGTTATCTAGCAAATCCAAGACACCTAATATTGAGCAGAAGAAGTATAGATCCATGATTGGAGGTTTGCAGTATTTGACTCATACAAGACTAGATATAGCTAATATAGTTGGAAATTTTGTAAGATTTCAAGCTCATCATAAGGAAGCACATTATGTAGTAGTAAAGGGGATTTTTAGATATTTGAAGGGTACACCTTATTTTTGGTTGTGGTATGATAGAACAAATGAATTTACTCTATGTGTATATACTGATGCAGATTGGGAAGACAACATGAATGTCTAAAAAAGTACAAGTGGTGGAGCATTTTTACTTAGAGGAAGACTAGTTTCTAGGATGAGAAAGAAACAAGACTATATTTCATAGAGCACAAAAAAAGTAGAGTATATAGCAGTAGCAAACAATTGTAATTAGATCATGTGGATGAAATAGATGCTAAAGGATATTGGGATCGAGTTTTTAGAGCCTATTATCATACATTGTGATAATACAAGTACAATGAGTATGTCTAAGTATCATGTATTACATTCTAAGATGAAACACATATGTATTAAGTATCATGTTTTGAGAGAGAAGATTGTAGAGAAAGAGATCATACAAGAATATGTTAATACAAAGGAGCAGATTGCATATATTTCTATAAAGCCTTTAGTTAAGGATACATTTGAGTACTTGCAAGATATGCTTGGGGTTATGCCCCTACATAATTCAAAGTAGACAATGTAGGGATTGCTTCAGTCTAATGGTATAAAACATTATTGTTTATCTGGACCGAATGCTGGTGCTTCCTCTATGGGGGTGTATATGTGTTTGAGTTGAGTCATAGAGGACTCTTAATAGCTAGTATTTAACAATATCTTTGGACACTTGAACTAATTGAAGACATTGAGTATTAGATTGAAATAATGATTCCTTTGTCATTGGTATTAATGGGGGAGAGAATTCATGAAAAACATTTCCTATAAATGGGGAAAAGAAGTATCTCCTAAGAATGGGGGAAAGTTGTTCATGAGACAGAGAAAAGATTGATATCAATGGGGAAAGTATGTTAATGTGGGAGAGAAAAAATTGATGAAGAGTTATTCTTGAGAGATTCAAATTTGATTGATGAAGATTATTTGAAAAGATAACATCAGAAAAAACATAGAAATATGTTTGGTATTCTTGGAACTTAGATGTTTTTCATCTATGTTGTCATCAACACCAAAGGGGGAGATTGTTAGCATGAATGATGATGAAATTCCTATGGGGGAGTATCCTAGCATTACTTGAGCAATAGAGATATTGATAGCATGATTGTATGTTTCATTCATGACTATATTTGTCATTGATTTCAACATACTGATAAGATTAGCAGACTAGTAGATAATGTTTGAGAATGTATGGTTCAAGGATTGAAAATGAGATCAAGCACAGTTGGAGACATGTTCTACAAAGTCTCTTGATTTCATGGTTAAGAGTGCATGTAGAAAGATGAATATTAGTGACAATTATTTGAGATTTATAGAAGACAACTTGTAGATAGAGTTCTTGAAAAGTGGTTTCTGGTAATTGGATTATATCTCCTAACATGGATAGACTATGATTAAGCGCAGTCAGATAGAGCTAGAAGATATACTAATGATGATGTCAACAAGTGGGTCAAGTTTGAGGATGCACATGTGAAACTTTTGTAAAGATAACGAGATGACAATGTTATGTAATTATAAAAATATATATTGTAGCATGTTATTTTAATGAGGTCCTATTGTAATTATAATTGGGAAAGCCTCAAGGCCGACTCAATGAATTATTTTGAGGACTTGGTATAAAGGAAAAATTGTTTCCTTGATTGTTAGTAGTATCAAGTAGATCAAGTACATGTGTATGCAATAAGTGAAGAAGATCATTAAATGTGAGTAAGAAATCAAAGGGATTATTGTGATGTGATTTTGCAGATCTGATATTGAGATATGAGAAGTGTTTAGTGTAGAAAAGGAAAACTAAGAGGACATCAAAAGAGTGTGAGTTGCTAAAGATTATTTGTATTTTATATTATTCTAAAATGAATAATGTAAGGGCTAGTTGGACAGTGAGTTTGGTGGTCTTGCCCCTGAAGCTATATGGACAATGGGTCCTTTTTCCTTCTATAACTCCTAACAAGTTTGACACAACTCCTAACAAGGTTAGAATCTCTTCACAAGGATTCAAAATCTCCTAATAGGGACTGATATGTACTAAATGTATTCTATTAGCTCCTAGCAAAGTCCATCCTCTTACAAAGAACTTATATATTAATACAACATTTTGTGGTTGTCATCCCCATAGGGGTTTTCCCTCTGATCAAGGGTTTCCCTATTTAACATATCTAGTGTTAATGTATATGTGTATCTCTATATGGTTTCTATTTATATTGATCACATCTTTGAGATTTAATAAGGTTGATAAAAGTAGTATTGATCTTATAAATAATTCATTGATATGATAAATAATTCATCCCCCCTAGTTATCTTGGTGGACTTTACATTGTAACACTTTAGAGAAAGTCACTCTTTAGTAATGAAAATGAGTGATAAGGTCTATATGTGTTAGAAACAATAGTCCACCAAGATAATTGAGAGGGAGGGCAAGGGGTGTTAATCAGTTATCCAATAATGAAAACATTTATGAACCTTAAATAATCTTAACCATTCAACCAAAGTAAACATCAACTATAACAAGATGCACATACACAATTACACTAGATATGTTAACTAGGGAAACCCTTGATTAAAGGAAAAACCCCGATGGGAATGATGCCTACAAGATGATGTACTAATATAAATATTTCTTTTTAGAGGATGGAACTTATTAGGAGTCTATTACAACATTTAGTACATATGAGTCCCTGTTAGGAGACTTTGAATCCCTATTAGGAGATTCCAACTCTGTTAGGAGTTTTAGAAGACAAAAGGACCCACTTTCCAAACAAATTCTATGCCAAGACCACTAAACTCACTGTCTAACTAATCTCTCAACCATTCCTTGCAAAATAATTATTAATATTATTCTTTAACTTATTTACTCTATCCTATCAACATGAACAATCACTGTCAGGCCTTGTAGACCATGTCACGAACCTCAGATCCAAATATCAAACTTCAGATCTCACAATAAAACCTCAACAATGAAGTCTCCTTCACCTTTCCTCTACTATGCTTATCTTCACATTCCACTCCTTGTGATACTTACAATCATTCACTTTGTTCCATACATGATAAAGGAAAATTTCCTTCCTTTATACTGAATCCATACAATAATTCCCTGAGTCAGCTATTACACCTTCTCAATTAATTATTGTAGGACCACATTAAGAACACATTACACTTAGCAATAATATTAATCTTTCACCTTGTAACTTGAATATCTTTCCATTCATATAATACTATGATGAGTGAGTTTAGCCACGTCATCCCCAACATGTCTTGTACACATCTTTAACTTTGGCTTCTCAAAATAATAAATCTAGTAAGAGATATAACAATTTCATTGAACAAGCTTCTATAAACTCTATCTCAAATCAGTCTTCATCAAAACTTGCATAACTTCTTCCAAACTTCATATCTTATGCTTTTGAGGTTAGCTACATATACTAGACACTTAGTTGTATCTCCCTTTAACCTTTCTTACTGAAAGTACTCAATGATCTATCCATACCAACTTTATCTTTCCACTGTTCTTCTGTTAGCTACCATATAAAACTACTATGTTGAAATCAATGGAAAAAATAGTCATGAATGTAACATGTCATCATGATAATGATCTAAACATGTTTCTACAATAATCCCCCATAGAAGTATCATCAGAATTCATGCTTCCAACAATCTCCCCCTTTGGCATTAATGGCAATCTAACTTAAAAACATCTAGTTCCAAAAATACCAACTATAAAAGATTGTTAACCTTTCTTTTTAAATCCTCTTCATCAATCATCATCCCCCATTGATATACCTCAATGTGCTATATATCAAATTGTAACTTATCTCAAACTATTTTTTGTACTTTTACCAAACTATTTTTCATGTTGTACTTCTCCCTCATTGACATCAATGTCAAAGGTTTCAACAACAATAAATCTCTAACTTGCTCAAGTGTCCAAAGACACTATTTAAAAAAAAATATATATCCAAAAAGAATCCTAGATGACTATGTCCATCATAGATACTCCCCCATATAGGAAGCATCAATAATCAGTCCAAACAAACAACAATGCTTTGTTACATTGGACTAATTCACTCTTGCATCATCTACTTTGATGTAGGAAGGAGCATAACCCCTAGCATACCTCATAAATATTCAAAAGTCTCTTTAGGAAGAGGCTTAGTGAAAATATTTGCAATCTGCTCTTTGGTGCTTACATATTCCAATCTAATTTCCTTTTCTGCAAATTTCTCTCTCAACATGTGATACTTGATAGAAAAGTGCTTAGTCTTGGAATGCAATACTGGATTCTTTGACATATTCATAGTACTTGTGTTGTCACAATGTATGATAATAGGTTCATTGAATTCTATCCTTATATCCTTCAACAAATTCTTCATCCAAACAACTTGATTACAATTATTTGCTATTGCAACATATTTTTCTTCTATTGTACTTTGTGAGGTACAATCCCGCTTCTTGCTTAGCCAAGAAACCAATCTTCCTCCAAGAAAGAAAACTCCACCACTGGTGCTCTTTCTATCATCCATACTACCTGCCCAATTAACATCAATATAAGCATATAAACTAAAATTATTAGATCTATCATACAACAATCCAAACTCTGGTGTTCCCTTCAAATATATAAATATCCTTTTAACTATTGCATAATGTGGTTCTCTAGCATCAACTTAAAATCTTGCAACAATTCCAACTACATTTTCTGTATTTAGCCTTGTGTGAGTCAAATACTTCAATCCTTTGATCATAGATCCATACTTCTTTTTCTCAATAGTAGGTGTCTCATCCTTTGTAGATAACTTGTGTTTAGTTACCATAGGTGTTCCAATTGGCTTACATTTTTCCAAACCAAACTTTTTTAGTAAATCTTTCAAATACTTAGTCTAAGAAATAAATATTCCTTCTTTGTCCTATACAATCTGTAATCCTAAGAAATATTTCATCTCTCTTATCATGCTCATTTCAAATTCCTTCTTCATTTCTTTTGCAAACTTGTCACTTTCATCATTATCTCCTCCAAATATGATGTCATGAATAAATATTACCAAAATCATCAATCCATCATCTATTTCTTTCCAGTATAGATTACTATCTATCATACCTTTGTTAAGTCCAAGCTTTGTCAAATGCTTGTCCAAACTTGCATACAAAGTTTTGGGTGCTTGCTTCAAGCCAAATAATGCTCTCTTCAATCTGCATACTATGTCCTTATCATCTGTTATAGGAAAACCTTTAGGCTATTCTATGTATACCTCTTCTTCAAGTTCTCCACTCAAAAATGCTGACTTGACATCCATTTGATACACCTTGAATTTCTTATGTGCTGCATAGGCTAAGAATAACCTTACTGCTTCTATTCTTTCTACAGAAGCATAGGTTTTATCATAGTCTATTCCTTCTTTCTATGAGTAACCTTTACATACCAATCTTGATTTATTCCTTACAACTTCACCTTGTTCATTCATCTTGTTCTTGAATACCCATTTTGTTCCTATCACATTCTTTTTTGCTGGTTTGGGAACCAATTCCCATGTCTTGTTCTTCATTATTTGATCCAATTCTTCTTTTATAACTTGCTTCCAATAGTCATCTCTACATGCTTCATCTACATTATTTGGTTCAACTTGAGATATTAAACATAGTTCTTCATTGATTCTACTTCTTGTCATCACACCTTTATCTCTACTTCTGATGATCTACTCGGGTGGATGATTATTTGTCATATTCTTATCGGAAGTAGGAGTTTTTAACTCAACTCTTAGCTCCATTGAAGGTTTTGGGCTTTTTTCAAGCCTTTTCTCTCCTTCATTCTGCAAATCATTGTTAGTCTCAAATAATACTTCATCATTCCTTGGTTTAGCAACAACATTCTCGTCATCAAAATTGTAATCAACTACTCTTTTTTGTATCCTGAATTTCTCATCAACTCTTACATTTGCACTCTTAACAATAGTTTTAGTTCTCAAATTATAACATCTATAAGCTATAGTTTTCAATGAATAACCAAGAAACATACCTTCATCACTTCTAGCATCAAACTTACCAACATCATCATCCCTTTTGATATAGCACTTGCTACCAAAAATTCTAAAATACTTAACTATAGGTGAGTGACCAAACCACATTTCATAAGGGGTCTTGTTTATGTCTTTCCTAACTTGCACTCTATTCATAGTGTAGATTGTTTTATTCACAACTTCACTCCAAAATATCTTGGATACATCATTCTTAGCTAACATAGCTCTTATTGCTTCTGTTACTAACCTATTTCTCCTCTCTACAATTCCATTATGTTTAGGGGTTCTCAGAGATGATAACTGTCTTTTGATTCCATTAGCTTCACAAAAGATGTTAAACTCATTTGAAGTACACTCTCCTCCTCTATCTAATCTCAAACATTTAATCTTCATGCCCAGTTCATTCTGAACTCTATTCTTGAATATCTTGAACTTGTCAAATGCCTCAATTTTTTCTTTAAAAAATGCAACCCACATCATTCTAGAGAAATCATCAACTAAAATCATGAAGTACCTTTCACCATAGAATCCTTTAGTCTTTATAGGACCACTAAGATCTGTATGTACAATCTCCAATTTTGTTGTAGTAGTAAACTTCTTGTTGGGAAAAGAAGTTCTGGTATGTTTTGCTACTACAAACTCCTTGCAAATTGTATTAGTGGGTTTAACAATCTTAGGCAAATCTCTAACTACAAACATACTACTAGTGTTCACAATCCTGTCAAAGTTTATATGACAAAATCTCTTATGCCATAACCAACTGTCATCTACCTTTGCAACCAAACATGTCATTTCAATAGGATTCAGTTGATATACATTACTTTTCCATCTTTGTCTCTGATCAAGCATGTCTTCTCTATGAACTGTAACTAATAAACTTTATCCACTAGTTTTCCAACACTCAAAAGATTGTGTTTCAAACCATCAACAAAATATACATCCTTAGTGTTAGTTTTACCATCAAGAGTTATAGATCCAATACCTTTAACATGACATGTTGCATTATTTCCAACTCTAACAATGCCTCCATCATGACTTTTGAAGTCAAGAAAATTTGTTCATATCACTAGTCATATGATGTGAACAACCACTGTCAATTATCCAATCATATTTCTTTTCAACTTGTGATACCAATGCTATTTTTCTTTGAACTTTCTTCTCTAATTGCCACAAATCCTATTTCATCATCACTAGCACTTATTGCTTGTTCATCATAATCATCTTCTTCATTTGCATATAGACACTCTATATCTCTTCTAGTTTTGTACTTTCCTTTATACTTTTTCTCTCTTTTATGACAATTAGATGCATAATGACCAAACTCATTACAAGTATAGCATTTAAAGATTTTATTACCATCCTTTTCTCTTCTTACTAGAAGGGCTACTCCTTCTATCTTTTTGTCCTAATCAGATTTTCTCCTACTAGCAAAGTCTCCTCTAGCACTTGTGCTTTTTGAAAAACTAGGTTGAATATTCAGGGCACTAAAAGCCATTTCTATTTTGGTCAATTCTCTAGATTGTCTAAGCTCATTCTCAACTACTTCAAGTCTCCCAAGAAATGTTTCTTTTGTGAAATCTTTGGTAAAAGATATCAACAACTATATCATTTGAATTCTTTGCTTAAATTATGGCATTAAGCTCTTCAATATCTTCCAAATCACCTCATCATCTTTCTTGGTTCCTCCTTGAGATTAAATACCTACAGTAATTTCTGATATCCTACCTATATATGTTCTTATAGATTCATTTTCCATCATTTTAGCATCTTGAAATGCACAAATCCAACTTTGTAGCCTCAATTTCTTAAAATGTTCATCACCTTCAAAACTATTTTCTAGAGCTTTCCAAATCATATGAGAAGTATCAAGTGGTTTTACTTGGTTGTACTCAATTTTGGAAGTGCAGAAAATAGTGCTTCTCTAGCTCTTATGTTGCACATGAAAAGTTCCCTTTCTTCCTCATTACAAGTTTCCAAATCTTTTTCAACAATGATTATCTTTTCCGATTTTGTCAAGATCCAATATCCTAGACCCATACATAATAGACATGTCTTCATCTTTTCCTTCTAGCTATCATAATTTGTTCCATCAAACTTTGGACTATCCTTTCTAAATATGTTCACCATGGATCTTCCAAGTTGTTAAACTTTATCTCCAAGGACTTGATGCTCTGATACCAATTTTTAGAAACAATAGTCCACCAAGATAACTAAGGGGGGTGGGGGGGTGGGAAAATCAATTATCCAATAATTAAAACATTTATCCACCTTGAATAATCTTAACCATTCAACCAAAGTAAATAGAAACCATAACAAGATGCACATACACAATTACACTAGATGTGTTAAATAGGGAAACCCTTGATAAGAGGGAAAACCCTAGTGGGAATGATGCCCACAAGATGATGTAATAATATAAATATTCCTTGTTAGAGGATGGACCCTATTAGGACTCTATTATAACATTTAGTACATATGAGTCCTTGTTAGGAGACTTTGAATCCCTGTTAGGAGATTCCAACCCTATTAGGAGTTGGAGAAGACAGAAGGACCCACTGTCCAAACAACTTATAAGGCAAGACCACTGAACTCACTGTCCAACTGATCTCTCAACTATTCCTTTCAAAATAATTGTTTGTACTATTCTTTAACTTCTTTCCTCTATCCTATCAACTAGACCAATCACTGTCATACCTCATAGGCTAGGTTATAAACCTCATTTCCAAATATCAAACTTCAGATCTCATAATAAAACCTTGGCAAAAAAGTTTCCTTCACCTTTTCTTTGCTCTATGTATCTTCACATTCTGCTCCTTCTACTGCTTACAATCATTCACTTTGTTCCATATATGATAAAAGAAAATTTCCTTCCTTTATACCAAATCCATACAATGCCCTGAGTCGGCTATTACACCTTCTCAATTAATTATTATAGGACCACATTAAGAACACATTACACTTAGCAATAACATTAATATTTCACCTTGTAACTTGAATAAATTTTTGTACATGTAATATTATAATGAGTGAGCTTAGCCACATTATCTCTAACATGTCTTCTACACATCTTTAACTTCATCTTCTTAGAACAACAACTTTGCTAAGAGAAATAACAAGTTTACTAGAACAAGCTTCTATAAACTATGTCTCAAAATACTCTTCACCAAAACTTGCATAATTTCTTTCAAACTTCATATCTTATGCTTCCAAGGTTAGCTACATATACTAGACACTTAATAGTATCTCTCTTTTTCCTTTCTTAGTGAAAGTACTCAACAATCTATCCATACCAACTTGATCTTTCTGCTATTCTTTTGTCAGATAACACAAAAAATTGCTATGTTGACATCAATAACAAATATAGTCATGAATGTAACATGTCATCATTATAATGATCTAATAATGTGTCTACAATAATCCCCCATAGAAGTATCATCAACATTCATGCTTCCAAAAATATGATCTTCGGTGAAAACCCTCAAACCAGATCACAATAAAAATATGTATGTAACCTTTAACAAGGTTAGCTTTTAGCAAAGCTCACTTTAGAAGAGTGAAATATTTGGGTTGTTGATTCCCATGTGATCTTTCCCTTTATAGGGTTTCCATGTCAAAATATTTGTGTCAAAATGTGTGATTATTTATGTCTTTTAAGATGATTTTCATGTTATTTACATATTGTTGCAACACAATATAAGATAAGTTATATCTCTTAAAATCAATAAAGTAATGGATAGTAGGATAACAATTTGATGGTAAATGATTATAATTTTGATTTGAGAACTTGAATGTGATCACTGAGTTACTCTTACATCATTTTATGAAGTTTGAATTGGTACTTAATAATTTGAAATGCCTTTAGGATAACTAGATATAACTTATTCACCCCCCCACTCTTTGTTATCGAACAATTGGTATTAAAGCCAAGTGCTTGGAGAAAGAATTTTAAAGGAACTTGAGATAAATATTTAAATATATATAGGAGAGAGGTACCTAAGATGAACATGGAAATTTTTTTCTCATGGAAGAACATAATGAGGCTACACTTGTTTGGAATTGGAGAGAATAATACACACTAGCTAGACAATGCTTATGTTTCTCCTACCCCTCCTATGATTGTGGAAAATATGGCACATAAGAGAGAACATAATAATTTGATGATTGATATTGCATCTGCCCTAAATGATGTTGAATTTGATGATGTCAAGAAGTGTACTACTACTAAAGAGATATGGGACATGTTGGTACTTGTATATGGTGGTGATGATAACATGTTGAGAAAAAAGGTAGAAAGTCTAAGAGGCAAGTGTGATGACATGCAAATGAAAGAAGGGGAAAATAATGTGCATCATGTGAATCAAATCAAGGAAGTTGTGAGTGCAATCAAAGATGCTAGAGGAATCATGAATGATACTGAAGTTGTAAGTAAAGTTCTTGAGACTCTTTTAGCTATTTATGCTATAAAAGTTTCTTTAATTCAAAAAGTTGGAGCTATTCCTTGTAATAATCTTACACTTGATGGTTTAATTGGTTGGTTGACTATGTTCGAGTTGAGTAATTTTGATAATAGTGTGGTTATAATTGGGAATATTTTCAAATATTCACTAACTAGTGGTAGTTCAAAGAAAGAGGAGTAGTAAGAATGAAAGTGAGTCTAAATATGAAGATGATGAGGATGATATTGAAACATTTCTTGCAAGGAGGTTATCAAAAGGAAAAGGTAAATTCAAAGGTAAAGTGCAACTGATATATTTTAAGTGCAATGAAGTAGATTATTTTGCAACTAGGTGTCCCAACAAGAGTAAGATTGAAAAAAATGATAAGAAGGATAATAAGTACAAGAATAAGAAATACTAAAAGGGAAAAGGGAAGAAATCATGCTATATTTCTGAGGAAGAGCACACTGAATCAAACATTGAAGATGATAAAGATGGAGTGGAAGTGGTGTATGTTGCAGTTAAAGAAGATCCAAATAAGGAAAAGTATAAGGATGATAAATCTCTTATTTCACATATTAGTAAGAATGATAAATGGATCATTGATAGTGGATGCTCACATCATATGACTAGAGATCTTAGTAAGTTTGACAAATTTGAGGAATGTGATAGTGGAACTGTTAAATTAGGCAGCGATGTTCCATGTCCAATTAAAGGTAGAGGATCATTGATGTTGAATGATAAAATCACATGTGATGATGTATGTTGGGTGCAAGGACTAAAATACAATCTATTGAGTGTTTCTTATTAGTCAAACAATATAGGTCATAAGCTATAATTTCATAACAAGAAAGTCAATATCTGTGATGATGATGACAATCTAATTGGAAATGGTGGACAAACTAAAGGTAATCCATTTTATCTTGATTCTACTAGTTATATATGTGTAATTTCAAGAGTTGAGGATGTATGGTTGTGGCATAAGAGGTTATTTCATGTAAATTTTGAGAATATGGTAAAGGTTAGTAGAAGGAAAAGAGTTAGAGGCTAGAAGGCTATGTAAATTTGATGATGAATGGTTATGGCATAGAAGGCTATGTCATGTCAACTTTGAAAATTTGGTCAATATCAGTAAAATGAAGAAAGTCAGAGGTTTACCAAAATTGAAGAAGCCTGATAATATCATGTGCAAACAGTGTCAGCTAGGAAAGATGACAAAGTCAAGCTTCAAAAGAAAAAACTATACATCTAGAGAAGCACTTGAGTTAGTTCATACTGATTTATGTGGTCCAATGGAAGTACAAAGCTATAGAGGAGATAAATACATAATGTTGTTTGTTGATGACTATTCCAGGATGATGACTGTTATGTTCTTAAAACAAAAATCTAATGCTTTTCAAATGTTTAAGTGGTATGTGGCTAGAGTTGAAAAGGAAATAGGAAAGAGCTTGAAATGCCTAAGATCAGACAGAGGTGGTGAATTCACATCAAATGAATTCGAGATATTTTGTAATGATAAAGGAATCAAAAGAAAAATGTCATCTCCTAGAACTCCCCCACATAATGGAATTGCTGAAAGAAGAAATAGATATGTGATTGACTGTGCCAGAGCATTAATGATGGAAAAGACGGTTGCTCTAAAATATTGGAGAGAAGCTGTAAGTGTAGCTGTTCATACACTGAACCAAGTACAAGTCAAGAAAGGTATAAATACAACACCTTTTGAATTATGGTATGGTCACTCACCCAATGTAAAACATTTCAAAGTATTTGGTTGCAAATGCTTTATCCTTAAAGATGCTAGAAATGGAAAATTTGATGCAAAAAGTGATGAAGGCATATTCCTTGGTTATTCCACTAGAAGTAAGGCATACAAGTGTTTGAATACTAACACTAACAAAATTGTGGAAAGTGCAAATGTAAACTTTGATGAACATATAGAAGTTCAAGCTGAAGAACCAAAGAGAATGGATGAATACAGAACCTTTGTGTATTCTTATGAAGGAATGACTATTGATGAGGATGATGTCAATCAAATTGAAACTCAACAACAAGTTTCATTTTCAGCTGACTCACAACCAGTGAATGCCGAGTTGCATTTAGAAGCCGAGTTGCAGAATGAAGAAAATGCACAATCTGATTTTGAAGACAACACACATGAAATAAATGAAGAAAATCCTGACAATGAAGTGCATAGTGACCCTGAATCAGAAAGATCAAACATGGAAACAAGGACAGAGCCAAGATTATCCAAATATGTAAAAAGACATCATCCTGCTGAACAGATAATTGGTGACAAAAATGCAAGACCAATGAAAAGGAACAGACTGAGACATGAATCATGTCTGATTGGCAAATCTGAACCTAAGACAGTATATGGTGCATTACAAGATGATGACTGGTATAAAGCTATGGAAGAAGAGATTGATCAAATAAAGAAGAATAAAACCTAGAGTTTGGTTCCCAGACTAGTTGACAAGAACGTGATTGGCACCAACTGGGTATTCAGAAACAAGCTAGATGAGAATGGTGAGATTACCAAAAACAAAGCTAGACTAGTATGCAAGGGTTATGCTCAAGAAGAAGGACTAGACTATGGGGAAACATTCGCCCCTATTGCTAGAATGGAAGGAGTAAGAACTTTACTTGCATATGCTGCATATAAAGATTTTAAAGTCTATCAGATGGATGTAAAGTCTACTTTTTAAAATGGAATACTAGAGGAAGAAGTCTACATTGAACAACCAGAGGAATTTGTTGATGAGAACAATAGGGATATGGTTTGTAAGCTACATAAAGCACTCTATGGTTTGAAACAAGGACCTAGAGCATGGTATGAGAGACTTCACAAGTATCTAGTGCAAATAGGATTTGAAAGAACTGATGATAACAACAACATGTACATCAAAGTAGAAGAAGGTAAGGATATTATTGTATCTAAAATCTTTGTGGATGACATAGTGTTTGGTGGAAAGGAAGTGCTTTGCAAAGGCTTTGCAGACAAAATGAAACATGAATTTGAGATGTCTATGTTTGGAGAAATCAAATTTTTTGTTGGATTGCAAGTCCATCAACTCAAACATGGTATATTTGTGACACAATCAATGTACATCAAAGAGATTCTTAAAATGTTTGGATTGGAGGAGTCCAAACCAATCAGCACACCAATGGCAATAGGAAATAAGCTATCCAAAAATGATGAATCAGCTGAAGTCAATCAAACAATGTACAGATCCATGATTGGAAAACTACAATATGTTGTACATAGTAGACCAAACATAGCATTAGCAGTTGGAATAGTGGTTAGATTCTCTACTAATCCTAAAGAAAATCATCTCATATCAGTAAAAAGAATAATGAGATATCTTAAAGGAACTGATAACTTTGGTCTATACTATAAAAAGAATGGAAAGTTTGAGCTCAATGCATATACAGATGCAGATTGGGGAGGCAACATTGATGACAGAAAAAGCACAAGTGGAGGTGCATTATTTTTAGGCAAAAGGCTAGTTACTTGGGCTAGCAAGAAACAAACATGCACATCCCAGTCCACTACAAAATCAGAATATGTGGCAGCAATAGTCAATTGCACAAACATTGTGTGGCTCACACATCTATTGAAAGGAATGAAAGAAGAGGTAACAAAACCTATGATATTGTATTGTGGTAACACAAGTGCTATAAACATATCCAAAAATCCAGTAATGCATGCAAAAATCAAGCACATTGCAATCAAGTATCATTATGTCAGAGAATTGGTAGAAGACAAACAAGTAAAGATGGAATACATTCACACAAAGGAACAAACTACAGATATCTTCACCAAACCATTGCCCAAGGATACTTATGAATATCTTAGAGGCAAGTTGGGGGTAATACCCCTAACTCAAGCAGTTTAAAGCAACAAGGATGTTGCCCTGCATCAATCAGGAACAAATCATTGAAATATTAGAAGAATGATGCAAAGGATGACAACAGGAGAAGAAACTCCAAATTAGTCACAAGCATGGTGACAGAGGGAGAAGACATCAAGAAGCCAAAGCTTATATTTTGCATGATAAAGATGTTACATCTTTGGCATTTATGTCAAAGAGGGAGAAATATGTAGAAACCTGATCAATACAAAGCAAGAGGGAGATATATATGAAAGAGGGAGATATATGAGATCAGTAGTAAAGATGCAACAGCCAAGAAAAGTAGCAGACAATGTATACAATCTTGGTGGTAACTAAGTTGATTAATTGATCAGTTTGGTTTGCCATCAATGCCAAAGAGGGAGATTGTTGGAAATGATTGAAAAGATCATGAGGAAAGTTGTTGGAATGATCATATGGAACTGATAAAGAATGTTCTCAATCATTCTTTTGTCATTGATGTCAAACTTGCTACTTGCAAGAATGACAATTGCTTTAGTGATCCAAATACTATCAATTAGTTGATTGACAAGAAGGAGGTAATCAATAAGATGTAACTAGAACACCAAGAGAAAGGTTGAAGTTATGATGTTATAATGAAGTACAAGGATCAGTCAAGCCATTGATGAAATAAGTGTGTTGATGATATACTATAAGACACAAAGAATGGGCACACTGAAACATATCAAAGATATAAGATTTTAGCTAAGATATTTGTAAAGCCTAACTAAATTTTATTAGAGAGAAGGAGTCGAGCAAGCTAGTAGGTGCCGAACAGATTCTTAGTTGAAGCCGAGCAAGTTAAACTTCAGATGTCGAGTGATACAGAGTTTATCAAGTGCTGAGTGATATCAAGTGCTGAGCAAATACAAGTGTTGAGTAACATAGAGGTGCTGAGTACCAGTAAAACCAACAGTGTCGAGTAACACAGAGGTGTCAAGCACCAATAAATCAATAATGCTGAGTTGCTACATTATTTTGATAATCGAAGATTTGCCAAATCTAAGCCGACAAGGTTGTTATCTAGAAGTCAGTGAATTAAATGGAAGATAAGAATGATGAGCTGGTGGAACAAAACACCATGTAGAACATTTTTGAGGTTACAACTGGAACCTAGACGAAGTCTTTAGATAAGAACAAGATATGGGGTAGATACATTATATCCTACCTAATCCATTAGAAACCCTAAAATTGGAGAGGGAGAATCGAGCGGTAAAGGCAAATCAGATTTCTATTTAAGGAGTCATAAGTTCATGAAGGAAAGAGAGAGGCGGTCAAGCATGAAAGCATAAAATGCTAAAGGAGATGCTAAGGAGGAAAGAGAGCATAGTTACTCTATTTCAATAAGAAGACCTCAGATATGGATGCATTGGTATGATGAGTAAGAAGACTTAAGGAGACAAAGCTTGAGAGAAAGACAAGTAGTCAGAGTTGAAGTGATTGAAGCCAAGAAAAAGATTGAACTAAAAGTGTGATCTGAAATCTGCAAAGTATGTTGTAAGTTGTATCAGATCAAAAAGCCATTATCGTTACTCTCTAGCAATTGTAACAGTTAGTTTAAATCCTATGGACTTAGGTTGGTTTAATAGCCATGAGATAAATCCTTTAACAGGGTGACATTCCAAGTGAATGTTCTAAAGTCCTTTAACTAGGCCCATTCCTAACAGTTTGGTGAGATCCTCTAACAAGGTCACATTTAATAGTGTGTTGTAAGCCTTTAACAGGGCAGGCTTTTAACAGGGCATCACTTTAGAAGAGTGAAAATCAAGTAGCATGTTACTGGTGGTTTTTCTCAAATTGGGTTTCCACGTAAATCATTGTGTCATGTGTTGATCTTCATGTTTTATCTCTGCATGTTGATTTACCGTAACTTGCTAATAGGGTTGATTTAAGTTTGGATGAATGAAAAGTGTATGGATTCATTAAAAGTAGAGAAAAAGTATTATTAGGGCATTTGGACCTTGGATAACTGATTCACCCCCCCCTCTCAGTTATTCTAAAAGAATTCTAACATGAGAATGATAAGTGGGTTTTACACTCATATGTACAAGGGAGACTCGTAAGAGAAGAACAAGATCTAAACTCTTCTACGAGCCTTCACTACTTTGGTGTGCGGACAACCAAAAAGAGATATTATAAAGAGGAGCGTGCTATGTGGGACTTTTTGAGTTGTTAGATGGGCCCTGATGGAAACGAACCAAATAATGACACGTCATACATGTTAGATGGCCTGGCTCGCATGGCACATGACTTAAAGTTTTTCATTTTGCATGTGCTTAAAATCAACGGTGATGTTCTTTTTCTATTTCCTGAGATCTGATCTGGGTCGTTGATTTGTTGAAAAGAAGATATTATCATTATGTCCTTATGATTGCATGAATATCTAATGAATGAAGAGTTGTTTCATCCCTTTCTCTATGGTTACAATATTGGTCTAAGCATAGGAGCGTAAAAGATAGAAGGGGGAATGAAAAGAAGGCTTTACGGTGACATCAGGAGGGTGAAATGTAAGAACAGTATACAAATTGTAAAGGTTTCCCAATGTTACTATTAGAGTAAATAACTAATAATTAATTATTTATTCTATTTACTTAAGCTTACTTAGGTTAATGCATTCATTAAATAGTTGTAGTGATGAGTTGTTGACAATGCGGGAGTTTGTTCCCTTCTAGCATGTTTCACCTTTTTGTGGAAGTGTGCTTAGTTATTAACCTTATCTTCTACCACTTTCTAGCTTGTTCTACAAGCTTCCATGAGGCCTTTATATTCAGGCTCTCTCATTGTATTTTCACAACTCATTTTTCATTGTAAATACATTTTCATTATTTTGCAATATGTTCTCTCTCAAGTCTGTTTAGGGTTTTTTCAAGCTCCACCTCTTCCTTCTTGGTTTTCCTTTGACAGGTTATTTGCATGTAGGTGATCTTGGCAACTATGGAGTTGAATTTTATCAACTCCTACATGGTATCAGAGTCGCCTTGCTGTTGCTTCGTTGAAGGATTTTTGAAGCCACAATTCAGAAACACAAACCCTAGTTTGTTTGTCTATTTTTCTTCAATTCGGGGGAAGAGCATTTTTTTCGAAGCACTTTGGGCCCAAATAGATGCTTCCATTGGATCCAAAAGGCCATTTATAGTTAGGATTCACATAAAATTTGTCAATTTTGGAGAAAGAGCTCCAGGAGGCAATTATTTTTTGCTTGCAAGCCCTGCCGTACGGTCGTACAGACCTTTTTTGGCGAGAAAATAAAAATAATAATTTTTGGGCTATGCCACTGGGGCACCGCGAGGCCACTCGCACTTTGTACATATCCCCCTATGGCACGCTACACCACCCTTGTTGTGCTTAAACCCCACCTCCGCCTATGCCCCACCTTTCTGGTGGCGCCACTGGTCTTCTCCACTGTGGCAACTCCAGTTTTCTTCACTCCACCTAGATAACGTTGCCTCCTCCACTGGTTCTTTGCTCATCTACAACACTAGATAGTTAGTAGGGACAAGTCAACACCACATGGAGTTTATTGACACTTGGTACCAGTTTTAGGGTGACATGTGGCATGGGTGCCACATGGAACTTTTTCATGTGGACCCTGCGATGTCACCCCTGCCATGTCATCATTTTCCACATAGCTGCTACGTGGACCTACTATGTGGCACCTTTTTTTTTTACAATAGCCCTTGGGGCGTCAAACTTTTTTAGTAGTTTGCTGATGTCAGCATGATGTCATCTTACATCAGCACCCCTGCCAGGCTCTCCAGGGTCATTTTGACATACTTACATTTTTTTGGCCATATCTTTAGCATACAGAGGTATTTTTCCAATCTGAAAGAAGTGCCAAAAATTTGGTTATGAGACGAAGGCATTGGTGTAGGTATTTTTAGGTTTTGATATAATTTAGTTGCTCATTTTTATAGTTGAAGTTTGAAGTTTTGTTTTTGACTTTGGCAAGCTTTTCTTTTGCATCCCATGTCCATTTTTTGAAAATGTTATATTTTTGCAAAGCTAGTTTTGTCGTCTTTTAAAAAATGTGGTCTTTTTCCTTAGATTCTACCCTATGCTCTTTCTATCATGTTTTTGGCATTTTTCTCTATGGTGGATATATTGGGTGTTCTAGGTCAGAGGATCATTTTCAAGGCATGGAATCTTTTTTTTTGGGATGTGTTGGCACTCAAACTTGCATTCTCATTTTGAGCATCTATTTCAATTTTGAGTCAAATCAAGCCACATAAATGCATATGTACCTGGTTGTACCCGTGAGGCCCTAGAGGTGTTTAATGCTTCTAACACCTTCCATTTAGCTTGTCCACTTGTTCCATGATAATAAATTGACATTTCGAGTCATTTGGCAAAGTCCTGTTTTGAGCTAGTATCAAAATTTGCATTTTCCCGTAAGTGTTAAAAAATGACAGGAGGCCTTGTTTGCATTTGAATATCTTGCACCCAAAAATGTTTCATGACCCGCCATTTTGGGAATATATAGTGTTGTTAGAATCTAAAAAGATTAATAACCCAGAAAACTAGTGCAAAGAGTAAATATCTAAACTATGAATGCAAATGATACAAAATCAAAATAGCATCATAGAGTTAGTCTCCAAGAGAGTAATGCAAATGCTTGAAGCAAAATAGCATTAAGAGGATGCCAAAATAAGAGATACAAATACAAGCCAGGTAGCATGCTTATATAGGCTAGGAAGAGGGAGGAGGTGGCAACACCAACCAATGAGGAGCAACCATCTATTGGACTAAAGATAGCAAAGTATCTTCCCAAGATAGCTAATGGATGCTCACATGTAGGAAGGTGAAACCTCACAACCATTCACCTAATAAGACATGCTTTATTAACCTAAGCGAGATTATTAAAAGTGTAGGAAAAACCTAACAAAATAGGAAAAATAAAAAACTACACTAACACCCCCCCATAAGCGAAGCTTAGGTGGATGTAGAAATGGGTCCTGGCAAGTCAAGCCTGATGAGGTACCCATGTACATAATATTCCCCCAAAAAAGAGAGAAAAGAGACTCCCCAAAGAAAATTAGGACTCCAAGTGAGAGGAAGAGGCCCCCCCAAAAGATGTAGCATCCCGCACCTCCAGCAAAGCTTGCAAATTTTGTCCGGTAGATCCACTTGCATCGAACAAGTTTTCTTCCCTTAGGAAAAAGGACAAGATCCCAAGTGTGGTTCCTCAACAAGGAACTATACTCTTCCTGCATAGTTGTATCCCACTCAAAAATACCAGAAGCCTCATGAAAGGACTGTGGATTTGAGGCAGTAGCAATGAAGATATGTAGAGCATCCTGGAATTGTGAACGAGTCTGCTTGGTGCCTGATGGATCTCCAACCCAGTCACCTGCAAACTGCAAGGTCCATCTAGCCCAAAGTGGACCAGAAGATGGAGAATCTAGAGGAGAATCATCAACCTGTGAATGATGACTAGGAGAGGAAGGAGGTGAGTCCTCTGAATCACTCTCTACATCAAAAGTGGAGGTAGAAGACTGCTCAAGTGAATCTGACCCATCAGAAGATCTATCATGTATTCCAAGTGACTCCAATGTCAAAGTAGAAGGCAACCCTGTGACCATGCTCTGCTGGTTAAGCTGATGCAAGTAGTGGAAGTTAAGATGGCCAAACTGCTCATGCCATAATCTGCTCACATCATTAGAGTGAGTGAGAAAAATAGTCAAAGGAGGATCGAGAACAAGGTGAGAAAACATATAGAGTCTTGACTGATGATCTGCTCTCCCAACTGCAATTGTAGAATCATTGTGCAACTCACGTATCTCCACTGAATCAGGAGTGAACTCAATCCGCTTGCCTAAACCTGTGTGAGTGATCTGGTGTACCGATAGGAGATTAGTTGACAATGAGGGTACATAAGGAACATCATGGAATGTGCCATCCCCCACATCAACAGACCCTCTCCCACACACCTCAATAGGAGTGTTGTCACCCATCAACATAGAAGGCATAGTACATTGCTCCAAGGATGCAATTTCTTCCTTAGATGAAGCCATGTGGTGTGAAGCACCCGAATCAAGAACCCAAGTGGATGGTGAGGAAGCAACTGCAAAAAGGGCCTTGCCCTTTCCTTTCCCCTTGCTGTTTTCTTTTTCTTTGTTAGACCCTTCATTAGAACTTTGTTTGATAGACTCAGGAACACTGATATTATTCTTCTCATGAATGTATGTCAAGTGATCAAGTTGTTTCTGCAAACATTTATGTTCATCATGACCAGGTCTTTTACAATAAGCACATTTGACCTTTTCTTTCTTAGGTTTGTTGCCCTTGGAAGATGGTGTATCAATAGTTGCTTTTGAATAAACTGGCATCTGATCCTTCTTCTCCTCGCTATTCTTTTGTTTCTTGTCCTTACTATTGTTGTTACTACTTTGTCCTTGTTGTTCCTTTGTGCCTTGGTTAGCAGCCAAGGCATGTGACTTAAAGGACTTAAGAATGCCCATCTGGATTAGCTTGTTCTGTTCTCGAGTGAGATTGACAGCAAAATCATCTAAAGATGGCATGGTGAATTGAGTACCAAGTGCACCCTTAGTATCATAGAAGGTAGAAACAAACACAGAATATTCTGAACTTAGCTTAGAGAGAATACTAAGAATCAGTTGTTCATCTTTCTTTTCAATTCCACATTGTTTTAACTGCAGCCTTAGTGATTTCAATTTGGTGAAGAAATCTTGGATTGTGTTGAAATTGCCTGGACTCAAACTAATTAATTCATTTTCCAACATATGACCCCTCATTGAATCTTGTGTGCCAAATAGTGTCTCTAGCTTTGTCCATACTTCATTTGGTGTATCCAAAGACTCAATGTGAAATAGCAAGTCAGTAGAAACAGACAAACACAATGTTCCATATGCCTCATCACATTTGTTAAACCACTTAGGCTTGTCTTCATCTTTAGTAGGTTCAGTTTCAAGTCCCATAGTTATCCTATTTAATTCAGCTTTCTTTAAGTGAATTGTCATGCGTGATTTCCACTCAAAGTAATTGTATGGAGTTAGGATGGGCATATTTTTTTGATCCATGATGAAGAAATGCAGAGAAGAAATGCTAAAAAGAAGAGAACCCAGCCACGACAATGCCCCCCCTCTTTTTACTCAATCAAAGAACCCCCCCCCCCCCCAAAGAATTATGATTTGGCACTTTATTTTAGTGCATTTACAACTACCACTAGAAAGAGATACTTAGTGGTCTTGATTTCAATGCATTACAAACCCTCATGAAGAGCATATGCTAAAAGTGAAACTTGGGCACAATAATCAAGGAAACAAACAACACCACTGTGATCTACTCGAAAAATCATACACTTTCAAAAAAAGAATCGCCTCGATACGAGGTCGTATGAGAAAGTTATGATCCTCCGAAGTTTCCCAAATGAGAACTGTGCACAGTCACGGCTGAGAATTTGCAATTTCTGAAGAATTCATGCATGAAAATCAAAAAATAACTCCAGTAGTGGATAGAGCACAAAAAAATAGCCAAGTTCATAACAAGAATCATCAAAATTGAAGTCCGTATGAGCAAGAACGAGACATTTGAAAACTGCATTCAAATCTGCGGCTGCCAACGGAGAGGGGTATGGCTGTAGCTTTGCATGCTCGATCCTAAAAAATATACAGCTTGCATGCAAAATCTAAAAGATACCTAGATGGTTTTTCGAGGCTGCAAACAAAACCCAGAAAGCGTTTTTCTTGTTGATGAACAGAAGATGTTGCTGTAGTGTAAATCAGACGCCTTTAACAGTAAAAAACGGCTCCAAAAATCAGAAAACGACCCCAGCAACCAAAATTTGACATGCAAATGCTGGATCAGCTTCTTAAGTCCATCAATCTCCAAATCTCTCAAATAAGGAAACTAAAATCTACTCTTGCACATAGAAAAGCTCTGATACCATGTTAGAATCTGAAAAGATTAATAACCCAGAAAACTAGTGCAAAGAGTAAATATCTAAACTATGAATGCAAATGATACAAAATCAAAATAGAATCATAGAGTTAGTCTCCAAGAGAGTAATGCAAATGCTTGAAGCAAAATAGGATTAAGAGGATGCCAAAATAAGAGATACAAATACAAGCCAGGTAGCATGCTTATATAGGCTAGGAAGAGGGAGGAGGTGGCAACACCAACCAATGAGGAGCAACCATCTATTGGACTAAAGATAGCAAAGTATCTTCCCAAGATAGCTAATGGATGCTCACATGTAGGAAGGTGACACCTCACAACCATTCACCTAATAAGACATGCTTTATTAACCTAAGCGAGATTATTAAAAGTGTAGGAAAAATATAACAAAATAGGAAAAATAAAAAACTACACTAACAAGTGTCCATACCCAAGAACTTATGTTTTAGATTTTGAGTCGTTTCAAGTTCGTTTGACTAGGTTTAGAATCCCTCAAAGTTGGTTAGTTACTATTTTCATGCTTATGCACTTTGTACATATTTCTGGGAGGCCCTGTCTGATGTGCTATAATTTTGACCCAGTTGATCAAAATGTTGAAATTCCTATTGCGTTGCATTGTAGACGTTAAAGACTTGTTATGTTTCAAGTTTCAATTCATGATGAATCCGTTTGATTAGTTTTCAAATGTGATTCCAAATGGAATTTCTAACTTTTTACTAGTGTCAGCATTTGTAGATTGATCGGTACCCCTATTCGTGACATTATAACTTGAGATCCATAATTTCCTAGACCAAATGGATTGTACCACTGTATTTTCCACTGAAAATACTCGAAGTGTGTCAGTTTTTAAGTCATGAAAAATCCATATTCACACTTTTCCAGGTCCATTCCATTTGCAAAAATTGTTATCTTGTCAATGTTTCCAATCAACAATTCTGAGTAGCCTACTTTGACCCTCTTCCATTTGCACCTAATTGTTCCTCATGAGCCCAGATTGTAGATCCATATTCTCCTCATGACAGAGAACTAATGTCCTAGTTTTCGTTTCCCCATGTACCCATTTGCCTAGTTTTCGAAGCCAAATCTGAATGCGATTTAGTGTTTTTTGCCATGTTTTTGTGTAGGTAATTCTGAGAAGGAAACTTCAATGGTCAATATCTTTTGACCCTGAATTCGTCATGAGACGAGATTCGGCAAGGTGTAAGAGTGCGGAGCAAAGAGCCAGTGTGCCAATTTTTAGAGCCTAATCAAGTGTTTAAATTCGTTTTTAAGGCCAATCAAAGGACCTCTTGACATCAAATTGACAGTTTTTAAAACAATGATAAAATAAGTTTTAAATCGTGATTCAGCAGTCGAATTGGATTCTAGTTAGTCTAAGAGGGTCGTTGGATGAGTTGGATGGTTCAGGTGTTTGAAAAAGATTTTTTTTTTTAGCCGGACCCACTTTGGGGTCTGACTGATTCCATCAGACAGAGTAAGCCTAAGAATGAAAATAATGAAGCTAGAGTGAATGGCTCAATTTTCAAAATGGTGAAGCAAATTTGCTAACCACAAGGTCTAATTTTTTTTTTGCAACACATTCTTAGCTCCCTTTGCTATTTTTTCCTATAAAATTGTCATGGTCTTGGTTGGTGGTGAAAATGTTCTAGTTTGGGAGGAAAAGGAGGGGAACTAGCTTCGAAGAGTCATCCTCACATTTTGAAAAGGAATCCATGCCTTCATATAGCATGGGAGCTGTGGTCAAAGTCAAGGGAGCTCACATTGATAAAAGGCTCACAACAATTTGAAGCCGATTTTAAGAGCCTGTTCATGCCAATTGAGAAAAGACAAACCGTGAGTAAGTAGCAGAGGCAACATATGATTACAATGGAGTCTCACGCTGAAGAAAGAAGCTCCAGTCAAGTTTAAAGGAAGTGGGTAGCTATAAAGAGGATCACGACTTTGTAAAAGGAAGTCAATATATATATGTGGAGCAATGTATAACCAATGCATTTAACAAAGAAGAATATGTAGCCATCCATGCCAAGCAACAAAAAAAGTAGCTGGTGTTAGAAAGGATGTGACAATTTAGAAATGAAAGAGTTCCCATGATGTTAGATAAATTCAAAGAAAACCAAGCTCACACAATGTTAAGAAGGGCATTTTGCATGAAAAGAGACCCACGACTCTATTTCTGCCATTAGTAGCAAAATGGAGTTTCTCTGTTGTGAGTTAAAAGACCCAACCACTATTTCAAATAAGCCGCTATTTCAAGAGACCTCCACGTTGATGTTGAAGAGGGAACTCACATATAAAGAAGTAGAGAGCAAAGAAAAAATGAACATCATTGGCTATTAGAAGCCAAAGCCATGCCAAATGAAGGTTGAAGGTAAGAAGTTAAAAGGAGTTTTGTTTAGCATGTTAAAAAGAAAAATGCATATCAAACTACCTGTGGTGAATCAAATGCAGAAGAAAACAAAGCAGGCTCACGCGCAAGTAGTCTGCACCATGAGCAAGGCGCAGGGAAGAATATCTCAAAATGCTATATCCCACATCTGCGCTGTCGATTGGTCTTTTGATCTTTATATACAATTTTACACTTTAAGTAAAATGTCTTAAGACAAGCACTACTTTTGGAAGCAGTAAGCACTCATGCATAGGTGGGCCCGTGGTTGGCCAAAGATGTCAGAACTATTAACAAGATGACATCAGCACTATGAAGCTACTAGAAAGGTTGAAAATCTGTCTAGTCGCTATGTTGCTAGCCAAAAAATCCAAGGTTTTCGGCTAGCGAGGTAGTGAGTTACCAAAAAACCTCCAAAATTTTGTGAGAGTTAAAATGCAATGTGGGACCAGCTGGCTATGATGTGGCAATGATGTGGCATCAGTGAACAAGATGAGTTTGCCAAAAAAGTTGGCAGAATTTGGTGGTCGCCATGTCACCACCAAAAAAGTTGAGAAATTCTAGCAAATGACTTGGCGACTTGTCAAAAATTTGAAGAATCTGACAAAATATAGGGTGCATCTTGCTCAAACACCGGTGACAAATCATGAGGTGACATGTGGTGCATTTCAATGTTCATAGCCAGTAAAAATATGACAAGTGGCAACCCAAGAACAAATCAAAGGAGGACATTTGGTGGGTAGACTATGGATAAGTTGCTAACATGGAATCAAGTGAACAAGATTGTAACACATGGCAGATCATGTGTCTCTTGCTATGTCACTAAAGAAAAGATGTAGGGAAGTTAGTATAGTGACATAGTGAGTGCCTAGGTGGTGGGGCCAGCTAGAAGTGAGGTGGCAGAGACATGCAGGTTCAGACGGACGCATAGGATCTCGCCACGTGTTCGGATCGAAGGGCTAGCGCATGCCTGAAAAATGAAGATGCAAGGCCGTTAAGAAATGTGGAATTCCAGGGAGGCACCATGTGTCAACGGGTCCCACGTGCAGTGATGTGGCACTCAAGAGCAGGGTGGTGACGGGGCAGTCATACGGGCAAATCACAAAGTGACACATGGCAAAAAGTTGGTCAAATCAGGATGACCCCAAAATTGAGGGGTAAAGATAAATTTGAAAAGTAATAAAAAATATTATCTTTTATTATGCTTTCTCAGAATGGATGTGCATGTAAAGAATTTTAAATTAAAAGGTCATTTAATCTAAAGTTCTAACTTTAGGTTAATTTAAATTTTGATTTTTAAATTTTAAAAGGATGTGAAGACATGAATTTTTTATACCAGAGGGTGATTTCCAAACTGACTTCCTGGGTATTTTCGAGAGGCTAATATAGCGATATTATATATCGCCGAAATTGTAAGAATCTAAATTTTTCAAATCTGAGGTTAGTTTTTGCATAGGAAGTAGCCTTTTTGAGTTATAGGAGGTTTTCTCTCAGATTCCCCATTTGCAACTATATTCTGTTATTGAAGTTCAAAACTAGTTTCTAACATGGAGATGACTTGAATATGGGTAAAAGACAGTGAAAATGCAGTTGGGGTTGAGTTTAACCACTATCAAGTTCATAAAAACTCAAATTTCACTAGCATTTTCATGAAGCTTTTAGATATTTTAATCACTCAACAAGTTTTCATTATTGAACAGAAGATATTTTTAAATAAGTTTCAGAAATGATGAAACCAAATCAGATCAAAATAGGAGAAGGAAGAAAGAGGTTATTCAGTTGCAGAAGATTGAATTCCAAGTGGACACATGTCAGGCATAGATCAGATCTGGGAATTCATCTTCTTCTATATCTTTCTTTCTTTCTTTCATTGTGGGGGTTGGCAGTTTGCTCTGGGTAATACCAACAGGGTTCCAGTGTTCTACTATTGAAACCAGGATTGTAGATGGTTTTGCTTCCTAACTATCGAGCTGAGTTCTAGCAGTGAAGGCCACACATCCACCCTGTGCAAATTTTCATTTCATATTATGTATTGTTGTTCTGAGATACTAAAAATTGATGCAAGATTATGTGAAATATCTTGAGTTATGTTTTGTGTTACCAGTTTATGTATTTGCTCTTTCAAAGGATAAATACAAAAGGGGAATTTACATGATTTATCTGATTTCTCTTGTTTTGTCTACTAATTCTTCATGTGTTATTAACTTTGGGATTAAAAGGATAATGTTCATTTGATTTAAGGCAGCTTGGATGAGTTGTATGTTAGATCTTTGTTGCTTTTGACTCAAGTAGTCAAGTAAATACTTCATCATTTTGATAGGGTTTTTGGGTACATGAAGGGGATATTGAATAAGTATGAGATTAGAGGATTTCAGTTGATAAACTTGATTGCAATGCAATCTAGTTAAGTCATCCTGCTGGTAATGACTCTATGTTTCAATGGATAAGGCACTGATCATTAAATCAGATGCAAGTTGATATGAAGGTTGATTGCACAAATTATTTTAATCAAATAAATTCAGTATTTCATGTTTTGTAGTGGGCTGAAAAGAATTAACCCTCACTCAACTTATGAGATTCATAGATTTGCATTTAGCTACTGTAGATCTGTGTCATTTCATGAGTTATTAGGAGATATAAGGGTTGTCATCTGTAGTAAATAGGTTCAGATTTATGTTTTAAATGCACTGGTACCATATCTTAGAACCTCAAGGTAAAGCTACCTAGGTCTTGCAGAGCCTGAAGTGAAGAAGGGTCAAGCGTTATAGTTGGCCCAAGACTACAGTCAGGTGCATTCATCATGGGAATTTGCTAGCCTTAGATGCATTTGTCTAGTTTCTTGGTTATTTTCAAAACTATTAAATTAGGAGCCAACAAGATGTACTATCTTTTGTATCAACTTGTTTTCCTTTTTGATCATTATAGACATCATTTGTAATAACTTTTATGTATATGCACTGAGATAAAGTACCACTCTTGCATTTGGGGTTCATGAACATTGTTTTGAGATAGTTGTACTTGCACTATTTTTATAAAGCACCATGGGTGATAGTTGTTTGTTGTTTGAGGCCTTCTTTCTTTAATTTTCCCATGCACTGTCGATGTGACCATGTCTTTATAGGTGTTTGTACCTCTTCCCTCTCTCGTTGTTCTTGGTTCTATCTGTAGAGGATTTTGGCCTACCTTCTTAGTTGCCTATCATCTCACCTCGTCTGCATTAGGGGGGGTTTTGCTATTTTTCTAATGCATCCTTGGTTCAATGGTTTGGTAGTGTGAGCTATGTATTCAGTGGTTGATCCTATATACAAGGCAATTGCAGTGGCTGGCTACCTATGCATTTTGGTGAGATGGATCATCTACCATATAGACATGCTCAGTTCATGCCTTCTTCTTCCATGGAGGTTCTTTAGATCAGCAATTTCTTTTTGATGGTAGATTTTGCGGCTTCTTCATGCTTTAGTGATGTTCTTCATGATCACTTCTTGTTCCTATTTTATAGGGACATTTCTCTAGTTGGAGACTTCTTCAGTTCTTCACTAGGTTACCTCTTTTTGGGGGAGGGTTTTTCCCACATGGTTTTCTCTCTTTCCCCATTTTTAGAGGTTGCATTTATTTTCATTGCACATGGGTACCTAACATCATTCTGCAGTTCATCTTAGTTTTTTTGAGCTTAAGGCATTCCCTTGAGTTGCACTTAAGGGGGGGTGTTAGAGTAAATAATTAATAATTAATTATTTATTCTATTTACTTAAGCTTACTTAGGTTAATGCATTCATTAAATAGTTGTAGTGATGAGTTGTTGACAACACGGGAGTGTGTTCCCTTCTAGCATGTTCCACCTTTTTGTGAAAGTGTGTTTAGTTGTCAACCTTATCTTCTACCACTTTGTAGCTTGTTCTACAAGCTTCCATGAGGCCTTTATATTTGGGCTCTCTCATTGTATTTTCACAACTCATTTTTCATTGTAAATACATTTTCATTGTTTTGCAATATGTTCTCTCTCAAGTCCATTTAGGGTTTTTCCAAGCATCACCTCTTCCTTCTTGATTTCCCTTTGACATGTTATTTGCATGTAGGTGATCTTCGTGACTATGGAGTTGGATTTTATCAACTCCTATAGTTACGAGGATGAGATAATCTGTGTAGGAGTAAAGTAGAATAAATAAAAGGTAAAAAACATTACAATGCCATGGGTAAAGCTCTAAGCATATGACCGGAGGATGGATGTGCAAAGTATTATGATGCTCTAAATATTGAAGTAAGCACAACAGCGTAAAGAAAGTTTTCAAAGGCTTTGGTGGTACGTGTGTGTGTGAGCGTAAAAGGTAAAGTGAAAGGTATAAGCAATGCTTTATGATGATTCAAGCACTGTGTTGAAATGTAAGCATGTAAGGATCTATTAAGAGGGCTTGAGATTCTATAGTATAAGGAGCTGCGTACGAGCATAAAATGGATTTCAATGCAGTACTTAAGGAACCCTAACACCTTTATGCTTGGAGTCTTCTGAAATAGTATCAAATAGGTGTAAAGGTTTTCTAGTTGTATCTCCAGGGCTATGAAGATTTGAAGGGTTTTGACTCAGAATAAAAGTGAGAGACTAAATTTGAAAAGAAAGTGACTAAGGTGTCATGCCAATTTAGAAAAAAGGACAAATTTACTATAGCCAAGTAAAATAGAAATCTAAAAAGTACATCATGATCAAATTACATGGTTGATATCCTTTGCTGACACCTTGCAGGAATGGTTTTAAAGCTCGTGCATGTAGAATTTATTAAAAAAGCTAGTAGATTGCATGATTAAACCATAAATATTTGATTGAACATTTAGAATAATCCCATTTCAAAGAATTTGTGTTCCTATTCTGAAAATTCAAAGGTTTCCATAGATATGAAATTTTTTGAGGTTTTGTTGCAAAGAATTAAGTTGTGAGTTTGCAAAAAAATGGCTAACATGGAAGTCGAAGAGGTTCCTATAGAAGAAATAGAAGTTGAAGATGAGGGTGATAATGTCATAGAATTTACAGCCGAAGGAGAAAAGAAGAAAGGAGCTGTCAAAACAGAGAAGAAGTCAAGGGTTAGGAAGCCAAACAAGCACATAGAGGATTGGCTAAAAATTCTTCTAGGTTCATCAAATGCAATTTCAGCAAATGGCCATGTTTTCAAAGACCCTTACTTCCTGTGTCGAGATGCAAAATGCCCTAGGATTGATGGTTTTGGTCTATTCATGTATTTCTACCAAAATAGAACTAAAAACATACCAGTCTACAACCCATGGAACATGAACATGGAAAAATTAATATTCCCAGATGTACTTGTTGATGTGGATTTGTTAAAGGCACTGATAAGCTCCTACAATCCATTCACAAGGATATTCCATAGGCATAATGGGATTATTTTGTGTGCATTGGACCTAACCTCTTTCATAGAAGCTTTTGGTTTAGGAGGATAGATGGATGTGCCTATTGACATTGAAGACTTACAAGGAAAGTTTGGGAGGAATAAGACCCATTATTTGAATAATGTGATGCTGCCTCATATTCCTTACAATGTCAAGAAAGCAGGGAAAATACCAAAGAAGATAGAAGATCATTTTCCCTTGAGTAGGTTTAAGAATTACTTCAAGAATACTGTTTATGGATTGCACAAAGTTCTGGGAAGTGATGGTGTAGAGGACTATGTATATGGTTCCTTGTTTTTAATAGCATGTGATATATAGGACCCTTTCCATAACAAGGAATATGATTATGTGGGATTCATCATGGATAGCATGTACCATCAAATTGTCAATGCAAAGAAAGGAGAACTAAAAAATTTCAAATTTCATCATTACTCATTGTTGATGCACTTGATCTTGTATAGGAACATTGGTTACATCGGCTAGGACTTCATCAATCAAACTTATAATGAATTTTGTGAGTTACCTATGCAACTATGGACTTGCATTTGGGATAAAAAAAATTATTATTCAAATGCACTTGTATTTTTCAATTTGTTTAGTTTTGTGATTATGAGGCAATTGGACCATACTTTCTTTAGAGCCCCAAATGTTTTGAAAACATTGCTTAGACCTTCTTTTTTGGATGAGAAAACTAAATTGGATCATAACTGGGGGGACATATTTTTGTTTAAGAAGTGCACATTGATGAGAGTGTATGCATGCCCATAGCCTCCTCACATATTGCCTAAATATTTACCCCTAGGATAGCTATTATTGAATTCTTTTGGAAATTCTTATTAATGAACAAAGAGATGATCCCTCCTTTGCACAAACCTACATTTTTTTTGTAGAAGTTTTAAGGTAGGAGATTTTGTGATTGGTAAGAATGCATGTGAAGAGCTAAGTGAATACGTAGGTCAGTAAAAATTTTCTACTGGACCTTATAGAATGTATGAACCAAAGAATTACATAACAAATGAGGTCAAAGCCATCAAGAGTTACATTCTACCTCCTAGCAAACCAATCCCTATAGAAGATTTGATTACTAACATAGTAGCAATAGGGGATGCTGAGGAGCTACTAGGGAAATATGGTGAAATAAGGAAAGGGGAGGAGGCTTTAAAGAGGACCAATCTAGATTTTAAAGGTTTTTATACAGAGATTCCATATCTTGGTAATTTGAGAAAGATGGTAGAAAACTTTGATTATATCATGTCTCAAATGCCAAATGGGCCAGAGGGAGAGGAAGCAACTATGAATAGAGAATCCCCTAAGCTAGATGTGCAGTTAGAAGTTGATGTTGAAGAAGAGCAACCATCATCTTCAACATGGTTGCCAAAAGGAAACAAGAGGAAAAAAACAATGCACATCCCAGAGAGGGTGGTAAGCAGGGCCTTGCAAGTAATGCCAAGAAAGGATCAATATTTTGCTGACATCAAGAAAAATTACTTGCATCAAAAGGAAACAGAGGCAGGAAGGCCTCCAATGATCTACAAATTGCTACTTCCAGATTGGATGATAGACTCATCCAATCTAAAAAATTCATGGAGGATGATGATTTCATTTAATCATCATAATTAAAAATTTTTTCTATATAAAATAAAACAAAATGAGCTCACATTGAGCCTCATGCCAAGAGCGGATCCTGAGAAGAACAAAGAATTAGTTGATAAGTTGTTGGCTTATGATCTAGATAGTGAAACAATGAACCTTGCAAAAGCTAGGGAGTTGGTGCACAGAAGTGGTATGATCCTGGTACCAAATTGGGACATTGAAAGAGGTTTTGTTCTTGAGAAAATTAGGAGGCAAGACAAAGAAATTAGTTATCAAGCCAACAATAGTGGGGGCCTAAAAAGAGGGTCAAGATTTAGCATAGACACTAAGACCCTAGCTGTGCAGAGTGTGGCCCCTGACACCAAAAAGCCTAAAATGATGGACATACAGGAGACTGCTCAGGGCAATATGATTGTCTGGACACTAGACAATACCACTGGAAAATAAATCTCTGTCCTAGTTAAAAACTTTGCACTCATGAATGAGGCAAAGATAGATCAAATTGAGAATAGGCTATCTGTAGCATACATTGAATGTTTAGATGTCAGAAAATTGTATGAGGAAGAGCTCAAGATGAACTATGTGCAAAAGCAAAGGATAGAGGAGTTGGAAGGGAAAATTTAGAGCCTAGAAGTAGAAGTAGCATCCCTAAAAGACCAATTCAAAACTCTAGAGGAGGTAGAACATGCACATAGAAATGTGGAAGAGGTGAGGCACACTGTAGAAGTAGAAGTCCAAATAGAGGAAATACCCATAGGGGTAATAGTGCCAGTGCCAATAATAAGTGTGGAAGTAGAGGTTCCCCAATCTAATAATGAAACAAAGAAGAGTGTGATGATGAATATGGTAAGTCATAGCATTAGAATTTTGAAGAGAATTTCTCAAGATGCATATAATGCATTCATCAACTTACAATCTGCAAAACAAATGTGCAAAGAAGCAGTAGGTTGGCTTGATCCAATTTTCCAACAATGGGGACCATACATGCAATTCTTTGATAGGTTAATACCATTGCTAGCTAAAAAGCCAGACCTTCTTGACAAGGTTATTTCTATTAAAGAAGGCATGGATAAAGTAAAGGATCTACTATAGTTCTTCATAGGGAAATTGGCAACAACTTAGAATAAGGTGAAAGTGTTGACCAATGGTTTTTATTCTTTAATTCTTTTTGTTCTTGATTTTGGCAACCAAGTAAAGGATTTAAATGAATGGTCTAATTCTTTTGACCATATTGTAAATCTTCCATAAGTGACATCTATCTTTGAGGGTAATATTGATGAGTTTTCTTTTAATGAACTTATTGATTGTTGGAATATTCAAATGGGAAGAATGCTTCTAAGAGGGGGGGGGGTGTGAATTGGAAGTATTACACTTTATCCATTAAAATTTTTCACTAAAAGTAAATTGCATGCATGTAAACATATGAAATAAACATGAAGTAAACACATGCATCAACAACACATAACACTAGATTTTGGTAACCTAGAAACCCTCTAGGAATAAAAAGGTAAAACTAGGGTGGGGATGATACCCAAAAAATCATTGTAGCAATAATTGTTTTGACCACTTCTAATGGTCTGCCCCATGAAAGGCCTACCCCATTAAAGGCTTTACACTGTATCAATAGTGACTTGGTTAAAGGATTTACAAACACTTTTCATCAAGTGTCACCCTGTTAAAGGGTTTAATCACCTCTTCAAAGGATCAACAGCCTAGTTGTTAAGCTAACCTATCAACATAGGAATTCCTTTCTAATACAATTGCTAGAGAGTATTAGGTATAATAAACTTGATAGCTTACAATCCTTGATTTCTAAATTTAAGCACTTGATCTGCTCTCCTTGATCTTGATTCTCTGAAATCTGATATCTGTTCGTATCCCTTGCTTTGTTATAATCAACTGAATATCTAATTTCTGCTCTCTTCCTCTAAGTCTTTTCACTCTTCACTTTGAATTTTACTATAGTTTCCTCATACACTTCTTTTCTCATATACACAATGAGATTTCATCTTTCTTATAAAGGCTTTCAAAGACTTAAGGTTAGGTATGGATCTATGTTCCATATTGAATCTTTATTTCCCACTCATTCCTTGCACTTTTATTATTGGTTGCATGCCTTCTCCATTTTTCTTATTGGCTACATGCAGATTGCATAGGAAGTACAAAAGATTCGATCTTATCACTTAGATCCTTCGGGATTCATCATATGTCGGCCATAAAAATGGTTTGCATCTAAGTTTGTGCCTTCTCAAACTCATATGTGCATTCTGTGTTACTTGGCACTTTCTAATTCCTGATGCTCAGCACATATAAGAAAACTAGCTCACTCGGCTCTTGTAGTGATTCTATCCTACTTGGCATCATCTATGACTCGACATCATCTATGACTCGACACCTATATATTACTCGACACTTGTATCATGCTTGACACCTAAAGTCACTTGGCACTTGATCTTTACTCGGCACCTAAAGATCACTCGGCACCTGAAGATCACTTGACACTTGTTGGAATTCTGACTCGACACTTGCTGTGGCTCGGCATACATAATGTACTCAGCTTCAATGTAGAAAGTGGTTAAGTGTGTTGGCACTCAAATGTCAAAACCATTCTGAGACTAACAATCTCCCCCTTTGACATGAGTGTCAAAAAAACTTAACTAAGCATTAATTATCTTAAAGTTCTTATAACTCCCCCTGAGCTGATTGTGCTATCCATTCCTTCCTGTAACCAAAATTTTGATATATTTGATACTCTTTAGCTGTGCCCTATTTCTGTACTGTATACCTGTATTATACAATGTATCTCCCCCCTTTTTATATCTCCATTATTATATTTCTTCTTATTATATCTCCCCCTTTTTGACACAAATGTCAAAGGGTACTAAGGTTAAGACCATATTTCACCAAAAATGCACTACTTACCTCCATAATCATCTTGAGAGCTGCATCCCAATTATGCAAAGCAATTTCCAATGACTTGTGCTGGATGGAAGTCTCTACAACAAGGTGAACAATTCCATCTAAAGTAGAAAGATTAGGATCTTTCTTGAGAACAGTTTCAGCATAGGCTTGTTCTTTATGGAGTACTTCCAAATGTGGGGTAATAGAAGATTGGAGCTGCATTAGTTTGTCCTTGATGGTGGCCTCTTCTGCTATCAACACAACTACCTTTTGGGTGTGAAGCATTTGATTAAAGTGCTTCTCACTTTGAGCTAGATCTTTTGGTAACTACATGCTTGAAATCTTCAGATTCCTCTCTAGACTCATTATTCTTTGGCTTGTCTCTTGTGTGAAGTATGAAAAGTCACACAACTTTTTGTACAATGAGAATATATTCTCAAGTACCTTTTTCAATTTGTCAATCATCTTTTCCAATTTAACCTATGAAAGTGCAATTTCACTAGATATTTTCTCATTTACTTTCCCTTGAAATTTTCTTTCAGACCATTCCATAAGTTTTACATTAGTTTCTTGGTCTTCATTTGTCACCTGGTCAACAATATCTGACAATTTTTCCATTATATGCTTTGTCTGATCTAGTGACTGTAAGCTGAAGGCATCCATAAAGATGTCCTTAATATCATGTAATACTTTCTTTTGTTTATACTCCCACCTGAGTATCTCTTGCCTCTTTCTTCTATTCAATGCTTCCTGCACCTTTGTGATTTGATCAATGCTTATTGTTTTTGAGTCATAACTAGGTATGACTATCTCCTCATCTATTTTAGGGTCTCCATAGTGAAACACCCTTGCAAATTTTGTAGTACTTGATCTTGGTGCTAACATTTGCAGTGGCATTGCATCATTGCTTGGCTGTTTTGAAGGAGTCGCCAAGGTAGGAAAATTTATCAATGTTTGTATTGCCTCCTACTCTTTAGGGGTTTTCTTTTCTTCCTTCTCCTCCTATCTACAACCTTGGTCAATTATAAAAATGTGAGGAGGTGCACCTAGTGTTTGTGCTATAGGATCAAATGCAACAATCTATCCTATTTGTTCTATACCTTTGTCTCCTTCTGCACCCGACTTATGCACTATGGTGTCAACTGTTCCTGATGTAATAACTATTTGCATTTGAAGTTGACCACTAGTAGCTATAGAGATGATGGAAGGTGGTTCTTATGGATTCACCTTATCTTTAATTGTGTTAGCTACTACCTTTTTTAATTCATCCACACTGACCAATAATAGATTTGTACATAATTTTTCTTGTTGTGTGGATTGGTCAAGGATCTGTTTGAGATCCTTTGCAGTTAAAGGATTGATGTTCTGAGTAGAAGTGTCAGGAACATCCTTTATAGTTATAGTGTCTGCAGGTGTGATGGTTACATGAGGAGGGCTAGGAGGTGGGAATTGTGTGTCTTGCACACTCTGGTCTTATTGCTGCTGCTACACAATTGTTGCCGTTTCATCTTGTTTTTTTGTCTCCTCCTCCTCACCTTTTTCTTTCCCTCTTCATCTTTCTTTTCTTCTTCCTTGTTCTATTCTTCTCCTTTTTCAGTAGCCTTTTCTTCTACCTTCTCTTTTTCACTAGGCTCTACATTATCTTCTTGTTCAGTGTTTTGTCCCTCAAGGAGATCTTCTCCATCCTTGATAGTAGTCAAACCATATATCAACCTCCATATTTTTGTGGACTTATTGACAACATCTTCAATCTTGTTTTGTAGGATGCTAAAGGCTCTATACTTTGGTGTGAAATTGTCACTATGTTTCTTATTAGCCTTTGTTATTTGACCTCTTGTTAGGTCAGACATCACTTGTGCTAAGGCTCTTATCTCCTTTTCCATTTTTAGACAATAATGCCATTTGTTTTCAATTATCTCATATAATTCTTTAGGCATGGTATTGTCTAGCTCTAGAGGTGTATACTTAAATTCAAATGTCATGGCATATACTGATTCCTCTATTTTGTTTTGCTCTTCTCTACTTAGCTTGTTGAAATCAATACTTTTCAAATCAGTAAAATTTGCATTCTTAATATTTTCACAAATTTTATCTATGGCTATTTTGGGAGGATGACTTACCACTCTAAATTGGTTGTTATTTTCTGACTCTGTTCTCTCCTCCTCATCAAAATCTGGTTGTGCTACATATTTTCTTCTTTTCTTTTGCAATTCACTAGTCTGTTCAATGGCCTTCTTCTTCTCTTTAATTTGTTCCTTGGCCTTTTGTGAAGATGCCCTTGTGGTAGCCCTTGTGACTGGTATCTGTGGCTTGGCTTGGGTTGGCCTAGCAACCTTCTTTGCTTTAGGCTGGGCTGGAGGTTGTACCATTTCCTTTCTTTTCTTTGGCTTAGCTTGGGTTGGTGCTTCCTTGACTTCTTCTTCCTTAGCACCTTCCTCCTTATCTTCACCTAGGCCTTGAGTCAATTCCATTGGGCCTTTCCCTTTTTCATCCTCCTCATCATCATCAACATCATCTTCTTCTTCTTCTGTTGCCGCTTCAATTCCTTCACCAAATTTATTCTTTATTTTCTTCACCAATTTATCTTTCTTCTTAATTATAGAGGTAGTCTTCAACTCTATTTCAACTTTGGATTTAACAATATCATATGAGCCAAAAGGCCTGGCAGACTTGTCTATTTCTTCTACAAGCAATGCAGTGATTTTTGTTGATACTTCATCCACATCTAGTTCATAACCCAATGGCCTTAGCCATCTCACCCTTGGAACTGCTGCTTGGATATAGGTGAAATTAATATCAACTAAGAAGCATATGTCATTGATATGTTTTTCCACTAAGGAAATTGGTATTCTTACCCTTTGCTTCATGGATTTCTTGAATTCCTCAAAATAGCTTGTCATATGGGCTTCAAAGTTGTCACCCATCTGATCAATGAACTCATTGATTTGTGTAATTGTAGTTTTGTTAGGATTCCAATTCACCTTTCCTATAGAAGGAAACTCTTCCATAACATAAAATAATATAAACATAAGAACTAAACCAAATTTGCATTGAGCACCTTTTGATCTCCTTATTGCTCCTAGGTTTTCATTTATCTGCTGCAACAAAAGTTTTGATAGATCATATGTGTGATCTCTCTTTATCAGTTTATAGGCTACATCAATAGCTATGCATGGCACACTGTTCAATCTACTAGATTGATAGAATTTGTGGGATATTATTCTCACAGCAAAATCTAGAAGAGGCTCAGTGACAATATCAATAGTCATAACCCTCTTATTCCATTTTGCACCTATATTCTTTTCAATGATCTCTTTGGAATCAATGCGTAGGGTCTTAGTCCGATCTAGGGCTGGGAAACCCGTAACCCTATGCACTATCCTTTTTGTAATCTTTACTGGACCTTTTTCTAGCCAAAAACATCCATCGTGAATTTTTCTTAAAACAATCCGTATCCATTCAGTTTTGAATCCTATAGGGTAAACTAGGGCATTGGTCAAACCCTTTCTCTCTTCTATCTGGAATTCATCCTTCACAATCTTGTTCTTGCATAGTTTCTCATAGGCTTGGAATATTTCAAGATCACCTATGGCACCAATTTTGCATTTATAACATTCCTTACATCCTACACCATGACTACTTTGGATGGGATAGTGGATAATGTGCTAGTAGGGTCATTTTTGTAGGTGACTTCTAGAATTGGCCTAAATTCAGGTTGTTTAACCTCATTACTGACCAGCTAAAACTCATGACCTTCTTTTCCCTTGGGGTTCTTAGAACTAGTAGCCATAATATCGATCTAGGGTTTTAAAAGATTAAAACTTTAACACTGTGTAGCTTGGCACTTGATAAATACCTTTGATAAATACTGAATTGCTATTGAAATAAGTGCAAATGGCTTTGATGCAGTTCTTTGATCTCTCCTACGCTCTTCTTGTCTTTGCTTGGCATTTGAATGGCGAGAAATGATAAAAAATTGACCTTATACCTTTCAAAACATAGCATTAAATGCTTAGTGCATGTACAATTGTAAACTCGACACTTGAAGGTTTCAACATGACTCAGCTTCAATTGACATTTATCAACTCAGCATCAACCATCAACTTGATCACTATTAGAAATTCAGCATGCATTTGAGCTTTACTCAACATCTGAGGATGACTCGACAATATTTGCAAGAACTTCAAATTTTGACTTGGCATCTTTTCTTATGCTGATTTCTTCTTTGCAATACTTCTTTGTCTTGGGACTGATGTATGATATAACTTTGTATATTTGGCCCATATACCTATTGATGCTTAGTTTGATGAAGTGTGATCACTTGACCCATTGGGTGAAGTGATTCCTTCAGTTGATGTGCTACACTCATTTTTCTTCTTCCATGCCTAATTCATCTCTCCTCTGATGTGTTCAACGCCTACCTTTTCCTTCCCTTTGTTGAACTCAGAACTTGGTGCCTTGGACCTTGTTGGGAAATTCTTACTAATATGACGAGTCTTCAAGCAACTGAAACATGTGGTTTGACTCAACCATCTGCTGTAGTTTCCTCTGAAATGTGTCCTTATGCAATTTTTAGGAACATGTCCATATTGCTAATAGTAATGATAGCTATACCTAGTGTTGTAATCCCAACAGTAGTGATTTCCATTGCCTTTTATATTTTTTGGTTGATTTGATGTCCACATGGGCTTTGATCTGCATTCAAATGCTCTATGTCCATACTTCTTGCAATTGTAGCAGTGACCTTCAAATCTTGGTGTCTTGATAGTCCTAGTTTTGCATTCATGTACTTGATGTCCTTGCTTCTTGCACTTATGACAATAGCTTCCACTCTTAGGCTTATCATGCTGATGGACATTATTGCTCCTACACATATTAGAACTGTGTCCTTTCTTACCACATAAATGACAGGTAGGTTTGGTGTTCTTACCTTTGTTGTTCCTTTCTTCTGCAGTCTTGGATGACTCTCCTTCTTTAATGCTAGTATATCCTAATCCTTGAGTGTCATTGTGGGACCTTGAGGATTTTAGTAACTGTGGCTTCATAAGGTTTGTTGAAGCTCTTTGAAATTTCCTTTTCTCTTCTCAAATCATTCTACAATTGTTCATTTTTCATCTTTAGTGTAGAGACCTCAATATCCTTCATATTCAACTCATGATGTGCATTCATCATCTGGCTTAAGGTTTCTAGCTGCATGTTTGAGATTCTTTCAAACTCAATTGTCTTTTCCTCCAATCTATTTGTAAGATTTCTCTTGTCATCTTCTATCATGGCTTTTTCTTCAATAGCTCTTTTCTTTTGTTCAGTCACTTTACAAAGCATTATGGCTTGTGATTCTTGTTCAATCTTCAAGGTTCTAATTTCTTCTGCTTGAGATCTATTCATTTCCATCAGTTCTACTATTGCTGCATCAAACTCTTTAGTATCACCATTTGTAAACACTTTTTTGGTATCAATCTCCTTCTAGTTTATATTATTTTCATCTATGTCTATATCCTTCCTTCTTTTCAAAGATTTTTGTAATTCTCTCTGGCTTCCTCCAATTTGTGTAGAGCGAGTTGAACAACAATCACTTGATTTTCTATTATCTTCCCAAGTTTGAAGACCTACATCTATTCACCTTTTTCTCCAAGCTGTTAGGCTTCTCCTTGTGAGAACCTATGCTCTGATACCAATTTTTGGAATATTCAAATGGAAAGAATGCTTCTAAGAGGGGGCGGAGGGGGGGGGGGGGGGCGCTGAATCAGAAGTATTACACTTTATCTATTAAAACTTTTAACTAAAAGTAAATTGCATGCCTGTAAATATATGAAATAAAAATGAAGTAAACACATGCATCAACAACACATAACATTAGATTTTGGTAACCCAAAAACCCTCTAGGAATAAGAAGGTAAAACTGGGGTGGGGATGATACCCACAAAATCACTGCAGCAATAATTGTTTTGACCACTTCTGATGGTCTGCCTTGTGAAAGGCCTACCCTGTTAAAGGCTTTACACTATATCAATAGTGACTTGGTTAAAGGATTTACAAACACTTTTCATTAAGTGTCACCCTGTTAAAGGATTTAATCACCTCTTCAAAGGAACAACAACCTAGCTGTTAAGCTAACCTATCAACATAGGATTTCCTTTCTAATACAATTGCTAGAGAGTATTAGGTATAATAAACCTGATAGCTTACAATCCTTGATTTCTGAATTTAGGCACTTGATCTACTCTCTCTAATCTTGATTCTCTAAAATCTGATATCTGTTCGTATCCCTTTCTTTTTTCTGATCAACTGAATATCTAATTGCCGCTCTCTTCCTCTAAGTCTTTTCACTCTTCACTCTGAATTTTACTATAGTTTCCTCATACACTTCTTTTCTCATATACACAATGAGATTTCATCTTCCTTATAAAGGCTTTCAAAGACTTAAGGTTAGGTATGGATCTTCGATCCATATTGAATCTTTATTTCCCACTCATTACTTGCACTTTTATTATTGGTTGCATGCCTTCTCTCCATTTTTCTTATTGGCTACATGCAGATTGCATAGGAAGTACAAAAGATTCGATCTTATCACTTAGATCCTTTGGGATTCATCATATTTTGGCCATAAAAATGGTTTACATATGAGTTTGTGCCTTCTCAAACTCATATGTGCATTTTGTGTTACTCAACACTTTCTAATTCTTGATGCTAGGCACATATAAGAAAACTAGCTCACTTGGCTCCTGTAGTGATTCTATCCCACTCGACATCATCTATGACTCGCCACCTATATATTACTCGACACTTGTATCATGCTCGACACCTAAAGTCACTCAGCACTTGATCTTCACTCAGCACCTAAAGATCATTCGACACCTATTGGAATTTTGACTTGCCACATGCTGTAGCTTGGCATACATAGTGTACTCAGCTTCAATGTAGAAAGTGGTTAAGTGTGTTGGCACTCAAATGTCAAAACCATTCTAAGACTAACAATTGATACTCTATTCAAAATTGAAACTGAGATGAATAGATTTATCACAGAGGAGAAAGTGATTACATATGTTAGGTCGCAGAAATCTGTTGGTGAATTAGCAACAACTAAAGCATGCAAGTGGCCAATGAAGAGAGAGGTTATTGTATGGGAGATAATCACATAGATAAAGGCTTTACCAATAGGGGTAGTTAAAGAAAATGACAAAATTAAAGATCTTATGCTCCAGCTTTCATTTGCAACTATTTTTGTTGTTTCTTTTTGAGTTAAGGTGTCAAGGATATTTTGAAAAAGGTTGTTGTATTTCTTGTTGTAAAGAGACACCTGTCAGTCACAATTTCCCTTTGCTTGTTGCAACTCATGCTTAAATAAATGAGTTTTTAAGGTATTGTGATGGGTCCAAAGGTTGTATAATTTTTTTGTGTTCAAGAAAAATACAGTTGGTCCAATAGTATGTAGTTTTTTTGAGTTTAATTTCAAATGTGTACTTTCTGATGATATATATAAATGATAGGATCAACATTATATTCTGGGCTTTTCAATGAGTTTCTATTGGTCATTATATTAGTCATATAAAAGATAATACAAACGGGCATTTACATTAGATTTGTGTCATCAATTTCGATCTCCATTTTATGAGTTTGTTTACGTTGATGTCATTTGAATAAGGTTTAATTGATTGAATGCAGTCTGGATGGGTTGTATTTTGATACTATTATTTCTTTTAATTCAAGGAATTATGTAAATGCTTCAGTAGATTAGTAGGGTTTATGAGTTTATAAAATGGATAGTTCATAAGAATGGAAATAGGTGACTACAATTGATAGATTCATTTACAAGTTATTTGAATTAGATCTCCTACCAATAGTTAGTCTTTTTCCCAATAGATAAGGCACTGGTCACATGAATCAGGAATGAGTTAGGGTAAATTCTGCTTCTGCATATCAAATTAATTAGAAATTCAAAATCATTCTTGTTCCATTTTGTTTAAAGCTATAATGTTGGTTAGCACTCATTTATATCTTATTTTTGGGTATTAGGTAGCTTCTATTTCTAGAAATATTTGTAAAATCGAGGAGAATTATGACCAAATATGCTTATAAGGGATGTATGTCAATTTGAAAGTATCAAAAAATGGGTAAACTGTGTATGTGTTAGGAATTGGAGATGAGAATCATAATGAAAATAATATAATTCTCATACAATAGTGGTCATTTGAGTCATCCTATAGGTAAACCCACATTGGTTTTGCAGAGCCTAAAGAGTAGGAAACCATTCTTGGTTTTGTTGACATTGGGTCCAAATGGTTTGCACATAGAATTGTTAATAGGAAGTCGCTAATCCTTAGATTGTGTGAGTATTATCATTTTGGTATTGAGCATTTTGTTGTTCAATAGTTTCATACACCAATAGTATTAAGAGACAATTGTCAACACTAAGAAAACCACAACAAAATTGGATTGTTGAGTGGAAGAACAAATCAATTTTTTATTGTGCAAGAACATTGCTGATTGAAAAAGGAAATTCTCAAATGTTTTGGCTAGAAATATCAACACTGTAGTCTATACTTTCAACTAAGTTCAACTAAAGAAATGAACAAACAAGACACCTTATGAACTTTGGTATGGTCATACACCCAATGTGAGTTATTTTAGGAAATTTGAAAGTAGATGCTACATCCATAGAGATGCAAGAAATGGTGAATTTGATTCAAAAGGTGATGAAAGTATTTCCCTTGCATATTCTTCTAAGAGAAAGGCATATAAATGTTTGAAGAAGGCTACCAACACAATAATTAAAAGTTCAAATATAAGAATTGATAAATTTACAGATAAGAATGATGAGTAAAGCAAAAGAGAACCAAATGATTACAATAATTTTTTGTATGTCTATGAAGATGCTTCTAGAGTATTTCCCAAGCAATAGAAAAGAGAAATTGAACATCATCTTGCAACACCCAAGTCATAGATAGTACAACCTAAGAAAAATGGAGAACCCCAACTGAGTGAAGATAATGTTGAAACTCATATAATTGGACCTATGCTAGCAAAATATGTGAGAAAAAACCATTCCCCTAAAAATATTATTGGAGATAAAAGTGTTGGAGTTATGAAAAGAATTAAGTTGAAAGACAATACATATTTAATTGTTGAATTTGAATCAAGGACTGTTAAAGATGCATTTGATAATGAAGATTGGATAAATGACATGAATGAATAGATCGATCAGATTGAGAAAAAAGAACACATGAGAACTAGTATTGAGACTAGTTGATAATAATGTAATAGGAACGAAGTATATTTCAAAAAAAAAATTGAAAGAAAATGGTGAAGTTGTGAGGAAAAAGGAAAAATTAGTTTGCAAAGGTTATGCCCAAGAAGAAGGCATTGACTATGGTGAAAGTTTTTCCCCATTGCAATATTGGGAGGAGTTAGAACTTTGTTGTCTTATGCTACTTACAAGAGATTCAAGGTAGACTAGAAATTCCAACATTGGTTGAGAATGGTAACCATGGGAAAGTGGGGAGCAAGTCAATGGCATCCCACTTTGGGCTTATAGATAGTAAGAGGAGCCCATGAATACCACTTCCAATATTTCCAACATGGCTTAATAAGATGGATCCTAAGATTGTGAAGAAAGTGAGAGTGAATAGCATAATCTTGTATGTCATAAGTCTAACAATCTAAACTAGACTTGGAAGTCCTCCCAAGATCTAATGCACATAGTGGCTCTAAAAAATAATTCTTTGGGCATTTTGATGTCACATTTATAAAAACATAGAGCACTAATCCTAGGTGTCTTAGCAAGTGGTAAACCCTAAACAAGAATAGGGGACTGACCAAATATTGTGTTGGTTCAAGAGATTCCATCATGAAAACCATCTCATGGCTAGCGAAGCCAAGACTTGATAACCTCCCAAGATTTCCATAAATTTTCATCCACAAAAGTGCCTTGTATGTGAACAAGGTCCTTCATAATAAAAATAGTTTGAAATCCAATTTCCTTCTAGGCCAACTTGTTAACTAGAAATCATAAAGAAATACAATGCCAAAGAAGAATTATCCAAGCCATATATTTGTAGAGTGCATGGATGAACCATTTAGAACACAAAGAAAGACCCTAATTTTGTGTAGAAATAAGAACTAGGCCTCCAAATTCCCTAGGAATGCCATATAACTCTTAGGAAACTACTTTTTCTAGAATGATTAGTCCCAAAATCCCAGAGAAAATCTTGAAGGATATTTTCTAGCTTTAAGTAAGAGGCTTGAGAAGGGACCTAAAATGAAGAGTAATAAACATGATTGGCTACAAGAACCTTAAAGAATACCTAAAATTTACTACCCAAGGAAATAAGCTTAGTAATCCAGTATGCAAGTTTCTTCTCAATATTGGCAAGCACAACGTTCCATAGATGCACAAGAGAGGTCTAGAAGGAAAAAAGAATGCCATAAAATTAAAAAATATCCCCATGTTGAATTCACTTCCAATCATATTGAAGGATCTATGATAGAGTAGGAAGGAAGGATTATCTTTAATAGAGCATTTTATGCCACTAGATGGTTGAACAAGAAGCCAAGTAGAAAGTGTCCAGATATTATAGAGCATTGTAAATATTATCTTCTTCCTTAATGAGTGTAAGAAAAGAGTCATCAGTAAAATATACATTGGCAACATGAGAAGGTGATTTGGGAAGGGAATTTTCTTTGAAAAGGATAGAAGAGATCGCATTGGTGAGAAACTAGCAAAATCCTTCGACAACATGAACATAAAGAGAAGGGGTCAAAGGGAAACCTTGGCGGATTAGCCTAAAGAGACCTAAAGTCTCAAATTATCGATCATTGATAGTAATGCAAGAAAATACATCCTAAAAAATAATACAATCATATTGAAGAAATATGGGCCCAAAGCCAAGGGCTTGAAGCATAACCAGAATGAAAGGCCAATCAATATTAATCTTTGGAAAAATCAATATTGAGAAAAATGACAGGTTGCTTGGATTTTCTAGCCCATCCTATACCTTCCAAGATAGAAATAATATTATCTAGGACATACTAAGACTTTATGAACACAATCTTCTTAGGTTTCACAATTAATGATTAGATATGAAAAATTCTAAGGGCTAAGGCCTTAACAATGATCTTGTAAGAGACATTAACCAACACTAATACATTAGGGGTGAATTTACGATGTCAATTTGTGATAGCGGGCAAATGTAATGTGTTTTTGGCTTCTTTTTTTCAATTATAACCTGACAACGTCGCAATTGCGACATTAACAGGATATAAGAAAAAAAAAAGTGCATTGGTCATTATGCCCTCTAGAGCGTACAAGGGTTTCAGAAGGTTTTCGGACTGACCCGACCCCTACGAGTGGCATGTGTAGTAACTTAAGTTCTCCTCCCACCCATACGTGACTACGTGAATCACGTAAGTATTGGGTGAATCAATCTAGATTGGCAGTGCTTGTTTATTTCGGATCGGATGGGGCCTATCGTTTCATTAGGCACTGCACTGAGATGAAGATTACTCTAGTTCATTCGATGCAGGTGAGGTTTTTTGTTTCCATTGATTGTTTTATGAATGCACTATTTATGAGCATGTAGATAGATCCCAATCTTAGACTTCTCTACATGTTCCTATTTAAAATTAGTACATTTTTGAGGGCTCTAGAACTAGCATACACCCTGTGTCATGACAATAGGGGCAGTGTTTAACCAAGCTAGAAGGAACTTAGATAGATACGACAGTATTTCCAGAGGGGCAACAATGCCCTTGGTTATTTGATACTCCTTTGTAAAGCTTCAACATGAGCTTTTCACTTTGATTTGTGGCACCTTGACCATCATACCATACTAACCTTCTCAAAGCATCAGCTCTTGAGATTTAATATCATTACTTCATCTATAAAATATGAGTACATATGTTTCACCTCATGTGCATACTCTTTGACAAATATGTTAGGCTTTCAATTATTACTATTTTAAGGCTCTTATTTGCTTGTATTGAGTTTATCACTAAAACATTGTTATTGTCCTTGTATTAATCCATGCATGAGACTCTTCAAAGTTCACATAGGCCTCAAATTCAAAGACATAGATTCTCCTATATTAACAAAACCATAGAGATATAATAGAAACTCTCAATGACTTCATGGTGCTTTAGAGTTAGACAGACCTTTTAATCACATTGGTGGTGTAACCATCCTATCCCCTATTTGATCGCATTGGTCAATCTCTTAAATGGCTTCAAAGGAATTTGACAACATCAATGGCCCTTGATTGTCCTTTACATGTTTTCAACAAAACTATTATTGGACTTTATGATCATACAGGTCCCTAGGATCTCTAAACAACGCCAACAATGTCCTACAAACTTGCTTACTACATGTAAACTCTTTGAGTATCTCTACAATCTTGTGTATAGTTTGAAATTTTAGTAGACCCTTTACATATCCATCTAATTCTGAGTGTTCCTACAACTAGTTGACAGTGAATTTTGGTTATGTTTGTCCTTTCTATTTGATCTCACTCGTAAGGAAACTATTGTGCAAATTCAACCCCTATTACATATCATTCTTTTGTATTAGGAGTAGTATTGAAGAATCCAAAGATCGAAAATGACAATACTAACATGTAGAGGGTCATGTAGGACACAATGAATGTATTCCTTGTACTTAGCATTGTTTGAGGCACTTTCTACACAATCATACAAACCTTAAACTTCAAACTACACAGTACAATGTATTCAAAACTTGACTATTTTCATGGAAAACCCAACCGAAACAAACCACTGAGATCTCCTAATTTTGAAACATTATCTCACATGTTTGAAATTACATGAAGAAATATACCGATATAAAGGGGTTATAGTTGTTATCTTACCTTCTTATCAATCACTTTTTAATAGATCTTCTCACCTACTAGCCTTGAGTCTAGGATTACAACATCTTGGACCACACAAACTCTTAAATATGTAAAATATTGTGTATTATTCAAATGATGGGCTAGAAAATAGGAGCTCTTTGATCCTTAATGATTTCTAATCCATTCTCATGGCTTCTAGAGGTACATACACCAAGTATGATTCTCTCATGAACTGGGGCTAATTTTCTTTAATTCAAGCAAAAATAAGCTATGCGAAAATTCAACAAACTTAAAATCCTCGAAATGAAGCTCCCTCCAAAAGGTGTACATGAGCTTTTTAGGAAAAATGAATTTTTTATGGTTTAGAACTTAAAAGTATGTCATAAAATATCAAACCCTTTACACACCCTTATGAGTCTATTTAAAACCAAAATCTTAAATAAGTCAACGATCACTACCCTAAAAAAAAGTAAATTCTATTAGTTTCAGTTTTGAAATGTAATCGGTTGCATAACATAATGTGCAACACTAGTAAGGATCAAAATTTGGTCAAAATACTAGTCCAGCATAACCCATATAAGAGAGATTTCAGATTTATGAACCTAAAACAAAAGCTAATCTTTGTAGTTTACAAATTAGTGAGGAATTGGATACTAAGCAAGAACATAATAAGGGAAGATAAAAAAAAGATGTGTTAAACAACAAACTAAACAATTAAGAAATAGGTTCCTCTAGAGTCCATACGAGCATTAAAAAGGAAAAAAACAAAGTAGCATGCATCAATTCCTCATTGAAGAAAAATAAAGATCAATTAAAAATATCATCTTGATTCCCCTTTCTAAACCAAATAAAATCAAAGAAACTTGTACCTATAACATGTATATCAAACAAAAAATCCAAATTTTAACCACTTTAAATATGGATTGCTTATCCCAAACAAAAAATCCAAATTTTAACCACTTCAAATATGGGTTGCTTATCCCATTTGTGGAAAATACTAGATAAAATTTATCCAAAGAAAAAAATATTAAATCAATAAGAAAACCTTAAAAAAATTGTCCAAATAAAAAAATCAATAACATGAGAGCTTAAAGAGAAAAATGACATGCTGCTGTAACAATCTTTTAGGGCTCCTATTGTAAAAAATCAAATCAATAACCCAAAACCACTAAATCAAAAAAGTGTCAATTTTTTTAAATTAAAATAAGCTAAAGAACAAAGAAAACTAAATAATTAATGAAAACCAAATAAAAATAAACCTCATTTCAAATTTAAATGTGTGTGCAACCGACTTGGTGTGAAGATGATTTGTGAGGCGTATTGTTAGGCAATCAAGCTAATTTAAAAGAAATTCACAAAAGCAACCAACAAACCAAAATTCCAACCACCTCTAATACTCAACAAGGGCAGCTATGTGTAGCCATTGTTGGTGTATCCTTGATGGAGGGTATGTTTGGTATGCTCTCACAAACACAACAATAAGTAAATAACTTGTGTGGAAGTGCAAATGTGAGTGTGAGTGCAAAGTGAATGTGCAATATGATCCTAGACTATATGAAAAGACAAATACATTCAAGATATGACTATGGAGGAAGTCACACTCAAAGGTATTCTATGATGCAATGAAATGATGAAAACTATCAATGAATGCAAGGTATAACTAGAATGAAATCTAAAACTAGAATGTAAACTAAATATGCAAAATGCAAGCTACAACTAGAATGAAGGCTAAACTAGAATGTAAAATAAATATGCATGCACAACAAAAACTAAGATGCAATACAAGATGTAAATCTTACCAACTGTCAAATAACTAAGATGTAGCCTATGAACTCCATATGAAAACGTACCTATAATGCAAGCTCTCAATGTGGTGATTCTAGACTCAAAGCGACGACGTATCAATGCGATCCAATAATCCTCTATATGCAATGCTTGAGACAAGGCTTCTATTTAAAGACTCTCAGGAAACATCTAGAGGGTGTCTAGAAGATAAGGATAAGGATAAGGATAAGGATTAAGCACCTTATCTCCTTATCTCATATCCTTAGTTGGGAGGATAAAGTGATGAGGTGGCACATGTGTGTAGAAAGTTCTCAAGTTGTAGACACCATGTGCTTAAAAGATGTGCTGACAACTCATATGAATTCACATACCTCTATGCAGTTTGAATAAAGATTAAATTAAATAAAATTTAATTTAATCAAGGTCTAGAAGAATTAATGGACAATGGAGGATTTTAAATAAATAAAATTTATTTAAAAAAGAAAAAGAATATGTAGAGAATCATGTGTTAATTAAATTAACACATTAAAGCTAAGAAGTATTTAAATTAAATTAAAATACTTAGGCAAAAATGAACTTATTTAATTAAAATAATTTAATTAAATAAGTAGAGGAATGTGACTAGTATTAATTAAATTAATAAAGTCATTTAGGACAATTTTTAGTGTATACATTTTGCCCCTCTTTGATGTGATGTCGGGACGACATCATATCAAAGAAAATAAAATGCAGGTTGCCCCAGAGAAGGAAGGAGAACCCTGATGCCCCCCCACGAAAATTGCGCAAAAAATACAAGTTTGGGCAATTTTCGTGAAAAGGTTGCGGAACAGAAAGAAGCGAAAGAAAGAAAGGAGAAAAATAGGATGAATATATGGAAAAATCATGAGACAGACACGACGCGGGGCAGAGAAGTGATGGGGACACAACCCAACAAAAGAATAGACACAATAGAAAAGGGAAATTATATTAACTGAGAAAATAAGCTAGTACAAACAGTGCAGAGAAAATAAACTTCAAAACATGCCCTACGGGCTTACAATAGCATAAATCTGGAGAATATTTCTCCTTTTAGCACCTCCTCTCAAGCTCCAATCCGGACTACTTTTTACAATGCCAAAAATCTCCTTAAATAGACCCTGGAGGGTTAAGGACTAGGAGTACATTCTAGAAAGTTCTAGTAGGCATCCACCGACAAAATAGAAGGTTCCAGAAGCTACGTTAGAAGTCGGTGCAAATCTAGAAAAATCTAGAAATGGTAGCCGAACTTTCGGGAGGCATAACTTTTGAACCGTAGCTCCGGTTGACGAATTGTTTACATTTTTGGAAAGCTTGTCCCCCATTTTTCGACCCTTTTCGAGGTCATTTAATGCCCCAAACCTGACTTTGAAGCATTCTTAGGAGGTCTCCAAAACTCGAAAAACTGCAATAACTTTCAAACCGTGGGGCCTATTGACCTGATTCTTTTTTTAGAATGCTCTAAATCATGATTACATTCATCTGGCCAATTCAAACCTTCTAGTTTACCGAAATGATGGCCCAAATACATGCTCCTATTTTTTCAAAATTTTCAAATGCACTGATAGTTGAACTATGAGAGTTGGAACCTTTATTTGAGCCAAATGGGTATCCAAAAATGTAAAGACATGAAATAGAAACTAAGTCTAAGTACATTTTTTTTTTTGGGTGACACAGGATTGCCCTTATACCTCTAGATGCTCCTGCATCAAGAAGGGCGCAAACAGGGTCCATAGGGCCTACATAAGCCGCCGAGGGACCCATAGGAAGGTCATTGTCACACCACGAGAAGAGCATCCAGAGCAGCTATGGACCCAATCGAGAGATTGCAGCTTGGTGAGCACGTTCGGGAGCACAGAGACCAGCCATGATGGGGGCACCGGTGAGTCATCGGATCCTCTTGGTAATTTGATAGGTAGACTAGGCTGAATGCATTTATGATGTCCTAAATGTGGTGAAAACCTATCTCAGGCAGAGACGACAGTCTCCACCTTGTTGTCTGCGCAAACGACAAAGAAGGGATACCGGCGCCTGTAGAGACGACAAGAAACATCCTGTCGTCTGCACAGACGCTAAAGCTGCGACAAGACCAACAAAGATGATAGACTATAGTCTGTCGTCTGCATGAGGGATAGCAGTGTCAGAGACGACAGAACTTGTCATGTCGTCTTCGAGAGGAAAGCGAAGACGAAAACACGAGTTTTTGCGTAAGCATAGACTAGCTTCTCCGCGAATTGGCGTTGCGCTAATCAGCGTCTCCGCCGATCAGCGTCTTCACCGGACATAACAAAAATAAGAAATGGCGAGCATAAAATGCCTCATTCTAAAAATGAAAAGACTGACTTACTGCATGTCCATGCTTCAGGAGGGTACGATGCTTTTTAGGTCGCGGGAGCACATCGGGGTTACTCGACCTATCACACGGAGAGAGACCAGGCAGCTTGGAGAGCCATACGCATGCAGATATCAGTCGCCTATCTAGTATACATCGAAAAAGTCAGTGGGATTCTGGCGCAGGTGCCTAGATGATATCATCATGTTTGACTGGACTCCTTATGATGGAGTGGAGCACTAGGGGATAGTACAGGCAGCAGGAGGTGAGGATGATATAGAGGATCAGATGTATCTCCCATTTACTCAGATCGATTGCTGGATTATTGGTCGATCTATGCACGTGATTATGCGATATATGCCTTCTCGGGTGCGACAGCAGTTTGGGCGTACCCAGGATGTGGTTCCAGAGAGATTCCTGTATCTTGTAGTGACTCGTGAGTATGGTCGGCTGTGGGGTCAGGGGACGACACTATGATTTTCTTGGTCATCATGGTTACCGCTGGTTAGAGTGCCATGGGTTCATGGTCAAGACAGGGGAGATGCTGGTATGACACCGACATATGTGCAGTGGTGGGCAGCACACCAACCAGTCAGACTGATAGTGCCTGAAGTAGTTCCACCAGCAGAGCAGGCATGAGAAGAGGGAGATGGTGTAGGAGATGGGGGACAGGCTGCTATGGTAGCAGTGCCAGCTCAGGGAGCACAGCAGGGACCACATGGTCGCAGGGCAGTTGCTAGGAGGGGTGTCGTAGCAGCACAGGTGCCACCACAGAGGGGTCCTCAGATACAGCCACAGGTACCACCACAGAGGGGACCTGAGGTGCAGGTAGAGGCAGAGGCACAGGTACCACCACAGGCGCCTCTACAGAGACAGGTACCGGGAGAGGGGCCGGACATAGTCAGGGCTGAGCGGGATAGTCTACGGATAGAGGTTACCAGGCTACAGGCAGAGGTACAGCTGCAGAGAGCCAGAGCAGATAGCACACAGGAGGCACTAGCAGCCTTATAGGCACGAGTGGATGCCGGGGATTTTGCGGGTATGGCTGTGCGTGCTGATGCTGAGGAGCGAGCGAGGTTACAGGGAGAGGTGGCTACCTTGCATGCCGAGCGAGCGACATATCAGGCTCAGGTCGATGAGTACCGCAGGCAGCGTGATATAGCGAGGTAGATGATTACGCCGAGGGCTAGCATGACAGTGATGCAGGAGGCCATCTCAGCCAGGCAATTTGAGGCACGAGCAGTACAAGAGGCAGCCTATTACAGGTCACTCTATCATGATGCTGTACCTGCCGACCAGTGGCAACCTAATTTTGAGAAAGGGGCTAGTTCCTGGACCACAGGTGGCAGGGCTAGATCAGAGCAGTCAATAGGGCAGAGCCAACCACCTCAAGGGGGCGACACAGGAGGAGCAGGACCCTCATAGCATTGCTCCTGGATTTTGTATAGAGATCCGATAGTTTGACAGATATGTGTAGATGATGCATTTGTACTATATGATTCTATATGTATTTGGATTATACAGACATTGATTCTTTTGTGATATATATACATGACATGAGTTGATGATTCTATATGTGTATGAGTATTTATGATGCATATGTGTGGATTTTATATGATGCTTATGAGACTGACGTTTATGATGCAAGATGTGATGTATCTTTTCTATTTACTATATGATGCTTAACATGTGTGATGCAGATTGGCTAGCGATTATGAGACTTATGCATTATGATATGTATGTGCTCCTAAATGTAATGGTGATGCTAAAATGAACTAGATTATCTAATGAGCACTAAGAAACTTAATTTGACGAATAAACTAATGCAATCTATACTGAACAATTAATGTAACTTAAAAGGATGAAAAATGAACACGCCATCTAAAAATGCAACCTAATAAACATCTGTCAAAATCATCATCCATAAAGATCCAGGAGCATAGCATAGGAGGAGGACATAAATAAAACCTTGTCTCAAGCACAACTCAAATGAAACCCTATACTACATGGACCCTAACTAAGTGAAAACAAGGGATTCTGTTGTGTTTATATGGAGAGCACACCATTATTTTTATTTTGCAAAAGAGTGTATGCATTATATGCTATAAAAGCATAAATGTTCAAAGCCCCTTTGCGTAATTGCCCCCATTGCGGCAGGCATTAATATCCGAGACATACACACAGCAAAAACTATAAAAGACATAAACAAAAGAGACTTCATGACCAAGTAGTCATTTATCTCACAGTTCCTACCAAGAGCCTTAAGTCTGGAAAAGTGAAAGTCCCCATATCGCCTACAGGAAGGACTCAACCTACGGGGAAATGTTGAATCAAGTGTTTTGTGATAATGTGATTGTGTGATTCTGGCAGGAGTTTGTGAAACAAACGAACTTCTCGAATCATAAGCCTCCAAAAAGTGATTTTATGTGTATCCAAGTGTGGTTACTATCATAAGAGTGTGCAACAGAATGCGATTAAACAACCATTCGACAAAAAGCATGCAAAAATGGAAATGGAAAATGAGGCCTCACAGACAAGAGGTCTTTTGTTGGTTTTAGCAATAAGCGAAAGACTAAGTACTACTCTACACAAATGGAAAAGGGAACAATGGTAGGACATGAAAGGAAGGGTTTGGATAGACAAATGGATTGGCATTTTTTTTTTTTTTTTTTTTTTTTTTGGGTTTTTCAGGACTTTTAAAGACTGTACAAGATCTACAAATGCTCAAGCATAAAAATGCTTGAGATGTTGAATATTTACAGGTTCAGGGAGCGGATCCCTCTCAGGTGTAGCAATTTGGTATGCCCCAGAACCATACTTGGCTGTAACAACGAATGGACCTAGCCAATTTGCTTCAAATTTTCCTTTCTTTTCACGGTTCTAAAGATTCCTCATATTATGTTGTAGCACTAGATCACCCACTTCCAATTCTCTTGGCTGGACCCTCTTATTATATTGTAGTTGGGGGCTATGTTGATACAGGCAAAGGTGGTTAAGGGCGCGGAGGTGTCTCTCATCAAGGAGTGCCAACTCTTGCAAGCGAGCAACACGATATTCTTCATCGGATATGAGGTTTTGTAGAGAGACTCTAAGGGAGGGTAACTCAATCTCAATGGGTAAAATGGCTTCAGAACCATAAATGAGGGAGAATGTAGTGGCTCCTATGGGGGTGCGGATGGAGGTTTGATAGGCCCAACGTGCGGGAGCAATCTGGAGATGCCAATTACGGCCAGCTGCATCAATAGTTTTCTTTAGGATTTTCAGGAGGGTTTTATTTGTGGCTTCAGCTTGGCCATTGCCTTGAGGGTAGCATCTGGTGGAGAAATGATGGGTTATTCCAAATTTTTGGCATAACGTGGTGACCTCTTGGTTTTTAAATGGGGTTCCATTATCAGAGATAATATCTTGAGGTATACCAAAGTGGCAAATAATATAGTTTAGGATAAATTTAGAAATTTGCTTGCCGATGATGTAGGTTAAGGGAATGGCTTCAACCCATTTTGTGAAATACTCAGTTGCAACAATAATATACTTGTGGCCATTAGAGGAATTAGGATACACTTGACCAACAAGATCAAATCCCAAACGGGAAAAGGGCCATGGTGTGATGGTAGGTTGCAATTCTTGGGTGGAAGCGCATATCAAATCGCCATGTTGTTGACAAGGGATGCATCTTTTCACAAAATGGTATGCATCTGCTTCCATAGTGGGCCAATAATAACCTATCCTAAGAAGCTTTTTTGCTAACATAAAGCCACTAGAGTGGGCACCACAAATCCCTTGGTGAACCTCTTCTAATGCCGTTTTGGCTTCATCTGAATTGAGACATCGAAGGAGGGTTCCATCAAAGTGTTTCCGGAAAAGGGTATCATCTATAATGGTATAGCGAGCAGTTCGGCGAATAAAGGTCTTACTTTGGTTTGGAGTGAGGGTTATGGGAATAGTTTTATGACGTAGGTAGGCAAAAATGTCATCGTACCATGGAGACTCAGGACCAACAATCTCGCACACCACTTTAGAATCATTCTGCTCATGAGTAGAAGTAACAAGATTCTCAACGAGAAACTCACATTTTGGAATATATTCTGGCATGGCAATCATAAAAGCAATAGTGGCCATGGCATCTGCTACTTTATTGTTAGCCCTTGGAACTTGTTGAAAGACAATTTCTGTAAAGTGTTGCTTAAGATTCTCAACTATTTGGTGGTAGGGAAACAATTTCTCATCTTTGGTGTGATATTCATCAGTCACTTGTTTAATAACCAGTTGTGAGTCTCCAAAGACAAGAAGATTCTTAATATTCCATTTGATGGCTTGACGCATTCCTGTCACTAATGCTTCATACTCAGCTATGTTATTTGTACAAGGGAATGAAATTTTGTAGGACTTAGGAATTAAATCCCCTTGTGGTGTTACAAACAAAACTCCTACCCCGGCTCCCTTTTGTGTAAAGGATCCATCAAAAAATAGTTTCCATGATATACTAGGGGCTATAGTCATAATGGTATCATCTGGAAAGTCTACCTCAATAGGGTGACCTCCTTGAAGAGGTGCTTCAGCTAACTGATCTGCAATGACTTGTCCCTTAATAGCTTTACGATCCTTATACACAATGTCGAATTCACTTAGAATTGAGACCCACTTTGCTGCTCGACCAGTGAGGGCAGCCTTTGACAATAGGTATTTGAGTGGATCAATTTTGGCAATGAGAAATGTAGTATGATTAAGCATATAATGGCGTAGCTCCTGTGCACAAAAGACTACGACCAAACATGCTTTTTCAATAGGAGTGTAATTTAGCTCATAACCAACTAGTGTTTGACTAAGGTAATATATGGCTTGTTCATTTCCATTATCATCTAATTGTGCCAAGAGTGCTCCTAAGGCAACAGAAGTAGCTAAAATGTACAAGATCAATGGTCGTCCTACTACTGGAGGGACTAAGATTAGAGGATTAGTCAAATATGCCTTGATTTGTTCAAATGCTTTTTGGCACAAGCAATCCCATTGAAACTGATTTCCTTTACGAAGCAAATGCTGAAGGGGATGAACTTTATCAGCTAGCTGTGAGACAAATCTTCTGATTGATTGTAATCTTCCTTGGAAACTACGAAGCTCTCTTAATGTAGAAGGAGGAGGCATATCCATGATGGCCTTTACTTTTGTAGGGTCTACTTCAATTCCTCTTCTGGATACAATGTAACCTAATAATTTACCAGATTTGACTCCAAATACACACTTTTTTGGATTAAGGTGCACTTTGTATTTTTCCAATCTTTCAAAAATAGTAGTAAGGACATCAATGTGGGCTTGTCTAGTCTTGGATTTTCCTAAAATGTCATCAACATAGTCCTCCATTATGATGTGTAGAAGATCATGGAATATGGTAGTCATCGCGCGTTGATATGTGGCACCAGCATTTTTCAAACCAAAGGGCATGACTTGATAACAAAAGGTTCACCAAGGTGTGATAAATTCCATCTTATGTTGATCTTCTTCTGCAATCCTGATTTGGTTATAACCGAAAAATCCATCCATTAAAGACAACATCTCATGTCCAGCTGTCAAATCCACTATAATGTCTATGTTGGGTAGTGGAAAATCATCCTTAGGACATGCAAGATTTAAATCTCAAAAATCGGAACAAACACGAATTCCCCCAGACGCTTTTCCTACAGGCACAATATTAGAGATCCACTCAGGATAGTTAATGGGTCGAATGAACTTTGCTTCTAGCATCTTTTGTAATTCTGCTTTGACTAGAAGTGCTACCTTAGGATGCATTTTACGCAACTTTTGTTTTACTGGCTTAATTTTGAGACCAACTATCAAATGATGTACCACTAAATCTATATCCAATCCAGGCATATCCTTATAGGTCCAAGCAAAGTTGATCTTTCCCTTCTTCAAGAATATTGTCATAGCTTTTTGTTCTTCAGGACTCAAGGTGGCAGCAATGTAAGTAATCTGTGGATTATCTTCTGTTTCCAAGTTTATGGAAATGGTGTCTTCATTCAAAATGGATGACTTTTCTGGTGGCAAGGATCTGAATGGAAAATTCAACTCTCCCTCTTCTGGCGCCTCTATGAGGTTTTCACTAGAAGATGCCTCCTTTATTTTATCTTTTTCCTCATCCAAAAGTGCCCTAGAAGGGTTTTCACTAGAGGATGTTTCTTTGATTTTTTTATTTTTATTTTCCTTTTCATTTTTGCGACTAAGAGAGTTGATTTGGCTACCAAAGTAGGCTTTTTCATCATATTGGATCTCATGCTCGTAATCTCGAAGATTCTTAAGGCCAAAAAGTGCCATCACTGCCTCATCAGACTTACAAATGTCCAAACTTGGTGGTGTATCTTGAAGGTCCCAGTCTATCATGTCAGGGTTAGTGAGAGGTAAATCAATGGATGAAAGGTCATTTATGGTAATGGTATGGACACAATTATTTAGGTCATCTTCGACGTATTGGAAAGGCACTTCGAAGAATTCCTCCTCTTCAGTCTCAGATTTAGGTTCGGCCAAATAGTTGTCATCAAAGGTAACCTTAGGTTTGAGGGAACCTAAACTGCGTCTTTTAGGATAGCTATTAGCTTCTAAGGGTTGTCTAATTCCATTTTCATTTGGGCCAAGACCAGTACCATGATATCCCATGTTTTCAACAATGGGAAGTGCTTTGACATATTTGTCCTTAGGAAACTCCATAGGTTCATCTTTACCATCATAATATAAACAATCCAAAATATTATCTTCCATGTGTTCATCACTAAGGGAACCCCAATGTTCAAATTTCATTTTTTTAACTTGCATGGTTTCCTTATTAGTAGAGGATTGCAATTGTGAAGGTTTTCCAAGGGAACAAGGGGAGAGTGGTAATTGTCCCACACACAAGGCATTTTCAAACTTATACTCTCCCATTCCCAAGTCAGTAAAGGTAGTCTTTTTCCCTGTAGTGCTAACTTTAACATCCTCAACTTTATCTTTTCCTTTTTGGGAATTTGAACTCTCATGGCTCCTTTTGGTACTGTATGGGAAGCAGTTTCTTTAATGACAAGTGGCTTAGGTATGACTGCAAAAAACTCACTTATGGGACAAAGATTTGCCAGAGTACCTTCCAATCTTCTACAAAATTCAAAAGGTGTAGGATCCCCTGGAATTGTAACTTCTCATCCTTGGTGTGGGAATTTCAAACATTGGTGATATGTGGAAGGCACTGCTTTAAGAGTGTGTATCCATGGTCTACCAAGCAAGATGTTATATGGAAAATCTAAATCTAGGACATGACATTCAATATTGATAATGGCTTGTCCAACTTTGAGAGGTAACATAATAACTCCTTTTGATTCCCTTTCTCTTTCATCATATGCCTTTATAGTAATTCTTTTACTAGAATCAAGGAGATCCTCTGGAAGTCCTAGGAAATGAATCACCTTTAATGTATAAAGATTTAAACCAGATCCATTGTCTATGAGGACTCTTTTTATTTTATGTCGTTGTATGAGAACTTCAATATGGAGCGACAAATTATGGTTGGGATTGGGAGCTTGGAAATCTTTATCTGTGAAGACCAAATGCTGTTGAGCAGCAACGTTTCCAATTATGGCAGTGAATTGGGTGGCATTAATATTATAAGGGACACGAGACTCTAAAAGGGCCTTTTCCAAGATTTCCTTATGTACAGGCGAGGTGGTAAGAAGCTCAAGGATGGATATTTGTGAAGGAGTCTTACCTAGTTGGGATAATACATCATAGTGTGAAGCGAGCCTTTGTGGAGTGGACGATGCAAAAGGTGCATGTGGAGCTGGTGAATTACGTTTATTAGGAGTAGCTGCTTGCAAAGTGAGTCTTCCACGTCGAGTGGTTGCATCACAATCAGCTGCTTGTAAGACAAGGGTATTCACATGAGTGTCTACCCTTTCGATGTAACCACACAAGGAATCAAAACCACATATATCGTTGGTGTCTATTTTACCACACAAGGAGTCAAATCCTGATATGTGGTTAGTAGAGTAATCATAAGGTACAACGTTTGATGTGGAGGCTTGATTCGTATTATTGTTACCATTGTTGTGATCGGGAAATGGCTTTTGAAATATTTTCAACTTAGCATTTTTAGAGGAAGGACCTCCCTCCACTTCAATTTCTCCATTATCAACAAGATTTTGGATAAACACTTTGAGTTTGAAACACTTATTGGTATCATGTCCTTTGACGCGATGGTACTTGCAATATTCATTTTCTTGATACCACCTAGGTTTTGGTTGATTTTCATCAAAAGGACGTGTATTAGGAAACACCATTAAGTTATGATCTACCACCTTTTGAAAGATGGCTTCTAATGGTTCACAGAAGTTGATGAATGTCCTATTTCGATCAAAATCACGATTGTAATTGTTACGCGGAAAGAACTGAGTTTGCTGATTGCCCTGGTTGTCTTGATTTGAGTTATTGTTGTTACGGTTGCGGTAATTATTGTTGCTACCTCCTCGAAGGTTTTTGACATCCGTAACACCATCGTGTGTAACACCCTTATTCTTAGACCATGATCCAGGCTTGTTATCATTGTTCAATTCATTATGAGAAGATGAAGAACTATAATGTTTGATGGTGCCTTTTTCTAAAAGTCCACTTTCAATGTTTTTACCCTTTTTGATCAGAGTAGGAAAGTCTTCAGGACTCGCCATTTTCAAGTGAAAGGACATTTCAGGTATCAAATTTTTGATAAACATATCCACAAGGTGAGAGTCCTCAATTTTATATGGCATACGACTAGCAAGATGTCTCCATCTTTGCAAGAAATTGGCAAAAGTTTCTCCATTTCATTGCTTAGTATTACACAAATCACTTAATGAGACCTGATTATCCGTGTTGTATGAGTACTGTGTTATGAACTTATTTGCCAACTCATCGAAGGTAGAATGAGAATCCTTAGGTAGATTTATGTACCACTCAAATGCAGGGCCTCCGAGACTTTGTGGAAAGAGTCTCTTAAGGTAATCATCACTGTATGCCACCTATTGACACAAAATATAGAACTCCCTTACATGTGTGATAGGGCATGTTTTTCCCATATATTTGTCAAACTTTGGAATCTCAAAACCAACTAGGAATGGAGTAACAGGAAAATATTTATCAAAAGGACAAATCTCATCAAGAGATAAGTGTTTTAACCCTTTATTGTTTGTGCTATGCACCTCATTTTGTAGTTCATGAATCATTTGAGTGAGATGTGTTACTTCAGAGTTTGTTTGGGCTTGTGACTGCTGGGGTGGTGGAGTTGCTCCATTTGAACCACCCTGCCTATATGCACTCATTGCATTTGGCGCAGATGTTGTTACCATGGTCGTAGGCACATGCAACTGAGGTGAAGGTGTAGGCTATGTAGAAATGACGATTGGTTGAGTTGGTGCTTGACTAATACCAAGGCCTCCTACATTTGAAGTTGTTGAGATGTTTTGTGGAGCATTAGCATATGTGGCAAAATTTGATAGAGCATTGATGAATTGTTGAAAGATATCAGGGTTGATTTGAAGCATTGGTTGTGGTAAAGTGCTAGATGTGGGCATTGCACTAGTTATCACTGTAGGTCCTTTTCCTTTGCTTGATGTTGGTATTGCACTTGAACTAGGTGCTAAGGGAGCACCACCTTTCTTGACTTGAGTAAATAGGATGTTCTCATCAGAACTTGTAGGAACGTTAACACCATCCTTGATCAGATTTAAAAATATGTCAGTCTTGTTTGCCTTAATGGATTTCTCCATCATCTCTACATTGTAAGGGTCTGCAAGGAAGGTCTTAACCTCACTAGAAATATCACCAAAACCAATAGGGTCTTCATCTTGGTCTACTTCTTCATCATTATCACCTAGATTGCTATTATGAAAAATTTGTTGTGGCTCTTGGATATTAGGCATACCAAGGTTCAGACTAGAGGGAAACACATCCCCTAATGGATTTGCAACCGAGGGAGGAAGATTCTCCATTACTGATTGCTTTGTTGATTCCCAAAAATGTGTTTTGGGGTTGAATGTAAACCTTCCTGATCGTGTGTTTACCATACAAGAATGGCCAAATGATGAATGAAGGCTTATGAGAGAAATAGAAAATGAAAAAGAGAGCTCTTAACCTTAGATGATCAGTGGGTCAACTACCCAAATTTGAACAAGAGACCTTAGTTTAGCAAACAAAATGATATTGAAGATAATAGTATCCTTTTCTTACCAAAGATAGTCAAATATGATCTTGTAGGCAAGATAAGACACCAAATTGATCACTTACTATTTGGAGACTGACTTGTGGTCCCAAATAAGCAAGGTAAGGTATTGAGTGAACTGCTTACTATTTGGAGATTGACTTGTGATCCCAAATAAGTAAGACTTGAGTATCTTTCTCTCACCAAAGATAGTCAAATATGATCTTATAGGCAAGATAGGACACTAAATATATTGCTTGCTATTTGGAGACTGACTTGTGGTCCCAAATAAGAGAATGTGATTAGGATAAGGTGTTTGCTTATGGATGTAAGATCTAATGTCACGAGAAAAAGATGTTTTTAGGTTTTTTTTAGCTCTCTTAGAAGGAAGTTTGAAGATGGGAGAAATGGAAATGAATAAGAAAGATGAATGTATAATGGCCACTTGTACGGTTGATTCAATTTTCGTTTATAGGAAATAAAAACCTTGGGTTTATACTTGGGAAAGCAGACCAGTTTTGAAGTTTTCCGTTATAGGTGATCCTATCGTAGCAGTGTTTCCTAGCTTCCTCTTTTTGAATGTCCTTGATTGCATAGCTAAATTGCTTGTCACCGTGGTTTAGTCTCTTCCTTTCTTTGTAGACAGGGGGTTTGGACAGTTTCACTTTCTTATACTTGGTTTGGTTGAATTTTTTGGTCATGGCAAGAACAAAAAAAGACTCAAACTTTTTGACATCAAAAATAAACTCAACCACAACTCAAAACATGACTCTAGTGCAAAAAAATTCCCAAAAGATGACTGTGAGTCAAAGAGACCTCACCTAGCCTATCTTACTGCAAAGGTTCCCTCACAATTTCACTCATTTTTTGGCTTGTTTGAAGTTTTTGCTTTGTTTTACTTTTTTTTAAATTTTTTGATTATTTGAACAAACACACCAAACACAAAAACAATCCTAATAAGGCTGATACTAGGCTGTACAAGGCTTAGCTAAAGGGCGTCCTCGATATACACTAGGTACGTGAGGCCCAATTCTATAAATGAAAGGAAATACTACCACATAGCCAGGGGGAAACAATAACCCAATCTCCTCCTTCACTTCCCAAAGGTATAAAGTTCTTTGGGGCTTAGCCAAGAGTGACAATATTTACACTTCCAAGAGAGGTGTCTTTCGATTCACCTCTCAATTTTTATACTCTGCTAGAACGCTGGAGTTGAGGTTGTCCCAAGGGGTGATGAAATCCCCAAGCAGGCCTCCTAATAAAATGAAAAACAAATCCACTTATTTTTTGTGCACCCAAGGTCGCCCAAAGGCGCGAGGGGAGAGAATACGTAAGTGGACTTGGGGTTTAAAAGACACTTGTTCGTTATCCACAAAAATTTAGGTTTGCTACTCTAATTGAAGACACGCGTGTTTAGAGCATACAAGGTTCTTTCCAACTTTAAATAGTAGCAAAATAAAATACTAAAAGAAAATGTTGAAAATGAAAATGCTAAAATGACAATACTTGAAATGAAATTAATTTTCCTTAGGGCTTTGGATGTGAGTTCATTTTAAGGCCCAAATCCAAATGTGCTCTATACTAAATGTACCCGTTAAAAATGCTCCAATTTCAAATGTGACCCAGTATTTTGCACTTTAGTTCGTCCTCTAACACAAATCTTTGACCTGCAAACTCACAAAGTGCTTAAGAAAACCATTAACCGTTAGTTTAAATCACAATAGTCGCAAACGCTAATAATTGAAGATGCTAAAATACGAAGATGACAAAGCACAGAGCACAGACGACAAAAGCACAGAGTGTAGATGCCAAAATGCAGGGAACAGACACTAAAATGAAAATTGTAGACGCTAAAATGAAAAGCAAAGATGCTAAAATGAAAATTGAAGATGCTAAAATGAAAAGCGAAGACGCTAAAATCAAAAGTGAAGACGCTAAAATAAAAAGCGAAGATGCTAAAATGAAAATCGGAGACGCTAATTTCAGATCGTAGATGACAGATCACAAAGCGGAAATGATAGAGAAATAAGTGGAAACGACAAAACCCTAACGCAGATGACAGAATAAGTAATGTGCAGACGCAAAAAGAACAGAACCTGATTTTTTTCGGCAGCGGCGCAGACGCTTGTTCTTGGAGACGCTGATCTGCAGAGACGTTGATATGCATAGACGCACAACGTAGACAACACTGCAACTATCAGAGACGACAAAATGCTAATTTGAACTATAAAAAAAAGAAAAAAGAAAAGAAAAGAAAATTGTATTAGCATACTTCTGAAGCGAGATCAAGGACGTGGGTCCCACCGGGTGTGCCAAAATGTGTGCTGGAAAAATGTGCAAATTGCTTGAAGCCTAAGGAATCAAGCTAATCTAAAAGAAATTCACAAAAGCAACCAACAAACCAAAATTCCAACCACCTCTAATACTCAACAAGCGCAACTATGTGTAGCCATTGTTGGTGTATCCTTGATGGAGAGTATGTTTGATATGCTCTCACAAACACAACAATAAGTAAATCCCTTGTGTGGAAGTGCAAATGTGAGTGTGAGTGCAAAGTGAATGTGCAATATGATCCTAGACTATATGAAAAGACAAATACATTCAAGATATGACTATGGAGGAAGTCACACTCAAAGGTATTCTATGATGCAATGAAATGATGAAAACTCTCAATGAATGCAAGGTATAACTAGAATAAAATCTAAAACTAGAATGTAAACTAAATATGAAAAATGCAAGCTACAACTAGAATGAAGGCTAAACTAGAATGTAAAATAAATATGCATGCACAACAAAAACTAAGATGCAATACAAGATGTAAATCTTACCAACTGTCAAATCACTAAGATGCAGCCTATGAACTCCATATGAAAATGTACCTATAATGCAAGCTCTCAATGTGGTGATTGTAGACTCAAAGCGACGACATATCAATGCGATCCAATAATCCTCTATATGCAATGCTTGAGACAAGGCTTCTATTTAAAGACTCTCAGGAAACATCTAGAGGGTGTCTAAAAGATAAGGATAAGGATTAAGCACCTTATCTCCTTATCTCATATCCTTAGTTGGGAGGATAAAGTGATGAGGTGGCACATGTGTGTAGAAAGTTCTCAAGTTGTAGACACCATGTGCTTAAAAGATGTGCTGACAACTCATATGAATGCACATACCTCTATGCAGTTTGAATAAAGATTAAATTAAATAAAATTTAATTTAATCAAGGTCTAGAAGAATTAATGGAAAATGGAGGATTTTAAATAAATAAAATTTATTTAAAAAAGAAGAAGAATATGTGGAGAATCATGTGTTAATTAAATTAAGACATTAAAGCTAAGAAGTATTTAAATTAAATTTAAATACTTAGGCAAAAATGAACTTATTTAATTAAAATAATTTAATTAAATAAGTAGAGGAATGTGACTAGTATTAATTAAATTAATAAACTCATTTAGGATAATTTTTAGTGTATACAACGGTATGGATTGAATGATGTCAACATTCTAGTCACACATTAACATGGGAAGGTGTATCTTCATTGGTTAAAGAAGCTCATCGTAATGGAGATTCCAATGTTACACAAAGGGAAATAGATTTAGCACGTGGTTTAAGATATTTCCAAGTACGTACAAATTTATTAATCATCCATATGTTTATTAACTCACGATACAATAATTTTGACATGTTTCACATATTATTGGAGGTTAAACACCACAAGGCTATGTTCTGTAATGGTTAGAAATTTTGGGTCAAAGTGTTGGATGACACGAAGAAAACTTGTGATTCAGGAATAACTGTAGTCTTTGAAGTGACTATTATTTCATCTAGAAATGACTTACATCCTCGAGAGTCTAAAAATTGATACTATGGAATTTTGGATGATATAATTGAGTGTGACTTTAGTTCCTTCAAATTAGTACTCTTCGTTGTCAAATGGTATAGGCTACGACTTAATCCAAATGATCTTGATAGAATTGTTATTGAACATGATAATGGATTTACAATGGTTAATACAAGGTCGTTTGAGCCAGTTGGGGATGAGCCATATGTTCTTCCAAGCCAATGTGAGTAGGTTTTTACTCAGAGGTTCCACATAAACCGGGTTGGTCATTTTTTGTTAGACATGAATTGAGAGGAAGGCCAATAAAGTATAATATGATGGAAGAAGAAGATACCGAAGAAGTAGAAGATGATGTAGATGGTGATCACGATCGACAGTTATTGGATAATGTTCCTGACACAAATTTTCATGAAGAAGAAGAAGAAGACGATGAAGATGATGATACTACTAATGATGATGATGAAGATGATGTTGATGTTGATGATGACAACGATGATGAAAATGATGATGACAACGATGACGACAATGATGGCAAGGATGATGATAATGATGACGACGATGATGGTGATGAGGATGATGATGATGATGATGATGATGATGATGATGATGATGATGATGATGATGATGATGAAATTTAGAGGTATGTCATCAATCCTTAATCTATTTAATATTCATTTCTTGATAGAAATATATTTGTCTTATATGGTTACATAGTTTATTCATTATCTATTTAAAAGCTACAAGTTTCAACTACAAATAGAATACTGCTAATCTAAATTAACTATTAATCTAAATTAATTAAATAAAACTATTTAAAACACATATTGATGTGTGAATGTATTGAGCCTTATTTTCTTTCAGGTCAAGAGCATTTGTAAGTGTTTAGTTTAGAAAAGGGAATTCATTAAATATCTAAAAAAGGGAGTTGTACCTAGAATAAAATTCATAGGGAAAACATAATATAAGTGCTTACCCAATTTGTTGGTTAATAATTCTACCTCTATAGGTGATACAGAGACCCTAGGTGGACTTGCAATCATTCATAACAAGAGGGACTTCCATAGTGTTCTCACAACACCAACCAAGCATCTTCATAAGAACCCTCTCCTTGATCCAAGCCAGCTCCATAACCTATCAGAGTGCACACCAAATCCTTATGCCACATTAGGTTCTACATCTTTGGAATAATCCCATGAATGTCCCTCAATCCATCCAATGGATTCATCCAAGCAATCTAATCAACAAACTATCAAATGCTCACAATGCCTCAATAGGCACCAAACTTGAATTCACCTTAACTAGGTGTTTCCTCCACCTCCACACACATCAAAAAACTTCAAATAGCATGTCCCCAAGGTGACTAAGCCCTCAACTCATTAGCTGATACAAAAACCTAGTTTTAGCCCTTCACTAGGCCTACTTCCCTAGTAGGCTTATAATGTGAGCCTGATTTATGTGTTATATTGTGTACCTTTTAATGGTTTTAATTTTTATGTGATGCTTATGATGGATGTGATTATGCTCATGATAATTGAATTACATTTAAAAGAAACTGAACCCCTTTCAGGAGCATCTCACACAGTCTCATGGATCAACAAGTATAAGTCAATACTCCTTATAGATAGTCTATTTAATACACTTATCAATAGTAAGATTGATGTCTTCTAAGATCTCTCCCATTTGTAGGTACCAACGAATAGGTATTTGTCAGAAGTGTCTTCCTCGAGTTAGGGAAATATAGGAATACAAGAGGAAAGTGAGACATGTAGTTTATCTAGAACAGGGAGATTAACTAGAGATCAAAGGACTAGAAGGAAATTCAATAAACACATGGAATTTTTCCTTGCTCAAGGGGGGTCATGTTCTTATGATGATGAGATGGAAGGCAACATCGAGGTGCCCTTGAGGTACCAACATCTATAGAGACATTAGGTACCCAAGGAACTTCCTCCATTAAACACTAATTTTTGTGTTAACAAGAGGATATATCGCATAGCACCATCATCATTACATGGTTTGGGCCTATTTTCTATGGATGAAATAAAGGTGTCTTACAACAAAGTTTCTGAATTGATGGAGTATGTTGGACCATGCTACGATTACAAAAGTTGGATGCATATTGTTCAATATAAAAAAAGTATGCGTAGGTACGCCCTCTCGAAAAATTATAGACAACAGCAAGACAATAATTGAAGTAAAAGTGTGGCTGTATACATTGATGGAAGGCCAAAAGCAACAGGGAATATTGCAGGTTTTATAAATAGTACATGGCCTGGGTCAACTATAAAGCAACCCAATTGCATATTTGAGGCGCGCAAGGGAAATCGTGTATTCATCTGTACGATAAAATCAATACATGCAAGGGAAGAGCTTCTTATTGATTACAATTTGAACTGCATAGATACAAATGAGGCTACTATCATGGGGGTGGTACATATTATTAAACCAACTTCTAATCAATGACTCCAACATACCATTTAGTCAATAAATTTTTGGCTAACATTTTTATACTTGATCTTTGACATAGGGGCACAATATGGAGTGACTGCCCAGAGGGGATGCTGGCGATGTTCCCGGCTCATCTACACATGAGTAGGTAAAACTCATTGTAATTGTGCAAACTAGATAGAAGCAAAATGTTATTTTTTTAGTGTTTTTTTCTTCATTGTTTTGGAGTAATTTTGATAATACTAATACTATTGTTGTCACAAAGGGCCAGTGGTCAGAGGGAGGGAAAGGAACCTACAGTCCCTTAGCAGCCCCCCCCCCCCCTTGAGGAGGACCCTTTCTATATTGATTTGGCAGAGATTGATGACTCGATCGGTTTGATTAAAAAGGTGCTAAAGAAAATTGGCAGAGAAATTATACGTTTGGCAACCATAAAGCCTACTACTCAGGAAATAAAAAATAGGGGATCTAAATTGTTGTACACCTCTGAAACCTTAAAAGTAAGTATTAATTAAATTTTTAATTATAAAAAGAGTTCAATAATGGTTTTTATGTTATGCTCTTTTATGGCATTAATTAAAATATGGATGCGTTGTCTTTATAGAGTTTTTTGCATGATTTTGAGCCCCATTCCCATGATAAGGGTGTTGTAGGTGGTTCGGGTAGATTGCATGTTCCATTCCCCACTTGTGTTTTCCAATGAATATATATAGGAATGATCATAATCATTGACAATACATGCTCGAACAATCCTTTTTTTAATGCTCTAAAAATATTGTCCATGCTAGTCCATGCATTCTATATTTATGCATGCTCTAACAATTTTATTCTTCAGCTTCAAATCAATTGTATCCTATGGTGATGCCACCTCCATCTAGGACAACCATAAATCTCTTTTTGACTGCTGTATTGACGACACACAGCTTACAGGCATCGACTGTTACACCATCTACTGGTACACAAATCCCTCTTTTTCTCTCTTTTGTTATGTGTTTAAGTGTTATGTGTTTATGATGTAGATTGTAATGCCCCCCCTTTGGTAGTCACTCAAAATTAAAAAATTTTCACAATTTTATGATTCCAAACCATAAGAACTTGACTCCATTCATAGCTTGGATATACAAGGTTATGTTATAGGTCAAACTTCAATTAGCTGTCCTTAGTTATGAAAGATTGTAATATTGAAGATCATCTTCTCTTGTAGTATATTATCGCAATTATATCTGATGCAGAGTCTAGTAGCCACTTCTTCTACTAGCCTTCAAAAGGCTTTCACAATCCAAATTTTGGATCTAGGACCTGGTATAAGTCCCCTTACCCACACCGGGTATACACAACTGCTGAGCCCAAATGGGGAAATCCAATTCAAAAACTTCACTCACTAACACAAGTAATGGTGACATCAACTAGGACCTTCAGTCCAACCACAATCCTCAGTTTGTTTGGAATCTACCAAATCCACAACAATCCTTTGCACTTCTAGGTCTACAATCCTTGTAGCTTTTCCAATCCATTTTCTTGTATTTTCACCAACTATCCCTCTATGGCATAGGGAATTATCAACTATTTTAGGCACCTCTTAAGACACTTGCTAGAATCCCAAAATTTTCTAGGATGATCTTGCTCCAGCACCCTCCAAACTGGTTCTTGGTACCTAGGCCTAGTTGATCAAGTTAGGCTAGGGCTTCAAGGAAGGATGGACCAGGGGGGTTCCCAAGACCCCAATCATGTATGGAAATAATAAACACATTCAATTCATCTAACTTCATCACTCACACAGATCATAAGTGCCTCCAAACATGATTGTCACCACAATAACAACAAAAACTAGTCAAGCACATGGTCTTGCTTGACCTAGGGCCGGCTTGGAAAAATACTTTCCCTGCTCACCATGCCTCCAACTCCTGGAATCATGTAGAAAGGTCCCTTAACTTGCATATCCCTTAGTTTTAGAGATTACCACTGATGGATTTGGAAGTTAGGGCTGCATTTGTACAAGGCCCTACAAAACAGGGCTATTCAGACCTCTCAAGACAAAAATGCTAATAACTCACAAACCACAATTACAAATTGAATCAAATCAAAGCAAAAAACTTCTAAACACACATCCACCACTAATCCACTTGTAGAGTAATCATGAAAGTACTATACAAAATTGTACAACCCACTGTAACAACAATTTTACTAGTAAATTAGAGGTTTTTATTCATTTTCTCCAAGCATCTGCTACAACCTAATCTCTCCCTCCAATTAAGACCTCAAATGACATATTTGTAGGCCTATATGACCATTGGAACAACCAAATAGCCATTTCCAACCATGAAACAAACAAGGAACAACTTTTTGTAATTACCAATCAACATTTTAAAAATTGTCAGCAACTTTTAGGCAATTTTTGCATTTTTTGCAAATCGGCAAGTCTAATGAACTTAACAAGTGCATGGTCATTTCTTTAGGCCCATATTGACTCAAACAGCCTATTCTAAGGCCTTTTGGTCCCATTTGAGTCACTCAGTTTATAACCACACCAAAGTGCTAATGGGCCTTACATGTGCCTTTATTACAAAATATTACCAAACATGGGCCAACTTACTAAAGTATGGACCAAACCTTGTTAAAAATTCCTAAATTTCTTGAATCCACCCTTCCATGGAGTGGGTAGGTGTCCTACCTCCTAGGTACTTGTTCCCTACTTGTTCCCCTACCTCCTAAGTTAGGTGCCCTGCACCATATTCATGTGCTTGATCATGCAATGAGATGTGAATAAATATTACTTTTATTGATGAAATAATTGTCTAATATAATGTCCTTGATTTCATAGAATGGTTAATGGGATAATAAATCTATAGTGATGTAGTTGATATTTCAGATGAGCCTTATAAACTTACATCAAATATGATTCCATTTCTAATGTGTATGAGTTACTTCATGATAAATGGAGTTGTCTTGCTTTGATCTTCCTTAGTAGTAATCAATGCTTTCATCATCTTCAATATATATATATATATATATCCATTCCCAAAACTATGTAGTAATTATTGGCTTTGATCTATATCTGATTTTCCATTTTCCTAATAGTCACCCTTCATAAGTTACTCAAGGATTCAACAATGTCTTGGAATCCACTCAAGGAACTAGAGTTCAACTCAAGGATCAATAAGAAGTCCTTTACTTTAGGATATCAACCAAACACTCCTCTGTAACAGGTTCACTGCCTTGATTCATTTTGATCAACTTTCAATTCACTTTGTCCATGTTTCAACTTTCCTTTCATTGGGAACACTCTAATTCACCCTTCATGCAATCAACACTTAATCTCTATCTTCAAGGGTTCTCCTTATCCTTCCAATGACTCAATAACCTTCAAACATCATAACTAAGGAGTTCCAACCCCTACCAAGCATCAACTCTATACCAATCTTCAAAACTGCCTTTTGTAGGACTGTCCTATTAGCCCTGTCTTGCAAGAAAAATTAATTTTTTTTTCCAAATTTCTCAAACACCATGGTAACTTCTCCACCTCTTCAAATACCCTTTAATGAGTTCTTAAGCCCCTACAAATATCAACCTTTCAACTTGTGATTGATGAACCCTTCTATGGTGGTCTCTACAATCAATTAGGCCTAATTAGCATTTTCCTAACAAAGAAACTACCTTTTGTGATTATTATGAACCTCCAAAACCTTTACACAACCTTAAGGCATCTAATAAATAGTAGGATTCCTCAACTTGTTCAACCCTCCATGCATTTCTAGATACTTTTCCATCAAACCCTCCCTTTAAGGGTTTCTAGCCTAGGGCTTCCTAGAAAAGACCCTAAATCAACTTATAAAATCTTTCTAATGGCTCAAACACTTTAAAAAAAACCGTCTCAGATGTTTTCAAGTAGTATTTAGTCATTCCAACCCTTAGATCATCATATTCACCATGTGGTGCCTTGCAAATGCACCTTCACTATTTGGTTCAACAGTCACCCTGCCGTTCCTTTCTTTGTTCACTGTAACCTGCATCTAAACCATGTTAAAGTCATCATATTTACAAGACTTATTACCTCTCCCAAGAGTTACATTATAATCACAAAAAGTGGGAGAGGTACATTTTCCCAAATTACTTCAAAATAGTGACAGACTGTCATGTTTCCTGTGATAGCAGAGATCTAAAAAGTAGTTTTTCTTGAGAATAACTTACAAAACCCTTGCACAAAGTTAACCAAACATGAAAATATCTTCAAGAAGCAAAATAGTAACTTTTTAATGGCAAGAACCTTATTGAGTTACCAGTCTGAATCTTGCAAATTAGAAAACGGTCCCTGTGATAATGAAGTGCATAATTCTTTTATTTATATCTTTTCTTCATACACACACACCCCTTTTCTCAACTACAACACTTGTGTCTTATAAAGACCTTTCTTTTCAAGCCTTTTTCCCATCTAACTGGCTCATCAAACTGAACAAAGACTTTTTGGACACCAATTGCCCTTCATATCTGTCTTATGACAGCAACAAACAATTTTATTTTTACAACTTTTTAACATCAATTATCATTTTTTCTTTTATACTTCATGACAAAGACTTATGAAACTTATGAAAATTTTTGCAATAGGAGCTGCAACATCATTTCTTGGATGTTGCTATGTTCCTAGTATGGGAACGGTGAAGGATGTCATATTGATCGTCAACGACGATGAAGGCGTTCCATTGAAAGTAGCCTAAATTCTAGGTACTTTAAAGTTATTATTATTCTATAGTGATATAATAGTAATTTAGTTTTTGATCACTCTTCATCGACTAATGTTCCCATGATTATTTTGTAGGGAATGATGGGTTTTGGAAAAAACTTGGTGATGAGTGTTTGTGAATATTCAGGCCCACCCTGCGTACCTAGTGGAACATCATATCCTAAGTAAAACTCCAAACCATTATTTTGATTTCATATCATTGCTAGAATAGTTTTCCTTTTCATCCATTTCTTGAACTATATTAAAGGTAGCTTCACTTCATTTATGAGTCTAACATGTTTTTTTTTACTTAAAAGGTGGAATAACCAAGACAAACTGTTGAAGGATGATCTTATAGAGAGCATGGCCTAAATCTTTGGACCTCGTGCATTTGAGATAAACAAGCTCCTTGAAAAAGTTGGTTCATGTTTGAAGTATATTAGGGACCAGTACAGAAAAATTTTACAGGATAACCCCAGGTACGAGCGTCCGCCCTATGTTTCTGAGGCTGAGTGGCGGGCTCTAATTTTGGATGGAAAGTATAAAGCTGACAAGAAAAATAATATTACACCAATAGAGAGTACAACAAGGTATGTGATAATATTGAGAATGTAATTATGTACTAATTAACCTCTATATTTATACTATCTAACATATTTCAAACTTTTCACAAATTGCCTAACACATCAAAGGCAACAAAGGGAAGACTAGAAAAGCACAGGACACACAAGCTCAGCTCTGGTGGTTTTTCAAAACTTCAAGCACGAGTTGTAAGTATTAGTAAATGAAAAATTGTATCAAATTTTTTATATATTGTGATGGGAAATGCTAGGATAGACTAGCTTATTTATGCTCCCGATCCTCAACTTGGATCTTAGTGTTGCTCCACACCAATATATGATGCAGAGTAACACGCTTTGGAAGCACCAAAAAAATCCTAGCACCTTGGAAGAACTAAGCAATTCAAGTTATCACCCCAATCCTCTATTCTCCACAAGACCATTCAAGGCTTGATTCACCTTTAAACAAGGAGCTAATCTACTGTTACAACTGCTCCTTTAATTTATGGACCCAACTCATCACATAATGCTACATACTAGTTACTTCTCCCTTGTACCACTTAAGGCCTCATACACCCAACCTTGACACCAAGTGTTTTGGAAACTTTTGTATTTCCTTTTGATAATTTAACTACCCTCCATTGGTTGATGAAACTATGCAAGTAAAATTCACCATACCATAAAAAATGTAGGGCTCAAAGTTCAAGAGATGCCTCACAGAAGAGGATAAGAGAATTGTCTTCCAACAAGGCTATAGAGCTGTGGCTGAATGACTACGAGCTGAAATCAGTGTCAAAAGTTCTAATAATGATGCATCTGAGCCATAGGTAAATAAGCTAAATGAAATTTATTTCAAATTGAATACTTTACCAATTAGTCTATTTAATGTTAACTTCCAATATAAAGTGAGTATATCTATTTTAAGCAAGCAATGATAACAATGCATAGGATGTCAAAATGTAGCCTGACAATCCTTCTACACAATTTGTGGATGCTGAAGGTTCGGATGATGTGCATCCCAGTGGTGGAGGTATACATTTGCTATTAAATTTTTTATATGTAATTTCAATTCATGTTTGGATTAATGTAACATTTTGTATAGCAACTATAGAGGATCGAGGGGTCGATGTTCATGAGCGTGTTGACGTTGAGTCTAGACAAAATGATGTGGTCAGATCAGGTAAAGAGTGCCACAGTTATGTTATTTAAAATAATTAAATAATTGTAACAATTATAATAAATTATTTTTAATTTAACTCTTTTATTTGTTGTTGCAGAGGACCCCCCTTTGCAACAGCATAGGAATTTGAGATCATCAAGAACAAAGAACAAAAAACTTGATGAGGGGGGAATTGATGATGGCACTAGTGCTCCTCTTAGAGCTTACATAGAAAAAAGAAATAGAAAGAAAATAAAGAAATGATTTTCATCTACATACCTTAATTGATAATGATTGAATTTTATGTCTCAATGAATTTAATTATGTGCTAATGTATGTTCATGAATTATGTTTTAATGTAGAATATTGATGAATGTTGCATGTTAACGAATCTAATGTGTTCATGAATGTTATCATGTGATATTGATTGAATGTTACATTTTATTAATGGTTGAAAGAAAAAATGAATGTTAGATGTTAACGGGGAATGTAGAGTGATGTTAGGGGGAGGTGGGTGGGGCCAAATGAGCTTCCACCTTCACATGGTTGGCCCTATTTAGTAGAAAATATTAAACTATTCTCAAAACAAAGTGAAGCTCAATAAGATTCTAAATATTTCTCTATTTTGTCCTATGTTTAGAATGTTGTCCTATGCATCTAAGGCTTCATGCTTTGAACTGTCATGAAGCTCTAAACTTGTAGCTTTTTTATTGCATCCTTGGATCTCAGCACTGTCTTGGGATTGTGTTATCACCAATGATACAACAGTTGACATTCATGAGAGAGATCTAATGCACAATCCCTGGATAGTAACATAATAAGATCTTCTGGCCTATTAGAAAAGATTCCTTATGGATCCATGGAAGAAATTTATCATGCTGAAATTCCCATAGTTTGGTTACCCAAAGATAGTTATAACTGAACATTCATGACAGGCATAAAAGGAATGTGAAAGAAGCTTTGGGATTGAATATTCCGTGTAAAGTAAATGCCTAAAAGGAATGCTTTGAACCTCAACAAGATCAACAGACATTTCATGACTATTCTAATAGTTATCCAAATATGTATGGGAGCTTTAGAAAACATTAAATAATGGATAGGATTGATGAAAAGCATCACAAGAAGGCAAAAAAATGAGGCTCTTTGAACAACATATAAAGCTACATGAGTTTGAATAGAAAATGATGCGGATGTAGAATAAAAGTCTCAAGATGCATTCTATATTTCCTGATTGGAATAACTTTTGTACTCCCAGTATTAAATGGTTTAGGATCTTTTAGAGTGTATTCTGAGATAAAATAGAGAAGTGTATTAGAGAAGGAAAATAATTACAATTTCCCAGGACATGAACTTTACAATCTTGTTTAGACATATGTCTACAATGATATACCCAAATGCCTTCAAGAGAACCCCCAAAAATGTCACTAAATAGTAGATGACCTACAACTTAGAAGCAAATGAGAATTACCAATTTCCCAAGAAACCTTATGCTGACATCATCCTAAAAATTGTTCATACAACTAAAAGCATGGATTTTATTTAGACTGCATACAACTGTAGAAAGAGGAAACACGTACTGCACAAAACTATAACAAGCCAGAATAGAAGACTCTATAGCTATTAAATGATGGACATATAGTTGGAGAAAGCAGACCATCAATAGGACTCTTCTTGTGAAAGTTAAACCATTTGTTCATAGTGGGTAATTTCATTCTTTATTCTTCTTATACTGACTTTCCATAGACTTGTAGAAAGGCAAGATAATTCCAATGAATTGGAAAACCAAGATAATAGACAGGTATATGAACTTTGATTTGGAAAATTTGATGTACATCTGGTTTTCCTGCCATGCCAATGCTGGAAAAAACAATGGTGGACTCACTCACATTTATTTCCTCTCCTAAGGGCAGTTGATACATAAGCACAATGAGCTTTGGCAGTTTTAATAAATTTGTCAATAAGGCCAAGAAAAGACTTTTGGAGTATATAGATGTCAAGTTAAAATTTAAAATTTATATGGTATGTATGCCCAATTCCGGGATGAGCAAGTATGAACAATAAAACTAAATTAAAAAAATGAATCTATGAATTTTTATGCAGTTTTATGCTCCATAAAGACTTTTTCATAAATGTGTTGAAGTTTTTGAATCCTTCTTACTTGTCATATCCCCCATCTTGAAACCTTAATTGCATCATTCCCTTTTAAAAGCAAGAGATGCAAAGCATCAAAGTTCCTACCATTAGTTTAGAATAGATAAAAGCAAAGATAAAGATAGAGTGGGAAGAAGAGGAAGAGAGGGGGAGAGGGAGACATATCCAAAATACAAGAAATTTGAAATGTTTGCAAACATGAAGAACTATAAAGTGTTTGGGTCATTGCAAAGCTGCCAACTAAGCAATTTATTAGAGAAAATTTTTGGTTAATGAAGCACATACAACTGAAAACCTCCAATACATTATTTGTAGATTCATAGAAGTTCCATGAATAATTACATTAGCACTAAAAAAATAAAAAATAGTCAAAAAATAGTCCTACAAAGAAGACATGAGAAGTGAGAAAATTGGCAAAATGGGAAATGGGAAATGTTATAGCATCAAGGAGGCATGCCAAGTGTTTGAGAAAAATAATCATCCAGGCTGTTGTGTCATGGATTAGTACAATTACAACACATTTTCAACATGGAAACATTGATTATGCATGTGAAATGTTATATGTAATCAGAAGAGAACATTGTTTCTTAGAATGCAATGCTTCTAGGATATGCACAACATTGGTTTGGGGAAGAGGATTTGAATTTGTTTCAGACAATGCAGAGGACAAAGATGCTACCAGATTGTATTACTTATGGGAGCCTTTTAAGTGCATTTACTACCTATGAAACTTTGGAGCACAAGTAAGTCAATGCTCATTTTATCAAATTGTCATTGAAATTGCCTCCTACTTTCTGTTAAATTGTCACTAAAGAAAAAAACAAAATAATTTGATTGGAAGGCACTAATTCACTGATGTTTGAAAAGATTTCTTCATGTGAGGCTTGCATCCTTATAGCTATATTAGAAACAACTGATTATGAATTAAAACAAGCAAATAGAAAATAGAGATGGTAGAATAAAACGTCTGGTAGTTGATAGGGATGATAAATTGCCTCAACTATGCATGATATAAAATAGTGTTGACTCAAAGTCAAAGATGACAAGTGTATTTTGATTCACTTTTTTCAGTGGAATGCCAGAATGCAAACTTGGACTCAATGACAGGGTGCTACTAGAAGCTCAAGGAAAAGCGTCAAAGGGTAAAGCAATTGATTTGGATGACATCAAGTTTCATCAGTATGCAATCAAGCTCATTTTCTTATTCAATTCCTTAAACTATCAATTTTATCTTATATTAAAGTGCTTGAAAATTCCTTTGATTTTGTACTTGGTCTTTTTTTTCCCTTGAAAAGGTATATGTTAATTTCTATTTCTTTTGTTAGGTGCATTCATCTTGCTTGTTTTAAAAATGATAGAACTATATCCTTCATACCTCCTGATGGGACTTTTGATCTTATGAACTATAGACTTAGCACACATGTTTGTTCATATATTCAAGAGAATGTAGTTGTTGTCAAATTTTTGAAGTTTTGTTATGAAGGATATCCTTCTAAAGTAGGTTTCATATCATATGTTTTTATTACTTTGCAGGTAAAGCCATTGATATTGGTTGAAGCTCAAGTAGAAAAGGATTCAAGAAGCTGGGTTGAACAGTAGGAAAGTTGGATTGAACAAATTGAAGATCGATTTTAACTATTAGATTTTGATAGGATTTGATTAAAAATTTCTTTAATGAAAAGATGCAAATCTATCCTTATTCAATTTATATACTCCACATTAAAAAAAAAATATGGATTCAATGTTTAATCTTTTGGATCCAACTATCTTCCCGTTCAAGCCTGTCCTAACTGGATTTGTATCCTTAGAATTCAACAAAGTTATGAATTGTATCCTCATTTTTTTTCTTCTAAATTTCACCATAGCTTCCTAGTAGGGTGTTTTATATAAGGTGTTTCTTGCAACTTTTACTTAAAAGAGCTATTATTGTTCATAGCTTTCCTAAACATTGTTTCTTGTTTATTTACTGAAGTTAGCTTGGGTTGTATCTCGATATGTTTTGTGTATTTATTTTAGTGAAAGTTGAAAAGGGCTAATATGAAATTACATTTAAAAAAAAGCACATGTAAGCAAACTTTCATGGAGCTCCCTAATCATTTGTTGTTATGAAATTTTTCTATTTCAAACTGTGATAATAAATTATAATATCTGAATTTTGTGTTATTTTGTCATTTTGTCTGTTTATGGTCTCAATGTTTCTTTTGAACACAAACTAGTTTCTTATTTCTGTTCTAAGGTGATAGGGAAAAAATTACTTCCCAAGCATGCCCCGCTAGATTCAGGGTGTTCATGAAATTCACAAAACGGATCTTTGTTGTTATGATTTAACTTCTAAAATGTGAAGTCAAAAGCTAAATAGTAAATTTTTAAAGTATGATCATGATAGTTTGATGGTTGGGCTTTGTTTTTGATAGGAAGAATGTAGAAAGGTCTGAAAAGAAGGGCAACAAAAATGGTTGGAACTTTCAAATAAATTTCATGATGCAATTAAGGTTTGTTCTATATCTGAATTTGATTTTCTGATATACAGATAAGACATCTACGCATTCTGATTGTTAGCACGATATTTATGTTTTATTTGCCCTAGGTTGATTGTGAAGTACAGGGCTACTATGCCAATAATTTCTATTGTCATCCCAAGATTGAAAACAAATCAATTGAGATGGGGCTTTACTGGTGCATTTCAGGTATGCTATACATATTAAAAAAGAAAGTTGTTATGTTTTTCTTCTACCTGAGTGACATGGATTAAAAATCAAAGTAGCTTTATTATTCTATGTAATTTTTTGTTCAAATCATTCAAGTAACGTTAATTAAATAAAGAATGATGAGATCAATATGAACATCTCAGAAAATTATGATGCTGCTTTACTGGCATTAATATGCAGAGATATTTTTGATTGAATTACATATATCGATGTATTCAATCTAATGCCACATCATTGCAATCTTTCTTCATAATATTTTTTTTCATTGAACCTTCCCAATTTTACTGGCTTTTACTTCCATGGTTTCACTACTTCTATATTTTTATAATCGGTTTCACTACATGATATTATAGTGCACAAAATATATATTGCACATTCCTAGTCCACCATAGCCAAAAAAGTGTGTGCATGTTCAAGAGATTGTTTCTATCATAGTTTATCTTTATAAGAAAGCTTCTGAAAAGAGAAATGTAAGGAATCAATTTTAGAAAAATTGTTAGTACTCAATGATTTAAGCAACATAAGTATGACATATTAAGGCCCGAGAAGGAGTGAGGCAAAGGGAGGAGACAAGGGAGGTGAAGCTTCCAGCTATGTCATTCTCAACTACCTCCAACATCAAACCAAATCAAGACTCTTAAACCCTACGTAACTTCATTTGGTCACATCTTATATTTGAGCAAGATGGTGTCTTATTGGTGCTCCTTCCATTATTTCATGATATATTATTATCAAGCCATCAAATCAGCTATAGGACAAAGATGATTCCTGAACAATCAAATTAGCAATACGATTGATCTGCATTGTATTTGGACACTTGGTTTGAGGTTCATCTCATCGATTCCCATTCATCACAGGATCTTTATCTGATTAGACCTTGATAGAAAACATTGAGATTTCCCAAGCCCCAAGCCCAAATCCTACTGGCTTCAATCTCCACATATCATAAAGCCTGTATATAGAGTTGAGCATCCTGTAGCTGGAAGCTTCACCTGCATTAGCTCTCGAATAGTGTGAGAATGCTCAGCTCTATATATAGGCTTTATGATATGTGGAGATTGAAGCCTGCATGATTTGGGCTTGAGGCTTGGGAAATCTCAATGTTTTCTATCGAGGTCTAATCAAATAAAGATCCTATGATGAATGGGAATCAATGAGATGAACCTCAAACCAAGTGTCCAAGTACAATGCAGATCGACCGTATTGCTAATTCGATTGTTTAGGAATCATCTTTTTCCTATAGCCGATTGGATGGCTTGATAATAATATATCATTAAATAATGAAAGGAGCACAAATAAGACACCATCCTTCTCAAATATAAGATGTGACCAAATGAAGTTACGCAAGGTTTAGGAGGTTTGATTTGGTTTGATGTAGCTGGAAGCTAGCAAATTTTTGTTTTGTTTTACTTTGTATCCTTCACAATTGCGATGCCATCCACAAGCATTGCGATAGGATTGCTGTAGTAGTGACACCCACTGCCGTCGCAATTGCCAGGGTGTCTGTCTCAATTATGATGTCATCCACAAGCATTGCAACGGGCTTGCTGTAGCGGTGATACCCAACTGCCAGGGTGTCTGTCGCAATTGTGATGTCATCCATAAGCATTGCGATGGGCTTGCTGTAGCGATGATACACAACTTTCGTCATAATTTCTAGGATGTCTGTCACAATTGCAATGTCATCCATAAGCATTTTGATGGACTTGCTATAACGATGACGCCCAACTACCATCGCAATTGCTAGGGTGTCTGTCACAATTGTGACATCATCCACAAGCATTGTGACGGGGTTGATGTCACAATAAAGTGGTTGTATAGTGACAGATATTTGTCATAATTGTGATGATAGAGGATAGACGTCATAATCTACAACTAAAAAACAACGACGTCTATTACTATCATAGTGGTGACACATTGGTGTCATAATTGTGACACATAGCCATCGCAAATCAATGCCAAATGTATTACTGCAAGGTAATGGGTCTCTAGTTGAAAATGTCTTTAGGATCTCCAACTTTGGGGGTGAACTTGATATTGCCCTTATTAATAATGTCCCCTAGAGACTAAGAGTAAAAGGATCCCAAATATACCTTATGAAGGTTGGGGCCAACACAGTCCCAAAATGCCTTGTAGAATTCACAAGGAAAATCATCACACCTAGGGGCCTTGTCATCTACCATGGAAAAGATGTCTTCCTAGAGGTATGCTAAAGAAAACATTTAATCACAAAAAAATTGTTCTTCAACATAAATCATATTGGGAACAAATACAATACAATTCTTGAAAGGTTGGTCCCTAGAAGTTGAACTTCCCTACATTGTGAACACTTTCTCATAGTGTTAGACAAAGGCTTAAAGAATATCAAGAAGGTTAGAAATAATAGTTTGGCCTTCCTTTATTTTTGTAATCCCTACTGAGGTATGATAATATATGAGAACTTGAAAGAGCTCTTTGGAGGTTTGATCTCCCACTTGAAGCTAATGAAGATGAGCCTTCATCTAGGATCCCTTGATGGCATAATTGTTTACAATTTGTTTCTATTTTCAAAGTAGAGCTAGGTGCAGTTGTAGATATGTGTCAAATAGATTCATGGCCAAGGCTTCACTAGTAGCACATATATTGTTGGTAGTGGCATCATAGGATCTTCAATGATATATGACAAGTTAGCTACCATAAATGTAAAGAAATTGTATCATGGAGGTGATGACATCACTTCACCATATTGAATTTAACCCACTTTATAGTGGTGTTTGGGACCTAAATTCCAAATCTAAAGAATGTGGCCTATAGTGGGATTATGGATCAGAAATTAAATTTAAAGGTAGAATTTTATTTGAGGACATTTCTGAGGTGTCTTTCATTCAATAGAAAATGAAATGGAAAAATGATTTGACAAGGTCACATCAATCAATGGAGTGATAGGTAAATCCCTAGCTTCAAAGAATGGAAAGAAAGATTGAGCTATAATCATGGTATGATTAAGCCTCTTAAAGGTCTATCATAGCCAACTCTAAAATTAGACCAAGTGTGTCAAACCCCACCATGACGAAAAAAATAAAAATTGGGATAAAAAGTCCTAATTTATTACATATATAGTAGTGGGTTGCTATCTCTCTAGCTATCCAAAAAATGGTTGAATTCCATCTTTATTTGTAGCCATCTCTACCATACTAAAATCTCCACACAACCAAGTGGTATGTGTAAAAGAGTCTACCAACTAATTCCATAAGTGGGATCTCTCCACAATATCATTAGGAGCATAGACATTGACAATCCCAAAAGAATGATTAATAAAAGACAATAAAATCCAAACCATCCATTGCATGGGATCATAACCATGACCAATAACACAAGAATATAAATGAGGGGAAATGAGAGTAGACAATTAATCTTAACCAACTTTGTGTTGAGAATACAAAATGATTCCCTCTAGCCAAATAGCTCGACATGCAACATTGAGAAAAAAACTAGAAATTTTGACCTCGTGGAGGCAAATCAAATCTAGGGACCAATCATGCATCTAACATCTCTAAAAAAATATTTTATCTAGAGGTTAGTGAGACCTCAAACATTCCACGATATAAAAATCATGATAAAAAGTATTCCATGCCATCCTCATCCCCAAGAGATGAGAAAATACTATGAAAAAACATAGAGAAGGTTTTGAAACTAGGAAGGGAGTCTTCTTCAGATTTTGAGTTTTCATATGTCATCTCACCATGCCTAGGAGGGTTGCAGGACCAATAGAGAGACTATGGGGAAAATTCTTGACGTAGGTTGTGGACTATAGACCCATGGAGGTTGAGAAACACCCACTAAAGCCTCTTTTCTTGACTAGTTAGGGTTTTAAATAGGAACTGATAGAGTGGAGAGAAACTGGGTAGTCACCTAGGTGAGAACCTCTAAAGTCAATTGAGAAGCTAAAGCAAAAGGTTTCTTTGAATCGAAAGCATTTTCCCATTCCAAACCACTTTGGTCCATTCATCTTTTTTCATAGGATCAACTGGTCAAGATGGAGCCTTCTATGGAAGAGACTTCATGCAAGGTATTACAAGAGGGTGGTCCTTAATCTTATGGTTTACGGAATGATACATATAGTAGGCATTGGAAAAGTTCAAATACAACACCTTCTGTGTGAAGGTGTGTCTACCCACTTAAATATCAAAATTTTTCTTGAGGTCACATAAAAGATCAACCTTAATATAGACTCCTTTTGGGGGTTGAGCATTAAAACATGGTCTAGTTCTTGAAAAAACATCTTTCTAAGGGATTGAGAAATGACATGCATAAATGACCAACAAGGCAAGGGAAGATCATGGAGCTCAACCCAAATAGAGACCCTAAGCTTTTTGTTGTCTAAGACTAAAATGTCTCAAAACCAACACTAAAAAACCATAAGGGAGGATTAAATAGACCATAGACCATGGATCCAAGGATTACCTCAACATGGGAAGGGTTAAAATAATTTATAAAAAAAACCCTTGGTGAGGTTTTGAATACCATGAAGTCAAACACCATGAGGAGTCTAGGCCTTAGGCTACCCATTATTTTAAGAATTCTTTCAAGAGGAGTTCTTCTAATTTTTTAAAACCAATCACAAGAACTATCAAAATCCTGAGCATCAAGCACAACAACAGGGGAGGACATACCAAATAGAACACTTTTAGGATGAATTTGTGAGGAAGTTTGTTTGGAAGATGTGCCATGAGCATATATCATAATAACTCTAGCACCAACATTAACTATTGGGATAAAGTTCTTCAGAGCCATGAATAAATACCCAATGGATCTTGTAATAAATACAGTATGATACACAGATACACAAAATTGCTTCAAAAGACCACTATAAAAACCAAAGCCCTAGAAGAGTGCATACCCACCTGCTATCCATCTACACGTATTTCATGCATCCATTTTTAAAGGAAATATGTATTAACTATAACATCATAGAAGATTAATTAGTATAAGTCATAGATCCATACATTTATAAAAGGAATCACTAGTTTAACGTAAACATCCAACAACAATTTAAGAAACATATGATAAGCTTTGTGCATATGAGAAATTTCTACATTTCTTTATGAGGGTATATTCATTTACCAAGTGAATCTAGAATTTAACTTTTCTTTCATGCAATTTAATTACACTTTCAATGTCGATTCCTAATAATAAAAAATGAACTAAGAAAACTCCCTTTTCCACAATTTTTTCCCCATTTTTTGTGTGTACAAGAACAAGTGACACAACTATCATAACTAATCCCAATAGTTTAAGATCTTATAGAGAAACTATTAACATTTTAGGAAAAATCATAGGGAGCACAATGAAGATATACTAACTATTCCAGAGTATAAAATATCTAATTTTTTATATACCATGCAATAAATTCTTAAATTTAGATCATAATTTAGTACAACTTTTTAGTTTTCATTCCAAGTTGCCTACTACTTTGTGTCCATTTTTACCTCCCAAAACTAGTTACAATTTATTATTAAGCTTTCTATTCTACACTATCATATCAAATCCCTACAAATCTAATCATTTTCTAATATATCATTGATAGTGAAGGGCCATTGAATCACTCAATGCTTAAGTCCTCCTTGAGTCTATTGGGTCATATTCCTTTTTATTGTACATTAGGAAATTGGATCTCTCCATTGCTTCCTTTTTCCTATTGTATACCATGTAATGATGGTGAGAAAATAATCATGGATATAGATATGTGAGTAAATCACCTTATTCAATATTTACAAACAAATATACCATATATTTATTGTGTATCATTATATCATCTACATAAATTATCAATGTCTTACACATGCAAAAAAAGGTTACCAACTTAACATATGAAAGTCAACACCTGTAATTCAAGAACATGTTTAAAACACACAAGCTAAACTAAATTATTCACTATCTTTAGAAAATAAAATAAAGATTCATTTTTGTATAAAGTGTAAACATTAAAATCTCCCCCATCCCTCCCTATTGGATCAAAGAATTTCCCAAGAGTGGAACCTTCAATTAGGATTTGACAAATTTTATAACTCAAAAAGGTTGGCTAGAGCTATAGTCAAGTGGGAGCCTCCCCCTCAGTGTTATATCAAACTAAACTTTGATGGTATTGCCAAAGCTAATGGAAAAGCTAGTGGAGGGATTCTAAGGAATCACTATGGCCATCTCAAAGTTGCCTATGTTTGTCCTCTAAGGGAACATATAATCAACCAAGCTGAGGGAATAACCCTATTATGGGGGCTAAAAATTATTTTTTCTATGAGTATCACAAGGTTAGAAATAAAAAATGAGTCCAAAATTATTGTGGATGTTATCCAAAATAGGACTAAAGTAGGTTAGAAAGTGAGCCCTATTCTCCTTGATGCCACCACCATCCTTTATCAGTTCCACAACCATAGAATCAACCATATCTAGACTCTAAAGTTATGATTGGTTTGCAACTAGAAGGTTTGAGATGTTGATCAATTGCCAGAGGATACTTGTAGCCGTCTAAGACTAAAGGAAAATGTCACCAATAATGTTAGTCATGAGTAACATCAATAATTTGAGTGCCAAGGCCCTAGACATGATTTCCTTAATCATGAGAATAGAACCCCTAATATTTTTTTGATGTCAATGATTACCAACAATATGTGGATGCTTTTTTTGACTACTATCATTTTGAGAGCCAAATTGGCTTCTTCAAATTTAAATTGGTAAGAGAAAATGATGACAAATTATATGTCCTTTTGGAACTGTAAAAGAAATTATTATTTTAACAACATTCTCAAGGGGAAAATTTATGAGAAGGATGATTATCTTACCAAAATCATCCCAAATTTCCATGTGTGCAAGCTTCCAACTCATGCTATGAGGTGAAACTTTAATAATGGTTATAATTATGATAGAAGATGGGTTTGCGGTAACTGCAAGTTTATGAAAAGATATTTGGATTTTCAACCGAGTTTTAAGAAGGGTCTTATCATTTTTTCCTATAGTATTCTTCTCCTTCTATTTAGTCTACATTTTTTCACCATGGGTGGAGACAAAATAAAAATTGAGCCTAGAAAAAATTAATGAAACTTTCAAAATGAGCTCTAAAGTGATGTATGTGAAGAAAGAGGAATTTTTCCCTTGATAGAGAGTATGTTTGGTGGCTATGATGAGGTTTTGTTGAAGCAATGTGTTTCCTCTTGGAATGAATAGAGGGTTAATGTGGATGGAATCTCCTTCAATATCAATGAGGACATCATAGCTAAGGCTACTAACCTGTCTATAGAGGGTCAAAAGTAGAAGAAAATAATTAAAACCTCTGACTATGAAGGCCTCAACCAGTTCTTTAGAGCTCTAAATGAGGAACTTGTTAAGAAACATGGTTTTTATATTAGGGAGGACCTTCTTGACATTTGGCCTCAATTTTTTCATATCATCATGTAGTACTTTACATTGGAAAGTAAGTTTGGTCTCTTCTAATTATATCACCATCCCTTTCTTAACCATCTCAATAATAGGGACCTCATCTCCATTCTATTTTTTTATCATCTTGCATCACATTTAAATTAATGTTGAGGCCATTAAAAAAATAAAGGAGAATTTAATTTTACATTAGGGCCTTATTTATATGTTTTATAAATTTTAACTAGCCTGATACTCTCCTACCAATGTTTCTTTCTAAATTATTAAGGAAGCTACTCTATCTAGTTTGACCCAAGATGTGAGTCCCCTTAAAGTTGGGACTAGTAGATAGGCATGTATCACAAAACCCCCCTAAAAATGAGGTTATGTCTCCACCTAATTCCAAAGACACTAAGAAACAATTTGATAACTCTAGGGCTCTAAATAAAGCAAAAAAAGGTTTACACTCTTGATTTAGAGGATTACATTGAAAATCCTATAGCCTATAGGTCCAACATGATTACTAAGGAAATATTTAAAAAATCTCTAAAGGGGAATGATTCCACTTAGTTAGATGGCTTTGTTGCCAAAACTATTGATGAGTCCTCTTCACACTCATCTAACTAGAAAAAAGAGCTCCCCTGTCCTAAAGGCCTCGATTTCAGCTTGTAATCCCTAGCCTTGAGACCTTTCCCCAATTCCCTCCCCACACAATTTTTTGTTCATGAGGCTTAAAATATAGACATTACTTTGCCAAAATCTAGTGGCATGATGGAAAATTTTAAAAACTAGCTTTCAATTTTGGAGGTTATTGTGAAAGAACTGAAGAAGGAGGTTGAACACATCAATAGGCACATTCAATAATCAAAAAAATTAGTCATCAGGGTGATGCATGATTTATCTATCACCTTGTGCATGATGCAAGAGAGGATTATGGGCATGAAATCCAAAGTTAATGAGGACTAAAAGGATCTATTTGAATTTCTCAAGGAGGGATGGGTCTTTACTCTCTTGTCTAAGTGATTAGGAGGGGAAGCTAAAAACTAATGGTTATGGGGGGTTTGTATTATTTTATATATAGTTTATGATATCCCTAGGTGAATTAATACATGTTTCAAAAATACTAGTACCCTTATTAGCCCTACATGGCTCATGGGTTACTTTAACTTTCAATTTATACAGGCTTATACTATTACTTTTAATTTTAGCTTGAATCACTCTAGTTCACGTTATAGTTTTTGTAGAGGAATTATGTGGTTTCTCTATTATTTTGTGAATGTCATACCTTAAATTAATGTATTTTTAATGCATTAATTCTATTTGTACCAAGGGCCAACACCCTCTTACTACATTTCTATTAAAAAACATAAAAACATCTCATAAAGTTATGTAGAGATTTCCCTCTATAAGGATACCCCTTTACAATGAGAAAGTCTTGTTTTGTAGGATTTATTTGATACCTAACTTGTAACCTATTAGATTAACTACTTACATAGCCCCTTAGATTGACCAACTAGGATAATTATCTAGGGAAGTTGCTTGAGATAGTTACTTTGAATAACTACTCAGGAAAACACTTAGAGTAACTACCCACTTTATGATAAGTTGTGATAATCCTAAATTTTACATTGATAAAGACTAAAAGGTAACTTCAATTACAAAAAATGACTTAAATCACCTTTCCTTATTGATAATGGAACTCATTACATAAAAAGGAAGACACGATACTAGTTTTTATGATGTTGATCTTAGATTGGTTTTGACAATTGAGTGTCAACACACTTAAGAAATTTTCTAAGTTGATGCCAAGTATAATATAGATGACGAGTTACAATATGTGTTGAGTCATTCAAATTTTGAGAAGATAGATAGTGCTGAGAAAGTTCCAACTTTCAAGTGACTAATAGATGTTGAGCCAGTATATGTGCTGAGTAAATTATAGGTACTGAGCAAGACAAAATTTCTATATGTGTCGAGCATCAGTAGTCAGTAAGTTTCGAGTAGCATAGAATCAACATAAGAGTTTGTGCCCTCACAAACTAAGATGTAAACTATTTTTGAGCTGACATATGATAAATCTGGAAGGATTAAAAGATAAGATCAAATCTATTTGATTACCTATGAAATCAACATGCAACCAATTAGAAAAATGGAAATATTTGAGTAGGAAAGATGGATGAATCTCAATCATAGATTCATACCTAACCCTATGTCATGATACCTTTTTAACGAGGTCAAAACCTCATAATTTAGTAATGTATGAGAGAATATGCGAGAAGAGAATTAAAGAGAAAAATCACAGAGTGAAAGAGAGTGAAGAACAAAAGGGTGAAGAGTACACTCAAGGTGACTTCAAAAAATAGAGGAATTGCCAGATCAATGAACAACAGAACAAAGTATTAGCACTTCGTACAGAATCATATCAGATCAAAGAGGATCAAATTAGAATGGACTAAACATCAATCTGAAATAAGAAATTGAAGATTGTAAGTTATCAGGTCAACACATTCTACTATACTATCTAGCCATTGTATTAGGAGAATGAAAATCCTATGAAGATAGGTTGGTTTAATAGCCATTTCATAAATCCTTTAATAGGGTGACATTCCAAGTGATTTTTTTGTAAATCTTTTAGACATGTACACTTTTAATAGAGTGTTGGAGCCTTTAATAAGGTAGGCCTCTCACAGGGTAAACCATTGCTGATGGTCAAACTTTGTAACCTTGACAAGTTACATATTGCTATAGTGATAATTTGTGGGTGTCATCCCCACCCCAATTTTACCTTATCATTTTGGAGGGTTTCTAGGTGATCAAATATTGTGTCATCAATTTGCATGCATGTCTTTATTTTCATGTTACTTAGAAATGTTACATGCATGCATTTATTTCAGTTAAAAGTTGTATAGCTTAAAGTTTGGTACTTCTAATTCTGCCCCCCCCCCCCAAGAAGTATTCTTCCTACTTGTGAATTCTAACAATTGGTATCATAGCCTAGTTCTTACAAGGAGAAGCCTTATAGATTGAAGAAAATATCTAGAAATGGAAGTCTAAAAGCTTGGGAAGATTATAGAAAATCAAGAGATTGAAATGCATCTCATTCTACATTCTCTGGAAGAAGCTAGGGAAGAATTGAGGAAATCCCTAAAGAGAGGAAAAGAAATCATCATAGCTAAGAATGATACATGGTACAAGGAGATTGACATCACAAAAGTATTTGCCAATGGAGATTCTAAGGAGTTTGATGTAGCAATTGTAGACCTAATGGAGAATAACAGAGCTGAAGTAGAAGAGATCAGAACTCTCAAGATTGAACAAGAATCACAAGCCATGATGCTTTGTGAAGTGATTGAGCAGAAGAAGAAACCATTGAAGATAAATCTATGATAGAAGATGACAAGAGAAATATTGCCAAAAAACTAGAGGAAAAGTCAAATGAGCTTGCAAGAGTTTCCAACATGCAACTAGACACCCTAAGCCAAATGATGAATGCCCATCATGAGCTAAATGTCAAGGACATTGAGATCTCCACATTGAAGATGCAGAATGAACAACTAAAAAATGACTTAAGAAGAGAAAAAAAAAAGTTGTAGAAAGCCTCAATAAACCTAATGAAGCCATTAAGTAATTTGAACAGCTACTAAAATCACCAAGATCAAGTAATGATACTTTAGGACTAGGATACAACAACACTAAATAAGGAGAGTCATCTAAGACTGCAGAAGAAAGAAGTGACAAAGGTAAGAAAAAAAAACCCACTTGTCATTTTTGTGGTAAAAAAGGACATACCTCTAATGTGCATAGGAGAAAGAATGCTAATCAACATTACAAACCTAAAAACATGGTTCACTATCCCAAGTGCAACAAGAAAGGTCATCAGGCACATGACTATAGGACTAGAACCATCAGGACACCAAGATTTGAAGGTCACTACTACAATTGCAAGGAGTATGGACATAGAGCCTTTGAATGTAGGTCCAAGCCTATGTGGACACCGAATACACCAGAAAAGACAAATAGTCATGGACATCACTACAATTGGGACTAAAACACTAGGTAGAGCTATCACCACTGTTAGGAATATGGATACATTCCTGAGCATTGCACAAGAACACACTTTAGTGGAAACTACAATAGGTGGTTGAGTCAATCTACTTGTTTCTGCTATCTAAAGATAGGACACATCAGCAAGTATTTCCCAACAAGATCAAAGGCACCCAACTCTGAGTACAGAAAGAGAAAAGGAGAGTTGATGTTGGACACATCAGAGGAGAGATGAATAAGATATGGAATAAAAGAGATGGAAGTAGCACATCCAATGGAGGGATCACTTCACCTAATAGGTCAAGTGGTGTCATTTCATCCAACTAAGCAAAAGAAGGTATGAGGAACTAATACACAATGTTTTATCATACATCAGTTCTGAGATAATTTAGTACTACAAAGGATATAAATAGCATGAATAAAGACACAAGTTTATCCTCAAAAGCTTTCATATTGTTACCAAAAGTTACATTCAATTGCTAAGTGAAATCATAGTATATGTCGAGTTGTTGGACAGAACTAGTGGAAGCCAAGTGATTAGTTGCTGCCGAGTAAAACTATGCTAGTTGATGCTGAGTAAGGGTAAATCCTTCAACTACTGAGTAAAAAGGAAAATTGCATTGATGTTGAGAAATGCAAGAAAATGCATACAAGTTGAGTGGATAGTTATATGAGCACTAAGCATTTAATTATAGGTATTAAAGAATATTTGTTTGATTTTTCAACCATTTTTCATCATTTAAATGCACAACAAATAATGAGCAGAGTGAAGAAGTGATTTCAAGAAAAGGAAAAATATTCAAACAAATTTGAGCTGAGATTCAGAGCAATTTCATCGATGTAAAGGTATTTATTCAAGCATTGAGCTACATAGTGTTTGAATTCATTAAACACTATTTTGTGAAAATGGCATCTAGCTCTAAAAACCCCAAGGATAAGGAGCCATTTGAATTTTAACTGGTTAGTAGGGATCTAAGACAACTAGAATTCAAACCAATCCTTGAGGTAGCCTACAAGAATGATCCAACTGATGCCCTATCTATCATTCTCCCTAAAGTAGTCATGGTTCAAGACATTCAAAAATGCTATAATTGAAAAGCAGGTGGGATAGGAGACATGGAGATTAGGGAAGCATATAATAAACTATGTGACAACAAAGAGTTGAAGGAAGAATAAAACATAGTTGAGAAAAAGGGACTTACTCGTACCCTAGACTTTCCTACAGTCTTTAAATAGAATGGATCAAACTTGTTCTAAATAGAATTCATGATAGTTTCTTATGGTTAGAAGGAGGACCAATAAAGATAACCAAAATAATCATTCACCGAATCACAGGGTATCCAACCCTAGATCAGCCTAAGACCTTAAGAAGTTACTCAAAGGAGGTCATTGAAAAGAATAGTAGTGCTCAATGGAATAAGAGGAGTATGAAAATTGAAATAATTAAGGACCCTCTCATAGAATTTTTGGTCAGAGTTATCTCTCACAAATTCTATCAATCAAGCAGATTGAACAGTGTGCCCTACATTATAGTTGATGTAGGATATAAGATTGTGAAGAAGGATCATACATATGACCTAGCTGAGCTACAACTGCAACAAATCATGGAGAACTTGGGAGCCATAAGAAGATCCAAGAGTGTCCAATGCCAATTTGGATCAATTTGGATATGTATATTCTTTTATGTTCAGAATGAATTCCCTTCCTTTGGCAAGATAGGTTGGAAAATGAATAGATCAATTGCTGTACAGATCAATGAATACATAGAGCAGATGGGGGAAAATTTTGAAACATTTTTGACAAGCTATTTTGAAGACTTTAAGAAATCTATGAAATAGAAACTTAGGATACCTATTTCCTTAGTTGAGTAGCACATCAATGACATATGTTTCCTAGTTAACATTGAGTATACATATATTCAAGCTATAGTGCCAAGGGTTAGATGGCTAAGGCCACTTGGCTATGAAATCAATAATGATGAAGCTTCAGTAGCGATAACAACTTTACTTGTAGAGGAAGTAGATAAAAGTGTTCAACCCTTTGGCACTTATGATGTTGCCAGATCTAAGGTGGAGATGGAATTGAAGATAGCGTCAATTTTGAAAAAGAAAGATAGAATGGTGAAGAAGCTAAAGGTTAGATTTGGTGAAGACACAGAAGAAGGTGAGGAGGATGATGAAGAGATAGAAGGTGTCGAGGAAGAAGAGTAAGCTAAGCAAGAACCTACCAAGCTAAAGAAAAAGAAGAGAAAAGCTCAAAAATAGCTGACAACTTAGCCCAAAGGCAAGAGGATAGCCAAGATAAGCCTAGAAAAGCCTACTACAAGGGCAAGTACAAGAGCTACATAAAAGAAGGCTAAGGAGCAAGGAAACAAGAAAGCTACCAAGCAGGAAGGTCCAACCAAAAATAGGTTGAGAAGAAAGTATGTTGTGCCTCCTAAATCAGATGAGGAAAGGACTGAATCTGATGATATTGGTCAATTTAGAGTGGTAAGTCACACCACCAAGTCTGAGTTAGAAAATATATGTGATAACATTAGAGATAATGCAAACTTATTTGGCTTAAAAGTATTGATTTTAATAAGTTGACTAGAGAAGAAAATAACATAGTTGAAGAATTAGTCTACACTATGATGGCCAAGTTCAAGAACACTCCACTTGAACTTGACAATTCAATGCCTAAGGAGTTATATCCTATTGTAGAAAATAAATGACATTTTTGTCTTAATATGGAAAAAGAAATAAGAGTCAACATTGGCTTTAGTAATGCTTGAACTCACAAAAGGGAAAATTAGCAAGGCAAATAAGAAGCATGGGAGAAAATTTACACCCAAATATAGAGCATTTAGTATACTTTAGAATAAAATTGAAGATGTTGTCAAAAAGTCCACTCAAATGTGGAAATTAATTTATGGCCTGAAAACTATCAAAGAAGGAGAGGTAGATCCCTTTGAGGGAAGAAAAAATGGAGAAGAAGAGGACAATGATAAGGAAGAAGAAGGTGAAAAAGAAAAGGCAAATGATACAGTGGAGAAGGAAACACAAAGGATGATATGGCAATTGTTGAAGTGCAACAAACAAAATAGAGTGTGCAAGACACACAATTCCCACCTCCAAGTCCTCCACATGTTACCTCTAGACCTATAAATACAATAACCATACAAGATGTTCCTAAAAAATTCTAGTCAGAACATAAATCCACTAACTACAAAGGATCTTAAAAGGATCCTTCACTAGATTACACTACAAGCACAATTATGTACAAATCTAGTCTTGGTGAGTGTGGAAGAATTACAAAAGGCTATAGCTAAAATCACAAGGGATAAGGTGAATCCACAAGAACCACCTTCTCACATCCCTACATCTACAAGTGGACAACCAATAGTGAAAATAGCAGTAGACACATCTACAAAGGTTGACTCCATAGTTCAAGTCTTGATGATTGAACAAAAGACATGGAGTACAGAGGAGAAAAAGTGTACAAGGGAGAAAATAGGACAAATAGATACATATGTCTCTACAATGCAAGTATAAGGTACAGCCCCATAGATCATAGTAATTGATAAAGAAAGATCTAAAGAGGACAAGGAAAGTCCTGAGGAGGAGTAAGAGGCAATACAAACACTGGTAAATTTTCCTATAATAGGGGCTCCAACAATCCTTCAGAAGTTGAACACTATTGCAATGCCACTAAAAATATCTACATCAAGCTTGAGCTTAACAAGAATAGCAAGGGTACTTCACTATGGAGACCCTACATTAGATGAGGACATAGTCATTCCCAAGTATGACTATGAAACTATGAACATTGATCAAATCAATGAAGTGCAAGAGGCACTAGAGAGGAAAAAGAAGCAAGAGATACTTAGGAATGAGTACAAATAGAGTCAAGCATTGATTGAAATAAAGGACATCTTTCTAGATGCCTTCAACTTGCAAAAACCTGATGAAACTAAGCCCATTATGGAGCAACTATCCAATATAGTGGACTAGGTGCAAAATAAAGACCTTGATACAAATGTCAAACTACTAAAATGGTTAGAAAGGAAATTTTAGACCAAGGTAAATGAGAAAATCTTTACTAAAATCACACTTTCACAAGTTGAGTTGGCAAAGAAAATTGAAAAGGTAAAGGTAGTACTTGAGAACATATTCTCATTGTACTCAAAATTGTGTGACCCATCAATTTTCACACAAGAAACTAGCCAACAAACAATGAGCTTGGAGAGGAATTTCAAGATATCAAGCATGCAACTACCCAAAGATTCAGCTCAAAGTGAGAAGCATTTTAACACTACACTTCACACTCAAAAGGAATTAGCTGTGTTAATAGTAGATAAGGAAAATACAAAGGCCAAATTAATCTAGATACAATCTACCATAACCCCACACATGGAAGTTTTGTAGAAAGAACTAGCCTATGATGAAAATGTATTAAAGAAAGACGCTAATCTTTCTACATTAGAAGGCCTACTTCACCTTGCAGTAGAGTTAGCCATCCAGATAAAATCACGAGAAATTGCACTGGATGCTACTTTAAGGATAGTAATGGAGGTAAATAAATACTTTTTGGAAAAATATTTAGTTAATGTATAGACTCCTTTGGCATAACTATCAAAAAGGGGGAGATATATTTTGGGGAAATAAATTTTGAGGGGGAGAAATAGAAAAGCCAAAAGGAAACTATAACTACAAGGGAAGATATGTGAAAGAGGGAGTTAGTATAGAGTTGATAAGAGAAAGAATGATAAGGAAAGGCATATTAGAATTAGCATGAGACAAATCCATCATGAGAATTTTTGGATATAGGAAAGGCACATCAACTCAGGGGGAGTTACAAATTTTGAGGTATAAAATTTTTCACAAAAATACAATTTTGAAGTTCTGTATATATGCTAAACAAAATGTATATTATACTCGAAGAAATTAAATTCATCATGTATAGTTAAGTGTTTTTGACACTCACGTCAAAAGGGGAGATTGTTGATCTTAGATTGGTTTTGACAATTGTGTGTCAACACACTTAAGAAATTTTCTAAGTTGATGCTAAGTATAATATAGATATTGAGTTACAATATGTGCTGATTCATTTAGATTTTGAGTAGATAAACAATGTCGAGCAAGTTCCAACTACTGAGTGACTAATAGATACCAAGCCAGTATATGTGCTGAGTAAACTATAGGTGCTGAGTAAGACAAAATTTATATATGTGCCGAGCATCAATAATTAGTAAGTGTTGAGTAACACAGAATCAACGTAAGAGTTTGTGCTGTCACAAACTAAGATGTAAACCATTTTTGAGCTAACATATGATAAATCTTGAAGGATTAAAAGATAAGATTGAATCTATTTGATTCCCTATGAAATTAACATGCAACCAATCAGAAAAATGGAAAGAATTGAGCAAGAAAGATGGATGAATCTCAATCATAGATTCATACCTAACCCTAAGTCATGAAAACTTTTTGAGGAGGTTGAAACCTCATAATTTGGTAATGCATGAGAGAATATGTGAGAAGAGAATTGAAGAGAGGAATCACAGAGTGAAAGAGAGTGAAGAACAAAAGGGTGAAGAGTACATTCAAGGTGACTTAGAAAAATAGAGGAATTGCTAGATTAGTGAACAAAAAAATAGAATATTATCACTTCGTATAGAATTATATCAGATCAAAGAGGATCAGATCAAAATGGACTGAACATTGATCTAAAATCATCAATTGAAGATTGTAAGTTATCAGGTTAATACATCCTACTATACTTTCTAGCCACTATATTAGGAGAATGAAAATTATATTAAGATAGGTTGGTTTAATAGCCATTTTGTAAATCCTTTAATAGGGTGACATTCCAAGTGAATGTTTTGTAAATCCTTTAGATAGGTACACTTTAAAAAAAGTGTTGGAGCCTTTAAAAGGGTAGGCCTCTCATAAGATAGACCATTGTTGATGGTTAAACTTTGTAACCTTGACAAGTTACATATTGCTATAGTGATAAGTTGTGGGTGTCATCCCCACCCCAGTTTTACCTTCTCATTTTGGAGGGTTTCTAGGTGATCAAATATTGTGTCATCAATTTTCATGTATGTCTTTACTTTCATGTTAATTAGAAATGTTACATGCATGTATTGAGTTCACTTAAAAGTTTTATAGCTTAAAGTTTGGTACTTTTGATTTACACACCCCCCCCCAAGAAGTATTCTTCTTACTTATAAATTGTAGCATTTTGAGATATGTTTTTATCTACATTTATTTCTTCTCTGGCACTTTGTAAAAATGTTCCTAACATTGAGTATTTTTTAATCTTGTTTTCTTTGTTATGTGAGTAGAAATTTACTATCATGTTGAGAAATTTATTCAACAACTACACGTGTCTTTTCTGATTCCCTACGCTCCAATTTTTCTTTCTTTCTTTGCCTCTCCACTGAAAAAAAAAAAAAAAGAATCTCATCATAAGATATCATGGATCCATTAGGTGACAATAAAGGATTGTGAAGAATTTTCACATTACATGAATACTAAACATAGATCATTGAACAAGATAACTAATTCATTCAATTTTTATTCTCCAATATCTTCAAGGTGGAATCAATAACTAATATATGTATTATCAAACAATAATCTACAACAAAGTCATTTTCCTTAAAACCCATGCAATTAAGTCTTTATCAAAATCTATGAATGAATTTCCATTACCTTTTCAAGTGAAGTTTTAATCTCGTCATCATTTAATTTTTTACTTCTACTATTATTTAGCATATTATTAGATAATGTAGAGATAAATTATATGATTGAGATTTGTGCATATTATTTTTTGAAGAATTTTTGGAAAAAGAAGGGTAAAAATTTATTAAGACAGAATGGATTACAACAAGGAGAGCTCAAAAAGGAGCTCTATCCTAAGCAACAAGTTCATCAAATTCTTGTAGTAGCTTAGAGGGAAGTTGCCTCCTATCCATAATATTCCAGCCCAGAGCATGACCAAAAGCCCATTTGGCCAAATAATCAGCAACTTTATTCCATTCACGAGGAATGTAAGTAAACCTAATGAACTCAAGAGAGGTACACAAGAGAAGAGTCTGATTAACAATAGTGGCCAGCTGCCAACTAACATCCTAAAGCTCTTGTGAGGAAAGCAAGTTCATCACCACTTGGGAATTAGACTCATAGATAACCTTGTGCCATTCCTGCAAACAACACTATTCCATAGCAGATAAAATGTCTTGAGTCTCCATGAGATTGTTAGTGTAGTCACCCTTGTGCACTAAGAAAAAGAATTTAACTTCACTAGAACTACAACAAGCCACTCTCCCAATACTAGCAAGTCTAAGATTCCCTCGAGAAGAACCATTAGTATAATTTTTCAAAACTCCATGAGGAGGATTCTAATACCCCTCCTAATTCAGCCATTCTTTCCTTTGTTTATGAGGCTTCTTGGGCACTCTTTGATACCATTGAGATACAACCCCATCCTAAAGATGAAAACTGAGGCAATTGCATATAGCAAGATCAACCGGATCCATACCCCCATCTAGTGGGCACTTCACCTGGATAGTTTCCTAAAGAGAATGTGAGATCTTCCACCAAAGATACATGAGACCAATCTGAACATCTTGGAATATGTGAGGATTCCTCTCCAACTAGATATGCCATTTAATCATTTTTAAATAGACTAAATTTTAGAATAACTAATTACATAAAGCACATATATTTCATACATTTTCTAATATATGGGCTCTATAATAGATGTAGGTACACAATCAACTTTTCTTTTACATATTTGTAGGTACACAATCAACTTTTCTTTTACATATTCTCTTAAATCAAACCATTGCTATTATATGAAAATGTCACTAGGTATATCATATAGTCATGGAATTCAATGAGAAGATACATCTTTGTGACATTTTTTTAATTATTCATTATTTTTTAATTTCAATTCCTTGTGTTTAATGGATGTCAATATTATAGTGTTATGCTTCCATTTTTTTACAACCATAAAATATGTTGGAATATTCTTTCTATGCAAATTATAATTTTGTGGAAGTCTTTAAAACCCTTTGAACAAAATTTCTACATGGATTAATTTTCAATTGTTGTGCTCCATTAGAGAACATATTATTGGGGTATTTCACAAAAAAATATAGGTATGTTGGTCATGATTTCATATTTTTTAATGCATTTCCAGTTATAAAGCATGACAAACACCCTTCAATGTGATTTGATGGATATTTGTTTGCAAGATTCCATTTTACATGAGTCATGTAAAAGGAGCAGATATGATGCAATAAATTCATAAAATATGGCTTCACTTCTACAATTGTTCAAAATTATTTGAACGATTTCCATAAACATATTTACACAATCATCAAATTCTATGATTAAATATCTCTTTAAGGCATTGTTAGAAAATAATAAATTTGTGTGATATATTATTCTATATTTTGCATGCATTTTCATCAGATAATTTCTAATTATAATATTTTAAATAAAGTTCTCCAAACTTCTCTCATTGACATGTGTGGAGGATGCTAAAATGGCTGGTAGAATTTATTTTTACGCTTTCTAGATGCATTTTCTTGGAAGTTTAGAAAGTTGTTCAACAAATTAGTTTTTTGCATTTCATCTAATCATGGTACGTAGTGAGACCATATTTGTTTCAATTATATTGCTAATAATTTGTATATTCTTTGTACTCATCCACAATCTTTTTACATGTTGATCGAGATTTATCTCGGATATTCTATCAAATAATTCAAGTATCTTTACTATGAGACCACATTTTATATGCTTTCTCAAGAAAGAATGTAGATTATAGTTTGATTGACAGGTGTAAAATTTTCTAAGGCCACCATCTTGAATGAACAATAAGGATATTTGATAGATAATTTGATTTCATATATGGTAGTTATATCTATTTGAGAGTTATTAAAGACTTCTCAACAAATCAGATTTTTATACATCTTTTAATCATTTCTTTTTCCAAATAAAAATATTTTTTTTAATATTATTTCTAAATAATTTTTATTCCTCATATATGCCTCTGTATGCCACAAAAGAAGAGGAGTAGATATTGGCTTTACACCAACAAAATGCATTTGCTTGGATAGTTTTTGTAGGCTTCTCAACAAATCCATTTTCCATAAATCTTGTAATCACTTTATTCATCCTTTGAGATGTCATTTATTTGAGATATTATAACAAGATAAATAGGAGCATTCCATGTATTTCATAATAATTGCAAATAGAATTCTTGAAAAAAAAACTTCTTTAATATTTAACATATGGTGCAAAAGGTTGTTGAATATATAATCATGTCTGCTAATTATATTCCTTTGAAAGTTCTTAAAACCATTTCAAAAAATCATTTATTCATACCCAAAAATTGTTGATATGAAATATTTTTAGCATATGTAGGTGCCTACAACTACAAATTTTGATAAAGTTTGTATTGTTTTGAAGTATGTCCATAAACTATTCCAAACCCTCCTCTACCCTGTGTGAACATAGATGATGTGTTTTCTTAGTATCACAGGTAGTTATAATAACTATGAATTAGCCTATTGCAATTATTACCAAACTATATGAAGTAATGGACAAGTATAAACCTGCTCATTTTTTGTTGTTGTCAAATTATTTCTAGAGCTGCCAAATTTGATGAAGTTTTTGGAATATTTGATATGTTGATAAGTTTATCATAACTATCATATGCATACTTTGAAAAGTTGTGGAACCTAAGAAAAATAATGATCTACATCCACTAAAAATTTTCTTAGTTCACTATTTACTTTTTATTATACTTAAAGAAAAGCCTCCAACTTAGGCTTTTATTTATCAATATTGCCTTCATTAAGTTTCACAACTTTTAGAAATCACAGGAAAGTGAACAATAAGAAGTAGTTTTTGTAGGTGAGAACCTATCTACAACTTTGGACACTTGAACAATTCACCTATAGTAATTTTGCATGTCATCTCTTATGTTGTAAAACTTGATCAAGTTATGGAAATTGAAAAAATAACCTTATAAATTATTTATAAAATGTACCAACAACTTTAATTAATCAAACTTTTAAAATATTTTAAAACCTTAATCAAGTAACCAATAAAAATAAATTTCCATGTGTTCAAGAATGCTTCATACTTGACATATTTTTCTATATCAATGACCCATTTTGTACCATAATACTTTGAAAATGCATAACTTTAATGTGATAGGTGTTTCATTAAAATTTGTGATGAAATTATTGGTCTAATTTTTATCTTTTGTGATATAAAACTTAGAGCTCTGAGGGCTTGAATATTGTAAATTTTGAGCCATTAATATCTTTGGCATATAAATTGACTAGGATAACCACAAAGTAATTATAACTCAAAGAAATGAGTACCTCACTAGTCATTAGAAGGTTTATTGAAATACTTTTCAAGACCCAGTTATGAAAAATTTAAGCTATTACATCTTAAAATATATGAGTTGAGACTTCTCAAAAAGTGACTGCATTTCTTGTAATACTACTAGGAACATTCTCATAAAAGGACTTTGTATAATTCCTCATAGTTTTTTGAATTTAATGATTCCTATGATTATTTCTCACACATAACCAACTTTTTACTTTAAGACCTGGATTGTGATAAATAATGATTATAATTAAAATGACAAGGGACTAGACATTTGAGGATTATTAGAGGCATTTTAAATCAAGAACTACACTACATGAAGTTTTGAAAGAAAGAAGTTTGAAATTTTCTAAGTTTAAACATAAAGCTAACAATGTGAAAAGATAAATTAAAATATATTAAGCATTTTTACAATATATTTATATGATAAGAAACATATTAAGAATATAAATGCTATGAAATGCCTCAAAAAATTATCTCTCTTTGTCTTACAAATAAAGAAAAAATTGTTTCAATAAATTTGAATTTGTCGCAATTGAGAAATATAATTATTTTGTACGGGAAATATAATTATTTTCTACCACTATGATTGCAAACAATACTATATTTTTCTTGTAGTAGAGTGTAATTAAAATGGCTCTAGTAGATCATAAATGCAAGTATGAATTGCTTCTACTCCAAATTAGGTCATATTGAATCCATTTATTATATCATTAATTATTTTTGCATGAAAATATCTATATATACAACAAAAATTTATACATAATAAGTTATATGAATCTAGAAGTTATTTGAGCTATATTTTATAACAAAGTTTTGAAGGTTTCTAGTTGTATTTTTTTAGCATAATGATTGAATTAAAAACAATGATGGTAAAAGATGATAAAGAATTAATATTTAATTTGAATAATAGATACATTTATCCTCACCCCAATCCTAACCCTAATTCTAAATCTAACCCTAACCCTAACTCTTTAGAACCATGATATGAACCCTAAATTTAGCCTTAAACATAACAACCATTAAATCCAAAAACAAACACTAATTTTAAACCTATACCTAAATGTATCTAGATAATCCTAACTTAATAGTACTTTTAAGCCTAACCTTAACAAAAACCAAAATCATGATTATAATTATAATTATAGTCTGAAACCTAATTATGATCCTAATATTAATCCTATCTCAAATCCTAGCCATAACCTTAACCATAATTATTACTCTAGTCATAACATAACAATAATCATTTTTCTAATCTAAATAATAACACTAATTATAATCCTAAGTTAAAACCTATCATTATTTTTATTCTATCTCAAATATTATCTCAAGTTCTAATCATAATGCTAAACTTGAGTTTAACCTAATAATTATTATGTAAACATTCCTATATCCCTAATCCAAAAGACAATCATAAGAAAATAAAAAATTAACCGTAACCATAATCTTAATGTTGGTCCCAATCAGTACAAAGAGGGGTGGCGAATCAGTACCAATTTTAAAATTGGTTATTTTTCTAACCATTTTAAGTATATTAACTAACAACCATTTAAGTGTTAACACTATACCAATGCAGTAAGATAGAAGCAAATAAACTAACACACAAAAGCATTCATCAATGGACACATAGATTTTTTCTATGGAAACCCTCAGTGAGAGGATGGAAACCATGGTGGGGATAATATACCCACTAGTCTTTTACTACAGATAAAAGGTTGCCCGATTAAGAGCTACAACTTTCTAATAATACATCTAGTTAGGAATGTTAGTAACCTATTAGGATTAGAATCAGCTTGCTAAGGCTACCTGGTTATAAGATTCAACACTCCTATGAGGCACCTTGTTAAAGGATTTTAGATATTCTTTCTACTGAAGCATGCTTGGTTAAGAGCTTACAAGATAAATAAATTTTTTAGATAGAAACTAAATGTGATCTAAAGTATATAGTACTTCTTCTTTATAGATCTATAGTGAATAGATTTTGAGATGTCATGATCTCCACTTACCACTTGGGTGCACTTGGTGATACCTTTTTGTATCACTCTATTTTTTGATTCTCTTCTTACCCTTGTCAATAGTGTAGACTTCTTCTCCTTGTTAGATGTAGCTTTGAATCTCAATCCTTAGCTCAATGTCTCTCATCCATCCTCTTTTTCCTCCTAACTAGCTTAGTAAATAATTCTCACTCTTTTCTTTTTCTTTTCACTTGCCCACCTTTGCTTGTAAGTCAACACTATTTCTTCAACATTATTTCATATATTCACACCTTACACACTGACTTACGTGAATGCAAGAAGTTTCCCTTTTTATCTTTGGGTGTCAAAACCCTAGAAGATTATACCATTCAAACCAGTGAATTCACATTTTTAATTCAAATTGCTGAGTGGTACACGAGCAACTTGTGACACCTATAATGTAGGGCTTAGACTACTAGTGTTGTCCATCTATTCTAGGTCTTGTCTCAATTCTTTTATCCTTTCTTAATTCTATTGATCTTGTTAGAATACAAACCAAATTTATATTCTAACCATACCTATTATGCCATCTCATGGTGATGACTCTTTGTGCTGAATTTGATAGCATCTTCCTTGTCTTACTTTCCTTTATGGACTAATGAAGATATCTATCAGTTCTCATGAGATGGTGTATACTCCTCGATCGACTGTCCATCAATGACAACACACTTTTAAAAAATATTCATTATGCCAATATGTTGGGTCAATAATATCCCCCTTTGGCATTGATAGAAAAGCATATATCATACCTTTGTTTATTTTGATAAAGGTATAATCTTAATTGGTAAAGAAACTTAGCCATTTTCTACTTCTTTCCATATCTTTATTTATTTTTCTCCCTCTATGATGTCTCTAAATCATTGACTCAATTCCTTCTTCTCCTAATTGTCTTTGGGGTTAGCTCCCCTTTGATTGTTACCTTGGCTGACCTAAATCCTACTTTTTCTTTTGTCATTTTTTCCCGATATTGTATGTCTATCTCTCCCCTTTATATTTACTCTGTTGAATTCTTCATCTCATCTCCCCTTTACTTATATCTTTATTCATCAATTTTATTCATATTCTCCCCCTTTAGTGTTGTATCCCCTTTAGATATCATTTTCATTCATCATCTCCCTCTTTTTATCATCAATGACAAAGGGTATCTTGTCTCTGCAAATTCTAATTATGTCTTCCATGCATTTGGAATTTTTTTGAGTGTCAATGTCAGAAAGCTAATCTTGATAGGGGTTGTTTCATTGCTTTAATAGTGTCCTTAGGACCTATGGATAATAGGACATTGACCTCTTTAACATTTCCTTGGATAATTCCTATGATGGGAATTAAGAAACACTATAACTCAAAGAGTGTGGAGTTCCTCTTGTGTTGTTTTGCTTTAACCCAATTGATGAGATAAAGTTTTTCTTGAATCTGACTATTGTACACACTAGCTAAACTAGTTGATACAACAAATGATGTTTGAGTGACCTATACTCCCTCATGAGTAGTTTTTAGGGTATCATTTAGATCAATTAGATTTTTTTGTGAATATGATATTTTGTGAAGGATTGGAGAGATATCCTCTAGTAATTCAATTGCAGTATTTCTTTCATCTACAAGTTTTTGGAAGTGATGCTCAGTGAGTTTCTTGAGATTTTATTTTTCCTTCCTTGTACTATGTGGATCTATGGCTTTAGTGACATCTACATGCTTGAGTATGTTTTCTAGTTGATCAAGAATATTTGCATTGTCATATTGTACATAACCAAGTATCCCTGTGACTAATGTCCTTTTTTTATTAGGGTATGTGCTCATTCCTTTCTCAAATGTGCCTTCTTTTCCACTTTAAGTTTTTGCAACTAGAGATTATGATGATTGAGCTCTTTACTACTTAATTCTCACTCTCTAAGCATAATTATCCAATTCTATTTGATTTATCTCAAGACCCTTTATTTCTTGACCATGCCACTCAAATAGTTATCCTTCATCTTCATATCTTGGAGATGATGATGATGAGGATGGAATTATTCTCCACTTCAACCTTTTCTCCTTGGATTTTTCAAACTTTTCTCTCTCTAGTTGTAGCTTCCATTTTTTAGATGTGGACCTCTCATAGCTTCTAGGTTCCACTAGTGATGATCTTATGACTAGTTGGTCAACTTCCCTCTACAAATATTTATTCTCTTATAGAGGTTTCTCTATAGTGTCTCATTTTGGACTTCTTTTTCCTTTGTCTCCTTCCTCTATGACCTCTACTAATGATATTTCCTTCATGTGTTAAGTCTCGACTAGTTTTCTTGGTTGAGTATCAACTTCTTCATTTCCCTCTTCATGTCAAGGTGTGCATGATTTCTATGTGCCAACTATTGGTGGAATCTCATTTGTCTTAGGGATATCAAATGGTATATGTGTATCTGGAGTAACTTGATGACTCACCAATCCAGGTGATAGTTTTCTTTCTACAATTGTCACATTACATGTTGCATATTATACTTTCTTTAGGGAGGTTACTGGGTTAAAGTTAATAGGTTTCTCATCTAGTTCTTCAATATATCCCTCAAATTCTATTGTTCTACTGGATCCAATACATCTGATTGTCTTTTTCTTACCCTTATCTTTTGGATCTAGTCTGATTAGAGATTTCACTTTTTATGTCTACTTATTTACACACACTATCTCTAGTTGATCCATTATCCATTTCTATCTTTTGATTTCCTTTTAAAACATTTATCTTTCCCTTCTTATTATGACTAATGCAATATTTTCTTGTCTTAATAATTCATTGATATATGCATCTGTGTAGATCTACTTATTTGAAGGTGCAAATTTTGGTTTGATTCTTGTCAGTGTGTCACCAAGAATCCCCTTTAGTTGTGTGACACTAGCTCTACACTTCATGATTATAATATCTACCAATTCTTTTGGTAGAATTTTCTGTACCATGTTTTGTGTTCTACTATAAGTCCTAATGCTGATTAGTACTATACTTATAACATTGTTATGATCTTTCTCACTTAGAAGTGCATATATGTGCCCTATTGTATTATAATATTGGTTATGAACTATGTCATCATATATGCCATCTATTGAGAGTGGAAGAGTAGGGTTACTTCTTCTTCTTGTAGGTTTTACTATTCTAGATAATGATTCACATGTAAATGGATTTGGTCTTGTTTATACAGGTGTTGGTTTTTTGTTGGCCACCCCTTTAGCTTTCTTCTTCTTACTCTTGTCTTCCTCACTTGACTTTGGCTCTAGTGAGTTTGAATCTCTTCATGAGTTTGTGTTCCTTTCTTCACTTTTATGCCTCTTAGGTCTTATAGCCTTGATTCTAGTTGTCTTCTTCCTCTTGGTTGCCTTCTTAGATTTTTTCCTATATTTTTCCATGTCCTTTTCTATTATGGCTATTGTGCTCCTTCTCATTGCACTAGTACCATATACTGGTAGCTTATTGTCAACATGTATTGATAGTATTAATTCTCTAGCATTCCTTGCATCTTTCTCTATCACCTCATACTAGAATGATGTGAGCCGGTGAGTTCTTGGCTTCATAATTTGTATCATGCAAGTATCTATCCATGCTAGGAAGCATACATCATTTATATATTCTTCTACTAGGATAAAGGGCATCCTTTCCCTTTTCCTCATCATGTCTCCAAATCTATTGAATTATCTTTTGAATAGATTATCCCTATTATCTCTTAACATCATGTATGATTTATAGATTTATTCACAAATTTTATTATCCTTAAACCAATTTATTATACCTTGTCTAGGGAATTGAGGTGCAAAGTAGAAAAATATACATACTAGAATAGCTCCAAACTTGAATGGGTGTGTCTTGGGGTTTTCTTCAATCTTCCTCAGGTTCAACATCAACTGCTCATACATCCACCCACCTAAGTTAAGTGAGGCATGCTCATGAATGATTTGATACTATGTGTTTATTGCTCAATATGGTATGCTATTTTTCTTGCTTGAGAAGTGAATTCTATATACAATCACCATAACAACAAACTTCATTTCTAGATCAGGAATTTCATCAATGGTAAATTCTTGTCCTTCCCTTTTTTCTCCAGTTAGTCTTGTGACTTCTGCAAGAGTGACCTTTCCTATATTTATTCATGCTCCTATGTCATTGAGTCTTATTACCCTGAGGATAATTCACTTTGTAATTTCATAGGACCTATCAAGCCATATATGTCTTTCATGTGTTCTAATTAGTACTAGTCTCACCTAGTCCTCATGAATAAAATCAAGGATTTAATTTATAGAGTACAATGTTTTATTCATCAAGTGTTTTCATTATTTTTTAATATGTCATCTTCTAGAAATGTGGAGAATTCCTCATACAACTTGTATGATCCCAATTCCACAATGTTTTCCTTTAAGTGTGCACCAACGTCTTCAACAAGTAGAACATCTACAGGTAGTGAGGATAGCGTCGCTACCTAGTTTCTTGTATCTCCCATAGCGAGTAACCACATATTATATTTATGCAAGTTACTCATTGTTAACCAAATCATTCTTATGAATATTGTTAGCCATAGTTTCCTTTGTGCCTTTCTAGAGCTATTAACTTTGTTGAATATGATCTTATGCACTCTTAGGTTCAAAAAATTCATTGGAGGTAGAAACGGTGCATTGTATCTTAGCTAGGTTTTCTCATATTTCTCATAGCTCAATACTTAGAGTTTTCAAAGTGGTTAATCAAACCCTTTTAACCTATTTATATCCTTTGATGAGCTATCATTAGGTTATCATTCTTAAGAAATGATGAACACACTACTTACCTACCTATCCTCTCATAATTAATGTGAGTGACCCATGCAACAATAATCCTAATTTTACCATTATCTTGCCTTGATAAGCTCCTTATTATTGCTTTGTTCATCCTTTTACTAATTTTGATTAGTGGTTTAGTGTGTAGCATGTGCTTTGGCATGCAACCCCTTCTAAGCTTGGATTAGTTGAACTTGTCATTGAAGTCTCACCAATAATAGGCGAGGTTCCTTTCTCTTTAGTCTTGAATTCTTTACTTTCATATACTTTCCTTGCACATATCTTATTGAAGTCTTTTCTAACTTCCTCCTTTTCCACTATATTGGTCTTTCCTTTTTTATCTAAGTTGTGCATGTGAGTAATTTTTCTTGATTTGTAATCTTTAGCAAGATGACCCATCTTACTATAGTAGTTACAGGTCATGCATATTCCTTTCCATGGTACTAAGTGGTTCCTTTGACTAGTTTTTGTTTGAAAGAGATCAGCCATATGTCCTTTTTTCTCATAGATTGAAGATAAAAGTATGTTGAATATGTTCTTCCATCTGGGATTGGAGGTTCTCTGAGGCTGTTGGTTTGTCCACTTTTGATTTGCATACCTCCACCTTGTATTCATACTTATTATAGTATAAATAGTACTCATCAATATTTTTCTCATGAGGATGGGATATACATTCTCGAGAAGAGTAACCATACTGGTGACATGTGTTGCAATACCCATAGAAAGTATATTGTGCATCAGGTGCAACCTTTCTATGCTAGTATACATTTGAGATGTGACCTCCTTTACCAAAAATATGACAAGAGGGTTTCTTTGGATTCTTACCTTCAGATGATGCTTTCTCTTATCCTTGTTTGGTTTGATTCTTTCTCTCAGATATCTTTCCACTTTCAACCCTATTGTCTTCTTCATAGCCAAGATTGGTTGTGTAGTTTTTCCTCCTTTTGAGCTTTGAGTTGTTCATCTATTTTCTTGGAACTATCATTAAGCTTTCTTAGCTTCTCACTTCTTTCATTGGTGCCTTTTAGTTCATTAGTTAACCTTTGAATCTACTCATCCTTTTATCTAGCATTATCCCCCTCTACTGTTTTTGCTTCCATGGCTTCACATAGTTCTCCCTCAACTTTTTCTAGTACTTATGCAATATTTCTTTTCTCTTTTTATTGCTTGAATTAGTCTCTTTGATGCTTCTTCTAGTTCTTTCTTCAATTTCCCAATCATTTTGCTTAACTTCTTGTTGTCATTTGTGAAGTCAGAGAAAGTTTCTTCAAATCCATCTAAATCACTCTTCTCTTCCATCTACTCTATGATTTCATGACTCTCACTAATTTTTCTAGTAACTTTCTTAGCTTAGTTTTCAAATCCTTTATACTGTCAAGCACTTATTCATTCAACTTCTTGTATTTTGTGACTATTTTTTGATCTACCCTTAAGCTATAAGGCTTGAAACTATTAGGGTATAGATCTTGATACCAATTGTTGGTCCCACTCGATACTTAGAGGGGGGTAAATTAATATTGATTCTAAAACTAGTTATTCTTCTAACTATTTTAAGTATATTAACTAACAACGCTTAAGTGATAATACTATTACCAATGTTGTAAGATAAAAGAAAATAAACTCACACATAAAATAATTCATTAATTGACACAAAAATTTTTTATGTGGAATTCCTTAATGAGAGGATGAAAATAATAGTGGGGATAATATACCCACTAGCCTTTTATTGTAGATAAAAGGTTGTCTGGTTAACAGATACAACTTATTCCTTCTGAGAAAACATCTAGTTAGGAATGTTAGTAATTTTTTAGGATTACCATCAACCTACTAAGGCTACCTAGTTACAAGATTTAACACTCTTTCTAAGAGGCACCTTTTTAAAGGATTTTAGATATTCTTTCTACTAAAGCAAGCTCAATTAAGAGCTTACAAGATGATTACAACTATTAGATATAAATTAATAGTGATGTAAAGTATATAACACTTCTTTAGTGAATAGGTTTTGAGATATCATGATCTCCTCTTGCCACTTGGGTGCACTTGGTGATATCTTTCTATATCACTTTATTTTTATCTTCTCTACTTACCCTTGTCAGTAGTGCACATGTCTACTTCTAGTTAGATTTATCTTTGCATCTCAATCCTTAGCTTAATGGCTCTTTCCCATCCTCCTATTCTTCCTTTTTTTTGGCTTAGTACATCACTCTCACTCTTTTCTTTTTCTTTTCACTTGTCCACCTTTGCTTGTAAATCAACACTATTTCTCAAACCTTGTTCCATATATTCATACATAAGACACACTAACTTCTTTGAATGCATGGAGTCTCTCTTTTTATCTTTGGTTGTAGGAACCCTAGAAGATTATCCTACTCAAACTAGTAAATTCAAAAATTGAAATTAAAATACTAAGTGGTACACAACAAACCCGTAACACCTATGATGTAGGGTTTGTACTTGTAGTGTTACCTATAGTGTTATCTATCTATTCTAGGTCTCATTTCAATTCTTCTATCCTTTATGCATTTCGTCATTCTTTTCAAAATATAAACCAAATTTGAATTCTTTCCATACCTTCTTTGTCATGTCTATTGAAAATATATTGATACAAGTATGAAAAATGTGTTTCAATCATTGTTTTGTCATTGATGTCAAACTTTCAATTTTTTGATAAGACAACTACTTATATGATTTAAGTACTATCACTTGTTTGATCGATGAACATGATTTGATCAAAATGGTGAAACAATAGCACCTAGAGGAAAGGTTGAGTTATGATATGAAAAGGAGTACAAGAATTAGTTAAGACAGTGATATCATAGTGCATTGATAATCTACTTAAGGTTGCAAAGGTTGGTTACACTGAGAGAGTTTAGAAGAACAAGTTAAACAAAGTTTGTCTACCAAGCTTGATTGAGTGGATAGTAGGTGCCGAGAAAAGTTAGTGAAAGCCAAGTAGAAATTTAGTTGGAGCCAAGCAAAGTCAATTTTAGTGTATGTTGAGTAAAACAGTTGACGCCAAGAAAAGTTTAGTTGATGTTGAGCACTAGTAAACTTTAGTCCATGTCGAGTGATTTTACAATGGATGCTTTGCGGTATATGTCAAGCATCAAAAGCTAGTTAATGCTTAGTTTAAACATTATTAGAAAGGTCATGAATTCAATGGATTTGAGATGATAAGTTTATTTTCTTGGATTTTGTGAACTATGTGGAAGATAAGATTGATGAGCTAGTGACACATAATTCATAATAAACCATTTTGTTGTGAATTCAAAGAGGATTGAAGGAGAAGTTTCTAGAAGGGAATAAAATGAAATAAGGGGTAGTCATTGAATCCTACCTAATCTATCCCAACCTTAAATTGGATAATGGAGAATGAATAGAAAAATATCTTAATTCTCTATTTATAGATATGATTGGTCAGAAGCAAAGGTTGTCATGTGCGAGAACCTAAGGAAGACAAGATGTCTAGTGTGTTGATTCATTTAGTGACCTGAGTGAAGAGTCTACATTGGCAATTTAAGCAAGCGTATGGATGCTTGAAGGGTGAACAAGATTTCAGAGCTAATGTGTGTGAAAGTCGAGCAGAATGGAGGATTGAAACATAGATTTGTAATCTGCAAATGGAGTTGTAAGTTGTTATCAGATCAAGCTTTACTATTACTCTCTAATAATTGTATTGGTAAAGTAAATCCTTTGGATTAAGGTTGACCTAATAGTCATTTGTAAATCCTTGAACTAGGTGACATTCCAACTAAATGGTCTAAAATCCTCTAATAAGACTCACTCTTAACAGGGTGATTGAAATTATTTAACCAAGTCACATTTAATAGTGTGTATTGTAACCTTTAATAGGGTTGGCCTTTCACAGGGCATCACTTTAGAAGAGTGAGAAAGAGTAGCATGCTCTTATAGGTTTTTCCAAAATTGGGTTTTTGTGCAAGTGATTGTGTCAAGTGCATTATTGAATCTATTATGTTTCATGTTTACATTTCTATAAATTGATTTGATAGTAACCTACAAGTTTTAAGTGATTGCATAATATTATGGATGCATGCATGATGATAAATGTTTTATGGGTTCACTAAGCTAAGAAAAGTTTTAATAATACATCTAGACCTTGGATAAATTGATTCACCCCCCACCCCCCCCAGTTATTCTAAAGAATTCCAACAATTGGTATCAGGGCCATCTACTTAAGAGGACTAGTTTGAAGGTACTAGAAGCACAAAGATCAAGATGTCAAAAAGAGAAGTACTCAATCTTAATAGAGATAAATTTCATGCATGGAAAATTCTAATGAATTTATATCGTGGGGGACTTGGAGACCATGCACAATCTACCATTATTGTTGAGCATGTTGATACTGTTGGAGCCCTAACTACTGAAGATCTGAAAAGGAAGAAAGAACACAATAAGGTAATGTTGGAGATTGCCTTTGCCCTAAGCTATTTTGATTTTGATGATATTAAAAGTCTTGACAGTGCAAAGGAAATGTGGCATGCTCTACACACTATCTATTGATGTGATAAAAATGTTCTAAGAGCCAAAGCGAAAAGTCTTAGAGGTCAGTTCAATGATATGAGAATGCAAGAAGGTGAGAATATTTCACAATATTGCTTGAAAATAAAAGATGTTGTCAATGCAATTAGATTAGCTACTAGTAATATAGATGATGATACTATACTAATAAAAGTTTTGAGAACACTGCTACCCATCTATGCTATTAGAGTTTTTGCAATACAAGAACTAAGATGTGTACCAGGGAATGTTCTAACTCTTGAAGGTCTGGTAGGTAGGCTCACTACTTTTGAGCTATCTAATTTTGATAATTACAAACCTAAAATAATTGAATCTTCTTTCAAAGCTAAGCTATAGACACTAATGTGAAGAAGAAGAAAAAGACAAAATATGTGTCCAATGACATTGATATAGATGAGGAAGATGTAGATCAACTTGAAGCACTACTGGCAAGGATATTTCATACAGTTAAAGGAAAGTTTAAAGGTAAACTACCTATCATTTGTTTCAATTGCAATGAGGTTGGTCATATTTCTGCTAGATGTCCCGAGAAGAAGAACTACAAAGGTTGACAAGTACAAAAGTAGAAAAGATGAAGACAATAAAGATTAAAAAGACAAAGGCAAGAAGTCTTGCTATATTGTTGAAGAAACCAGAAATGAATTTGATGAACATGATGATGAAGTGGTGTATGTTGCAATGAAGGACAAATATGATGAAGATGAGGTAACTATACTTGTGCCTTGTGTGAACAAGAATGATAGATGGATCATTAACAGTGAGTTTTTGCATCACACGACTGGAGATAAAAGTAAGTTCATACCTTAAATTGTTATGATGGAAATAGTGGAAAATTTGGTAATGATGCACCATGTTTGATAAAAGGAAAAGGTTTTATTAGACTCACAAAAAAGATTTTATGTGACAATGCTTACTATGTTGAAGGACTTAATTATAATATATTGAGTGTAGAACAATTGAACAATGTAGGATGTAAGGTATAGTTTGAAAATAAGATTGCTAAGATATATGATACTAATGGAAAATTGATTGGAAAGGGTGATCAAACTAGAAGTAATCTATTCTATCTTGATATAGAGGACCCTACTTGTTTAGTTGTAGAATTTGATGATGTGTGGTGGGTAAAAGCATAGATCTGTGTCACCGTTTGTGATACAAAAACCTGTTTTGGTCAAATCTCATTTCTCTATCAAAACTCAATTTAAAAAAAAAACTTAAAATACCCTTTTATAGATTTCAGATTCAATATCATCATTATATAAATTTTTGAGTGTTTTGATTAGTTATAATATGTTATAATCTAAAAATATTATAAGTCAATATTTTAACATTTCAGAAGATGCTCTCTCAAAAAATGAAAAAAATAGTAAATCATATCAAAAAAATAAAATAAAAATATTTATCACTAGAGGAGAGAATCCTCTTCATGAATATGTAATTTTTTTTCAAGAAGGTATAGATTTGATAGGGAATTTTTGACGGAAGGAAAAAACTGTTGGATTCTGACAAGGTCGAACTTGAGTACTTATAACAAACAAAATATACATCAAAAATAATTATTTCTTTTTTTGTGCACTAGCTATACATGGCATCTATAAAATATTTTCAAATCATAATAAAAACAAATGATTTGCACATACTTGTTTGACGGGAACTACATCCTATATTTTTTACAGTTAAAAAAGGTACTTCAAAATAAAATAAAATGAATAAATTCTTAGTCAAAAAAATAATAAAAATTATAGGCATAAAATGCATACAATTCTACACATTTCATCAGTTTACATCATCTTCATATTTTAAATGCAAATACCATTTTTTTTTGTCATTAATGTTGAACTGTCACATTCTGATATCACTTTTCTTTATAACAGGTGACACAGGTTTGTGCTTTTACCCTGGTTATGGTACAAGAGGTTATGTCTTGTTAATTTTGATAGCTTGGTAAGTATTAGTAACATGAGAAAAGTTAGAGGTTTGCCTAACTTGAAGAAGTCTAACAATATAATGTGTAGACAATGTCAGTTAGGTAAGATGACAAAGCCAATTTTAAAAAGTAAAACTCATACCTCTAAAGGAATAATAGAGATTGTTCATACTAACTTGTGTGGACCAATTAAAGTGAAAAGATACAAAGGAGATAAGCAGATTATGCTGCATGTTGATGATTATTCTAGAATGATGATAGTTAAGTTTTTGAAATAGAAACTTGATGCTTTCCAAATGTTTAAGTGGTACTTAGAAAGAGTTGCAAATGAAATAGGTAAAAGCCTAAATTTTTTGAGGTATGACAGAGGAGGAGGATTTACATCAAATGAGTTTGAGATGTTCTTTAATGACAAAGGAATCAAAAGACATACATTTATTTCTTGAACCCCTCCACAAAATGGAATTACTAAAAGGTGGAACATGTCTATAATGGACTATGTTCGGACACTCATGATGGAGAAAAATGTTGCTTTAAAATATTGGAGAGAAGTTGTTAGTACAGTTTTCTATACCTTGAACCATGTACAAGTCAAGAAAGGTACTCATTCAACACCTTTTGAACTATGGTATGGATATTCACCTAAAGTAGAATATTTTAAGGTATTTGGAAGAAAATGCTATATTCTCAAAGATTTTAGGAATGGTAAACTAGATGCAAAAAGTGAAGAAGGCATATTTCTAGGATATTGCACAAGAAGTAAAGCTTATAAGTGTTTAAATACTAACACTAACACTAACAAAATTGTGAAAAGTGCAAATGTGATATTTGATGAATATATAGAAGTATATGAGGCTGAACCTATGAAGGAACAAATGAATACAAACCATTTGTATACTTTTATGAAGGTATGCCTACTGAAGAAGATGTTACAAATCAAGTTACAAACCAACATCAAATTTTAGTGACTGTTGAGTCACATACTATGAATGTTGAGTTACATTTAGGAACCAAGCTACATTTAGGTGTTGAGTTATAGAATGAAGTTGAGGTACATTCTAATTCTGAGATTAGTGTAAATGAAAGAGATGTTGAAATACCTGATAGAGATGTACATAATGATTTCAAAGTTGAAAGACCAAATGAAGAAACACAAGCCAAACCAAGATTGTCTAAATATGTCAAGAGACATCATCCTGCTACACAAATCATTAAAGATAAAGATGCTAGACCAATGAAAAGGGACAAGATGAGAAATCATACATGTTTGTTGAGCATGAATGAACCCAAAACAATGAAAGATGTCTTAGAAGATATGGACTGTGTAATACCCCAAAATTGGCACATTGCCATATTAACCAACTTTGGTTTATTCAACTATTCCTAAGTCCTATTTTACTAGGAAATTCTAATTCTAATAATCACTACTTGACCTAGGTGTCAAATGTAGAAAACCATAATTTGCATTTATCATATTATTTATTTAATTCCTAAATATTGACTCAAATTAGCTACACAAACCTATCAATTTAATTTAATTTAATTATAAGTGTTCTACTTTAATTAAATTAAAATGACCTCTTTAGCTAATATACAAAGGAATTAAATACATTTAATTTAATACGATATCTCCTCTTTTTAATTATTGAATTTAATTATTCAATTAGTTAAAGTTATTCATTTATGAGGTCATATTCTATTTTATTAAATTAAATATTCACTCAAAAAAAGGAAGTGGTCAGCTCCTTTTATCACTCAAAAGGCAGTTAGTCAACTCCTTTTATCACTCAATAGGCACTCAGTTAACTCCTTCTACCACTCAAAAAAGACTTAGTTAACTTCTTTTATCACTCAAAGGCAACTAGTTAACTCCCTTTTCATGAGGAAGTTACCTTTATGACTGGCTTTCCACTTCAATCTTGACCATCCATTTTGGTTAATCTTGACCATCAATCACCTCTTGGATTCTATAAAAGAAGCTCTCCATTCCTCATTACAGAGGATGAGTTTTGGAATTTGCATCAAATTTATGTTGAAATTCTTACTCACTTTGCTCACATTTGCATAGCTTTATTTCTTTCATTGTAATATCATTTAGATTTTAAATATGCATCCATTTAGCATACTATGTTTCTTCATTTCTTAGATTAATAATTGCATCTCTCATCTAGATTAATTGCACTTTCATTTAGCTGCATAAATCCTTCATTTAGAGGTTTGGTTGCCTGCTTCTCATTCTGAGAGCAAAGGCATAATCCTTATAGTTAGAAGGCAACAGGTCACTCCATTAGACTTTTTGAATAAATAATAAAATGTTTATTTTGGGATGATCTCATAGGTAATGACCATGTTGAAGTGTATGTGAGGATCAGAGGCCCCCCAATTTCACATATACAGGCTGGAGTAAAGCCATGGAAGAAGAGATTGAACAAATTGAGAAAAATAAGACATGAACTCTAGTTACTAGACCAAAAGACAAAAATGTGATCGGTACCAAGTGGGTATATAGAAAAAGAGTTAGATGAAAATGATGAAGTCATAAGGATGAAGGAAAGATTAGTCTATAAAGGATATGCACAAGAAGGAATTGACTATTGAGAAACATTTACCCCTATTGCTAGATTGGAGGGAGTAAGAACTCTGTTTGCTTACTTTGCATACAAAGGTTTCAAAGTTTATCAAATGGATGTAAATTATGTATTTATGAATGGTATATTAGAGGAAGAAGTTTATATAGAAAAACTAGAAGTATTTGTTGATGTTAACAGTAAAACCATGGTATGCATATTACACAAAACTTTATATGGTTTGAAGCAAGCACCAAGAGCATGGTATGAGTGACTTCATAATTATCTTATGAAGACTAGATTTGAAAGGACTAATTATAAAAACAATCTATATTTGAAGATAGAGAAAGGAAAAGTTACTTTGTTATCTAAATTTTTTTTTGATGATATCATATTTGGAGCGCAAGATACTTTATGTAGGGCTTTTACAAATCAAATGAAGCACAACTTTGAGATGTCTATGTTTGGAGAGATCAAGTTCTTTGTGGGTTTACAAGTAAACTAGATGAAATATGGTATATACATCACTCAGTCAAAGTATATTAAGAAGATACTGAAAACTTTTGGATTGGTAGATTCTAAGCTAGTTAGTACACCTATGGTGATAGGACATAAATTGTCAAAAAATGATGATTCGACTAAGGTGAATCAAACATTATATAGGTCTATGATTGAGGAATTAAAATATGTAATACATAGGGGACCTAATTTTTCATTATCTGTAGGGATAGTTGCAAGATTATCTGCTAATCACAGGGAGAATCATTTGATGGTTGTAAAGAGAATAATGATATATTCAAAAGGAACAGAGGAGTATGGTCTATACTAAAAAAAAATGAGAAATTTGAATTAAGAGCCTATACTGATGCTGATTAGGCTAGAAATATTGATGATAGAAAGAGCACTAGTAGAGAAGCATTTTTATTAGGCAAGAGGCTAGTTACATGGACTAGCAAGAAAAAAAAATACATTTCACAATCTACTGCTAAAGCTGAATATGTTGTTGCTACCATAAATTGTACAAACATTGTATGGATCAAATAGCTATTCAAAGGTATGAAGGAAGAGATAATTGAACTAGTGATACTTTATTGTGATAATACAAGTGCTATAAATATATCAAAGAATCTTGCAATGCATACAAAGACTAAGCACATTGCAATCAAGTATCATTCCTTGAGAGAATTACTTCAAGATAAAAAGGTGAAGATGGAATATGTTAACACAAAAGAGAAAATTGCTAATATCTTCACAAAAGAATTATCGAAGGATGCTCATGAGTATCTAAAAGATAAACTAGGGGTGATACCCATATCAAAGGCTATCTAAGAAACAAGAGGAGTTCCCTACATCAAACAAGTTAATTGACATATGTTACACATTGATACAGTGAATCTGACTTTATGAATTACCTAAGGTAAAAAAAGAACTAGATTTATAAATTAGTCATAAGCAAGGTGACAGAGGAAGAAACTGAAGATGTTTGTATCTACATATTAAGATGACAAGTCTTTTACATTATTGTCAAAGAGGGAGTTATATAAGGAAACTGAACAAAAACCTGAGAGCTATTGAAGAAAGAGGAGAATCCTATGAGGGAGATAGACATTGTCAACAACACATAAGGAAGTAAACAAATAGGGAGAAACCCTAACACACAGTATGAGGGAAAAATTCTAAGAAATTATGACTGCTGAGAGATAAAGTGTATCTACTAATTACATCTACCTAGTAAGAGGAAGATAATTTAGAGGGAGATATAAGAAGTAATAGAGAGGGAGTCATAAGGATGAGTTGATTTTCTATTGATCAGAACATAACATAATTTTGTAACCTATTCAGAAGATGAAAGTTGTTGATAGAGGGAGAGATTTCAATACAAGGAATTATTTTCTTTTTGGTATTTTGTTGGTCTTACTATCTGATAGAGACACAACCCAAGCACAAAATGGACACAATAGGAAAGGGAAAATTTTATTAACTATGAAAATATGCTAGTACACTTAGTGTAGAGAAACAAACTCCAAAACATGCCCTATGGGCTCAAAATAGCATAAATCTGGAGATAAATTCTTCTCCTAGTACCTTCTCTCAAACTCCACTCCGAACTACCTTTTACAATGCCATAAATGTTCTTAAATAGACCTTAGAGGGTTAAGGATTAGGAATGACTCTAGAAAGTGCTAGTTGGCATCCACCGACCAAATAGAAGGCTCTAGAAGTCACATTAGAAGTCGGCACAAAATTAGAAGAATCTAGAAATGGTAACCGAACTTCTAGGAGGCATAACTTTTGAATCGTAGCTTCGATTGACAAACCGTTTACATTTTTTGGACCTGTTAGAGGTCATTTAATGCCCCTAACCTGACTTTGAAGCATTCTTAGGAGGTTTCAAGAAATTGAAAAATGGCGATAACTTTCAAACCATGGGGCTTTTTGACTTGATTCTTTTTCATGAATGCTCTAAATTACAATTACATTCATCCAGCCAATTTACACCCTCTAATTTACCAAAATTATGGCTCAATTACATACTACTATTTTTTTGGCATTTACATGTATCCCAAGGTGTTGAAATACTCTAACCTAGAACACTGATAGTGGAACTATGAGAGTTGGAACCTTTATTTGACCCAAATGAGTATCCAAAAATGAAAACACATGAAATAGAAACTAAGTCTAAGTACATTTGTTTGGGTGACACAGGATTTCCCTTATACCTCTAGATGCTCCTGCATCAGACATCCAGGGTAGATTGAAAAATGACCCTGTAACTTTATGAATGGTAGAGGAAATCCCAAATGGGAAACCTCAGCTGCTGATATCCAAGTTGAATCCTCTATCGGCCATCCTTTCCACTTGACCAAATACTCTTCATACTTCTTATGTCTGGTACTCCTACCCACACGACTATCCAGAATCTCATCTATCTCCTCCATCTTAAAAGTAGGAATTGGACATGGCTCTAACATCAACTTCTTATTTGTACCATCATCATGATACTCTGTTAAGTCTGCAATGTTGAAAATAGGAGAAATGTGAATTCCATCTAGAAACTCTACTTCATATGCATTTCTTGAGTCATGTTTCTTCAAAATTTTGTAGGGGCCAAATTTCTTCATCTTTATCTTGTTGTAAGTACCAGCTGGAAATCTTTCTTTTCTTAAGTGTACCTTGACTAGATCCCCTACTTGGAACTCCTTATGTCTTCTCCTTTGATCAGCCCTAGCTTTATACTTTTGGTTCACCTTAGTAATGTGTTCCTAGACCTCCTCATGTAGATGCTTGATATGTTTAGCAAATTCTTCAGCTTCAGCACTTGTCCTCTCCCTTTGCTCTATCTTCCTCAATTCTGGTGTAGTCCTTGGGCTAATTTCATATATAATTTGGAATGGTGATCTACTAGTACTCCTGTTTATAGAGTTATTGTAAGAAAACTCTGCTTGTGGTAGAATCAAATCCCACCCCTTGGGTTTATCCCCAACTAAACATCTCAACAAATTTCCCAAACTTCTGTTTACCACTTTTATTTGGCCGTTAGTCTATGGGTGATGTGTGGAACTGAATTTCAAGTCCGTTCCCACCTTCTTCCACAATGTTCTCCAGAAATACCCTACAAATTTAGTATCTCTATCAGAAACTATACTTCTTGGGAGACCATGTAGTCTTACCACCTCTCTGAAAAACAAGTCTGCAATATATACAACATCATGAGTTTTGTGGCATGAAATGAAATGTGCCATTTTGGAGAACCTATCAACCACAAAAAATATTGAGTCATTACCCCTTTGTGTCCTTGGAAATCCAAGAAAAAAATCCATACTTATGTCCTCCCATGGCTTTGATGGAATAGGCAATGGATGATATAGTCCAGTATTGTGACTAAATCCTTTGGCCACTTGACAAACCTGGCAATTCTATACAAACTTCTTAACATCCTGTGACATTTGAGGCCAAAAATAATGTTCTTTGAGAATGAAAATGGTCTTATCTTGACCAAAATTTCCTATCATCCCTCCACTGTGTTTCTCCTTAATCATATTTTCCCTCATGGAACTTGTTGGAATGCACAATTGACTGCCCTTGAACAACATATCATCCTAAATCAAATAATCTAGCCACTTGGTTCTATGTACAACAATAGGTTCTTTACAAGCTTTCCATGCTTCAGCAAAATTAGTATCCTCAGGGTACAGATTCTTGAGTTTATCAAACCCAACTACTTCAACTTGGATTACTATAAGCAACAAATATATCCTACTTAGTGCATCTGCAACCCTATTAGATTTTCCACTTCTATGCTTCAACACAAATGTATAGCTCTGCAAAAACTCTACCCACTTCATATGCCTTTGATTCAATTTATCTAGGCTATTTAGCTACTATAATGCATAGTGATCAGTATATTAAAAAAATTCCTTTGGCAATAAATAATGCCTCCATTTCTTTAAGGCCTGAACTATTGCATAGATCTCTTGATCATAAACAAAATACTTCTTTTTTGCATCATTCAATTTTTCATTAAAATATGCAATAGGCTTACCTTCTTGGCTTAATACAACCCCAATAGTGCTACCACTAGCATCAAAATCCACCTAGAACACCTTTCTAAAATTTGGAAGTGCCAACATAGGTTGCTTTTTCACCTTCTTCTTTATCATTTCAAAACTTCTCGTAGCTATCGCAGTCCATTTGAACTCTTTTCTATCCCCTCTTATTGTGTCAGTTAGGGGTGCACATATACCACCAAAATTCTTAATGAACTTCCTATAAAAACTAACTAGATCATTAAATGATCTTACCTCAGTAGAAGACCTTGGAGTAGGCCATTCCAAGATGGATTTTACCTTCTCTGGATCCATTTTGACACCTTCAGGTGATATAACAAAACCCAAGTAGACTAACTCCCTTTTTGCAAAGATACACTTCTTCAGATTAATTAACAGTTTCTCTTCCCTTAACCTTTCAAGGACACTATGAATATGCAATAAATGTTCTTCCAAAGTCTTGTTGAAAATTAAAATATCATCCAAATAGACAATAAATTTTTTTCCCAAGAACTTGTTAAGTACCTCATTCATAAGCCGCATGTAGGTGCTTGGGGCGTTCGTCAATCCAAAGGGCATGACTAACCACTCATAAAGACCCTCCTTGGTCTTGAAGGTTGTTTTCCACTCATCTCCTTCTCGTATACATATTTGATGATAGCCACTCTTGAGATATATCTTTGTGAAGTACTGAGCTCCACTCAAGCAGTCCATAAGATCATCCATTCTTGGCAAAGGAAACTGATACTTGATGGTTATCCTATTTATAACTCGAGAGTCTGTACACATCCTCCACTCTCCATCTTTCTTTGGTGCCAGTACTACAAACACTACACATGGAATCAGGCTCTCCCAAATCAAGCCCTTCCTCAATAGCTCCTGAACCTATCTATTTAGCTCCTTAGTTTTAGTAGGAGTCATCCTATGAGCAGCCTTGTTAGGCAAACTAGCTCCTGGGATTAAATCTATCTGATGACTGATTTGCCTTACCGGTGGCAATCTTTCTGGAACATTATTAGAGATGATATCTCCAAACTCACCTAGTAAATCTAAAACTTAAAGTGGTATTTCACTACTACCTTCTTTATCTTTCTTAGGAATCAAAGCATAGCACATACGCTGATGTTTCATGCCATCTAAAACCTTCCTTCCATCAACAAGACAAATCCTAGCACTGCTACATACCTTTTTGCCTTCCTTTTTCATGGGATTTACTTTTTGGAAAACTCCATCCTTTGTTAGAGAGTATGTTTTTGCATGAACATCATGTACTGCATGCCTATCAAACTGCCATGGTCTACCCAACAATAGATGGCAAACATCCATTGGAATAACATCACAAAGAACTTCATCATGTTAACTCCCAATTTTGAACTTCACTAAACATTATTCACTTACTAGGACCTTATGATCATCTTTCACCCAAGCAATCTGATAGGGCTGGGGGTGTTTCTCCCTCTTGAGCTTCAGCTTAGAGACCATCTCCTCTGATACCAAGTTATCAGTGCTACCACCATCAATGATTACATCACAAAATTTATCCTCACAGCCTCACCTAGTATGGAATAAACTCCTTATTTGTTCTAGTTCAATCTCACCACTTAGTAGGACCCTTTCATTTACTAAAATCTCTCCTCTTTCTGCATCCTCTAAATGTGATGATTGTGCATCCTCATCCACATGAGAAACCCTAGCTTGACCCTCAGCTCTCCTATATGTCCTTCCTTATAGTTGAGGGAATTCAAAGGTATGATGACCTTCTTCATTGCAATGGAAATAGGTACCACCCAAGCCTCCTCTTCCTTGTCCACATCCTCTACCTCTTCCTCTCTGATTTCCAAAGTCTCGATCATGGGAGCGGTTGAAACCCTCATTCCTCTGGTTCCTGCTAGTACCCACATCTTCATTTTTCTTTTGGGTTTCATTTCAGCCTCCAAATGACTTACCACTACCCCTTCCTCCTTGACCACAACCTCTTTGTCTCCCTTAAAACCTTTTATTTAGCTCCTCTTCAACTCATAGGAAAAACTGGTATGCCCTCTTGATGCATGATGCTCCTGCAATCTTCAAATCATCTTGATCTATTTTAGGTTCATAAATCTTGTCATCTTCATGCTCTTCCTCTTCTCTTTCATCTTCTTCAACTTTAGGTTCGCAAATGATTTCCTTTGCATCCTCTTGCTCTTCTTTTGTACCACATGTCTCATACTCCACTAGATCTTCTTTCTTTTCCGCATCCAAATAATTATCAACATATCTTTTTTGGTAATGTGCTCTTCTCGTCTGCAACTCAGCTTCTAATTCATTCACTTGCTTTTGCAAATCCAAAAATATTTCTTCTTGCATTCTCCTTCTAAATCTCTCAAGTCGAGGAATCCTCAGAATCCATCCAATCATAAAAGTCATCTTCTTCTTTCTCTTCTCCATAATCAAGTCTTCAGAAGACAAATCTCGTCCAAAACAAGAACCTCATGCAAACTGCCTCACAGTCGGCGCTTTGTCTACACAATCAAGAACTTCTTCACAAACTTCACCCAACTCAAGGTCCTGGTGCAAACTGCCTCACATTCGGCGATCTGTCCGCACACTCAGGAACTCCTGCTCTGATACCACTGATGACGGGCCAATACTACCCTTACAAACTCACAACCAAAAATGCAATAATATGGAGACAAGAGAGATCACAAAAAAAATGCTTCATAAAGCATCATCCATTAATACTTGAAATTCACTACAAGAGATTACATACAAAGAGCTTTACTACAAGAGCTTACAGTTGAAGAGCTTCTATTTCTCCAACTTCCATTAGAAGAGCTTCCATTTCTTCCACTTGATTACAAACGATTATAAGCCTTGCTTAAATAGGCACTATAAGGACTCAGTTCAATCACTATTTGAACTCTGTTCTAAGTCTAAGTACATTTTTTTGGGTGACACAGGATTGCCCTTATACCTCTGGATGCTCCTGCATCAGACACCCAGGGTAGATTGAAAAGTGACCCTGTCACTTTATGGATGGTAGAGGAAATCCCAAATGGGAAACCTCAGCTGCTGAAATCCAAGTCGAGTCCTCGATTGGCCGTCCTTTCCATTTGACCAAATACTCTTCATACTGCCTGTTTCTGGTACTCCTACCCACACGATGATCTAGAATATCTTCTATCTCCTCCTTCTTAGAAGCAAGAATTGGACACGGCTCTAAAACCAGCTCCTCATCTGCACCATCATCATGATACTCTGTCAAATCTGCAATGTTGAAAATGGGAGAAATGTGAATACCATCTGGTAGCTCCACCTCATATGCATTTCCTAAGTTATGTTTCTTCAAAATTTTGCAGGGGCCAAATTTCTTCATTTTCAGCTTGTTGTAGGTACCAACTGGAAATCTTTCTTTTCGTAAGTGCACCATGACAAGATCCCCTACTTGGAATTCCTTATGTCTTCTCCTTGCATCAGCCCTAGCTTTATACTCTTGATTCATCTTGATAATGTGTGCTTGAACCTTCTCATATAGACGCTTGATGTGTTCAACAAATTCCTTAGCTTCAGCACTTGTTCTCTCCCCTTGTTCTATCTTCCTCAATTCTAGTGCAGTCCTTGGGCTATTCCCATATACAATTTGAAATGGTGATTTTCCAGTACTCCTATTTACAGAGTTATTATAAGCAAACTCTGCCTGTGGTAGAATCAAATCCCATCCCTTGGGCTTATCCCCAACTAAACATCTCAGCAAATTGCCCAAACTTCTATTTACCACTTCTGTTTGGCCATCAGTCTGTGGGTGATGCATGGAACTGAATTTCAAGTCTGTTCTCAACTTCTTCCATAATGTCCTCCAGAAATACCCCACAAATTTAGTATCTCGGTCAGAAACTATACTCCTTGGAAGACCATGTAGTCTTACCACCTCTTTGAAAAACAAATCTGCAATATGGACAGCATCATGGGTCTTGTGGCATGGAATGAAATGTGCCATTTTGGAGATCCTATCAACCACCATGAATACTGAGTCATTACCCCTTTGGGTCCTTGGCAATCCAAGAACAAAATCCATACTTATGTCCTCCCATGGCCTTGATGGAACAGGCAATGGCTGATATAGGCCAGTATTTTGTCTAAACCCCTTGGCCACTTGACAAACCTGGCAACTCTGTACAAACTTCTTCACATCCTATGTAATTTGAGGCCAAAAATAATGTTCTCTAAGAATGGCAATGGTCTTATCCCGACCAAAATGTCCTGCCATCCCTCCACTGTGTTTCTCCTTAATCAGATTTTCTCTCATGGAACTCCTTGGAATGCACAATTGACTACCTTTGAACAACATGCCATCCTGAATCAAATAGTCTAACCACTTGGTTCGATCTATAGCAACAGGTTCTTTACAAGCTTTCCATGCTTCAGCAAAATCAGGATCCTCAGGGTACAAATTCTTGAGTTCATCAAACCCAACTACTTCAACCTGCATTGTTGTAAGCAACAACTGTCTCCTACTTAATGCATCTGTAACCCTGTTAGATTTTCCACTTCTATGCTTCAACACAAATGTATAACTCTGCAAAAATTCTACCCACTTCATATGTCTCTGATTCAACTTACCTTGGCTATTTAGGTACTGTAATGCCTGATGATCAGTATACAAAACAAATTCCTTTGGCAATAAATTAAATTAAATTATTAGAAAATGAATTTAAATGCTCTGATACCACTTGATACCACTGATGACGGGCCAACACGACCCAACAAGTGGTTCCTTAAATCATGCATTTAATATTTGTTGGGTGCTTAGGTGTATTTGGGTGGGAATTTAATATTTATTTAAAGGTAGTTGTATTTACCTTTTATCCCACATTGCTTGTGTTTGTAATGTCTTGGGTTAGAAGTGCCTATTTAAGAAAGGCCTATTATCATTTGTAATCAAGTGGAAGAAAGGGAAGCTCTTCTAATGGAAGTTGGAGAAATAGAAGCTCTTCAACTGTAAGCTCTTGTAGTAAAGCTCTTTGTATGTAATCTCTTGTAGTGAATTTCAAGTATTAATGGATGATGCTTTATGAAGCATTTTTTTTGTGATCTCTCTTGTCTCCATATTATTGCATTTTTGGTTGTGAGTTTGTAAGGGTAGTATTGGCCTGTCATCAGTGGTATCAGAGCGGGAGTTCCTGAGCATGCGGACAGATCGCCGAACGTGAGGCAGTTTGCACCAGGACCTTGAGTTGGGTGAATTTTGTGAAGAAGTTCTTGATTGTGTAGACAGAGCGCCGACTGTGAGGCAGTTTGCATGAGGTTCTTGTTTTGGACAAGATTTGTCTTCTGAAGACTTGATTATGGAGAAGAGAAAGAAGAAGATGACTTTTGTGATTGGATGGATTCTGAGGATTCCTCGACTTGAGAAATTTAGAGCAAGAAATCAACAATCATTGCTAGTTGATTTGCAAAAGCAAGTGAATAAATTAGAAGCTGAGTTGTGGAAACAAAGAGCATGTCACCAGAAAATGGATGTTGATAATTCCTTGGATGTGGAAAAGAAAGATGATCCAGTGGAAGAGCAAGCAGATGAAGAGGAAATTATTTGTGAACCTAAAGTTGAAGAAGATGAACGAGAAGAGGAAGAGCATAAAGATGACAAGATTTACGAACTTGAAGTGGATCAAGATGATTGGAAGACTAAAACAATGGAGGAAGAATATAGTGCCTTCGTTGGAGATCAAGCAAGTGGAATAGTTACATGCATTGTTGACAACATGAAAGAAGCAAGCAAAGATGAATATGTTAAAGAGGTAAATTCTTATGCATTATATGATGCTGAACTTGAGATGAGTTTAAAAGATATTGATGATGGTTTGCATGAGGATCTTGTTAGTCATGTGTGGTATGCAAAGGAAGATTGGTATGGTGTTGTTGGGTTTATTACAGGTTATACTTGGATAGAGTTCATTGCAGATGCGAGATTTCAGCAGCAAACACTTGTTCCAACTAGGTGTTGGAAAAGAAGAAAGAAGGAAATATATTGGCATCGGATACTTGTTCCAGCTATGTGTTGGAGGAAGAGATAAAAAAAAATGTCAACAGTGCCTACTTCATTTTGTGAATCCATATTCACAAAATTTTTCCTACCATGGGAGTCGGATGCAGGAGCATCATGCATCAACAAAAAAAAAAAAAAGGTGGAAGATTTGCATGTTGGTTTTCTCGTCCTGTTGAGGTGGAAGCTTGTGGTGAAGATGAAGATGGTTCTATATCTTTCTTTTGACATCAAAGTGTGGGACACACTTTTCTATCTACCAAGGGAGTCTGATGCAGGAGCATCTTGAATGGAAAAATTAAATTATTAGAAGAAAAAAAAAAAAGAGGAAAAAAAAAAAAAAAGGAAAAAAAAAAAAAAAATTGTGGAGGAGAGAGAAAGTGACGAAAATTAGAGGAGAAATAATAGAAAATAATAAAAATAGTTGTCATTCCATTAATCAAGGTATGTAGGTGGCAAGTTCCTTAAATCATGCATTTAATATTTGTTGGGTGCTTAGTTGTATTTGGGTGGGAATTTAATATTTATTTAAAGGTAGTTGTATTTACCTTTTATCCCACATTGCTTGTGTTTGTAATGTCTTGGGTTAGAAGTGCCTATTTAAGAAAGGCCTATTATCATTTGTAATCAAGTGGAAGAAATGGAAGCTCTTCTAATAGAAGTTGGAGAAATAGAAGCTCTTCAACTGTAAGCTGTTGTAGTAAAGCTCTTTGTATGTAATCTCTTGTAGTGAATTTCAAGTATTAATGGATGATGCTTTATGAAGCATTTTTTTTGTGATCTCTCTTATCTCCATATTATTGCATTTTTGGTTGTGATTTTGTAAGGGTAGTATTGGCCCGTCATCAGATTCATTCACTTGCTTCTGCAAATCAACTAGCAATGATTGTTGATTTCTTGCTCTAAATTTCTCAAGTCGAGGAATCCTCAGAATCCATCCAATCACAAAAGTCATCTTCTTCTTTCTCTTCTCCATAATCAAGTCTTTAGAAGACAAATCTAGTGTAACATAAGAACCTTGTGCAAACTGCCTCACAGTCGGCGATCTATCTACACAATCAAGAACTTCTTGACAAACTTCAACCAACTCAAGGTCCTGGTGCAAATTGCCTCACATTCGGCGATCTGTCTGCACGCTCAGGAACTCCTGCTCTGATACCACTGACGACGGGCCACACTACCCGTACCAACTCACAACCAAAAATGCAACACAATATGGAGATAGAGAGATGAAAAAAAAAATGCTTCATAAAGTATCCATTAATACTTGAAATCCATTAGAAGAGATTACATTTCTCCAACTTCCATTAGAAGAGCTTCCATTTCTTCAACTTCCTTTAGAAGAGCTTCCATTCCTTGAACTTCCATTAGAAGAGCTTCCATTCCTTGAACTTCCATTAGAAGAGCTTCCATTCCTTGAACTTGATTACAAATGATAATAAGCCTTGCTTAAATAGGCACTTCTAACTCAAGACATTACAAACACAACCAATGTGGGATAAAAGGTAAATACAATTACCTTTAAATAAATATTAAATTCCCACCCAAATACAACTAAGCACCCAACAAATATTAAATGCATGATTTAAGGAACTTTCCACAAACTTCTAAGATGCCACCTATACACCTTGATTAATGGAATGACAACTATTTTTACTATTTTTCTTTTTTACGCCACCTATGCGCCTCGAAAATAGAAATCTCCTTTTCCTTTCTTTTGTCCTTTTTATTTTTTTATTATTTCTCCTCTAATTTTCGTCACTTTCTCTCTCCTCCAGATTTTTTTTTTTTTTTTTTTCTTTTTTTTTTTTCCCTCTCTTTTTTTTTTTCTAAAAATTTAATTTTCCCATGTAAGATGCTCCTGCATCAGACTCCCTTGGTAGATAGAAAAGTGTGTCCCACACTTTGATGTCAAAAGAAAGATATAGAACCATTTTCATCTTCACCACAAGCTTCTACCTCAATAGAGACAAGAAAACCAACATACAAATCTTCCACATTTTTTTTTTTTGCTGATGCATGATGCTCCTGCATCCGACTCCCATGGTAGGAAAAATTTTGTGAATATGGATTCACAAAAATGAAGTAGCCACTGTTGACAGATTTTTTTTTTCCTCTTCCTCCAACACATAGCTAGAACAAGTATCCGATGCCAATATATTTCTTTCTTTCTTCTTTTCCAACACCTAGCTGGAACAAGTGTTTGCTGTTGAAAATACTCCTTCACAATGAACTCTATCCAAGTATAACTCTCATCCTCATCCAATCTTGTTGAATTAATCACACCTGTAATAAACCCAGAAACACCATACCAATCTTCCTTTGCATACCACACATGACTAACAAGATCCTCATGCAAACCATCATCAATATCTTTTAAACTCATATCAAAGACAACATCCCATGATTCATAAGAATTTACCTATTTGACATTCTCATCTTTACTTGCCTCTTTTATGTCATCAACAATGCACGTAACTACTCCACTTGCTTGATCTCCAACTAAGGCACTATACTTCTCCTCGATTGCTGTAATCTTCAAATCATCTTGATCTACTTCAGGTTCATAAGTCTTGTCATCTTTATGCTCTTCCTCTTCTCGTTCATCTTCTTCAACTTCTGGTTCGCAAATAATTTTCTCTTCATCCGCTTGCTCTTCCACTGGATCATCTTCCTTTTCCGCATCCAAGGAATTATCAACATCTCTTTTCTGGTGACATACTCTTCATTTTCGCAACTCAGCTTCTAATTCATTCACTTGCTTCTACAAATCAACTAGCAATGATTGTTGATTTCTTGCTCTAAATTTCTCAAGTCGAGGAATCCTCAGAATCCATCCAATCACAAAAGTCATCTTCTTCTTTCTCTTCTCCATAATCAAGTCTTCAGAAGACAAATCTTGTCCAAAACAAGAACCTAATAATTTAAATTCCTTAAATCAAGACATCATTCCTCTTACCAACTCTGTTCTTAACTTCCATTAGAAGAGCTTCCATTTCTTCCACTTGATTACAAACGATTATAAGCCTTGCTTAAATAGGCACGATTATATTTCTTCCATTTCTTTCTTTTAACATCAAAGTGTGGGACACACTTTTCTATCTACCAAGGGAGTCTGATGCAGGAGCATCTTGCATGGGAAAATTAAATTATTGGGAAAAAAAAAAAAAAAATTATGGAGGAGAGAGAAAGTGACGAAAATGGAAGGAAAATAATAAAAAATAGCAAAAAAAAGGAGAAAAGAGGAATTTCTATTTTCAAGGTGCATGGGTGGCATAAATAGAAAATAATAAAAATAGTTGTCATTCCATTAATCAAGGTGTGTAGGTGGCATCTTAGAAGTTTGTGGAAAGTTCCTTAAATCATGCATTTAATATTTGTTGGGTGCTTAGTTGTATTTGGGTGGGAATTTAATATTTATTTAAAGGTAGTTGTATTTACCTTTTATCCCACATTGCTTGTGTTTGTAATGTCTTGGGTTAGAAGTGCCTATTTAAGCAAGGCTTATAATCGTTTGTAATCAAGTGGAAGAAATAGAAGCTCTTCTAATGGAAGTTGGAGAAATAGAAGCTCTTCAACTGTAAGCTCTTGTAGTAAAGCTCTTTGTATGTAATCTCTTGTAGTGAATTTCAAGTATTAATGGATGATGCTTTATGAAGCATTTTTTTTGTGATCTCTCTTGTCTCCATACTATTGCATTTTTTCTTCTATATTATTTTTAATGCATCGGATACTTGTTCCAGCTATGTGTTGGAGGAAAAGAAAAAAAACTTTCAACAGTGGCTACTTCATTTTGTGAATCCATATTCGCAAAATTTTTCCTACCATGGGAGTCGGATGCAGGAGCATCATGCATCAGCAAAAAAAAATGTGGAAGATTTGCATGTTGGTTTTCTTGTCCTATTGAGGTGGAAGCTTGTGGTGAACATGAAGATGGTTGTATATCATTCTTTTGGCATCAAAGTGTGGGACACACTTTTCTATCTACCAAGGGAGTCTGATGCAGGAGCATCTTACATGAGAAAATTAAATTATTAGAAAAAAAAAAAAAAAGAGAAAAAAAAAAAAAAATTAAAAAAAAATTTTAAAAAAAAAATTAAAAAATTTTTTTTTTTAAAAAAAAATTATGGAGGAGAGAGAAAGTGACGAAAATGGAAGGAAAATAATTAAAAATAGAAAATAGGAAAAGTGGAGAAAAGAAGAATCTATATTTTCAAGCTGCATAGGTGGCATAAATAGAAAATAATAAAAATAGTTGTCATTCCATTAATCGAGGTGTGTAGGTGGCAAGTTCCTTAAATCATGCATTTAATATTTGTTGGGTGCTTAGTTGTATTTGGGTGGGAATTTAATATTTATTTAAAGGTAGTTGTATTTACCTTTTATCCCACATTGGTTGTGTTTGTAATGTCTTTAGTTAGAAGTGTCTATTTAAGCAAGGCTTATTATCATTTGTAATCAAGTTCAAGAAGTTCAAGAAATGGAAGCTCTTCTAATGGAAGTTGGAGAAATGGAAGCTCTTCTAATGGAAGTTCGAGAAATAGAAGTTCTTGCATTGTAAGCTCTTCAAATGTAATCTCTTCTAATGGATTTCAAAAATAGTGTGAGCATCTTACATGGGAAAATTAAATTTTTAGAAAAAAAAAAAAAGAGAGGGAAAAAAAAAAGAAAAAAAAGAAAAAAAAGAAAAAAAAAAATTGTGGAGGAGAGAGAAAGTGACGAAAATGGAAGGAAAATAATTAAAAATAGAAAATAAGAAAAGTGGAGAAAAGAGGAATCTCTATTTTCAAGGTGCATGGGTGGCATAAATAGAAAATAATAAAAATAGTTGTCATTCCATTAATCGAGGTGTATAGGTGGCAATTTAGAAATTTGTGGAAATATCCTTAAATCATGTATTTAATATTTGTTAGGTGCTTAGTTGTATTTGGGTGGGAATTTAATATTTATTTAAAGGTAGTTGTATTTACCTTTTATCCCACATTGGTTGTGTTTGTAATGTCTTGGGTTAGAAGTGCCTATTTAAGAAAAGCCTATTATCATTTGTAATCAAGTTCAAGAAGTTCAAGAAATGGAAGCTCTTCTAATGGAAGTTGGAGAAATGGAAGCTCTTCTAATGGAAATTCGAGAAATAGAAGTTCTTGCGTTGTAAGCTCTTCAAATGTAATCTCTTCTAATGGATTTCAAGTATTAATGGATGCTTTATGAAGCAATTTTGTCATCTCTCTTATCTCCATCTTGTTGCATTTTTGGTTGTGAGTTGGCACGGGTGGTGTGGCCCGTCATCAGAAAAAAAAAAAAATCATGGAACTCCTTGGAATGCACAATTGACTACCTTTGAAAAACATGCCATCCTGAATCAAATAGTCTAACCACTTGTTTCTATCTACAACAACAGGTTCTTTACAAGCTTTCCATGCTTCAGCAAAATCAGGATCCTCAGGGTACAAATTCTTGAGTTCATCAAACCCAACTACTTCAACCTGCATTGTTGTAAGCAACAGCTGTCTCCTACTTAATGCATCAACAACCCTGTTAGATTTTCCACTTCTATGCTTCAACACAAATGTATAACTCTGCAAGAATTCTACCCACTTCATATGTCTCTGATTCAACTTACCTTGGCTATTTAGGTACTGTAATGCCTGATGATCAGTATACAAAACAAATTCCTTTGGCAATAAATAATACCTCCATTTCTTTAAGGCCTGAACTATTGCATAGAACTCTTGATCATAAACAGAATACTTCTTCTTTGCATCATTCAATTTTTCACTAAAATATGCAATAGGCTTACCTTCTTGGCTTAATACAGCCCCAATAGCACTGCCACTAGCATCACAATCCACCTGGAACACTTTTCTAAAATCTGGAAGTGCCAACACAGGCTGTTCAGTCACCTTCTTCTTCAGCAATTCAAAACTTCTCGCAGCTGCTGCAGTCCATTTGAACTCTTTTTTATCCCCTCTTATTGTATCAGTTAGAAGTGCACATATGCCACTGAAATTCTTAATAAACTTCCTGTAAAAACTAACCAGACCATGAAATGATCTTACCTCAGTAGCAGACCTTGGAGTAGGCCATTCCAAGATGGCTTTTACCTTCTCTGGATCCATTTTGAGACCTTCAGGTGATATAACAAATCCCAAATAAACTAACTCCCTTTTTGCAAAGACACACTTCTTTAGATTAATTAACAATTTCTCTTCCCTTAGCCTTTCAAAGACACTATGAATATGCAGTAAATGTTCTTCCAAAGTCTTGCTGAAAATTAAAATATCATCCAAATAGACAATAACAAATTTTCCCAAGAACTTCTTAAGTACCTCATTCATGAGCCGCATGAAGGTGCTTGGGGCGTTTGTCAATCCAAAGGGCATGACTAACCACTCATAAAGACCCTCCTTGGTCTTGAAGGCTTTTTTCCACTCATCTCCTTCACGAATCCGTATTTGATGATAGCCACTCTTCAGATCTATCTTTGTGAAGTACTGAGCTCCACTCAAGCAGTCCATAAGATCATCCATCCTTGGTAAAGGAAACCGATACTTGATGGTTATCCTATTTATAGCTCGAGAATCTGTACACATCCTCCACTCTCCATCCTTCTTTGGTGCAAGTACTGCAGGTACTGCACATGGACTCAGGCTCTCTCGAATCAAGCCCTTCCTCAACAGCTCCTGAACCTGTCTATTTAGCTCCTCTGTTTCAGTAGGAGTCATCCTGTGAGCAGCCTTGTTAGGCAAACTAGCTCCTGGAATCAGATCTATCTGATGACTGATTTGCCTTACTGGTGGCAATCCATCTGGAACATTATCAGAGATAATATCTCCAAATTCCCCTAGTAAATCTGAAACTTCAAATGGTATTTCACTACTACCTTCTTTATCTTTCCTAGGAATCAAAGCATAGCACATACGCTAATGTTTCATGCCGTCTAAAAACTTCCTTCCATCAACAAGACAAATCCTAGCACTGCTACATACGTTTTCACCTTCCTTTTTCATGGGCTTCAATTTGTGGCGAACTCCATCCTTTGTCAGAGAGTATGTGTTTGCATGTCCATCATGTATTGCATGTCTATCAAACTGCCATGGTCTACCCAACAATAGATGGCAAACATCCATCGAAATAACATCACAGAGAACTTCATCATGGTAACTTCCAATTTTGAATTTTACTAAACATTGTTCACTTACCAAGACCTTATGATCATCTTTTACCCAAGAAATCTGATAGGGCTGGGGATGTTTCTCCCTCTTGAGCTTCAGCTTAGAGACCATCTCTTCTGATACCAAGTTATCAGTGCTACCACCATCAATGATCACATCACAACATTTATCCTCACACTTGCATCTGGTATGGAACAAACTCCTCCGTTGTCCTGGTTCATTTTCACCACTTAGTAGGACTCTTTCATTTACCAAGGTCTCTCCTCTTTCTGCATCCTCTGAATGTGATGATTATGCATCCTCATCCACATGAGCAACCCTAGCTTGGCCCTCAGCTCTCCTATCTGTCCTTCCTTGTCGTTGAGGGCATTCAAAGGCACGATGACCTTCTTCATTGCAATGGAAACAGGTACCATGAAAGCCTCCTCTTCCTTGTCCACATCCTCTACCTCTTCCTCTTTGATTTCCAAAATCTTGATCACGGGAGCGGTTGAAACCCTCATTCCTCTGGTTCATGCTAGTACCCTCATCTTCATTTTTCTTTTGAGTTTCATTGCGGCCTCCAGTTGATCTACCGCTTCCCCTTGCTCCTTGACCGCGCCCTCTTTGTCTTCCCTCAAACCTTTTACTCAGCTTCTCTTCAACTCGTAGGGCAAACTGGTATGGTTCTTCAACGCTGGTCATTCTTACCAGATTTAATTCCTCCTGGATGTTAGGTCGTAACCCACTGATATAACGAGCAACATTTTCCTTATTTGCTTCTGCATGCCCCGCTCTAATCAGGAGTCGGTAAAACTCCTCTGTATATTCTTGGACTAATCTTCCTGCTTGCTTTAACCCATGCATCTTCTTAAACAGATCAAGCTCGTAGTCCACAGGAATGAACTGCTTCTTCAATTTGTCCACCATGCGATCCCATCTTGTGATCTTCTCCTTTCCTCTTCTAAGTCTTTCCAGTTGAACCTCTTGCCACCAGATTTTGGCATGGCCTTTTAGTTTGGCCTTTGCAAACTTAACCCTATCTGGGTCCCTTATATCCTCATACTCAAAGTATTCATCTAGTTCATTGATCCAGTCGATCAACTCATCTGGTTTCAAATTTCCTGAAAATATACCCACTTCAATTGTAGGTCTTTTCCCAAACCTAGTAATGGCCCTAAAAAGCCTTTCCTCTACAGGATTCAGAACTTCCCCGTCAACTTCCATTACTTCCTCTTCATTGTCATCCTCACTATTGTCATCTACGGCAATATTTTCTCCTCTACGAAGCTCCTCTTGCAATGCTTGTACCTGTCTCTGGAGGGCTCTAACCTCCTCAGGATCAATAGCTCTGGCCCTTCCGCCACGCTCTCTTCGTGGAGGCATCTTCTAGCTCAAACCCACAACCACACAGTCTTGGTGCAAACTGCCTCACAGTCGGTGCTCTGTCTGCACACTCAGGAAAACCTGCTCTGATACCACTTGATGATGGGCCACACCACCCATACCAAAATCATGCACAATCAAAATCATTAAGTAGGAGACAGCTGTTGCTTACAACAATGCAGGTTGAAGTAGTTGGGTTTGATGAACTCAAGAATTTGTACACTGAGGATCCTGATTTTGTTGAAGCATGGAAAGCTTGTAAAGAACCTGTTGCTGTAGATAGAACCAAGTGGTTAGCCTATTTGATTCAGGATGGCATGTTGTTCAAAGGTAGTCAATTGTGCATTCCAAGGAGTTCCATGAGGGAAGACAAAGAGGGCGCGGTCAAGGAGCAAGGGGAAGCGGTAGATCAACTGGAGGCCGCAATGAAACTCAAAAGAATCTCAAGTCTGTTCCATCTCTTGAACTTGATTACAAATGATAATAGGCCTTTCTTAAATAGGCACTTCTAACCCAAGACATTACAAACACAACCAATGTGGGATAAAAGGTAAATACAACTACTTTTAAATAAATATTAAATTCCCATCCAAATACAACTAAGCACCCAACAAATATTAAATGCATGATTTAAGGAACTTTCCACAAACTTCTAAGATGCCACCTATACACCTTGATTAATGGAATGACAACTATTTTTAGTATTTTTCTTTTTACTCCACCTATGCGCCTCGAAAATAGAAATCTCCTTTTCCTTTCTTTTCTCCTTTTTATTTTTTTATTATTTCTCCTCCTACATTTCATTTTTAATGCAATTGCACTATAAGTTGAATCAGAGACATATGAAGTGGGCAGAATTCTTGCAGAGTTATACATTTGTGTTGAAGCATAGAAGTGGAAAATCTAATAGGGTTGCAGATGCATTAAGTAGGAGATAGCTGTTGCTTACAACAATGCAGGTTGAAGTAGTTGGGTTTGATGAACTCAAGAATTTGTACCCTGAGGATCTTGATTTTGTTGAAGCATGGAAAGCTTGTAAAGAACCTGTTGCTGTAGATAGAACCAAGTGGTTAGACTATTTGATTCAGGATGGCATGTTGTTCAAAGGTAGTCAACTGTGCATTCCAAGGAGTTCCATGAGGGAAAATTTGATTAAGGAGAAACACAGTGGAGGGATGGCAGGACATTTTGGTCGAGATAAGACCATTGCCATTCTTAGAGAACATTATTTTTGGCCTCAAATTACACAGGATGTGAAGAAGTTTGTACAGAGTTGCATGGTTTGTCAAGTGGCCAAGGGGTTTAGTCAAAATACTGGCCTATATCAGCCATTGCCTGTTCCATCAAGGCCATGGGAGGACATAAGTATGGATTTTGTTCTTGTATTGCCAAGGACCCAAAGGGGTAATGACTCAGTATTCGTGGTGGTTGATAGGTTCTCCAAAATGGCACATTTCATTCCATGCCACAAAACTCATGATGCTGTCCATATTGCAGACTTGTTTTTCAAAGAGGTGGTAAGACTACATGGTCTTCCAAGGAGTATAGTTTCTGACCGAGATACTAAATTTGTGGGGTATTTCTGGAGGACATTGTGGAAGAAGTTGAGAACAGACTTGAAATTTAGTTCCACGCATCACCCACAGACTGATGGCCAAACAGAAGTGGTAAATACAAGTCTGGGTAATTTGCTGAGATGTTTAGTTGGAGATAAGCCCAAGGGATGGGATTTGATTCTACCATAGGCAGAGTTTGCTTATAATAACTCTGTAAATAGGAGTACTGGAAAATCACCATTTCAAATTGTATATGGGAATAGCCCAAGGACTGCACCAGAATTGAGGAAGATAGAACAAGGGGAGAGAACAAGTGCTGAAGCTAAAGAATTTGCTAAACACATCAAGCGTCTACATGAGGAGGTTCAAGCACACATTATCAAGATGAATCAAGAGTATAAAGATAGGGCTGATGCAAGGAGAAGACATAAGGAATTCCAAGTAGGGGATCTAGTCATGGTGCACTTACGAAAAGAAAGATTTCTAGTTGGTACTTACAACAAGCTGAAAATGAAGAAATTTGGCCCTTGCAAAGTTTTGAAGAAACATAACTCAGGAAATGCATATGAGGTGGAGCTGCAAAGATTTCTATTGTAAGCCCGTAGGGCATGTTTTGAAGTTTATTTTCTCTGCACTGTTTGTACTAGCTTATTTTCTCAATTAATATAATTCCCCTTTTCTATTGTGTCCCCATCACCTCTCAACGCTAGTCATTCTTACCAAACTTAATTTCTCCTGGATGCCAACCCACTGATATAACGAGCAACCTTCTCCTTATTTGCTTTTGCATGCCCCACTCTAATTAGAAGTCAATAAAATTCCTCTATATATTCCATGACTAATTTTCCTGATTTCTTTAACCCATGCATCTTCTTAAACAAATCAAGCTTGTAGTCAACAGGAATGAACTGCTTCTTTATTTTTTCCACCATGCGATCCCACCTTGTGATCTTCTCCATTCCTCTTCTATTTCTTTCCAATTGAACCTATTGTGACCAGATTTTGGCATGTCCTTTTAGTTTGGCCTTTGCAAACTTAACCCTATCTGGATCCCTGATATCTTCATACTCAAAGTACTCTTCTACTTCATTAATCCAGTTGATCAACTCATCTGGTTTTAGATTTCTTGAAAATAGACCCACATCAATTGTAGGTCTTTTCCCAAACTTAGTAATGGCCCTAAAAAGCCTCTCCTCTACCTAACTTAGAACTTCCCCATCAACATCCCCTTCTGGTCCAATTTCTTCTTCTTCATTATCGTCCTCACTTTCATCACTTGCAGTAACATTTGTTCCTCTACAGAGCTCCTCCTACAATGCTTGTACCTGCCTTTGGAGGGCTCTAACCTCCTCAGGATTAATAGCTTTGTCTCGTCCACCACTCTCTCTTTGTGGAGGCATCTTCTTAACTCAAACCCATACCCACACAGTCCTGGTGCAAACTACCTCACAGTCGGCGCTCTATCTACACACTCAGGAAAACCAGCTCTGATACCACTTGACGAAGACACAACCCAAGTACAGAATGGACACAATAGGAAAGGGAAAATTTTATTAACTATGAAAATATGCTAGTACACTTAGTGCAAAGAAACAGACTCCAAAACATGCCTTATGGGCTTACAATAGCATAAATCTGGAGATAAATTCTTCTCCCAGTACCTTCTCTCAAACTCCACTCCAAACTACCTTTTACAATGCCAGAAATGTTCTTAAATAGACCTCGGAGGGTTAAGGATTAGGAATACATTCTAGAAAGTGCTAATTGGCATCCACTGACCAAATAGAAGGCTCTAGAAGTCACATTAGAAGTCGGCACAAAATTAGAAGAATCCAAAAATGGTAACCGAACTTTCGGGAGGCATAACTTTTGAACCGTAGCTCCGGTTGACGAACCGTTTACATTTTCAGAAAGCGCTTGAAGTGCTTTATAGCCCTATGAACCAGATTTGCTCATCCCCCATTTTTTTGGCCCTGTTCAAGGTCTTTTAATGCCCCTAACTGACTTTGAAGCATTCTTAGGAGGTCTCTAGAAATTGAAAAACTGCCATAACTTTAAAATCGTGGGGCCTTTTGACCTGATTCTTTTTCTGGAATGCTCTAAATTACAATTACATTCATCCAGCCAATTTACACCCTTTAATTTACCAAAATTATGGCTCAATTACATACTCCTATTTTTCCAGCATTTACACGTATCCCAAGGTGTTCAAATACTCTAACCTAGAACACTGATAGTGGAACTGTGAGAGTTGGAACATTTATTTGACCCAAATGGGTATCCAAAAATGAAAACACATGAAATAGAAACTAAGTCTAAGTACATTTTTTTGGGTGACACAAGATTGCCCTTATACCTCTGGATGCTCCTACATCACTATCTAAAATTAGTCAATTTGGTTGATTAGTTTGGGTTTCCATTAATGCCAAAGAGGGAGATTGCTGAAAATAGATTGATACAAGTATGAAAAATGTGTTTCAATCATTATTTTGTCATTAATGTCAAACTTTCTATTTGTTGGTAAGACAACTGCTTATATGATTTAAGTATTATCACTTGATTGATTGATGAAGAGGATTTGATGAAAATGATGTAATAATAGCTCCAAGAGGAAAGGTTGTGTTATGATATAAAAAGAAGTACAAGAATAAGCTAAGACAATGATATCATAGTGCATTGATAATATACTTAAGGTTGTAAAGGTTGGTTACATTGAGTGAGTTTAGAAGAACAAGTTAAATAAAGTTTATTTGCCAAGTTTGATCCAAGTGGAAAGTTGGTGCTGAGCAAAGTTAGTGCAAGCGAAGTAAAAAATTAGTTAGAGGTGAGAAAAGTCAATTTTATTGTATATCGAGTAAAATAATTGATGCCAAGTAATTCTTAGTTGATGCCAAGCACTAGTAAACTTTAGTTTGTGCCAAGTGATTTTATACTGGATGTCGAGCAACTTAATATGTGTCAAGCATCAGAAGCTAGTTAATACCGAGTGTCAACATTATTAGAAAGGTCATGAATTTGATGGATTTGAGCACACAAGTTTATTCTCTTGGGTTGTGTGAACCATGTGGAAGATAAGATTGATGAGTTGGTGGTACATAATTCATGGTAAATAATTTTGAGGCAAATTAAAGAGCATTGAAGGAGAATTTTCTAATAGGGAATGAAATAAAATAAGGGGTAGATTCATTGAATCCTACCTAATATGTCCTAAGCCTAAATTGGATGATGGAGGATGAATGGAAAAATATCTTAATTCTCTATTTATAGGGATGACTTGTCAAAAGAAAAGGTTGTTATGTACAAGAACCTAAGGAAGAAAAGGTGTCTAGGGTATTGCTTCATTCAGTGACCTAAGTGAAGAGTTTACATTAGCAAGTTAAGCAAGAAGGCTTAAGGGTATTAATTCTTGAAAGGTGAACAAGCTTTCAGAGTTGGAAGTATGTGAAAGCTAAGTAGAATGGAGGTCTCAAACAAAGATTTGTAATCTAGAAATGGAGTTGTAAGTTGTTATTAGATTAAGCCTTATTGTTACTCTCTAATAATTGTACCAGTCTAGGGTAAATCCTTTGGATTAAATTTGACCTAATAGTCATTTGTAAATCCTTTAACCAAGTGGCATTCCAAGTGAATGGTCTCAAGTCCTCTAACAAGGCTCACTCCTAATAGGGTGATTGAAATCCTTTAACTTAGTCACAGTTAACAGTGTGTATTGTAACCTTTAACAGGGTTGGCCTTTCACAGGGCATCACTTTAGAAGAGTGAGAAAGAGTAGCATGTTGCTGGTGGTTTTTTCCAAAATGGGTTTCCACGTAAATCATTGTGTCAAGTGTGTTATTGAATCTTTTATGTTTCATATTTACATTTCTACAAATTGATTTGACATTAACCTACAAGTTTTAAGTAATTGCATAATCTTATGGATGCATGCATGATGATAAATATTTTATGGGTTCACAAAGCTAAGAAAGGTTTTAATAGTACATCTGGACCTTGGATAATTGATTCACCCCCCCTAAATTATTCTAAAGAATTCCAAAAATGTCATGGTACTGTGATAGCCTCTACCTTGTCTTACTTTTCTTTTCAAACCGGTGAAGTTATCGACTGGTTCCCATGAGATGATGTATATTCCTTGATTGATTAGGCATCAAAGACAATATACTTTTACAAACTACTCTTCATTATGCCAATATGATTAGTTGGGTCAAAACTTAACCGTAACCCTAACCCTAATCATAAATATATTACTAACCCTAGTCATATTGTAAACCTTAACCTTGACCATAATTATAAGCTTTAACCTAATCTATAATCCCTTTTTAAAACCTAACTATAAACCAAATACTAACCCCAACTATAACTCTAACCCTAACATTAATCCCAATCCTAACCATAGTCTAAACACCAACCATTATCATAAATCCTAAACACTAATCATAACTATAATCCCAACCCTAACCACAACCATGATCCTAACCCTAATCCTAACCATGATAATATTTATAGGATTGAGAAGGCATTACATAACTTGAGGAGGGTGAATTAAATATAACCAACTATCCTATAGGGCTTAAAAATACTTTTCACCAACTTAGACTTCATAAACTTTCAGATCATTAACTCAGTAAAAAAATCTAACATCACAGCTCAAATTGATAAAAACTTCACATCTAACTATCAACATTTTGTTTCTTAATATACTAACTATCAGAGTAAACATCCAAGTTATACCAAGTTACACCATTAAATAGTCAACAAAAATAAGCATGCAACAAAATAAGCATTCAAACATTTTGACATAAGTATTTAACATGGAAACTGTTAGAATATATAGTCCATTGATATAACTAAGAGGGAGGGGTAAATCAATTATCCAACTATCATCACAAATATTAACCTTAAACAAATTTAACCATGTGATTAATATAAACTAAAACCACAACAAGATACTCATATACAACTAACACCAGATATGTTAACTAGGGAAACCCTTGATTAGAGGGAAAACCCCAGTGGGGATGGTATTCACAATATGATGTACTAATATAAATATTTCTTGTTAGAGGATAGACCCTGTTAGAAGTCTATTACAACATTCAATACATGTGAGTCCCTGTTAGGAGACTTTGAATCCCTATTAGGAGTTGTGGAAGACAGCTAGACCCACTGCCCAAACAACTTCAAGATTAAGATCAAAGAACCCACTATCCAAATGATCTCTATATTATTCCTTGTAGAATAATAGAACTAAAAAATACTTCCTTCCTTTGTCTTTGTTCTATCAACTAGACTTTTGCTCTTTCAAATCTTGTAACCAGATCTCATATTGTGCATCCAATGATCCCTTGGATTCCTTACATGCATTCAACAAGTATTCTGCTCCTTCTTGCATTGTGCACTAATACTTCACATTTCACTTGATCCTCTTGATCCATATCCCACACTCAAATAAAGACAAAAACTTTCCTTTATACCATATCTTCACAATAATTCCTTGAGTCGGCCTTGAGGCTTTCTTAAATAATTAAAATAAGATAATTAATTAATTCACAATTACAACAACATTGTCAGCTCAAAATCTATACAATCTTTACATGTGTGAAACTACATCTTTTGCATAAAATAGTATCACCACATGATTATCCTTTATTACTATTATCTATGCATCACCTTCATTACATCTTAGATGAAAGATAGTCATAGATTATCCAACTTTGTTTTCCAATGCTTTGTTTCTGCACTGCTTCTAGTAAAACAAGTGTAACTTCCGTACAACATCAAATCAAAATTATTCCTTTAAATGACATCATTAGGACAACCTCAGGAACATGTACTCCACTATGCCTCATCAAAAACTTCCTCAACTCTTGTACATACTAAGATTAATGAATTCTATTCTTCTAGTCTTAACAGATTACTACAATGTTCACATCAATGACAAATGCAACTACATGCTTTTCTTTTCAATGAGTAACCAAGAAACGTACCTTCATTACTTCTAGGATCAAATTTACCTATATCATCATCTCTTTATGTAAAAATTACTTCTAAATATTTGAAAATACTTGGCTAAGCAAGAAGAAGTCTTGAGAAACAAGTCCATACATGTTTGCAAAGGATACTCACAACAAGTAGGCATAGATTATGGAAAAACCTATGCACTGGAAGTAGTAAGGATGTTCTCGGCTTATGCAACAAGTAAGAATTTCAAAGTTTATCAGATGCATGTCAAGTCTATTTTTTTTAATGGAGGACTTGAAGAAGAAGTCTATATTGAGAAACCTAATGGACTCCCTCTGATAGAAGACAAATATTTTGTATGAAGATTAAAGAAAGCATTGTATGGTCTAAAGCAAGCACCTAGAACCTGGTATGCAAGGTTGAACAAGTGTTTATCAAAGATTTTATTTTTCAAAGGTATAGTAGATGGTAATTGTATTTGAGAAAAATAGATGATGGTCTATTTATCATTGTAATATTTTTGGATGATATAATATTTGGAGGAAATGATGAAGAAAGTGACAAGTTTTCTGGAGAGATGAAAAATGAATTTGAAATGAGCATGATAGGAGAAATGAAGTTTTTCCTAGGATTGCAGATTGCATAGAACAAAGATGGGATATTTATTTCACAAACTAAATATCTAAAAGATTTGTTGAAAATGTTTGGTATGTAAAGTTGTAAACCTATGGTACACCCATGATAATTGGTCACAAGTTATCTAGTAAAGATTAGACACCTACTGTTGAGCAGAAGAAGTATATATCTATGATTGGGGGATTGTAATACTTGACTCACACTAGACTAGATATAGAAAATGTAGTTGGGATCATAGTAAGATTTCAAGATGATCCAAGAGAGTATCATTATGTAGAAATAAAGAGAATATTCATATACTTGAAGGATATATTTGATTATGAAACATGGTATGATAGATTAAGTGATTTCACCTTGTCCACATATATTGATGCAGATTGGGTAGGCAGTATAGATGATTGAAAGAGCACCAGTGCTAGAGAATTATTTCTTGGAGTAAGATTGGTTTCTTGGTTGGGCAAGAAATAGGATTGTATATCTCAGATTATAGCTATTAGTATGTAATGATTGGTATTGTGATTGACACCTTTGACATTGATGTCAATGGGGGAGAGAATGTACATGAAAAACATATTGAGTGAATGTATGTAAGAAATGAGAAAAGAAGCACCTACTGATATGGCAATGGGGGAGAATTAGGAACATTCATGTAAGTGCATAGATGTAACCAAAGAGTACTATAACTTGTTTATTGTGAACAAATGCTACTAATCGTAAAAGAAGAAGAAGAATAGTACAACAATTCAAAAGGTTTCAAATTGATGGAGAGGATTTGAGAAGATGACAAAAACAAAGTGCAATTTGGTATTCTTGGATCTTAGATTTTTTTATCTATGTTGCCATCAATGCCAAAGGGGAATATTGTTAGCATGAATGATGATGATACTACATTGGGGGAGTATCCTAAGTATTGGAGAGTATTGATATGTTGGATGCATGACTAAAATCTCCCCCTTTGGAATTGATACCAACATAGATGGAAAACATCTATGTTCCAAGAATGCTAATGCTAATGGTTTGACTGGACTAAATGCTAATGCTTTATGTATGCAAGAGTATCTAATATGTACTGAGTCATAGAGGACTCTGGGTATTGGGTATTGAAAAGTGTCATTGTACACTCGAGTTGGTTGATGATTTGAGCAATTGATTAGCAATTAGTATGTAACAATTGGTATTGTGATTGACACCTTTGATATTGATGTCAATGGGGGAGATAATGTACATGATAAAGATATTGACTGAATATGTGTAAGCAATGAGAAGAGAAGCACCTGTTGAGATGGAAGTAAGGGAGAATTATCTCTTTAAGGAGATTTGGAAAGATTTATGTAAGTGTGCGGAAGGAAGTGTAAGTGTGTAGATTCAACTAGAAAGTATAGTAAGTTATTTCACAAAGGAAATCTTACTTAGAAGATTAGAATCTATAGAAACAGAAATGATATGGTCTGGAGAATTAGCCAAAGTTGAGACAACCTTCAGTGCTATGAAAATTTGACCTAATCTATCAAGAAGTATAAGTGCAAGAGGAAATTTATTTAGTAGAAGTAGTTATGAAGAAGATAAGAAGATTGAAGGAGGAATAACACTTCTGGTAAGAAGAGAGAAATATGGTAAGAAAATCTTTAAACGTTAGACTTGTGATGAATATGGTCATAATTCATCTAAATGTCCTAAAAGAGAAAAAAAATTTAGAGACATATCAATACTCTCCAATTCTTATGATACTCCCCCAATGTAGTATCACCAGCATTCATGCTAACAATAAAAGAAAGAATTCACATGAAAAACATATTGAGTGAATGTACGTAAGTTTAGAAAGATTCATGTAAGTGTGTAGAAGGAAGTGTAAGTGTGTAGATGCAACCAAAGATTATTGTAATTTGTTTACTGTGAACAACTACTATTGATCCTAAGAGAAGAAGAAGAATAGTACAACATTCCAGAAGGTTTTAGATTGATGAAGATGATTTGAGAAAATGACAGCAATAGAGTAAAGTTTGGTATTCTTCAAACTTAGATGTTTTCCATCTATGTTGTCATCAATGCCAAAGGGGGAGATTTTAGTCATGAATGCAACATATCAATACTATCTAATACTTAGGATACTCTCCCAATATAGTATCATCATCATTCATGCTAACAATCTTCCCCTTTGGCATTGATGGAAACATAAATGAAAAATATCTAAGTTCTAAGAATACCAAACTATACTCTATTGTTTTCATCTTCTCAAACTCTCTTCATCAATCTGAAACCTTTTGGAATGTTTTACTATTCTTCTTCTTCTTTTATGATTAGTAGCATTTGTTCATAGTAAAAAACTTATAATACTCTCTGGTTGCATCTGTGCACTTACATTTCCTTCTATGCACTTACATGAATCTTTCTAATTCTCCCTAAATAGATAATTCTCCCCCATTGCTATCTTAGTAGGTTCTTCTTTTCTCATTTCTTACATGAATTGACTCAATATGTTTTCCATGTTCATTCTCTCCCCCATTGACATCAATGTCAAAGGTGTCAATCACAATACCAATTTTTACATACCAATATGTTTTTCAGAGTACCACTAGATTGATGCACTTCTTGTGTCAACTACTCTGACGTGGGTAGGGTCATCACCCCTAGCATACCTCTTAGGTACTCAAAAGTATCTTTAGGTAAAGGCTTCCTAAAGATATCTACAATTTGATCTTTAGTACTTACATACTCCAGATTTATCTCTTTCTTTTCTACCTTTTCTCTCAAAATATGATATTTTATGGATATGTGCTTTGTCTTAGAATGCAATACTAGATTCTTAGACATATTTACTATACTTGTGTTATCAAGTAAATGGTAATAGGTTCTATAAACTCAATTCCAATATCCTTCAGGCCTTAACTATACTCTGAGATATATAGTCATGTTTCTTTCTCAGCCGAGAAACCAATCTTCCTCCAAGAAATAGTGTCCATCGCTGGTGCTTTTTTTGTCATCTATATTTCCTCCCCAATCTACATTAGTATATGCACACAAGGTGAAATCACTTGATCTATCATATCATAATCCATAATCAGATGTACCCTTCATGTATTTGAATATCCTCTTTACTACTGCATAATAATACTCTTTTAAATCAGCTTGAAATCTTGTTACAATCTCAACTGCATTTTTTATATATGGTTTGGTGTGAGTTAGATATTGAAATCCTCCAATCATAGATCTATACTTCTTCTTATCAACTATAGGTGTCTCATCTTTACTGGATAACTTATGACCAATTATCATGGGTGTACCAATAGGTTTACAACTTTCCATACCAAAAGTTTTCAACAAATCTTTTAGATATGTAGTTTGTGAAATGAATATTCCATCTTTGTTCTACACAATTTACAATCTTAGGAAAAAACTTCATTTCTCCTATCATGCTCATTTCAAATTCATTTTTCATCTCTTCAACAAACTTGTCACTTTTTTCATCATTTCCTCCAAATATTAGATCATCCACAAATATTACAACAATAAATAGACTATCATCAGTTTTTCTTAAATACAAATTACCATATGTAGTACCTTTGATAAATCCAAGCTTTGATAAATACCTGCCCAACTTTTCATACAAGGTTCTAGGTGCTTACTTTAGACCATACAATGCTTTATGTAGTCTTTATACAAAATATGTTTCTTCTATCAGAGGGAATCTATCAAGTTGCTCAATGTAGACTTCTTCTTCAAGTTCTCTATTAAGAAAAGCTAACTTGACATCCATCTCATAAACTTTGAAATTCTTACTTGTTGTATAAGCCAGGAACATTCTTACTACTTCCTTTCTTGCCATGGGTGCATAGGTTTCTTCATAATATATGCCTTCTTGCTATGAGTATCCTTTGTAAACAAGTATGGCCTTATTTCTCACAACTTCTCCTTGATCAGTCATTTTATATCTGAATACCCATTTGGTTCCTATCACATTATTGTCTTTAGGTCTAGGAACTATATTGCATGCCTCATTATTCATAATCCAATCTAGTTCTTCTTTCATAGCTTGCATCGAGTGATCATCATTACATGCCTCATCTATGCTCTTAGGTTCTAGTTGAGAAATTAGTCATAATTTCTCATTTACTTTATTTCTTGTCATCACACCTTTATCCTTGCTCTCAATTATTTTCTCAAGAGGGTGATTATTTGTCATGATTTTGCTAGAAGTAGGAGTTGTCGTGAATCAAATGTAGATTCATTAGGGTTCTTTTTGATATTGTTGAAATCTTCAACATAAATCTAGCATTAGTATTGTCTCCAAATTGTTATTTGAATAATTTTTCTAAATTACTGCATGGACCAATGCTATCATCAAGTAGTCTTCTAAACCAATCCCTTGCATCTTCAGTCAATGAATGGAAAAATAATTTCATCACTACATCCTCATGTTCAACTTCAAAATCATTTAGCATATCTATGAAAATTCTCAAGTGTTCTTCAATAGTAACAACATTATTTCCAAAAAGCTTGACAACTTTGTCTCTTAATTCAAATGATATTGGGTGTGGATAACTAGGGATTCCTAAGAATGACATTTTTATATACTTTTCTAGGTATATGGGCTTCTTCTAAAAACCAATAACAGTTTGAGACTTGTGAGTTTGAATATCAAGGATCTAAGTGTTAATAGTAGATAATGAAGTAGGCGTAGATTAAGACATGATCTGATTAGAAACTATTGGTCCACAAGTAGGTAAAAAAGTTATAGCTTGGTAGACAAGTTTGGCCATGAGGCTAAGGTAGAATTAGACTTGATGAACTATTTTTTTCTCTAAATTTCTACTACCTAAGCTTCATTCTCAATCTTGTCAAGTTATTTTACAAGATCCTCCTTCTTCTTCCTAGCCTTTTCCAAGTCCAGATCTAGCTTAGACATGGGAGGGTTTACAGATTTTCTTGATACAGCTTTAGGTTCATTTATTTGGATTCCTACAGCCTTACCTTTCCCTTTATCTATGGGTTTTATAGTGGGTTCTACATGATCTACCTGAATAAGCTTTAGGGTTGTACTTGAGATATGATGGGTTCTTGCCTTTGGATTATGAGTTTTTCTTGTTCTTGAACCTTAGGCCTCAAGCTATCTATGCCTCCAAAACATTAGCATGAAGGACTGATGTCCTTTCTTCTAATTTCTTGTTTTTCTCATTTAAGGCAACCATCATTCTAAGAAAATTATCTCTTTCAATAATGGCACTCAAGGTGGCTTTCTTTCTTTCTCTCTCTCTCTCTAAAAGAGCATGTTTAGCTTCTTTTGAATCAATCCATTTCTCAAAACTCCTATCTCTGAGTATACCTCTTTTGGATCTGTAGAAGTGGCTTCTAATTTTTATTTTTATTAATTGTTAACCCTAAGAAAAATCCTAAGTAGTGCTCTACAAAATTATGCCCTTAGAAAGCTTTGTATATTATTTTGCCTTGTCTTTATAATTGAGCAGGAAAATTATTTTTAAAATATACCTTTCTAAGAAGCTTTTACAAGACTTTTCCTTTTCTTCCATAATTTCCTAAAGTAATCTTTATTGTCAGATCTCTTCAAGATCTACGATAGTCACCATGTCATTATAAGAATTTGTGTACATTTATTGCTTGCAACATGGCGACCAAGCAAGTACTACATATGTGACCTAGTTAGTAAGTAAGCATGGTTTGAAGATAAATTGCCCACACTATCAAATCTTTTTAAGATCAACGATGGTCACCATGTCACTACCAAATGTACTTTCTCATTTGTGCCATTAGATCTCTCCCAGATTAACAGTGGTCACTATGTCATTATGGAAACTTGCTCAACTTTTATTGTTCACAACATGGCAACCGAAGGAAAGATAGAAGGACCCACCACATTTATAATAAAATAATCATGAAATGTTCATCATCCGATCAAGGTAGAATCAACAATGGTCGCTATGGCACTATAAGGAGTTGCTCGATGTTTATGCTTAACAACATAGTGAGAGTGTGACACATGTCCAAAAGTGCCAGTGGGTCCAATATAACTTGCAAGGAATATAAGGAAATGCCTATGTGAAGATTTTTAATTAGGTTGAGTGCCAATATGGCTAATTGAAACTAAGTCATTAATGACTTTATTCCTAAATCGTCAGATTTTCAAAAATCGATGGCTTGTTTTTCAATTTATAAAGGTGGTGCCATCCTATTGTCCTTATGATCCATTTATGAAAATTAAGGCTCCTCATGTGAAATAGAACTAGAGATATATTGTAGGATTTCACAAATTCCCCTTCAAGTGAACAAATTTTAGATTCTCAAAAAGCCAAGAACCTATTGAAGAATTGTTCTCGCCTAATCGAATTGTGAAAGTGTTTTCTGTATAGGTTATTGCTATAGAACTTTGAAAAGGGTAGCAAAGAGCCAAGTAAGTTTCTTAATTCATCATATAGTTTAAAGCATTTTGGTATTATGCAATTTTATCAAATATGTCTCCAAATAAAGGTTTCTCGGGGAAGTTAGAGTATGCTAGTAGGAAGATACATGATGACTTTTTGGAACAACTAAATGAGTCCACGAATGAGTCAACCTAGGTAAAAAAGCTAATTCTTGTGAACCCTAGGCTCAATATTGTAGATGGGTTATATGATAAAGGGAATTAGGTTAGGGATGATGTTACTTCCAAAATAGGGCTCCATCTTTTTAAGAAATAGTTTTCAGAAAGAAAGTTGTTTTCTCTCCATGAAAATATTTGGAATTTTGATTTGGGTAAACTAGTGGCCCTGGTGTTTTTATGGATTTTGACCTACTTACAGCCATTGCTCAAAATTACGACCCAGTATCCAAGATAGGGAGAAGAGTAGATGGGGAATGCCTAACAGGCTATTTTTTAGTGGTGAATATTTGTAATTTTGTGAATTTTAGAAATTTTTTGCTAGTAATTTGGCTAATAATTTAAACTTTAATGCAACCTAAATCACCACATTTTTATAAATTTATTTCAAATTTATTTAAAATCACTCAATAATTTATTTTATTAAAAAAATTAAACTCAAAGATTCACCACAATATTCGATACATGATTAAATTTGATTCATCTAAATATTATATATTATCGAATAAATTAAAATTAATTCACTAGTAATTATCATAATTATTAGTTACTTTAGGGATATATTAGCAATATTTAGTTTTCACTATTGATTTAAAATATAATGTAATTATCCTCATAATTTCCATGAGTTAAAACATGTTCAATTTTGATTTGTAATATTCCATGATGATTAGTGAACTTCCTATTATTATTGAGATTTGCCAATATTTTCTACTCAAAAAGTATGATTCCAAAATAATCGCCAATGTAAATAATATTTAAAATTAAAAAAATTAAGAGATTTGCTAATAAAAATAATTTTTTTTCAAAATAATGAAAGATTCACCAATAATTTATATCTTTTTCTAGAGGGGGGTTTCTTAAAGTTTACCCTGATGCCTGATAAGTATAAATGTTGAAGAAATTTGAGAGATTTTTGGTTTGGAGTCACTCTAGATTATCATGAGATGATTGACCTACCAGGACTAGAAAAGGAATACTTGTCTAAGAAGAATTAGGTCAGGTAAGGTGTACTAAGAGCACACTTGGCCTCAATTGGAAATTTGACTTTGGTTACAATATCAACAAAAGAGCCTTTTAAGAATGAATTTTTCACTACTAGGTCCATAGAAATATACATGACTTTGTGTAGGGTTTTTGGTGAGGATGAACAAAATTTTGTGACAATAAAGTTCATGTATATGATGACACAAGTCTCCTCTTTTAGTGTGGATACTATCTTTGATTTTGCATTGTATATAGCAGAGAAAATTCATATGGGGTGAAATGGGATTGCAAAGAGCAAGGTGGAGAAGACATTTGGCTATTATTCATTGTCAATGCATATGTTCCTATTTAAAGGGGCTACCTATTTTGAAGAGGAAATGGTTTTAAATAGAGAACATGAATGAGAGGCTCTTCTAGTCCAGTTATTGAGTGCAGATATGACCTAGGATGTAGAGGAAGCCAGTTTTGTTAGATTTGATAGATCATATTTTGTATCCAAGTTGATACACCTCATATTAAGGGACAATCCAAAAATTCCCAAGGCACTGCTAGATTTTATCAGGCTTATGGATAATCCTTTTGGTTTGAAAGTATCCCTCATCTAGGTTGATATTATACATTACCCTATATCTATAGTTTTTATGGTTTATGGTTTCCAAGAGACTCCTCATGTATTTCCCTACCAAGTGCCTTTGAAGGTAGAAATAGCTGAGATGCTATGGTAGATAGGTATATTGGAGGAAGCATAGTTGGTTGGTAGATCTAGAGGCTCAATTTTTCCCACTTGTATTGTGGCTCACCATTTCACAGTTACTAAAGGTGGTTGGGTATTCTTGTATAAATTCTTAGACTAGTACAAGATGGTTGTTTCTCATGCCCGTTTTTGTGATACTAAGGGATTTTTTGGTGTTTTTAGAAGGGCTAAAACTGGTTCAAAAGAGCATCAACCCTACTTCCCTGAAGATATAATAAGGAATGAGTTCTCCTTGCAAGAGCAGGAGATAATAAAAAAGTGGAGGGTTTATTCTAAGGTTTTGGAATTCATTAATTGTTTTGATAATAACTATAAGCCTCTAGCTGATGCAAAAGCAGAGGCACATAAGTTGAATAAACTAATGACTACTTTTCCTAAGATTATGGAAGTCATGAATGAGAAAATATATTCTTTATTAATTATTTTCTAGAGAAGGCTAGAGAAGTCATGAAAAGGTTATCATTTACCCTTGTAATAGGATCAAGGAAATTAATTGTGTAAAAGAGACTTGGTTACAATATAATTTAGAATAAAAGGGTCACAGTAGATAAGGGAAAACAAATAATAGGGTCAACCAGTATTGTTTTGGAGGAGAGACCTAATGAGCCCATGCCCAAGAGGCAGAGGATAGAGAAAGAAAAAATGCCTCATATTCACCCACCCAATCCTCATTACACATAGGAGATGAACAACTCACTAGGGATCAGGTGGAATAGTTGGGATCCCAAGGGGAATTTTTATTACTACATCAGAATCAAAGGAGGGAGATCCATAGGAACCTCCTATGCCAAGCCATGATTTAAGCATTATTGATTATAGAGGAAGAGATTTGGACCCTATGATGGAATAGGCCAACCAAGAATTCATTTTTGATGATAATTTTTTTAAGTCCAGAGCCTTCTATTAGTTTGCTTGGAGAAAAAACATTGGATTATTTGAAGAAAGGTGTTGTAAATTGAAAACAAAGCATCTTGAGATGGAGGAGGCAAACATACATAACCAAATAAAGGAATAGATGATGCAAGAATTCAAAATCTTGACCCCTGAAGAAGGCAAACAAATGATAAAAGAATTTGGGGTTCTGCTACTACCTAATGGGGATATTGTAGATGTGATGATTTTTAATTCTATTATGAATAAATTAAGTATAGACGAGAAAGGGAAGAAAGAAATGAAAGGTGCCAAGTTTAGTGAGGATCATGTTGTACTGGTAATATGGTCAATGAGAAACTGATCTAGGACTAGCTCTTCCCAGCCTGATGACATTGGCCTAATAGGAATTTTAATTGTGAAAAGAGATAAAGAATCTATTAGTGGAGAGGCCACAGAGATAGGTGTTGGATCAGCCAACTTCACCTTAGCCACAACTCTAAGGGACAAAAAGGAAAGGTTAGAGTTACAAGAAAATTAGGAGAAAGTTCTAGTTGCTTATAATAAAGAAGTTCAAAAGAGAATTGAACTAGAAAATAAATTGGTGGGACATCAAGGGAAGTCTAGTAGGCCTAGAATCACTTATCCTTATCCACAAGTGGAGCCTTTTAAATCCAATCCTCTTATTGACATTCCAGACTCACCACAAAGACCTTAGTATTATACTATAGAGGATTTTGAAGAAGAAAAGAGTAAACTATAGGTGTTGCATGTAGAGTTGGAGATCCAATATGAGGAAAGGTTAAGGAAAGCCATTATTTTTTTAGTTAATAAAATTGATTAGCTAACTTTCTATGAGTAGTTAGCAAAGGTAGTAAATACATGGGAAGATATAAAAGCAAGTGATAATGCCTTAAGCCAATTTTCAACAAATGGAATAAAAGAAATAAGAATGTTACTCTTCTATATTTTTCTGTTATTAGTTTATCTTATGAGCATATAGAAAAAAATTATTATTTGGCCAATGATATCTCAGAGTTTGATGATAAGAAAGTTGCATTGCAAAGAAGGATCATAATTTATCTTGTTAAGTATAAGAGTATTAACTTTGAATTGTTCCCACATGCCATAGATAAAAAGGATAAATTAAAAAATAAAGAGGAATGGCCCATGAATTGAATGATCTATTGTGTCTTTGAATGAATAAGGTCATAAATGAAAAGGGAAATGTACTGTGGGCAGCTACAACTAAAGAAGTTGTGAAAGTTTAGTTATTCTTTGATTCTTTTAGGCAAGATATTGTTGAGATTGAAAAAATTGGAGAGTATGTAATGAAGAAGTAGCATGATATCCTACATTTTAATTGGCTAGATGACACACTCTTTGACAAGTGGATGGTAGATTTTGTTCATGCTAAGTAGTTAGAATATGGTGAAACTATTGATGAAGAAATGGAATAGGATGAAGTAAAAATAATTGACACATTAGGAAAAGGAGAGGAGGACAAAGGTGAGTAAGAAATTGCTATTGCAAGAATAGAAATCCAAAATAGTGACCTGACAATGGCAGAATTAGATATAATTGTTGTTTTGTCAATTCATGATGATGTGAATGGAGAGCCTCAAGTTAAAGTAATTTTACAAAAATCAGAGCCAAGTTCATCACAAACAAATTTATTGGCTACATCTTCTGAGGAACCAAAAAAAAAATGAAGCCAATCATTAACTTCCTATCAATAAAGAAGTGCAACAAAAGGTGTAGCACAAAGTGGTCCCACTAAAGAATATTTATCATGAAAGACATTCTGTTGCACCATTTTTTGTCTTTTATGATAGTAGTAATGTAAATATCTTTTGTCTTAAGGACAACTATTAGTTTCTCTATGCCTGAAGCTTGTTGCATCTCACACTATATAAGTTTTATTCTAGGGCTAGAGAAAGGGCCCAAGTCATTGTATTATTTTTAGTTTTACTAAGCTTTGCTCGGTCTAGTTTTTTCTTGATATGAAATCTTTGGTGTATTATCTCTACAAAATTCTGAGAATACATTTTTGTCCATGATCATTGATCTCTCATTTTGAGTTGTTCTAAGTATTATCCAATGTTGTATAGTTTTCAAAGAAGATTAATGCAAAGTTGAAACTGTCCCCATTGTCTTTTATCTCTAAATCTTGGCTCCATTCTTAGTGACTAGTTATTTTGAGATTGTGTGAGTAAATCTTGTTTAGTTTAATTCAACTTGTATAAGTTGTATGTCAATTCATTATTGTTGTTGATTCAATAAATTGGGTAAATGCTTCAATGAATATGGTAGAATATCTAGTCATTAGGAAGGATTTATATAAGAATGAGTTGTAGAGATAATTGCTTATTATATTGGTTGTAATGCGATCAATTGGATCAAGAAATTGGATAGGCTCTGAATCCCAATGGATGAGGCACTGATCAACCATTTTAGTAAGCATATGGAAAGATCATAGATAAATGTCAAGAAAACATCTAAAAATTAATATCAATTTTACTTTAAATTTTTTGAGAATGTCAAAGTTAGTCAACACTTGTTTACATCTAACTTTTGAGTCTTAGTTAGCTGCTATTGCCCAGAGTTATCCATAGATCTAGGAAGAATTGTGACCAATCTTCTATAATGGATGAGTATTATTATAAAATGTAATGGAATGAATGAAATGTGAATGTAATATTATGTTATGAATCTTTTGTCCCTTAGGTGCACTTGCCTTGGTTTTGTAGAGCAAAAATTATAGAAAGTCTTTCATGATTTTGTCGAAGTTGGGTCTAGATCTGAAGAACATATGGTTATTTATAGGAAGTAGCTAACCCTTAGGTTATTGTGTTATTCATCATCTTAGTATTAAATATTTTGTTGGTTAGTAGTATAAAAACACCAACAAAATGCGACTTTACTAGGGAGTTGTTCAACACATGCTTATGTGTGAAAAGTATTGCAGTTTCTTTGGTCATGTCAGTATACATTTTGTCAATTTCCTTAACAATTACTTGTGGTTATATTGGACTTTACTAGTGACAAACCATGAGAATTTAAAAGAAAAGGGAGAAAACCCTAAGTACCATAGGTGTACACTGATGTATACAGTCCTTACAAAGTGTCTTATCTATCAAGCAAGAGTTATAGTCCTAGATTTATTGTGATTGGTTTCCTTTTTATGTGCCAGATTCGTTCATATTGTCTCATGATATTTTCCTTTGAGTCAACAAATTGTTGCATTATACTTTTCCCTAGTGATAGGGTGGTGACTCGGTCAAGGTTTTTAAGCTAGCGCTTAGTGATATATAATCCCCATAAATGACTAACAAGAGAAAAAGTACACGAGCTTATACAAGAGCCAATCCTGATGTACCATTATATACCGATTTAACCCAAGGAGATAGGAAGAACCAAAACAAAAAGAAAGTAGATATAAATCCTACTTGGAAACCAAGGGGAAGTACATTAGTAAAATCTCAATACCAACTAGTGGTAGGGATAGAATTTTCTTCATTGAGCTTTGAATTAGAAACCATAAGGCTTTTATGAGGAATATTTAGTACCCCATTGCAAGATGAGAGAGATTATCAAGATAAGAATATGTCTCCAATGGGAGATGCATTACATAGGCCAGATATGGTGGCTGAAATGAATCATAGGCTAGAATATAAGAATGCCATAGAGGATCCTTTTGATCCTAGAGTAGTTCCATATGTAGAGACAAACCTTATAGATCTGGATGATCCGGCTAATTCAGAAGACACTTTTGCAGAGCCACAAGAGTATAAAGTCTTTCATGATTTTCTTGAAGTTTCATCCAGATCTAAAGAACATATGGTTGTTTATAGGAAGTAGGTAATCCTTAGGTTATTGTGTTTTTCATCATCTTGCTATGAAGTATTTTTTTTCTTAGTAGTATAAAAAAACCAATAGATATCTCAACTCTGATCGCTTCCCTAGGTTCAGATCTTTATTCTTTTCTATGCTCAATAGATACTTCATTCTGCAAATCATTATTAGTCTCTAAAATAACTTCAACATAATGACTAAAAAATCCAAAATTATCCTCTTCTTTATTAGAATTATAATCTACCATCTTTTCTTTAGTACCAAACTTTTCATCAATTCTTACATTTGCGCACTCAAATATTTTCTTAGTTCTATAGTTGAAACATCTATATGCTTTTCTTTTCAATGAGTAACCAAGAAACATACCTTCATAGTTTCTAGGATAAAATTTACCTTTTCTGGTATGTACTCTATTTAGATATATATTGTAGTGTTAACTGCTTCTCTCCAAAATGTCTTTGAGACATCATTCTCAAATAACATTACTCTTGCTACTTCTACTACTGATTTGTTCATTCTTTTGGCAATCCCATTTTGTTCAAGTGTTCTAGGTGAAGATAACTATCTTTTGATTCCATTCTCTTCACAGAACATGTTGAAATCTCTAGAGGTGAACTCTCCTCCTCTATCTGATCTTAAATAATTAATCTTAACACCAAATTCATTTTCAACTTTATTCTTGAATATCTTAAATTTCTCAAAATCTTTAGACTTCTCTTTAATAAATTCTACCAACATTATTCTAGCGAAATCATAAAAAAAATCATAAAGTACCTTTCACCATAGAATCCTCTGGTTCTTACAAGACCACTCAAATCTATGTGAACAATTTCCAATTTCTTTGTAGTAGTGAACTTCTTACTAGGAAAAGAAACTTTCCTCTACTGAGCCAAAATACATTCCTTGCAGATAAAATTTGTAGGCTTAATAATCTTAAGCAAATCTCTTACTATAAATGTACTACTAGCTTTCATAATTGTCTTCTCACTCTTTGTCAAGATCCAATAACCTGAACTCATGCACAATAGATGAGTCTTCATCTTCTCCTTCTAACTATCATTTTTGGCCCCATCAAATCTCAGACTATCTTTTTTGAACATATTCACCATTGATCTCCCAAAGCAGTTAAGCCTTATCTTCAAGGACCTAATTCTTTGATACTAATTGTTAGAATATATAGTCCATTGATATAGCTGGGGGGGGAGGGGGGGTGTTAAATCAATTATCCAACTATCATCACAAAAATTAACCTTAAACAAAATTAACCATGTGATTAATATAAACTAAAACCACAACAAGATACTTATACACAATTAACACCATTTATGTTAACTAGGGAAATCCTTGATTAGAGGGAAAACCCCAATGGAGATGGTACCCTCAAGATGTACTAATCTAAATATTTGTTGTTAGAGAATAGAACCTATTAGGATTTTTTTACAACATTCAATACATGTGAGTCCCTATTAGGAGACTTTGAATCCCTGTTAGGATATTCCAACTCTTTTAGGAGTTGTGAAGATAGATGGACCCACTGCCCAAAAAACTACAAGGTTAAGATTAAATAACCCACTATCTAAATGATCTCTGTATTATTTCTTGTAGAATAATAGAATTGAAATGTACTTCCTTGCTCTATCTCTATCCTATCAACTAGACTTCTGCTTGTTTAGATCTTGTAGACAAATTTCATATTGCACATCCAATGATCCATTGGATTTCTTATACGCATTCAATAAGCATTCAACTCCTTCTTGCACTGTGCACTAATACTTCACATTCCACTTGATCCTCTTGATCAAGATCCCACACTCAAATAAAGAAAACAACGTTCCTTTATATCATATCTTCATAATAATTCCTTGAGTCAACCTTGGGGCTTTCCTAGTTAATTAAAATAAGATAATTAATTAATTAACAATTACAACAACATTGTTAGCTCATAGTCTATAAAAACTTTACACTGTGAAACCACATCTTCCACATATGCTAGTATTACCACATGCTCATCCTCTTTCATTGTTATCTATGCATCACCTTCATTACATCTTAGATGAAAGATAGTGATAGATTATTACAACTTTGTTTTTTAATGCTCTGTTTTTGCACTACTTCTAGTAAAATAAGTGTAACTTTCATAAAAAATTGAATCAAATTTAGTCCTTTCAACCACATCATTAGGATAAACTCAAGAACGTGTCCTCCATTGTGCATCATCTGAAACTTCATTAACTCCTGTGCATACTAAGATTACTTACTACTATTCTTCTAGTCTTAACAAAATTACTGCTATGTTGACATCGATGACAAATATGATCATGAATGCAACATATCAATACTCTTCAATTCTTAGGATACTCCCCTAATGTAGTATCATTAGAATTCATGCTAAAAAAAACCCCTATATATGTGAAAACTGACCTAGGAACTAACAACCCATATATTTTCGCTCTTCTAAAGTGAGCTCTATTAGGAGCCAACCTTTTTAAATGTTACATACACATTTTTAATGTGACTTTGTTAGAGGATTTACATCAAAGATCATCTAAACCTTATCACTCGAAATTTCTAAAGAGTGAGGTACTCTAAAGGACTTACAAATATTACTATTAAATGTTACCATATAGGATTTCAAAATATTTTTAGGTTCACTTGATTAAGAGATTTTTTGACTACGATGGTAAAAAAGTAACAATGAAATGATCTGTTAGGTTTAGCACTACACCTTGCTTATTTAGGTTTCTACTTCACTCAATCACTTTCTTCTGACCCCTTTCTAGTTGATTCACACACTTCACTCTTCCACTAGCATATTCTTTGCTTGATCTTTTGAATACTATTTTTCTTGGTTTAGCTTATCTTTTCTTCTTCAACAACTTAATCAACAACACCAACATCAACAATAATCAGAAATCATAAACATGTTTTTTATCCCTTTAAATAAAAAAATTTTGTTGCTTGAGAACTTTCTAGCTTTTGTCACTTAATCACAATCATATATCTCCATTAGATTTTTGAATCTAGATGCTCAAGAAATATAGTTCCACCTTGAACTTTGTGTTCCATTTCAAATTTATAAATATTCTCCATTAGATCTTCTTTGAATTTCTTGAGTCATTGATTTGAATAACTAACTTTGTCCTTGTCCTTGAAACTTCTCGAACATTTTTTTGGTATCTCTAACCATTGTTGTCTATTAGTGTCAACCACTTAGTCATTTACAAGGTAGAGATAGATAGTCATCACTATAACCAATTTACTCTATATAGGCCAAGTCATGTACATAAGCAAGTATGCACAAGCCATATAAGAGTCGAGTAAGTTTTTGGTTGCAAAGCATTTTTGTATATGATTCAAGCTCATCATTGACTAAGAAATTTTTGAGAATACATGTGTTGAGTTACTGAGTATGTATTGAGCATAATGAAGTTTGAGCAACAATAATGCTAAGCATCGAGAAATAACAAAGGCTAAACAAAGTAGAGTTTGTTGGAAGATTGGCAAGATTGTTGGAAGATTGGTTTGATGATGATATCTTAAATTCATGACTAATTTTCTCATTGATGGACACAACATAGCATGTTTGATGTCTTTTGTGGTATCTGATAGAAGAACAACATAAATTTTAAATTAGTACGGATGGCTAGTTGAGCATAATAATCACCTGAGGTTATGAGAGATACTTTTGAGTATCTAGTATATGTAGTTAATGTTGGAAGTAGAAAAGACAAGTCTAGAAGAAGTTATGTAAGTTTTGGTTATATCTGTTGTAAGATAGAGTTTACAGAGGCATGTTTTAGTAAACTAGTTATATCTCTTAGTAGAGTTGATATCTTGATGATCAAGGTTAAGGACATGAAGAAGACATGTTGGTGATGATGTGGCTAAGATTCTCATCATGATATTGAGTGTATGGAAAGGTATTCAAGTTGCAAGGTAGAAGATTTATTTGATCACTAAGTGTAATGTGTTCTTAATGAGGTCCCATAATAATTAGTTAAGAAAGAATAATGGCTGACTTAGGAATTTTTTAATGGACTCAATGTAAAGGAAGGATACTTTCCTTTATCATAAAATATGTGACTTGGAAATGTTCAAAAGGTAGCAGATTAGTACAAAATACAAACTTGATTAGAGCAGTGTGGAAGTGAAGGAAACTTCATTGCCAAGGTTTTTCTGAGTGATTTGAGGTTTGGTGTTTGGATTCAAGGTTTGTGACTTGGTCTACAAGGTTTGAAAGTGATTGGTCTGATTGATAGGATAGAGGAAAGTGCAAAGGAAAGAAGAAGGCACCATTAAATTATTTGTTTGAGCAATGAGCTCTTCTTGTAGTTAAAATTGCATGTTTGGGCAATGGGCTCTTCTTGCATACATTATACCACAACTCCTAATAGGGTTGGAATCTCCTAATAGAGATTCAAATACTCCTAACAAGGAATCATTGTACTAAATTTTGTAATAGACTCCTAATAGGGTCTATCCTCCAATAAGGAATATTTATATTAGTATATCATCTTGTGGGTATCATTCCCACTGGAGTTTTCCCTCTGATGAAGGGTTTCCCTAGTCAACATATCTGGTGTAATTATCTATGTGCATCTTTGTATGGTTGTTGTTTAATTTGATTGATTGGTTAAGTTTATTTAATGAAAATAAGTTGTTTAATTATTGGATAACTAATTAACCCCCTGCTCTCAATTATCTTGCTAGAATATTATTTCTAAAAATTGGTATCAGAGCCTCAAGTCCTTGAAGAAAATGTTTAACAACTTTGGGAGATCCATGGCACACATATTTAGAGAAAATAGTCCTACATTGATAAAAGAAATTTTGGCACCCAAGTTATGGAAATTCTTGGTGAATTATCTGATTTACATAAAGAGTAGAGTATAAAGTTTACAGATTCAAAATCCTTCTATTGTATACAAGGGAACATTAGTACAAGTGAAGATAGATCCAAAATAGAAGATGACATAAAGATAAAGAAAGGTATTGATCCACATACAAAAAGAGAACCTGAAGGTATGCAAATTTTTGTTTGTTGGACTTGTAAAGAGTTTGGTCATTTTTCAAGTGAATGTCCTAAGAGATTGAGAAAAGCTGGAAAGAATCGACCTTCAGATAAAGTTGTGGAATTTAGAGAAAGTATGGAAAGATCCTTGAAAGATTGTGTTAATGAGTCTAGATTGGTTAATGGAAATCATGTATCAGAAGAAACAACCTTAGTGACTATTATGGAAAGTGAAAATGTAAGAATTGATGAGAAATTCATAGTACGAGAGAGAATAATGGATTACAATTTAGATGATGATATTGTTACTAAGAGAAGAAATGATAAGGTATTTGTTAAGACTAACAATGATTTGTAGAATGAAGGAGAGAAAAGGAAAAAGCAAAGCTCAAAACCTTCAATAGAACCAAGAATTGAGATAACAACTCCTACTTTAGGAAAGAACATGATAAAGAATCACCCATCCAAACAGATCATCAGAAGCAAAGACAAAGGTGTGATGAAAAGTAGCAAAAATAATGAAGAACTATGCTTGATATCTCAAGTTGAACTACAGAATAAAGATGAAGCATGTAAAGATGATTAATGGAAATAAGCCATGAAAGAAGAATTGGATTAGATAGTAAAGAATGAGACATGGGAATTGGTCCCCAGACCAACATATAAGAATGAGATGAATAAGCAAGGAGAAGTTGTAAGAAATAAAAAAATATTGGTGTGTAAAGGTTATTCACAACAAGAAGGAATAGATTATGAGGAGAATTATTCTCTAGTGGCTAGAATAGAAGTAGTAAGATTATTCTTAGCCTATGTAGCACAAAAGAAATTCAAAGTATATCAGGTGGATGTCAAGTCAGCATTTTTGAATGGAGAACTTGAAGAAGAGGTATACATTGAGCATCCTAAAGGATGTCCTTTAACAAATGACAAGGACATAGTATGTAGACTAAGGAAAGCATTGTATGGATTGAATTAAGCACCAAGAACCTAGTATGCAAGGTCAGATAAACATCTAACAAAGCTCAGATATACCAAAGGTATGGTAGATATAAATCTATATTGGAAAGAAATTGATAATGGTTTGATGATTCTAGTAATATTTATTGATGATATCATATTTGGAGGAAATGATGAAGAAAGTAAGAAGTTTTTTGAAGAAATGAAGAAAGAATTTGAAATGAGTATGATAGGAGAAATTAAATATTTCCTAGGATTACAAATAGTACAGAATAAAGAAGGAATCTTTATTTCTCAAACTAAGTACTTGAAGGATTTACTAAAAAGGTTTGGTTTGGAAACATGTAAACCTATAGGAACACCTATGGTAACTAGACACAAGTTATCTACAAAGGATGAGTCAACTACTATTGAGTAGAACAAGTATAAATCTATGATTGGAGGTTTACAATATCTAACTCACACAAGGTCGGCTATAGCAAATGTAGTTGGAATTGTTGCAAGATTATAGGTTGATCTTAGAGAAGCACATTATGCAGTAGTGAAAAGAAAATTTAGATATTTGAAAGGAACATTTGAATTTGGATTATGGTATGATAGATCTAATGATTTTACTTTGAGTGCTTATACTGATGTAGATTGGGTAGGCAGTATGGATGATAGAAATAGCACCAATTGAGGAGCTTTCTTTCTTGGAGGAAGATTGGTTTCTTGGTTAAGCATGAAGTAGGATTGTACATCTCAAAGTATAGTAGAAGCGGAGTATGTTGCAGTGACAAATAATTGTAATCAAGTAATCTAGATGAAGTAGATGCTGAAGGATATAAGGATAGAAATCAATGAACCTACTGTTATACATTGTGACAACACAAGCACGGTAAATATATCCAAGAATCCACTACTGCATTCAAAGACTAAGCACATTTTTATTAAGTATCATATGTTGAGAGAAAAATTTGCAGAAAAGGAAATTAGATTGGATTATATGAGCACAAAAGAGTAGATTGTAGATATATTCACTAAGCCTCTTCCTAGAGAGACTTATGAGCATTTGTAAGGTATTCTTGGGGTTATGCCCCTTCCTACATTAGAGTAAGAAGATGCAAGAGTGCATTAGTCTAGGATAATAGGGTACCATTGCTTTTCTAGATTGGATGTTGATGATTCCTATATTGGGGAGTATTTGTAATGGACAGAGTCACTTAGGACTCTTATCGATGTTGTTGATGTTATTGAATAGTGTCTTTTGACACTTGAGCTAAGTAAGTACTAGTTGTTGCAGAGTTTGATGTAGAGATGTTGGTTGAAAAAACCTTTGACATTGATGTCAATGGGGGAGAGTTTGGCATGAAAAACATCACACTATGGGAGAGTTTGGCATTATACTATGGGGGATAAATATTGCAGGAAAACATTATGCTGACAAGATATTTTGTATGATTATGGGAGAATGTGGCATGAATTTGAGATAATAGTTTGGTATAGAGTAAATAATGGGGAAGTATGATTGATGAAGAAGATTTAAAGATTATTTTTCTTTTGTTGGTATTCTTGGAACTAGATGGTTTTTCAGCTATGTTTCCATCAATGCTAAAGGGGGATATTGTTGGAAGATTGGCAAGATTATTTGAAGATTGGTTTGATGATGATATGTTACATTCATGACTGAGTTTGTCATTGATGTCAACATAGCATGTTTGATGTCTTCTGTGATATCTAACAAAAGAACAATGGAAATTTTAAATCATTACGAATGACTAGTTGAGCATAATAACCACTCGAGGTTATGAGAGATCTTCTAAGTATTTGGTATATGTAGTTAACATTAGAAGTAGTAAAGGAAAGTCTAGAAGAAGTTATGTAAGTTTTGTTGATATATGTTTTGAGATAGAGTTTACAAAGGCATGTTCTAGTAAACTAGTTATATATTTTAGCAGAGTTGATATCTTGGTGATCGAGGTTGAGGAGATGAAGAAGACATATTGGTGATGACATGGCTAAGCTTGCTCATCATAATATTGAGTCTATGGAAAGTTATTTAAGTTGCAAGGTGGAAGATTTATGTTATCACTAAGTGTAATGTGTTCTTAATGAGGTCCCATAATAATTAGTTGAGAAGGACTAATGGCTGACTCAAGAATTATGTTATGGACTTAATATAGAGGAAGGATATTTTCCTTTATCATAATATGAAAAATGTGTGACTTGGAAATTTTTGGAAAGTAGTAAATCAGTTCAAAATGTGAAGTTGAGTAGAGTAGTGTGGAAGTGAAGGAAACTTCATTGTCAAGGTTTTTTTGAGTGATTTGAGATTTGGTATTTGGATCTGAGGTTCATGACCTAGTCTACAAGGTCTAACAATTATTGGTCTAGTTGATAGGATAGAGGAAAGTACAAAGGAAAGAAGAAGATACTAGTAAATTACTTGTTTGAGTAGTGAGCTCTTCTTGTAGTTGAAATTGCATGTTTGGGTAGTGGGCTCCTCTTGCATATATTATACCACAACTCCTAATAGGGTTGGAATATCCTAATAGGGATTCAAAGTCTCCTAATAGGGACTCATTGTACTAAATGTTGTAACAGACTCTTAACAAGGTCTATCCTCTAACAAGGAATATTTATATTAGTACGTCATCTTGTGGGCATCATTGTCATTGGGTTTTTTCCTTTGATCAAGGGTTTCCCTAGTCAACATATCTAGTGTAATTGTCTATGTACATCTTTGTATGGTTGATGTTTACTTTGATTTAATGGTTAAGTCTATTAAATGAAAATAAGGGGTTTAATTATTGGATAACTGATTCAAACCCCCCCCCCACCCAATTATCTTGGTGGACTATTATTTCTAATAGAGTTTACATAAAAGCCAGGAATGGAATGGAGTTTGAGGCTAAGTGGTTATCAAGCCAACTTGGAAGGAATATTTAAAGTTTTGAAGAGATTGTTATAGAATATTTAATACTATTAGAGGTTATTATAGAGCATTTATACATTGTGGATCACCAATCCCTATGTTGTGTGTTTGACTATCAGGATGAAGAGGAAAAACATGGAATCATCTAGAAAACTCTTTACATAAATCTTTATACAGTGATGATCTTAACCTAGATCGTAAGCATGTGAAGTAAGAGAAATGATAGAGACATTAATGCATGCAAACAAGAGGAATTGAGAAGATTAGAAGTCATTGAATGGTTATGTTATCATCTAATAGACTAAGTGACCTAGTCATTTCAATGAAGTGAAAGGGAAAGAAAACCATATTAGATCATAGGAGAGGATTAGTTAGCAAGGAGGAGACCTAAAATTAGCTTGCAAAGCAAACTGAGAGTCATGTACTGAATCAGTTTTAACAAATTTTAATTGGGGTAAATCTCTTAACAGAGTGGTCTTAACAAATATTTATAAATCTCCTAATGGATTCCTTAATTTATTGTGAGTGTTAAATATTCTAACAAGGTGAGACCTAACAGTCTCTTAAGCTTTTAACAAGCTAGACCCCTCACAAGGTAGATCATATTTTATGGTAAAAAATTGTAACCTTAATTGGTTAACTTTATTACTGTAGTAGTGAATATTTTTGGGTGTCATCCCCACCCTATTTTTACCTTCACCTTGGAGGGTTTTTGGGTAACAAATACTATGTTATTTGTTTTATTTTCATGCATGTGATTGACTAGATTTATATATTACAACATATTTACATTACTAGTTTTACATGCATAAGTTATTGATAGATGTGGATGAATCTATGAAAAGTTAGTAAGTGTTAAAGATTCTAATTCAACACCCCCCCAACTCAGTATCTTGTTTATCCTATTTACTCCTCCATAAATATATACATTCTTAATTTTCATCACATGTTGACCTCAGATTAACTCTTTTTTTAAAAAAAATCTTTATGTTCATGCTTGGTGAACATTACAACTTAATTGGTCAATACTTGACTTGATTAACTCTAAAATACTTTACTTCTTTATTAGCTACTCGATGAAAATTGTATCAGATTAATTTATACTAAATTCCTTCATTCACTAACTAAATTATTTTTCTTATACATCTATATTAAAACCATGTAAATCAATCAAGCGAGCATTATATTCTTAGAGTCTAACTCATCCAAGTGCCCATTGAATACCATAAACTTATCAAAACTGACATCATCATACTTTCTTAAAATCAAATCGTCTTCATCAATCAAATGATGTCACACTCTACTAGATTAGCATAATATCTAACTAATTAAGGCTTGACATCAATGACAACATAAAAACTAATATGACTCTTATACATATTTTAACAACACTATCAATTAGGAATAACCATCTCCCCATTTGGAACTTATGGAAACACATAAACATAAAAAATTAGATTGCATTCCATTATATCTTGAAATATCAAATTCCAACACATATTTAGTTCTCTAACTTCATTCAAGTTCTTTGCAGTAGGTTCAATAGTTCCATCTCCATTACTCTTTCATAATTTCTCCCCTTTGGGTTTAGTTCACTTTTCAATAGCATTTATTCATATCAACATTTCTTCATATCATCTTCTAGAACTCGCCCTTTGAGTATTCAACACTTCATGTGTCTCATTTATAAATTCTCTTCTTGATCATGTTACTCTCCCCCTTTCACTTACGCATAGTCATAAACTCTTCCTCATATAGTATATCACTCCCTTCTAACATATTCTCTCCCCCTTTGACAAAAATTCCAAAGGTAAATATAAGTTCCAATGAGAAACATATAAAGCCTTATATTAGTACCTTGTACCCTGCATGCACTTATTATATCAACTTATTATAGTTACTTTAACAACTTTAGGAAATAGTCCCCAAAGAGTGAACTCTTACATCAACTCTAGAATGATATATAAGATCATCCATTAATTGATGCAATATGCATCTTTTCTTAATGAATCTTGGATAGGGGAATGACCCCTAACTTACCTCTCAGATACCCAAAATAATCCTTGGTAGTGGCTTTGTGAATATATTTGCAATTTGCTCCTTAGACTTCATATACTCCAATCTTACATGTTTCTCTTGTACTACTTCCTTAAATAATGATACATGATAGATATGTGCTTGGTTTTTGCATGCATCATAGGATTCTTGGATATGTTTATTGCACTTGTGTTATCCCAATAGATAGTAATAGGCTCAGTAACTTCCATTTACATCCCTTTTGACAATTTTTTAATCTAAACTATGTTTGAATATTTAATAGCAACAACAACATACTCAGTTTGAGCTATAAACTATGATATGTAGCTATGTTTCTTGCTTAACCATGTAATCAGTCTATCTGCTAAAAAGAAGCTCCACTAATTGCACTCTTTATATCTGTTGAAGTTCTAATTTAACAGTAATATATGAAAACAAAAGGACAAGACCTAGGGTTTAGCTACTTCCCATGATTGGTACATGTTGTTCTAGATCTGGACCAACTACAAAGAAAAATGATGCCTTCTATACTTTAGGTTATGCTACCCAAGGTGGGTTAATCTAGGAATTTCAATCATTTTTTTAGCATTACCACACCATACATCCCTTACAGTAGACGTGGTCTCTAAAACTTCTTGAAATTGCAAAATGACAACAAGCTCACAACAACCAACTAAAACTTTCTAAGCTTTTGCAAAAAGTGATGACCAACATTGGATTTCATTTCCATAATATTTGTAAATTGATTTTTATTTTAAAATGAATTAGTTAATGCAAATTATGACTATCTTTATTGATATCCAAATCTTTGACCAATGCCTTAATAAATTGTAACAATAAAGTAATATCACTGAATTAGATCTATTCAATTGTCTTGCAATCAAATATATCAATTTCCAAACCCTAAATTCCATACATATAATATCCCCTCCATACACCAATAACCCTATCACTTCACAAAGAACTTACTCAATTCATTGAATTAAAAGAAACAATGAAGTAATATATACTCATCCAAATTACATTCAAATAAATTGAACTTTTTTCATTTACTCTCAAAGTCATAAACACATAAAATGAAGACATAATTTTGAATTTAGAATACACATATATCTTGCAACTGCTCTTTTTATTTATCTTTCTTGAGAATAATACATTTTTGTGATATAAGACTCTGAAATATAACTAAGAACCTAAGAACACTTTCTCATTTAATTCCAATAAACTCAAAAATTATAAGCTTGAACATCACAAATTATGCATAAAACATGGACCGAATCAAAATGATACTATTTTCAAAATTGACTCAAAAATCAGAACCTCACTCCACTTCTTGGAAATCCTTTTATAAAATAAGTATTGCAACAAGCTTTAGATGGGAGGACACATGTTTTAAAACTAGATGTAAAAATATTGTCTCGCATAAGACAAGATAGTTACATAAGAGAATGTTGGAGATAGCCAAAATTGAACAATTGTCATTTTGGATGTTCATGACCAACTTAATTGATTAAAACAAGAGAATACCCACATCAAGTGAACCATAAAGAAAAGGTATCTTGTTGAGATAGTTTTCCTTCCTCCTCTTTTTATTCTAACTTCTTCTAGCTTTCTCAGTCACCATCTCTAGATAGTATTACTTTAATATTGGCCACAATCTCCCAAATGGTAATATCAAATTCCTCATGTGTCCAAATGGCTTCTCTAACTATATTCAACTCATTCAAACACTTTTTCCACTTGGCATCTATCATAGCTCAAATTTGTGCAATTGTCTTGTTGATATATGCTTCAAGTTTGTACATAATATCAATAATATCAAAAACTGTAACAATATCAGTTTCACCATTGCTATAAGCAATGAATCTCTCATGTCTCAAGATATTATTAAAGGAATTAGACCACTCCTTCTGCTCCCTTAAGTTATTATCATCATCAAAAAAAAATTGAATAAAGCCAAGTGTCCCATTAGTAATGGTCTTCATCTTATTGCTTATCAACTTCATTTTTCCTGAGTAGAAACCATTCAACTCCTTGACTCTATTTATCATATTTCTTGTGGAAATGATAATCTCCTTAGGTAATTCTTTCTTTTATGCTAAAATTTGGACAATCCTATAAAAGAATGAGATGTAAGGGCCCCACTTAGTAAATAATGGAGAAAGAAAAGATAATGCTTCTAAACATTGATACCAAGTTCCTTGTAAAGCAATGTAGCTAATGTGCAGATTTTGTGAAGCTTGTCTTAGGAAATTTATTTTATGTGAAAACATGCTTCCCATTGTCCTTATTTATATCTCTTTGTTTTCTTCTAATTCTTCCACTTCCATTTGCTGATCTATACCCACATTTAATGTATCAATGTATGCTTGGGTCTCTTCATCTTTAACTTCAGTGACTAGCTTGTTGGAAATATAATAGGAGTAACTAAGAGGGGAGGGGTGAATCAATTACTACAAAAATTTATCCTAAATCTCTTTTGATGTTAGTACAAAATGAAAACAAATAACTAAATACTATTGAAGCTTGGTAAATACATAGAGTGCTATAACTTGGTAGTAACTGGATTAGCTTAGTAAAAGATTAACATAAGAACTATTTGAACAGTCTCCCTATTTCAACATACTTCATCTTTTAGAGGACTTGTCCCTCTCTGGTTTCTGATTTTATTTTGGTTCCAAAAATTTCTTAGAGAAATTATAGTAAACTTCTCCCTCTTTGACAACACATGCCAAAGAGAATAACTCTATAATTTCTAATGTACCTTAAGTACTATTTCATTTGCAATATGCCCTTGCTAATTCAGTACCAACTGATTGATCTTCAATAGGTTCTAGTTGATGATTCACTAAACTTTATTTAGTGAATTTTAGATGGGGGAATGACCCCTAGCTTATCTCTTAGATTCATAAATGACCCCTAGCTTATCTCTCACATATTCCAATCTGACTTCTTTATCTTACACCAATTCTCTTAAGAAGTGATATTTTAAAGCAATATGATTTTTTTTGGAATGCATTACTAGATTCCTTGATATGTTGATTGCACTGGTGTTATCACAATATATAACAATTGGATCTTTGATTTCTACCTTCAGTCCTTCCAACAATCATTTGAACCAAACAATGTTAGAGCAATTGATTGCTACTGCTTTTGCCTCTGCTATAGATTGAGAAGTACAATTTTGCTTCTTCCTTGTCCAAGATACTAGTCTTTTACCAAGAAAGAATACTCCACCATTAGTGCTTTTTCTATCATCAAGACTTCTTTCCCAATCAGCATCAGTAAATACTTTTAAGTCCAAATTGCCTCCAAGTTTGTACCATAAACCATAGTCTTCAATACCTTTTAGATACCTCATGATTCTCTTGATTTCTATCATGTGATTTTTTTGGGATTTGCTAAGAATCTTGGCACTATTCAGAATACTAAAGAAATATCAAGCCTTGTGTGAACTACATACAACAATTTTCCAATCATTGATCTATAAGTAGTCTTATCTACTTCTTTGGAATCATCATTTTTGGAAAGCTTATGTCTAGTAGACATAGGTGTTCTAACTAGTCTTGAATCTTCCATTCCAAATTTCTTCAATTTCTCCTTGATATATTTATATTGAGTGATGTAGATACCACTCGTGTTCTGTTGTATTTTCAATCCAACAAAATTTTTTATTTCACCAAACATTGACATCTCAAATTCTTTGCTCATTTCTTTTGAGAATGTTTTGCATAGATCATCATTTCTTATAAATAAAGTATCATCGACAAATATTTCTTCTAACAAAATCTTCTTATCTGGTCCTTCCTTGGTAGACAGACTATTGTTATCATTAGTCCTTTGAAAACCAATTTGTACCAAGTAATTATGGAGTCTTTCATACCAAGCTTTGGGAGCTTGCTTGAGACCATATAAAGCTTTGTGTAGTTTGCAAACCATGTCTCCTTTGCTAGGATCTACAAAACCTTCTGGTTGCTCAATGTAAACTTCCTCATCAAGGATTCCATTCAAGAATGTAGATTTAACATCCATTTGATATACTTTAAATCCTTTATGTGTTGCATATGCTAGTAAAGTTCTAACATCTTCAAGTCTTGCTACTGGAGAAAAAGTTTCACAATATTCAATACCTTCTTCTTGAGACTAACCTTTTCATACCAATCTTGCTTTGTTTCTTAATACCTTTCCATCTTCATTCAACTTATTTCTAAATACCCATTTTGTAGAAATTACATTTTTGTCCTTGGGTCTAGGAACAAGAGTCCAAGTTTTGTTCTTCTCTATTTGTTCTATCTCTTCATTCATTGCTTCAATCCAAGTTTCATTTTCTAGAGCATCTTTAACACTCCTAGGTTCAAATTTAGCAAGTAAACATGTACCGTTTAATTTGCTTCTTTTCATTGTTTCATCTAATTTATCTCCAATAATCTAATTAAGTACATGATGTCTTCTAACATATCTTGCTAATATAGGCTCCTTGATCTTTAAATGAGTTCCTTCATCTTCTTCTTAAATTTTAGTTTCAAGCTCGGGTCCTTCTATCTGTGACTCGGGTCCATCAGGCTCAATTTGAATGAGCTCAATAGCCTCTGTTTGTGACTTAGGTCCTTGCAGCTTGAGTTGCAGTATCTACAACTTAGGAACTATTGGAGTTTCTAGGGACTCAAGAGTTGAAGCATCTTTTCTTTCAGATAGATTAGGAAGGTTATTAGGTTCATAGTAAAAAAATATTTTGTAGTCTTAAGGTTCCTTGTTGCTTTCTTCTTCACTCTTTTCTACATATTCATCAATTCTAACATGTGCACTTTCTATAATTTATTGAGTAGAAAAATTCAAACATTTGTATGCTTTTCTTTTGTAGGAGTATCCTAGAAATATACCTTCATACCTTTTATATTAAATTTTCCTTTTCTAGATTCTTTCAATATGTAACATTTGCTGCCAAATACCTTCAAATAACTTACATGAGGTTTGTAGCCATACCATAGCTAATAAGGTGTCTTGCTTGAATCTTTCTTCAACTAAACTCTGTTCAAGGTATGAACTACAATGTTTATAGATTCTTTCTAGTATTTGAGAGCAACATTCTTTTCAATCATTAGGGTTCTTGCACAATCCATGATAGATCTATTTCTTCTTTTTGCTATACAATTCTACTATGGTGTACTAGGAGTAGATACTTGTCTTTTCATTCCTCTTTCAATGTAGAAATTGTTGAATTCATGGGAAACAAATTCACCACCTCTGTCTAATCTTAGGCATTTCAACTTTTTTCCAGTTTCTTTTTCTACTCTTGCCAGATACCACTTGAATTTTTGAAAAGCTTCTAATTTTTCTTTTAGGTACATTACTGTTATCATTCTAGAGTAGTCATCAACAAAGAGAATGAGAAATTTTTCTCCACTATAACTCTCTATTCCAATAGGTCCACATAAGTCTGTATGAACAATTTCTAAGACTTCTTTTGACTGATAGTCTTTGCTTTTGAATCTTGTCTTTCTCGTCTTACCAATTTGGCAATTCTTGCATAGACCCATTTCAAGCTTTTTCAAACTAGGAATACCTCTTACTCTTTTATGTTTTCTCATCTTAACTAGATTATCAAAGTTCACATGACATAGTCTTTTGTGCCATAAATATCTTTCTTCTACTTGAGCAATAAAACATGAACAATCACTAAGATCAAAATAAAATAGATTATCTTTTGTTTGCTTTCAAAAACCAACCAAATTTCCTTTCCCATCTACCAGTTTGGCCTATCCATTCCTGAATTCTACCTTGAATCCAATGTTATTCAGCTATGCCACACTTAGAAGATTATGATTTAGTCCTTTAACCCAATAAGCATTATCACAAGAAAAGTAGATCAGAGGAATTTTACCTTTGTGCTTCCTTCTTCCTTTGGAATACTTCCTTGCAAGTAGGGCTTCAACAACTTCAAGATCACTATCTAAACTTTCTTTTGATGATCCATCTTCTTCACTTCCTAATTGACAAGATTTTGACTTCTTACCCTTTTCTTTAAGTGAGAGTTTAGCTTTAAATGTAGATTCAATATTCTTTGAAGCGGGAAAATAGTTATCATAATTGTCTAACTCAAAAGCTGTTAATCTTCCAACTAGAGCATCCAACCCTATCTTATTAGTTGGATGACATCTCATTTCTTGAATAGAAGATACTCTAATTGCATAAACAAGAAGAGGATTTCTAAGCACTTTACTTACAATAGATTCATTCATGATGTTTCCTCCAAAGACTTTGATTGCACTTACACTGGCCTTGATTCTTTCAACATATTTTCAATGTTTTCATCTTCTCTCATTCTCATTTTATCAAATTGTCCTCTAAGGCTTTCTGCTTTGGCTCTTCTTACATAGTCATCTCCTCCATATATATCTTTTACTTTGTTCCACATTGCAAAAGTATTTTTTCAATCTTTTACCTCATCAAATTTAGCATAACTGAGAGCAGATGCAATATCAATCATCATGATATTATGATTCTACTTTTTAGCAATATCTTCAACTAATAATGTTCCAATGGGAGTCTCATATTCAGCAATAAGACACTTGAAACCTAAATCACTAATGATAGCTAGTTGAAATCTCATAAGTCCTTGCCATACTACAAAATTACCTCTATTCAGCTTGGGAATCTCTCTTTTGTAAGACATCCTGATCTTTAGCTTAAGTCATTGAAACCTTCTATGTAAGCACCAAAATCTCTTACACCAATTTTTGGAAATATAAGAGGAGTAAATAAGAGGGGAGGGGTGAATTAGTTACTACAAAAATGTATCCCTAATCCCTTTTGATGTCAGTAAAAAATACAAACAAATAATTGAATACTATTAAAGCTTGGTAAACACATAGAGTGTTGTAACTTGGTAGTAACTGGATTAGCTCGGTAAAAGATTAACATAAGAATTATTAAATGTTATCTATGATTACCATCACTTTAACTTAGTTGCAAACACATAAATAAAATATCATGAACACATTTGACACTAGGATTTAATGTAGAAACCCAATTTGGGAAAAACCACCAATAGCAACTACTTACTAATTTTCACTCTTTTGAAGTGAGCTTTGTTAGGAGCCAACCCTATTAAAGGTTACAAAACACACTATTAGGTGTGACCCTATTAAAGGATTTAATCACCCTATTAGGAGTGGCCTGGTTAGAGGTCTTGAGAATAATTCAATGGAATTGCCACCTATTTAGAGGATTTGAAAGTAGTTGTTAAGCTGACTCTATTAAGAGATTTAGATCATTGTTACAATGGTTAGAGAGTTAAAATGAAATGACCTGATTTGAATGCAACTTAATTATTGATTTTAGATCTCTATTATGGCTTGTACTTGATCCTTCTTGATCAAATATGACTTTGTGGCACCACAAGGATATTCTACTTGTCCTTTAAATTTGCTTCTTCTACTTACCAATAGATCTTCGATCACATCACAATAATTTGCACATTCTCTTGCACTCACACTTACATACTTTCTTGCATGCTTTGAAATCACAACTTGACCTTATACTTATACCTTTCATTTTGTCAAATCAGCTCAAATACAACTTACAGTAATAAATATTTATCACCTTAGTTAGCTGTAATCAATAGATAGATCAATTAAACTCAATACAAAAAAATAGGAAAATCCTTTGCTAGCCGACCTTGCTTGGTAGAAACTAATTCTAAAGTGATTTCCTTTGTTAACCAATAGATGCTCGGTTAACACTACAATCTTACAAAAATCCTTTGGCAACTGAGTGAGCTCAGTTAGCACTAGTTCCATCCAACTTTCCTTCATTACTAAGTGAGCTCGGTTAACACTCACTTTTTGCAACTTTTCCTTCAACACTTGAGTGAACTTGGTAGACACTACCTTCTAAACTAGGAAAACATAGGAATGCTTGGCAAACACTAAAAACTATCTTCACTACTTGAGTGAGCTTGGCATATACTAACTGATAATGATTATGACATTTGTGTAACATCAAAGACAGCACACAAGTAAGTTGTCTCCAATATGACCTTGTTACATTCTTCAAAGTTTAAACCTCATTCTCTAGAAAATTCATCTTTTTTTTAAAGAACATATGTTTACTTCATTTATTCTTCATATTTCTTTATTTTCTCAATGTATATGTTATAATCTATATATAATTGTTCTTCTAGCATGTCCATCTCACTTTTTCCCTAAGTGACACTGTGTTCATCATGTTGTGTATATGGTCACTTAATGTTGTAGCAACACTCCAAAATATTAGATTTCCTTAGGTGGGAGTCTTTGACTTCCATTAGGGTTGGATTATTAGACTCATGAGCCAAAATTCATATTTCCATTGTCCTTGTATCAATATTAAAACTAGTCCCCTATAATTCTCTAGTGATATTATTCTCCTCAAATGAGACATATTTACTTTGTCTTCTAATATACAACATAAAAGATGAACTTATCTCCCATCTAGGGAAGATAAACTTCCCACTTCTCTTTACTAGCTCTCTCACTTCATCTACAATAAGGGTTACACTATTTGGATCATATTCATCTTTTTTTCACTAACTCTACAACCTTCTCCTCTAAATCTACTAGTAGCAATTGTAGAGATAGTTCATTTTTCTTTATCTTGAAAAGAAAATATTTTAACCACTCAAAACTAATGAAATCATCATCCTTCATCAACTCTTGAGCTTTTATAATTCTATCATCTATCATTATGGCCTCAAGTTTGGGTTTATTTGGGATTCTTTCATTTTCATTTGCGTGCTTTATTAGAAAATTGTGCCTAATATCATCAAAATACTTACTTCCTCTTGGAATAATTTGGAGGGCCTTTTATCATGCTTTGTACAGTATTTTAGTCAACTTCTACCTCTTCCTACCACCTTGAGCCCAAGAAGAACTCTATAGTTGCTCCTCTTCCTCAACAATTTAAATCATAATGTCTTTCTTTGGGACATCAAGTTTCTATCCTATTTCTAATTTCAAGGGGCACCTGAGACATTATATTTTCATATTTTTGGATTTTTTTGAATCTATCCAAATACTTTTCTTTATGATAGAAACCCTTGAAAGAAGGATCTATTCGTTTCATCTCCTTTTCAATTTTCATTATCTCTTTCCACTTCAAGGTCCTATCTCCACATTCCTCAATCTCCAAGCAATCTATGATTACATCTTCTTCTCAATAAGCCTTGCTAGTGAGAAAGTTAAACTTTCACATTTGTATTAGGGAATCCCTAACAAGATCATTCCTTGCAGGAGTTGAAGGCAATAAAAATTATCTCATAAATTCATCCAACTCTTCTATTGCATCTTTGCCTATGTTAAAGTCCCCAACTCTAAAATTTCTACATATAAATGATGTTTTTTTAATTATGGGTCCCAAGTATTCCTAGTTCATCACCTCATCACTACTTTGTGGCTCCCTTTTTTCCTTATACTCTTAGTTGGATGATCGAGCATCAACACTAACTTCTTCATCTCTTAACTACATCACATGATCTTGCTTGTTTTCATTAACCATATTCCCTAAGCTACAAAGATGTGAACACCGGAGTCTCCCATTCTCCACTTAATAGTAACATTAACACCTTTAACCTATGACCACACATTATAGTTTGATAACTAAATGATCCTTGCTTTGTAACTTAATCCTTCAAGGCTTTCAAACAACTAGTGAAGCAACAAACATTATCAACTTTTTCTTAGTCTCTTGTCTAAGGATTCTTCTTTACCTTATAAATTTAACCTTAAGAGTGAGAATCAACCAAGCTTTTATAACATTTTAACTATTTTTCTAGTTCATGGCTATCTATCAAATTGTAGTCTTTAGCCTTACAACATGCAATTAAGGCTAATCTCTAGATCTCTCTACAATGCCATCTCTTAAGACTTTGACCTGTGAAGTAGAGTAAAGTGTTTTCTAATGTTGGTCTCTTCTTTGCCACTTAAACCATGTCCTCATGCCTAATTACTATGAAGCCACAAAAACTATTCACTCGCATCTTTGCTACTTGAGCTAGCTATTTACAATCAACCATAGATGTTGACAAGTGGCTAATAGTGATATGTAATTATTGTCATTTATGGCAACACATGATGTACATGTTCATAGGAAACCTAAAAAATAAAGATACCTAGTGTTTGGTAATTATAAAATTGTCTAAGTATATAATTTGGTTTACAATAGTATAGTGTTTTGTTTATAATATGTTGTAAATGTCATATTTTGACTAGCAAAGTTACATGGAGATAGTATACATGTTGGTGATGATTTGTATAACCTTGAAAGTTTGTATGGATTGTACAAAATAGAGATAATCATTTTTTGATGAAGCAAAACAATGAAATTGAAGGAAAGAATTTTTTTGTTTATTTGACAATTACTTGTCCAATTAGGGCCAACATCCTAGATGTTTACTCTAACTTGGAAAAGTGAATTTCTTTTTTACTTGACCTAGTAGTAATTTTTATAAAGGCATGGTATTTATGCAAAGAACTTCTTGCAATGAGAAGGTGTGATTGTAAAATTGTGAAGTGTTATCTTGTAAGATTGGGAAGTGAGCAAACTTTTGTGAAAGCGAGATATGTGAAATTTTATATGAGCTATCTAATGATCTGAGATTGATTTGAAGATTGGAGATCAGTGAAGGAAGAAAAATAATAGTACATTACTTGTTTGAGCAGTGAGCTCCTTTTGTAATTGAAATTGCATGTTTGGGCAGGGGGCTCTTCTTGCATACATTATACTACAACTCCTAATAGGGTCCATCCTCTAACAAAGAACTTATATATCAGTATATTATCTAGTGGGTATCATCCCCACTAGGGTTTTCCCTTGGCAAGGGTTTCTCTATTTAACAAAATATAGTGTTATAAGTTATTATTATACATTGGTATCATTACTATTCAGCATTACTTTATTTCTTTGTTATGTACGGTTTAAAGTAAGTAATAATATTCAGTTGGCAACTAAAGTTTGTAGATTATTGATTCACCCCCCCTCCTCAGTAATCCCTATTTCTAACAATTGGTATCAAAGCTGAGTTAATTTGAAGAGGATTAATAGCTTAAGTAAGATCCCTATGGATATGGAATAGTGGATGAAGAACCTTGAAGAAGCTCTTGAACAAATTGATCTCCTTACTAAAGAAAGAGATCTTGATCATCTGAGATCCAAGCCTAAATCTACTGAATCTAGAACTAGTGATGATGACTATTCTAAGTTGAAAATAGAGTACAAGATCTTGAAGCATGAGTTGAAGATTACAAATATGAAGTTGACTTTGAGAAATGATCCTAGCAAATTTGGATCTGATTTGAAGACTAAAAATGTAGATCTGAGAGAAAGTTTGGCAAAGAAATCATCTAAGTTTGAAACATTGAAAGAAGATCATGAAGAACTTCATAAGTATAATACTATTCTGAAAGGTGAATTGACACAATGCAAATAGTAGCTTGAGAAGCTTTATTCTAGTAGAGAGAAGCTTGATGATTCAATATCAATACAGAGGCCTACTTATGATACGACTGGACTTGGTTATCTAATTAACATGTCTACGAAGAAAAATAGAGATTAGATTATATGCAAAAGTAAAAGACAAATCTGATGATAAGATTGAATCCAACCAATCTTTTGACAAAACTAATGTAGTTGAGCAAAACAAGGAAGTTGAAATCTTGGATGAACCAAAGCAAGTAGAGGCTCCTAAGACAACTAGGTATGAATTTAGAGGTAAGTGTTTTTTATTTAATGAAATAGGTCATATGAAAAGAGATAGTACTAATAAGTTATTTAATCATGTTAAGGAATTTTATTCTCATAATTGTCATGGTTTGGGTCATAATGGAATAAATTGTAGGAAACCTAAGTATGATAATGAGAGAAGATATAGTAGAATATCTACTAACCTTGTAGATAAAAGAAGATCTTATGAAGATAGAAGATAGATTGTATGTTATAAGTGTAACAACTTAGGATACATTGCTTGGAATTGTCATGCACCTAATGATCAACAGAATCCTTGAAGCAGAGCACCTATATGTTAGTTATGTAATAACTTTGGACACACAACAAGGTACTACAGAATGGAAAAAATCTTTAGAGATAGAAGAAACAATGGAAGAAACTTTGGAAACAAAAGGAATTATGGAAGAAACATTATAAATGACAAAAAGAACCATGAAAGGAACTTCAGAACTAGTAGAGACAATGAAGAACAAAGAAACATTGTGAATGAGCTTCAAGAAGAACTTAATGAAGTATTTGTGAAAGGAAAAGATATCTCAAAAAAAAATTTATATGATTATGTGACAGGACGATCGAAGTCAGTTGTTGAGTTTGATTCAATTAAGTTGAATTAAGCTTGTTCACAACATCAAAATTTGAGAACTTCATCTAGAGATCAAATTAGAAGTAGTGAAGTTGGAAAAAGGTGTACCCAATTATGTTTAGATGATACCTAAGCTTGCTTGTAATTTGGAACTCATCTAAACAAGTTATGATAAAATTTAGAGTTACTAATATTAAAGTAAAGGTTAATTCTGCAATAGAAGATAAAAAGTAAGTTTTTGCAAAGAATTTCATCATGCAAAGTCTTGAGGATGTTTTTCATGATGGAAGGAGGTTGTAGTAAACCTTGGGTAACATTTGAAGATCAGATAGATGGTTTTGAGTAGTTATCTAATTAAAAAATGTAATTAATAGCTTTTTTGCATTTGCGAAGCACATAATTAATGCAAGTTCCAGTTGTTGAATAAATGGAGTATAGAATTGATTTTTCACTTCATCACAAACACATCCAAAGTGAAGAGCATTCAAAGTGACTTGTTAGACTGATTTCAAAGAAAACCCTATTTTTAGAAAAAGGTATTTCATCATTTTCCACAAATTTGTTCGATATAAGATATTGTTTGATAAGAATCATGGATATGTCAGTAGTACACATTGTTGAGAACAAAGATAGACCTAAGTTTTAGATAGTTTCCATAAAACCTAATGAAAGAAACCTTAACTTAGCATTGTTTGTCACTCCAGACCATGTAGTTTACCTTGAAGATGTAGAAAAATATTTAACTTGCAAGTTTGAGTAGTGAATTCATGAATAAAGACATGGAACTAGTTTTCAACCACAACATGATAGTGAAGCCCAAATTTGAACATCTAAGGGAATTAGACTTGTTTAAGTATCACTTCTACCATGAGTTAGACATAAATGAATGGAGTCAAATCATATTGAGTAGGATACATGATGGAAAGTTATGGATGCAAGGTAATGTAGTTGACATTTTTGTCGACCTTATTCATGAGGTAACTGGTCTTAGTAAACAAGGCAATGTACCCATAGGTGAGAAGATGGTTAAAAATAAAGTGGAAAGTTACACTAAGGTAGTATACAATGGAAAGGCTATGGTAATCAGCTCCATCAAGCAAGATGATGTGAGATTTCTAAGTAGAATTATTGCTTATTCAGTTTCTACAAGTTCTATATATTGATGAACTCTCAATAGGATTTATATATGTAGCATACAAGATATATGTAGAGAAAGAACAAGTAAATTTGAGTGAAATTCTAAGAATGCAACTCCTAGAAAACCATGAAAAGATTAAGAGAACTAAAAACAGTGTGTTTAGATTCCAATCATTGATAAATCGCATATTCTTCCATGTAGTGAAGAGATTTCCCTACTTATCAATTACAAACATAATGAGTAGTGAAAGATGCACTATGGAGAAGATTTTAGAGGTATGCAGAAGGCACCCTGAGGACAAGATATTGGATAGTGGTAATCTGATCATGAAAACATTTTGGAATTAGATGAAGAAGAGATTTAGAATTGCTCCTATAATTGTGGATAGATTCAAAGAAGACATTTGTATATAGGTTGATATGGATCACAGTTATATTTAAGTAGTGGAACATCAGGAGACATTTTTAGATCCCTTGAGCTACGAATTGAATGATGATGTTGTAGTTGGTTGCATTGATTTTTTGTTGAATTTAGAGAAAGAAAAAGAAAAGTATAGATTTGGTATGTATGATGACATCACTCAGCATGCTCATCAAGCAACCATGGAGAATCCATCACATAAAGTTGAATCAATAATGAAGAAGGCACTATTAGAGGTTGGAATGACAAAAAGTGAGTTTGAGGCCATGAGATAGAAAATGAAACAAGGTGTACTAAACATACAACCCTTGTCAATATCAATTTTTGAGATATCTTCAAATAAAAGCATTCCATATGTGGCAATGTTTGATGTTTAGCCCAAGGAATAGAAAAGAAAATTAGAGACATTGGTTGAAGCAGTGTTTACAAAGACAAAGAGAGTCAAATAGTTGGCTACCAGACCTAGTAAGAGGAAAAAAACATTGTTGAAGATTGAATCTAGTGATGAAGAAGATGAGGAACAGAAACTAAGCAAGAAGAAAATGTAACTCCACCTAAGCAAGTAACCAAAAAAGCTCGACAACCCTAGAAGTCAAAGATTGAGAAGATTAACACAGTGATTGCCAATGAGGGAAGCTTTGTTTAGGTGAGAAAGTTTTATGGTTTATATAATACTTTTGAGAAGGATCAGATTGATATATCTACTGTAAGATATATCATAACAAATCATCTCAGTTTGAAGGATATTGAAGGAGTAGTGAACCAAAAGGTCTATTAGAGACTCATAAATAAGAAGACTACTTCAAGAGAAGAAGACTGTGAAATTCAAAAGTCTATGTTGAGGACTATCTTCAAGACTATAAATGAATGAGAAATAAGAGGAATGTTGAATAACGTTGTGCCATACTTAAGAAATAAGTTGAGACCATTTCTATTCATGGTTGGTGAAAAGGATAAGTTGAGAAAGGAGACTGCAACAACTATCAGTAAGATGTTGACAGAGTCATAGGTAACATCTCCTCTAGATCCTAAAACCTTCAAAGTGTCAGTAAGTGGTGACACTATGTAAATTGATCAAACCAATATTACAATTAACATTGATGATACCAATCCATTTGGTGGTTCCAAATCAAATATCCTTGACATAGAAGATATTGAGAATAAGTTTGTTGGATAAAATTGATTAATTGTCTATTGTCTTTTATGTTACACAAATTTTATATCATTATTAGTTAGTATATGTCGAGCTCAATCAAGCAGTGGACATAGTTTTCTATGTCTATCGAGCATTCCTGTGGTTGCTCAATTTAGAAGGTAGTATCTACCGAGTTCACTTGGGTGTCGAAAGAAAGTATGCAAAAGATGAGTGTTAACCGAGCTCACTTGGTTATTGAAGGAAAGTTGGATGGAACTAGTGATAAGTAAGCTCACTTGGTTGCCAAAAGATTTTTGCAAGTTTTCAATATTAACCAAGCTTCTGTTGGTTAACATTAGAAATCATTTCTAAGTTAGTTTCTACTGAGCTAGGTTGGCTAACAAAGGATTTTATTATTTTGGCATACTAAGATTAATTGATTAATCTATTGATTCCAACCAACTAAGGTGACAAATAGTAATTATTCTAAGTTGTAGTTGAGCTGACTTGACAAAGTGAAAGATATAAATATAAGGTCAAGTTGTGGTTTCAAAGTGTGGTTGCAAGTATGAAGATGTTATTGAAGTTTTCACAATGAGAAGAGGAAGTGAATTTAAAGGATAAATAGAATATCCTTATGGAGTAGAAAAGCTATATTTGATCAAGAAGGATCATGTACAAGCTAGAATAGAGATTTGTAATCAGAAATTAAGTTACATTTAAATCAAGTCATCTCATTGTTACTATATAACCATTATAGAAATGATCTAAATCTACTAATAGAGTTGGCTTAATAGCTATTTGCAAATCCTCTAACAAGGTGGCAGTTCTACTGAATTGTCTAAAGACCTCTAACAAGGCCACTCCTAATAGAGTGATTAAATCCTTTAATAGGGTCACACCTAATAGTGTGTTTTGTAATCTTTAGTAGGGTTGGCTCCTAATAGGGCTCACTTTAAAAGAGTGAAAATAGTAACTAGTTGCAATTGGTGGTTTTTCCCAAATTGGGCTTCTACTTTAAATCCTTCTGTCAAATGTGTTCATACTATTTTCTTTTATGTTTTTGCAACTAAGTTAAAGTAATGGTAATCACAGATAACATCTAAACTTTATATGTTAAGCATTTATCAAGCACATATTGAGTTATAGCTTTTTATGTGTGTTTACCGAGTATCAACAATATTCAATTTTTAGTTTGTATTTTTGTACTGATATCAAAGGGGTCTAGAATTTATTTTAGTAGTAACTAATTCACCCCTCCCCTCTTAGTTACTCCTCTTATATTTCCAACAAAGTTGAGGCAAATTGAGGAAGAAAAAAACCTACTAGAAGAAGAAAAGAAGAAAATATAAGAAGCTAAGAAACAATTGCTTGAGGAAGACAAGGAAAGAAAGGAAGACGAAGACAAGAGAAGGATTGCAGAAGAGGAGAAGATAAAGAAAATTGAGGAAGAAGAGAAGAAAAGATCATAAGAGAAGAGAGAAAGAGAGGAAAATGAAAAGAAAGAAGAGGAAGAGAGAAGAACTAAAGAAGCAACAAAGAAATAAGGGGAGGATGAGACTAAACCATCTAGTTCGTCTACTTTGCTCTCTCTTGCTAGTTTAGCTACTGATGATGATGATCAAACTAATCTAATTTCATCCTTATCTAAACTTATAGAGAAGCATAAAATAGTGAAGAGTTTACAGAGATCATTAATAGAAGTGATTGACTAACTGCACAATACTTTGACAGTACAACACACTGAGTCAAATCCTAAACAAAGAGCACAGGTAGTGCTAAAATATTTTGATGAAGATTTTACAAATTTTTTGAGTGTTACAAAGGTGAAGGCTTAAATTTCCCAAGATGCTAACTTGTTTAGCACCATTTGTTAGAATATCAAGAATGACTTAGTCAATCTTGATACATGTATAAAAGAACTTCAAAAATGCTAGCTGGAAGGAAAAACTTTGCATGTTTAGTGTACCTTATCATACAAGCTGACTTAAGACATGGATAGTTAGACATAGATAAAGATGAGTGAGCTAGAGGTTTTATCCAACCAAATCCAGCATCCATCTAGCAAATTTGATGATTTTGAGAGTCACATTGTTAGTGTTCACAGTGATATCAGGAAACCAGAACTTTGGAAAGAGAAGATTTTGAAGAGAACACTTGATTTCAGAGAATCCATTTCTTTGAAGTTATTTTTTGTTGAGAAGTAGCTAGAGAAATGTGACAAGGCCAAGGACACACATACAAAATTTTTGTATTCAAATATTAACGCAATTGAGATTGCATCATATGCATTATGTGCTATTCTCACATCATCTGGGTCTACCAAAGAGACATGGACCAAAGATATGGACAATCTAAAGACTATTTTTGATGATTGTATGAAGATCATTTCAGCATAAGAAAAGACAATAGTTTTGGCAATTTTTGGACAATATCTTGACATTTTGACCTTTTTCATTGATGTCAAAGGGGGAGAGATACATGTGAAAATTATATACATGACAAAGGAGAGATTGTTGAGAGAGATACAATGGGGAGAAATACATGTGAAAATTTTAATTATATTGTAAGGGGGAGCATATAAGTAAAGTTGAACAAGTTCTAATAGATGTAATGTTTATATGTTATTTATATTTGTTTTTGTCACTTAGCCAGTTTTCCCTATTTTGTTGTCATCAATGTCAAAGGGGAAGATTGTTGAAAATTGGCTAATAGTGAAATGTAATTGTTGTCATTTATGGCAACATATGATGTACATGTTCACATGAAATATCAGAAATAAAGATACTTAGTGTTTGGTAATCAGAAAATTGTGATGTGAATATCAGGATTTAACTGTGTGATTTTGAGTCAAACTCGATGACCCATGTTTCATGAGTAGTGATTCAACATGAATCCATCTCTCATGAGAATAAATGGAACACTTAGCACTCATTGGATCTAGGTGATGCTCATAGGGGTGAAGCACCGGGACTTCCCGGGAGGTCACCCATCCCAGTACTACTCCAGCATGAGCGCGCTTAACTACGAAGTTTCCTCCACAGTTAAACCCAAAGCTTGCAACCCTATTTGCAAAACCTTCACCAAGTGTTGTGCCTTATGAACCATTCATTGATAAGTAGGACATGATTTCCATAGCTAGTCAAATTGTGATGTGAATATCAAGATTTAACTGTGTGATTTTGAGTCAAACTCGATGACCCATGTTTCATGAGTAGTGATTCAACATGAATCCATCTCTTATGAGAATAAATGGAACACTTAGCACTCATTGGATCTAGGTGATGCTCACAGGGGTGAAGCACCGGGACTTCCCGGGAGGTCACCCATCCCAGTACTACTCTAGCCTGAGCGCACTTAACTACGGAGTTTCCTCCACACTTAAACCCAAAGCTTGCAACCCCATTTGCAAAACCTTCACCAAGTGTTGTGCCTTATGAACCATGAATGGTTCATAATGGTTCATAAGGCACAACACTTGGTGAAGGTTTTGGAAATGGGGTTGCAAGCTTTGGGTTTAACTGTGGAGGAAACTCCGTAGTTAAGCACGCTCAAGCTGGAGTAGCACTAGGATGGGTGACCTCTTGGGAAGTCCCGGTGCTTCAGCCCTGTGAGAATCACCTAGATCCAATGAGTGCTAAGTGTTCCATTTATTCTCATGAGAGATGGATTCATGTTGAATCACTACTCATGAATCATGGGTCATCGAGTTTTACTCAAAATCACACAGTTAAATCCTGATATTCACATCACAATTTGACTAGCTGTGGAAATCATGTCCTACTTATCAATCAGAAAATTGTCTAAGTATAGAATTTTGTTTACAACAATGTAATGTTTTGTTTATATCATGTTTTAGACATCATATTATGAATAGTTAAGTTACATGCAGATAGTATACATTTTGGTGGTGATGTGTATAACTCAAAATTTTGTACAGACTATACGGAACAAAGATAATCATGTTTTGATTAAGCGGGATAGTGGAATTATAGGAAACAATTGTTTTGGTTTACTAAAAAAGTACTTGTCCAATTAGGGCTGACATCCTAGATGCTTACTCTAACTTGGAAAAGTGAATTGTGGTCTTAGCCAACCCAATAGTAATTTTTATAAAGGCATAATATTTATAAAAAGGACTTCTTGCGATGAGAAGGTGTGATTGTGAAATTGTGCAAAGTGAGTGAACTTTATTGAAAGTGAGATATGCAAAGTTTTATATGAGCTATCTAGTGATCTGAGATTGAGCTAAAGATCATATATTAGTAAAGGAACGAAAATATTAGTAAATTACTTGTTTGAGCATTAAGCTCCTCTTGTAATTGAAATTGCATGTTTGGGTAGTGGGTTCTTCTTGCATACATTATATTACAACTCTTATATTATATAGTGGGTATCATCACCACCAGGGTTTTCCCTTGGCCAGGGTTTCCCTAGTGAACAAAATATGGTGTTATGAGTTATCTTTTTAAATTTCTATTGTTATTGTTCAACATTACTTTATTTCTTTATTATGCATGGTTTAAAGTAAGTAAAAATATCTAGTTACTGACTAAAGTTTGTAGATTACGAATTCACCCCACCCCCCCCGGCCCCCCAACCCCCACCTTTCCCCTCTTAGTAATCCCTATTTCTAATAGTAGAGACTTTGTGATTAACTAAGTTTCATGATCGTGCCTTAGAAAAGGTTAAAGCTTAACAAGGTGGAGATATAGAGATAAGCCTTGGTCACAATATCATCACTTAAAATTTCAATTTTATTTTAAAGCATAAAAACCCTTAGCATATGCTTTTAAAAACAAAAAGGTTTAAAGCATGAAAATATGTATATTGACATGAAATTATGGTTTCTCTAGGAAAATCTCTACAACATGAAAATGCAAACCCTAATTACATCAATTTAACTTGGATTTTCACAATGGGCTCTTAGAATTTTAAAATGGTGAAAATACAAGCCATCAATGGCTTTATTTGGGGATAATGGATAGCTTGCATCCATATAAGAATTCAACATTTTTGGGAGAGAAAACCGTGTACACTTGGTACAATGACAACTTTTTTAAAGAGCAATGCCTAGCCAAAAAAGGAAAGCACAAAATATATACAAGGATTTACAAATGCACAAGGATCTAAGCTATTATTCAAGGAAAGACAAGTACCTTCAACCAAAGTACTTCTTCAAGAATTATCCATGAGATAGAAATTTTAGGATATCTCCTGACAATCCTTTGATAAAATAGGAACCCTCTCCCCATTTCTCATGAACAAATATTGGCCTAGCCAAATAGTGTCAAACTTTCCATGTTTACCCTTGTCTTTCATTCTGTAATTTTGCAACAATATGAAATCTTCTTACTCAAATTTCCCTGCAAGTTCTTTTTTGCCATATAAGTGTTTTATTTGCAATTGTAATTTAGTATTTCTAGTAGAGGCTTCTTTGTTGGTTTTATCTAACTGCATAATATCATCCATCCTAACTTTCATTTTGTCTACTATTTAATCATCATATTATTGGATGAACTTGTACATTCCACTTAAATTATTTTGTGGCATTCTATCCAGGATCCCGTAAACTAGGTCAAAGTGTAGAACCTATTGCCTTCTTGACTATAACTCTATCAACCCACAATGCTAAGGGCAACTTTGAGTCTCAATCCCTCTTGTTCTTATTTAATATCCTCTTTATAATTTTTAACAAGATTCTATTGCTAGATTTTTCTCATCCATTCCCTTGGGGATGATACAAAGATGATGTAGATCTGGTGATACCATATTTTTTACAAAAAGCCTTTTATTCTTTAAATCTAAAACATGTAGCATTGGCTGTATCAATCTTATTAGGACATCCAAGCCTAATAATAATGTTGTTTAGAATAAAATCCATTATCACTTTACTTGTTGACCCCTTAGTAGGAATTTCTTCAACCCATTTTGTAAAATAATTAATGGTTATTAAGATCCATGAAAGTCCTACACTTGATTTATTTGCAATTTCTCCTATAAAGTCAATTCCCAATTGATGGAATGGTGCTTGCACCTCAACTAGTCTTAATGGAAAATTAACAAAACTTACTAGTGAATCTCTTATAGGCATCGCACTTCCTTGCAAGTTCTTGTGCATCTTTAAACTACTTAGGCCACCAAAATCCAGCTCTAATTACCTTATAAGATGTTAGTTTAGCCATGTAGTGGCCTCCATACACTCTATTGTGCATGTCATCTAGGATTCTTGATGAATTTTTCTTATCAACACATTTCAACAGTATACCTTATGTGTTTCTTCACCATAATTCTCCTTTGACAATTACATACTTTATAGCTTGTAACTTCAATGCCCTTTTCTAGTTATCACTCATTTCTAGTAGAATTTCCATGTATTCTAGGTAGTAGATTACATCTTTTTACCATTCACAGGCATCCATATGACAAAAGTAACTTCTAAAATTATCATCAAGCTAATTTATTTGATTTGCTTCTAAGTTGGTATCTACCATTACCTTTGCAAGCCCTTGTCCCCTTACCAACTTAGTAATCTAGATGTCTACGTTGAACTCTTAGATCTTGTCGATCCATCTGCATCTTCTCCCTGAAACCTCTTGCTAGTTGAGAATACATCCTTGACTGCAGTACTTGGAATAAATGCAATTACAATAGCACCCATTAGATAACATGTGAATTCTTTTATAGCTTTAACTAATGCATAAACTTGTTTTTTATTTTAATAATATTTTTACTCTACAACTTGTTGCGATTTGCTGAAAAATGCTATGGGTTTTTCAAATCCCTCTTTGTTTTTCTATGACATGACTAGTAAAATAGTGTGGAAAGAAGCAAATGAGAATATAGGCATGGTATTTGCATACTTAGAAGCTCTCAAACCAAGGGAAACCTTAATTGCTTGTTTTATTTTCTGAAAAGCATTTGTTGGTGGGTCATCCCATTTAATCTTAGAACCCTTCTGGAGCATCTTAGAAATAAGTTTGCTCACTTCTACAAAATTAGTAACAAACCTCCCTAAAAAATTATCTTCCCAATTAAAGATTGGATCCCCTTTACATTTCTAGGATTATGAATCTTATCAATGTAATCTACCCTCTTAGGGTCTATTCTTACTAATTCTTTTCCAACCAATTTCCCTAAAATTTTACCCTCAACAACTCCAAAAGCACATTTTCTCAGGTTTAATGAAATTCCATATTTCAAGGCTTTAATAAATATCTTCTCTAGATGCATGCAATGGTCTTCTTTATTCTTTGAATATCATGTTAGATCATCCTAATATACCACTAAAAAAATTTCTATGATGTCTACAAAGGCCACATTCTACTATAAACATATGTCCCCCAAGGTGTTGTAAAGGTAGCTTTGTATTGTTCTAATTCTTTTACAACCATTTGGTTATATCTTGAGAAGCCATCGGTCATTGATAGTAAGTCTGATCTAGTAACTCTCTACAACATAGCCTCCATATTCGGCAAACCATAGTTGTCATTTAATGAAGAAATATTCAAATTCCTCAAATCAACACATAGTCTTATGTCTCCATTCTTATTTCTAATAGGAAGTAAGTTAGATACCCAAGAAGAATGTCTTATTGGCTTAATGATTCTAGCATCCCTTAATTTCATTATTCTTCCTACATTTTTGGTGCCAAAGTAGGATTAACTAGTTTCTATTTTTGTTTGAAAGGATTAGCTCCTTCCTTTAATGGAATTTCATGTTGGAACAAGTCTTCTCTATAAGCTTTAAGGTCATAATAAGACTAAGAAAACTCATGCCTATACTTCTTTAATAAATCAATTAAATCTCTTCTTTTCTCTGGGGATAATTTCTTAACAATATATACTTTCTTAGGTGCATCCCCAGTCCCAAGATTTACATGTTCCAAATATTTTGCAGCTTGGTCCTTAGTGTTCAGTTTGGATCTATCCTGGTAATTAAAAATAGCTTCCAATACAACCAACACCTTTTGGATTTTGTTTGTCTTTAGCTAAATAACTTCTTTTCCAAAAATGGTATCGTTATCTTCCACTGTCTCAACCAATGTTGCACAATCAATCTCTTGACAAAAGAATTTATCTTCACAATTCAGTCATCTTATATTATCACTATCATTTTCCAATACTTACCAACTCTAGGTATTATCAAGTACAAGTGGTCTAATTTGTACTTCTACCTTTGTTATGCCAACAAATGTGATATCATTAGGCTTTATAGAAATATTTGTTAATAAGTCATCCATCTTGTTATTACTTCTTTCCATCTAAGCTATACCAAATGCATCAAAACTCTCTAGCATATCCCATACAATATTCTTATACTACTTTAACTTTTTATTTTTAGAGATATATACTAATCTTACTTGGTAAACTACCAACCTAGAATTACCAATCACATATAAACACTTAATTCCATGCTTATAAGCCAATCTCAAACCTAACAATAAGGCCTCATATTTTGCAATATTATTGGTACATGGAAAACTCAAAGTAAAAGAAAACTTATGAGTATTTACTTTAGGAGATATTAGGAGAATATCTACACCAAATCCATCCTTGAAACATGCTCCATCAAAGTACATGATCCATAAATCTCCTTTTTTTTATCTTGAATCAGCTTCTACTGCAATAGATGGTTTCACAATTATTTTGTCTAAAACTAAAGCTTCTAACCTAAAAGAATTGATGTTAGTATCCAAAAAGTATTTCATATCATCATCAACCTTTTGTTCAATCATGTAGACAATTTTTGTTTCTCTATTGATCTTAACCAATTTATCATCAATATGAAAAGTTGCATGGTATAAATCACATTGCAAGCTTCCACCCATAGTTGCACTCCATTTCCTAGACAACAACATGTCATATTGTGGTGGAATGTCAACCACTAAAACACTCATTACCAACTCTTTATTGGAGTATGCAAATAATCTATATGGTAATGCACTTATTGTCCCTATAACAATAACTTCCCTTTGATCCATTACAAAACATCTACCTTGTGTAGTATCTACTTTTAACCCCAATCCTTTCATAACTTCAAAATGCATTACTATATTAGATGTACCTAACTCTATCATAAAATTTTTCAATGTCTTCCCATTTACTATAATGATTAAAAAGAATGGGTCAATATTCCGTAAACATCAATTTACTGAATCATCCAAATACATGGGTGGAATTTGAGACACAAGTCCTTCCATTCTTATTGACTCTTTCTTTTCTTTAGATGGCTCACTTGAATTACAATTTAGGTCAATATTTTCTTTAACATTCCCAACCCATGCCATAGCTTTATCTTTATGTTTAGGGATTCTTAATCATTTTGAGAGTGGAACATTTACTGTGATTTGTGCTAACATAGATAACATATCAACATGAGGGGTAGGAAGAGTATCTATTTGCATACCTTTTGTCTCTTTGTGTTTGTCAGAGATAAAAACAACACCATGATTTTTCTACTCTTTATTTTTGATAGCATCATATATATTTTCCCCTTCCTTTTTCCATCTCTATTTTGAGCCTTGGGAATATTTGAAGCATATTCTTTCTTAGGTTCCCATTTTTTTCTCACATTCTTGATCTTAGTATCATATCTATCCTTAGGTTTACATGCTTTAGGATCCTTAAGATTTGTCTTCTTGACAAAAATACTCATTCCTTTACCCCCTTCATTCCTAGCCATCATACCTCTTTTTTGCACTTGTGTGACCATATTGGTAGTAATCTTGTCAATCTCTTCTTTAGTAGGTTTCCACAAAATTAACTCACATGTTGATGGCATCATGTTGCAGGTTGTATCACTAACTTCCTCTTCATTCAACAAGATTTGCTGATTTGTTACATCATGAATCTTCCTCTTCTCATACATGTCACTATCAACCTCCTTACAATCAGATACATCATCATAATAATATTCAACCATATTACACCATACACCATTAATATCATCTTCATGATCAAATGATCATACTACTCTTCATTTTCACTTGGACATGTGGAAAAGGACATTGCAATAGAATAATCTTGTGGTGACTGGGGAAATTGACATACTATAAACTATTGAGAATAATTTTTCATGTTGACAGAGACCTTTTGTAAAGGATCATGGGTATTCTTCTCATTTGTACTTTTGGAAGGAGGGACAATAGGTTTTCCATCTTTCCATTGGGTATTATAAGGATAATTCTACAGCCTATTTTGTGTATTGAAATTTCCTTGCAATTGAGACCTATTTGTATTTTGACACTTATCATTTCTATTCATGGGAATTTTAAGGTCTTTGATGGCACTAAGGACTTGGTCTATCTTATCAACTTCTTGCTTCTTGTTTCCTAGAGGCTTATGATCATCCTTCTTATTATTTATTCCCCCAAACAACCTAGGGTCATCTCTTTTACCCTCCAACTTACCAGAGATCCTCATATTATTTTCAATATTTACTACAATTCTACAAGCATCTCTGAGAGTTCCTGTTCTTTATCCCTTAACTAATATCCCATCTTATCCTCAAAAGTATTGAAATAAGTAGTAAGAAAAACATTATCATCAAGTCTCATAACCTTAAAGTATGGGATAGATTCATTTTGGAGCTTTTTGATGTTCTTGAATTTATTTAGTATATAGCTAGCATTTGGTTTGTCACCATACTGATCCTTAAAAAAATCCTCCAAATCCTTCCAAGAAGATATAAGTCCTTCAAGAATTCTCTTGAACCATTGCCTGACATCCTCATTCAATGATTGCACAAATAATTTTATAACCACATCCTCATGCTCAACCTCATAATCATTTATTAGGTCCAAGAAAGATCTTAAATGATCTTCACAAGAAATAGAATTATTTCTAGAAAACTTTACCAACTTATTTATCAATTCTTTCACAATAGCATTTGGGTATCCAAGGATTCCATTAAAACATAGTTTCCTATATCGCTCTAATTAGATTGGCCTCCTTTTTTATCCTACCCCAACCTGACCACTAGAGCTAGACGTGTTATTTGCATTATTTTTTGCAACCATCTTGAGATTAGCTTCCATTTTCTAAGAAGATGAAGGAGGGACATTAAAAGTAACAACCTTATTAGTACAAGTATTTGGCATTGAGCTAAAAGATATACCTATTTTAAGAATCAATTATTTTTGTACATTAGATGTACTATTGATAAAGTGAATTCTCCTTTTGAAATCTGTAATATCACCCTCATTCTCCACTCTCTCCTACTCTTTGGCCAAATCATCATTGTTTTATTTCCTTTTCTAGCTCTATATCAAATGCTAACATAGTAGCTTGAACTGATGTTACTCTCACTAGTTCTTTTACTGTAATATCAGTAATCTTCTTTCATTTATCTTTCTTATTCGCAAAGGGTTCTTTATTTTTTCCCTCATGAGGCTCAACTATTATAGGATTATAACTTAGCACTTGTCTTACAATAGGGCCTTCTATTTCAAATTCTTGGCTACACAAAAAATGCTCTTTCTCCTTTCTTAGGTCAGCCACATAATCCAATATCATTGGCTTCCAAGGAGCAACAACCTTTTTATTTTTCTTTTTTAGACTAGCAATGCTTTTGAGTAAATCCTCTCTTTCTTCTATCACTTTCCTTATCTCTTCTTCCCTTTCCTTTTGAAAGCATCTCTCTATTGCCAATTTCTTAGCAAACTATATTCTCAACATGCTCAAATCATCCAAATTTCATCTTATCTCTTCAAAATTGGAAGTCATGTATATATCTATAGGGTATACATGTGTTGACTCCCTATGGGAAGGATTTCAAAGGATAGGGTCTTTCTCGATATGGAATAAATTATTGTTCTTTTTTTCTACATTCGTTAGATCTTGGTATATTATCTTCTCCTAAAATATGACTTCTTTGGTATCATAAAAATTGTCACCATAAATCTCACTAATAGAATAAAACTTTTGTAGGAAGACTTCTTTTCACTGAAAAAGTGATGAAATTACCTACTAGTATTAGCTTGTTCCTAAAGGTTTAATTCTTTTGGTAATTCACTCTTCTTTGTTGACTAACTCTTTCTTCCTCTCGGAGGAAGTTCCCCTTGTAGATCTACTTCAGGATTCTTCCTAACATATGACCAATTATTCTTTCTTTCATTCATTTCTTCAAACTAAACTTTGACACTAATTTTGTAACCTTTGAGTCACCACCCACTATCTATGGGAAAATAAATTTGGAAGAGCCAAAATCTCAAAATATTAAGTCACCTATCACCTAGACTCCTAGTGCAGGGGAATGAGTAAGGCATGTAACATTTATGAACCATCAATAGGATAAGGAACTAACAAACACTATGACAAACTAAAATTTATCCACCAGTACTCCCTAGTAGAGTTTCCATTTTTTTGGTGTTCTAATTTAACAGTACTAGATGACAACAAAAGGATAATACCTAGGGTTTAGCTACTTCCCATGATTGGCACAAACTATTCTAGATCTAGACAACCTAACAAGGAAAATGAAGTCTTCCACACTTTAGTTTCTACTAATCAAGGTGAATTAACCTAGGGATTTCAATCATTTTCTAAGCATTATCACACCATAAATTCCTTATAGCTAACTTGCTCTCTATAACTTCTTGAATTTTCAATATGACAAGCAACTCACAACAATGTACTAAAACTTGCTAAACTTTTGTAATAAGTGATGACCAACATTGGATTTCATTTCCATAAAATTTGTAAATTGATTTTGATTTTAAAATGAATAATTTAATGCAAATTATGACTATCTTGCTTGGTATCCAAATCTTTGACCACTGCCTTAATCCATTGTAATAATAGAATCATATCATTGAATTCAATCTATTTAATTGCTTGCAATCAAATATATCAACTGTTAAACCCTAAATTCCATACTTATAATATCCCCTCCATACATCAATAATCCTATTGTTGGTGTTTGAAAATGCTAGAGGGTTTTCAATTATCCCACTGAGAAAGTGACATGTCTAGGGGCAGCTAACTCCCATTTTCAACATGCCATTTTTTACAATAGGCCAACTATAAGGCATGATCCTTCTTCTACTTCAGACTCTGCAAAATATGAGTTTTGCAAGCACACTTAACTTGAAAAAGTTTCTCTTACATCCAACTTATTGATTTAAATATGTATATTTATCTACAAAGTTGAAAACCCCCCTTGATCAAGGGTTTACCTAGTTAACATATTTGTTGTAGTTGTGTATGTTCATCTTATTATGGTTGATGTTTACTTTGGTTGAATGGTTAAGATTATTTAAGGTTGATAAATGTTTTAATTATTGGATAATTGATTCACCCCCCTCCCCCACCCTCTCAATTATCTTGGTGGACTATTGTTTCTAACTTTTTTTCTCAAGAACATATGTTTTCTTCATTTATTCTTCATATTTCTTCCTTGTCTCAATGTATATTCTATAAATTTGATATAATTTTTCTTCAAGCATGTTCATCTTGCTTTTCCCCATAAGTGAAATTATGTTCATTATTTTGTGTATCTGATCACTTGATGTTGTAGAAACATTCCATAATATTACATTTCCTTGGGGGGAGTCTGTGACTTCCATAATTGTTGGCTTATTAGAATTAGGGACCAAACTCCATATTGTCATTGTCTTAGTATCAATATTAAAATTAGTCCCCTACAGTTCTCCAATGGTATTGGCCTCCTTGAATGAGATAGATTTACATTATCTTCTAATCTAATCCAACATAAAAGATGAACTTATTTCCCATCCAGGGAAGATAAACATCTCACTTCTCTTTATTATCTCTCTAGCTTCATCTACAGTAAGGGTTTCACTATTTGGATCATATTCTTGTAATTTTTTTACTAACTCTGCAACCTTCTCCTCTAATTCTCTTAGTTGCAATTATAGATATAGTTCATTTTTCTTTATCTTGAAAAGAAAAGATTTGAACTCCTTAGAGCTAATGAAGTCATCATCCTTCATAAACTCTTGATCTTGTAAAATTTTGTCATCTATTATTCTGTCCTCAAGCTTGATTTTATTTGGGATTCTTTTCATTTTCATTCACCTAGTTTATTAGAGAATTGTGCCTGATATCATCAAAACACTTACTTCCTCTTGGCATAATCTAGAGGGTCTTTTCCCTTGCTTTGTCTAGCATTTCAATTAGCTTTTTCCTCTTCCTACCACCTTGAGCCCAAGAAGAACTCTCCAGTTGCCCCTCTGCCTCACCAATTTCAATAACAATGTCTTGCTCTAAGACATTAGGTTCTGTCATGTTTTTAATTTCAAGGGGAACCTGAGATATTATATTTTCATAGTTTTGGATTCTTTTGAATCTGTCCAAATACTTTTCTTCATGATAGAAACCCTTGAAAGAAGGATATGTTCTTTTCATCTCCTCTTCAATTTTCATTATATTTTTCCACTTAAAGGTCCTATCTCTACATTCCTTAGTCTCAAAGCAATCTGTGATTACATCTTCTTCCCAAAAAGGCTTGGTAGTGGATAAGTTAAATTTTCTCCTTTGTCTCAAGGCATGCCTGACAAGATCATTTAGGTCATAGGTCCTTGCATGAGCCGAAGGCAATACAAATTATTTCATAAATTCATCCAAATCTTCTATTTCATCATTGTCTATGATAAAATCCCCAACTTTTTTATTTCTACATACAAATGATCCTTTTCTAATTGTGGGTCCCAAGCATTCCTAGTTCATCATAATCAATTGCCAAAAGAAGTCAATGATTCTCATTCTTTTTGGAATGTGTCTTGGTAAAAGATGAGGAGGCTAGGGGCATCCATAAACCATTATGATGGAATAATTTTTATAACAAAGAAAACTTCCCCAATCATGTCCCAACTTCCTATCATCATCATAGCATCTAGAGGGTTTAATTAACATTCTAACACCCCTAAGGTACCTTTTAATTATATTTACTAACATCTTGGAAATTGGATGCACAAAATCATTGTAGAAAGATAAATAATTTGAATAGGTATAGAAACTTTGTCATACCATAGTTTGTCATTATACTAGCAAGCTTTCTCTCATCTCCTCTATTCCTCTAATAAAATCAGGATTGATGTACCCTATGTTCTTGTATAAGATTATATGGATCAACAATGAATTTTGTTGGAATTTAAAATTCCTCATTTCCCCCTTTTGTGAAGTTGTGATCTCATTATGTATAACATTGATTATATGGGTTCAAAATTAATACCCCACATTGGTGTACAAATCTTGTATGTCTAAGGCCATGATACATACATTACTAGGAGTATGCATAGTCTTATCCAACCCTATCACCTTGTCCAATCCAAAGACTGTATTCTTAAAGTATGTACTAAAAAAATCCAAGGGCATAAGGTCTCATACCTTTTTAGGGAGCTCACCCTATTCCTTTCTAGAATTAGAAATGTGTTTTCACAAAGCAAGAAGACTTAAGGGTATGGATACAAATGGAGGATACAAATAGAGATCTATAATCTACAAAGTGAGTTGTAGTTTGTTATCAGATCAATCATTACTATTACTCTCTAATCATTATATTAATCTAGGGAAAATGCTTTAGATTAAGTTTGACCTAATAGTCATTTGTAAATCCTTTAATTGAGTGACATTCTAAGTGAATGATCTAAATTCCTCTAATTAAGCTCACTCCTAATAGGGTGATTGAAATCCTCTAACCAGGTCACATTTAATAATGTGCATTGTAACCTTTAACAAGGTTGGTCTTTCATAGGGCAATACTTCAGAAGAGTGAGAAATAGTATCATGTTACTACTGTTTTTTCCCAAATTGGGTTTCCACATAAAATCATTGTGTTAAATGTATTATTGAATCTTTTGTGTTTCATGCTTATATTTCTGCAAAGTTGATTTGATAGTAACCTACAAGTTTAAGTGAATGTATGATCTAATAGATGCATGCATGAAGAATATGTTATATGGATATGGATTCACTAAGTTGTAAAAAAAAAATATTTGTACATCTAGACCTTGGACAACTAATTCACCAACCCTCTCAATTATTCTAAAGAATTCAAACAATTGGTATTAGAGTCATCATCTTAAGAGTACTAGATGCAAAAAGATCAAGATGTCAAAAAGAGAGGTACCCAAGCTTAACCAAGATAACTTTCCTACATGGAAAAGTCTAATGAAGCTACACCTTGGAGGCCATGGAGATCATTCACAATCTACCATCACCACAAAGCACATTGATCCTATTGGAGCCTTAATTGTTGAAGATCTAAAAAAGAAGAAAGAACACAACCAAGAAATGTTGGAGATTCCCTCTGCCCTAAGTTATGTTGAGTTTGATGATATAAATGGTTGTGATAGTGCAAAGAAAATTTTGGATTCTCTACACACTATTTATGGAGGAGACACTAATGTTCTAAGAACCAAATATGAAAGCCTTAGAGGTAATTTTGATGATATGAGAATGCAAGAAGGTGAGAATGTTGCTCAATATTGCTCTAGAATAAATGATGGCGTTAATGCAATAAGGGGATCTACTAGTAAGATATATGATGAGACTATACTAAGAAAAGTATTGAGAACACCTCTGCCTATTTATGTTTTAGAGTTTCTACAATACAAGAACTAAGATGCATACCAGGTTCTAATCTAACTCTTGAAGGTTTGGTAGGTAGGCTCACTACTTTTAAGCTATCTAATTTTGATAACTTCAAATCTAACAATGTTAAATCTAATTTCAAAGATAAGTTGTCATTGAAGGAACCTAATAAGAAGAAGAAGAAAAAGGTAACATATATTTCCAGTGATAGTGAGACAGACGAGGAAGATGTAGAACAACTTGAAGCATTGCTAGCAAGGATATTTCATAGAGGTAAAGGAAAATTCAAACATAAGTTACCTATCATATGTTTCAATTGCAATGTAGTTGGTCATATTACTACAAGATATCCAGAGAAGAAAAATTATAAAGGTGGAGACAAGTACAAAAATTGAAGAGATAAAGACAGCAAAGATTACAAAGACAAAGGCAAGAAGTCTTGCTACATTACTGAAGAGGAAACCAAAGATGAATTTGATGATCATGATGATGAAGTGGTGTATGTTGCAATGAACTATGATTCTAATGAGGATGAGGTAACTATATTGGTTTCTTGTGTGAACAAGAATGATAAATGGATCATTAACAATGAGTGTTCACATCACATGACCATAGATAAAAGTAAGTTCGTTACCTTGAATTATTATGATGGAAATGATGTAAGGTTTGGTAATGATGCATCATGTCTAATTAAAGGAAAAGGTTCTATCGAAAGGATTTTATGTGACAATGCTTATTATGTTGAAGGACTTGACTGTAATTTGTTAACTGTGTCACAATTGACTAGTTTAGGTTCTAAGGTTGAGTTTGAGAATAGGATTGCTAAGATATATGATACCAATGGAAAACTAATTGAAAAAGGTGATCAAACTAGAGGTAATCTATTCTATCTTGAGATGGATAATAATAATTTTTTAATTATAGAATTTGATGATGTATGGTTGTGGCACAAGAGGTTATGTCATGTTAATTTTGATAACTTGGTTAGTCTCAGTAACATGAGAAGAATTAGAGGTTTAACTAAGTTGAAGAAACCTGAAAAAATGATTTGCAAACAATGTCAACTAGGAAAAATGACAAAGTCAAGTTTTAAAAGTAAGACTCATACCTCTAAATGAATATTAAAGATTGTTCATACTAACTTGTGCAAATCAATCAAGGTACAAAGCTACAAAGGAGATGAGTACATTATGCTATTTGTTAATGATTATTCTAGAATGATGATAGTTATGTTTCTAAAATAGAAATCTGATAATTTCCAAATGTTTAAGTGGTACTTAGCAAGAGTTGAGAAGGAAACTAGTAAAAGTATAAAATGTTTAAGATCTAATTGAGGAGGAGAATTTACATTGAATGAGTTTGAGATGTTTTGTAATGATAAAGGAGTCAAAAGATAGACATCTGCCCCTAGGACACATCCAAAAAATGGAATTGTTGAAAGGAGGAACATATCTATAATGGATTATGCTAGGACACTCATGAGTAAGAAAAAAATTGCTTTGGAATACTGGAGAGAAGCTATAAGTGTAGTTGTCTATACCTTGAACCATGTACAAGTCAACAAAGGTACTCATTCAACACCTTTTGAACTATGGTATGGAAACTCACCCAATGTAAAATATTTTAAATTATTTGCAAGAAAGTGTTATATTCTCAAGGATTTTAGGAATGGAAAACTAGATGTAAAAGGTGAAGAAGTTATATTCCTTGGTTATTCCACAAAGATTAAAGCTTATAAGCGTTTAAATGCTAACACTACTAAGGTTGTGGAAAGTGTAAATGTGAAATTTGATCAATATACAAAAGTACATGAGGTTGAACCTATGAAGGAACAAGAAGAATACAAATCATTCATATATTTTGATGAAGGTATGCCTACTGATGAAGATATTGTAAATAAATTTTCAAACCAATAACAAGTTTTGTGACTATCGAGTCACATACTATGAATATTGAGTTGAATTTAGGAATCAAGCTACATTCAGGTGTTGAGTTACAGAATGATGTTGACACACATTCTAATTTTGAGATTAGTGTACATAAAAGAGAGGTTGAACTACCTAATAGAGATGTACATAGTGACTCAAAAGTTGAGAGACCAGATGAGGAAAACAAAGTAGAACCAAGATTGTCAAAGTATGTCAAGAACATCACCTTGCAGCACAAATCATTGGAGATAAAGATGCTAGACACTTGACAAGGAAAAAATTGAGAAATGATACATGTTTTCTTAACATGTATGAACCTAAAATAGTGAAAGATTTCTTAGAAGATGTGGACTAGAGTAAAGCCATGAAAGAAGAGATCGAACAAATAGGAAAAAAAAAGACATGGACTCTAGTTCCTAGACCAGAAGGTAAAAATTTGATTGGCACTAAGTGGGTGTAAAAAAACTATAGACATCTAAATCTGATTACATCACTAGGTAATCATATTTAGTCATCTCCTAGGGCATTATTGATTAAATATTTACTATTTAATTAATTAATTGTCATCCCCTAGTTAATTAATATATTTAATTAACCATAGTCCAATTGATATAATGAATGATAACCCAAAATTAATTTATCAATTAAATCCATATTCCTCTATTAAATTAAATAAATCCTTTAATCTATTCAATTTAATTCCATACTCCCATTTTATTGAATAAATCATTTATTAAAATAGCTAAAATCCTATAAGCCTTCCTAAACCCTTCCTAACCCCTAATCCAACCCATTCACTCATACTAACCTCACTTAGCCACCTAACTAACCCATCCCATCAAAGCTAAGCTCCTTGTCCTCCTAACCCCCTTTCTAAGCTAATCCTAATACCCCTCCTAAGCATGTGCACAACTTTAAGCAAGGGTTAAGACTTGCAAACCCAAGCCAAAGTCAACAAACTCAACCACACCTCTCACATCCCCAAAATATCTCTTACACCTTTCTTAATGACTCTTACATCCCTCTTACATACTCAACCTCCCTCATTACTCCTTTGACAAACCCTTATCCTATCCTCTCACACTCATCCTCCTTGTGACAAGTGTCACCTCCATATTGGTGTTAAACAAGCACAATCCATTTGCTCCCTTTTGAGTGCATCTTGACCCTCCCTCAACATCTCATCATCTTTGCATCCTGACCATCCATCTCTCTACCCCTTAGCCTATAAATGGAACCCTCTCCCTTCACAAAATATTCACCTTTTCATGCAATGTTATAATGCTATTTTGAGAGCCTAAAAACTACCAAAATACCATCATAATGTTGAAATACCTTCATCCCTCCATTGTTTGAAACCCTCATCCTTACACACATTTGGTGAAATCCCCCATCCTTTGGAAGCTTGAGCACAATGTGAGCATACATCCCCTCCTATCAGGAAAAACTCTATTGCATCATTTGTTATACCATTAGGAGCCTACCATTCTTGGTTTGCTTCCTTTTGTGGTGATAACAATCAATCCTATCATAAGTATTTTCCATTTTTAGTATTAAGAATGCTTTTAATAGATTAGTTTTCAATTTTCAATACTAGACAATAGGTGATACATTTTTGCATGCTTGGTGGGATGCCACATTTGCGTCTATCTAATTAGTTTTGAGTTTTTTTTTATAAAATGAACTAACCAAAATAACCTTGTTTCCTTGTGGGTTTTTGTAGAAAGTTTGCTAACATTGCTGCAAGTACATAGGCTAATCTTTGGGGAACACACTAGCCATCTAAATGTTTTTTAATTTAAACCACTTCTAAAAACCTTTTCTTTGTGATCCCATAACCTTGGGAATGCGATCCCATGACCACAAGATTGAACCTATAAACCTGCAAGAATGCAAACTCGTGACTACGAGTTTGTAGCTTGCCACATTCCATCGTTTGCACTTGCCCTCAAATTATCTCTTCATCACCACCAAAGTTTTACCTATGAGAACACTAGAATCTTCCTGTGGGATCACTGCTTTTACCTACAAGAATGCTGCCACAATCAATCAAACCATAGAATCCAACTTTAACTATTGACTAGGCAATCCTGCTAAAAAAACCTTTTCCATGGGAATACTAGTAAAACCTCCCGCGGGATTTCCTACTAGTGGGAACACTCTGTATTTTCTAGCCTGCGACCTATTTTTTCCTTTTTCACCATTCCTTGTACCTTGATCCTGTGATTTTTAGCCTCATTCCCGTGACCACAAAATTGTTTCCTAAACTCATGGGTTTACGGATTTGACTATTTTGCAGAAAAAATTGAATTTTTCCTATTGCAGGTATTCTTGAGAGCAGAACAATAACAGTTTCATTGCAAGTTTTTATTGCCATAATTATCTTTTTAAGGCTTAAAATCGAACAAATCCTTTGTTTTTATTGGAATGAATGATTAGATCTTTTAGGGCATCTTGCTTCAATTGGAATGTTTGAAATAGCTTAAGTAAAAAACCCACTTTTGAATGACAAAGGCTTAAAATTAATCAATGCAAAAAACATTTCATTTTAAGTGTTAAAGAAAATTATGTGCAAAAACTTTGAATTTGGGGCTTAGAATAAACTTCATCCAATCTTGAATGCCTTAAAAGTTAAAACATTCTTATTCCTTCCTCTTTAAAGCTTTTGCACTTGATTTCCCCTTTGTTGACTTGATTTACTTTTGTTGACGTCGTTGTGAAGTTAGAACAAACCATTGAATGATTAATCACATGTGTTTTCAAATCATAAAATAGAGCATTAAAGTGTCCAAATAGTAATGAATCCCATGTCCTATGTGTTTTGAGATTGTGCATTTTAGCGCATCTCATACTTCTCTCTTTTCATGCAAAGTAAGACCTTAAAATAGGTGATGCATGTAGTGAAGTTACTAGCAAGACCATCCACAACAACTTAGGAGTGCTTCTAGTGAGTTCATCCACCTCTAAGAAGCACTTCCCCTTTGGTGAGAAGCTCAAACCGGTAAAAAGTCTAGCCAGTATATAAATGAGGGGAAAGGTAAACTTTCTCGCTCCATCATTCAAGTTCAGGCGGTGTGTTTTTGGGGGTAGCTTGAGGTGGGAAAACTTTCCCACAATTTCAGCATGTCTTAAATAGATTCTTAAGTGGATCACATAGCTAAAAACCATTTGAACGTCTCCATAGAACCATTTACAACCCTTTTAGTCAAAAGTATCTCTCTTTTTTCCATGGTATGTTCATTCACAGTGCAAGGGAAATAGCATCCCTCAAGATTACTCATCATTGTGCTCCCTTGGTAGAGGCATAAGGCCACTTGGGATTCATCTCCAAGGGTCGTTGTTCCCACAGAATGAGAACTTCTATTTATCATGCCTTGAAGATTCTTTGATGTGTATCATTTGTTGATTGACTCTTGTATCCACTCACCTCTTCGATGAGAGGGACATATTGCACTAGAATTAGGAGACATCAAGTTGTGGGCCATTGAATAGCATATTTCAATCAAAAAATTTGACCTTAGGGATAAACCGTGTGTTTGAACTATTTTATTTGTGATCAAGACCTATGAAAAAAATTTGTTGAACATATACAATTTAGTGGTTACTATCAAAATCCTTTTGCTAAAGAGATCATTTGTTTGTCTTTCTCAAAGTTTCTTTGTCCTTTGAGAAACTATTCGCTCATAAAAATCCTCAAATCGAAGAAAAAGTTTCACCTTTGTCATTTCAAACACCAGTTGTTACCAAGTCCATTCACAAACAACTATTTGTCTTGTTGGTCCACTTTATCCCTTTGTCTAAAAAGTTATAATTGTTCCCTCAAAACACAACAAAATCACTAAGCAGATCCTAGTTATGAATCCTCTTTCCTTGGTCCAAAGTTTTTCTCTTTTCAAAGTACCTTTGCTATCTATCCTACTTGACTGAAAATATCATATCTTATCTTTGAAAGACCCCATTTTTCATATGAAAAATAGTTGTTAGCAAGTTCATTTTCAACAACATATTTTCATCTTGGTTTATCTTTACCTATACTTGTTATCTAAAAACCCACAAAAATACCCTACAAATCTAGTTGCAAATAACATTTTTTCCATTTATCCAAAAAAGTTATTTTTTTCCAAATTATCCTTACTACCTATCCTACTTGACCGAAAATATCACATTTTTCCCTTGATCAAAAAGTTTGTTATCAAGTTCATTCACAAAAATACCTAACATCACACTTTTCCCACTGCACTTGAACTTTTCCATTATTGAAAAAAACCTTAGCTATTTCTCAATTGATTTGTGTTTTCAACCAAAGGTCCAAAAGGTATACTTAGCATAGTCATTACCTCTAAAACCCCATAGTTGTGATCAAAATCCCTTGGAAATATTTCATGTTAGACCATGCCAAGACTAAGTTAAAAAAGGCTAAGCTTCCACAAATACCAGTTTACAAGGAAATAGAAGTAGAGCAAAAGAAAAACACCCCTAACCAAAGGATTGCCAAACTAGATCAAATTGAGAAGGACTGTGTAGAGGTAGCATTACAAACTGAGTGGGACTGCAAAATCAAGAACCTAACTCTTTGACGTGGTGTTAATCAGAGCCTTATCAACAACTCTATTGTTACTCATTCTGATTAGGTCCTTTCTTTTTCCACACACACTTGTGCACTTATAGGTTTGGTCTCTCCAAATCCCACTATCACACACAAACATTTAGAAATAGGATCACCTCCTCTCATCTTAAATTTCCAAAAAGAAGAATCTTCCACATGCATTCTTAACACCTAGTATCTCCAACTATTCCCTCACTTTCTTAGAAACATTTAGCATCATATATCTCACCATCCTAGTTATCCTTGAAACTCAGCATTTTCCAAAAAAAGGTTGTCATTTGTTCCCTACATCACCATGAGCCAAAGGTTATGGCCACACATCTCATACCCCCATCGCATTTCCACACTCATACTTTAGGGAAGCATAATCTCTCGCACTTAGCACCATATCATTTAGACCCCTCAAGTATCATATATCTAGCACCATCCCTCTTTGCATTGTCATCCATAGGAAAATCATCCTTTCATCCCACCCACCAAACATTTTGGTAGGAACACATGGAAAAAGAAGGACATGGATCCTAGTCATAGTGGTAACACATTTCGAGCTCAACCATACCCTATAGTTTCCATGATGCCATTAAATCCACCACTACAAATTCTAAAACAGCCAAGATCCTCCATAGATATTAAGGCATTCATGAACCAACCTGGTCATGGTACCATTGTAAATGCCATCATAGATCAAAAGAAGGAAACCATCATTGAAAATTTCTTAAGGGACAATGTTGGTGCCTTTGAATTTGCACATCCACCCCCAATTGACATAATAGATCCTACTTACCCTTTGTTTGGATGGCAACCACGTCAGGTAGAACTAGCAGACCCAAATATACCCTCAACCCAAGTACCTGTTCCCATTCCGCAAAACACCCATCCCACTCTCACTCAACCCTTAGTGCATACTACATCCCAACTAACCTTGAGTATACTATCTACATCTACTTTCACTACTCATTTTTCTACCCCACCAAATCCTCCATTTGCATCTAGCAACACTACCTTTTCACTTCCACCCCATATCACATCTAGTCTATTTACTACTCAAATACTGCCACTAGGGTCTAATACCTCATCTTCCATCCCACCTAATATCACTATCAACCCCTTTGTAGCTAGCCAAAGCTCTTCAGCCACATTTCCTTTAGGACCTTGGAATATTGCTATGATGTAGGGCCCTATCACTAGTCTTCCCCCTAGCACTACAGCTATGTTCACACCTCAAGCATTTTCATCCACCACTTCACATAGTTATTTACTACCACCCCTTACCAACTATTTCTCCATTCCACCTTTAGGCAATAGCCAAACCACCCCATAATTATAGTTCCCTGTGATGAATACTCTACCATAGATTAATTACCTTGCACCTGTTCATAATCAGTCATACTCTAAATTAGGAGCACAACCCAAATATATTGGACATGGTATGTATTCCAAAAGCATGGAAAAAGAATTTCCAACATTACCACCCTTTTAGCCACAGTCTTCACACCAATAGTATGCTCAAGCACCCACACAAAACTATCTCATAGGGCCAACAGCCTCATAGTTACCTTCCACACCAAACAACTTCTCAGTAGATGCAACAATATACCCAAAACACATTCCAACAACCCATAGCATCCATCCCACCAGCTGTGCAACCTATTTTTCCATAGATTTCATATGGCAATGAGGGTTTTCCATATCAACCTTTAGATCCTGGCATGTATCCTACACTAGGGGCACCTGGATCAGGGGCACTCACTCCCCCACCTATAAACTCTGAATGGGAAGAGATGAAAAATGCTCTCAAAGCCCTCAAAGATGGGATAGACTCCAAAAACTTTAAGTTTGAGAATGACTTCCCATACCCATTTGACAAAACCATCAAAATGACACTATTTCCTAAACATTTTGAGATACCCAAGTTTGACTAATTTAGGGGAAAAAGTGATCTAGTCACACATGTTAAGGAATTCTACATGCATTGTTAGGAGGTAGCCTATAATGATGTGTTCCTCATGTGGCTCTTTCCAAAAATTTTAGGAGGTCCAACCTTAGAATGGTTCTATCATATCCCTCAAGGCACTATTAAAACTTTTGTTGATCTTTCTGAAGCCTTTGTGGCTCAATAAACTTATCTTGTTGAAATTAAATTATCTGTCGTGGACCTAGTTCATACTAAGAAAAAAGGGGGAGAAATCCTTGTAGAATACTTACAATGCTAGCAAATACTAAAAACTAGGATCTCATGCACCATCCCAGAGTGTCATCTTATCAAAATGTTAATAAACAATGCACACCCTAGTCTTGCCCATCATATGGTCATGAACTATTTGCAAATGTACAAAGACATCAAAGAAAAGGGTTTGGGACTTAAACAAGGCTTCATTAAGGATGGTGTTATTAGACTTTACAAGGAAAACACCCAAGACCAAGGTCATAGCAATGACAAAACTTGATATTGGAACAAAAACAAAAATACAGTGATAGATGGTGCCACTGACACCCGACAAGTTCATATTGTTGGGGCGGCTACCAATGTTTCTACCATGTTTTGTCAGCAAAAACCCTATCAGTAGCAACCCCTTGTGTATCACCTGCCACGCATATAGAACAATCAGCAAATACCTACTTATCATAACCAAACCAATGCTATCACACTTTTGGTGGGTACTGAACCCCATGTTTAGAGGGTAACCACACACATACAACCCATTGGGGGAGCCTCTTGATGCAAGCTTTGAAAAATTGGCCAAAGATAACCTTGTTTGGTATCAACAAACACAACCTTTGGAGCCCAATCAGTCTAGAGCATCCTGGTACAAGGATAATGAGTACGGTAAATTTTATCGTGTCAAAGGACACACTACCCTTAAATGCATGCAGCTCAAGGATTATGTCCAAGACCTCATTGAGCAAAAGGAAATCACAATGGGGGCACAAACTTCACCTAATGCAGGATTAGTGATGTATCAAAATGCTTTCCCTCCTCATAACACAAACCTAGGAAAAGCACCTACAAACCCTCCTATCAACAAATTGAACAATACTCAAGGCAAACAAGGAGATAATTGAGATAAGTCTCAGAACTATACCTTGACATATTTAGATTATGGAAGCCTTATCAGTTGCATATCACAGGTTCAGCCATCCATCAATGTCATTAACATTAAGGGGCCAGATACCCAATGTGCAGTTACTAATCACTAGACTTGACTCAATATAGTTGGCCCACCTATTTCTACACCATAAAGACCACCTCCATCTAGAGCATCTCCATCAGAATCATTCTCATTAGGGCCATAGTATAACATCTTGGAACACCTTGGAAACATGCCGGCTCAGATCTCCATTTTTGATCTCTTATGAACAAGCCCACTTTATCAAGAGATCCTTGATAGTACTCTACATGAGTCATGCATCCCCTTCAACATAAATCCCACCAAGTTTCACAACTTGGTTGGCCATCTTTTGGCATCATGTGCCTTATTCTTCAAAACCACTAATATCCCAATAGTTAAACTAGATCATATCCTTCCACTTTGCGTAGCCATCATGGTTTCTGACTTTGTAGTTAAACAGGTCATGATAGATAATGGATCAGCTTTAAATCTATGTACTCTAAAGTTTATCAAATAGGTAGGATACAATGAGGCAGATATCATTAATGAAGTAATCACCATCAAGGCATATGACAATTTGGAGTACACCACTGAAGGAACCATCTTGCTCCTTATCAGAGTCGGCCCAGCCACTCAAGAAACACTTTGCCATGTAGTTGATCTTAACCTTCCATACAACATCCTCCTCAGTCGCCCATGGATTCATGCCATAAAGGCCATTCCATCCACATATCATCAGTGCATCAAATTTCCACATAATGGCACTGAGATAACCATCCATGCAGATTCTGAACCCTTTGTTTATTGCAATGCGATTGAAGCTCCATACACCAATCATTGTCCTTGGATCAAAGTTGGCCACACCACAGCTAGTTCCTCTAGCACCTGCCATGATCCAGACACCATTTTAGCCTCCACTCTTTCCATAATTAAGATCAACTACCAAGATTGTGGTGAGTACAGTCTTACAAATGCTTTTGTTGTCGACGCTCTACCACTTGATTCCCATACTCAAGGACACCTGACACATCAAGGGCCTAGACCAAAAACCACCTCCCAACTCCAACAAATGGGCCCTATCACATTTATTATCAAGGGTATCCTTGATGGAGAGGAAAATACACTAGATATTAACACATGGCTATACAAGGAGCCACCACCTAAAAGTGAAGCATTTTTTTATCACTTTAAATAGAAATATCCCTAGTCACATCGACTGGCTAGGGAGCAATGGGATTATCAAGGAGGTGGTTTGGGCCATCTAGAATTAGGTATTGGAAAGCCTATAGAGGCACACTAGGAATAGAAAACCAAAGGCTTAGGCTATGGTCTCCCGGCAACTAGGGGCACTATGAAGGAAGGTCATGCCTTCACAAACATCCAAAACAACCTTGTTGAGGTTGAAGACATTCCTAAGGAAGTATAAAAGAAAGTCTACAATGCTATATTCCTTGAAAAAATAATCTTAGGAGCCTTTGTGCTCTGCCAACTATCCCTAAATCTCATAGATTGGGACCAATCAAGTGTCGTTCATGTTGAAAAATTCTCTACCAAGTATGTGCTCCTTAAATTCATGGGGGTAGAAATGCCAGATAAACAACCACCACCACCATTGGCATATTTCTACAAGCTAGATCCTACAGGTTACTTCGGGGAGGAGGAAATCTCTAGTCACAAAATTGAAATAAAAAAGGAAACAAAAAAAGAAAAAATCAAAGGAAAAATGTCATCTGGTGAAAACTCCTCTGGAGCACCATTGGATGACTCAAAAAATGAAATAAAAATAAAAGACATATTTGATGGTGAAAACTTCTCTAAGGTTTCTAAAGATGGAGATTTCATCCTTCCCCCACAAGAGCACAGGCCTCCTATATCTTCAGTTTTAACAAAGGAAACTTGGCTAGTAAATATCAGTTTGATAGAGACACCACATATCACATACATTGTAGCTTCTCTACCACCTGAGTAGGCAGATCTTCTCATTGAGGTCCTCCATAAGAATGTGGGTCATTTTTCATGGTCATATCAAGACATGTTGGGGTTGGACCCCAAGCTAGTGGTAAACCATTTGGTCGTGAATCTAAAGGCCAAACCTATTAAGAAAAAGCTTTGTAAGATGCATCCCAAAGTTGCTTTATTGGTTAAAGTGGAGTTAGAAAAGTTGTTGGAGGCCAAAATCATTCACCCAATAGATTATTTTGAATGTATTTCTAACATGGTACCTATTACTAAGCCTTCTGGTGATATCAAAATCTACATTGATTTCAGGGATCTTAATAAAGGTTTTTTGAAGGATGACTTTCCATTACCAAATATTGACATGACTATGGATCTCACCATAGGTCATGAACTCTTGTCACTAATGGATAGTTTCTCCAGATATAATCATATTCATATAGTAGAGGAAGATCAACATAAGATAGTGTTCACTACACCTTGGGGCACATTCTGCTACAACATGATTCCATTTGGGCTAAAGAATGCCAAGGCAACCTATCAGTGTGCCATGATGGTCATCTTCCATGACCTAATCCATAAGATTCTTGAGGATTACATGGATGATATTTTAGTCAAGTCTCTCAATGCTCTTTATCACTTATTTCACCTCAAGGAAGTGTTTAATCGATTGGAAAAATATCGTCTCATGTTGAATCCAAAGAAATGTGTCTTCGGTGTCACCTCAGGAAAGCTACTAGGATTCATTATGTCATAGTGTGGTATCAATATTGACCCTAAAATGGTCAAATCCATCATGGATATGGCTCCTCCTAGGACACTTAGACACCTTCATTCTCTATAGGACAAACTCCAATCAGTCAGACAATTCATTTCCCAGCTTGCTGATAAATGTCAACCATTCACACACCTGCTCAAGAAGGATCAGAACTTCATATGGGACCCTTCTTGCCAGCATAACTTTGAGCTCATCAAGAAATACTTGGCTAATCTACCTATTTTGGTTCCTCCATTTGTAGGATGTCCACTCATATTATACATCACAACTAATCCCACAACATTAGGTGCTCTTCTAGCACAACTTGATGATGCAGGGAAGGAAAGGGCTATTTATTACATCAGTCAAACATTAGTGGGATATGAGCTCAACTACATTCCAATGGAGAAGGCTTTATTAGTAGTGGTATTTTCCACCCAAAAGCTATGCCATTACATGTTGAGTCATACTGTGTAGCTAATCTCAAAAATTGATCCATTAAAACATATGCTTTCTCACATAATACTCACAAGATGCCTGGCAAAATGGGTTATGCTTCTCAGTGAGTTTGACATCCAATATATTGAAAGAAAGGCCATCAAAGGCCAGGTTATTGTAGATCACTTGGCGGATGCACCCTTGGTTGTAGACCACCCCCTCATTATGGAGTTCCTAGATGAACACCTCTATTTGATATAAGAACAACCATCCTGGAAACTATATTTTGATGGATCCTATACATCTCATGGCTCTAGCACAGGAATACTCTTAGTCACACCTCAAGATGATTATATTCCTAAATCTTTCAAGCTGCAATTTTAGTGTACCAATAACATCGCAGAGTATGAAGCCCTTGTTTTAGGGCTGAAAATTGCCATTGAATGGAATATCCTACAGCTACAAGTCTATGCTAATTCTTATCTTGTCATCAAACGAGCTTTAAATGAATATCAAACCAAGGATGACAAGCTACTGCCTTACAAGGAAATGGTTGATCAATTAAAGGAACATTTTACTCAACTCCAGTTCATACAGGTACCTAGACTCCAAAATAAAGCAGTAGATGCCATGGCTACTATTGGTTCTCTCTTGGAAATACCGTGTGAAGCTATGCAATATGAATTCTTGGTCAAGTAGCTACATGAACCCACATATGAGAATGATGAATCAAAATGGGTCTACATCTTGGTTGGTCCCCAATCCCCATGGTACTACAAAATTCACACTTACCTGCTAAATGGTATCATATCTCCTCACCTCACACAAACCCAATGCCAAAACCTTATTCGCGGAGCTTCCCATTACACTATCATCACCCAAACCCTATATCATAATGGTTATCATGATACTCTCTCTCAATGTTTAGATCAAAATGAGGCTACAATTTCTCTCAAGGAGTTACACATTGGACTTTGTGGTGCTCACATGAGTGGGATAGTGCTAGCAAAGCAAATCCTTCATGTTGGGTATTATTGGCCTACTCTAGAGCATGATGCATGTGAGTTTTTGAAATGTTGTTTACCTTGTCAACAACATGCTAATCTAATCTAGGCTCTAGCTTAGGACTTGCAACCCATTGCACCACCATGGCCTTTTGCCTATTGGGGGTTTGATCTTGTCAGTCTTATTGCACCTTTTTCTTCAGAAGGGCACAAATGGATAATCACTGCCACTAATTATTTCACTAAGTGGGTCAATGCAGTTCCACTTGTCACTACTATAGGAGTTTAGGTGTCCAAGTTTATCCTACATCATATCATATGTCGCTCTAGCATCCTGGCTACCATTTTCACTAACCATGGAGGTAATTTTGAAAACCTAAATATGGGGGAATTGTGCACTTTGCTTCACATCCATCACCACTTTTCTAGCCCATATTTCCCACAAGGTAATGGTCAGGTGGAGGCAACTAATAAAACCCTACTTAGAATCATCAAGAAAGTTCTCAATGACTCTAACCATGAGTGGCATTTGCACATCAATCTTGCCCTATGGGCATACTACACCTCATTCTATACATCCACTGGCACAACTCCATACTCCTTAATCTTACCTATTGAGGTTGAACTCCCATCCCTCCACATTTCTCTACAAGGTCAGATATTTGATGAAGAGTATAGAGTAGCTCAACTTACTCAGCTTGATCTACTTGATGAGTGTAGGCAACAGTCTTATGACCACCTCATGGTCTACCAAAATTGCCTCAAGTGCAATTTTAACAAGAAAATCCATTCACACAATTTTCAAGAAGGCAACATGGTCCTCAAGCAAAACATGAAGGTTCAAGTTGATAGAGAAAAGAAAGGCAAGTTCGATCCCACATGGCTTGGTCCTTATGTGGTCATGGCATCTTTTAGCTCAAGAGCCTATCAACTATCTACACTCGAAGGTGAAGTCCTGAATGATCCTACCAATATCATTGACCTTAAGAAATTCTATGCCTGAAAGCAAAATTCTCAAAACACAAGCAAGTAAAGAAAAATAAGCATCCAATGGTAAAAACTTGGCAATTCAAGCTCCTTGGATATGTCCCTGGTGAAAACCTAGCAAATAGACACCAAGTGTACTTAAGCCTTTTTATTATCTATCACTGACATGCATCTCCTGCATCACCACTCCGTATCACATCACCCATCTCCCTATTTTTCCAAGGTGTTCCACATGATTTTACTACTCACATCTTCCACCACACTTTGCAACACCACCCTCCAACACTCTGCACTTTGTAGTATCCCACCTAACCCCTATATTATAGCATCTCATGTATCATACCCATTGTACATGCAGCTTATCAGTTGTTTTTTATCCTTGTACTTTACCCTATGTATCCTACTTGACAAGTAGTATTCTATATATCATACCCTTGTACTAACACTTGTATCCTATGTATCATAATCATGCAATTATAGTAGTACCACAACCCTTGTAACCAAAATTGCACCCTACATGTCACACCCCCTATAACCAAATCATATTATAACAATGCTATCTCCTCATCTTGAGCTTTCCCCCATCATGTAAATACCTAATATTGTGTTTTCTCATATGTTCCCAAGTTCCCAGTCATTGTATAGTCATGCTTGTATATCCTATTTAGGTCTTATTGTGGCACCTTGTGTCCCTAGCCCATCAATAGCCCATCAGTTGATCTCTTTAGCAAAAGGTTACTTTTTCACACTTTGGTTCTTTCTTTACAAAATCTTTGGTTTATGTATATTTTGATTGATCACTTCCACATGTATCTTCATTATTTCCTCCTCATGATCACCATGATCATTTCATATCATGGTTTTTTTTTACTGGGGCAACTTAGGGGCATGGTTTCAATCATAGTCTTTTTCTACTTGTGAGTTAGTCGAATATCACCCTTGCATATTTCAACCATGTTTTCATTTTTGATAACATATTGCACTTGGGTGATATCATTTTCTTGTGGATCACCCAACATCATTCCCACACTGATCTCTCTAAGATTCATGTGTGATGCTGGGGCAATCCTTACATGCTTGTTTAAAGTCAATCCTATGTGATATTGGGGAAAAGGCCTTGATGTTCTTATTAACCCTGGCAGATCCCTAATATTCTTATATCAAATAAAGTTCTCACACTACATAGCGGTACTTCCTCACAAAATACCCCGCGCTCAAGCTTTTGATACACCTCGCATTTATTTTCAAAACCCTTGTATCCTCTTCCTTTTCATCACCTCTCTCCCTAAAAAATTTATCTTTTTGCCATTATCAAAATCTTTTGATTCAAATCATCAAACAATGACTCTTGTTCATTATCATAACTTCTCATCCCTAAGTTACTATTTCACCACCATCATGATGTGATCCCTATCATAAGTTACTATTCTAGCTCTAATCTCCACTATCCTCCTGACTGCAAGTTTTTTGGTCACTCATTTTCCAACATCATTCTCCTTAGAGTCAGTATCTCCTATTCCACCATCATCGTTTGTATTGCCTCTCCTAGAATCTAGTATATTGTATTATCATAGCTCGTATCCTTTTATCATATCTTGACATATCATCACATTCAGTCTTTTATGTTATTCTCATGTGCTTATCATAAGTCTCAGACATATCTTTTAGTTTGTGTTCTTTCTAGCATATCATAAATTTATTGTTCTCTCTTTTAGTTAGCTTAAACTTTAGCATTATAGTTCATCATTTAATTATAATTCATTTTAGCATTATAGTTCATCATTTGATTTTGGTTCATTTTAGCATTGTTATTCATCACTAGATTATGATTCATTTTAGCATTGTAGTTCATCATTAATTTTGTCATTCATTTTAGCATTTTAGTTCATCTTTTATTTTGTGATTCATTTTAGCATTGTAGTTCATCACTAAAATAGTTCATCATTAAGTTGTAATTCATTTTAAACTTGTATTTTCATCTTTTATTTTGTGATTCATTTTACCATTGTAGTTCATCATTAAAATAGTTCATCATTAAGTTGTAATTCATTTTAAACTTGTATTTTCATCTTTTATTTTGTGATTCATTTTTCAATCTTTCATTCATCTTTAGTTTGTGTTAACATATCCTAAATCTCATAACATTATGTTCATTTTCCATATCATAAAATCTGTTGTTTATCCTTTAGTTGGTGATCCATTTTTACATTTGTCATTTATCCTTTAGTTTGTACTTATCATCATATCAAAACATATCGCATCACATATCATAAGGTAAACCCTATCATGAGAGATCATATTAAAACATATTGCATCACATTTCATAAGAAGAAATAACATCATTAGGGATCACATCACAAACATCTCACATCATATCTATCATAAAAGAAATCACATCATGATCCAGGAACATCTTGGGTTCACTTGCAATCCTACATGTTTGAGAGGGATTTTGGTTAAGGTTTATGGAGCTTGGTGAATACTACTACTTGGCATACACTGGGAGCTCAGCATGGTCTAGGAGCTTGGCATGGTTTGGGAGCTCAGCATGGTCTTGGGAGCTCGACATGGTCTATGGAGCTCGGCATGGTCTAGGGAGCTTGGCATGGTCTATGGAGCTTGGCATAGTCTTGGGAGCTTGGCATGGTCTATAGAACTTGGCATAGTCTAGGGAACTCAGCATGGTCTATGGAGCTCAGCATGGTCTTTGGAACTCGGCATGGTCTATGGAGCTCGACATGGTCTTTGATTGCTCGGCATGGTCTAGAAATTTAGTGCCTGTTTCAAGCTAAATAACTAATTTTCCAAAATGAATTAAAGGATGAAAAATTTAGAGATTGAAGAAAGTCTATATTTCTACCTATGGTTTCAAGCTCAAGTTCTAATTCATTTGGAGCTAGGAGATATTGCAATTTTACTAAGACATCAATTTTGGGAATTTAATTGTTGTAGGAGGCCGACTTATGGCATTTAATTTATGCATTTGTATTTAATTTTTTTTCTAGGCTGACTTGTGGCTTAGATTGGTATAAGTAGGGGTTGGGGGAGGGGGATTATTTATGCATTAATCATCCATTGTGGAGAAAAGGAGGAGCTTGGGAGAGTGAATTTTGAGAAGGGCTAGTAGTTGCGGCTTGGAAAATAAGGAGAATGCTTGGTGGGCTTGCGAGCTCAAGTTGAGATCTTCCTTGGAGGTTTCTACCAGAGTGTGGATTTGGATCTTGAGGGATCTTGAAAAACTATTACTTTCTTTGTATCTGGTCATAACCAGGAAGGCCTTACAGCCCAACACATTGCATGTAATCAGTTATATTTTATGGATGTATTATTATGATTTGGTATCAGATCTTACATTGTTGCTCCTTATTGTTGTGTATCCACTGCATGGTTATATAGTTGGGGGCTAGGACATCTCCTTTGGGGATACTCCTACCTTACACTATGTTAGGTGGTATCAGAGCGAAGGTTGTTCTTGAGAGTGTGGATAGATTGTCGAAGTTGAGGCAGTTTGCTCCAAAACTTGGGTTGAAGAGGTAGATTCTATTTGTGGATTTTTTGCTTAGGGTTTGCTAAAATTTGGAAAGATTCCTCCCAAAAGATTAGACCCTAGGGAAATTTTTGATCTTACTGATGTTGTAGAAGAATAGATTTTAGAGAAGGTTAAAGCAGATATTAGATCTAAGTTTGAGAATGTTAAAGCAGAGATAGCATCAATGAAGAGTCACATGATTGCTGAAATTGTGAGTGCTTTAGGTGTGTACCTAGGCATGTGGATACTGAAGGTAGTTATGAGGAAGTTGTTGAAGACTTTGAAGTTATTGGATCTAGTGGTGAGGATAGATTTGATCATGTGGCGAGACCTATTGGAATTAGGGCTGGTCAGTTTTCTCGACCTGGATCTCAGTTGAAGCTAAAGCATAAGATGGAGGTTTCTAATTTTTCAAGCACTTTGAATCTTAAAGACTTGATTTATTGGATTGGTGAATTGGAAGACTACTTTGAGCTTGAGGATATTGAGAATCCACTCAGAGTAAGGCTAGCACAGACTAAGCTGAAGAGACATGCTGCTCTTTGGTGGAAAGAACTACAAAGAGATAAAGAAGAGGAAGGTGAAATGAAGATCACTAGATGGAAATTGATGGTGACTAAGTTAAATGCTAAGTTCATTCTTGCTAATTATGAACTTGATCTATTTAAGAGGTTGCAAAATCTAAAGCAGAAGGATATGACTGTGAAAGATTATATAGAAGAATTATATAAGTTGATTATTCGGTCTGGGCATCAAGAATTGTCAAAATAGAAGGTAGCACGATATATTAATGGTTTGAGATTCAATATTCAGGATGAGGTTGGTATGGTAAATATTTCTTCAATTGAGGATTCTTATACATATGCTTTGAGAGAAGAGGAGAAACTAAAGAGGAAGAATCAAGGTAGTTCTTGAGGGAAGGAGAAGCGGGATAGTTCAACACAAGCTAAACCAAAAGAAGAAGGTGAACCAAAACCTATAGAACCGAGGAGAAGGATAGGTGGACATGGGTTCAAAGGTAATTTTTTCAAGTGTGGTCAAGAGGGGCATAGTCTTTTGAATGTCCAATTGGTAGGATAGCTACTATTATGAATGAGGTTAAAGTCCAAGAGAGTTAGCTTGAGCAAGGAGAGAGTTTTTTTGCTCGACGAGTATTTGTTGGTGAGAGGACATTGGATTCTTGTCAGAGTACTAGTTTGTTCAAAACTCCCTATAAGTTTGGTAGTAAAGTTTGCAAAGTGATTATGGATGGTGGTAGTACTTATAACCTTGTTGCTGAAGAGATGGTTCAAAAACCTAGTTTGAAGAGAATGAGACATCCTTATCCTTATAGGATTGGCTGGTTTGAAGGTGAGCATGCTTTGGAAGTGTGGGAGCAATGCCTTGTTCATTTCCAGATTGGGCAATATAAGGATCAAGTGTTGTGTGATATTGTGAATATGAATAGTTGTCATGTGTTTCTTGGTAGACCTTGGCAGTATGATTATAGGTCTATGCATGATTGTGTTAGGAATGTCTTTACAATTGAGAAAGGTGGTAGGAAGTTTTCCCTAATTCCTTTGCAAAATGAAGAGCTTGGTAGGAGGAACCTAAGTATTGGCAGCTGAGTTGAGTTGGAAAATCCTAAGAAAGTTGGAGATCAGCATGGAAATCAGATCTATGGAATACCTATGGTGGATGTGAAGAAGAAAAACAAGGGAAAGAGTGTACAAGTTGAAGACTCAGAGTATATGTATGTGAAGAACTAGTTTGGGATTTATGTGTTGAATCCCAGAAGATGTTCTTCTAGTTACTAGAACATCTTTTAGAACCTGGGGTGTCTAATGTAAGAAAATCTTGGGTTTGCTTTCAATCCTACATGTTTGAGAGGGATTTTGGTTAAGGGTTATGGAGCTTGGTGAATACTAGTGCTTGACATACACTGGGAACTCGGCATGGTCTATGGAGCTCGACATGGTCTATGGAGGTTGACATGGTCTATGAAACTTCGCATGGTCTAGGGAACTCATCATGGTCTATGGAGCTCAGCATGGTTTGGATGATCGGCATGGTCTTTCAACCTCGGCATGGTATATGGAGCTCAACATGGTCTTTGATTGCTCAGCATGGTCTCAAAATTTTGTGTCTATTTCAAGCTGTATAACTAATTTTGCACAATGATTTAAAGGATGCAAATTTCAAAGCTTGAATAGGGCCTAGATTTATACCTATGGTTCAAAGCTCGAGTTCTAATTCATTCAAAGCTAGGAGATATCGCAATTTTACTAAGACATCAATTTTGGGAATTTAATTGTTGTAGGAGGTTGACTTGTGGCATTTAATTTATGTATTTGTAATTAATTTGTGTTCTAGGCTGACTTGTGGCTTAGATTGTATAAGTAGGGGTTGGAGGGGGGGATTCTTTAGGCATTAATCATCCATTTTGGAGAAAAGGAGGAGCTCGGAAGAGTGAATTTTGAGAAGGGCTAGTAGTTGTGGCTTGGAAAACAAGGAGAATGCTTGGTGGGCTTGCGAGCTCAAGTTGAGATCTTCCTTGGAGGTTTCTACCAGAGTGTGGATCTAGACTAGCTAGGGTTTGGATTTGGATCTTGAGGGATCTTGCATAACTATTACTTGTTTTTTATTTGGTCGTAACCAGGAAGGCCTTACAGCCCGGCACATTGCATGTAATCAGTTATATTTTATGAATATATTATTATGATTTGGTATCAAATCTTGCATTTTTGCTTCTTGTTGTTGTGTTTCCACTGCATGGTTATATAGTTGGGGGCTAGGACATCTTCTTTGAGGATACTCCTGCCTTGCACTACATTACATCATTAGGGATCACATCAAAACATCTCACATCACTTCCAAAATATCATAAGGCAAATCACATCATCAAGTGTCACATCACATCTACAATATCATCAAAAAAAATCACATCACATCATATCCTTATGATCATCACAAATCACAACAAAAACATATCGCATCATATATACAGTATCATCAAAAATTACATCCTACATCATAAATCATTAGCAATATCATCAAAAATCACATCCTATGTATCAAACATCATCAACAATGCTCATGTCATTAGAAGTCCCTAACACATATCCCACCCCAAATAATAATCAGTTCTATATATATATATATCCCCTCCACAATGAATCAATGAACTAATGAAAGAATAATAGTCCATCAAAGTCCCAATATACAATGTCCATATCATACAACAAAATTGTGCTTGCACAAAATATACATCTCAAAATTGTCGATCTGTACAACAAAATGCTCATCATACACAAGAATCTAGCATATCACTGGTCACTAATCTGACTCCTTTGGCTCTTCCTCTGCATCCCTCCTGCCCTTGGTGTTGCTGGTGGTTGAGGTGGTAGCCTCATAAATCCTCCTCCTATCCCTGAGCTCTTTTCTTCATCCCTCCTCCCCCTCACCCTTGTCCCCCACCTTTGGCTCTGTCTTGTCCTCTAACTATGCCCAATGTGTTGAGACCTGCCTATACTCTCCCCTCTAGTACTCCTTTACTATCCCCTCCTCCTTGCATCCCTGTGTGTGTCCCAATCGTACCTATTTGAGTTGGTTGCCTATAATGCTCTATCTAGGATGCTAGGACCGCTGCGTGGTATCTCCCTCAGTAAAAACCAGACCTCTCCCTCAAATCCTCTACCTCAACCTGTAGTCTCCTTAACTCATCCATCCCACCTCCCACTGCCACCTATGCCCATAGGGTTTCCACCTCCACCACCAACCTATCTTGATCCTGCTGGAGAGCCTCTATCCTTGCATGAGTGGCCTGCCTCTCCAAAGTCACCACATCAAATCTCTCCTCCACTCACCCTACCTCCATCTATAGCCTCCCCATCTTTATCCCTACCTTATCTACCTACCCCTAGGCTACATCATGCTTCTGTCGAAGTTGATCCCACTCTATCTAGAGCTGATCTCGCTCCTATTGGGTATCACTAAGTAGCTGACTCATCACATCGTATGCCTATTGTAGGGATGCATAATGGGTTTCCCATCCACCACACCCTCCCCATGCCACTGACCCTCCTCCATCACCCCCTACTAGCCTCTGTTGCCTTTGCTCCCTCTCCCTTGATGACCTCCTCTCCTTCGCTCTCTCCTCTCCTCCTCTCTCCTCCACTCTCTCCTCTCCAATTCTCTCTGGCTCTACCCCTCTCTCCTCTACTCTCTCCTCTCCTTCTCTCTCTACCTAAGCTTCTCTCCCCTACCTCCCTACCCTCTGTCTCTACTATGCTGGCCCCCCCTCCTCCTCTACAATGGCCTTTGCCTACTATCTTAACCCTTTAGCCACATATCTCCCATGTCATGATGCTTTGGCTAGCTCTCCCACCACCACTACCATCCTCATAACCTGCACTCAACCCACTGGTCTTGGTCGCACAAAGGTGTCTCGGTACTCCTGAGTCAAGCCCACATCTTTTGACCTGCTAAACCAATCCCACTACTATAGCTCCAACTCCAGCCATGCCCTCAACAAACCCTCTCTCCAAAGTGTTGACTTGTACATTGATACTGACTCATGTGTAACCTATTGATACCGGTTTGGCTCCCCTGGAGCCTTCTGTCACCACCCAAACTATCATAACACCTTGTCGGGCCTATACTGCTCAGCTATGTAAGCCCATCGACCAAACACAAAGCACGGGGCTATAGTGTATGGTAGCTACTCCCCCTCTCTGCCCATGGCCCCATGCCCATATATGGCCTCCACACTACTATCACCACATCATCCAGAATGACTCTCCAGTAATCTACCACATCTATATGGTGGTAAGTCAATGGCTTAGCTCAATTATATGCCACTAGCTGCTCTAACTATCTATCTCTATGACCGAGTGGCCTGAGCACTACAATGTGCTCCTAGGCCCATACCTATAGAAGCGTGGGGAACCCTATAGTCCTCCCCTATCAGCCAGCACCCTAGTAAACTATCTGGTGCAGATCCTTGTATAACTCTACCAACATTAAGGACCCCCATGCTACTAGGACTCCTACATCAACTATCCACATCACCACTAGTATCAATGCCAAGGTCACTCCTGTCTCACCTGTATCTAGAGTGATTTATCCAGAGACCAATCTAAACACATAAAAATAGATATACCTCTTCGAGGCCACATGATCCAGTTGCTCATCTAATGCAAATTTCCCCCACCATATCTTGTACTCAACTCTAGGCCCCACTAGTCCCTGTATTGCTGCCTCTCTTGTCATCTCTCTGGTCACCATCATTGGCATTCATCGTATCGATAGTCTAAAAATCTAATACATGTCCTCCAAGGTCACTATCATCTCCCTAGTCAGTAAGTGGAAGGTCGCAGTCTAGTTGGGCCACCACTTGCACAAGGTTGTAACCATCACCATATATGTATGGGTTTAGGGAAACCACGCCAGATAACCAAGTCCAATGGCCTCAATCCTCACCTAGATTGTGGGCATCAGCATCTCTCCTGCACATAGTATCACCGCTTGCCACTCCTACGATACCAATGCATCTCATGACCACTGCACACCACAAAACCCACTCATCTATTAGTATCCTATGTCAGATTTTAATCCCCAACCCCTCATCTTACCCAACCCCCAGCTTTCTCTTCATTTTTTAGCAAAACCTGTGTTCTTGCAAAATTCATTCTCACAAAACTTGATCCTCACATTCCTATGGATACATATTCATGCAAGATCGCACCTTCAACTCTTACCCACCATTGACCTTTTGACCACATTCCTGCCTACGTGTTCCCATGATAGCTTAAACTAGTGATCCCGTGGACCCTTGTTCCCACGAGATTGCATTTTTCCCCTTTACTCCCCTAATCAACCCAACCCTATTCTTGCATTTACCCCTCTGACTGTGGGATTATGTTCTCGCAGAAATAGTCACATTCCTTCTTGAAAGAATGTGATCCTACCAAGTTACCCGCAATCCCACATAACTTCCCATCCTGAAATTGTGTTCCCACACAAAACCCAATCAAACCATCAATATCTCCTACTGTTAGGCTATTTTTGTGTGATCACGATCCTGCCGATCCTACACACATTCCCACTGGACCTGTGACCATGGGATTATATTTTCGCTTTCATAGGAATGCTTTAAAAATTGTAAAACAAAAAATCATAGAGAGGTTTTCAACCCTATTGATTGATTAGGCATCCATTGTACTTGTACCCATCACACTACATCAACTCGATGCTTCGATCGTCCCATAGCTACATCGTAAAATCCAACTCAAAGCTCCTAGTAGTATATCTCCTTGTCAATCTAAATGTAAATGACCCTGTCTAGCCCTCTTCTAGCCACTTATAAGCCCCACACTACCCTACTTGCCTTTATAGGTTCTTCGACAATCCACTTTTTAACTATCACCCTTCTTTTTTCTCCCCTTTTTTTCTCCTTTACCTATTTTCCCATCTCCCGTGTCCTCTTGGCCCTCGCTAGCTTAATGAATTTTTTTGAAGAAGATCTCGTGCCTCATTTACTTTCCCTACCACCTTCTTGAGGGGGCATCCCATAGTCCATTCTCTCCTCTTCTACTCAAAACTGGGGCAACCATGTTGCTTTAAAAAGTCTTCTTCACATTGTCGATATTCGAACTTCTTTGAAATAATGTTGTTTCAACACTATTTCAAAGAGGGGCAAAATGTAGACATCTAAATCTAATTACATCACTAGGTAATCATATTTAGTCATCTCCTAGGGCATTATTGATTAAATATTTACTATTTAATTAATTAATCATCATCCCCTAGTTTATTTATTTATTTAATTAACTATAGTCCAATTGATAGAATCAAATAATAACCCAAAATTAATTTATCAATTAAATCTTTATTCCTCTATTAAATTGAATAAATCCTCAAATCTATTCAATTTAATTCCATACTCCCATTTTATTGAATAAATCATTTAATAAAATACCTAAAATCCTTAAAGCCTTCCTAAACCCTAATCCAACCCATTCACTCATACTAACCTCACTTAGCCACCTAACTAACCCATCCCATCAAAGCTAAGCTACTTGCCCTCCTAACCCCATTTCTAAGCTAATCCTAATCCCCCTTCTAAGAATGTACACAACTTTAACCAAGGGTTAAGAATTGCTAACCCAAGCCAAAATCAACAAACTCAACCACACCTCTCACATCCCCAAAATATCTCTTACACCTCTCTTAATGACTCTTACATCCCTGTTACATACTCAACCTCCCTCATTACTCCTTTGACCAACCATTATCATATTCTCTCACACTCATCCTCCTTGTGACAAGTGTCACCTCCTTATTGGTGCTAAAAAAGCACAATCTATGTGCTCCCTTTTGAGTGCATCTTGACCCTCCCTCAACATCTCATCATCTTTGCATCCTGACCATCCATCTCTCTACCCTTGGCCTATAAATGGAACCCTCTCTCTTCACAAAATCATTCACCTTTTAATGCAATGTTATAATGCTACTTTGAGAGCCTACAAACTACCAAAATACCATCATAATTTTGAAATACCTCCATACCTCCATTTTTTGAAACCCTCATCCTTACACACATTTGGTGAAATCCTCCATCCTTTGGAAGCTTGAGCACAACATGAGCATACATCCCCTCCTATCAAGGACAAATCCATTGCATCATGTGGTATACCATTAGGAGCCTACCATTTTTGGTTTTCTTCCTTTTGTGGTGCTAACAATTAATCCTATCATAAATGTTTTTCATTTTTAGTATTAAGAATGTTTTTAATAGATTAGTTTTCAATTTGCAATACTAGATAATAGATGATACAGAAACAAGTTAGATGAAAATGGTGAAATCACAAGGAATAAGGAAAGATTAGTTTGTAAAGGATATGCACAAGAAGAAGTGATAGACTACGGAGAAACACTCGCTCCTATTGCAAGATAGGAAGGAGTAAGAACTCTACTTTCTTACTCTACATACAAAGGTTTCAAAGTTTATCACATGGATGTTAAGTCTTCATTTATGAATGGTATATTAGAAGAAGAAGTTTATATAGAACAATAGGAAGGATTTGTTGATACTAACAACAAAAAAATGGTGTGTAGACTACACAAAACTTTATATGGTTTGAAGCAAGTACTAAGAGCATGGTATGAAAGACTTCATAACTATCTTATAAAGATTGGATTTGAGAGGACTGATGATAACAACAATCTATACTTGAAGATAGAGAAAGGAAAAGAAATTTTAATATCTGAATTTTTTGTTGATGATATCATATTTGGAGGTCAAGATACTTTGTGTAAGGCTTTTGCAAATTAAATGAAGGAAGAATTTGAAATGTATATGTTTAGAGAGATCAAGTTTTTTTTAGTTTTGCAAGTACATCAGATGAAATATGGTATATACATCACTCAGTCAAAATATGTAAAGGAGATACTAAAAACTTTTGGACTGGAGAATTCCAAGACAGTAGGCACACCTATGGTGACAAGACATATATTGTAGAAGAATGATGATTTGGCTAACAAGAATCAAACATTGTACAGGTCTATGATTGGAAAACTATAATATGTAGTACATAGTAGACCTGATATTGCATTAACTATTGGGATAGTTGTAAGATTCTCTACTGATCCCAGGGAGAATCATTTGATGGTTGTTAAGAGAATAATGAGATATTTGAAAGAAATAGAAGACTATGGTATATACCATAAGAAAAATGAGAAATTTGAATGGAAAGCTTGCACTAATGCTGATTGGGCTAGAAATATTGATGATAGAAAGAGCACTAGTGGAGGAACATTTTTCTTAGAAAAAAGGCTGGTTACATGGACTAGAAAGAAACAAAACTATATATCTCAATCTACTACTAAAGTTGAATATGTTGTTGCCACAATAAATTGTACAAACATTGTATGGATCAAGTAGCTACATAAAGATATGAAGGAGAAAATCACTAAACATGTGATACTTTATTGTGAGAATATAAGTTCTATAAATATATCAAATAACCTTGTGATGCATACAAATACTAAGCACATTGCAATCAAGTATCGTTACTTGAGAGAGTCAATTCAAAATAAAGAGGTGAAGATGGAATAGGTTAACAAAAAAAGAGAAAATAGCCAATATCTTCACAAAAGCTTTACCTAAGGATGCTCATGAGTATCTAAGAGGTAAACTAGGGGTGATACCCCTATTAAAGGTTATTTAAGAAGCATGAGAAGTCCCCTACATCAAATAAGATGATTGATATATGTTACACATTGATGTAGTGGATCTTGCTTTAGGAGTTTCCTAAATTAATCAAAGAGATGGACTTAAAAATTAGTCACAAGCTAGGTGATCGAGGGAGAAACTCAAAATGTTCATATCTTCATATTAAGATGATAAGTTTTTGGCATTTTTGTCAAAGAGGGAGAAATGATGAAATGAGGGAGAAATTCAGAAAGATATAAACATGGAATATCTACTCAAAGGAAGATTGTGTACCTATTGATTACATCTACCTAGTAAAGAGGGATATAATGTTGAGAGAGATATAAGAAGTGATTTAGAGGGAGTCATAAGGATGAACTGATTGATTTTCTACTAATCAGAATAGAATTTTGTAACCTATACAGAAGATGAAAGTTACTAACAGAGGGAGACATTTCAATACAAGAAATTTTTTTTTCTTTTTGTTATTTTTTCAATTGTACTAATTAAGTTTTGTTTTCCATCAATGCCAAAGAAGGAGATTGATACAAATATGAGAATTTGTTTCAATTATTGTTTTCTCACTGATGTTAAACCTACTAATTATTGGTAAGACAATTGCTTAGATGAATTGAGTACTATCATTTGTTTGATTGATGAAGATGATTTGATCAAATGCAGTAATAATATCACTTAGAGGAAAGGTTGAGTTATGATATGGAAAAGAAGTACAATGATTAGATAAGACTATGATATTATAGTGCATTGATTATTCACTTAAGGTTGCAAAGACTGGATACACTAAATTTTTTTAGAAGAATAAGAGAGAAGAATTGAGTCTACCAAGTGGTGTTGAGCAAAGATAGTGTAAGCTAGAAAAACAATCACCTAGAGTTGAGAAAATTCAAATTTTAGTATATAATAAGTGATACAATGTAAGCTAAGTTTTAGTTGATGTTGAGCACCAATAAACTATAGTTCATGTTATGTGTTTTGATAGTGGATGTTGAGCAACACAATTTGTGTTGAGCATCATAAGAAAGTTAATGTCGAGTGTCTACATTATGAGAAAGATCATGAATTTGATGAATCTAAGCTGACAAGTTTGATTTCTTGGATTGTGTGAACCATGTAGAAGATAAGCTTGATGAGCTAGTGGCACAGAATTTGAGATAAACTATTTTAAGGTGAATTCAAAAGGATTGAAGGAGAAGTTTCTATAAGGGAATAAAATGAAAAAATGGTTAGATTCATTGAATCCTACCTAATCCAACCTAACCCTAAAATGGAGGATGGAGGATAAACAAAAAAGGATCTAATTACTCTTTATGAGGTAGTGCAAGGCATGAAACAATAGTTGGCATGTGTGAGAACCCAAGAAAGACAAGGAGTCTAGGGTGTTGTTTCATATAGTAGCCAAGCTATAGAGTATGTAATTGGCATGCAAAGTAAGAAGACTTAAGGGTATGGATGCTTGAAGGGTGAACAAGCTATCAAATATAAAGTGTGTGAAAGCCAAGTAGAATGGAGGACTGAAACAAGGATCTATAATCATCAAAATGAGTTATAGGTTATTATCAAATCAAGCCTTACTGTTACTCTCTAATCATTGTATCATTCTAGGATAAATCCTTTGGATTAAGGTTGACATAATAGTCATCTATAAATACTTTAACTAGGTGAAATTTGAAGTAAATGATGTAAAGTCCTCTAACAAGGTTCCCTCCTAACAAGGTGATTGAAATCCTCTAACTAGGTCACATTTAAAAGTTTGCATTGTAACCTTTGATAGGTTTGGCCTTTCATAGGGCATCACTTCAGAAGAGTGAGAATTAGTAGCATGTTACTGGTGGTTTTTACCAAATTGGGTTTCCACATAAAATCATTGTGTCAAATGTGATATTGAATATGTTAGGTTTCATGCTTACATATCTGCAAAGTTGATTTGATAGTAACCTACAAGTTTAAGTGAATATATGATCTAATGGATGCATAAATGATTAATATGTTATATGGATATGGGTTCACTAAATTGTGAAAAGTTTTATTTGTACATCTATACCTTGGATAAATAATTTACCCCCCCCCCCCCCCTTCTTAGTTATTCTAAAGAATTCCAACACTATGAATTAATTGAATGAGTATTCGATGACCCTGGCTTAGTACTTAGAGTAGCTTCTTCAATATTTACTTGAGCAATCAACTTGCCCTCCTCTTGTGCCATGTTTTCCAAATTTAGAACTCTAAATTGTTCTTTGCAATTCAATCGTTTTGATCAATTTCACGTGCAATATCTTCTTTGCTTTGGACTCCGTAAATGTTGGTGTCAAAAATTGTATTACATAACCCCTTTTGATTGTGCTTAAGCATGGGAGTATTATTAATGGTATTTTTAAAGCATCATGAATGAAATTTTTCAAAGAATTTGAAAACTATCATATTCATGCTTTACGGTTGTCGTACTACTAGTACTTAAATATTTTTTACCCTTTTCAAATAGTACTTTATGTTTTAGCAATTATGAAATCTCAACAATCATTTTACCTCTTTATGTTTTAAGGTGTGACCAAGTGAACCCTTAGCTCTTTAAGTTATTTGTTGCTTTGCAAGGTTTGTTGTTTCATCTTTTGTCTTTTCTTTGACCACGCAAAACCCTTACTCTCTAGTTTGTGGTCTATCTTCACACTTAACCTTTGTACCATGAAAAACAATGAATACTACTAGCATCACCTCATTGCTACTTTGTGTCTCCCTTTTTGCCTTATACTCTTAGCTACATGATCAACTGTGAACACTTCATCTCTTAACCATGTCGTAGGATCTCACTTGTTTGCATTAACCATATTCCCTAAGTTGTGAAGTAATGAACACCTTAATCTCTCATTATCCACTTAATAGAAACATTTACACCTTTAACCTATGACCACACATTATAGTTTAATTCCTAAATGATCATTTCTTCACAACTCAATCCTTCAAGGCTTTTAAACAGCCAATGAAGCAATGAATATTGTCAACTTTTTCTTAGTCTCTTGTTCATAGTTTCTCCTTTACCTTACAACTTTAACCTTGAGGCTGAGAATCAACCAAGCTTTTATAACATTTTAATTGTTTCACCAGTTCTCTACTATCTATCAAACCAATATTTAGCCTTGTAAACATGTAATCAAACTACAATATTTAGCATTTGGTTTTGATGCTCAGGTTTGCAAGATTATCTCTCAACTTGTCTCCTCTCCATCTTTATCTATTTTGGTTAATGGCTCCCCCTCTCATTTCTTCTTCCCTTTGAGAGGACTGAGGTAGGGTGACCCCATCTCCCCTATTCTCTTTATCATTTTGGTTGAATTCTTGGGAAGACTCATCCAGAGGAAATGTCAGGACAAGAGTCTGCAGGGTCTCAAGCCCTCTTCGAGCCCCTCAACCTTCTCTCACTAGCAATTCATGGATGACACCATCTTGGGGGGAGAAGCTACTATCAGTAAAGATAGAGTTTTTAAGGGCATTTTGAACACGTACACCGAGGGTTCAAGCCAAGCTATTAACTAGGAGAAGAGCTCAATTTTCTTCATCAACACCCCTTTGGAGAGACAGAGGAAAATTGCTCAAATTTTGGGAAGCGGCATTGGATCCCTACCAACCAATTATCTTGGCCTGCCCTTGGGCTCCAGACCCCCGAACTTATTCTGGAATAGCATCATTGATAGATTCAATAATAAACTTGTTGGATGGAAAGGGGCTACCCTTAGCCAAGCTGGCAAGTGTACCCTAGTGAAATCCATTTTCCAAAACCTCCCCACTTATGCTTTTAACCTCTTTGGAATCCCTGCAAAACATGCGGATAGAATGGAAAAGATTCAAAGGGACTTCCTTTGGTCAGGGGTTGATGAGCATAAGAGATATCACCTTGTCACATGGGATCTCATCTATTTCTCAAAATGCTATGGAGTTCTAGGCATTAGAAAGATTAAACACCTTAACAATGCCCTTTTGGCCAAACAATTATGGTGTATCTTTCAAAGCATAGGTGTTTGGAGGGATATCCTGACCAAGAAATATCTAAGAAGACAACCCTTTAACTTCATGATAAAAGAGATCAAGATTCCCTAGGGGTCCTATATCTAGAATGGGATCTCAAACCTACACCCCTAGCCAAGTCAAAGGCCAAATGGAAAGTTGGCAAAGGGGATAATATCTTATTCTAGTAGGACAACTGGACTATTCAGGGACCTCTTATCAACCACCCCATTTATGGAAGATGGACAGAACAGTGCATTGAAAGTTATGGTAGGCAAGTCAATGATTACAAAACTAGTCAAGGTTGGCAGGACCTCTCTGAGCTATCCTCGAACCTTATCCCTCTGATGATTTTTCTGAATGCCACCCCCATCAACAACAACAGGGACTCTATCATTTGGGGTGATAACTTGGATGGGATTTTCTCTGTAGCCTCTGTCTACTTCTCCTTATGGGCCAGAATGGAGAAGCCATTGTGGGCCAATGCCTAGATTTCTAGCCTCACTCCCAAAATTAATATCTTTTTCCGGCTACTACTGCAAGACAAAATTCTTACCCTGGACAATTTAGCCAAGAAAGATCAATTCATCCCCAATAAGTGCAGCCTTTGCAAGCTTAACCTAGAATCAGTAAATCACTTATTCATCCTATGCCCCTATTCTTCTAAGGTGTAGAATCTTCTGACTAGGGATCTTGGTTTCAGCTGGTGTCCCCCTGACAACATCCAGGACTTCTTCTGCCAATGGAGAAGCCACCACTCTATTTTGGATACTCAACTTTTCAACTTTTGGATTCTCCCACACTTTTTTTGGGGAATCTGGAAAGAGTGCAACAACCAAATCTTTAGAGATAGGGAGGCTCCTGAGTTCATAATTGCAGAGAAAATTGAAGGTCTAACTGTGGAGAACTTTTCCATCACAAAGGGAGGAAACATCAAGGAAGGAGGGAATAGTAAAGCCAGGAAGAAAGATAGGGACAAGAGAAGATAGGAAGCAAGATGGTCCTCCCCCCCTGAGGACTAGCACAAAGCCAACTTTCATTGGGTGATGAAGGGGAATCCTGGATCGACTAGTAGTGGTAGCATCATCAAAAATTGTTTAGGAGGAGGAATTGTGGCTATTTCTTTCCCTCTTGGTCACCAGACCAATCACTTTGCTAAAGCCAATGTGGCCAGATAGATTGTAAAGCTAGCCCCTGGCATCAGGGATTGAGATCCTATGGCTTGAGGGAAACTCCCTAAACATTATCAATTGTATCAAATGACATGCCCCATCAACTTGGATGATTGCTAACATCATTGAGGACCTTAGATCTGACTTGGGAAAGTTCAATAGGACTTCCATCAGCCACACTTACCAAGAAGCCAACTCGATTGCTAACTGGTTTGCCAATGATGCTGTTACCAGAAACTCGTTGATGACATGGATGAATGGAGATGAAATCTTGACAATGGTGATTGAATTACTTTGGAAAGATCAAATCCAGGGTACTAATATCACCCCTTTTTAAATATGGAAAGATACGCCAAATCACACATCAGAAGGGGAGTAATTACAAGTCATGCAAAGCTCTTTTCAAGTCATAATCATGCATACAAATGGCACGCTTTGAGGGGTGGCATGAATAGAACCACAAAAAATCATAATTATGTTTTTATTTTTAGCATCTCAAGGAAAATTGAGCTCAGCATTTCTGCTAGAGGAATAGGGTTTACAGAGCCAAAGTCTTCCATGGTTGGGGAAAGGATCAGAAGAGAGCCTTGGAGGGAAATAGAGAAGTGGAAGGGGAAGGGGAAGGTTTGGCACAAGCTCGAAAAAGGGGGTATAACTAGATTCATGGAGAAGCTCCATGGCTTTGATGCTGGGGTTACCAAGGGGATGGTGGAAACATGGAACAATGGGAAAGTTAAAATAGACAGTGTCACCCACCAAATCATTGAGGGATTGATAGTAGAGTGACCAAAATCCCTCAAGTTGGCATAAACTTCTTCAGGGATAAAAAGATGTCAGCCAATGTTGTTAGCAAATTTGTCAAGGACGATGCTAAGAGGAACAAACTTATCAAGATAGACACTTACTATGAGATGGAATCCATCAAAAAATTATGGAGATATGTTCTTAGGATTCTCATTGAGTATATCACTCTTGACTCCAAGTTCGATAGGATAAGAATGCACCATTTTGTGTTGCTTAACCACTTTAGGCATGTTGTTAAAATTTCCTTTCCTTTCTTTCTTTTCACCTCCATGTCTAAGAATATTGAAGGTTTCAAGAAAAAACCCATCACTAATCTTGCCCTACATGAAGGCCTTCTCCTCTTGGTTTATGAGTTTCTGAAAGCTCAAACCAGGGGAAAAACCCTCGGTGACCCTGGGAATGCTTCAGAGGACACTACCAGTTCAAACTCTGAGGATGTTCAAGTTGTTAAATAAAAGGATGGGGATTATTCCACCAAATCCATCTCTGCTGCCCTCAACCCTCACTTTCCTAGAAAAAAGAGCCCTAGAGGTCTCTCCCCCATTCTTCCCAAGCCTGAGCCCCAAGAGGTGAAAGATGATAGTGAAGAAGAAGAGGAGACTGAGACTAAGTCTAAGGATGAGGACAAGGCAAAGGGGAAGGACACTGTGAAGGATGAGGAAAAGGGGTGGGGGAGAGATAGGGAGGAAACCCTCGATACCCTCGATGCTCCCTCGGATAACCCCAAAAAAAGAAAAGCAGAACAAGCCCTACTTCAGGAAGACCCCATCACCCTGACCTTCGAGACCCCTGGTCCTATCTCGCCCTCTTCCCTACCTGAGGAGAAGACTGTGGAATAAATTGGGGAGGTGATACCAAAGGATAGGAGGAGGTCTTGGAGGAATTTTAACATGGATATTGCTAGGTTGGAAATTTTTAGAGAGCCAATGAACATCTAGACAATGGAGGACCTTGACGGCATAATCCATTATGATGAGCTCATCAACCCTACTCTTCTGGTCTTGTCTGATAACATGCAGGAATTTGGCTTCAACCTTCTGAACAATGAGATGAACAGCTTGATAGATAACTTCTGATCTATCAAATGGTTGTTTCAAGAAATTGAGGCTCTAAAGGAAAAGATTATCTAGGATAGCAGCCAAAGCCCTTACAAAGTGCAAGAGAACACCGGAAGGATGAACGACTGATAGCCAGAAGCACTACAGTGACAAGGACTCCAAAAATGATCAGGAGGATAGATTTTCCTAGGTTGAACAAAAAGTCCAGAGGTTAGACAACATCATCTAGATTCTAACTAATCAAATTGTGGACACTCTACACACTTTGAACGAGAACATTGTCAACCTGGGGGATACTCTTATGATAATTGGTGTCAAGGGGAACATGGAGAAGCTGACTAGCTAGAACATTGGTAAGGAAGAGGCTGATCTAAATGCTAGTAGGGACTAGGTGGATCATTTGGACCAGGAGGAAGCCCAGAACATCAACCAAGAAGGAGCGGACAACCAGAAGGATAATGAAGCTGTAGAAACTCTACAGGATCTGGCTAAGGAGAACCATTAGGTTTGGTTTTTCCTTGTTGATCTCGTGGTTGGCTTTTGCCTCCTGGCCTCTGGCCTTTTGTTTCTTTTTGGCTGTTGGATGTTGTTTCATGTTTTGCTAGACTTTATTGTCTTAACTTTTATCCTGTAAAACTTTTGGGTTTTGGGTCCCTGTAAAACCTATTTTCCTTAATCAAAAACATATAATCAGGGATAATCTCTACATCTCCCTACAATACTAGTTCTTAAGACTTTGATTTGTGAACTAGTGTGAAGTATTTTCTAATGTTGTTCTTTGCTTCACCACTTAAACCATGCCCTCATACCTAATAGCAGTGAAGCTACAAAAATTGTTCATTTAGTCATGTTGCACCTTCACTTCTTGAGCCAAACATTACAATAAAATGTGGAGACCTTACAATTAAGTGAGTCACATCATTGTACCTTAGAAAATATTAAATCTTAACAAGGCAAAGATATAGAGATAAGCCTTGGTCGCAACATCGCCACTTAAAATTTCAATTTTCTTTTAAAGAGCGAAAACCCTTAGCATATGCTTTTAAAAACAAAAAGGGTTAAAATATGAAAATATGCATGTGGACATGAAATTAGGGTTTCTCTAAGAAAAACTCTGCAACATAAAAATTCAAACCCTAATTGCATCAATTTAACCTAAATTTTCACAATGGACTCTCAAAATTTTAAAATGGTGAAAATACAAGCCATCAATATCCTCAACATTACCAATCCAATCAGAATTACTATAAACTCTAAGTTCAAAATCACATTATTGTTTGTACCACAATCCATAGTATTATATTCCTTTGAGATATTTGAATATACTTTTTTATGGCTTGTATTTTTACCATTCTAATTTTTTGTTTAAATACTATGAAAATTAGGTAGATGTATGCAACTAGGGTTTCTATATTTTTGTTGTAGAGGTTTTAGTAGAGAAACCCTAAATTTTTTGACTCATGCCCTAAGTTGAGTAAGGTTTCTAAATCATTCTTTATAATTCAAGGTTATGTTTAAATATTTAATAATGTCATGCAGTTAGTCGAAAAAAATTATCCAAGGTTTGACATTCTAATTTTCCCAAGTCTTATGCCCTGGTAGGAGTTCATAAATCATAATAATAATATTCCATGTGCTTTTCTGATCTCACAATTGTGTGTGTGTAGCATCATAAAGGATATTTTCAAGTGTTCTAACCCTACATCTAGAGCTCCTAGTATATCATTTTAAGAGGGTTTTGGTTAAAGTGAAAATTTGTGCCAAACATTTGTTCTAAGAGTTGAGCATAGAATCATAAATTTATTTCTCAAGGGTAAGAATTTTTCATTGATCTTAAAACCTAAAGGTCAAGTGTAGCATCATAGGTCAAAGTGTGTATATTTAAAAATGAGTCACAATGATATGCTCAAAAGGAAAATGTAGAAGCGTAAATCATATTGTAAGGTTCACTTAAATATACAATTTGGTCTCAAGCGTGAGTGTGCAAAAGGTTTTCCATTTAAATATTTAGTCTCCCAAACTTACATTATGAGGAAAAGCATAGGGTTGTAAATGTGTCATAAGGGTTGATTCAATGCTATGATTAAAGGCTAGGCATAATGCCATAAGGTCCATTTCAATGCATCCTAAAGTTATAGTTGAAAGTGAGTGTAAGAGTGAAGGTCTATTTCCAAAAGATTACAATGCTATGTTGAAGGTTACTAATAATAAAGTGTAAGTTTATAACTAAAAGAGATTTGGATAGTTAAAGCTCTCAACTGTCTAATAAGTTGTAGAGCATAAGATTGGAAGGTTGTAATGGTTAAGTTCATAAACTTATAATGAAGAAGAAATCTAGTGGAGCATAAGATCATAACCCTAAAAGACAAAAGTGCATAAAGTGAATTCACAGAAATATGAAAAGGAGAATGGTTCTAACCAATCTTAATTTTTGGCATAAAATAAGAATGCTAAGCTAACTTTAAACATCACCAAAAGCTTAAATTGACACTGACTATAAAATTTGAATCCTCATTCATGCAGGGACTTAATGAAATATATGAAGTTGATGGGCATGTTCTTACATAAAGACATTCTTTGTAACCAAAAAAGTACTAGTTGCCAAAGCTAGAAAAGATTATTGAGTTACAGAGTGCTTGAACTTTTAGATTGTTAAAATATTTCTTGAGAGTTTCAAATTTTAGAGCATATTTGCGAAGAAAGGATGTCAGAAATAGGAGAAGATGAGGTACAATCTAAAGAGTTGGAAATAGTTCAAGAATCATCTTGAAAAATAGGCAAAACATGGTAGAGGAAGCCAAATAAGTATGTTTATGAGTGGGCTTGACTCCTGGCATGACCATCAAATGTAATTTTTGTGAATGATCATAGCTTCAGTGATCCATACATGTATAGAAGAGATTCCACCTACCAATATAAAAATGGGTATGAATTGTTTATGTTTCTCTAATGCAATAGACTCAAGAAGCCACCAACCTCAAACTTGTGGAGGAGAAACTTGGCAAAACTTGTTTTTCTTGAGGTGTACATTAATTGAACCTGGTGAAAGCCCTAATAGAATCATAAAACCTTGCAAAAAATTATTTTCTTAAGAAATATCAGAGCATATTATGCATATTGGATCATGCATCCTTCATTGAGGCTTTTGGACTTGAAGGGAAGATGAGTGTGGAAGTAGATATCTAAGACTTCCAAGAAAAATTTGAGATGAATGTCCAATTCTATACTAATGGGGTGATGATTCATCACATCCCATATGAGCTAAAATAAGTAGGAGAAATTCTTAATAAATTAGATGAGATGTTGCCAATTAAAAAATTCAAAAATTATATGCAAAATACAATCTATGGTTTACATAAGGTGCTTAGGAGTGATGGATCAGAGATGGTATATGGAGGTCGATACCATATGGTATTGAACATTCAAGATCCATTCACAAACATTGAATATGATTATCTGAAGTACATCATTGAGAATATGTAAGAATAGATCGATGTTGCCTAGATGGGGGAATTCAAAAATTTCAAATTCCATCACTATTCATTGTTGATGCATGTCATCTTGTAAAAAAAGTTGGCTACTTTAGTACTGATTTCATTGATCATACATTAGACCTAGATGGAGACTTTCCAATGCAGCTATGGACTCCAATATGGGACACACATTACCCTTTCTAGTTTTGCTTCATTCTTTGATAATTTTAGCTTTGTTGTCATGAGAATGTTGGGTGCCCTACCAGATAGGCTCCCTAAATTTTTAAGGAGATTATTGAGGCTTGCATGGTTAAAAGATGATGGTAAACTAGACCATAACTAGGGGGGGTGCCTTTTTTATTTCAACATGTTTTAGTCATGAGAGTCTATGCATGCCCATAGTCCCCACACATACTACCAAAGTATATAACTCTTGGATTGGGGATAATAGAGTTTTTATGGCAGCTTATTATGATGGATATGGGATATTTAGTCCCTAAATTGCATAAAGGAACATTTATGTGTAGATATTTCAAGATTGAGGATTTTCCAATTGAAAAAGAGCCAAATGATCAAATACATGAGTATTTGAGACACTATAGTTTGTCTTATGCCCCATACAAAATTTATGACCCTAAAAGCATGGTTATAAGTACATTAAAAGAAATAAGGAATTACACTCTCCCTAACAATAAAGAACTACCTCGGGAAGATGTAATCAAAAATAATATGATTGAGAGTATTCTAGAAGAAACATTGAGGAAATTTGAAGATATTGAGGGTAGAGAAGGAGGTGAAGAAAAAAAAGACCCTAACTTTGAGGGGCTTTTCTAAGAGGTTGTGTATCTATTTAGGCCAGAGAAAATGTTGCAAAATTGATGTAACATAATGTCATAATTGTCACAAGATTTAGGAGAAGAAGATAAAGTGAATTCATATTCTCTAAAGCCAGATATAGAATTAAAGGAATAAGAAGATTAACCTGAGACATCTACCTGGGTGGCAAAGGGAAATAAGAGGCAAAAGATGGCTCATATTCCTAAAAAGGTACAAGAAAGGATATTGTAATTGATGTCTAGTAGAAGCCAATACTTTTTTGACATGAGATAGAGTTTCATTCAAAAGAGAGTGAAAGCAACATAGAGCTCCATGACAGATCTACAGTTAGTTGCGACAAGGCTCGATGATAGAATCATCCAAGCTTAAATGATTTTAGAAGATGATGATTTTATTAAGTCTCAAGAGTTCAAAAGTTTCTTATATAAGGTGAAACAAAGTGAAATAACTTTAATTTTGAAGTTGGGGGAAAGTAAGGAGAAAACCAATGAACTTATTAAAAAGCTTCTAGCCTATGACCCAAATAGTGAGACTATGACAATAAATGAGGCTAGAGACCTTATGCAGAGGAGTGGCATGTTGTTAGTGCCAAGATGGGATTTGGAAGAAACCTTTGTAGTAGACCAAATTAGAAGACAAGATAAGGAAATTAGTTTTGAATCCTTTGGTGCACAAGGTCTGTAAAGAGGCTCATGTTTCAACATAGAGAGCAAGACACTAGCTATGTGGAGCTTTTCTCCTCAAATAAATAAACCTAGGCTTATGGATGTTCAAGACATAGCACAAGGTAGTGCCATCATATGGACCTTGGACTCTACTACTAGTAGTTAGATTTTAAGTAGAAGCACTTTTCTTTCATGAATGAGGCTAAAGTGGGGCAGATTGAAGATCAGCTTGCTCAAACCTTTAGATAATATATTGACACAAGAAAATTGTATGAAGAAGAATTCAAAAAGAGTTATTTATTCAAAAAAAGGGTAAAGGAGCTAGAAGATAATGTATAAGGGCTAGAAAATAAATTTTCTACCCTAAAGGAACAATTCAAGAAAATAGAGAAAAGAAAAGTTGAGATGAGAGTTGATAAAATAAAAGAAGCCACTGAGAAAATTGCTCCCATGATAGAGGACAAAGCAATTGGGACTGAGGAGGCAATTGTTGTAATGGAGACTAGAGATCTAATCCAGGATAATTAGCTTAAGGTGGATGAACTAAAGGTAATGTTGAATCATAGGGTGGAAGTGTTGAAAAGGGTGTCCCAAAATGTTCATAGTATTTTCATATCCTTACAAAGTGTAGAGCGTACATGCAATGAAGCCCTAACATGGTTAACCCTTATTTTTAATCAATAGGACTTGTACATTCAATTCTTTGATAGATTGATTATTCTAACATCTAAGAAGCTCAAACAATTAGACAAAAATTTCAAAGTAAAAGAGGCTTTAGAAGCAGTTAAAGAATTGATTAATTTTTTCACAAATAAATCACAATTGATACAAGGTAAAATGAAGATAATGAGTGAAGGTATTGATAAATTCATCCCTTCCATTTTTGATAATGACAATAAGTTAAAAGATTGGAAGGAGTGGTCAACAACTTTTCATCACATTTTGACATTAGAAAATTTTGTGACAATATTTGAAGTAGATGTTCATGAAGTGGGCTTCTATGATTCAATTGATTCCTTGTTCAAGGTAGAAGTTGACATGAACCATTTTATGGCAGAATCAAGACCCATTATAAATGCTAGATGAAGTTTTTCTGTTAGTGATTTGGAAACTATTAAAGGCACTAACTAGCTAACAAAGAGGGAGATATATGTGTGAGAGGCAGTTGGAGAGATAGAGGCTCTACCTACAGGAAGTAGTTAGAGGATAGATGATGAAGGAAATGAAGATAAAATAGAGGAAGGATAGGAATAAAATAAGTTATCCTACTTTTGAATTAACTTGCTATGGATACATCTACATTACAAACCAAGACTATACTTAAATATCAAATAGGCTAGCTATTAAATTTTGAGCTACTTCTCACATTGTCCAGTTATAGAGAATACTTGAAGAACATAATCTGTCTTATTTGTAACTCTCTCTTTTATGTCATTTTTTAACATGTGTCTTCCCAATTTGTAGCTTGTTGCAATCCTTATTCTATAAATGGATTCCCAAGATTGGGAAGAAGGGTTCAAATTCTTATTTTGTGAATGAAATAATATGATTTTGAGTTGGTTCTAGATTTTGTGTTAAGTTTTTATATTTTAGCTTTTTTTCTATAGATGTTTGAAATTAATGGAAGTTTGGTTTTAGTGTTGTATCTCTATCATAAATATCATATCAAAACTATGTATGATTCTCAAAGAGATTAATACAAGAATTATTGTAGGATATTTGTGTCTCAAAATTTTGTTTCCATTTTCATGCTTCTTGATTTTGAGAATGAATGAACAAGTTTCATTTTATTTAAATATAATTTAATGAGTTGTATATCATTTCAAAGTTGTTTTTATTTCAAATAATTAAGTAAATTCCTCTATGGAATGATAGGGTCATTTAGGGTATGAAAGGGATATGATAAGTGTAGAATTTGGAGGTCAACAGTTGATACATTTAATTACAAGTCAATTAAATATATCTCTTAATGTTAACTGATATGACTCTATTCTGACAATGGATTAAGGCACTGGTCTTTTAGTTGAGGAATCAAGCAAGTCAATTTTATCTTAGCATGAACACACTTTTACAAATAAATGATCATCAAGAATTGTTATCATAATGGAATGTAAAGTTGGTCATTACTTGTTCCATGAATCTGTCAAGTTCATTATTCGCTATATTGAGATGTCTTTTATTTTACAATTTCAAGAAGTTTCAAGGCCAAATATATTGTGAAGGGTTTATATTATAAACTATTATTCATAAAAAAAAATTCAAATCCTTAGGTTGACCCACCTTGGTTTAGCATAACCTGAAGTGTAGAAATCATAATTGCTTTGTTAAGTTGGTCAAGGCCCAAATAGGATATACCAAGCATGGGAGGTAGCTAAACCCTAGGTATCATATTATTTTTTATTTCCCTGGTATTAATGTTAAATCTATTAAATCAAAAACCAACAAAAATGATGACTCTACTGGGGAGTACTGTAGAGGTATATTGAAATTTTTACAGTTCATGCCATGTTATTTTCCTATTAGGGTAGAGTAAGATTGTTTTCTATCAAAAATTATTCTATAAGTATTGTCTAGTCATATTTATTCCCATGTTTTCAATTATAAATGATCTAGTATAATTCTCAAAGTCCTTTTTATTTCAAATCACATTTCCCATAAGTAGTGAGTGGCAACTTAAAGGTTATATAACCAATGCCATTTTATTTTGAAAACCATGGATAGAAGAAAGAATACACATGCCTTTTTTAGAAAGAACCTAGAAGTAAATCTTTAGGGAGAGCTTCCTCCAAAAGAAAGAAAGGGTTGGTCAGCAAAAAAGAGTGAACCACCAAGAGAATCAAACCCTCAGGAGCAAGTTACTACAAGTAGATAGTCACATCTTTCTCTTAGTGAAAAAGAATCCTCTTATAAAAGCACTAAGCCTATTACTAAACTCTCTGATGACACCCCAGAAGTCATAGGTCAAGAGAAGATGATTCACCAAGACCCATTGAATGTAGATTTATTACATACCCACGAAGATCCCTTTCTTTCAAATTCTCCCCATAAGGAGTTAGTGCATGTGTACCATGTAGATACAGACATGAGTTCTAGCTCTGAAGATGTTAATCCAAATCTAGATGATGTGAGTATATTGAGAATGAAATTTTTTGAGCAATTGGCAATAGAAAGGCATCTCCAGAAAGAGAGGGAAGAAGAGATAAGAAAAGTAATAGAAGAGAGAGAAAATTTACTTAAGAGCATTGTTCCTCTAAAAAAAGAAAAATGAAAAGGTTGTTGCTCCTTGGAAACTAGTGATGTTGGATGGTGTTGGTGATCTAACGAAGGAGCAAGAACATTTTTTGAATAACCAATAATTTGAAAAGGAAGGCCCTGTTGTTAGATAGGTGCAAAGTTACAAAACCATACCAGTTGAAAATAATGAAGATAAAAATGGTGCGTCCTCTATTGTTGAGAAGAACAAAGGAAAGAAAAAGATTACTAGTATTATAATAAATGAGCCTATAAAGATAACAAGCTCTCAAGCTACTATGTCAACCTCTGATATAGAATTTGCAGAAGAAAATAAAAGAGATGGAATAGTTGGAAAAGGAATTGGAAAGAGTAGAAAATGATGCTTCTATTTCTAAAATGAAGAGGAAAATTTAATTTCTCACAAGAAATTCAAATGTCCAGACAACAAATACTCCAAAAATATGTATGCCTTCAAGTTCCATGCCAAAAAATAATGCTAATAAGACTATTACATTTTATGTTAGATACTAATGTTAAGATAGTCTTAAACACTAGTATAGATAATACATCTAGTATATCAGGATGGGAACATAAAGGAGACCAATCCAATTAGAGGGATATAGGCAGTTTTGTTTTTAATGGCATCCTTGGTTATCCAAATGCTATTGTACATGAATTGAGAAAAAAATTGACAAAAAATTTAGGAAATATTGCTGTTACTTGTGAAGATCATTTGAGATGTTTCTTAGATTTGTTAAATGATTGTGAAGTTGAGCATGAGGGTGTAGTTATGAAATTATTTGTATAGTCATTAACTAAAGATGAGGGAATGGTTCAAAAGATTTCCTAAGGGTTATATATCCTTGTGGAGAGAGTTGGAGCATTTTTTCAAGGAGTGGTATGGTGATAAACCTAATACTAGCTACATTCTGAATGAATTCAATAATATAAAGAAGCTCCAAAATGAATTTGTCTTTGAACTTAATGCCAAATTTCATAAGGGGATGTACAAATTATTTCAAGTTATGAGACTTGATGATAAGGTTTTTCTAACCACTTATTTTAATGTTTTTTTTATGTTAATATGGGATACTTGTTAAGAGATAAGGATCCAACGGCTCTCAAAGATGCCTTTAGGATTGTAATAAATATTGAGAAAAATATGAGAATCTCTGGTGAGTTGGGGAATAAAAGAGATGGCCCTAGACTATTTGGAAGTGGAGAAAATAAGAAAGAAGATCAAAAACCTCCAAGAAATAAGAAACAATAGGTAGATAAGATAGATCAAGTTCTCAATGCCATTAAAGATCTCAAAATCCCCACAAATATAAATGACAAAAGTCTTCCCACAGATAGACCTCAGTTCCAAGGGAATTTCAATAGGAAAAGTAGGATTCAAAATTATCCCTACAATACTGAATGGAAAGATGGTAAGCCTATTCTTCCTCCTCCCAAAAATAAAAATGAGAAAGTCACCCTTGATCCTTTGCAAAGAGTTGCTATCAACATGATAGATGATTCCCAATGGTGCATGATATGTCAATTACCCCATTTCTTTAGAGCATTGTGTTGTTGCAATGTCTTTTTCTAATTCTCAAAGTGAAAATGACGAGCAACCTAACCAAGAAGATAATACTGATGAAATAGGTTGTAACATAGTTGAGTCTTATTATGATGATGTGTCTAATTGTGATTATTTTGATAATGATGTATATGTTAAGAGATTCATGATGTTGTACATCAACAAGTTTTCTTGAATAAAGATGAAGTAAATTATAACTTGCAATATGACATCTTCAAAAGATGAAGTGGTTTTGAGAAGAGATACTAAAGAAGAAATTGATGAGATCATTGCCAATATGGTTTCACAAGTGTAGACAAGGGGTATGTTGTCTAGGAATGATGGTGGTAAGGAAGCCAATATTTTTGTCAAGAAAATAGATCCTAAAGAGCATAAGACAAGTAATCCTAAAGATGGTTATGATACCAAGATTAAGAGTGTGAGCAAGAAATGGGAACCCAAGAAACAAAATACTTCCAAAGTTCCCAAGGCTCAAAACAAGGATGGGAAAAAGGGAGAAGATAAATCATCTAATACAACTATTGAAAAATAAAGAGCAGAAGAACCATGGTGCTGCTATATCTTTGAGAAATAAAAGGAGATAAAAGTTGTCCAAATAGAAACTCCTCTTGTCCCTACTATTGATATTTTGTCTATGATAGTAAAAGGTCCACTCTCAAAATTGTTAAGAATCCCAGAGCATAAAGATAAAGCATTAATATAGGTTGCGAGTGTTAGAGAAAATGTTGATCTTAATTATAATTCAATTGAATCTTCTAAGGAAAAGAAGGAACTACTATAAATGAAGGGTGTTGTATCTCAAATCCCACCTATGTATTTAGATGACTCAGTCAATAAGTGATTGGGAAATATTAACCCATTTTTCTTAAGCATTAGTGTATATGGAAAGATATTAAAAAATTGTATGATATAGATTTTGGTGCATCAAATATAGTAATGTCTTTTGAGGTTATGGAAAAGTTAGGATTAAAGGTAGACATTACCCAAGGTACAGATGTTGTGCTATGGACTAGAGAGAAGTTACGATCATAGGAACAATAAGTGCATTACCTTATAGATTGTCTACCTATCTTGATAAAGAATTGATAATGAGTGTTTTAGTTGTGGACATTCCACCCAATATGGTATGTTGCTATCTAGGAAATGGAGTGTAGCGATGGCTCGAAGCCTTCAATGTGATATATCTCATGCAACATTTTAAATTGATGACAAGTTGGTTAAAATTAAAAGAGAACCAAAGAGTATCTATATAATTGAGAAAAATGTTGATGATGAGGTGACATGTTTTGTGGATACTAATATTGATTCATTCATAGTTGAGGTCCTAGTCTTAGAAAAGGAGTTTGTTAAATCACCTATTGCAGAAAAAATTGATTTAAAATCAAAGAAAGGGGACTTTTGGACCATGTATTTTGATGGAGCATGCTGCAAGGATGGATCTAGAGCAGGTATTCTTTTGATATCCCCTGATGGAGTTACTTATAAATTTTCTTTCACTTTGAGTTTCCCATGCACCAATAATGTTGCAAAATATGAGGCTCTGTTGTTAGGGTTGAGATTAGTCGTGGAATTATATGTTTGCATGTAATTGGAGATTCTAAATTGGTTATTTGTCAAGTAAAAAATATTATGTCTCTAAGAATAAAAGGTTAAGGCAATATAGGAATGTTGTATAGGACATGGTAAAAAATTTTGATGCATTTGGGATATCTTGGGTGGAAAGAGGTAACAACAAAATGGATATATACTAGAAAATATTTCCCTAAAACCTAATGATGTCACCTTTGTTGGAATATCAAAAGTAGAATCATAGACTAGGTCATCTGTCCTGGATAACATTAAAAACTGGCAAGGTAGAGATATCTTGAGATTCCTAAATTATGAAGACTAGTTTTGAGGTCATGAAATTGATTGTGTTGCATTGGTTGAAATAATAGAAGGTAAGGATACCATCTTTGGGAAGGAAGTGGTTTAGTTAAAAATAAATAAGATTCCCAGAGGATTAGTGGTATTAGAAACTGTTTTTGATAATCATGATAGATCTAAGTTGAATGCTAAGGAAAATGATGTTAAAGACTTAAAGGAGATTAATCTTGTGGCTAAGGATGCACCAACAAAGGTATATATTGGAAAAATATTATATCCTAGAGTAAGAAAGGCCTTCATCAATCTGTTAGGAAAGTATAGGCATGCATTTTCTTGGTCTTAGGTGTTAGCATTAATGTTAACGATACTACATTGGGGGAATATCCTAAGCATTGGAGAGTATTGACATGTTGCATTCATGATTGTATTTTTCATTGATGTCAACATAGTAGTGTGTGAAGACTAGTAGAGTAGCAAACAAAGATCTTAATTATATGAACACTATTTTGATTTTATGGTGATGCATGTTCATGGACATGTTTAGTATAGTGTCCTGATGATGAGGTTTAATGTACAACATGTAAGTCAAAGGTGTACAGAAGTTGTACCTGATTTATAAAGAGTAGTATAGAGATAGAGTATATGAGAATCCATTTCTAAATTTTTTATTATATTCTTTGATAGTGATTTAATATGTTGATGCATGGTCAGTCAGTGACAGATGAAAGTATGATGGTGATGTCAGAAGGTGTGCAAGTCCTAAAGTCGTATGTGTGAATTTTTGTATATACTATGAGCTAACAGTGTTATTGTAATTGTAAATTAATTAATTATCTTATTATAATTAATTGGGAAAGACTCAAGACTAACTCGAGGAATTATTTTAAAGATATAGTATAAAGGAAAGATGTTTTCCTTGTTTGTAAAGTGTATCAAGATGTATCAAGTATTATATTGAGTGTGAAGTGTGAAAAGGAGTAGAGTGTTTACTGAATGTGAGTAAGTGATCCAAGGGATTATTTGATGTGGGTTTTGTGATTTGGATACAAAATCAAAAGGAGGAAAAGTTTAGTTGACCGGATAGAGAAAGAGGAATGAAGTATAATTCATTTCTATTATTCTACAAGGAATAATACAAAGATCATTTGGATAGTGGTTTCATTGGTCTTTCCCTTGAAGCTATTTGGGTAGTGGGTCAAGCTAGCTTCCACAACTCCTAATAGGGTTGGAATCTCCTAACAGGGATTCAAAGTCTCTTAATAGGGATTGATATGTACTAAATATTGTTATTGACTCCTAATAGGGTCCACCCTCTAACAAGGAATATGATGGTCTAATTTTTCACAGTCTAGAGGAATTCCAAAAATATGCATGAAAAATCTTATAATCCTTCTATCCTGTAGATTAAGGTTTCTCTTTTTATAATTTTTCAAAATTTTGTGTTACCCTAGTCATGCCCTGATCTCTATGTTGTTTTAAATTTATTAAATTCTCAAGGTTTTTCATCAACATAGTTGTTAAAATGCCCTAAGTATGTTAAAACCCTAGGTTATATTCAATTTTTTGAAAGGGTTTACAAATTTTCTAAGTTTCACTCCTTTATGATGCTATGGTGTTAGGGTTTCTTGTAGAAGCGTTGAGCTCTCTTTCTTCTATTTTTATGGTCATGCTTCATCTTTGGCATATGGGCATTAAGGAACTCTTGGTTCATAGATATATAGTTGTGTATCTCGTAATAGTGAAGCGGTGAACTCTCAAGCTTTTCAGTCATACGATTCATCCCTAGGAAAAGGTGCGTAAAAGGATTTTATATATTGTAAGTTTTGACTTACACCTCCATGGTGATAAGATGAGTGGATGAATGAAAGCTTCTCATTAAGGTACCTCTAGCTATACAATTTTCTTTTAAGCATATGAGCATAATGAGTTTTAAAATGGTTATGTTTGTTGATTTATGGGGTTATGAGTAATAAGTTGAGTAGATGAGTGGAAGGATGGATTAATTTGGTTCACACCCTTACATTTTGTTAAATGGCGTAAGAGCATAAAATTTCATCATGGGATAAAGGGTGTATTACAGAAACATCAAATGGATTTATGGTTTTACACACAAGGGAAGCTTGTAAGAGCGAAGCAAGGTATGATTTTGTTTACATGCTTCCACCATTTTGGTTTGAAAATAACCGTAACGTGTTATCATAAGAAGGAATTTATTGTGTGGGACTTGATAAATTGTCACTTGGGCCTTGAGAAGAATGAATCAGATTGTGACACGTCATATATGTCAGATGGGCCCAGTCTATGTGGAAGACAACTTAAGTCTTTCATTTTGCATGTGCTTAAATCAATGGTGATGATTTTTCTATGATCTAATCTGATTCATTGATGCATTAAGGAGAAAAAATTTCCTTACCCTTATATGTTAGCAAGGATTCGATGTGAATGAAGAAGTGTTTCATGTCTTCCTCTACAGATATGAGGTTTTTTTTAGTGTAAGAACATAAAATGTAAAATGAAAAGTGGGATGAATTCTTTATGCTAGTATGAGATGTGTTGAAGCATAAGCACATTAAGGTATGTTGAGAGGGTTTCAGATCCTACAGTAAAAGGGGCTTCATAAGAGCATAAAAGGAATTACAAAGCCATGCTTAAAGAACCGTAATGCTTCTATGCTTGGAGTATTCTGAAGCATCACTTGATAGACATAAGGGTTTGCTAGTTGTATCTCTGGAGTTATGAGGATTGAAGGGTTTGGACTAAGTGTATGAGTGGAAGACCAAATTTGAAAAAGAGATCGGCTAAGGTGTCATGCCAATTAAGAAAAAAGGACAAATTCACCATAGCCAAGTAAAATAAAATAGAGAAAGGTACTTTAGGATCAAATTACACAGTTGATATTCTTTGTTGACATCCTACAAAGGTGGTAGTAAAACTCATGCATGCAAAATTTATTAAAGCTGGTAGATTGCATGATTAAGCTATAAAGATTTTTGAAGAGCTTGTGTTTTCCATTCTAAAAATCCTTTAGGTTTCCATAGCTTTGTGAGCTTCTATGTTATTGTTGTGTGAGTTTGAGATATAGATTTGTAGAAGATAATGACTAACATGGATGTTGAAGAGATTCCTACTGAGGAGGTAGAGGTTGAAGAGGAAGGTGATGATATTGTAGAGGTCACACCAAAAGGGAAGAAGAAGAAGGGTGTAGTAAAAATAGAAAAGAAATCAAGGCTCCAAAAGCCGAATAAGCATGCAAAGGACAAGTTGAAGATACTTCTAGGATCATCCAATGCAATTTCAACGAATGACCACTTTTTGAAAGACCCTTACTTCTTGTGCAGGGATGCAAAATGCCCTAAGGTCGATGGTTTTAATCTATTTATGTATTTTTACCAAAATAGAACTAAGAACATATCAATATGCAACCCATGGAAAAGGAACATGGTAAAATTGATATTCCTAGAGGTGTTTGTTGATGTGGATTTTTTGAAAGCTTTGACAAATTCTTACAATCCAATCATGAGGTCATTCCATAGACATAATGGGAGTATTTTATGCACACTTGATAGGACTTCTTTCATAGAAGCTTTTGGTTTGGAGGGATAGATGGATGTGCCCATAGATATTGATGATTTACAAGGCAAATTTGGGAGGAATAAGACTCATTATTTGAACTATGTGATGCTACCCCACATCCCTTACAATGTAAAAAAGGTAGGGCAGATTCTAAAGAAAGTAGAGGACCATTTGCCATTGAGAAAATTCAAAAACTACTTAGAGAATATAGTGTATGGATTACTTAAGGTTCTTGGAAGTGATGGGGTAGAGGATTGTGTATGTGGTTCATTGTTTATGATGGCATGTGATATAAAAGATCCTTTTCACAATAGGGAATATGATTATGTGGGATTCATCATGGATAGCATGCATCATCAAATTGTTAATGCCAAGAAAGAAGATATGAAGGACTTCAAATTTCATCATTACTCATTGCCGATGCACCTGATCCTATATAAGAACATTGGTTACATCAGTCAGGACTTCATTGATCAAACTTTTAATGAATTTGGTGAGTTACCTATGCAACTATGGACTCACATTTGGGATTTAAAATAATAATTATTCAAATGCAATTGTATTTTTTAATTTGTTTAGTTCTGTGATCATGAGAATGGTAGACCATACTTTCTTTAGAGCCCCCAATGTTTTGAAATCATTACTTAAACCTTCCTTTTTGGATGAGAAAATGAAATTGGATCATAATTGGGGAGATATATTTTTGTTTAAGGAGTGCACATTGATGAGAGTTTATGCATGCCCAAAGCCTCCTCATATATTACCTAAATATATGCCCCCTAGGTTAGCTATCATTGAATTTTTTTTGCAATTCTTATTAATGAACAAAGAGATGATTCCTCCTTCCTTGTACAAACCTACATTTATCTGTAGAAGTTTTAAGGTAGGAGATTTTGCAATTGGGAAGAATGCTTATGAAGAACTTAGTGAATATCTAGGTCAATATAAGTTTGCTACTAGACCTTATAGAATATATGACCCAGAAAATTATATAACAAATGAGGTAAAAGCCATTAGGAGTTACATTCTGCCTCCCAGCAAACCCACCCCTATAAAAGCTTTGTCTAATATAATAGCAATAGAAGCTAATGAGTTACTAGGAAAGTATGGAGAGATCAAAAAATTAGAAGAGGCCTTAAAGAGGACCAACCTAGACTTCAAGGGTTTCTACACAGAGATTCCATATCTTGGAAATTTGTGAAAAATGGTTGAAAATTTTGATCATATCATGGCCCAAATTCCAAGTGAACCAATGGGAGAAGAGGCAATAGTGAACAGAGAATCCCCTAATCCTAATGTCCAATTGGAAATTAATGTTGAAGAGGAGGAACATCCATCATCTTCCACATGGGTGGCAAAAGGAAACAAGAGATAGAAAACCATGCACATCCTGGAGAGGGTGGTGAGCAGAGCCCTACAAGTTATGCCAAGAAATGATCAGTATTTTGCTGATATCAGATAGAACTAGTTGTAGGAAAGGGCTATAGAGGTAGGAAGTGTATATGCAGAATGTGGCCTCAGATTTCACACACATACTTCAACATGGTCCTTATATGTAGATTCATCCTAGAATGAACATGAGATTTTTCACCCGAGAGGAGTCCTGCAAGATGACTTGTTGCCTTCTATCTAGAAGGATTTTTCTAGTTTATGCTCTTAGAGTTGAGATGCAGGCAACCAGACCATTCTAGAATGAAGAGTTTAAAATGATTAATCTATATGCACATGCAAGTAAACTAGATGATTATGCAATTAAGCTATTAGCATATGAAATAAGAAATGTATGCAATATTAAATCTAAATGATATTAAGCTAAGAAATGAAAGTTTATAGAAATAAAATAAGCTTACATGAGTATGCAATTTAGTAGAAATTCGATAGCAATTCAGTTCAACCTCTGTAATGAGGAATTATGAACCCCTTAAATAGAATCTAGGAATTGATCAATGGTCAAGATCAATTCGAATGAATGGTTGAGATCAAAGAGAAGATTCAATTAAGATAGAAACTTCCTTAAGAAAGGGGAGTTAATTGAGCTTTCCATGAGTGAAATAAGGAATTAATGGATTTCATTCCTTTTCTGATTTCTGTTAACTAAAGAGTTTCCCTTTTTGAACTGAAGAGAAGATTTTGTAGATATTATTTAATTTAATAATTTTTTCATTTAATTGAATATTCTAATTCAATTAATTAAAGTGGGCATAATTATTAAATTAAATATTTTAATTCCTAAGTACATTAGCCTTAGGATATAATTTAATTTAATTAAAGTATAAATACTTCAAATTAAATTACATCTTAATCAAAAGGTTTAATGCGACTAATATGATTCAATACTTTAGGAATTAAATAAAGAGTATAATAAATGTAGATTTAGGGTTTTCTACATTTGGCAATTAAGTCAAGTAGCGAGTTACCAGAATAAGAATTGCCTAATGAAATAGGACTTTAGAAATGACCATAATAGACTAGAATTGGTGATCACGGCAATGAGCCAATTTTTGGGTATTACATTTTGCCCCTCTTTGAATGAATGTGCAAGCAGCACATTTGATTCAAAGAAAATCAAAAAGCATGATACGAGGATCAAGAAATAAGATTGGTTCCAAAATTGATGATACGAAGACCAATTGATAAGCTTTTAAGGACCATCTCCAAAATGAAGCTTAATCCCAAGGAATCCAAGTAGAACACCTAGATACCCAAATTGATAAGCATTTTAAAGGTTTCCTTCAGAACAAAGTTTAACCTTTAAGGATCTAGATAGAACACCTAGATACACAAAATTGATAAGTATTTAAAAGATTATCTCCAGGACAAAGCTTAATCTTTCAAGGATACAGATAGAACATCTAGATACCTGAGATTGATAGCATTTAAAAGATTGTCTCCAAAATGAAGCTTAATCTTTAAGGATCTAGACAGAACATCTAGATACCTGAAATTGATAGCATTTAAAAGTTTGTCTCCAAAATGGAGCTTAATCTTTAAGGATTTAGACACCTGAGATTGATTTATGAGTCATAGACCATTCCCAAAATGAGGATTAATCCTCAAAAGTTGAGGTTTAGATTGTCCCAATACCTATAATCAATTGATGACAAAGATGCTAGAGAGTGGGAAACAAGATACCCTGAGTGGTGAGAACATGAGATGGGAATGAGATGCCCCAAGCAATAAGGATTCAGAGTGATTTGAATTTCAAGTTCAATGATATAATTGTAATACCCCAAAATTGGCTCATTGCCATGATACCAATTCTGGTCTATCTAAATCAATTCTAAAGTCCTATTTCACTAGGCAAATTCTTATTCTGAGTTTCGCTACTTGACTTAATTTTCAAAGGCTTAAAACCCTAATCTACATTAATTAGACTCTTTATTTAATCCCTATAGTGCGCACTCATATTAGCCACGTTAAACCTATTTGATTTCAATTTAATTTAATCTAAAGTATTCATACTTTATTAAATTAAATTATCTCCTAAGGCTAATGTACTATGGAATTAAATTTATTTAATTTAATAAATATGCCTATTTTAATTAATTAAATAGAAAACCTATTTCTAATTAATTAAGGAAATTTATTTAATTAAATAGGAAGCCATTCCTAATTAATTAAATGAAGTTATTTAATTAAATAAGAAAAGTGTCTCTAATTAATTAAATAAAATTATTTAATTAAATAGAAAAGGTATTTATGAGAGCATATCTCATTTTATTAAATAAATATTCTTTCTAATTCTTCTCTTCAGTTCAAAAATGGAAATTCCCAATTCACTGCTGATTAAATTAGAAGTGACCCAGATCACTTGCTTTTACACTAAAGTCTATTTGAGCTGACTGACTCTTACACTCAGATCTAAGTTAGTTAACCCCCTTTAATTTGGGAATCTTCCACCTTAACTGAACCTCATTTTCAATATTGATCATTGATTGAAATCGATCTCAATCGTTGATGGATTCCAAGAAAATATATTTAAGAGACCCTCATTTCTTCATTTTGAGAGGATGAATTGAATTGCTATCGAAGTGCTGTTGAAATTCATACTCACATTTGCTCACATTTTCTCATATTTTTCATACATTTGCATCCTTAGTTTAATTTCATTTAGTATAATATGCATATGATTAATCTAGTTTCCTTTACTTGTTCTTAGATTAAATGCCTATCTCATCATAGATTACTTTGCATTCTCACATAGATTAGTTGCATATAAAATCCTTCATTCTTAGAGGGTCTGGTTCCTTGCACCTTGATTCTAAGGATATTAACAAGAAAAATCCCTTTAGATAGAAGGCAATAGGTTGCTTTGCAGGGCTGATCTTGGGTGAACAATCTCATGTTCATTTCAGGATGAATCCACATACAATGACCGTGTTGAAGTGTGTGTGTTAACAAAGGCCACATATTCACACATACATTTCTAGTACCCACCGTGGGACCAAGAAAATCAATTTCTTAGGCCTTTTCTACACTTTTTTAATCAGTTTTCAAGCTCTCTGTCTGTACAGTTCCGTGCAGGTTCAGGAATCTTCGCGCGAGATAATCCATTTTCATGCAAGGATTCTGAATCTTTGCACAAAGATTCTTTTTTGTTCATGTGAGAAAGTGCATGAGCACATGAACTTTCACATGGCACCTTGTTTCTTTGCACAGGCCATAAAAATATTTTGCACAACTTTGCCAAAAAAATTGCGTGAGATCTTGTAATAGCAAATTTTGTTTCAAGCATTTTTATTTCGCAATTTATTCAATCTTCTTAATGTACTTTTCTTGGAATTTGTGTTGCTCTATTTCTCTAATTTTCTACAACTTAACTATTGTCTGCAGGATGATTTGTCAAAGATTCCTCATACAACCCACTCAAACATGGACTCACAGTTTGCTTGCAAGATGTTGTCAAAGATACATTTTTTGAAGACCAATTTTCAAACCCACAAAACAGCGTGTCTTATTTTCTTATTTTTCAAACTAGATTAATTAGGGCTTGTGAACTTCTTAGGGTACAAGACAGAAGAATAGGGGATTATGCTCTTCACCACTTGGAGGTCATGACCAAGGGTGAATCAGAAACCTAGACATTTTCGAAAGATGGCATTTTGAAGGAGGCAAGCAACTTAGTGGTTCTCCCAAATGAAGCTTTCAATGAAGGGATGATGATTACCTTTTAAGGAATCAAAGTCTTGGAATAGGCCAAGGTGGTATTGATTAAGCTAAGCTGGTGATTAACTTGTTTTGCGTGTTTGGGCGAGAAAGTAAGGTAGAGGAGTATGCTCTTTCCCCTTGAGGGAAATCAAAAACTTTGACCCTTATGATCAAACCACCAATCTGATTCAATCCTTTAGAGGGCCTGCCAAAGTGATCCAACCTCTGAGAAAAACCCAAGTGAGAACACTCCTTTCACCAGAGATTCCAACTCACTATAATCAAGATGCTTTGTAGAGTGAAAGACTCCAAAGTTGGATTAATTTCTTCCCCTTAATTCTTGATATCACATATCAAGGGGAAGCTCTGTCTGTGCACTGGTCAGTGCCGGCCCTTGGCTTGCTAAGCAAGTAGTGTGCACTTTCAAATGTTGGTGTGGGCTACTAGCCTCAACTCTTCTTGTAGAGCCACCAGGGATTAATTTGAATAGAAGCCAAGTAAAGACCTCTTAGTTAGAAGCCACCCGGTTCACCTCCGAAAGGAGGCATAATCTTTTTGTAAGGAGCGAGAAGAATCTCTTCTGTAGAACTCACCATATGCATGCTACTGGATGTTTGAAGGTGGTATATGCACTCATCCCCTACCACAAGGGCACTCGTTCAGCATATACTATTGAGTTCTTTGAATATACCAAAAACATGGTGCCCTCTAGGGGGTGACACAGTTGTGTGAGGTACACGCATGCGCATAAGATGTGGGACAAAGGTTTTGCCTTCTCTACCAATTTTTCTTATAGGGATAAAGCATGTTTTTTATTGAGTCCTAAACATGTCCAAACTTGCTCAAACAAACTGAAAGTCAAGACTACCCTATCCCTCTAAGTTGATTTGCCCTCAGTTGGATTGTATTTGACTACTACTTGCTTCCTGTGACTTGTTGAAAATACTTGCCTTGTTCAAAATCAAATGTTGTTTAAAAATTTGAAAATCAACCTTGCTATCCATCTAAAATTTTCCAAATGAATCAAAAAATTTTCCAAATAGTTTGAAAATCTCTTCGAAATCCAACGCTGTTGTTAATCTAGTCTTGATTTTTGCATAGACTTGTACTTTTTTGCACGAGAATTCATTTTTTCGCGCGAGCCCATTCAGTCTTTTTGTGAGATCTTGCATATACTCACGCAAAATTAAACCACTATCATGAGTCTTTGCGTGACCTATAAAACTTTCTCACGCAAAATTAAACTACTGTCATGAGTCTTTGCGTGACCCGGTGAACTTCTTCGCATGGCTTGCAGAGAATCTTCGTGCAAAATTCTACTCTAAAACTATCAAATTTGTTAATTTGATTAATCTACGATCTTAGTCCAATCAATTTCCTAAACTAAGTTGTCCTTTTCTGTCTGAAAATAGTCCTGAAACAACGGCACTTTGCTTAGCTGAATACTTGTGTCTCGTACTTTGACTGGTTTCGTCTCTTGAGTTATCTTTTGTCTTCATCTCTTAAATGCTTGTCATACTCCATGTTACAATAGTCATAACCTTTGGATTTTCTAGCCTTCAAATCAAATTACTCGTGCCTTAGTATACGACATTCTTGTCCTACCCTATTGAGACTCAGTCTTAGTGCAGTACTTGTCTAGGTTTTTGTTTGCTCTTTGCCCTCATCTATGACTATAGTGACAAGGAGGGGAAATGTGTTTTATCCCCATAACCTTAGATGTGGTCATGTTAGGGGTCATAATCATGGCAAAGGTCACTTACCTTTCATTACACAATTTGTATCTAGTTAAGCTAGTGAGGCATCTTCACGATCTCCCTCACTTGCCAAGTCACCTCGAATTTGGCAAACATTTTCCATAAACTTGCAACAAATTAGAAATCCTTTGTATCAAGAGGACAATGAGATAGGTATAGGTCTTGCATCACCAAACACGATGTCTAATTCCTTTTCTAGAGGACCTTTTGAAACACAATGCACTAAAACTGAACATGTTCTTACAAATCATGAACCTAAACATGGTGGTCATAGTAGACATCAAGAACCATCTAGGAATGACAAAGAGAAAGAGAAAGACTATGACACCGATGAGGAACATGAAGAGGTGGAAATACTCCCTGAACACATAGCAAAATTTTGAAGAGACAAAAACTTTCAAAAGGTCATGGGAATCCTACTCAATGAAGAAAAAGAAAAGTACTTTCTCAAACTTGCCTAAGAGGGAGCTAAGCTACCCTCTCATTTCGATGTGGAAACCATTATCATGCCTGAAGAAGAAACTGAGACTTCTAAACTCCAAAAAAAATTGAAATTTATGCAAGATCAACTAGCTCAGATGATGCATGAGAAGGAGAAACCCACAAAAACATACACATTGGATGCTCTTTGTTCATTTCCATTTGACAAAAGCATAAACATGTCACCTTTCCCATAAGGCATAGAGCTACCCAAGTATGATAAGTACTTTGGCACTTCAGATCACTTGAAGGAATTTGGTGCTTTTTCTATGGAGTTTATACACAACCAAACATACCTCATGTGTTTATTCCCTAGAAGCCTAGGTGGTCAGGCTTTGGAGTGGTTCTTACATTTACCTCTTGGTATCAAGACGTTTGACGAAATTGCCAATCTATTTGTTCAGCAGTATTCTCATAACATACAACACCCTATCAATATTTAAGATCTATGCAACCTTAAACAAAAAGTTGGAGAACCTTTTCTCACATTCCTCCAATGGTGGAGACAATTGTATACTAAGTATTCCCGCAAAATTCTAGAAACAGAAAAGCTTGATATTTTCACTTATAACCTCCTACCTAATTTTGAATATAAAGTCCAAGTTCAAGGTCTGCATATCTTTGAAGACATGATCATGCCGGCTATCCTTATCGAAGAATTTATGGTTAAGAAAGGTGAACTTACTCTTTAGAGGGACATAAAACAAGGTTCCACTTCCAACAAGGATAGAACCAAACATATCAACAAGAACCTAGAAATTGTACATGATGGAGTCATTGAAAATGTCACACCCAAACTTGCTAAAGTGGCATTTAATCTCACAGACGGTCTCAAAGTGGCCAAAAATGATGAGAAGCCTCCCCTTGACAACAAAACATTTGGGAACAAACCAAGAAACTCATGGACAACACGCCCTAAGCGAGAGTATACACCCTTAAGAGAACCTTTGGATGTGGTTTACAAAACATTGCTACAACATAAGCTTATTTCACCAATGGATAACCCTCATCCCTATGATCCACAACCATGTCCACCATGGTGGAATGAGACCTCATTCTGTGAGTATCACCAAAACAAGGGACACCAAACTAGCAACTGTATAAACTTGTGCCATAAAATCTAGGACATGATTGATGCTAGTAATCTTGTGGTAGATGGACATAACAAAAACTCGGATCACAAGGCATTCAAAGAACCTTTCCCAGCTTATGAAAAAGGAGAGACTTCAAAACCACAACCCTACAACAAGGTCAACTATACATATTCCAATGATGACAATGTCATTCACATAGTTGAACTTGTGGATTCTGAATACTGCGATGTTATTACCATTAAGGGAAAATAAGATGATAACAAATCCAAGACACCATTTGTCTTAAGGGGCTCTACTCTCAACACAATGGATAATACACCCTCACAACACTATGCTAATGATGTCATGCGTTCTCATGCCAAGTTGGTGCTCAAAGGCCCTGCACCTCCTACTTCAGATCTTGAACAACACAAAGACAAAGGCCCTACACCTCCTACTTCTGATCTTGAAGAACACAAAGACAAAGCCCTTGCTTGTCCATCTAGAAAAGGTGCAAAGCCCACAACAAACTTGATAGCAACCAGTTATAGTGTTCTCGATCAATTGAAAAAAACTAATGCTCAGATTTCCATCTTTGAGCTACTTAAAATCTTGCCTGCTCATAGGAAGATTCTGGACAAAGCCCTCGCTGAGGCAAATGTTCCTCAAGATCTTGATCTTGAGTGATTTCAATCCATGGTAGGTCACCTGACCTCACCTTATCTCATGACTTTCTCCAAGGAGGATGATAACTCGTTGAGTCACCCACACAATCAACCCTTACATATCGAGGTTCTGATCCATCAGAGACGTGTTTGTCAAGTACTCATCGATAATGGCATTGGCCTAAATATTATCTCTATTTCTCTCCTTAGACAATTGAATTATTCTAAGGACTCTATTGATCCTCAACATAAGATCAATATCAAAGTGTATGATGAAGTGGAAGTAAAGTCTCTAGGTCTTGTGGTTTTGCCCATTCGCATTGGTCCTGTAGAAAGGGATGTCAGCTGTCAGGTGCTTGACATTCCCTTGGCTTACAACATTCTATTAGGATGGCCATGGATACATGAGATGCACGTTGTCTCATCCACATACCACTAATGCATCAAGTTCCCATTTCATGCTCCAAAGTTACTATTCTTGCCACTACTAGCTATACCTACAATATGCTCAAGGCTACTGAAACTTTCGTCCCTGCTAACCATGAGTCCACTGATTACAATGACAATAAGCTGAAACAAATTGAGCAGTCATTCAAATTGAAATAAACTGGCATGGGAGAGTATCACATTGAACCAATGTTGTCATTAACATATCTCCTAGAGTCTCCTTGACATTATGGGAGACCCTCAGAGGCAAAGAAATCATTCGTGTTGATGCCCCAGACCAAGTACAATAACACTTTTGTCAAGGCTACAATTACCTTAGAAGATGAAATTGAAAATAGAGCCATTTTTGCATGGCTTTATAGAGAAGAGGCTCCAGTGGACCTAATAGAGAAAGCTCAAGAAATCACTCCTGAGAAATATGGGCCTAGTCTTAGGCTTATGAAGCATTTTGGTTACAAGGGAACTGGCCCTATTGGGTGCAATAACAATGGTCTAATTGATCCTATCAAAGCAAGAGCTTGAAGCAACTGTGATACAACTGGCCTAGGGTTTAAGAAGGTTCCTTTTCATTTGGGACCAAATAAATTCATACCAACACCTAAGAGTTCATCTGAAAATGAGTCACAAGCTAAGTCAGATACTCAAGAGGAAGAATCTGATGATGAGGATTCCTATCCTCATCATATCCCTTACGATCTCGCTAAATTCTTTGCTGAGCCAAATGACTTTGTGCCACATGTTAGCATTTTGGATGATACTAGTGACTCTTCTGAGGACAATATTGAGCAACTCAAATATCATTCAAAAAAGGGAGAATCTAGTCAGTCATGCCACGTTGAGTATTTGTGTAAGAACCCAGAAGATGAAGGTGACTATGTCCCTATCATGGTTGGGGAGTTCTATAATCTCTCAGCATGTAACACTGATTCTAAGGAATATGAGTTTGACTCTCTTTCAGAAGTGACTACTAATAAAGACATTGACCAAGTGCATGTCTATTAAAACCAAATTGAAGTGGGTGAAACATCTAGGGTTAGGTCACATGGGTCGGATCCAACTAGTGTCCTAGAGTCATCAATTATTGATGTTCATAATCTGAGGCATTTGAACACACCTATGGATGAGGTCGTCGTAGGTCTCAAATTGCTGGTCCAAGCACTTAATGACTATATTGTGAACACAATTGAACTAGCCACTACTCTCTTACTCACACATCATGAGCTTATAGACTGGAACCCCAATGTAACTAGTGAAGTCCCCATGTTCCAGAATGACTATGCTCTCGCCTGTTACCTAAATGCTATCAAACCTATAACATCATCCACCAATGAGTAGAGTATCAACATGACTAAATCTGACATCAAATATCTTATTCATACAATTAAAAAGAAAAAATGCAAAAGGTCCGATGGTGAAAACCACATTGTGGCAGTGTCGAAACCCAAAAAAGTAAAAATAAAAGACGTATCCAAGGGTGAAAACCTCTCTGAGGTGCCTACAGATGAGATATTTGATGGACTTCCTAGTCACTTTAAGGAGAGATCATCAGTGTTGATAGAGCCAACACAGCCAATCAACTTGGGCACAGAAGAACATCCTCATATGATACATCTGGCACAGTCATTGTCACTTGAAGAGAAGCAAGAATTCATTGCCTTTTTCAAAGAAAAGAAAATAAATTTTGCTTGGACATACTCTAACATGCCAGGATTGGATCCTGATCTTATCATGCATCACTTTTCCATAGCACCAGGTATCAAACCAGTTAAACAAAAGCTTCAAAAAATGCATCCTCACGTTGCATTTCTCATCAAAGTAGAACTGGAGAAACTTCTAAAAGTTGGTTTCATCTGTGCCATTGATTATACTAAATGGATATCCAATATTGTTCCATTATCCAAGCATGATAAATCTATCAAGGTTTGTACAGACTTCCGTGATCTTAACTTGGCATGTCCTAAAGATGACTTTCTGCTCCCTAATATTGATATGATCATGGACATGACGACTGGCTATGAGATGTACTCACTTATGGATGGTTTTTCTGGATATAATCAAATAAAATTTGTGCTAGAAGACTAGGAGAAAATGGATTTCACATGTGCATGGGGAACCTTTTGTTGGAATGTGATGCCATTTGGTTTGAAGAATGCTAGTGCTACGTATCAGCGAGCTGTTACTACAATTTTCCATGACATGATGCATAGAACTAGGGAGGACTACATGAATGATACCTTGGCCAAAAGTGCTAAATGCAATACTCATCTGCAAGATGTGGGGCCCATCCTAGATCATATGGAAAAATTCAGTCTTCGACTCAATCCTAAGAAATACACATTTGGTGTCACATTAGGAAAGTTGTTGGGATACATTATTTCTGCAAAAGGAATTGAGGTAGATCCAGAGAAAGTACAAGCAATAATGGACATGCCACCACCTCAGAACATCAGTCAGATGAGAGGACTATAGGGAAGGCTTCAATCTATTCGCAATTTTATTTCACAATTGGGAGATAGATCACAACCCTTCACAAAGACCTTACATAAGGGTCTGAAATTCAATTGGAGCCAGGATTGTGAGCAAAGATTAACATAGATCAAACAATATCTTGTCAATCCGCCAATCCTAATGCCTCATATCCATGGGAAGCCTTTTCTTTTATACATCTTGGCAACTGACATGTCTCTGAGAATCCTTTTGGCTCAGGAAGATGATGACAACAAAGAAAGAGCTATTTACTACTTGAGCCGAACACAGGTCTCTTATGAGAAGAACTACAACATTATTGAGAAAGCTTTCTTGACAGTAGTCTTTGCTTCCCAGAAGTTGAGACATTACATGCTTGCCCACACTATGAGGCTCGTGGCTAAAATAGACCCACCAAAGTACTTGCTTAGTAAGGCCGCTCTCACAGGAAGATTGGCTAAATGGGTTATGATACTCAGCGAGTTTGACATCCAATACATTGAATGCAAGGTTATCAAGGGATAGGTAATTGCAGTTCAGCTAGCTGATGCACCCATACAAAGTCTTCTGCCAATGAACATTGATTTCCCAAATGAGTCGATTCTAACACTCACGCACCACACATGGGTTATGTTCTTTGATGGGTCCTTCACACAACAAGGATTAGGTGTTGGATTACTCTTCATTACACCATAGAGATACTCACTACCCAAAGCATACAAGATTTTGTTTCCTTGTACAAACAACATTTCTGAATACGAGGCTTTGATCAATGGCATGAAAATTGCAGCTAAATGGAGAGTGGATCAGTTAGATATCTTTGGTGACTCTCAATTTTTCATCAACTAGGTTAATGATGTGTACCAAACAAAGGATGAGAAACTAATTCCTTACAAGTGCATGGTTAATGACTTAAAGAAGTATTTTGCACACATCACCTTCCAGCAAGTTCCAAGAGTAGATAATAAAGTGGCTAATGCCATGACCACTCTAGCCTCCCTGCTACAAATGCCTGAAAATGATCTCTAACATAAGTTCTTGGTGGAAGCATTACACTACCCAACATATGACACCCCTGATTCTAAGATGATCTATTCTATTATAGGACAAGAAGCATCTTGCTACCATCACATTTATTCCTACCTTCGTAATTAAACCATTCTAGAAGGTCTGACCCAGAATGAGAAATGTTACCTAATCTGTAATGCTTCACATTATGTCATTATCGTTGACGATCTATATAGGAGAGGTCTCGATGGAATGCTCCTTAGGTATTTAGAACTCGAAGAGTCCAAATGCACACTAATTGATGTTCATGAGGGCACTTGCAGATCTCATTCCAATGGCCTGACACTAGCTCGCAAACTCCTTCACACTGGTTACTACTGGCCCAAAATAGAGTAAGAAGTTATCAAGTATGGTAGATCCTACAAGCAGTGTCAGCTACATGGGAATCTCATCCACACTCCAGCTAGAGAGCTAATTCTCTTTACTACAACATGGACATTCCAACAATGGGCCTTTGACTTGGTGGCACAGATCCACCTAACCTCCTCTAATGGACATAAGTTCATTATCATGGCTACAAATTATTTCACAAAGTGGGTAGAGGCAGTACCTCTCACAGTTGCTGATGGCAAAACTATAGCACTTTTCATCACAAACTACATCATCTGTAGATATGGTGTGCTATCCTTAATCATTACTAACAATGGAGGAAAATTCAAGAATAAAGACCTCAAGGAATTATGCAAGAAATTCAAAATCACACAACATTGGTCTTCCATTTATTACCCCCAAGGTAATGGCCAAGCTGAGGCATCCAATAAGGTGATCCTCAAAATTCTTCATCACACAGTCAAAAAATCAGGGAGAGACTGGCATCTCTAGATCAATCCAGCTCTTTGGGCATATAGGACAAGTATTAGAACTCCAACGATCACAACTCCCTTTGCATTGGTGTATGGGATGGATGTTATGCTTCCAATAGAGGTCGAGATTCCTACCTTGAGAATCTCTATGAAGGGCCTTATCACTAATGATGACTACAGGATAGCTCGGCTTCAAGAGCTTGTGTTACTAGATGAGCATCGACAAGTGGCATATGATCATCTATGAGAATATCAACAATGAATGGCAAGAAGCTACAATTGGAGGATCAAGCCACATGACTTCCAGCTGGGTGACCTCGTCCTGAGAGAGAACCCTAAGAATCAACAACAGGGAGTCCAAAAAGGAAAGTTTGAACCAAACTGGCTTGGTCCTTACATCATTACTGTAGTATATGGATCTGGCACCTATCATCTTTCCACAACTGAGGGAGAAGTGCTTAAAGAACCTATCAACACTCTCCACCTAAAGCAATTTTATAGTTTATCTGATATCAGTAAGCTCTTTGTACATATCTATATGTCTTGAAAAAATTCTAAAAAATAGAAAAAGTCCTAAAAAAATGGTTACCCTGGTGAAAACCTAGCAATAGGCGCCTTGGTAACACCCAAAAAAATTTGAAAAAATCAAAAAGAGAAAAATAGAAAAAAATTGAAAAACAGGAAAAGTGCCATTGGTGAAAACTTGGAAACAAGAATCATGGTAGCAAAAAAAGGAAAATCCTACCAAGAAGGTGAAAACCTAGGAAATAGGCACCTCTTGTTCCCAATGCTCCATCTTGTAGCACATCTTCTGGCTATTCTGTATAGTCGCTTTCATGCTTTCACTTTCTTGATTTTTGCTCAAGTATCCATGGATTGAGTCTTGTCACGGCTTGAGGGCATTCCCCTTCAGTGTCACTAATTTCAAGATTCTCCTCATAGAATCTCCTTCATGATAGTCACCAGTGGTCCTCACTGCATCTGCCTACTATCGCTAGTGTCACTATTTTCAAGATTCTCCTCATAAAATCTCCTTTGCAATAGTCACCAGTGATCCTCACTGCATCTACCTACTGTCACCACTATACCTCATTTTCAAGATTCTCCTCATAGAATCTCTTTCGCAATAGTCACCAATTGTTTCAGTTGTGTCTCCCTTCTATTTCTTAGGTCGCGTCTCTAGAATCCTTTATGGAAGATCTCTCTTGCATTAGTCACCATTTGTCCTGGTTGTGGCTGTCTACTATCGCTCAATCCTTCTTAGGTTCTTCATCATGAAGATTCCTTTTTGACCTCAGTCACCAGTTGTTCTGACTGCGTCTGCCTACTATTGTCACCCTATGGAAGAGATTTCTTTCAAATATGTTTTGGACACTGACACTTGACATCAATCCCAAAAACATTAAACTCAAAAATGATATACTTGTTTGGATATGCTGAGCATTTTCTTTGTTTTCTTTGTTTTGCTTGATCATATCTCCTCAAGAAACTCAATGATGTCATCTTTGACTAGAGAAGTAATGACTGGGGGCATGATCTTTTCTTTTCTTTTTGTCTGTGGTTTAGTTCCAATAGGTTGATCTATTCTTATAAAAGGGGTGTCCACTATAAGAGCCTCCATCTCGTATTGGATGGCCATGTGTAGCTTGACTCCTTTTATATGAGTACATCAATAACGTTGGTACTTCTCCTTGTTTGTTAGAGTGAACTCTTCATGCTACAGTAAATACTAATACTCGTCCTGCTAAGTGAACATACGGGTCACTGCAAGTATATCTAGCACACTTCTATCTCAAGTTATGAACGCAAGGGTCATTGCAGACAGAATACTTACTTAATACTGAGCATAAGGTGTATCTCATGTGTGTTTGGTGTGTTTGTCATACAAGAAACATTCTAGTGATCCTGGCATTTATGCTTTAATGCTTATGTTAACTTGCTATATTAAAAGGGACAAATGTTCTGGTCATTCTAGCTTCTTGTGCCTCAAATACTTACATTTAATCCTGACAAACCTATAACATATGTTGTATTCATATTTCCATGATTGCAATGTCAGTGGGAATTGTATAACATACGAGATTTGTTCTATATCTAGTGATGATAAATTGTCGAGGCTTGGTAACCAGACCTAGGGTTGAATTTAATATAGTCTTGCATTACATAATTCACATGCATAAGCATGCAATTCAGTTGTGATTCCATTTCTCCCCTGTGTGATGAAGGATTGGGGGCATCTTCAAAAATATCAAGTTTCTTCACAGCTGCACAAGAATTTTGTTAGTATTGGTAGGGTAAATTGGAAAGAGATTTTAAAAATCATTAATTCTTTAAAGAATTAATTATTAATGTAATAGGGGGTTTTATGGAAAAGTTGTACGGGATTGGAAAATGGATTTTAAAAGAAAGGGAGTTAGGGTAGTTGAGAAACGACTTGGGTAGGATTTCTTTAAAAAGAGGAAATTCTATTGTAAATGGGTTCCTCCCATTTTTGAAGAGGTCTGCACTTCTGAAGGAAAGGGAAGACAATTTAGTTTTTTTTTAAATCTTTTCTCAAAAGAGTTCATCTCTCCATAGAATACTGAGTTAGAACTATTTTTGCCTAAGTATTCTATGCTTTAAAACTTTGAATATATTTTCTAAAGTTGTGGCAAAGTATATAAAATTCTACAATTTTATATGTTATGTTAAACTTTCTAGAGTAGATACTATTGTTTACTCTACTGTGATTCATGTTCTTGTGGATATTAATTGCATGTGAAAGTTTAGCTTTCCTTTATTGCATATTGGAAACATATTTTGGAGTTTAAAAGTTCTGAGGGAGGAAGTTAAAATTGTCCATCTATTTCTTATTTTAATATTCAGTCATGTTGATGAATGGATGTTAGTATTCCTTCATTGCCTTCTAGGTTAAAGGCATAACCAGAAATTCATTTATTGTAAATCAAAAGGAGGTAGTTGTACCTTCATTTCAAAATTCAGAGAGCACTTCACAAGATAATTGCAAGTGACTCTATTGTTAGTTTCAAAGTTTGTCTTTCTTTTGGGTATTCAAGAGTCAATTGTAAAGGTGTTTTTGGAGAGGAAAAATCTATTTACTAACACATTTGATTCATTGATTCACACTCCTCAATGGACTACCTGTCACTGTCAGGAAAAAACACGCAACACTACATGAGATGTTAGTCCATTTCCATATGCATTGCATCCATATACTCATAATATCTACTCTACATGCTCATAATCACATAAAACTACATTCACATTCATATCAAAGTATAACATACATCTCATAATCATCATATTGACATCTCATGTACATCAAAGTAAAACAGACATAGACAATGACATGTACACACTACTACTTGGCTAAAAAATCTGGTATATATATATATCAAAAAAATGGGTCAGTACAAAAATGTGCACTACTCGAGTGCTATCAATCAAAATGATACAAAATTGTGCTAGTACACCAATCAATACATAGCCAGAGATCAAAATCAAGAGCTAGATGCACAGCATCTAACTCTGCCCTGTGCTCTCATCTCCAGGAGGAGCAGGAGCAGGAGCCGCAGGCGGAGGAGGAGGTGGTGGCATGTCAGGTCTAGTAGGAGGTCATGCACCTCCCAACTCTCGAGCATACTATGAGAATCATTGCACCTGCAGAGCCTCATCAAGCACCACTATCGAATATTTAGCAAAGTAATAGGCTACTCGGGCTGACTACAATTGAACCTCATCCTGTAATGTCTCTGCTCTCCGCTCGGCAGTCTTGGAATCTCTCACTGCTACTCCACTAGCTAAGAGTCCCAGACAGCTACCTATATCTGTAGATCTCCCAACTGCCACAAGGCCTGACAAATCTGCTCTTAGTAGTGTCATACTATATCCTACACCCTAGCTGCAGGCTTATTTGGCATATCCTCGTCAAGCATCTCAGGTGCCTGCCACTGTGGTGGTGCCTTCTACTATGGTGGTGCCTGTTGTTGTGGTGGCACCTTCTACTATGGAGCCTCCTATTGTGGGGCCTACTCCTCTATCCTCTTCCTCTGCCATCGACCATGTCCTATCCCACTACCCCCAGCACCTGGGTCTGATCCCATCTACATGAGGGAATCTACAACTGTTGTACCTGGTGCCAGACCTATGGCTGTGGTTGAGTCCCCTGCTACTATTGAGGCACCTTTCTCTATGCCTGACCTACCATCCCCAGTAGATCAGTAAAATGTGGGAATGGATGGCTGATCAAATGAGCCTGATAGGCAGGCATCATCCCTGCATCTTCTACCTCTGGAAGGTAGTCCCACTAAACTGCAGCTAGGCTATGCACATCTATCATGAATCATCCTGGATCCATACATGGAGGCCATCCCAGCCCTACATCCCTCACCAATCTAGCGTAGGCACAATACTCTTGAGAAATATCTTATGGTCAGCTGCACTGTCGCCATACCTGTGAAATCACAAATTGCTCTATGATTTGCGTAGTCCTGCTTAACAGTGGCCGCAAGCTGAACATCCATGGCAGCTCTCTCTAAGCATCATCCCACTCCTCTATCTCTCACTAGGGCTGCTATACAATGGAGACCAGGTCATTGAGACATGTCCTCTAGTGCTTTGTCTTACCTAGGAAGACCTAGGTAATGTGCCCTTGATATCTATAGATATATAGCTCCATCGGCTCTCGGGCATCCTCATGAATGGGCCTACATATGGGAAGATTCTCCCATGCCTAGATCTGTAACACATAAACACTAGTGGCCATAGTCTTCTTCTCATGGAAGACTATCTCATGCATCTCATGGAATAGGTGGGCTAGCATACACTAACCCCATCCAAAAATCTCAGGCGCCTCTACCATCTGGCGCAACATCACTCCCCATCCACACTCCAAACCGTGATGTCTTTTGTTAGGACACAAGAAATAGCTCAAGAATATAGCTAGCACAGATGCCAGCCTGTGTGTGGGCCTATATGTATGCATCAGCTCATCCCAACCGATGGCTCTACCTCACTATAGCTTCCTCTCAAACACAACAGAAAGTGCCTCTGTACCTACTCGGGGAACTATGTCATAGACCACTCTGGCTCCATGAAAAGGAATCTGCAATATCCTCCAGATGTCCTCTGGGGTGATCATCATCTCCCAGACTGGTAGATGGAAGGTGTTCGTCTTTAAATGGAAACGCTCCATCAAAGCTGTGAGTAAGCCGTGATTCACCATCACGGCTAGGATCTAGCATAAAGAAGATAAACCCAATCAAGCAATATGTGCTCGATCAGCATCATCAAAACTCCATAATAACTCTCCATATGGTGGGTAACGTGATCTAAACAAAACAGCATCGAAGACCTCCTGCACACACACAAACAAACCCGAAAAGCAAATGATCAGTACCAGAATGAAATGGCAGAACAAAGCTAATAAAAATGCAAATTTCACATACAAAATTGAACATTTTAACCTCTGTTGTCACGAGTTTTCACATGAAGATCTCCAAATATTGTGTGAAGATCTCCAAATCTTGCACGAAGTTTCCCTCTTCCACGCAAGAAATGAAGTCCTCGTGTGAGAAATAAAGTTCTCGCACATGAAGAATATCTTTCTTTGTGCAAGAGGTGGGTATCTCCCGCGCGAGAAACCTCACCAATGTGCGCAAAGAAACAACACACCCTATTTCTTTGCATGATTAAGGATAGTCTCGTGCGAAGATCTTTTGGACAACTCTAAAACATCCTTAAAAATGCAATAAATGACCTCATAAAGCATGAAAGTGAAAGTACGAAGGTGAGAAATTGATGACTCATTGATGGTCCGTAATTTGTTGGCCGACTGTGTCATCTAAAGTGATCAAAATGATGATATCTCATGTTCACTTCCATGTCTCTCTCAAAGCTCAATTCACTAAAAGACAAAAAAACAAATGAATTGAAAATGACCCCTTGGGCCCTTATATAACTGTTGACCTAATTTTTCAAAGTGCTTTGAGTTGCGCAAAAATCACCCCCTAGCTAATTTGATCGTTCTGAATCCATTTTCAAGATCAATTTTGAAATTTGACACACCTAAGTGCCTCAAAAATGCATTTTAAAATTTTGGGGACCGACGTAATCAAACGCTTCTACAGCCCAAATCTTTCTGATACTTTACGATTCTTGGAATCCTTTCAACTCTATATTCATCATGTTTTCAAAACTCATTTTGGATATAGTCAACTCAAGTCAACTATGCTCAATTTTGGTCAAATCCTTGGTCAAACTCGATCTTTTGGACCTTGAAATCACTTTGGATCAACTTTTGATTTTCTAAAGATCATTCTGATCTCTTCTATATTCTACTAAACCTTGGATTTCTTCTGTATGTTTCATCATTCTCCTTACATCATACGTCTAGTGTGTCATCTTTCAATTTCACTCCCGAGGGGGCAGGATGACTACATCATTGAATACTTATTTCTCAATGCATCTCGTTCCCATCTTATGTCCTCATCATTCAAGGCATCTCACCACTAAGGGCATCTTGTTCCCCCCTTTCTAACATCTTTGTCATCTTTTTCATCTTATCATCATTTGATTATAGGTATCGAGACAATCTAAACCCTGATTCCTAAGGATCAAGCCTTGTTCTGGTGATGGTTCTATGACTTATAATTTGATATCACTATCTACTTTCAAGCTCATGTATCTAGGTGTTCTATCTGGATCCTTAAAGGTTAAGCTTTGTTCTAGAGATAATCTTTTAAATGCTATCAATCTCAGGTATCTAGGTGTTTTATCTGGATCCTTAAAGGTTAAGCTCCATTCTGGAGACAATCTTTTAAATGCTATCAATCTCAGATATCTAGGTGTTCTATTTGGATCCTTAAAGGTCAAGCTCCGTTATGGAGATAATATTTTAAATGCTATCAATCTCAAATATCTAGGTGTTCTATCTGGATCCTTAAAAGTTAAGCTCCATTCTGGAGACAAACTTTTAAATGCTATTAATCTCAGGTATCTAGGTGTTCTATCTGGATCCTTAAAGGTCAAGCTCCATTCTGGAGATAATCTTTTAAATGTTTATCAATTTTAGGTATCTAAGTGTTCTATCTGGATCCTTAAAGGTCAAACTTTGTTCAAAAGAAACCTTTTAAATGCTTATCAATTTTAGGTATCTAGGTATTCTACTTGGATTCCTTGGGATTAAGCTCTATTCTAGAGATGGTCCTTAAAAGCTTATCAATTGGTCTCTGTATCATCAACTTCAGAACCAATCTCATTTTTGCATCATGCTTTCTGATTTTCTTTGAATTTAACATGTTGCTTGCACATTCATTCAAAGAGGGGCAAAATGTAATACCCCAAAATTGGCTCATTGCCATGATACCAATTCTGGTCTATCTAAATCAATTCTAAAGTCCTATTTCACTAGGCAAATTCTTATTCTGAGATTCGCTACTTGACTTAATTGTCAAATGCTTAAAACCCTAATCTGTATTAATTAGACTCTTTATTTAATCCCTATAGTATGCACTCATATTAGCCACGTTAAACCTATTTGATTTCAATTTAATTTAATCTAAAGTATTCATACTTTATTAAATTAAATTATCTCCTAAGGCTAATGTACTATGGAATTAAATTTATTTAATTTAATAAATATGCTTATTTTAATTAATTAAATGAAATTATTTAATTAAATAGAAAAGCTATTTCTAATTAATTAAGCAAAGTTATTTAATTAAATAGGAAGCCATTCCTAATTAATTAAATGAAGTTATTTAATTAAATAAGAAAAGTTTCTCTAATTAATTAAATAAAAAAGGTATTTATGAGAGCATATCTCATTTTATTAAATAAATATTCTTTCTAATTCTTCTCTTCAATTCAAAAATGGAAATTCTCAGTTCATTGCTGATCAAATTAGAAGTGACCCAGATCACTTGCTTTTACACTAAAGTCTATCTGAGCTAACTGACTCTTACAATTAGATCCGAGTTAGTTAACTCCCTTTAATTTGGGAATCTTCCACCTTAACTGAACCTCATCTTCAATCCTAACCGTTGATTGAAATCGATCTCAACCGTTGATGGATTCCATGAAAATATATTTAAGAGACCCTCATTTCTTCATTTTGAGAGGATGAATTGAATTGCTATCGAAGTGCTGTTGAAATTCATACTCACATTTGCTCACATTTGCTCATATTTTGCATACATTTGCATCCTTAGTTTAATTCCATTTAGTATAATATGCATATGATTAATCTAGTTTCATTTACTTGTTCTTAGATTAAATGCATATTTCATCATAGATTACTTTGCATTCTCACATAGATTAGTTGCATATCAAATCCTTCATTCTTAGAGGGTCTGGTTGCTTGCACCTTGCTTCTAAGGATATTAATAGGCAAAATCCCTTTAGATAGAAGGCAACAGGTCACTTTGCAGGGCTGATCTTGGGTGAACAATCTCATGTTCATTTCAAGATGAATCTGCATACAATGACCGTGTTGAAGTGTGTGTGTTAACAGAGGCCACATATTCACGCATAAAGTAATCATCCTGCCCCCTCAAGAGTGAAATCGAAAGGTGACACAACAGAAATATGATTTAAAGTAGTATCTTGAAAGATATAAAAAATCCAAGATTTTGAAGGATATAGAAGAGATCAGAATAATCAGAAGAAAATGAAGAGTTGATTTATAGCAATTTCAAGGTCTAGAAGACCAAGTTTGACCAAAAGTTGACTAGATTTGACCATAGGTTACTTTTTGCATAATCAATTTTGAAAATTTGAAGAATTTATAGTTGAAAAGATTCCAAGAATCACAAAGTATTAGAAAAATTTGGATTGCACAAGCGTTTGATCACGTCAACACCAAAATTTTAAAATATGTTTTTGAGCTGCTTCAGTGTGTCAACTTTTGAATTCAATCCCAAAAATAGATTTAGCATGGTCAAATTAGCCAGGGGGTGATTTTTGCACAAATCAGAGCACTTTGAAAAATTAGGTCAAACCCTATATAAGGCCCCAAGGGGTCACTTTCAATTCATTTGCACCTTTTGTCTTTTGTGAATAGGAGCTCTAAGAGGAAGATGGTAGTGAATGTGAGATATCAGCGTTTCAAGCACTCCCGACAACACAGGCGGCTTGTGGACTATAGACCACCAGTGAGTGGTCGATAGCCTTCCTTCATACTTTTGTTTTCATGCTTTTTGATGTCATTTATTATATTTTTTAGCATGTTTTAGGAAGTCTTCAATCGGTCTTAGTGCAAGATTGTCCTTTCTCACAAGAAAAAATCTCTTCTCACGCGAAGATTCACCAACCCAATGTTTCTTCATGCATGTCAGTGGGATTTTTCGCAATGGGAGGCACCCACTTCTCGCACAAAAAGTGCAAGAATTTCACTTAATGTGTTATCTCCTTTCATGAGAGACAATCTCTCTTCCCGCGAGAACTTGATTCTTCGTTGGAGATTGTTTGTTCTCACGTGCGGATGTGATTGCTCGTGCAGGTTAGTATCTCTTCACGCAAGGACTTGATTTCTTGCATGAAGTCTCATGCAAAGAAATGAATTCTCACACGAGGAAATACATCTTTGTGCAAATATCTGTGACAACATTTTAAGGAAAATTTTCATTTTTGATGTTTTAGCTTCAATTTTTCATTCATTGTGTCTTTGTTTCAATTTTTTGAGTAAGTACTGACTGTTTGTGCCTTGTTGTTGTTCATGTGTGCAGGAGGTATTCGGTGACATCTCATTCAAATCCCAGTATCTGCCATATGGAGCTTTGTTGCAGAGCCTAGATGCAGTGGACATAGCACATATTGATAGACTAGGGCTCACTTCTTTATGCTAGATCCCAGTATCATGGCTTGTTGACTACCTTGGTGGAGCATTTCCATTCAAAAATGAACACCTTCCACCTACCTTAGGGAGAGATGACTATGACTCTCGAGGATATATACAGGATCCTATGCATACCATTCCATGGACCAAGGGTAGCATATGATACAATGCCCCAAGCAGGTATAGAGGCATTGTGTGCCATTTTTCAAAGGTAGCTAGCAATTGGATGAACCATTACCTAGGATGAGATCATCCAAACATATGGGTAGATGCAAAGGTTAGCTTTAGTTTTGGCCATATTTATCAATTGTTTCCTAGTTCTAGATAGAGGATAGTACAGTTTAGAGTGTGGATGGGATGTTATGCTTTAGAGGATGCTTGATTCTCCAGAGAGATTTGGGTGGGGCCAGTGCATGCTCACCCATATGTTCTATGAGATGCACAAGATAGTATATCACGAGCAAAAGAGTATGGCCACTGATGTATATGTTCTCCAGATCTATGCATGGGACCACTTGCTAGTTACATGGACCATTTTTAAGGATGCTTGGGACCACTTGCTAGTTATAGATTACCCAGGCAAGCTTGGGTAAGATAGAGCATTGGAGAACCCATCTTGATGACCTAGTCTCTATCATATGGTGGCCCTAGTCAGAGATAGATGATTGGGACAAAGCTCCTGGGGAGCTAGGATGGATGTTTTGCTCATGGTCACTAGTGGGTAGGACCATACAGATTATTGAGCAGTTTTCCATTACATGGGTGTGGAGATAGTGGGGAGGCAGTAGGATATCTCCCAAGAGTATTGTGCCTACACACGAGTCACGAAGGACCTAACACAAGGATGGTTAGCAAGATTGGATGCAAGGAGATCAATGATCGATGTGCACAACCTAGTTGTGGCACAATGGGACTACCTTTTGGAGGTAGCAGATGTAGGGGTGATGCTAACATATCAGGCATATCTTATTAGTCAACCCTTCCCATGGTTCATAGATCCCCTGGGAGGAGAAGTAATAGCCCCACAATAGGCCTTAACATACCAGTAGTAGGTTCCCCAAAAATAGGCACCATAGGGCCCAATACCAAAGGTTAGGCAGGTGCAGATCCCCACATGACAGATGGGGTCAAACCCGAGTGCAGGGTGTAGTGGTGGAGAGCAGAGATGGTGACAGAGACCAAGGATGGAGGAGTAGGCACTTGAGATGCTTGATGAGGAGATGCAGGAGTAGCTTGCGATGGTAGATCAGGATGAGTTTTGACAATAGAGGGAGTGGATCTGGTAGGCATCTTGATAGATCAGAGATCTACAAATATAGGTAGTAGTGAGGGATGCACAGATCTCCAAGAGAGATTAGGAGATTCAGGGATTATGAGATTGAGTGCAAGCTGCCAAGAAGAGGGCAGAGGTGTTATAGGATGAGGTCTGATTACAAATGGACCAAGCAACTTATTACTTTGTAGTGTACTTTATAGTTGTTCCTGATGAGAATCAGCAGGTGCCTCTTAGTATGCTCGAGATTCTGGGGGTGCATGTCCTCCTGCCAGACCAGATATGCCGCCTCCTCCTCCTCCTCCTGCTAGAGGTGATGGTGCAAGTTAGAGCTAGCTACATGATACTCTTACCCCCAATTTTGATTTTGGTTATGTATCCATTGGTGTGCCAGCACCATTTTGTATCATTTTTTATCGATAGCACTTAAGTAGCACTCATTTTTGTACTAACATACATTCTTCAAGATATATTATAAGATTTTTGAGCTGAGTTTCATTGTGTTCATGTCATTGTCATTGTCTTTCTTTTCCTTTAATGTACACGAGATGCTTATATGATGATTATGAGATGCAAAATGTGATGTAATGGATGCATGTTTGATTTTATGTGATTTGATTATGTAATGTAAATGATATGAGTTTATGGATGTAATGCATATGGAAATGAGCTAACATCTCATGAAGTGTTGTGTGTTTTTACTTGACAGTGATAGTTATCCCCTTGAAGAGTGCATGAATACGAACCAAAGAACCAAACACTTGTGCAGCTATGGAGAATCTTGATATATTTGAAATGATCCACAATCCCCCATCACAAAGGATGGTAATAGAGTTGTAATTGAATTGCATGTTTATGCAGGTGAAGTATGCAATGCAAGACTGTGTTAAATGCAACCCTAGGTCTAGTTACCAAGCCTCAACAATTTGCCATCACTGACCATAGAATAAAATCATGTATGTCCTACAACCCCCACTGATAATGCAATCATAGGAATATGAATAGGATGTATGTTCTAGCTTTGTTAGGCTTAAATGTAAGCATTCGAGACACAAGAAGCTAGAATGACCAGAACATTTGTCCCTTTTATTGTAGCAAGTTAACATAAGCATCAAAACATAAATGTTAGGATGACCAAAATGTTGCTTGCATGGATGACACACCAAAAACACAAGAGATCCATCTTATGCTAAGTACTCAGTAATTATTATGTTTTCAACGACCCTTGCATTCATAACTTGAGACAAAAGTGTGCTAGGTATACTCGCAGTGACCCATACGTTCACTTAGCAGGATGAGTATCAATATTTACTGTAGCATGAAGAGTTCACTCCAAAAGATAAGGAGAAGAACCAATGTTATTGATGTATCCATATAAAAGGGGTCAAGGTACACTCGGCCATCCAATACGAGATGGAGGCTCTTATAGTGGGCACCCCTCTTATAGGAATATGTCAACTAATTGGAACTAAACTGTAGATAGAAAGAAAAGAAAAGATCATGCCCCTAATCATTACTTCTCTAGTCAAAAATGACCTCATCAAGTTGCTCGAGGAGACATGATGAAAGCAAAAGCAAAACAAATGAGGAAAAATGCTCAGCATATCCAAATAAGTATGTCATTGTGAGTTCATTTTTTTGTGTCATAGGATTCATGTCCAGTGTCAGTGTCCAAAACATAGATGAAAGAAATCTCTTCAGTAGGGTGATAATAGTAGGCAGACACAATCATAACGACTAGTGACTAAGGTCAAAAGAAGAATCTTCAAGGTGAAGAACCTAAACACGACTGAGTGACAGTAGACAGACACAGCTAGAATGACTGGTGACTGATGCAAGAGAGATTGTCTATAAAGGAATCTCGAAACATGACCCAAGAAATAGTAGGTAGACACAACTGAAACAATTGGTGACTGTTGCAAAAGAGATTCAATGAGGCAAATCTTGACAAAGAGCGACACTAGTGACGGTAGCCAGACACAGCTAGAACAACTAGTGACTGTCGCAAAAGATATTTTATGAATCTTGAAAAGAGTGACACTAACAACACTAGGCAGACATAGCCAAAATGACTGGTGACTATCACAAAAGAGATTCTATGAGGAGAATCTTGAACAGTGTGACACTGAAGGGGAATGCCCCCGAGTTGTTACAAGACTCAATCCATGGATACATGAGTAGAAAGCGAGAAAAGTAGTAAAGCAACTATACAGATAGCCAAAAGATGCACTGTAAGATGGAGCACTAGGAACAAGAGGTGCCTGTTTACCAAGTTTTCACCTTCTTGGCAGAAATTTCTCTTTTTTTGCTACCATGATGCCTATTTCCAGGTTTTCACCAATGGCACTTCTCTTGTTTTTCAATTTTTTTGTATTTTTCTCTTTTTGATTTTTTTTGTATTTTGTAATTTTTCAAAAAAAATTGTATCACCAAGGCACCTATTGTTAGGTCTTCACCAAGTTAATCATCTTTTTTCAGGACTTTTTGCAAGTTTTAGAACTTTTTAAAAGATTACTAGCTCTCAAGAAGGATTACCTTGATTTTTTTTTCCAGTGTCTAGCAAGGTGTAGGATGAGATGTAGTAGCAAGCTGGTGGATAAATGAAGATGAATAGAAAAAGAGTATGAAGTGGTTAATGTTACCCTCAAGGAAAGCCTTCACAAGATTACCCAAACTAGGGAAAAATATATATAACAATATAAGCTCAGGGTGTAATGAAGGTGTCACATAAGGAATCCAAGAAAATGCATGTCAAGAGATTGCTAAGAACTAAGTTTTCTTCTTTCTTTCATTGATCAAGACCAAAGGGTTAACTGAATAGGATAGAAAATTTTGTTATGGAGGTTATGAGTGAATGACTTTGGGAATGAGGACATATGAAGGATAAGCAAGATCATGATAGGATGTCATGGATGGAAGAATTATGCATGATGCATGTTTACTAGGTTTTCATCATGGTACTTGTCCAAGGTGCCACAAGAAGTGGTTTTCACCATAGGATGGATTTATTTATCTTTACTTTTGCTACCAAGGTGCCTATTTCCAAGTTTTCATAGGTACTTTTTTTCTTTTTTTGGATTTTTAGAGTTTTTGGAAAGAATTCAAGTCTTTCTCAAGTTATATAGAAGGGAGATAGTAGAAAATATGTATGGAGGATAAGGCTATGGATGAGATAAATGGGATGGAAGAATAAAAAGGGGAGGATAGAAGGTGAAGTGGATAGGGTATTGAAAGGAATGTTCAAGGGTAGAAGAAATGTATATGAGCAATGTTAGTATGCTAATAGAAACCAAATTTAAATAAAGCTTCTCCAAACTAAACAAATTTCATAAACTTCAAGATAGACTAAGATGAGCTCTTAATTGAGAATATGAGCCATTAATGGGCTCTCTCAATAAGAAGCTCTCTTGTTGAGTAGCTTTGTCTAAATAGATAGGATGTATGCTCAAGCTTTATGCTTCAAAAAGGGCTTCAATGGATGATTGTGGATTTTTGGTGTGGATAGATGGCTTTAGTATGGATTTGGCTCTCAAAATAGCATTATAACTTTACTTCATGGATTGTGTTATTTTGCAAAGGGGAAGGATCCAATTTATAAGCAAGAGGCTTGAGGGATTGAGGGCTAAGATGCAAGGATGGGAAAAAGCTTATGGAGGGCTCAGATTGCATGAGAGGAGAGCACATGGATTGTGCTTCCTTATAGCCAATCAAGGAGTGACACATGTCACATGGTGAGAGGATGGAAGAAAGGGGAAGGATGAGTCAACAAAGGAGGCTCAAGGGATAAAATCTTCATAAAGACCCTCATAATGACTTGTAAGAGCAATAAAAGGGCTTGTAAGAGTCATTTATGACCTAGTGGACTTCATAAAGTTTTATGGTTGAGATATTTTGAGGGTGATGAGAGAAATTTCGACTTGGGCTTGATTAGGAAGGTTCTAATCTTGCTTAGGCTTGTGCAAATTATTAGAGGATGGATTAGGATGGTTTAGGATTAGCTTAAGGATAGGCAAGTGGATGACATTTAATGAGGGTGGGTGAAGGAGGAGATATTTGTTAACTTTGGCTTGGGTTAGTAAGTTTTAACCCATGTTTAGGGAATGTGACAAGGTTAGGAGGGGATTAGGATTAGTTTTTAAAGACATCTTCTAGAAGAGTCTAGACTTTGGAGGAGGATAAAGACTTTCTAGAATAGTCTAGAATTTCCTAGGATGAGGATGGAGACTTTCTAGAAGAGTCTAGAACTTCTTAGGATGAGGATAAATTAGATTTTTAGGAAATAAATAAAGTTTTATTTATTTCAAGGGTTTGGGTTGAGGAGATATTTATTAAAACTTTTTTTAATAAACATGAGAATTAATATTTTATTTTAATTAAATATTTTGAGTTGGGGTTAGGGGTAGGAAATGATGGGATTAGCCTTTAATCAAAATTAAAGAAGGATTAGAAGATTTGGAAGAGGTTATTGGTCTTAAGGAAATTGGCCAAGTTTTGGGAAAAAAATAAATTATTTTTTTATTTTAGGATTTTTGGTCAATTTATTAATTAAATAATTAATAAATAAGAAAATAATGTTTAAATAAGATTTAAACATTTTTGGGAGGGATTCCTTAATTAAATATTTTTAATTAAGATAAAGGGATTTAATGGCATAAAAATTAATTAATTAATTAAATAATTAATTAATTAATAAATGATGATGTCATCAGGACTTTTTTAGAAAATAAAAATAATTTATTTTCTAAAGGTTTTTTAGGTGTCTACATTTTGCCCCTCTTTGATGTGATGCCGCAAGTGGCATGGCATCAAAGATAAGAAAATAAGATGCCCAAGGCTAGAGCAGAAGAGGAGAGAATGGACTGCAAGATGCCCCCTCAAGAAGGTGGCGGGGAGAGAAAGCGAGGCTCGACGACTTCTTGAAAAGTGCAAGAATCCGAGATGAGCAAGGAGACTCAGATTGGCAAAGAGAAGGGGCTGAATTAGCTCAAACTCTCACTATGTGAGAATGATAAAGGAGAATCAGAGGCACAAGAGGAAGCAAGCTTAAGATCTCAGGGATTGCAGAGGATGAAGGAGCGAAGCGCTATAAAAAAGAATCCAAGATAGGGAGATGGATGAGGGGATTATAAGGATGATGCAACAAGATTTCAAAGAGTTAGATTGGCGGAAGATGGGTTTCGAAGATCCCTAGGACTAGGATTGTGGATCTTAAAAGATGAGGCTTGGTGGATTGATTTGGATTGGTGGATCCCTAAAGCTAAGAGTGATGAGTGATTCAAAGAGATACTGATGCATAAGCTGGGGTAGGAGAGATGGATGCTGGATATGGATGGGGGATAATGGAGATGAAAGAAAACCATTGAAGCTTTTTGAGCGGGGGGATACTTCAAAGAGAAGTACCACCATGTAGTTGAGCACTAGATTTGCTATAGGACTGTTGGTTAATTGCCAAGGTTACCAAGAACATCAAGGCCTTTTCACAACCGTCCAAAGGATTGACAAACTAACTCAAAACAAACACGCAAGGATTGCCCCAACATCACACATGAATCCTAGAGGAAGCAGCATGGAAACGACACTGGAGAACCCACAAGCAAAAAAGAAAAACAAACGAAAGACCTGATCAAGACCTTACGCTCTAATTGCCCCATTCGCAGCATACCATGATATGGAAGATCGTGGCAACCTTGAGGAGGGAACAAGGAGATTGCTTGGAAAAGATACTTCAAGACCCAAAAGGGAAGATCCCAAATCAAAAGAAAGTGAAAATCCAAAAGAGAGCCGTTTGCCAACGAGATGGGTAGGACAAGGCACTAACGGACCAAGATCAGACATGAGGAAAGCTATATCCTACAAGGACCTATTGGAGAGCACCGAAGCTGGTGGATTTGGATGAGTGATGCATCTGGCAAGCTGAACTAAGAAAGATAACACTTTGGTGACAGGAAATCTAGCTAAAGGATGCGTTGGAATAGCTAACCAAGATGTGTGATGGGTGCAAGATGCTGATCAAGGATGAACTGACACGAACGCTGGATAGATACAATGGTACTAAGCTAAAGAGGATGTACAAGCTGACAGACCAAGATATTTACAAGTGAGCTAATCAAGATATGGTACAAGCTAACGGACCAAGATAGTTACAAGCAGGCACAAGCTCAGGATGATAGGATAGCGGGATGGTTCGATGTTGTGCAAGATGCGAAAGCTAAGGGTGGGGTGATAGCAAAAGATATGGATTTGGTAGGATGCATCCAATGATGATGAGAGATTTTGTGACCAAGGATAGCTAGAGGAGCAGGATGAGATGGCTGGATAGGATGGTAGATAGCTAGGATTATGATGGATATAAAGAGATGACATTGGGTTTGCATGAGGATAGCCTAGAGCTAGATACCAATGACAAGGGAGGATGGACAAGACAAGATCTCCAAGGAATATAGTGCCCCCAATCAGAAGATAACATGTGGAAGGAGGTCTTATGATGTATGTGATAGGATTGAAGCTAGGATGGAAAAAGCTGAAGGGGCTAGGGAGATGGATGATAGCTGAGATGATTGGCTGAAGCTGCATAAGATTAGTGGATGGTGTGAGATGGAAGCTGGAGGATGGAGGATAGTTGGATAGATTGGAAGATGGAGGTGGATGTCAAGAGATGACCAAAAGCATGAGGGTGATAGGCTAAGCTGGAGATGGCGGGATTACACATGACGCTTGTTTGCCAAGTTTTCATCATGGTACTTGTCCAAGGCGCTTGAATTGCCAAGTTTTCACCAGTGGACGCTTTATTTTTCTTTTCTTTTTTGACTTTTTGACTTTGGACTTAGCTGGAATGATTTTGGCTTTCTTCAGCTATTTTGGCTTTTTTTTTGGGATTTTTCACTGGCTGTTGGAATGTTCAATTTTGTTGCTAGCTGTTGGTACACCAGATGTGTGATTTATGCAATAGATCGGATTAGATGGGATTGATGGTAGGAGATGGAGGGATGAAAATGTTGGAAAGGAGCATGAGATGGGGATGCTTGCAAGAGCAACATTGGCACATGTTGGGACGGGTGTGAAAAGAGCATATGGGGGATAGATGGTAGATGCGGGCGTGATGGAGGATTTGTGGAAGCATGCTTGGGGATATAGGCACCCAAGATGGAGTTAGGAGATGGGGGACATGAGTCACTAGATGGGGGATTAGCAATGGTGGATGTCATTATGCATTGGGTTTCAACTTTTTTCTTGGGGATCCACATGGTTTTGGATTTTCTTTTCATAGGCTTTTGCATTGTTTTGCATTCTTTGATTGGATTTTGCCTTTTTGGAGTATGTCTTTTAGAATAGACATATGATTGCCTAGGATGTGGATTTTTAGCTTTATGTGTTTTGAAGTTGGCATTTACATTGTTGTGGTAAGCTTTGGGAAGATGGTTAGAAGAAGCTTTGTGAGATGGAGAAGATATGAAAGAGCATGTAGGGGGATGATGATGGATGATGTGCCCAGATATATGCCTTTGTTGATCTTGCATAGGAATGGATGGAATATGATTTTTATGATGGCTAATAGGAGGATGGAGGATGGTAGATTTTGGGACATAGGGACCCAAAATGGATTTAGCGGATGAAGGGGGGATATGGTAGGTTGTTTTGGGTTGCAAAGATGGTGGAGGGGGGATGACATAAGATTTCTTGAAGGAGTGATGGGAGGCTGGCATGGTGGACTTGGAGATAGGCTTGGTTTGGGGGTGTGGTGTACCAACACCTTTAGATGGTGAGCCTTTGGATACATATCCAAGACCATGAAATCCTAGATTTTTTTCTGCAATAATAGGCTCTCTGATTCCTTGCTCTTGTGGTCCTAAACCTTGACCTTGATAATGCCATCGATTGAGCATTTGAACAAGCTGAGGAAACTTTTTGCTTGCAGAAAATGGTAGAAGTGATTTATTAGGTGTATTGCAATGGGGAGATACTGTTCTTAATTCTTCTGCTGAGAGAGGGCCACCGTGGATGAATGTAAGTGAACCAAGAGGGTAGATTATAGATGGTGGAATAGCTTGGATAGGTGGTAAGATGGAAGCATGGAGCAGGGGAGATGGAAGGATAGGATCTTGATGTAGCTGGTGGGATGACAAGATATCTTGTAGTGGAGGAGATATGGCTTGAGGTTTTGGAGATGGAGGAGATGGTGACTGCACTATGGATGGAAGACATGGTACGATGATATCTTCATTTATGCTTTGGGGGATGTCAACATGCTTTTGGGCAGGATCTTGATAGGATTGGTTTGGAGTGGATGGTGCGATAGGAGATGAAGGGATGGATTCTTCAAAGGCAGCAGATGGATAGATGGGAGATTCAGTAGTGGAGATGGGTGAGTAGAAGATGGATGCATAAGGGTCATTACGAGAGATTTGGGAAATGCTTAGAGGCGATGTGGATAGGATTTGGAGGGATTTGATAGGTGGTGGGATTTTGATGCTTGCGGGAAGTGGAAGGATTTTAAGCAATTTGATGGATGGTATGGGGATGATAGCTATGGGAGATGGAGGTGATATTATAGATGGGGAAGCTTCATCACTGACTACTTCACATGGTTGGATTAGATGACATGGCTTATCGACTGTTGGAGGCAACTTTTCTTGTATTTCCTCTAGGAGATTCCTTGGAGACTCGTGTGTCGAAGGTGGAGGTGGATTGACAGGAATAGCTAGTGTGATGGGGGTGGAAGATTGGAAGCTTGGTTGATGGGGTGATGGAGGGGAAGCTGGAATATCAGATGGCATGACTAGATAGTTTGGAATAACTCTTGGATTTTGGGGGATGCTTGGGGGAATGTTTCTAAGGCTTTCAATATACCCGTCATAGTCAACAAGATTTTCATCATCATTGGAATAGGAGGTGGCAGGAGCAAGGACAATGCGACCAAACACATCATGATAGGATTGGTACTTCATGCTTTGATGATGAGTTTGATGGGGATGGGGTCTTGCATATGGATGAACACGGAAGCTCATGGTTGGATTTGGATTAAGCACAGATTTTGGATTGGCTGATGAAAGATTTCCTAGGGAGAGTCAAAGCTGTATGACAGACCTAAGGAGGATTGGCTGGAGATTTTTGGCTTTCTTGTGGGTGGAAGACTTCAAGGGTATGCTATCAAAAAGTGAGAGTTTTGCTTTCCTATGTGTTGGATTGGTGGAGATTGTGTCAACCTAAGGATAGACTAGTGATCCTATGGCATGACACGAGATTGACCACTTGTGGATCCCAACCTTTAGCTCAAGGTGATGAGGGATACAAGTGACAAAGCTGGATTACCCTAGACAATGCTCTGTCAAAGGGATAACCTTGGTGAGATTGGTTGATTGGTAGGATTGATTGGATAGCAAAATCTAGCAAAGTGACAACAACTCTTTAAAGGCTTGGGTGATTTTGGATTGGGTTGCTAGCTAGCTGGGGGGATGATTTGGATGGACTTTGGATTTGGGATTATTCTAAGGCAAAGAACTAGATAGATTTGGTTGTAGCGGGGGAGCTTGGATAATTTTCTGATAAGGCAGTGACTACGCTAAGTATGCCTTGAGCTAGGAGATTTCTACTTTTCTGGGATTTTGACCAAAGTTGGCAAACATTCATTCAAAAGCTATGAACAAATAAGTAGACAAAAGTTTTGAGCAAGCATGTCAAACAAACCAACATCCTAGAAAGCTTTCTACAAGGATGAAATTTGGTTTAGCTAGGGAGTCCTCGATATACACAAGGTACGTGAGGCCCAAATCCGTAGATGAAACCAAAAAGATGTCACACAGCCGAGAGGAGCGGTAACCCACTTCTCCTCTTTCACTTCTCAAGGGTATAAAGTTCCTTGAGGCTTAGCCCGAGTGACAAAATCTTGATTCCAAGAGAGGTGTCTTTGGATTCACCTCCCGATCTTTATACTCCGTCGGAACACTGGAGTTGAGGTCGTCCCAAGGGGTGATGAAATCCCCAAGCAGGCCTCCTAAAACTAAAAACAAGGTTTTGGATCCTAGTCTTATGCACCCAAGATGGCCTGCAAAGGCGACAAGGGGAGAGAAGATTCAGATGACCTTGGGCTAAAAAGCAGAGTTCTTTTCCAATTGATGATTTAGATTTTGTAAGCTATGTTTGAAGACACTTGTGATTATGGCATACAAAGTTCATTCCAACTTGATAGCGTCGTCAGCATAATGGAATTCGAGAGATCATCAACATAAGAAATGCGAGCGCCATTGAAAATGCGTCAAGACCATGCGATGTTCATTGATTGTTAGGCATTCAAGATTGAGTGTGAGTTTGTTTTAATCATGCATTCATAAAAAAAACAAACTTGATTTTAATCCATGGCACTCAAGAGTGATTTTAGCAACATGCATTCAAAGACAAGTGATTAAACATTCAAGTTTTTTTTTCTTTGAGCATTCAAGATTGAGATTTTGTGTGTTGTTTTAAGAACTTTGAAGTGCTTTGTTTTAACCTTAGATCATTCAAGATTGTTTTTGGACTCAAAAGTGAAAATGACTCTTTGGACTTTGCTTTTCATTCAAGATTTTGTGTTCTAGTTTGCATGTTTTAAGCCCAAAAATGATATTCCTAGATTGTTTTGATGCATGAAAATCCTAAGAAACATTCAAGATTTTGCAATAAGACATTTGTTTGGAACAAATAACAAAGCTTTTAGGACAATTTTTGGCAACCATTTAGGACTCTTAGTTTTTATGAGATTTTTAAAAGAACTTTAACATATTTGCAAATGAGGTTCATTTTATCCTTGATTGATGCTTTGAGTTTGATTTAGATTTTAGTGTGCACTTAGTGTTGATTTTCAACCTTTTGAAATAGAAATTTGAAGTTCTTTTTAAATTCCCAAAAATGAAGTGTTCCTAACTTTGCATGAATGCATCTAAAACCTTGATGTTGCAAGGATGAAAATGATTAGATTGGTTTAGTTTCACTTGTTAAAAGATTTTTTCTTTTTTGCAAATTTTTAATTTTTTAATGGATTTAAGTATGATTTGGGGGTTCATTTTAAGCAGTAAAAAGAAGTGTGTATGATTTTGCTTCCTTAAAAAAAAAATGGCCAAGATCTCCCACAAGAAGAATAAGAAGAAGTAGATGGAATAAGAAGAATATAGACAAGAAGAGGAAGAAGAATTCCAAGTGCTTTGTCCACCTATAAGCTTGAAAAATCTGCAAATACTATGAGATAGACTATGAGTTCCTTTGTCTTCTTCATGCTCATGTGGACCTACAAAACCAATTTATACAATCCTACCAATCACAAAAACAAGCAAAATTAGCCAAAATCAGCAAATGACATACAAAACTTGACTAAAAAAGCTAATGAAGATGACCCATGCGGGGTCCCACCGGGCGTGCCAAAATGTATATGAGCAATGTTAGTATGCTAATAGAAACCAAATTTAAATAAAGCTTCTCCAAACTAAACAAATTTCATAAACTTCAAGATAGACTAAGATGAGCTCTTAATTGAGAATATGAGCCATTAATGGGCTCTTTCAATAAGAAGCTCTCTTGTTGAGTAGCTTTGTCTAAATAGATAGGATGTATGCTCAAGCTTTATGCTTCAAAAAGGGCTTCAATGGATGATTGTGGATTTTTGGTGTGGATAGATGGCTTTAGTATGGATTTGGCTCTCAAAATAGCATTATAACTTTACTTCATGGATTGTGTTATTTTTCAAAGGGGAAGGATCCAATTTATAAGCAAGAGGCTTGAGGGATTGAGGGCTAAGATGCAAGGATGGGAAAAAGCTTATGGAGGGCTCAGATTGCATGAGAGGAGAGCACATGGATTGTGCTTCCTTATAGCCAATCAAGGAGTGACACATGTCACATGGTGAGAGGATGGAAGAAAGGGGAAGGATGAGTCAACAAAGGAGGCTCAAGGGATAAAATCTTCATAAAGACCCTCATAATGACTTGTAAGAGCAATAAAAGGGCTTGTAAGAGTCATTTATGACCTAGTGGACTTCATAAAGTTTTATGGTTGAGATATTTTGAGGGTGATGAGAGCAATTTCGACTTGGGCTTGATTAGGAAGGTTCTAATCTTGCTTAGGCTTGTGCAAATTATTAGAGGATGGATTAGGATGGTTTAGGATTAGCTTAAGGATAGGCAAGTGGATGACATTTAATGAGGGTGGGTGAAGGAGGAGATATTTGTTAACTTTGGCTTGGGTTAGTAAGTTTTAACCCATGTTTAGGGAATGTGACAAGGTTAGGAGGGGATTAGGATTAGTTTTTAAAGACATCTTCTAGAAGAGTCTAGACTTTGGAGGAGGATAAAGACTTTCTAGAATAGTCTAGAATTTCCTAGGATGAGGATGGAGACTTTCTAGAAGAGTCTAGAACTTCTTAGGATGAGGATAAATTAGATTTTTAGGAAATAAATAAAGTTTTATTTATTTCAAGGGTTTGGGTTGAGGAGATATTTATTAAAACTTTTTTTAATAAACATGAGAATTAATATTTTATTTTAATTAAATATTTTGAGTTGGGGTTAGGGGTAGGAAATGATGGGATTAGCCTTTAATCAAAATTAAAGAAGGATTAGAAGATTTGGAAGAGGTTATTGGTCTTAAGGAAATTGGCCAAGTTTTGGGAAAAAAATAAATTTTTTTTTTATTTTAGGATTTTTGGTCAATTTATTAATTAAATAATTAATAAATAAGAAAATAATGTTTAAATAAGATTTAAACATTTTTGGGAGGGATTCCTTAATTAAATATTTTTAATTAAGATAAAGGGATTTAATGGCATAAAAATTAATTAATTAATTAATTAATTAATTAATTAATAAATGATGATGTCATCAGGACTTTTTTAGAAAATAAAAATAATTTATTTTCTAAAGGTTTTTTAGGTGTCTACAAGAAAAAGTGGGCAAGATCAAAATTGACACACACCTTTAAGGGTAGTGGAATGATGGTGAAATATGGGTGAAATAGTATAAGGTTTAGATATATGAGGTGGTGGAATAATTTTGGAGGAAGGTGGAGTTTAAGGTTTTGAAACCTTTTTATGAAGATGTTGGGAAGAAGATGGAGTGGAAGCCTTGGAAGCTTAAATGTCAACTTTGATTTGTTTTCAATATTCAAGTCCTTCAAAAGAGCCTTGGGAATCCATAGAACTTTTGATTTTTCATTAGACGCTTTGGAATGCATTTCTTCAATAATAGATTTAATAACCCATACTTTCTTTGGTTGAGCTCTTTGAATGGTGGACCTCTGTGGTCTCTTTTAGGTATTTTCCTTCTTGACATTCACATGTCGATTAGAGGAGACATAGTGAACTTTTGAGAATGGATTCATGCACTTATGTTTGAGTTGATCATCCAAATTGCTTCCAAATGACTTGGGACTTGTGGATGAATGAGGCCAATATGACTGGTTTAGATGGAAAGGTGAATGTGAAGAGTTCAAGTATGTGTATCTTTGTTGATCTTGGGGTAAGGTAGGAGGAACGTGTAATGGGCTAAGAGTGGAAGTAGGAGATAGAGAAACATAAGGTCCTAATATGGATGGAAGGTTTGAAGGTTTTAGCTTAGATGATAGGGACCAAGGATAGATTTAGAAAATGTGAATTGACCATGAGTAGGGATATCAGCATCTTTAGAGTGAGCAACACAACCAATGCCATCAATAGATTTATGAGTAACTATTATAGGACAAATACCTTTGACAAGATTATTTAAAGCTTGAGCATAGTTTGGAAGTGAATATAGCGAGGTGGAACAAGAGGGTGAGGGAACACTTTTATCTTCAAAAGGAATTTTAGGTAGTATAGGAAAAGTATCCTTCTCTTCGTCTTTAATAGTCTCCTTAAGGGTGGTGGAAGGAATATCTTGATCTTGCGTAGTAGAGGTGCATAACATGGGAGATGGAGGACTATGTGGCTCTTGAGATGGAGGCACGAGATCTTGGAAGATTTGAAAGGGTATGAAGGAATCTTGGTCTTGATCAACACTTATTTCTTTATAATTTAAGTAGTCCTCTTGACATGAAACCACTTCTGAGGATGAGGGAGTATCTGAATCTATGTTTGAATCTATTTCTGGAGTTTGCATAATAGGCTCTTGAAGTTCAAAACGAAAATTACTTGGAATGGACTTCATAGGCATAGCAAGGCATGAAGAAGTATGATCTATGAACGTAGTGAAAAGACTTACAGACCAGTATCTATTGGCTTGAGTTTCTTTCAAAGGCAATCCTTGAGGGTACACATAGTCAACAAAGGGAGTAGCGAGTTTTTCTTTTGGAAAATATGTGTTGGAAAGATTGGACAATTTAGAAGGTGGTTGTATGTTGGAAGAAGTAGAAGTTGTTTTTGAACCATTACTGGACATGGTTTCATGAGGTTGATCCTTCTTGAGAGTATAATCTATAGTAGATGAGAGCTTAGATTTTTGAATTATATCTTTGTCAAAGAGATCTTGGATCTCATTTTTTAGCTCCTTACAATGTGAAGTTTTATGTAAATTATGTCTATGATAAGCACAATAGTTACTCATAAAGGAAACTCCTACCAAAGTGACCTTAGGTAACACAATGAGTTTCTTTTAAAGAAGTTCTTCCAAATTTGATTCACAAGATCTTCCCAAAGGGGTGAAATCATGCTTTCGTTTAGGTTCCCAAGGTTTTTCTTCAAAGATATTTCCAGATCTCTTGGGTGTTTGTGAAGTGTTCTCTGATATCTTGGATTCAAGATCACAAGAATTTGGTTTTTGGTTGTCATGGGAGGAAGGGAAATTTTCTCTCAAGGATAATTTATTTGATGATGTTTCATCGTCCTCCTTCAATCTTTGAATTTGAGCGCTCGTTGATTGGATTTTTTGCTTCATGTTTGCAATAAGTAGCTTTTCTTCCTCACTAGGAATATTGGATTCAGTGCATTTGTTGTTAGCCATTTTGATGTACTATGTTTCAAGTAGTGATAGCCAAGTTTTAGAACATAAGTCAAGTTGCCACAGTCATATACAATGACAAAAAGCAAAATCTTAGACAAGGACCACACTAGAACGTAGTCTCAACAGGACAAGATAAGAGTGTTATATACTAAGGCATGAATAGTCTGATTTGAAGGCTAGAACAGCCAAAGATTATGACTATCATAATGTAAAGTATGAAAAGCACTAAAGAATGAGAATCAAGATAGTTAAAAGATGAGACTAGTCAAAGTACGGGTCATGACTCTTTGGCTAAGCAAAATGTCATTGTTTGGAACTGTTTTCAGATAGAGAAGCAATAAACTAATGCATGAAATAGACTTGGTATAGAGTGCAAATAGCTCTAATAGACTAACGTGATAGTTTAGACTCAAGATCTTCTATGAAGATCCTCTAAGAGGCATGTGAGAAAGTACACAAGACCATGAGAAGACTTAGGACAGCATAAAAATTTTGTGCGAGGATGTGCTCCAGGCCACGTGAAGAAGTGCAAAGTTGATAACAAAATATGGACATCTGAGGCAAGATCTCACGTAGAGATGTGAAACTATTTGTGTGAGAACCTGGACAGAGCCGGTCAAAGAAGTAATAGGAAAAAAGCTACTAGAGCAAAATTTTGAAAACTGTGCACAAAAATGGAGACCAGACTGATAGCAGACTTGGATTTTGAAGAGATTTTGACTGTTTTGAACTATTCTAGACAGTTTGGAGGTTTATTTGATAGATAACAGACAGATTTTAGGGTTGATTTTTAGATTTTGTGAAGTAACATTGGGTTTCAAACAAGACAAAGTGTTTTTGGAACAAGACACAAGAAGCAACCAATAGTCGAATACAATCCAACTAAGGCCAAAGCAACTCAAAGGGACAAGGGAGTCTTGAGCTTTTGTTTATTTTAGATAGGTTTGGACTATTTATGACTCGATAAAAAAACACACTTTATCCCTAGAAACAAAAAATGGCAAAGAAGGCAAAACCTTTTTCCCACATCTTATGTGCATGTGTGTACCTCACATAGCTGTGTCACCCCCTAGAGGGTGCCTATGTTTTTGGTATATTCAAAGGACTCAATAGTATATGCTAAATGAGCACCCTTGTGGTAGGGGACAAGCATGTATACCACCTTCCAATGTCTAATAGCATGCCTATGGTGAGTTCTATAGGAGAGATTCTTCCCCTTCCTTGCACAAAGATTATGCCTCCTTTCAGAGGTGAACTGGGTAGCTTCTAACTAAGAGGTTTTTACTTGGCTTCCATTTGAAATTTATCCTTGGTGGCTCCACAAGTGGAGTTGAGACCAGCAACCCACACCAACATCTGAGAGTGCACACACTTGCTTAGCAAGATTGGAGCCGGCACCGGCTACTGTAACAGATAGAGCTTCCCCTTGATAAGAGATATCAAGAATCAAGGGAAAGAAATTAATCTGGCTTTGGATTCTTTCACTCTACAAAGCATCTTGATTATAGTGATTTGGAATCTTTGACTAAAGGAGTGTGCTCACTTGTGTCATTCGTAGAGGTTGGATCACTCTGGCAGGCCCTCTAAAGGATTGACTCAGACTGGTGGTTCGAATGCAAGGGTCATAGTTTTTGATTTCCCTCAAGGGGAAAGAGCATACTCCTCTACCTTAATTTATCACCCAAACACATAGAAAATGTTAATTACTGACTTAGCTTAATCAATCTAGACTCATTCTTCCTAAAGATTTTGATTCCCTTGAAAGGAAACCATCATCTCATCATAGAAAAGAATTAGCACTAGAGAACCACTAAGTTTCTTGCCTTCTTTGGAATGTCGTCTTTCAAAAGAATTTAGGTTTCTAATTCACCCTTGGTCATGACCTCCAAGTGGTGAAAAGCATAATCCCCTATTCTTTTGTCTTGCACCCTACAAAGTTCACAAGCCCTAATTAGACTATGTTTTGAAAGCAGGAAAGAAAACACATTGTTTTGTGGGTTTCAAGAGTAGTCTTCGACAATCGTATCTTTGATAGTGTCCTACAAACACATAGTCAGTTCATGTTTGGAGAGTTTGTATAAAGGATTCTTCATCAAACGTCCTACAAACAACTGTTAGGCTGCAAAAAATTAGAAAAACTAAAATAAAAATGCTTCAAAGAAAATGCGTTAATCAAATGGAAGCTTAACTATGGGAAAATAAAATTTAACTTTTTTGGTTCTTTTTTATACCCACAAAAAGGCTTATAAATGGTATGCATTGCACAAAATAATGCACAAACCCATGTGAAGAAATGGTGTGCACCATGTGAAATCATGCATAGGTTTGTGCAAAGTCTTTCATCGACTTGTGCGAGAAAATGAGGTTTCATGTGAAGACTCGCAATAGGGCACTTTTTCACATGAGAAAGTGTAGATATTCGAGAGAGATCCTAAAATCTTCACACAAAAATAAAATTTCTCACACAAGGATTCAAAAAACTAGTATGGAATAGTATGGATAGAATGATAAAAATGATAGAAAATTAAATAAATGAGGCCAGAAAACTTTTTTTCTAAGCCCCACAGTGGGCGCCAGAAATGTATATGCAGAATGTGGCCTCAGAGTTCACACACACACTTCAACATGGTCCTTATATGTGGATTCATCCTGGAATGAACATGAGATTTTTCACCCAAGAGGAGTCCTACAAGATGACCTGTTGCCTTTTATCTAGAAGGATTTTGCTAGTTTATGCTCTCTGAGTTGAGATGTAGGCAACCAAACCATTCTAGAACAAAGGGTTTTGAATGATTAATCTATATGCACATGCAAGTAATCTAAATGATTATGCAATTAAGCTATTAGCATATGAAATAAGATTAACTAAATGTATGCAATATTAAATCTAAATGATATTAAGCTAAGAAATGAAAGTCTATAGAAATAAAATAAGCTTAGATGAGTATGCAATTTAGAAAAAATTTGATAGCAATTCAATTCAACCTTTTTAATGAGGAATTATGAGCCCCTTACATAAAATCTAGGAATTGATCAATTCGGATGAATAGTTGAGATCAAAGAGAAGATTCAGTTAAGATAGAAACTTCCTTAAGAAAGGGGAGTTAACTGAGCTTTCCATGAGTGAAATAAACAATTAATGGATTTCATTCCTTTTCTAATTTATGTTAACTAAAGAGTTCCCCTTTTCGAACTGAAGAGAAGATTTTGTAGATATTATTTAATTTAATAAGTGGGACATGACCTCATAAATCCCTTTTTTCATTTAATTGAATATTCTAATTCAATTAATTAAAGTGCGCACAATTATTAAATTAAATATTTTAATTCCTTAGTACATTAGCCTTAGGATAACATTTATTTTAATTAAAGTATAAATACTTCAAATTAAGTTAAATCTTAATCAATAGGTTTAATGCGACTAATATGAGTCAATGCTTTAGGAATTAAATAAAGAGTATAATGAATGCAAATTTAGGGTTTTCTACATTTGACAATTAAGTCAAGTAGTGAGTTAGAAAAATAAGAATTTCCTAATGAAATAGGACTTTAGAAATAACCAGAATAGACCAAAATTGGTGATCACAGCAATGAGCCAATTTTGGGGTATTACAAGAAGAGCCTCAACTGACCTACAAATTGTAGCCTCCAGATTGGATGATAGACTCATCCAATCTGATAAATTCATGGAATATGATGATTTTATTAAATCATTTGAATTTTTTAGAAAATTATATAAAATTAAGCAAAATGATCTCACATTGAGCCTTATGCCAGGAGAAGATCCTAAAAAGAATAAAGAATTGGTGGATAAACTGTTGGCATATGATCTAGACAGTGAGACCATGACCCCTGCAGAAGCCTAGGAGTTGGTGCATAGAAGTGGCATGATCTTAGTGCCAAGATGGGATATAGAAAGGGCCTTTGTACTTGACCAAATTAGAAGGCAAGATAAGGCAATTAGTTATGAAGCTAGAAGTAGTGAAGGGTTAAAGAGAGGGTCAGGATTTAATATAGATACAAAGACCCATATTGTATGGAGTGTTTCCCCTAACACTAAGAAACCAAAAATGATGAATATAGAGGAGACTGCTTAGGGCAACATGATTGTTTGGACACTAGCCAACACCACTTGCAAAGAAATTTCTAGCCTGGTTAAACACTTTGCACTCATGAATGAGGCAAAGGTGGATCGAATTGAGGACAGGCTTGTTGTTACCTATAATAAATGTCTAGATGTTAGAAAGTTGTATGAAGAAGAGATCAAGACAAGCTATGTGCAAAACCAAAGAATAGAAGAGCCTAGAAGAAGAAATTACATCTTTGAAGGACCAACTCAAAACTACAATAGAGGCAAAACATGCACAAGGGAGTGCGAAAGAGGATAGGCACACTGTTGAAGTAGAGGCCTAAATAGAGGATATACCCATAGGGGTGACAGTGCTAGTGCCTATGGTAAGTGTGGAAGTAGAGGTTTCTCAATCTGATAGTAAACCAAAGAAGGGTGTAATGTTGAATATGCTAAATCACATAATAAGCATCTTGAAGAGGATCTCTCAAGATGCACATAATGCATTCACCAACTTACAAGTTGCTAAGAAAATGTGTAAGGAAGCTATAGGTTGGCTTGACCCTATTTTTTAGCAATGGGGACCTTATATGCAATTTTTTGATAGATTGATACCTCTATTAGCTAAGAAGCCAGACATTCTTAATAAGGTCATTTCTGTTAAAGAGGGCATGGATAAAGTGAAAGATTTGTTACAGTTCTTTATAGGAAAGCTGGTAATTATTTAGAATAAGATGAAAGTGTTGATTAACGGCTTTTATTCCTTAATTCTTTCAATCATCAGTTTTGATAGCTAAATAAAAGATTAGAATGAATGGTCTAGTTCTTTTGACCATATTGTAAATTTGCCACAAGTGGCATCCATTTTTAAAGGTGACACTAATGAGTTTGTTTTTAATGAACTCATTGATACTTTGTTCAAAATTGAAAATGAAATAAATAAATTCACAACAGAAGGGAAAGTAATTACAGATGCCATGTGGAAAAAGTTTATTGGTGAATTAATAGTAATCAAAGCATGCAAGTGGCCAACAAAAAGAGAAGTTATTGTATGGAAGGAAATCACAGAAATAAAAGCTTTACCAATAGGGGGCAATTGAAGAAGAAGACAAAATTGAAGATTTGATGCTCCAACTTTCATGTGCAACTGTTTCTATTCTTTCCTATTTTTGTTAATGATTCAAAGATATTTTGAAAAGTTTGTTGTATTCCTTTTTGTAAAAGGACAAATATCAGTCACATTTTCCCTTTGCTTGTTGTAACTCATGTTTACATAAATGAGTTTTCAAGGCATTGTAACAGGTCTAAATGGCTTGTATAATTTTGTTTTCTTTCAAAGAAAAGTATAGTTGATCCAATTGATATAGTCATTTTGAGTTTGCTTTCAATTGTGTACTCTCTGAAAATATATTAAAATGATAGAATCAACAAGATATTATGGGCTTTTCATTGAGTTTTTATTGAGCATTGTATTAGTCATCTAAAAGGATAATACAAAGGGGTGCTTACATTATATCTATGTCACCAATTTTTGTCTCCATTTTATGAGTTTGTTTACTTTGAAGTCATTTGAATAAGGTTTAATTGATTGAATGTAGTCTGGATGGATCCTATACTAGTTCTATTCTTGCTTTTAATTCAAGGAATTAAGTAAATGCTTCAGTAGATCAGTAGAATTTATGAGTTTATGAAATGGATAGTTTATAAGAATCGAAATGGGTGATTACAATTGATAGATTCATTTACAAGTTGTGTGAATTAGATCTCCCACCAATAGTCAATCTTTTACCCAATGGATAAGGCAGTGGTCACATAAGTCAAAAGTGAGTAAGGGTAAATTTTTCTACTACACATCAAATCAATAATAAAATCAAAATCATTTTCATTCCATTTTGTTCAAAGTTATAAATGATGGTCACCACTCATTTATATCTAGTTTCTAAGTCTTAAGTAGCTATTATTTCCAGAAATATTTGTAAACCTAAGGAATGACCATATCTGCTTATGAGGGATGTATAAAAATCTAAAAATATTAAAGAATTGGATGAGTTGTGTATGTGTCTCAAGATAGAAGATGAGAATTAGAATGAAACTAAGATAATTTTCATACAATAGTTTGCATTTGAATCATCCCTTAGGTACACTCACCTTGGTCATGTAGAGCCTAAAGAGTAGAAAACCATCCTTGGTTTTGTTGAAGTTGGATCCAAGTGGTTTGCACATGTAATTGTTAATAAGAAGTGGCTAATCCTTAGGTTATGTGAGTATGATCACTTTGGTATTGAACATTTTGTTGCTCAATAGTTTTAAATACCAATAGAATATTTATATTAGTACATCATTTTTGGGTACCATCCCCACTGGGGTTTTCCCTCTTATCAAGGGTTTCCCCAGTTAACATATCTAGTGTTATTATGCATGATTATCTTGTTGTATTTTCTAATTATATCTCTCATATCATTAAAGTGTAATAAGGTTGTTAAATGTGATATTAGTTATATAACTGATTCACCACCCCCCCCCCCCCCCCCCCCCCTCCTCAGTTATATTGGTGGACTATATATTGTAACAATTGGTATCAAAGCATCTATTCCTTGAAGAGAAAGCTTAACAACTTCGGGAGATCACTGGCAAGTCACTTCAGAAAAGATAGTCCTAAGTCTGATGGAGGAAATTTTGACACCCAAAAGATGGAGCTTCTTGGTAGGACACCATAAATGTGTAAAGAACTAAGCATTGAGTTTCCTAATCCAAAATCCTTCTATTCAAAAGAATAGAGACACAAGTAAAGATAGATCTAGATCTAAAGAAGATATGTAGATCAAAGAAGGTATTGATATGCTTATCGAAAGAGAGCCAAAAGGTATGAATTTTTTTGGTTTGTTGGACACGTAAAGAGTTTGGTCATTATGCATCTAAATGTCCTAAAAGAGAGAAAAATTATAAGGGAGATTTTATTCCTAGGAGACCTAGGAATTTCTTGTATACTAATGAAGAAGAAGAATCTAATGAAAAAAGGTTAGAGTGAAAGTGATGATTAGCTAGGATTTGTAGCTATTAAGGAAGATGATCTTGATAGATAAATTAGAGAAGAAAAGGCTCTAGTTTTCCAAGTTGAAAATAAATATGATTGGATAATAGATAGTGGTTGTTCACATCACATGACTAGTGATATGAATAAATTTGTTAAAGTCAGAGACTATGATAGAAGTATTGTTAAAGTTGGTAATAATGTATCTTGTCATATTATAGGGATTGCATTCAATACATTAGATGGAAGAAATAGTACTAATTTTGTTTATTTTATTGATGGATTAAAGCATAATTTGTTGAGTGTTTGATAGTTAGTGGACAAAGGGTAGCAAATGCAATTTACAGAAAAGACTTGCACTATCAAAGATAAGGATGATAAGATTATTGGAACTGGAACTAGGTCCAAAGGTAATGTATTTCAGTTGAATCCCATTGAAATGACTTATTTGGTTGTCAAAGTGGATAACAGTTGGTTATGGAATAGGAGATTCTATCATATAAACTTTGATAATATTGTAAAATTTAGTAGCATGTTTGTGGTTAGAGATTTATCTAAGACAATAAAGCCTACTAATGTTGTTTTCAAAGAATGTATTTTGGCTAATTAGAAGAAAGTATTGTTTCCCAACAAGAAGTTCATGACCACAAAGAAGCTAGAGATTGTTCATACAGATCTGAGTAGTCCCTCTAGAATAAGAGGATTCTGTGGTAAAAATGTATTTTATGAATTTTGTTGATGATTTGACTAGAATGATGTGGGTAGCATTTCTTAAAGAGAAGTTAGAAGCTTTTGAGAAGTTTAAGATATTTAAGAATAGAATTGAGAATGAATCTGGTGTTAAGATAAAATGTTTGAGATCAGATAGAGGAGGATAATTCACCTCTAGAGAGTTTAGTATGTTTTTTGTGAAGAGAATGGAATCAAAAGATAGTTATCTTCACCTAGAACACCTGAAAAGAATAGAATTGCAAAAAGAAGAAATAGATATGTAACAGAGTCAGCAAGAGTAATTTTTTTGAGAATGATGTATTCAAAAAAAATTGGAGAGAAACAATCAATAAAGAAATGTACACTATGAACATAGTACAAATTAGAAAAGATATGAGAAAAATACCTTATGAACTATGGTTTGGTCATTCACCATCAGTTAAGTACTTCAAAATATTTGGAAGCAAGTGTTACATTAAGAGAGATTATGATGTTGGTAAGTTTGATCCAAGAAGTGATGAAAGTATGTTTCTTGGCTATTCATTGAAAATCAAGGCATACATATGTTTTAATCATAGAACTAAGACAATAGTTGAGTGTGCAAATGTAAAGATTGATGAGAAGTTTGGAACTAAGGAAAAGATGTTAGATTATAATTCAGATGAAGAAGAAGATAATTGGAAGCAAAGACAAAGGTGTGATGACAAGAAAAAGAGTTAATGAGGAGATATGCTTGATTTCTCAAGTTGAACATAAAAATGTAGATGAATCCTATAAAAATGATCATTGGTTTCAAGCAATGAAGAAAGAATTAGATCAGATTGTGAAGGATGAGACATGGGAGTTAGTTCCTAGAACTAAAGACAAGAATGTTATAGGAACCAAATGAGTATTCAGAAACAAGATGAATGAGCAAGGAAAAGTTGTGAGAAATAAGGCCAGACTTGTATGCAAAGGTTACTCATAGCTAGAAGGAATTAATTATGAAGAGGCATATGCTGTTGTAGCCATAATAGAAGTAGTAAGAATGTTCTTGGCTTATGTAGCAAATAAGAAGTTTAAAGTATATCAAATGGATGTTAAATTAGCCTTCTTGAATGAAGAACTTGAAGAAGAGGTTTACATGGAGTAGCCTGATGGTTTCCTTCTGATAGAAGAGAAAGATGTGGTATGAAAACTAAAGAAATCTCTATATGGTCTGAAGCAAGCACCTAGGTATGCAAGTTTGGACAGCTATTTAGCAAAACTTGGATTTTTTAAAGGTATGACAAATAGTAACTTTTATTTGAAATAAATTGAGAATGGTTTGTTGATAATAGTAATATTTGTTGATGATATCATATTTGGAGGTAATGATGAAGTAGGTGATAAGTTTGCTGAAGCGATGAAGAATGAGTTTGAGATGAGCATGATAGGAGAAATGAAGTTTTTCCTAGGATTGCAGATTGTGCAGAATAGTGATGATATTTTCATTTCACTAGCTAAGTACTTGAAAGATTTGTTGAAATTTTTTGGATTGGAAAGTTGTAAGCTTGTTGGTACACCTATGATAATTGGTCACAAGTTATCTAGCAAGGATGAGATACCTACAATTAAGCAAAAGAAGTATAGATCCATAATTGGAGGTTTTCAATATCTAAATCACACCAGACCAGATATAGAAACTATAGTTAGGATTGTAGCTATATTTCAAGCTGATTTTAAGGAGTATCATTATGTAGCAATAGAGGATATTTAGATATTTGAATGGAACATCTAATTATGGTATATGGTATGATAGGTCGAGTGATTTCACTCTATGTGCATATAATAATGTGAATTGGGCAGGTAGTATGGATGACAGAACGAGCACCTGTGGTGGAGCATTTTTTCTTGGAGGAAGATTGGTTTCTTGGCTAAGCAAGAAACAAGATTATATTTGATAGAGTGTGGCTGAGGTAGAGTATGTTGTAGTAGTATACAATTGTAATCAAGTGATGTGGATGAAATAGATGTTGAAGGATATTCAGATTGAGTTTGCAAAACCTTTTATCAAATATTATGATAACACAAGTATATTAAGTATGTATAAGAATCATGTAATGTATTTGAAGACTAAGCATATATCTATTAAGTATCATGTTTTGAGTGAGAAGGAAACAAAAAAAGAGATTAGATTGGAATATGTTAGTATTGAAGATCATGTTGCAGATATCTTTATGAAACCCTTACCTAAAGATTCATTTGAGTACTTGAGAGGTATGCTTGGGGTTATGCCCTTATCTACTTCTGGGTAGATGATGCAGAGAGTGCATCAGTCCAGTGGTACAAAGCACTATTGTTAGACTGGATTGAATGTTGATGCTTCCTATATGGGGGAGTATCTATTATAAGTTGAGTCATTAAGGATTCTTGTTATTTGGTCTTGAACAATGCCTTTGGAAACTTGAGCTGGTTAAAGACTTGGAGAGGTTAATTGACATAATAAGGCATTTGTCATTGATGTTAATGGGGGAAAATATGCATAAAAAACATCTCCTAAGTATGTATGGGGAGAATTCATGAGGAATCTCTTCTTTATTAGGGAGATTTAGAGATATTCATGTAAGAAAGAAGAATGAATATCTCTATGGGGGAGATATGCAGCATAAGGATTTCTAATGTATGGTGAGTTATTTAGCTTGAACAATTGTTGCCAATCCTAAAGAAAAAGAAGAACAGAGCAGTGTTCCAAATTTTATAACATTTTATTGATGAAGAGGATTTAAAAAGATGAGAATAGTAGTAGTACTAGAAGAGTACTATTTTGGTATTCATGGAACTTAGATATTTTTCATCTCTGTTGCCATCAATGCCAAAGGGGGGAATTGTTAGCATGAATGTTGATGATACTACTGTTGGAAATATAAGAGTAACTGACAGGGGAGGGGTGAATCAGTTAGTACAAAAATAAATCCCAGATTTCTTAGATGTCAATACAAAATAATTTTGTTGATGATTGGAAATCAAAGAAGTGTTGTAACTTGGTAAAAACTGAGAATGCTTGGTAACTACTTAACATGCAAATCTTAAGATGTTATCTATGATTATTTTTTACTTTAACTTAGTTGCAAACACAAAAAAGAAATAGCATGAACATATTTGACACCAAGATTTAATGTGGAAACCCAATTTGGGAAAAGCTACCAATTGCAACTAGTTGTTGGTTTTTACTCTTCTGAAGTGAGCCCTATTAGGAGCTTGTTGGGACTCAAGATTGAAGCTCTAATTTTGAGTACCATTTAGAAAATCAAGCCCTATAAGAATCTTTTGATGCATGTGTACCTAGCTGTCCTTTTGAGACCTAAGAGTTGTTTAATGTTTTTAACACCTTGCATTCAGTATATCCACTCATCCCATAAAGATAAATTGTCATTTTGAGTCATTTAGTGAAATTTTGTTTTGAGTAATGTCCAAATCTGCATTTTTGCCCAAGTGTCAAACAACAATAGGAGGCCTTGTTTGCATTCAAATATCTCGCACCTAGTAATGTTTCATGACTTGATACTTTGGGAGTATTTAATATCCATACCAAAGAACCTATATTTCATATTTTGAGTTTTTTTGATATGTTTTGACTAGGTTTTGAATCCCTCAAAGTTGGTTGTTTATTATTGTCATGCTGATGTGAATTGTTCAAAATTTTGGGAGGCCCTATTTGACTTGTTATAACTTTGACCCAATTGACCAAAATGAGAAAATTCCTTTTGATTGCATTCTAAAGGTTAGAGACTCACTATGTTTCAATTTTGAGCTTATGAAAAATCCGTTTGATAAGTTTTCAAACATGATTCCAAATGCAATTTGTAAAGTTTTATTGGTGTCAAGAAGTGCAAAGTTCTTGGTACCCCTATTCGACATGTCATAACTCTAAATCCATGATAGGTAAGATCGAATAGATTGTACCATTGTGATATACTCTAAAAATTCTTTAGGAGTGCCAATTTTTAAATCTTGATGAATCCATCTGCACACTTTTCCAGGTCCATTCTGTTTGCAAAAAATGCTTTTCTGCCAGTGTTTCCAATCTACAAATTTGAGTGGCCCAGTTTGACAATTCGCCAAATGCATCCTATTATTCATCATGAGCTCTAATCACATATTTATATTTTTCTCATGATAGTGAACTAATGCCCTAGTTTTCATGCCTCCAAGTGTCAGTTTGACTTATTTTCAAAGCTAAAACAAAACGCAATTTATTGTTTTCTGACATGTTTTCTTGGAGGCAATTTTGAGAAGGCAACTTTGACAGTCAATATCTTTTAACTAAGAATTCATCATGAGACTAGATTTGAAAAGGTACAATATTTTTGAACAAAGAATTAACGTGTTTAATTTCAAAGCCTACTCAGGTGTTTTTGTCAATTTTTAAAGCCAGTCAAAGGACCTCCTGGCACAAAGTTGAAAAGTTTGTAAAAAGATGTAAAATGAGTCTTGAAATTGTTTCCAATGGTCAAATTTGTTTCAAATCAATGCAAGATGTTTAGTAGGCCACTCTAAGATGTCGTCTGTTAGAAAAAAACAAAAAACAAAAAAAAAAGCCAAACCTACTTTGGGGCCCAAAAAATCCTGTTAGAATGATAAGGCATTGTGGGATTTTTAAGATGATTAAAAAGGGATTAGAATGGATTTGTTTTATTAAAATTTCATGGTATAATAATGATGTAAATAATGTTGGTATGATTGGGATATTAGGATGAACTTGTCTCGACCCAGCTGTAAAGATGCTTGTTTCAAAAAACATGTCATCTTTTCATTTTGAAAAAGGATATGGGGATAAAAAACAATACTAGTGGGATTTAAAAAGACCAGGGAGGACCCATGAATTATACTCATCAAGTCCAATTGTCCATGTGGGTGAGAAAGTTGTAATTGTTGAGTGATTATTGAATGCCAAGTTAGGTGGGAAAAATGTGTTTCTCGAGAATAACTTACCAAGCATTAGAGAAGCAGATGTTGTATTCTTTGGAGTAGGTGTTTATCATCTAAGTAATCATAATACAGAATGTAGTTTAGTTGCTACTATTTTTATGAGCTCAAATGATAATTTCAATAACTATGCAGTCAAAATGCAATTTCAGAATCAACATCAAGAAATAATTAAAATCTGGGAGTCATGTGTCTAGAATTGCTTGGGGATAAGAGGCTTTAATAGATTATAATGTTTAGAGATGGGGTTGGTGATAGTTAATTTTATGAATTCCACCAAGGGACAGTCACAGAAGTCAATGATGAAGATGGATGGCATGCACAGGTGACAAGACTATGTTGCAGCTTGTTGACTCATGATGTTGGAACACAGATGGAAGTGATGCAGTGATAAATGCAACAGAAGCAAACACAATAGGAACCAACACCAGCAAGAAATAGATTATAAAATTCTTCTATTTAATTTATCAAATGAATAGTACATACACTAGCTCTCCTGCAGATTTCTTCTCTTTGTAACTTAGTATCTAGAAACTTTGCTCTCCAACTTGACCTAAACCTAAACCTAAAACTCTATTTATACTTGCTAAGATAATCTATTAAACCTTCTAGATTATTACAAAATAGGAAAAATAACTTATAGAAAATTCTAGATCAGTATAGAATGGGGAAGAATGACCCCACAATGATCTAAACAAATCCTAAGAAAATTATCTTATCCTAATGATGAAATTAGGATAAATTTCTCATGTCGGATCGTGCATAAAACTTGACCTAAATACTTTATGTGGGTGCTCCTGCACCATACTCCCCAAGAAATTTTATCTCAAGCCCACTTGAGATAAGCTCTTGTAGAGTGGTACCCTGCTTCTTGATATCTTGTGCAGTCATCCACACAACATCTACATCTGAATAACCTCTAAGTTTTATCAAATACTACTTAGACTCCTTTCCTCTTTTCTGCTTTATGACTTAGGTGTCAAGTATCCTTTCTAGTTGTGGTGTCTTCTTAAATGGTAGACGTTGTATCAATTTCTTTAGTGGGTGCTTTGAATGGTGTGAGGTCTACTATGTTGAAGATGGGAGAAATGCCAATCTCTTGTAGCAATTTAATATCATAAGCATTTGGTCCAAACTTCTTTAATATTTGACAAGGACCTAATTTTCTCAACATGAGTTTGGTAGATTTACCTTTTGGTAGCCTCTCCTTCTTGAGATTTTCCCATACTAAATCTCCCCACTTCAAATTCTAATTGTCTCCATTTCTAATCTGCATGCTTCTTATACTTTTCAGAGGTTTTTTGGAGTTGTGCTTTGACTTCATCATGGATTTTTTTTATGGCAGTAGCAAATTCTTCTCCTTGGGCACTAACTTGTGGTTGTGAACTCATATCTCTTAACTCAAAAATCCCTCTAGGATGAATTCCATATACCACTTGAAATGGTGACTTTCTTGTACTTCTATTGATGGAGTCATTATATGAAAATTTAGCTTGGGGAAGGATTACATCCCATTTTGTTGCATGTTGTCTTGTGAGTGTTCTTAAAAAATTTCCCAAAGTTCTATTAACTACCTCTATTTGGCCATCATTTTGAGGGTGGTAGGCTGATGAGAATGATAAATTGGTTCCAAGTTTCCTCCATAAAGTTCTCCAAAAGTGTCCTACAAATTTCACATCCCTGTCTAAAACTATGTTGAGAGGTAGCCCATGAATCCTTATGACTTCCTTGAAAAAGAGATTTGCTATATGAGAAGCATCATTGGTTGAGTTACATGGTAAGAAGTGAACCATTTTGCTGAACCTATCTACTACAACAAATACACTATCATGCCCCTTTTGTGTTCTTGGTAGCCCCATTACAAAATCCATCATTAAGATTTCCTAGGCTCTATATGGTATTGGCAAAGGTTGATAAAGCCCTACATTTGTAGTCCTTCCTTTGGCCCTTTGACAAATCATACATGTTTCCACAAGATTTCTAACATCAGTCTAAAGTTTAGGCCAATAGTAGTACCTTCTAACCAGTTCTAAGGTTTTATCCAAACCAAAATGTCCACCCATTGTTCCACTATGCTTCTCTTTGATAATGTTTGTTCTCATAGAGCACCTGGGCACACATAGTTGTCCTCCTTTGAAAAGAAATCTATCTTGTATCAAAAAATTAGGAAAATCAGCATGGTACCTTTCACCAAACTCCATACATACCTTGTAGATGTCGCCAAAATATAGATCTGCTACATACATGTCCTTCAGTGCTTCAATTCCCACACTTTCTAGTTGTATCTAGGAGATAGTCATATTCCTTCTACTAAGAGCATCAGCAACCTTGTTTGATATGCCCTTCTTATGCTTGATGGTGAAGGTATATGCCTGTAAATACTCCATCCATTTCATGTGCCTATGACTTAATTTGTCTTGGCTATTCAGAAAACTAAGTGCTTGGTTATCAATATACACAAAAAACTCCTTTGGAAACAAGTAATATCTCCACCTTTTGAGAGCTTGAACCAATGCATACATTTTTAAGTCATATGAAGAGTATTTATGCTTGGCTTCATTGAGTTTTTCACTTGAGAAAGCCACTGGTTTTCCTTCTTGACTAAGAACTTCCCCTATAGCAACCTTGCTAGCATCACATTCTACTTGGAAAACTTTGTTAAAATTAGATAAAGAAAGAATTGGTTGCTCACTAACCTTTTTCTTAAGCAACTCAAAAGCTTTATTTGCTGATTGACTCCATGCAAACTTACACTTCCTTCCTCCTTTAATAGTTTCTAACATAGGAGCACATATATGACTGAAATTTCTTATGAATTTCCTATAAAATGTAGCAAGACCATGAAAGATTCTAACATCTCCAACTATTTTTTTGGTTGACCAGGATAGTATAGCACTTACCTTTTCTTTATCCATCTTCAAGCAACCTTGGGAGATCACAAAACCTAGATATGTCAGCTCCTCTTGCATAAACAAACATTTTTCCAAATTTATTTCCAATTTCTCCTCATGAAGTCTTCTCAAAACCATGTCAATGTGCTCTAGGTGTTCTTCCTTTGTCTTGCTGAAAATTAATATGACATCTAAATATACTATGACAAACTTGCCATTGAAGTCCTTGAGTATTTCATTCATAAGGCTCATGAAGGTACTAGGAGCATTAGAGAGTCCAAATGGCATTACCTTCCATTCATATAATCAATCATTGGTTTTGAATGTTGTCTTCCACTCATCTCCAACTCTTATCCTTATTTGATGGTACCCACTTTTTAAGTCAATCTTGGAGAAATACTTTACACCTCCCAAACAATCAAGCAAATCTTCAATTCTTGGCATTGGAAACCTATATCTGATTGTAATCTTATTAATGGCCCTAGATTCAATGCATAACCTCTAGGTTCCTTCCTTCTTGGGTGCCAAAACAATAGGTATAGCACATGGGCTTAAGCTTTTTGTAATCAAGCCAAAATCGAGTAACTCCTTTACTTGTCTAGCAATCTCTTCATTTTGTTGTGGTATCATCTCGTATGCAGCCTTATTGGGTAAAGTAGCTCCAAGAATGAAATCAATAAAATGACTAATGTCTCATATAGGTGGTAAATATTTTGGCATACCTTCTAAAATCAAACCTTCATATTTATCCAAAAATTCTTTCACTTCATTAGGAATTGCCTTCTTTGTTTCAGCCTCCTTTCTATCTTTTCCAATGGGTTATTGTGGTTATGGGTTAGGCATCAAAAGAAAACAAGGCTTAGGTTCATCCTTCATGTCCCGTAAGAATTCCTTTTTATCAACCATCATAATTTTGGCTTCCCTCTCCTTATTTTCTTCCATTTCCTCATGATTAGGAAATGGAATCAATCTAATCACCTTTCCATCCTTCTTGATGGTGTATATATTGAGTTTTCCATCATGTTGTGCCTACAAATCATACTACCAAGGCCTACCAAATAATAGGTGGCATGCATCCATATCAACTATATCACACTAAATTATGTCCTTATACTTTCCAATCTGAAAATCAACCCATGCTTTCTCATTTACGAGAGTTTGTTGACCCTTCGTTAGCCATGGAACCTTATAAGGAAAAGGATGAGGTATTCTCCTAAGTTTTAACTTCTCAACCATCTTAAGAGAAACTAAATTCTTAGTAGATCCTGAATCAATAATGACTTTACATACCTTACCTCCAGATTTGCAAGCAGTCCTAAAGATAGTTTTCCTTTGTGGTGGTTCCATGGCAGTAGGCACTTTCAAAAGTGTTCTTCTCATCATTAAACTTTCTCCTCTTTTAGGTACACTATCTGAGTCAGCCATCTCCTTCTCTTGGTATTCATCATCTTGTACCAAATGTGTTCTTCTTTCACCTTGTGAACTTGAACTTGCTCTATCTACACACCTAGATGCATTATGTCCCTCCTTATTACAATTGAAACAAACAATTGAACTTTCCCTTCTACCACCAAATCCACCTCTTGAATTGCCTCTTCTACCTCTGAAGTTACCTCTAAAATTTCCTTTTCTTTGACTGGTTTCTTGCTTTATCTCCTTATGATATTCCTAGTTTTGTCCTCTTCCTTGGAAATGTTTTCTTCCCCTTTGATTTCTTCCTCTTCCTCTGCTATTTTGTTCTTGCTTTCTTTTCAATTTGGCTTCCACCTTTAATGCTAGTTGATAAAATTTATGTACTACATTTGGACATAATAAATTAAGTTCTTCTTGAATGTTCAACCTCAATCCATTGAGATATCTAGCAACTTTTACACTTTCACATTCACTCTGCTTTGACCTCAGGCTTAATTTTTGAAATTCTTCAGTATAGGCAGTGACATCTAGCTCCTTTTGTCTTAAACTTTGTCTCCTTTGATGAAGTTGGATTTCATAATCCTCGGGTAAGTATGTTTCTCTCACCTTGACACACATCCTTTCCCAGGAAGTTATCATGTTCTTACCTTCTTTGACCCTTTCTCCTTGAATGAAATTCCACCAAGTGAAGGTTGGTCCCTTCTACTTTGACTTGGAAATTTTTACCTTATCCTTCTCTACTATATTTTCACATTCAAAATGGTTGTTCAAGGCTTCTATCCAATCTACAACAGCATTAGCATCCATCTTTCCTGAGAAGATGGGTAGGTCACCTTTGGCATCCTTCTTACCAACTCTTTCAAGGGCTTATATAAAGTATATCTAGTCTGTAGGTAAGTTAACCACCTCCTGCTCAAGGGTATCCCCTTCTTCCTCTTGCTCTAAGGAAACCTTTGCTTTCTTTTCCATTTGGCCCTTCATCTTCGCAAATTCATCTAATAACCACTTATTGATTTTCTCTTGTTCTTGCATCTTCTTTTCCAGTTCAGCATTGGTGACCATGTTTGATGTTTCAGATTTTGACTCTGATCCAGACATAAAATCTAATTGCCTTAGGAGCTTTCCCCAAGCTCTAATACCAAAAATTATGTAGAGATAAATGCAACAAAAACAAACACAATAGGAACCAACACCAAAAAGAGATAGATTATAAAATTCTTCTATTTAATTTATCAAATGAATAGTACAGACACTAGCTCTCCTGCAGATTTCTTCTCTTTGTAACTTAGTATCCAGAAACTTTGCTCTCCAACTTGACCTAAACCTAAACCTAAAACTCTATTTATACTTGCTAAGATAATCTACAAAACCTTCTAGATTATTACAAAATAGGAAAAACAACTTATATAAAATTCTAGATCGATATAGAATGGGGAAGAATGACCCCACAATTATCTATACAAATCCCAAGAAAATTAACTTATCCTAATGATGAAATTAGGATAAATTTCTCAAGTCAGCTCGTGCATAAAACTTGACTTAAATAATTTGACCTAAATACTTTATGTGGGTGCTCCTGCACCAGGAAGCCATGTGGTGTGGAGAAGGCAAATCGTGATACCAAGTAGGGTCCCTGCTAAAAAAAGGAAGATCAAATTTGTGGTTGAGGCAGTCCATCACAATTAAGCTATCATTCTTTTAAAACATTTTTATGAAATCTCTCTTGTTCACCAAGTTCAAAGTCTACATATTTATTTAGGTAGTCAAGGAAATTAGCAAAGCCTAAAGTGTAAGGATTGGAAGAGATATATTATGCTAATGTCACACAAAAGGGAGGAAGCCACATTCCAAAAGGGAGTATGTTTCAAGACAAAGAGATGTTTGTGACTCTATAAATTCTTACAGCCCTAACAAGTTTTTTCTTTTCCTAGGAGTAAACCGTAGTCATAGCAACATAACTCCAAGATTCATAGATAGAGTCTCAAGCGTGAAAGAAGTTTCTATCAACATCCCTCTCCACTCCACCTACAAGTTCACGTCAGGAGCTTATGGAAGAGACTCCATTGACCATTTGGCAGTGTTGGAAGAAATCTCGTGTGGTGGAGCTCAAAACGTGGTGAGTAAGATGTGTTTAGATGAATTGATGTGTAGTAGGTCATGACATGAAAAAAAAGGAGGTTATAATCTATTGCCTTATGATTTCCTCATCTATCATCACTTTAAAATAAAGAAAAAGAGGAAATTAATTTCTAATTTGTCATCCTAGGCCAAAGCAAGGAGGAGATAAAAGGACGGTGCTGCCAAAGGTGAAGAAGGATGAAATGCATATTTATGCAATATCATTAGAACATGGTCTATTTACAGTCTGACTAACAAGAGTAGTCACCAAATCACTTATGACAAAGCATAGTGTTGTATCCCTTCTCAAATGATCAAGCCCCATACAGTGTCTCCTTCCATCCTCGTTTAAAATCATTTCATCCTTTGAAGCAACCCTTAGCAGAGGCGTGCAGTTTATAAGGTAAAGGCAATCAAAATTAAATATCCCACATTCATTGTATTTGGATATTTTTAAATGCTTACATGCTCCTCCACACAATAATTAAAATTCCTTTAACACAACACCTTTTGAAGGCAAGTCAAGGTGCATGGGGCCCACGGTGAGCTAGAGGCAACTAGGCACAAATTTTGAACAACGTACTCGGTAAGATGGATAGTGATGTTAGCATGATGTGGAGTCTAAATGAATCAAAAATTGACACATGGTGACCTGTGGATGAATCCTGTAGTGACAAGTGGTAGAGACCTTTAGACCGAGCATGGAAAACAAGGTTCTAACATGGCATAGGGCACATGTATCATGAAGGTGCATCCCTGCATGCATATTTGGTAGCTACTGACTGTTATACGATAATGTGCATAGCTAACACATGGAAGTGGGCCTCAGTTAGTTGTGATGTGGTAGTGTAGATTTCTAGCCAATGATACAGTGCTATGTGGCATGTGACATGGCGATGGTATAGTTATATGGTGATGTAGCACTGATGGGTAGTTCAGGCAGCTAGTAAGAAGCTAACATGTGGCAGTGACATGTCAACCAATTAAAGGGTGCCATCTGGCACCTGATGACAGATGATGTGGTAGATGCTGCCCAATGTTGTGCTGCCACATGGCATAAAAGGTCAAACTCAGTTGACTCGAAATACATGGATTGGGTAAAAAATCAAAAATGATTTAAAAAGTGATATTTGTTAATGTTTTTCAAAAACTCCCATACAAAGCATTTAAATTCAAAAAGGGATAAAAGCTCAAGTTTCAACTTTAGAATTTTTAAAGTTTTCAAAAATGAAGGGTGGACCATAGGGCTATAATAGAGGCATGTTTTTCAAAATAATATTATGGACATTTATGGTAAGAGAATATGGCAATATTATATATCACCTAAACTGGGAGAGAACAAAATTTCCATTTCTGGAGTTTTTTTTCACACAAGAAGCCATCTATTCTAGTTATATGAGGTTTTGTCCTAGATTCTCATTTTGCAACCACATTTAGGTATTGAAGTTCAATTTTGTTCTCTAGCAGGGTGATGAATTGAATATTTGTAAAAGGCAATAAAAATACAGTTAGGGTCAAGTTTGGCCACCTCTAAGATAGTTGAGTCAATATATTATCAGCATTTCATGATGCATATTAGGTATTTTAATAACACAAGGTTTTTCATCATTAAGGAAGGGATATTTTGGGTTTGTTACAAAATAATGATGAAAACCAAATCACATTTTAGAAGTAGAAAGAGGAGAGATGTTTTACTACTGCAAAGAATGAAGATTTAAGTGGACACATGTCACTTCCAAATGAGATCTAGGATTTCATTCTTTTCCCATATCTCTCTCTTTTTGATTAATTGGAAGGGTTCCAATTTTGGAGGAATTTCTCACTACTGTGATACAATGTTGGCAGTTTTTCACTGTGAAACTAGTAGGCTCCAATCATGAGTTTTCTCATAATTGTGAGACCAGGGTTCCAATTTTGGAAAAAAAATTCTCACTGTTGTGATACCATGTTGGTTCCAGTTTGTCTATGAGACCACATTATTGGATCCAAAACTATGATTCCACCATATTCTTCAGCATAATTCTCTTGTCTGAATAGTAGGAGTTAAGATAATATAGTTAGTTCTTATCTACTTAGTGATTTTATCAATTATTTTACATGCATTTGAATGTATAATTTCAAAGAAATGAATAAAAATGAGCAAAAATATCCTTAGTTTCATTCTAATTCTCATCTCCTATCTCTTGAATCTATAATCTTATGTGGTTTAGGGACAAAGAACTAAGACCCATTTACATCTCCTTAAGGTTGTATGTCTAATATGTTTTTCTATTGGAACAAAGGGCCAAGTAAATGATTGATGTATCTGATAGGGTTGCTAGTTATTTGAGAAGGATACTTCATAAGAATGAGGTCTTTATGAACACCAATGTTTGATTCACAAAGTGATAAGATAGATCTAATATCTAGATGTATGGAATATGTCACTAGTATCATAGATGTGTGTTTAATTTGTGGAATTTCCCAATAGACAAGGCACTGGTCAGCTACAGGATCAACTTGTTCTTACTACTGCATATTGGAGGATTTGTTGAAATCAACATCGTTAATCAAATATTTTTCCCTTCAAATGTTAAAGAACTAAAAAGGATGCCATCACTTAGCTTAGCAATTTCTTTGTCCATGTTAGTAGCTGTTCCATTCTAAGATCTTTACACAACTATTAGAAGATTAAGGGTTTTATTTGCTTTGTTAGATTCAAGTGTATATTTTAGTAATAATATCATAAGTGAATTTGAGGTCCACCCACCTAGGTTTTGCAGAGCCTAAAGTAGAAGAAGGATCTAGCCTTATAGTTGGCCTAGTGTCTAAAAGGGTATGTTGAAGATGGAAAATTGTTGCCCCTAGATATATCCTATTCTCATTGGGGTAATTTGAAACCATGTTGAAGATGGGAAATAGCTACCCCTAGATGTATCCTATTCTCATTAGGGTAATTTGAAACTGAGATGTTTCAAAACACCAACAGAGCCAACCCTATTAAAGGTTACAAAACACTCTATTAAGTGTGACCCTATCAGGGGATTTAATCACCCAGTTAGGAGTGGCCTTGTAAGAGGTCTTTCGATAATTCAATAGAACTGCCACCTTGTTAGAGGATTTACAAATAGTTGTTAAGCTAACTCTGTTAAGAGATTTAGATAACTTCTACAATGGTTAGAGAGTAACAATGGCATGACCTGATTTGGATGCAACTAAATTGTTGATTATAGATCTCAATTATGGCTTGAATACTTGATCCTTATTGAATATATCTTTTCAGCTTCACAAGGATATTCTACTTATCCTTCTAATTTTCTTTCTCACTACATGATTAGATCTTTTAAATCTTTGATGCATTCGCATTCTTACACACTTCACACACTATAGCCCACAACTTGACCTTTTATTTATATCTTTCATTTTATCAATTCAGCTCAAATATAACTTAAAATAATTAATATGCATCTTCTTAGTTGGCTAGAACCATTAGATAAATCATTTGAACTCAATATGCCAAAATAAGAAAGTCCTTCATTAGCCGACCCTACTCAGTAGACACTAACTCAGAAATGATTTTCCTATGTTAACCAACTAAAGCTCAGTCAACACTACATACTAGAAAATTTCCTTTGGTAACTAAGTGAGCTCAATTAACACTGGTTCCATCCAACGTTTCCTTCATTAATTGAGTGATCTTGGTAACACTCATCTTTTGTAGACTTTTCTTTGATGCCTAAGTGAACTCGGTTGACTCTACCTCCTAAACTAGGAAAACTCAAGAATGCTCAGTAGCCATCGAAAACTTTCTTCAATGCTTGAGTGAGATTAGCATGCACTAATTAGTAATGATATGACATTTTGTGTAAAATCAAAGACAATACACAATTAATTAATTGTTCCAACAATATCCCTCTTTGGCATTGATGGAAATACAACATGTCATAGGACAATGAAATTTTGGAGCGAGAATAAAGTAAGAAACATATCCTTAGTTTCATTTTGATTTTCATCCATGAGAACTCCCTCTATCAGTATGAAATTCAATTTTCCCTCTTTGACAATTCTTCTCTTCCAATCTCTCTCTTTGACATCTCTTTATTATGATAGCACACTTCTCCTTCTTTTCAACAAAATTTCTATGAGATATTACAATATTCTTCTCCCTCTTTGACAACACATGCCAAAGACAATGTTTGGTGAAAGTCAATGTACCTTAAGTATTGATGCATTTGCAATATACCCTTGTCAATACTACATCAACTATTTGACCTTCAACATGCTTTAGTTGATGCATCACTAAACTTCATTTAGTGAGCTTTAAATAGGGAAATAACCCCTAGCTTACAAGTTAGATACAAAACTGCATCCTTAGGTAATGGCTTGGTTAATATGTCTATAATTTGTTCTTTTGTGTTCACATATGTCAATATAACTTCTTTATCTTGCACCAATTCTCTTAAGAATTTTATAGCATTATGCTTTGTTTTGGTATGCATCATTGGATTCTTTAATAAATTGATTGCAATGGTGTTATCATAGTATATGACTACTAGATCCTTGATTTCTACCTTCATGCCTATCATTAGTTGTTTGAACCAAACAATATTAGAACAATTAACTATTGTTGCCACATATTCTGCCTCTATAATGGACTGAGAGATACAATTTTGTTTCTTGCTTGTCCAAGTCACTAGTCTTTTACCAAGAAAGAATGCTCCACCACTAGTGTTTTTTTTGTCATCAATATTTCCTACCCAATCAAAATCTATAAACACTTTTAAGTCCAAATTTCCTCCTATTTTGTACCATAAGCCATATTCTCAGTACCTTTTAGATATCTCATGATTCTTTTGACTGCCATCAAATAGTTTTCTTTGGGATTTGCTACGAATCTTTCCACCATACCAACTAGTAATGTAATATCAAGCATTGTATGTACTATATACTACAATTTTCTAATCATTGATTTTTATGTGGTCTAATCTAGCTCTTTGGAATCATCATTTTTAGAAAGCTTATATCTAGTAGACATAGGGGTTCTAGCTGGTCTTGAGTCTTCCATTCCAAATTTCTTTAGTATCTCCTTGATATATTTACATTGAATAATATAGATACCATCTTTCTTCTATTGAACCTATAATCCAACAAAGAATTTTATCTCTCCAAACATAGACATCTCAAATTCCTTACTCGTTTCTTCTAAAAATGCCTTGCACAAGTCATTATTTCCTGTGAATAACGTACCATCAACAAATATTTTTGCCAACACAATCTTCTTGTCTGGTCCTTCTTTGATATACAGACTATTGTTATCATTTGTTCTTTGAAAACCAATCTATTATCATTTGTATGCTTTACTTCTGCAAGAGTATCCTAAAAATATGCCTTCATCACCTTTGACATCAAATTTTCCTTTTCTAAATTCTTTCAAGATGTAACATTTGCTACCAAATACTTTCAAGTAACTTACATTAGGTTTGTAGCCATACCATAGTTTATAAAGAGTTTTATTTGAGTCTTTTTTCAGCTGTACTCTGTTCAAGGTATGAACTGTAGTTCAGATAGCTTCCTTCCAGCATTTGATTGCAACATTCTTTTCTATCATCAATGTTCTTACATAATCCATGATGGATCTATTTCTTCTTTTAGCTATACCATTCTGCTTCAGTGTACCAGGGGTTGATACTTGTCTTTTAATTCCAATGTAGAATTCATTGAATTCATTGGAGATGAATTCACCACCTCTGTCTGATCTTAGGAATTTTAACTTCTTTCTAGTTTCTTTCTCTACTCTTGCCAAGTACCACTTGAATTTTTGAAAACCATTAGATTTTTCTTTTAGATACATTATAGTCATCATTCTAGAATAATCATCAACAAAAATAATGAAAAAAAATTCTCTACTATAACTTTGTATTCCAATAGGTCCACATAAGTCAGTATGCACAAGCTCTAAGATTTCTTCATAATGATAATTTTTGCTTTTGAAACTAGTCTTTCTCATCTTACCAATTTGACAATTTTTACATAGACCCATATCAGGTTTCTTCAAACTAGGAATACCTCTTACCCTTTTGTGTTTTCTTATCTTAACCAAATTATCAAAGTTTACATAACACAATCTTTTGTGCCATAATTGGCTTTCTTCTACTTGAGCAATAAAACATGAACTTTCACTAAGATGAAGATAAAATAGGTTATCTTTTGTTTGCTTGCCAAAACCAACCAGATTTCCTTTACCATCTAGTAGTTTGGCCTTTCTATCCATGAATTCTACCTTGAATCCAATTTTATTCAACTATGCCACACTTAGTTGATTATGCTTTAGTCCTTCAACCCAATAGCATTATCATATACAAGTTAATTGGTTAATGAGATATGGCCTTTTCATTTTATGTAACAAGGTTCATTGTTTCCAAATCTTACACTACCTCCATGATAATATTCCATGTGTTCAAACTTTGTTTTATCTCTAGTCATATGATGTGAGCAACCACTATCAATAATCCATGTATCATTTTTTCTAACATGAGAGATAAATGTTCATCCTATCTCCTTCATCATTAGATTCATCTTTTACAACAATATATATCATTTCATCTTCACTATTATCAGAATCTTTAGCCATAAAGCAAGATTTTCTTACCTTTGTCCTTGTAGTTCTTGTAGTTATTCAATTCCTTCTTGCCTTTGTACTTATTACTTTTCTTCTCATCCTTGTTTTCTCTATTTGGACACTTAGCAGCAATATGACCAACTTCTCCACAAGAAAAATAGATTAGAAGAATCTTTCCTTTGTACTTTTCTCTACCTTTGGAGTATTTCTTTACAAGTAGGGCTTCAAAAATTTCAAGATCATTGTCAAAATTTTCTTCTATTTCTTCTTCACTTCCTGATTGTTTGGCCTTTGATTTCTTGCTCTTTTCTTTGAGTGAGAGTTTGGCTTCAAATGTAGACTCAATATTTTTGGAACCTAGAACATACTTATCATAGTTATCCAACTCAAAAGTTGTCAATCTTCCAACTAGAGCATCTAAAGATATTTTATAATTTGGATCATACCTCATTTCTTGAATAGCTAATACTCTGATTGCATAAATAGAAAGAAGAGTTATGAGTACCTTTCTTACAATTGTTTTGTCATCAATTTCTCCTCCAGATGCTTGGATTATGCTCATACTTGCTTTGATTCTTTCCACATATTTTTCAATGTTTTCATCTTCTCTCATTTTCATCTCATCAAAATGACCTTTGAGAGTTTCTACTTTGGCTCTTCTTACATTGTCATCTCCTCCATAAATGTCTTTCAGTTTGGTCCACATTTCATGTGTTGTTTTATAGTCTTTTACTTCATCAAATTAGCATAACTAAGAGCAGATGCAATATTAATCATCATAATGTTATGATTCTTTTTCTCAACAATTTCTTCAAATGATAATGTTCAGTGGGATTCTTGTATTCAAAATCAAGATATTTACAACCTAAGTCATTGATAGTCACCAAATTTAATCTCACACATCCTTGTCATGCTCAAAGTTGTCTCTATTCAACTTGGGAATCTCTCTTCTGTAAGACATCCTAATCTTTAGCTTAGGTCCTTGAAACCTTCTCTGCAAGAACCCAAAGCTTTGATACCAATTGTTTGAAATATAAGAGGAGTAACTAAGAGGGGAGGGGTGAATCATTTGCTACAAAAACAAATCCTAGATCCCTTAGATGTTAGTACAAAATAATTTTGTTGATGCTCAACAATCAAAGAAATGTTGTAACTCGGAAAACATTGAGAATGCTTGGTAACTACTTAACATGCAAATCTTAAGATGTTATTTTGATTACTTTTTACTTTAAATTAGTTGCAAACATAGAAAATAAATAGCATGAACACATTTAACACTAAGATTTAACGTGAAAACCCAATTTGGGAAAACTCACCAATTACAACTAGTTACTGTTTTTCATTGTTCTGAAGTGAGCTCTATTAAGAGCCAACCCTGTTAAAGGTTATGAAACACACTTTTAGGTGTGACCCTGTTAGAGGATTTAATCACCCTATTACAAGTGGTTTTTTTAGAGGTCTTTAGACAATTCAATAGAATTGCCACCTTGTTAGAGGATTTACAAATGGCTACTAAGCTGACTCTATTAAGAGATTTAGATCACTACTACAATGGTTAGAGAGTAACAATGGCATGACCTAATTTGGATGCAACTAAATTTTTTATTATAGATCTCAATTTTGGCTTGAATACTTGATCCTTCCTGATCAAATATATCTTTCCATCTTTACAAGGATATTATACTTATCCTTCTAATTCAGTTTCTCACTACATCATTATATCTTCAAAATCTTCCATGCATTTACATTCTTACACACTTCACACACTCTAGCCCACAACTTGACCTTTTATTTATATCTTTCATTTTGTCAAGCTAGCTCAAATACAACTTAGAATAATTGATATTCATCTTCTCAGTCGGCTAGAACCATCAAATAAATCATTTGAACTTGATATACAAAAATAAAAAAATCTTTCGTTAGTCAACCTTGCTTGGTAGAAACTAACTCAGAAATGATTTTCCCTTTTCCTATGTTAACCAACTAAAGCTTAGTCAACACTACATACTAGCAAATTTCCTTTGGTAACCTAGTGATATTGGTTAACACTGGTTCCATCCAACATTTCCTTCATTAACTAAGTGAGCTCAGTTAACACTCATCTTCTACAAACTTTCCTTTGATGCCCGAGTGAACTCTGTTGACACTGCCTTCTAAACAAGGCAAATTCAAGAATGCTCGGTAGCCATAGAAATGGTCTTCAATGCCTGAGTGAGCTTGGCATGCACTTATTGGTAATAATATAACATTTTTTGTAACATCAAAGACAATTCATAATTAATTATTCATTCCAATAACTACATTGGTGGAGTATCCTAAGAATTGGAGAGTATTGACATGTTGTCTTCATGACTGTGTTTGTCATTGATCTCAACATAGCAGTAAGTCTATGAAGACTGGCAGAGTCGCAAAGTCTTAGTTGTATAGATAATATTTTGATTGTCTGGTGATGTTCATTCATGGATATATTCAATATAGTGTCTTGATGATGAGGTTTAATGCATAGCAAGTTGAAGGTGTATGAAAGTTGTACCTAATTTACAAAGAGCAGTATAAAGATAGAGTACCTAAGAAGCCATTTCTAATGTTTGCATTATATCCTTTGACAGTGATATAATTTTTTGATGTGTGGTCAGCCAATGACAGTGAAAGTCTAAAGGTGATGTTAGCAAGTGTGTAGGTCATAAAGTTGCATGTATGAAGTTTTGTATATACTATGAGCTGACAGTGTTATTGTAATTGTAAATTAATTAATTATCTTATTATAATTAATTGGGAAAGCCTCAAGGCTAACTCAAGGAATTATTTTGAAGATATGGTATAAAAGAAAGATGTTTTCCTTGTTGTAAAGTGTATCAAGATGTATCAAGTATTATATTGAGTGCAAATTGCCAAAAGGAGCAGAGTGTTTACTGAATGTGAGTAAGCGATCCAAGGGATTATTAGATATGAGTTATATGATCTGGTTACAAGATTAGAAGGAGAAAAATTTTGGTTGATAGGAAAGAAAAAGAGGAAGGAAGTACAATTCATTTCTAGTATTCTGCAAGGAATAAGACAGAGATCATTTGGACAGTGGGTTCATTGGTCTTACCCTTGGATTTGTTTGGGCAGTGGGTCCAATTCTCTTCCACAACTCCTAATAGGGTTGGCACAACTCCTAATAAGGATTCAAAGTCTCCTAACAGGGAATAATATGTATTGAATTTTGTTATTGACTCCTAATATAGCCCATCCTCTAACAAGGAATATTTATATTAATACATCATCTTGTGGGTACCATCCCCACCGAGGTTTTCCCTCTAATAAAGTGTTTCCCTAGTTAACATATCTGGTGTTATTATGCATGAGTATCTTTTTGTGGTTTTTTATTATATTTATCATATAGTTAAAGTTTAATATGGTTGATAATTGTGATATTAGTTATATAATTGATTCAACCCCCTCTTAGTTATATTGTTGGACTACATAGTCTAACATTATGATGACTTGAAGGCCTATAGAGAAGAGCTATTTCAACATGAAATCCCATTGAAGGAAGGTTCCAAACCTTTTAGGCAAAAGTAAAGTCCTATTAATCCAACTTTAGCACCAAAAATACAAGAGGAATTAATGAGGTTAAGGGATGTTGGAATTATCAAGCCAATAAGGCATTCTTCTTGGCTATCCAATCTTGTGTCCCTGTTAGGAAGAAAAATGAAGATATAAGGTTGTGTGTTGATTTTTTAAACTTGAACATATCTTCATTAAAGGACAATTATGGATTGCCTAATATGGAGGTCATGCTGCACAGAGTTCGTAGGTCAGAGTTAATGTTAATGATGGATGGTTTTTCTATACATAACCAGGTGGTTGTCAAGAACTCAAAATAATATAAGACTACTTTTACAATTCCATGTGGAACATATGAATATAGAATGTCATTTGGTTTAACCAATGTTAATGCTACTCTCCAAAGAGCCATTGGATGTGGCTTTTGTAGACTTTATAGACAAGTTCCAAGTGGTATATCAGGATGACCTGATAGCATATTCAAAGAGAGAAGATGATCATTGTATGCATCTAGAAAAGGTGTTTGCTAGAGCCTTAGAAAATAGTATTTATTTGATCCTTGGGAAGTGTTCTTTTAGAGTTACTGAATGTAAGCTCTTAGGGCATAATGTTGGAAAAGAAGGTGTAAGAATAGACCCTGAGAGGGTAGAAGACATTGATAAAATTTAGAAGCCTAAAAATGTAAAAGGCATTCAATCTTTCTTTGAATACCCTATCTTCAGGATGTGTTGGGTTTGGCCCTACAGAAGACCAAAACAACTATAGTCCCACCCTGCTTCCCATCCCTACTATTCTATAGGCTAGTCAATATATAAACATAAATAGAGGGACTCATTTGAAACAACTGATTAAAGTGCCAGAGGGGGGGCAAATTAGCTTTTTTAGAAGGTTTGTTACTAACTTTACAGAGGTTAGTAGATTTATCTCAAAGATGCTCAAGAAAGGTTCTGAGATCAAATGGATGGTGAACCAACCAGTAATTTTCAAAAAATAAAGAAATCAATTTAAAAGACCCTATTTTAAGAGCCCTTAATTATTTGAATCACATGCACATAATCTCTTTTACTTCATTTCATATTGTTGCAGTAGTCCTGATACAAAAAAATGAGGAAGGATTTGAGCAACTCGTTGCATTGTTTAGAAAATCCCTACAAGCTACAGGACTAAGATATGAAATAAATGAAAAACAAGCTTATTCTTTAGTCAAGGTTGTGAAGGCATTTAGATGTTATCTCATGGGAGCTACTATAATTGCTTTTGTCCCAAGTAGTGCAGTAAAAGACATTCTCTCAGTGGGAGGTATCAGGAAGAAGATATAGATGGATCAATAGGATCCAAGAATTTAATATAGATATTCAAATCACCAAGTTGGTCAAAGGACAAGGACTTGCAAAATTAATGGCAAACACAAATTTAGAAGCAAATCAAACTAACTAACTTAATGATGATTATAGAACTAACTTGTGTAATATGGATGCTTGTGAATGGTACAAGGGCATAATCCATTATCTACAATATATGAAGACTCCACTAGAGATGAATGATAATTAGAAAAGGGCATTGAAGTTACAAGCCATTAAGTATTTAATTGTTAAAGGAGAGCTATGGTGGAGAAACATGGAACATTTGTTATTAAAATATGTTGATGAAGAAAAGTTAGCCAAGATTCTAGGTGAAATGCATAGTGGAGTGTGCGGAGTCCCTTTTATGGCTAAAACAATAACTCATAAAGTAATCAGGGTTGGATTCTGGTGGCCTACAGTATCTAAAGATGCACATGAACTTGTGAAGAAATGCGATACTTGCTAAAGATTCACAAGCAAGTTGAAGTTATATGGAAACTTGCCATTAAGACCAGTGGACGTACAAGCACCATTCCAAGAATGGGGAATTGATTTCATAGGATAAATCATGAACAAATCCAGTGGTGGGAATTCATGGATCTTAGTTGCAATAGATTATTTTACAAAATGGGTTGAAGCAATCCCCACCAAACAAGCAACTAGTCAAGTGGTGATGGATTTTATCCTAAACAACATTATCATCAGATTTGGTTGTCTAAAAAATATTATCATAGATAATTATATATGTTTTAGGTCAAAGGGATATGAGTCTTTTTGTGAAAAATATAGCATTACAAGATCTACATCATCCTCATATCATCCTCGAGGGAATGGACAAGTAGAATCACATAATAAAAGCATGTTGAAAATCATCAAAAGGATTTTAAATAAAAACAAGAGGCATTGAGATTCCAAGTTACCCTCGATAGTGTGGGCTAATAGGTTATGCACCTTATGACTTAGTTTATGGAATACAAGTTAGGTTACCATAGAACAACCTAAATGGGATTTATAAATTTATCCAACAATATGATGATAATGTAATAGATGAAATGCAGATAAGACTTGATGAGATTTTGCAACTGGATGAAACTAGAAGGGAAGCTTTTGCAAGAAATGAAAAATTGTAACTACAAGTAAAATATTTATATGATAAAAAGAAGTCAGAAAGGAAATTTGAATCACAAGAATTAGTACTACTCTGGAATGTTAGAATGGAGGATAAGGGTAAACATGGGAAATTTGATCCTAGTTGGCTTGGTCCATATTTTATTCATGAAGAATGGGGACATGATTAATATTTCATCAAAGAGCTATTAGGAGATATTCTAGAATTTCCAGTTCATGGATAATTCTTGAAGTACTTCTGCTAAAGGTACTTTCTATTCCATGAATAGTAGTTTAGGGTTCCTGTACATATGTAAATGTTGTATATTTCTATATATATTTGGTTGTGGTGGTGTGTACCCTGATCTGATCAAGCATTACTTTCTAAGTATTTGCAATCTTGTCAAGTATGGGGCCTACTCTTCAAGAAATGTTCAATTATTACATGGATGTGTGTTATCCATTATCCCTAGATAGAGCCACTGATGACCTATATTTTCACCATTCTTTTTTTTTTGAAAAAATACTATCAAAATCATATCAATGTATGCAAATAGGGTTTCCATGTCTTTGTTGCAGAGGTTTTAGTAGAGAAACCCTAAATTGTTTGACTCGTGCCCTAAGTTGAGTAAGGTTTCTACACCATTTTTATAAGTCAAGGCTATGTTGAAATTATTAATCATGTCATGCACTTAGTCAAAAAAATTATCCAAGGTTTGACATTCTAATTTCCTCAAGTTTTATGCCCTATCGAAAGTTCATAAATCATAATGAGAATATTCCATATCCTTTTCCTATCTCATGATTTAGTGTAAACATAGCATCGTAAAGAATATTTTCAAGTGATCTAACCCTACATCTATAGGTTCAAGTGTATCATCATAAGAGGGTTTTGATTAAAGTGAAAATGTGTCCCAAAAATACATTCTAAGAGTTGAGCATAGAATCATAAGTTTATTTCTCAAGGGTGAAAATTTCTCTCGATCTTACAACCTAAAGGTCAAGTGTAACGTCGAGGTCAAATTGCATAATGTTTAAAAATGAGTCACAATAATACACTCCAAAGGAAAATATATAAATTTAAGTCATATTGTAAGGGTTACCCAAAGATGCGCTTTGGTCTCAAGCAAAAGTGCATAAAAGGTTTTCCATTTAAGTATTTAGTCTCATAAACTTCCATTATGAGGGAAAGCATAGGGTCATAAATGTGTCTTAAGGGTTGATTCAACACTAAAATTAAAGGCTAGGCATAAGGTTGTAAGGTCTATTTCAATGCATCCCAAAGTTACGGTTGAAGGTGAGCATAGGAGCAGAGGTTTATTTCCAAAAGGTTATGATGTTATGTTGAAAATTGCTAATAGTTAAGCATAATTTCATGGCTAAAAAATATTTTGACAATTAAAGCTCTTGACTATCTGATAAGTTGTAGAGCATAAGATCAAAAGGTTGTAACACTTAACTTTGTGGACTTATGATGAAGAAGAAATCCAGTGGATTATAAGATCATAACCCTAAAAAAAAAAAGTGCATAAAGTGAATTCACAAAAATATGAAAAGGACGGGGGTTCTAATCAATAAAAAAAATTGGCATAAAATAAGAATACTAAGCTAGATGTAAATTTTACCAAAAGTTTGAATTGACACTCCAACTATAAAATTTGAATCCTCATGCATATAGGTATTTAATGAAATAAATGGCATTGATGGAGAAAATTCTTACATAAAGACATTCTCTGTAACCAAAAAGAGTACCAGTTTCCAAAGCCAAAAAATATTATTGAGTTGCAAAGTGCTTGAACTTTTAGACTATTGAAATATTTCTTGAGAGTTTTAGATTTCAGATCTTATTTGCAAAGAAAAGATGTCAAAAATAGGAGGTGATCAGGTACAATCCATTAGGTGGAAATAGTTCAAGCATCATCTTCAAAAATAAGTAAAACAAGGTAGAGGAAGCCAAATAAGTATGTTGGTGACTAGGCTCGGCTCTTGCTAGGATCATCAAATGCAATTTCTACAAATGATCATAGTTTTGGTGATCCATACATGTATTGTAGAGATGTCACATACCTAGATACAAATGGCTATGAATAGTTTATGTTTTTCTATAGCAATAGGTTCAAGAATCTACCAGCCTCGAACCCATGGAGGAGAAACTTGGAAATTTTTTATTTTCTTGAGGTGTATGTCAATGTAGACCTACTAAAAGCCCTAATAGAATCATACAACCATGAAATAAAGTCTTTTCATAAGCAAGATGGGAGCATTGGATTGTGCATCCTTCATTGAGGCTTTTAGACTTGAAGGGCAGATAAGTGTGGAAGTAGATATCCAAGACTTCCAAGAAAAATTTGAGAGGAATGTCAAATTATATATTGGTAGGTTGATGATTCATCACATCCCATACAAGCTAAAATTAGTAGGATAAATTCCTAAGAAAGTGGACAAGATGTTGCCAGTTGAAAAAATCAAAAATTATATGCAAAATACAATCTATGGTTAGCATAAGGCACTTGGGAGTGATGGATCAGATATGGTATATGGAGGACCATACCTTATGGCTTTAAACATTCAATATCCATTCACAAACATTGAATATAACTATGTGAGTTACATCATTGAGAAGATGAAAGAATAGATTGATGCTACCCAGAGGGGGGAATTTGGAAATTTCAAAATGCCATCACTATTCATTGTTGATGCATCTCATCTTATACAAAAATTTTGGCTACTTTAGTATTGATTTCATTGACTAGACATTACACCTAAATGGAGACTTGCTAGTGCAACTGTAAACTTGGGTATGGGACATACATTACCCTTATTCTAGTTTTATTTCATTCTTTAATAATTTTAGCTTTGTTTTCATGAGAACATTGGGTGCCCTACCAGATAGGCTCCCTCAATTTTTAAGGAGAATATTGAAGCCTACATATTTAAAAAATGATGCTAAAATAGACCATAAATAGGGGGATACCTTTTTTATTTCAACATGTTTTATTCATGAGAGTCTATGCATGCCCATAGCCCCCATACATACTACCAAAGTATATAGCTCTTAGGTTGGGGATAATGGAGTTTTTAAGGTAGCTTATTATGATGGATAGGGAATATTTAGGCCCTTAATTGCATAAAAAAACATTTGTATGTAGATGTTTCAAGATTGGGGATTTTGTAATTGGAAAAGAGTTGATTGATCAAATCTAAGAGTATTTAAGACACTGCAATTTGTCTTTTGCCCCATATAAAACTTATGACCCTAAAAGTGTGGTAAAAAATACATTAAATGAAATAACAAATTACACTATCCCTAACAATAAAGAACTACCTTGGGAAGATATAATCATAAACAATATGATTGAGAGTGATGTAGAAGATAGGTTGAGGAGGTTTGAAGATATTTAGAGGGTAGAGAAGGTGATGAACAAAAAGGACCCTAGCTTTGAGGGTTTTTGCTCACAGGTTGCCTATCCATTTAGGCTAGAGAAAATGTTGCAAAATTACTATCATATAATATCACAATTGCCACATGATTTAGAAGAAGAAGATAGAGTGAATGCAAATTCTCTGGAGCTAGATGTAGAATCGGAGGAAGAAGAAGATCCACTTAAGACATCTGCCTAGGTGGAAAAGGGAAACAAGAGTTAGAAGATTGTTCATATGCTTGACATTGTAACTGGTGCCTAGTAGAAGCCAATACTTTGTTGACATGAGACAGAGTTTCATTCAACAAAGAGTGAAGGAAATGTTGTGGTGTCCACAACACACGCCCCATTCCTCTAGGGACCCCCTACTTTTTTCAACTCCCAAACTCCCAATTCGAGAGTTGGAAGAAGAAATTTTGGTTTAAAAGTTAGAATTTTAGAGTCAAAAAGTTGAAAAATCACAAAACATTAGAAATTGAAAAAATCACAAAAAATTAGAAATTGAAAAAACCCAAAAAAAAAAAATCCCCGCTCAACCCCACGCGTGCCGAGGAACAGCGCGCATCTTGCTTGGTGTGCAGGGAGGGAGAAGGCTTATAAAAACCCTCTCCCTTTCCTACCCCCTCATTTTTTTTCCAAGTGTTTAGAAGAGGAGGAGCATGGTGAGCACTCCTCCCCCCTTCCATCTTCGCAGTGCACCATGGCATCATGCACCCATGTTGTGCATGCCCGCGCTACACAGGCTTGGCACTACACGCACTGGCACCACACCCGCGTTGTGCGCGCCAACGTCGTCCACCCACGCTACACATGCCTCGGCGCATGCATGCATTTTTTTTTGTTTTAAAATGTTTTTTAAATATATATATATATATATATATATAATGTTTAAAAAATAAAATATATATAATTTTTTTTTTTAAACAATTTTCAAAAAAAAATCAAAAAGGGAAATAAGATGAAAAAAAATTCAAATTAGAAATAAACAAATCCCAAAAGGGGGACTTTATTTTACTTATGTTTTTTTTCTTTTACACTATCTATTGATTAATAAATGCTTTCTCTTGCAATGTGCAGGTAACATAACTAGATGGCGTCCACATCCAGAGTAGCACCCAAGTCGACCATATTCAAGTTCCAAGGTGTACCTTAAAAATCAATATTCCATGACAACTATGCTAAGATTAGAGATAGCGACCTCAGACATACAAATCTAGGAGATTTCTTGAGAATTTGCAACAAGCCAACAGAGAGGTCAACCTTGGTATTTGCATTGATTTGTTCCAAATTATTGAGTACAGCGTCACATCCCGTGTCGGTGCAATCAACTGAAATAATCATGGCCTTATCACAATACTTTGTTCCTGATGAGAGGGTGGTCAAGAGTGTCACAGGGGAAGTGGTATTGAATTTGTAACCTAGTAACATTGAGAAGGTTTTCCACCTACTAAGAGCAAACCAATTCATCTGAATTCCCTATGAAGCAGCTAAGAGATGGTACAAGGAGCATCAACAAGACGTCATTGACATTATACAATCCTCGTACATCATTGAGAAGTCTCCTCAAGAAGGATAACCGGTAAAGTGGATATGATTGGAGGATACATGAAGGATGACATTAGATACTCTATCATTCTCCTAAGTAGAGTCATGGGCTTACATACAGTGAGTCATCTCACTACATTCATGGTCAACTTCATTGAGACCATCCGACATGCAAGGATGCCGCTAGATTGGGCCACCACACTAAGAAAAAACTTGTTTGATCAACTAAGTATGGTGAAGGGTAAGAATAAGTCTTATATGACTTCTTATATGGTGTACCTACTTGTAGCAAAGGCAATGAACTATCCTGGTTTGTAAAAAAAGGTAGTATGCAAGACCACAATGCCTGGCCATACATAGTCTACCCTTAGTTGGTGAAGAAGAAGCTCTCAATATAGAGAAAGGAGTATAGGATTGTGAATGATGCATTCATCTTTGTGATCATTTGATTCATTGAGGGAGACTATGGGAAGAGGTTATTCTAGATGAAGCGAAAGCACAGATCATGGCTCTCGAAGCCTACTTCATCGAGTTCAAGACATTCATGTATCTTCGGGTGGGTGGTGCATTTATCAATCCTAAGAAGTGTCTCAGATGCCCAAGTGACAAGTTGGTACTATTGGAGATCTCTAGGCTAATTGAGTTAGCCTATGAGAAGATAAAGAGGCAATAGAGACCCTATTGGGAATGGCCATTGGTCATTGGGCCGTATCAGGTGAACCAAAAATAGGATATTCTGACCTTCAAGTGGGAATGGGAGAACTATCCTCTTGAAGAATACAACTGTCCTTGGCCATACTTTGACAATGTGGGTAAAGTGGAAAGCCTAGTAGGAAAGGACTTCCATCATGAGGATGCCATTGAAGATCATTGGATGAACATCACAAATGACTACGATGTCCACATCAAGGACTATTGTAGGATGACTTTGTATTTAGTAGAAAAGGCTCTCCATTTGAATATCCCTAATGAGATAAGGCTACAAGACTCTAAAGAATTACTTGATCCCTTGTTCAATGCAGATAAGGTCAATGAAAGACCCATTCTAAATGTAGAGGTTGACAGAGAGGAAGGAGATGACATCAATCATTGAGTGAGACATGTCATTAGAATGAAAAAGGATTGGATCAAGAAAACTTTTCCACTTGATCCAATTCCTGATACTATAATCTTCCATGCACATGCTTGCTCAAAAAGGGGTAAAGGAAGGAAGGTCATAGTTCCTATCTTTGTGCTCTAGTCTCCTATTAGGCCAAAGATAGTCTATCAGCTTGATCACCAAGTGGGATATTATCACCCTCCTGAAAGGAAGGGAAAGAGTAAGAGAACCTCTGCTTAGAGGATTCAGAGCTCACAAGAGTCCCAATGTATTGGAGCCTCTCAAATCCAATATGAACCTCAGTTGCCTCCTGTTGTGCCAATGCAACCAGAAGAGGGAGAGATTCCAGAAGCCTCCATTTCTCCTGTATAATAAGAGCCCCCTTCTCCTTCCATATCCAAGAAACATAAGAGGATCAAGATTAAAATGAAGAAAATGCAAAGGATTAGCAGAATATTAGTACCTAATCCATCTATTCCTAAAACTATTATGGAGGAAGAAGATGATGAGGAAGAAACAAAATTAGAAGAGGAGGAGGAACAAGTATGACTACAAAGAAGAACTTGGTTAGCAAAAGCCACAAAATTAGAAACAAGAAAGAGTGCCACCAATACCCTACCATCCTCCCAAGTAGAACCATTAGAACTCTCTTCTTTGGAAGATGTAGTGTAGCAATGGGTGAATGAGAAAAGAGAGAAAGGTGAGGATGTTTTCTCCATGATAGATTTTGATTTCATGCCTGTGGGTACAGAGTTAGTTGGGGATAAGATCAGAGACACCCCTACAAGTGAACTCCAATAGGAAGACTGGATGCAGATGCCACCAAAAACATAGGTTCCTGATCTCACTCCTCCATCTCCACCATAGATTATTGTGGTAGATAAGGGTTCAGTAACTCCTCCACCTTCAAGTTTAGAAGAGGAACAAGTTCAAAAGGAACCATCATCACAGGAGCAACCAGAACCAAGGGCTACTGATGAAGCATTGAAAGAAGGACAGATAGTTGAATATGTGTAATAGCATTCCTAAGATGTTGAGGAGTGAGCTATAGGATCTACAAAGACCAAAGCTACAAAAGGAGAGTCCTCACAATAAGAAACTCTGAGCAAGAGTGATAAAGGGAAGAGGCAGTTGAACACACCCCTTCGTCACCAAGAGCCAAGGTCATAGAGAAACACATCCCAAGATGGTTCTAAAAGGAGATAATGAGGAGTGCTAAGCCTTAGTTTCATGCTTTAGAGGATGATATTTGTGATATTGTAGAGATCTTGAACAAACATGAGTCTCCATTACATGATGCAATGCCATTTGTGTTTGTCACTACCATATGGAACCAGGATTTATTTGCATAAGTGGCTCTCCCTCCTAAAGGTATAGATGTAGAAGTTGTTAGTCTAGAGGATTATGAAGTGAAGGATGTTATGTTGGGAAAGCCTACACGGGATTCAGCCTGATAGATGATGACTATGGGAATCAAAGAGGTTCTCAGGTACATGGAGCAAGATGAGATTGAACTTTGAACTCTTCAAAGGCAAGTTGAGATCCTAAAGGGATATCTAGCCAAAGTTGTTGGTCCTCTTGATCCTAAGCACCCCAAGGAGACTCTAAATACTATTCTTAGAGAAAGGGAAGGTGTACAGCTCAATCCATTTTTGAGAGCTCGTTAGGAATGGTGAGAAAGCCTTGAGGATAGAGGTGTTACCACAATCATAGGGAATTTGAAGTTACTGCAGCTATGCAAGAGAACGTGAATAAGATCGTAGCAATTTTGAGGTAGGACTTTAGTATCATGGATGAGGTACGGGAATGGAGCAAGGATTTGTAGATTCTAAAAGCCATAAAAGGGCAAAGGTACTACACTTTGATCAATGTATAAACCAAAGAGGAGCTAGAATTGATTGATGATTGGATAGAGACGATAGCAGATGGAAATAAAGTAATGCAAACATTACACGAGGAGATCCATCGGCTCAAGGACCAACCCCGAGGGCAAATTTTGGAAGCAAAAAAGTTGTACATTTTTGAAGATGAAGAATGAGAGAAGTTTTTTCCAGTTAAGGTAGTAGTAGAGAATTTCAAGAAGACATTAGAGGAAGCATCTAGTGATTAAGATATCAGACAAGCCTTCAGGATAGAGGAAGCACTGTTAGAGTTGGACACCAAACTCAAAGATTTTGCAGAGACTCAAATTAAGGTGGACAACTATAGGTAGAAGGTGAAGGATAAATATGAGGCTTTAGATCTTCCAAATGCAGCCAAAATTACTAATATGATAGAGAAATTCAAGGGAAACATCCAAACATCATTTTGGGATGAAGAAGAACAAAATCCAGATGCCAGAATTTCAATTTTGACATAGTAAAATTTTGAGTTTTTTGCCTAGTCGAGGTCTGCAAGTTCGTAGGTCTGTAGCTCCACATTTTCATGTAGCTCCATAGGTCCGTAGCTTCACATTTTCATACAGGTCTACAGGTGCACAGGTACACAGGTCCACAACTCCGCAATTTAGAAGTGTGTCGATAGTTAACTGCCAGTTCCAAAAATAGCACTTTCCATGCATCAGGAGCGCATTCTAATGGTAGTTTAACTCTAACATACACCTAGTGAAGGACTAGCTTCTATTTTTGGTGCCTCCATGCACTTCCACTTCAACTAATGGCTTCCTCCTACTGTCTCTCTCATGCTTTCTTTGTTTTTGACATGTAAAGGGCTCATGCATCCAATCAATGAATAAAACATGAATGGAGTCCCTCTAAGCACCAGATTAATGGTTAGTTTGTATATATTTAGGTTTTTTTAATGTTTTAAAAGCATTTTATTGCACAAAGATATCTCTCACTCTCAACACAAATTGAGGAGATGATTTCTTATAAATACCCCATTGTAAAATGTAACAAGGCCCACCGTTATTATGCAATAAAATTATGCTTTTGATGCTCACATTTGGAGTGTAGTGATTCTTGTCTGAATGTGTCATTGTTTTATGAATTTTATTCATGAGATTGTGATTGAGCCAAAGTTTTATTGCATTGTTTCTGGTTGTATGATCTTTTAGTTTTGGTGTTTGCTATAGGTTTATGAATTTCGCTGACATATCGAGCTTGAGGAGAAATCACCAAATTGTGCCTAAATTATTCTTTGTCTTACATGAGTGCACTTTCCATGGCCTTGTGATTTGATGAAGAGTGAAACATCATTCAGTTATTAAAATTTCCCATCAACGATTACATCAGTAGATTCTAGGAAGCGTTGCTCTTGTCTTCATTGGTTTCTTGCCGATTTCTTCAAAATTTTAACTCGCAGCATGTTGTTTTATGTAGCTTATGTCCATTTAGGATTTCAATTTCAAGTTATTTCAATTTTATGTTATTTGCTTTCAGTTTTGTTATTTTGTTTGCTACCCCCTTGTTAGAATAGGAACTTTTTTTAGTTGAACTATTAGATTGCATTCATTGAAAAACTAGAAAATACAAAAATATTGTTCTTTTGTGTGTTATTTTGAGACAAAAAATAGATTTACTTCATTTTGAGATCATATAAGAACCAGAAAAGCCCTCCTCATGAACAATCACATTTATCTTCAACTAAGAAGATTTTGGTACATCGCAAGAAATATACTAAACCTTGGAGTTGATCCCAAAAGATTAGCTTTTCAAGAGAGGAATTGTGCAATGGATTCCTACCATTGACCTCATGTAAAATGATCACCCAACAGAAGTGGCACTAGAAGGAGGGCCCCTGTTGACTCTCAAAAAAGAAGAAAATTTGTTAAAGTTTCAGAATTCTACACTTGTACAATAATTTGCGCTTCACAAAAGTTCAAAAAAATTTCTTGAGTTTTTGACAAATTTAGGTCCACAGGTCTATAGCTTCGCAGGTGTATAGGTGCACAAAACTCTATGGTGCGCAAAATTTAGAATAGTGAGAAAGTGTACTTCTGTAGAGGTGTGCTTTTGTCCAAAATTTGATGCACGCTGGAGGATATTGATCCAAAATCTCCATTTCAATGAGCATTAAGGTCTATGCCAAGTGCACACGAGTTTGTCAAGCTTACCCACTTCTGTAAACCACATAGTGACAAGGGAACATCCTGAGTTCAACCACTTCCATTCAAACTTTCATCATCTTCTTCAACTCCACCTCCACTCCAACCACCTAGTGAACCACCACATATTCTCATAGCTACACCTCAACAACCACCATTAGGTCCACCAAACCCTCCAATAGCCTTTTTCGTAAATGTTGTAGATTCACCAATAAACTTGAGAGGTGCACTCCATGACCTCCCAAAGAATCCCAAGAAGTTTTTCCCAAGATTCATCTATGGTGAAACATGAACTATCGAAGATCATGTCAAGGTTTTCAAAGAAATTTACAACCAAAAACAAGTTGTTAATGAGAATGTGGTTCTTTATTTATTTCCCTACTCTTTGGCAGAAATTGCCTTCAATTGGTACATCAATTTGTCACCTAGATGCATTGGAGATTAGGATACATTTGAAAAAAATTTCTTGGAACAATTCAAAACATTCATCAATCCAGCTGTGATACATCAACAATTCATATCAATCAAAAGGGACCCAGCTAAGACAATCTCCCATTTCAACCATCACTTTCATATGGCCTGCCACAAGTTGGAAATGTCATACACCATACTGGTTAAAGCTACTATTTAGATTTATTTGAATGCTATGGACCCTCTTACTATGATCTTTTTGAGGAGACTTCCTACAACGAATATTGACACATTGGAAAAAGTCTTTCTACAAGTGATCACGTTCACAAAGCAAGCCAATCCTAATGGAGGAGGAATGATGCTTCCAACATAAGTAGTTCCTACAATACCAACATACCCTATGGGAACACCCATCATGCCTAGCCATTTCATACCTATGAACCCAGTTCCATTACAACAGGCACTCGCTCTAAAAACTCAAGCAATAACATATCCAAGGTATGAGCCTGCAAAAATAGCTTTCTTTGAATAGAAAGAAGCAATTCCTATGGAAGCAGATAATAATCTTCTTTTGAAAGTTGGTCGAATGAAGAAGACCATGTCACAAATGAACAATGAGCTGACACATCTTAGATTGTCACGAGGAAAAAGTAACAACTTACAAAGAAATAATGTTGGCCCCTGGCAACAATAATTTTGGTCAAAAATATGGGCGCTCTTTCAAAATTTGAATTAGTTGGTTTGTTTGCAGGTAGGAAACTAGTCAGGGAGAATTTGGCTAGAGGTACAGACCCTGGAGGAATGGCAGGGGATGCTGAGAAGTTTGTGGGGTCAGAATCTTTGGTCGATGTGGACAATGGAAAGTCTTTGGGTGATTCTGAACCTTTGTGTGGGGTCCATATCCCACCATTGGTTTCCATGTCTGCTTTTCATTTGTTGGGATAGGATCTCGAGAAGGAGAAAGATAACATTGATTCTTTCAAGGAAAAGTCCTCTAAAGGGCTGAAGTAAAGGGTCTCAGAACGAAAAACTTGGTCATCCCTATTTGGCAAGAAACCCACTAGAAAATCTCTTTTCCCACTGGTGACTGCTAAGACCTATTGGGAGAAAGGTGAGTTTCAAGTTTTTATTTCAAACCCTTTAGTTGATTTTTCTGTGTCTTCCATGGATTTCACCCTAGTGGGTAAATTTTTAGGCACAAGACCAGATCTTGAATCTCTTAGAAAAATGGTTAAAAGGAAATGGGTTATTAGAGGAGAGGTAGATATTGCTCCCATGTTGAATGGCTTCTTTTCATTTATCTTCAACTGTAAAGAAGACATGGATAGGCTTCTTTATGGAGGACCGTGGTCTTTTGGTTAAAGCTCTCTCACCATTAAAAAATAGGAACCTAATATGGATCTTTCAGACTCTTTTTTCTTAACCACTCCCATCTGGGCCAGACTTCCTGGGCTCTCTTTAGAATTCTAGCATGAAGACATTTTTAAAGGTATTTCCAGTTCCTTTGGTGAACTTGTGGCATTGGATAATGCTACAATTTCTAGAACCAAACTTCATTGTGCCAGACTTCTTGTTAAAGTGGCAGACCTTAATCATCTCCCAGCAAAGGTGGATATGATTTCCAAGTTGGGTAAAAAAACTCAAGAAATCTTTTTTGAAGATCTGCCTAATTCCTTCTATGCTTGTAAGAAGTAGGGGCATTTGGTTAAAAATTGTCCTTCCAAAAGTAAAAATCAGTCTAGCAGTGGTTTGGATGGGAAAAAGAACAAGGTTCAGCAAAAAAAAGTATGGAAACCCAAAGAAGGCCATTGCCAAGAACAAAAGATTAATAAAGAACTTCAAGCTCCATAGGCTGAGGCGGATAAAGAGCTTGCTTCTGAGGAAGCTAACTCTGAGAAAGAAGGTCTTGGTTTACATTCTGAAACTAGTTTACCTGAACAAAGATTAGAAGATCAGGCAGATTCATCAAAACAAATTGTTATTTATCAGATGATAGAAGAACAATGGAGAGATTTTGATGACAAAATTGTGCTTGAGGAAAGTGAAATCTTGGCTGATACCAAAAATTTACCTAAGGAGGGAGATCCTCTTTTTTCTTAGTCCAAAGAGATTCAGGTGCTATCCCAGATTGATAATGACCTTTCTATAGATGAGCCTCCTCCCCTAGATGATGTGAAAGAAAATGGCTCAACTCATAAACCAAACCAAAGAAAAAGGGCTGAAAAAAAGAACAATACTAATGGGGTAGAGACTAGAAGCAGCAAAATAGATCAGCATATCAAGGCAAAACCTCTTGCTTCTAATCCAGATAAAATTGGAAAAAGAGTAGAATAGCACTCTAAGGTGAAATTGGATGTTGGTTCCCTGGACAAACCTAGAAGAAGATCTACTAAGAAAACTAGAGAGTTAGAAAGTATGCAGAATATTGCTGACGGTAGGTAGGAAACTATTCTAGATTTTACTCCTAAAAAATAGATATGAAGATCATAACTTGGAATATTAGGGGATTGAACAGTACTAATAAACTAGACAAATTTAGGAATTTTTTTAGAGAACAAAAGCTTGATTTTCTCTTGCTTCAAGAAACTAAGATGAATAAAGAGAAAGTGAAAAAGATTAAAGCTTTAAAAAATTATTCAATAAATTCCAGCAGTTCAGAAGGGGCATCAGGGGCAACTTTGATGTTATGGAAGAATAACTATTACTCTAGAACAATTTTTATTGCTAGTAAACATCTTATGATAGCCAAAATTACATGTATAGACTAGAAGGAGGATTGGTATATTGTGAATATTTATGCTCCAAAGATAAAGCATCTAAGGAAAAAGGTCTGGGATTATGTTTCTAATTTTAAAAGTAAATACTATTCTGGACGATGGATTATAATGGGAGATTTTAATGTCCCTCTTTATGATCATGAGAAAATGGGAGGAAATGCTACTCAGTTGGAAGGAAGATTGGATTTAATGGAATTTATAAATAAAGAGGGCTTAATGGATATGGACCTCTATGGAATTCAATTCACTTGGAGTAACAAGAGAGTTGGTAATGAATGTATTCAGGCTAGGCTTGACTGTGCTCTTATTTCTCCTGATTGGACTAAAGACTTCATTTGTAAACTGGAAGCCTATCAGAAAATTGGATCGAATCATTTCCCCCTTATCTTCACTGTTGCAAAGATTAACCTTAAGAAGAATTTTCCTTTTAGATTTGAGAAGATGTGGATGCAGCACCCAAAGTTTGAAAGTAAATTGAAAGAATGGTGGAATATTGATTTTGAAGGCACTGCCCTCTTTAGAGTTGCTTCCAAGCTTTAAAATGTTAAAAGGGAAGTCAAAAGATGGAACAAGAATAGCTTTGGGAACATTTTTTAGAACAAAACAGTTGTTAAGGAGGATATTCTAAAAATTCAGGAAAAAATCTAGAAGGAAGGATATACTTCTAACCTCCTCCTTGAAGAAAATGAAAAGCTTGCTCAATATCATGACATCATCACTAAAGAAGAAATCTACTGGAGATAAAGATTTAGGTTGATATGGTTGAGGGAAGGAGATAAAAATACAAAGTTTTTCCATCTCTCCACTCTGAAGGATAGGGCCAAAACTCGCATATCATACCTAAAAAAGGGAGATGTGAAGATTTTTGAGGACAAGGCCATCATGGATGAGATGGTGACTTTTTTTTCTTCTCTAATGACGGTTGATCCCAACATCAATGTGGATAGTTAGGCTAAATTCCTCAGAGTGATTCCTTCACTGATTTCAAAGGAACACAATAAAATGTTATGTTCAATTCCTAAGGATGATGAGATCTTCAAACCTATTTGCTCTCTGGGAGGAGATAAAGCTCCTGGTCCTTATGGTTTCCGCATGTTTTTCTTCCAAAAGCTTTGGAAAGTTGTGGGTAAAGATATTTGTGATGTTTTTAAGGAATTCTATGGGGCAAAACAGATGCTCAAGGAAGTCAATTCCACCTTTCTGTGCCTTATTCCTAAGAAAATTGTGCTCTCTGGATCAGTTTAGACCGATCAACCTCTATAACTCTTTCTACAAAATTATTTCCAAAGTTCTCACCTCCAAACTTATTTAGGTGATCCTGTTGATTATTTCTGATTAACAGAATGGATTCATCCCAGGTAGACAAATCCTTAATTCTATCATCTCTGCTCATGAGAATTGTCATTCCCTATCTTGTTCTAACAATTAGGGTTTCATTATGAAAGTGGACATTGCAAAGGCCTATGATAGAGTGGATTGGTCTTTCCTCTATAATATTTTTCTTGCTTTTGGCTTTGACCATAAGGTTGTTGGTCTGATCCATCAATTGATTTCTACCTGTTCTATCATTGTCCTGGTTAATGGTAGTTCCTCTCATTTCTTTTTTCCCTCTCGTGGGATGAGACAAGGTGATCCTTTATCCCCCATCCTTTTCGTTATTATGGCTGACTACTTGGGGAGATTTATTGGGGACTTGGTCCAAAGAGGTTTGATTAAGGGCTTACAACCATCTTCTCATCCTTTAATTGTTCTCATGGACAATTTGTTGATGATACCATCTTCATGGGTAAGGCTGAAGTGAAGGAAGCTAGAATTTTAAAGCAAGCTATTAACTTATATTCTTTTGCATCAGGACAATTGGTTAACTAGAGTAAAAGTGTTGTGTTCTTTATTAACACCCCTATCCATAGACAAATTGAAATTACTAAAATCCTAGGATGTTCTATAGGATCTCTCCCATCCTCTTACTTGGGGCTTCCCCTAGGTTTGAAGGTCCCTAATGCTTTTTGGGAAGATCTTATAAACAAATTCAACAAGAAACTAGCGGGATGGAAAGGAAATATTTGAAGCTAGGCTGGTAAGTTAACTCTACTCAAAGCCTGTCTCCAAAGCATACCTACTTATGCTCTAAGTCTTTTCAGAATTCCTTTTAAATTTGCATAGTTAATTGATAAAATTCAAAGAAATTTCCTATGGATTGGCTCTAAGGAAAAAAGGAGAATGCCTTTAATTGCTTGGGATCAAGTTTGTAAACCTTGAAGTGAAGGGGGATTGGGAATACAAAAAATTAGAAGTATGAATAAAGCCCTTTTAGCCAAATAGGGGTGGAGAGTTTACCATGACAGCAAAGAGTGGAGTACCATACGGAAACATAAGTTACTCTTCAATGTTGAATCCCTTCCTAATTTCTTCGCCTCTCTTGATGTTATCCATTCTTCCTCCATATGGGGAGCTGTTCAGGGGACCAAGAAAACTTTAGAAAAAGGATGCTCCTGGAAAATTGGTAATGGGCTAAAGGTGAAATTTTGGGAGGATATCTGGCTTAAGGAACATCCTTTGATTGGAGACTTTCATGAAAAGGCTTTAGTTGACCGATGCAAGCAGAGATTTGGCTTTCTAGTAAGTCATTATTGGCAGAATGATTCTTGGGTGAATTTAACTAATTTTGATCAAGGTTTCAGTAATATCCAACTATCCCTAAATTCTATCTCTCTTTACCCTTATCTTGAGGATGAGATTATCTGGCATGCTGATCCTAGTGGTTAATTTAAAGTCTCTTCTATCTTTTCTTCAAAGGATAGGGTTAATCAACCTTTTTGGTCACATGCTTGGATTAAGGGTCTCATACCCAAAATTAACATATTCTTTTGGATTATTCTCCAAAACAAAATTTTGGCCCTTGAAAACTTGCAAAAAGGAGGCATAAATGTGGTTAATAGGTGTACTTTATGTAGAAATGGACTTGAAGATAGAGATCATATGTTTTTGAGTTGTTCCTATACCCAGGAAGTCTGGACTGAGATTTTGAATTTTTGGGGTATGACATGGGTCCATCAAAACAATGTGGATCTTTCTTTCAAAAGTTGGAGCTACCCCTTAAAGGATCCTGATGCTCAATTTCTTTGGAAATTAACCCACCCTCACCTTTGGTGGGGCATCTGGAAAGAAAGAAATAATAGGATATTCAAAAATAAAGATCTTCCAAGATGGGTGCTAGGTCAAAATATCATCAGAGCCTTCAAGGAGAATTTTAAATCCCAAAGGAAGTCTGGTCAAACATTCTAACTTGATAACCCCTTACAATCTTAAGGATCTAAGTTGAAAATTGATAATCCTAGATCGATCATAAAATGGTTTGTTCCTCCTAATGGATGGATCAAAGGGAACTTTGATGGAGTTGGTAAGGGAAACTTGGGAGGAGCAGGATGTGGAGGTGTTCTTAGAGATCATGTGGGAAATGTTATTAATGCTATAGCAATCCCTATTGGTCACTCGAATAGCCATATTGCTAAAGCTACTACAGTCCTCTATACCATTAAATTAGCTATTAATTTGGGGTATTCCAAATTATGGTTGGAAGGTGATTCTCTAAATATTATTAATACCCTAAATAATAAAAATTATATCTCATGGTCTATAGAAGCTACAGTTATGGAAATCAAAACCTTATTTCAAAAATTTGAAAAAGTGGTCATTTCCCATACATATAGAGAAGCCAATGGGGCTATTGACTAGATAGCCAATCATGTAGTTCAAACGGGACATAAGGTGAGGTGGCTTGATGAATTAAACAAGCATGTGGATCTTAAAGCAATTATTAATTATGAGGTCATTCATTCCAAAGTGGGAAAGATTTTCTTGGATTAGAAATTTAATGATTTGTAGGAGTGGCCTTACAACTATCAGATTACCTTCCCCAAGGAGGTACATTCATGTGAAGGTTATGTGCTCTCTGCACGTATCATCGAAAAGGTGACCTTGATCTCGAGTCACAAAAAATTGGTCTCATTTCAACCTCTCTGCTATTGGTATCTGGGTGTCTCTAGTTTTTTGTTTGCTCTGTAAAATGGGGGGTGAACCAAGGAAGCAGGAGCCCAAAAAATGTGATGACTGGAAGGCTAGGCAAGACGTTTGGAAGATTCTCCAAAGAGGGAAGGTGGTCAATTTTCTAGAGTGGTTGCATGGATTCAAACCCCATGTCACCACTGCCTTCTTCAAAAATTGGGTCGATGACAAAGTTACTCTCCATGGAGTCATTGTGAAGCTTACTGAGGAATTCATAGCCAAGGTTACTAGGCTCCCCATGAAAGGTATTAAATTCTCGAAATAGACCAGTATTTCCAATGCGGCCTACAAAAAATTCTCGAAGACGGATGATGAGGAGATGCAATTGGAGAAGAATGGAGACTTCTTTGATGTGCAACAGATTAAAGGTGTTTGGCATGATGTGCTTGGCTATATTCATGAGTACTTTATCCTTGATGGTAAGAATAAAAGGGTGCACAAATTCCACTTTGTCTTTCTTAACCATTTTAGGTATAAGGACAGAATTTCCTTCCCTTTCTATTTGTATTTCTCTTTGCTTCAAAGCTTGCATGCCCATAGAAAGAAAGAGTCACGACCCATTTTACATGAAGGTCTAATATTTCTCATAGAGGGTTTTTGTAAAAATAAACCCATTGCTTCGTATCCCTCCACTGGCAAACATAAGGATTCTCAGTCCATAAAATGTAAAATTGATGAGAATGTTAAAGGGAAAGATAAGGCAAAATTGAAACCCTCTAGCTTTCGAAGAAAAATTGTTGAAGAGGATATTGAGGTGGAGAGTACTGAAGGCTCAGATAAGGATGTCCCAGAGGAAGAGGAAGGGATAGATGTTGGGGAGTTTAGATCTAACCTGGAAGGTTATCTAGAAACAAAAGACAAAAATGAGAAAGGGAGAGAGGAAGAAACAACTGAGGATAACTTGGAATAGAGAAAGTCTGATAATGAGGGTACTCAGACTATGTCCAGGGGAGGTGATAAAGATAAAGATAATTTAATTGATGGTCCAGCCATTATGAGTGAGGAGAAAAACATGGGGAAGGCTTCCACTTCTACAAAGGAGACTGAGGGACAACATAAGGAGGTCCCTAGTCAACATGACCCTGTGGAGATTAGAGAGGAGGAGCCATTGGATTGGGAGGAACAAATTGATAAAGTTGGGTCCCTGCCACATACCACTACTGAAGATGCAAGTGACTCCTTAGAGAGGGAAACCAAGCTCTCCTTCCTACATTCTACCAAACTTAAAGTTGATTCTTTCCTCCAAGTTGATTCTTGGATTTATAATGAAATAATGGGGTTGAAGAAGAAAGTGGAAACCTTGCAACATAACCAGGAGGTTGACCAGGCTATTATCAAACACTTGGAGGTGCAAATGGGAGACATCCCAAAAAAACTTAATGATTATGAGCAAAATCTTAGAATGCTTATCAAGGAAAGTGGAACAAAAATGGAGCAACTTTAAGCATCTGTACTGTTGCGGTGAGCCTGGGCAAAAGAGCAAATGAAGGAACCATATCTTCAAAGGAACTTAGCAAGAGGAAAAGATAGAGTTTTAGGAAGAAAGTCTTGATTGTTGCTGCTTCTTCAGCTGCTAACTCCATCCAGGATATGGCTAAGATTGGTAAGGAGGCAGTTAAGATGATCATGGAACTGTAATTGTTTCTTTGGGTCTTCTTTTTTGGTTGGGTTCTTGTTCAGGTCCTTTTTACTAGTTGTTACATCTAGTTCTCATGTTTGGTCTCATTTTTTGGTTTGTAGTTTTAAACTATATTGGAGGTTCCAGGTCCTTGTAAAACCTGGGTACTTTTTTTGGACTACGTAAGTGGTTTCAGGTCCCTGTAAAACCTAATTTTGGTGCTGCTTCTAGTAGGTTTAAGGACTCTTTTCCTGATGGTTGTCTTGCTTTTTCCTTTTTGAGGATGTGAAAGGGTTTCGGGGTCCCTTCAAAACCTATTTTTACCATAATCTAAAACAATTTTGGTCAGAATTACAACAAGAACTTCAATGGGAATAACAACAACAATGCAAGAAACAACTTCAATCCTCCTGATCACAACAATGGCTTCCAAAGGAAAAATTGACAATGGAACACTCAAACGAATAATGGAAGCATTCCTACTGATAACAACAACAACATTCAATATGCTAATATCAATCAATATAATGATAGCCAAAATATGCCTAACAACAATGGTTCACACTACAATGGAAATTAGGAGGTGAATCAAAACTCACAAGTAAATGACAATCCTCCTCTTGTTCAGTTTAATGCTATGCTATTAGAATCTTATGATTCTACACAGAATCCACAAGTGGAACAATCAGTGAATGAGGAATTCTCATTCCCATTTAGCCAAGAACCAGATATTCAACATGATGAGATGTTTTCTTTTCGCAATGACAGTCAGAATACATACAATCTCAGAAATAGAAAGGACCCCTTGATAGACGAGATTCCTCCAGGTTTGCAAGCAACTCCACCTGATCCAAGAGCAAGTAACAATCTGCCATCGGTAAGACCAATGCAGGGAGGAAAATAAAATCATAATCAAGTAAGTGTACCAATGATACTAAAGAATCCCACTTGGTCCACTGAAAAGTACAATGCAATAGAAGATTTCAAGAAAACTAAAGCCAATATGTCCATGTTTGACATGTTACAGAATTTTCCACAACAACGAGAAGCTCTTATGAAGACATTGGATAATACAAAGGTTTCCCACAATACAAATGTTGTCCCTCAAAAGACAGTATCTCAACAAGTAAATGTTACAGAAGCAATGCCCACTATGTTCAAAGATAAAGTTGAGGTACCCCCATTATTTCTTAGTATCAAGATATATGGGAAGAACCTTCACAATTACCTCATTGATTTAGGAGCTTCATGTAACATAATGCCATTATCAATAGATCAAAGTATAGGAGTTAGTCCTCAACCCTCTAACCAAGTGGTGATACAGTTGGATAAAATAGAGGTGAAGGTCATTGGAGTATTGAAAGATGTATGGATACAATTAATAGTTAACCCTCACATTCAAGATGTTATCGATATACATGTGGTTGACATCCTAGAGACATATGGATTACTTTTGAGTAGAGAATGTATGAAATGTCTGAGAGGATGGTTCTCTATAGACTTCACTCAATTGTGGTTGCCATGGAAAGGATTGAACAATCAAATCAAGATAGATGTTGAGCCCAAATTGAAAAAAATGATCACAGATTACAATGCCCTAAATGAGATAGCATTCTTACAATTGGATTTAGGTTCATACAAAGTGATGGTATTGGATATGGTTCCAAAAAATACACCTCAAGATCAAAATAAAGAACCTAGGCTAAAGGTACCCAAAAGTGAAATTGTGACACAGTTCATAGATAGTATGGTGACTAATTTATAATGTTTAGGAGAGGAATTTGATCCCAACATCCTCCTCCTTCCAAAATTTTGTTGATTACACAAATTCAATCACTCTAAATTTCAATGTTCATCATGTCAACAAGCAGTTATGAAGGTATTGACCCACATGATGGAAAACAAGGATACAAAGACCTTTATTGGTGTTTACAAATTTTATAAGCTTCCAATTACCTCGATGAGAAGATGACACATCTAGGGGCAGCTAACTCCCATTTTCAACACATCATTTCAAACACTGGGCCAACTATAAGGCTTGACCCTTCTTCCCTTGAGGCTCTGCAAAACCTAGGTGGGTATACCTCTTAAGATCTGATTATGTGACTAGTGCAATGAGCATAATCAGGATCTAGAATAATAGATAAAACCCCTAATTCTTCTATGCTTAACTAAGAAATCACAAGCATGAAATAGCTAAGAACATGACTCATGAAACTGGAAAGCTAAGTGCGAGTTAAACTTTGAATAGCTTTCAAAATAAAAAGGGAAAATAATTTAATATGTTGATATCAGCAAGACCCATGTATGAGCAACAAAACCTAATGATCCTATCTCTGATAAGTGCCTTATCTATTGGTAAATTGAGTGAATTACAATCGTATATCTCATTGAAATCTTTGACATAATTCCTACATCAAGATCCCTGATCTATCTTTCACCTTGTGAATAGACATCTGCTTCAAATTTGAATCTCATGAAATCCGCAAGCCCTGGGATAAATATCAAGCAATTACATGGCTCTTTGTTCCATCAACAAGATATTTCAACCACATACATTCCAAAATGAAATGTAATCTAATTTATGCTCTTGGTTCACCAATTAGAAAAGATTACATATCCATGAGTAGGAGACAAGATTCAGACTGAATTTGAAACCCTTTGCTGCACTTTATTTATTTTCCTTGAAAAAAAATACATGAAAGATGTACAAATAATGACTCACAAAATCACCTCACAAGTAAGGACTATCTACATAAAACATAAATTGTTGTTCAATACAAGAGATAATGTTGGGTGTGTGGCTTTCACAGCCTGAGCAGAGCTCCTAGAACTAGAAAATGAAAACTAACCAACAACCTTTTCAGAGAGGAAGAAAGAATATGTATGAAGAGGGCACTTCCTAGATTGAAATTGCAATTGACATGAAAAGAATCTCTCTACCTTCTCTCCTCAACTGCCAGAATCAAATCCTCATCATTTTGTTTGCGAAAGCATGAAATATCTGAGATATTTGATTCAACATCATAACTAATTTTTTATGCCAAAGTGAGCTCACGGTAAAAGTGAAAAATCAATTGAACATGACCTTTAGAAGACAAGAAAACCACTTAGAATTGATTTTCTTCACTTTCACATCTCAACAATCCTTTACATCTACCCTCTAACCAATTCAAGTACTCAATGGTGAAAATTGCTCATTCTGCTGAGAACACCCCAAAATTTACAAACTGGCCTATAGCATGAATCGATGAGCACCTATGCAAAAACTGACCTCATATTCAAAAATTTCATCTCTTCCTAGTTCCATTGGTATATTGGAGCACCCATTTTTGATAAAAATAGCCCCAGTTATGGCCATTTCAAGTTCAGGCCTTTGTTTATAGGTTTGCACATAAAAAGAATAAAATTTTAAATTTTAAAATAGTCTATAGTTTGAACTATAGAATATTCAACATTTGAAATCAAATTTTTTCAAATTTGTGACTGAACGTGGGTTATTATTTTATTTTGAAAAATATCCTTGTATCCCCTCATCTAATCAAATAATGCCACTTGTCATCATCTTACTGGCTCTGATAACTAAGTGGACCCACATCTCTTGTCTCAGAAACCTTGCTAGATTCTTGAATTTTCTGGAAAGTCACCATGTCGCTTGCCAAAAATTCTTCATTTTTCCATTGGCAACATGGCAACCACCAGATTCTGGTCACATTTTTCGGTGACCCCATTTGATCTCTCCTTCCACGTCAGCACCATGTCTTTGCCACCTCATCACACCACCTAGGCAGTCGCCATGTTGCTATACTAACTCCTCTACAACTTTCTTATAGCGACATAATTACAACTACACAATCTGCTACGTGGCATGATCTCATGAGTTTGAATCCATTTCTTGCCATGTCATCATTCTTATTTCTTCGTTCAAATTTTGGTTGATGTCATCATCCAACCGTCGACTGGGACCCACCTGCATATGCCACAGCCTTTCAAAAGGTGTCTTTCTTTCAGACACATCTAATTTGTCTATAATAGTATTTAAACATTTTAATACTTCCACCCACGTGGCATGTGGGATATTGGTTTTTGCTCTGTTCTTCATCATGCCGCTGCCTCTTCATTTTTATACATGGCATGCGAATACTTCCATTTGACTTCAATCTGATGTGGGTTTCTACAAGGCGGCTTGTTTCATGCGAGTTGCTTAACCCCCTATTTTGATGTGCAGGGTCTTCTTTCTTGCAAACTATGGCTCCTTTATCCAGCTTCAGTTGTCTTCCTTTACAAAGTTGTGAGCTATTCGCTACCACTAATAGCTTCTTTTTGTATTTGTTGGTGGGTGTGTTTGACGTGGACTTCTTTAATATGTCGTGGCCTAACTATGATGTGGGCTTGCCTCCATTTTACTAGCGGCTCTTTCAAGTTTATGTGTTATCCCATTACCTCAAGCTGCTACCTCTTTCATTCATGCATGGGTTGTTACTCCTTTTTGGCATGAATTTATCTTCTCACGGTGATTCCATCTCAAAATGCTAGCCTTCTTTTTAATTTATTGCTATGGCTTCATGGCTTTTTGACTTCTTTTTGCCCTAAAGGTTACCTTCCTACCCTACTCATGTGTGGAGCTCTCTCTTCTATACCACATCCCCTATCTTAGACCTTCAAATTTTGGAATGCCTTGCCACTTGCGACTTCATCAAGAGTATTGGCATTTGTAACATATAAAATAGAACATTGAATCAAGGTATAAGTTTTACGCCAGTGATTGTATTCAAGCAGGCTTCCACTATTGACTTGGTCTTGTTTTTCAATGACTTCCTTGCTGTGAACACCCGTACACTTGCTCTTTCTTGGACCTTTTCCTTATGTGAATGCTCCCTCAAGTGGTGCTTTCCCTACTCTAGCTGACTGCTTCATGATTGGCACTTTACTATTCATGCATAGGAGGCTCTTCTTATGGTGTGAAGTTCCTTCTTGTTCTGTCGGTGTGTGGTCTTCAAGTTTGCAAGCCGTAGGCTTCATATTTGGCACCTTTTCCTTTAAACTTCCCCTTTTTATGCCTTTGAAGAGAGAACAGCAAGACCAAAGTTGTTGCTTGAAAATATTAAATATTGTCTGCATGCTTGTTCCAAAAATATACAATTGAAGCCCTCCATAGTTAACTCGATGCATATGTAATTGCTTTCTAAGATTATAATATTAGATCGAGTAGCTTAACTTATCCAAGTAAGGAGCATTAAGTCATTGTTGGCTAATTGACTCCAAAGCAAGTAAATACTTTATCTCAGTACTTCACCTCAACTTATTTATGTTAGCTTTTATAAGTCAACAAGGATTAATATGGATCAAATTTCATTATGCTACAAGCCTTCTATTAATATTGGCCTCTTTTAATGGCTCCCCTGTGGTATCTAGCTTTTTATGATCCTCTTCATGTAAACCATCTTGTAAAGTTTCACCATGGGTATTTTCTGTATCCATACCTTGTTTTGTTCCCACATGATTCTCAATAGCCTCATTTCCATCCTACTCAAATAATGCTAACTAGTGCACAATATGAATATGAGCTTCATCTTTAGAACTATCAAAATGAGCGTCTTTTGATACTGCGACAAATATCTTTATTGATTTGAATTAGGCCAAACGTCCAATTCAATTGCACACACTCCTCTCTCAAGTGCTTTGATAATATGTTCATCGCTACAATCGTTGTTCAATTGATTCCCATTGATTTCTCCTTCTATTGATTTCATTATTTTGTGATGTCTTGTTCATCTGATGAATTTAGTCGGGCTCCAAAGTGGGGCCAGCTAAAAAAAAAATCATTTCCAAACAACTGAATCCTCAAATTGATCTATAGAATATCTAATATCAATTTGATGAAGAATCAATCAGTTCGCATCACTTTTTCAACTTTTTAAAACTCATTTCACATCTTTTCAATTCAATGTTAGGAGGTCCTTTGACTAGCCTTAAAAATTGACCAAAACACCTGATTGGGCTTTGAAAGTTGGCACGCTGATTCTTTGTTCCACACACTTGCACCCCATTAAATCTCATCTCATGAAAAATTCTCAATCAAAAGATATTCTCTGTCGAAGTTGCCTTCTCAGAATCACCTGCATGAAAACATGTCAGAAAACAACAAATCGCATTCGAATTTGGCTTCAAAAACTAGGCAAACTGACATTTGGGAAGACAAAAACTAGGGTATTGATTCTCTGTCATGAGGACATTATAAATTTGCAATCTAGGCTCATGATGAATAACAAGATGCAAATGGAAAGTGGTCAAAGTGGACTACTCAAAATTTGCATATTGGGAACAATGGCAGAAAGCAATTTTTGCAAATGGAATTGACCTAGAAAAGTGTGCAAACAGATTCGTGAAGACTTGAAAATTGAAACATAACAAGTCTCTGACCCCTAAAATTTAATGCAATAGGAATTTTAACATTTTGGTAAACTGAGTCAAATTTATAACTAGTCAAACAGGGCCTCCCAAAATTATGTGCAATGTGCATCAACATGAAAACAGTAAACTACCAAGTTTGAGGGATTCAAAATCCAGTCAAACAGACTCAAAATGACTCGAAATCTGAAACATAGGTTCTTGGATATGGATACTAGACACTCCAAAAGTAGAAAATCACAAAACATTTCTAGGTGCAAGATATTTAGTTGTAAACACAACCTCTTGTCGCTATTTGACACTTAGGTGAAAATACATATTTGACAATTACTCAAAATGGGACTTCACCGAATGACTTGGAATGTTAATTTAACTTCATGGAACACATAGACACACTAAATGAAAGGTGTTAGAAGCATTAAACACCTCTTGGGGCTCAAAATTATAGCCGGGTACATATGCATTTAAGAGCGCTTATGGGGTTTAATTTCTTCAAAAATTCTCAAAGCCACGGCTAAAAATTTCACTCAATTCTAAAAAATCAGACCAACAGTGGCTATGTCTAGGGATGCATGTCCCTTGTATACATGGAAAGGATTCAGATCTCTGGAAGAAGTAGACCACACCCAAAACTTCTCTCGACCAACTTTATTGAAGGCAAAAATAACTACCTCTATTATGTACACATGATGACCCTAGGTCACCAAAATTCAACAAAATTTCTTACCTCTATCATAAACCTAGTTTTCATTTGCATTTTTTTAAGGTAAACTAAAATTATCTTTCCCATCAACTCCACCAATTAGATTAGCATCTTGAAACAGAACATTTGGCAAAATTGAATTCACACCTTATTCATGCTCATTATGAGATAAAACATCAGCATGCTCATAATTACACAAACTGAACTGAGAATCAAAATCTAACAATGATTCATGCATGTTGATCGAAAACACAAAGACTTCATATTGTACATCATTCACCAAGTTGCATGTACTAAAAACTTGCAACTCACCTTGTGCCTTCGGCTTCAAAGAGTACAATGGATCTAAATCAACTTCATGTGTCATGTCATCACATACCAAATCAGATATAAAACTTACTGAAAAATTATCATCATAGTCTTCAAGAAAAGGTTCGGCAAACATATGATAGGAATCCTCATTGAAATCTTCATCAACAAGAAGCTTACTGGCATCAATATTCTCATCAAAGAAATTGTTAGAGACACTTGTGAATGCATTAAACTCATTAGCGTAAAACTCACCAAACTATAAAGAAGTTTTAATTTCAAATTCACATATACTTTTGTCAGTATTCACTTCACTACATGAATCATCAAAACTCACCTCACATAACTACATTTTATTGTCATATACTCCATCCAGATCAAATAAAGAACCAACTGATCTCTCAATATTATTAGTAACATTACTCATAGGAGTCTCTTCATTCAATGCTAAATCATAATCTAGAGATATCAATAACCTCTCATTATCATATGTATTACATAAATATGATTTAACATCAATTATGACAGCGGTAATTACATCTCTACTGGTCTTCATTTCTTCAAACAAATCTTCATACTTATGCTGAAAGTCTTCAAAAGGATAACAATGTTGATATGTAGGAGAACAAACACAAGGATATATGTCATACCTTACGTCATCCTTAAGAGATGTGTGCAATAGTAAAGGTGAAGTTGAATCACACATTGATGCATACCTTTCAAAATCGTGTTGTAACAGGGTTGAAACCTCATCAACATTCAACATATCCCTTTCACAAACTTCTTTATCTTGATTGCAATGATTTCCGGAATGATCTGAAGAACTAATAACAACATATTGTGAAAACTCAAAATTAGATTTATCACTTCTAGCCTTTGCTTCTTTGTTATATCCAAAATGAATCTCAATATAATCAGCATGATATGAATCTAAAACAAAATGAAACTTCTCCCTATTGGTACTCTCCTTATTATAAAAGTCATCATGTGTATTGATACTTGATATATTATCAAATACACCTCCAAAACTTGACAACGGATATTCTAATTCTATATCAAATTCAACATCAAAATTTGGGGAAGTGACCTCACAATGAGAAAAAATACCACAAGGGATAGCATGACCATCTAGAGAAACATTTGCACGTCTTTCGGGATCATGACCTAGGAGTTCTAAAACTTCATCAACACTTAATAAGACTTCATCACAAGTATCTTTTCCTAGGTTCTTATCATAAACTAGCTCATATGAAAAACTTATAGCAGTAGTACCATTAATATGAAAATATCAAAAATCAAAATCCATACTACCACATATTACCTCTTCTTTACACAATACCTCTTTACTAGGTCTGTCATTCTCATTTTTACCAAAAGAGGAATTATCCATACTATTGTTAAAACTTTCCACACTCTCATGCATACTATCACGTGATTCATTTTCAATGACATAACCATCTTCATCTGGCTGACTAAAATCATCTAATTTAGTAGATCTACAATCCAGGTCTTCATAATCACAAGAAATGTCATCATTATCTATGGATTCATTAGATTCACTACTACTTTCAACACATTCACATTGGCTATTTAAATTTGTGCTCAATTTTCTTGAAAAGACTATCAAAATGAAAAATCTTTTGTATCCTCAAATGAGATGGCCAGTTAATTGAATTAGGCATAAAGACATCTAAGAAAGCAATAGGCCATGAAGATTCCTTGGGTCTCAAAGACACATGCAACTCCATAAGTGCTGATTTAAACCTTTGATAGACCTGATCATCTTCTAGACCTTGAACACTTCCTACCACATTTCTTATAAATATGACAATCTGATTGTGAAGAGCTTTCTTAATTTCTATCATATCTTCCAACACATCTTCATATCTTGGTAAACTGATTTCAAATATGAGATCTAATTCCATTTTAACATAAAACTTCTACCTCTTTCTTCTAGTGCTAAAATAACTAAATAGAGGCTCTGATTTTTTATCTCATAGAAATAACATAATCAAACAAGTGCTGCAATTTTTGGGATTCTAAAAGCCTAATCTCTCAAAAAAAATTCCATCATAGAACTTATAGACATACCTCAACAAGTCTATAATAAAACTACAACAATATTTGCTCTCTCTACCAATTCTCATACTCAACCATATTCTTTTCAAAATTCGAATTCAAGAATATGAAAACTTATAAAACAAATTCTCCTATGTATAGTGTCGATCACCAAATGGAGAATACCTCTGAATAATATTATTTTCATGCAAGGAAAATCTCATCAAAGTAGAAATACCTGAACTGTGGTGGCTGCAAACAACTTTGATGCTGGAAACAATAGTAGATCTAGATTTATTCTACAATTTAATATCTCTTTGCAACTAAACACCACACAATTTCTTCAACTATTGCCAAGAATCATAGATAAAATCTCTAAAAATTCTTTCCAGCTGCTATATCTTTCAATCGTACCATGAATCTCAAATTGCAATAGTTCAGAGATTTGACTTCGAGTCACCACTCACTTAGTGAGAAAGAAAATATCAGCTTGCACAAAATTACAAGCCAATCTAAAATTTTATAACAAGTATGTGAAAATACTGATCAAAAAGATGGAATGCCAAATACTTGGCAGGTTGAAAATATATATATATATATATATATATATAACTCTGTAATCTAATAGCAATTTGATAAATGTCAAGTAACTTTGATACTACAATCTCTTCAATTTAGTCAGACTATTGATGTCAATGAACATGAAACTTCAGCAAGGAAAACGCATCTTACTATAGATTTGTTATATTCAATCTTTTTTCATGTCAAATATTTTGGTTCTTTCTATATGCAAGTCCCCAGTAGAGTCGCCATTTTATCGATGTTTAAAAACATCATAGGTTTCCAATTACCCCGATGAAAAGATGACACATCTAGGGGTATCTAACTCCCATTTTCAACACATCATTTCAAAAACTTGGCCAACATCTTACTATAGATTTGTTATATTCAATCTTTTTTCATGTCAAATATTTTGGTTCTTTCTGTATGCAAGTCCCCAGTAGAGTCGCCATTTTGTCGATGTTTAAAAACATCATAGGTTTCCAATTACCCCGATGAAAAGATGACACATCTAGGGGTATCTAACTCCCATTTTCAACACATAATTTCAAACACTTGGCCAACTATAAGGCTTGACCCTTCTTCACTTGAGGCTCTGCAAAACCTAGGTGGGTATACCTCTTAAGATCTGATTATGTGACCAATGCAATAAGCATAATCAGGATCTAGAATAATAGATAAAACCCCTAATTATTCTATACTTAACCAAGAAATCACAAGCATGTAATAGCTAAGAACATGACTCATGAAACTGGCAAGCTAAGTGTGGGTTAAACTTTGAATATCTTTCAAGACCCATGTATGAGCAAAAAAACGTAATGATCCTATATCTAATCAGTGCCTTATCTATTGGGAAATTGAGTGAATTACAACTGTACATCTCATTGAAATCTTTGACATAATTCCTACATCAAGATCCCTGATCTATCTTTCACCTTGTGAATAGACATCTACTTCAGATTTGAATCTCATACTCAAATTATCCCATCATGAAATCTACAAACCCTATGATAAACATCAAGCAATTACATGGCTCTTTGTTCCATCAGCAAGATATTTCAACCACATACATTCCAAAATGAAATCCAACCTAATTTATGCTCTTGGTTCACCAATTAGAAAAGATTACATATCCATGAGTAGGAGACAAGATTGGACTGAATTTGAAACCCTTTGTTGCACTTTATTTGTTTTCCTTGAAACAAAATACATGAAAGATGTACAAATAATGACTCACAAAATCACCTCACAAGTAAGGACTATCTTCATAAAACATAAATTGTTGTTCAAAACAAGAGAGAATGTTGTGTGTGTGACTTTCACAACCTGAGCAGAGCTCCTAGAACTGGAAAATGAAAACCAACCAACAACCTTTTTAGAGAGGAAGAAAGAATATGTATGAAGAGGGAAATTCCCAGGTTGAAATTGCAATTGACATGTGTCCCTTCAAGATTCTCCCTCAAGAAGCTAAAAAGAATCTCTCTACCTTCTCTCCTCAACTGCCAGAATCAAATCCTCATCATTTTGTTTGCAAAAGCATGAAATATCTTAGATATTTGATTCAACATCATAACTGGTTTTTGATGCCAAAGTGAGCTCACAGTAAAAGTGAAAAATCAATTGAACATGACCTTCAAAAGATAAGAAAACCACTCAGAATTGATTTTCTTCACTTTCACATCTTAACAAGCCTTTACATCTGCCCTCTAACCAATTTAGGTGCTCAATGGTGAAAACTGCTCATTCTGTTGAGAAGGCCCCAACAATTACAAGTTGGCCTATAGCATGAATTGGTGAGCACTTGTGCAAAAATTGACCCCATATTCATAAATTTCATCTCTTCTTGGTTTTGGTGGTATATTGGAGTGCCCATTTTCGATAAAAATAGCCCCAGTTATGGCCATTTGAAGTCCAGGCCTCTATTCACAGGTTTGCACATAAAAAGAATAAAATTTTAAATTTTAAAATAGTCTATAGTTTGAACTATAGAATATTCAACATTTGAAATCAATTTTTTTCAAATTTGTGACTGAACATGGGTTATTATTTTATTTTGAAAAATATTCTTGTATCCCCTTATCCAATCGAATAACACCACTTGTCATTATCTTACTGGCTCTAATAACTGGGTGGGACCCACATCTCTTGTCTCACAAACCTTGCCAGATTCTTGAATTTTTTGGCAAGTCGCCATGTTGCTTGCTAGCAATTCTTCATTTTTCCAGTGGTGACATGGTGACCACCAGATTTCAGTCACATTTTTCGGTGACCTCATATGATCTCTCCTTCCACGTCAGTGCAATGTCTTCACCACCTCATCATGCCACCTATGTAGTCACCATGTCACTGTACTAACTCCTCTACAACTTTCCTATAGCGATGTAACAAAAACCACATGATCTGCCATGTGGCATGATCTCGTGAGTTTGGATCCATTTCTTGCCATGTCATCATTCCTATTTCTTCATTCAAAATTTGGTTGACATCATCATCCAACTGTCGACTAGGACCTACCTGCATATGCCACATCCTTTCAAAAGGCGTCTTTCTTTCAAACACATCTAATTTGTCTATAATAGTATTTAAACATTTTAATACTTCCACCCACGAGCATGTGGGATATTGGATTTTGCTCTGTTCTTCATCATGTCACTGCCTCTTCATTTTTATACATGGCATGTGAATACCTGCATTTGGCTCCAGTCTACCATGGGTTTCTACAAGGTGGCTTGTTTCATGTGAGTTGCTTAACCCCCTATTTTGATGTGCAGGGTCTTCTTTCTTGGAAGCTATGGCTCCTTTATGCAGCTTTAGTTGTCTTCCTTTACAAAGCCGTGGGCTATTCCCTACCACTAACGGCTTCTTTTTGTATCTATTGTTGGTTGTGCTTGACGTGGACTTCTTTAATATGTCATGCCCTGACTATGACATGGTCATGCCTCCATTTTTCTAGCGGCTCTTTCAAGTTTATGTGTTATCCCATTACCTCGAGTCACTGCCTCTTTCATTCATGCATGGGTTGTTACTCCTTTTTGGCATGAATTTATCTTGTCATGGTGATTCCATCTCAAAATGTCAACCTTTGTTTTAATTTATTTCTGCAGCTTCATGGCTTTTTGACTTCTTTTTGCGTTGAAGGTTACCTTCCTACCCTACTCATGCGTGGAGCTCTCTCTTCTATACCACGTCCCCTATCTCAGAGCTTCAAATTTTGGAATAACTTGCCACCTGCTGCTTCATCAGGAGTATTGGAATTTATAACATATAAAATAGAACATTGAATCAAGGGATAAGCTTTTACGGTAGCAATTATATTCAAGCAAGCTTCCACTATTGACTTGGTCTTATTTTTCAACAACTTCCCTGTTGTGAACACCCTTACACTTGCTCTCTCTTGGACCTTTTCCCTATGTGAATGCTCCTTCAAGTGGTGCTTCCCCTACTCCATCCAACTGCTTCATGATTGGTGCTTTACTATTCATGCGTAGGAGGCTCTTCTTATGGCATGAAGTTCCTAAGAAGGAAAGTTACAATGGGTTCCTAAGAAACAATCATTCAAGGCTCAAGTGAAAGAGAAGTTAAGGGCAAATAAGCATAAAGTTAAAAAACCAAAGAAAATGCAATTTGGACACTCCGCTTCAATGGTTCTAGGCACAAGATGGGAGCTGGGGCAGGTATCGAATTGGTCAACCCAAAAGGTAGGTCTTTCTATGCCATGTATCAGTTACAGTTTAGATGCACTAACAATGCTGCAGAATATGAGGTGTTAGTACAAGGACTCCTCTTTGCACTAGAGAAAGGAGTCACAGCTCTTAAAATCAAAGGGGATTCCCAATTGGTCATAAGACAAGTAAAATCCATATACTCTTGCAATGAAAAAAGATTACTTGCTTACAGGAAAAGAGTATGGGATATATTGGATGACTTTGAAGCCTTAAACATCAAATCCATTCCAAGAAGAAAGAATGTGGTAGCAGATGCTCTTGCCATTTCAGCAAGTGCTCTGCAACTAGTTGAAAGAACCAAGTTAAAAAGATTCTCAGTAGAATTGGTTTTTGTTCCTTCCATTCCTCACAATATCACCAACTTTCAGGTCTTTCAAGATGATCAACATATACTCAAGTTTATCATGTGCAGTCACCATTTTTAGGGACAAGAAATTGATGATACACCAGATGATAGACTTGAAGATAGAGAAGGAATTCTGAATTTAAAGACACACTATTTTGAAAGGAATGGTTGAACCAGAATGCATCTTTGACTGTGATGAATCAATGCTCAATAGAAGGGAAACCCAAGAAAAGGGAATTGAAGAATGTGACTCATACAATTTGGGTACTAATGAAGAACCAAGAATGGTACAAATAGGAAAAACATGTGACTCACAAGAAAGGGATGACATGCTCAAATTACTCACTAAGTATAAGGATGTCATTGCTTAGAGCTATGAAGAGCTGAAGACTTATGATCCTAAGATTATCACACATGACATCCCACTGAAGCCCAATGCCAAGCCATTCCAACAAAGAGAAAGACTAGTAAATCCTCTCATTGAACCACTGATCATGAAAGAAGTAAATAATTTACTGGATGCTAAGATCATATTTTGTATCTGCCATTCCACATGGGTGGAAAATTTGGTTCCTATTCAGAAGAAGACTGGAGAGATTTGTCTTTGTGTTGACTTTCGCAACTTGAATTTAGCATCCCAGAAAGACAATTATCCTCTACCCTCACTAGATGAGGTTTTGCAAATTGTTAATGGTTCAAAAATGATGTCATTCTTGGATGGTTACTCGAGATATAATTAGGTGATGGTTGACGAAGAAGATAGGCTAAAGACGGCTTTCACAACGAAGTGGGGAACTTTTTCCTATAGAAGAATGCCCTTTGGACTAATTAATGTAGGAGTTATATTTCAATGTGCGATGGATGAAGCTTTAAAAGGATTGATTAACATGTGTATAGTTATCTACATGGATGACTTGACTGTCTTTCCAAAAGATTGAAGTACCCATATTGTTGATCTAAGGCAGGTATTCAATAGATGTCATGAATACAACATATCTCTCAATCCCAAGAAATGTTCTTTTGGAATTACCAAAGGAAAGCTCCTAGGACATGTTATTTCTAAGGCTAGAATCTCCATTGACCCAGATAGAGTTGAGTCTATTTTGAATTTAGCACCTCCACACAGTCGAAAGGAATTGAAGTCTTTCTTCATAAAGATAAACTTTGTGCGAAAATTCATAAGTGGATTTGTAGAGATAGTTCATCCCCTTAATGACTTACTCATTTGAAGATATTAAGGTTTCCATTTCAATGGCCCCAATTTTGGTGAGTCCAGATTATGAGTTACCTTTCAATAACTATTTCTTTGCTTCTGAACATTCCTGTGCAGGGATCCTGACACAAAAAAGAGAGAAGGAAGATGAGAGACCAATTGCTTTTGTGAGTTTTCCTTTGAAGAATGCCGAGTTGAAATATTCAAACCTTGATAAATAATCCTTTGTGTTAATCAAGGTAGTAAAGAAGTTATGTCATTACATACTCAGAAGTAAGGTGTATGCAATTGTACTTGATCCAGCAATAAAGAAGCTTTTGATGCATAATGAACTTGGTGAAAGGAGAGGAAAGTGGATGGCCATACTTCAAGAATTTGATCTCAAAATTCAATCTATGAGATTAGTCAAAGGTAAAGGGTTGTCAAAAATGATAGCTGATAACCAGGATGGAAATGAAAAGAAATTCAAGTTTGACGATGAAACGAATGAAGATGATCAATAGAAGATGGTTGTATCACAAGTTGACTTTAATCAGGGAGTGGTGACAGATGTTTGGTATCAAGACATTGTTTATTATCTCCTACAAGACCAATGCCCAAAGTGGATGAACAATTCACAATGCAGGGGACTTAAAATGAAGTGTGAATCTTATATGTTGCATGACAACAAGTTGTACAAGAGAAACTATGAAGGGATTTATGTAAAGTGTTTAGGTCATGAAGGCAAAAGAAGTCTTGGAACACTTTCATGATAAATATGGTACAAGACATGGTTTGGCAGAAGCAATAGCCCACATGATTCTAAGATTGGGTTATTTTTGGCCCTCGATATTCAACGACACTTTTGAACATGTATGCTCTTGCCATATCTGTCAAACTAGTGCCAATAGAGAAAGGAATCTGGCAATTCCTTACAACTTGTATATGAGATACGCCCCTTCACAAAGTGGGGGTTGGATTTCATTGGTCCGGTCAACCCACCATCATCAACCGGACATGCATTTATTCTCATAGCTATGGATTACTACACACAATGGATGGAAGGAGAAACATTTAGAAATTGTACTGCTAAGGTGGTGACAGATTTTTTGGAAGAACACATTATTATCAGGTTTGGAATGCCATTTGCCCTTGTGTGTGACAACGGATCTTCTTTTGCATCTGCATTCTTGACCCAATGGGCATTTGAAAACAAATTCATTATCAAGTTCTCTTCAAACTACTACCCACAAGGAAATGGGGTAGTGGAATCTACAAACAAGAACTTGATCATAGTAATAAAATGATTATTGAAAGAGAATACTAGGGATTGGCATACACAACTAAAATACACCCTATGGACAGATCAAAAATGCCTTAGGGACTTCCCCATATTTTCTTGTTTATGGACGAGAACCAATGTTCCCACTTAATCTCAAAATTTTGGTTTTGAAATTCATGAGTGGGTATGCTAAAGATGTTGACAAAGTACAAATCAAATTGATGAATCTTTTAGAGATGGATGAAAAATGAACAGTTGCATTGGAGCATGTGGCTAAACATCAGGCTATTTTGAAAAGATGGTTTGACAAGAGGGCCACGATCAAATCATTCAGGATTTTTTACCTTGTTCTACTCTAGGACAAGGCAAAAGAAAATCTGGGTAGTCATACCAAGTTTCAATGCTTGTGGCCAGACCCATATCAAATAGTAGAAATTCTAGGAGAAAACACTTTTAGGCTCAGTTCCTTACAGTGGTAATTTCTTCCCTTTCTTGTAAATGGGCAGTTTTTGAAGCCTAAAAGAAAAAAAAGAAAAAAAGAAAAATTAGTTACATTTTATTTTTGCATTTAGCTTAGATTTTCATTCTTGCAAGTGTGTTTATTTCTACAAGTGTGTTTGCTTTCATGTTGCATGTTTGCTTTTAGTCGTGTGTTTCCTTTCAAAGTTATGTTAGTCCTAGGGGGTAAGGTGTACTTCAGATTTTCTCTTTAGATTTCACTAACCACTCTTTGGTTCTAATTTCAGGAAGAGGTATTTCTTTGTCAAAACATTTAGATGATTGTGTGTCTTATACCAACCAAGCAACGGATATTTCTTGTGGAAATAGGGGATTTTCAGTTTGGAAATCAGAAGTCTAGACCACCAAGTTCTCAATACTTTGCAAATTTAAAGATTTGATTGTTTTAGGTGTTGTTGATTTGAAGTCAAAGATGGTGAGAGATGATCCAAATTTCAACTAGTTCAAACAAGAAGGGTCTCCTCAAAAGGTTACTAAGATCATTGATTTGGTGTGAGAGTTCACTCGAAAGTTCTAAGAGAGGAACACAAGGGATGTTCACAAGATATCAAATCCAAAAAATAACACCGATGTTCTGACTACATAGTCTAAGTCTAGTCAAGATATAGAAAAGAAAAGAAAAAAAGAGATAGAGAAAAAAGAGCAAAATACGATGTTAAGTCTAAAGGATTCTAAAGATCTAAAATGGAAAAAAAAATACGTTCTCAAAACAAAGTATCTTGTATTCAAAGTATTATTCCATCAAAAGTAACATTTTGAATGATGTGGAGCGATTATTCAAAATTGAAAAATTTAAAAGAATGTGGCATCCCACCAAGAGCCCTTGAACTGATTCTCTCATCTGGTCAAGTAATTGATTGATAAAAGCCTTTGTGGAGATCCTAAATGAATGAGTTGGGAGGAGTGGATGATTATCTCAAGTTATTAGAAAACTTTGATTGACTGCATCCTGGCATATCAAAGGGAATGAATAAATAGTGCACACACATTGAGTTTGAAGGTTTTGAGTTCTAAGATTTTGATTTAAGAGTCATCTGAAAGATGCTCAAGATGTTCAAAGTCTGGTTGGTGTTTGACACATGTTGGAGGAATGTTTGCTGATGAAGAAATGCCTTGGTCATTTCTTCCTTTTTTCGAGGCTATTTGTTGTGGTGTCCACAACACAGGCCCCATTCCTCTATTAGGAATCAGGACGCCCTACTTTTTTTACTCCCGAACTCCTAGTTTGAGAGTCAAAAGAAGAAAATTCAGTTAAAAAGTTAGAATTTTAGAGTTAAAAAAGTTGAAAAATCAAAAAAAATTAGAAATTGAAAAAATCACAAAAAATTAGAAATTGAAAAAACCCAAAAAGAAAATAATAATATTAAAACAAAAAATCCCTACTCACCCCCTGCACGCGTGTCGAGGCACTGCGCACATCTTGCTTGGCACGCAGGGGGAGAAGGATTAGAAAAACCCTCTCCCTTTCCTTCCCCCCTCATTTTTTTTCCAAGTGTTCAGAAGAGGAGGAGCGTGGTGAGCACCCCTCCCCCCTTCCATCTTTATGGCACACCATGGCACCACACGCCCATGTTGTGCTCGCTCGATGCTGGCATGCTAGGCACTGCTCGACGCTGTGTGCGTCGGCACCACACCGACATTGCACGCGTCGGTGCCACCCACTTGCACTACACACACCTCGGTGAATGGGCCTTGGCGTGCGCATGCCTCGGCGCATGCGCGTGTTTTTTTTTTTTGTTGTAAAATGTTTTAAAATAAAAATATATATTTAATTTTTTTTTAATAAACAAAAAGGGAAATAAGATTAAATAATTTCAAATTAGAAATAAATGAATCCCCAAAGGAGGACTTTTTTTTACTTATTTTTTTTCTTTTACACTATCTATGGACTAATAAATGCTTTCTCTTGCAATGTGCACGTAATGTAACTAAATGGCGTCCATATCCGAAATAGCACCCAAGCTGGTCGTATTCAAGTTCTAAGGCATACCTTCAACATCAAGATTCCATGATGACTATGTTGAGATTAGAGATACCGACCTCGAACATATAGATCTAGGAGATTTCCTAAGAATTTGCAACAAGCCAATGGAGAGTTCAGCCTTGGTATCTGCATTGATCCATTCTGGATTAGTAAGTGCAGCGTCACATCCTGTGTCAGTGCAATCAGTTGAACTAATCATGGCCCTATCACAGCACTTTGGTCCTAATGAGAGGGTGGTCGAGAGCATCACAGGGGAAGTGGTGTTGGATTTGTGACCTCATAACATTGAGAAGGTTTTCCACCTACCAAGAGTAGACTAGTTCATCTAACTTTCCTATGAAGCGGGTGAGAGATGGTACAAGGAGCATCAACAAGAGGCCATTGACATTATACAATCCTTGTACCTAATTGAGAAGCCTCCTCAGGGAAGGATAACCAAAAAAGTGGATATGATTTGAGGATACATGAAGGATGACATCAGATACTCTTATCATTCTCCTAAGCAAAGTCATGGGCTTACCTACAGTGAGTCATCTCACTACATTCATGGTCAACTTCATTGAGACCATCAGACATGCAAGGATGCCACTAGATTGGGCCACCACACTAAGTGAAAACTTGTGTGATCAACTGAGGACAGTGAAGTATAAGAAGAAGTTTTATATGACTTCTTATATGGTGTACCTACTTGCAACAAAGGCAACAAACTATCCTGGTTTGTAAAAGAAAGACAGTATGAAGGACCCCAATGTCTGGCCATACATAGTCTACCCTCAGTTGGTGAAGAAGAAGCTCTTAGCATAGAGCAAGGAGTACAGGATTGTGAATGATGCATTCATCTTTGGGATCATTCAATTCATTAAGGGAAACTATGGGAAGAGGTTATCTGATGAAGCCAAAGTACAGATCATGACTCTCAGAGCCTACTTCATCGAGTTGAAGACATTCACGTATCTTTAGGTGGGTGGTGCATCTATCAATCCTAAGAAGCTTTCAAGATACCCAAGTGACAATTTGGTACTATTGGAGATCTCTAGGCAAATTGAGTCAGCCTATAAGAAGATAAAGAGGCAATAGAGACCTTGCTGGGAATGGCCATTGGTCATTGGGTCGTATCAGGTGAAGCAAAAACAGGATATTATGACCTTCGAGTGGGAATGGGAGAACTATCCTCTTGAAGAATACAATTGTCCTCAGCCATACTTTGACAATGTGGGTAAAGTGGAAAGCCTGGTAGGAAAGGACTTCCATCATGAGGATGCTATTGAAGATCATTGGATGAGTGCCACAAACAACTACAATGTCTACATCAGCGACTATTGTAGGATGATTTTGTATTTAGCAGAAAAGGCTCTCCATTTGAATATCCTTGATGAGATAAGGCTACAAGACTCTAAAGAATTACTGGATCCCTTGTTCAATGTAGATAAGGTCAGTGAAAGACCCATTCTAAATGTAGAGGTTGATAGAGAGGAAGGAGATGACATCAATCATTGAGCAAGACATGTCATTAGAATGACAAAGGATTGGATCAAGAAACCTTTTCCACTTGATCCAATTCTTGATATTGTAATCTTCCATGCACATGCTCACTCAGAAAGGGGTAAAGGAAGGAAGGTCACAATTCCTATATTTGTGCTCCAGTCTCCTATTAGGCCAGAGATAGTCTATCAGCTTGATCACCCAGTGGGATATTATCACCCTCCTAAAAGGAAGGGAAAGAGGAAGAGAACTTCTCCTCAAAGGATTCAGATAGAACAGGTTGCAAAACATGTGTCTTTCCAACAGCATGAATAGAGCTCACAAGAGTCCCAACGTATTGGAGCCTCTCAAATACAGGATGAACCTCAGTTGCCTCCTGTTGTGCCAATCCAACCAGAAGAGGGAGAGATTCCAGAAGCCTCCATTCCTCCTGTACAAGAAGAGCCCCCTTCTCCTTCCATCTCCAAGAAACATAAGAGGATCAAAATTAAGATGAAGAAAAGGCAAAGGATCAGCAGAAGATTAGTACCTAATCCATCTATTCCTGAAACTATTCCAAAGGAAGAAGATGATGAGGAAGAAATAGAATCAGAAGAGGAGGAGGAATAGGTACCCCTACAAAGAAGAACTTGGTTAGCAAAAGCCGTAGAATTGGAAAGAAGAAAGAGTGTCACCAGTACCCTACCATCCACCCAAGTAGAACCATTAGAACTCTCTTCTTTGGAAGAAGAAGTGTAGCAGTGGGTGAATGAGAAAAAGGAGCAAGGTGAGGATTTTTTCTCCATGATAGATTTTGATTCCATGCCTATGGGTACAGAGTTATTTGGGGATAAGATCAGAGCCACCCCTATAGGTGAAATCCAACAGGAAGACTAGATGTAGATTCCACCAAAAACACAAGCTTCTGATCTCACTCCTCCATCTCCACCACAAATTATGGTGGTAGATAAGGGTTCAATAACTCCTCCACCTTCGAGTTCAGAAGAGGAACAAGTTCAAAAGGAACCATCATCACAGGAGCAACCAGAACTAAGGGCTACTGATGAAGCATCAAAAGAGGGACAAATAGTAGAATATGTGCAATAGCCTTCCCAAGATGTTGAGCGAGCTACAAGATCTACAAAGACGAAATCTATAGAGGGAGAGTCCTCATAACAAGAGACTCCAAGCAAGAGTGATAAAGGGAAGGAGGTAGTTGAACACACCCCTTCATCATCAAGAGCTAAGGTCATAGAGAAACACATCCCAAGATGGTTCCAAAAGGAGATAATAAGGAGTGCTAAGCCTTAGTTCCATGCTCCAGAGGATAATATTTATGATATTACAGAGATCTTGAACAAAAATAAGTCTACATTACATGATTGAACACCATTTACATTTGTCACTACCATACAGAACCAGGATTTATTTGCACAAGTTGCTCTCCCTCCTGAAGGTATAGATGCAAAAGTTGTTAGTCTAGAGGATTATGAAGTAAAGGATGTTATGTTGGGAAAGCCTACATGGGATTTAGCTGATAGATGATGACTATGGGAGTCAAAGAGGTTCTCGGGCACATGGAGCAAGATGAGATTGAACTCCAAACTCTTCAAAGAAAAGTTGAGATCCTAAAGGGATATCTAGCTAAAGTTATTGGTCCTCTTGATCCTAAGCACCTTGAGGAGACTCTAAATACTATTCTTAGAGAAGGGAAGGTGTACGACTCAATCCATTTTTGAGAGCTTGTCAGGAATGGTGAGAAAGCCTTGAGGATAGAGGTGTTACCACAATCATAGGGAATTTGAAGTTACTGCATGCTATGCAAAAGAATGTGAATAAGCTCATAGAAATTTTGAGGTAGGACTTCAGTATCATGGATGAGGTATGGGCATGGAGCAATGATTTGTAGACTCTACAAGCCATAAAAGGGTAAAGGTACCCCACTTTGATCGATGTATATACCAAAGAGGAGCTAGAATTGATTGATGATTGGATAGAGCAGATAGTGGATGGCAATAAAGTAATGGAAACATTACATGAGGAGATCCATTGGCTCAAGGACCAAGCCTGAGGGTGAATTTTGGAAGCAAAAAATTTGTAGAGTGATGCATGCTTGGACATTTTTGAAGATGAAGAATGAGAGAAGCTATTGCCAATGGAGGTAGTGGTAGAGAATTTCAAGAAGACATTAGAGGAAGCATACAGTGATGAAGATATCAGACAAGCCTTCAGGATAGAGGAATCACTATTAGAGTTGGACACCAAACTCGAAGATTTTGTAGAGACTCAAATTGAGGTGGACAACTATAGACAAAAGGTCAAGGATAAATATTTGGCTTTAGATCTTCTAGATGCAGCTAAAATTACTAAGATGATAGAGAAATTCAAGGGCAAACATCCAAACATAGTTTTGGGATGAAGAAGAACAAAACCTAGATGCCAGAATTTCAATTTTGACACTTAGTAATATTTTGAGTTTTTCACCCAGTCGAGGTCCGCAAGTTCAAAGCTTCACAGGTCCACAACTCGGCATTTTCATGTAGCTCTATAGGTCCACAGCTCTGCATTTTCATACAGGTCCATAGGTGCACAAGTACGCAAGTCCACAACTCTGCAATTCAGAAGCGCACCGACAATTAACTGCCAGTTCCAAAAATAGCACCTTCCATGCATCGAGAGGGCATTTGGACAACAATTTAACTCCCACACATGCCTAGTGAAGGACCAGCTTCTATTTTTGGCACCTCCATGCACTTCCACTTTGACTAATGGCTTCCTCCTACTTTCTCTCTCATGCTTTCTTTGTTTTTGACATGTAAAGGGCTTATGCATCCAATTAATGAATAAAATATGGATGGAGTCCCTCTAAGCACCAAATTAATGGTTAGTTTGTATATATTTAGTTTGTTTTAATGTTTTAAAAGCATTTTATTGCATAAAGATAGCTCTCACTCTCAACACAAATTGAGGAGATGATTTCTTATAAATAATCCATAGTAAAATGTAACAAGGGCCATCATTATTATGCAATAAAATTATGCTTTTGGTGCTTGCATTTGGAGTGTAATGATTCTTGCCTGAATGTGTCATTGTTTTGTGAAATTTATTCATTAGATTGTGATTGAACCAAAGGTTTATTGCGTTGTTTCTGGTTGTGCGATCTTTTAGTTATGGTGTTTTCTATAGGTTTACAAATTTTGCTGACGTATCAAGCTTGAGGAGAAATCACCAAATTGTGCCTGCATAATTCTTTGTCTCGCATGAGCGCACTTTTTGTGGCCTTGTGATTTGATGAAGAGTGAAACATCATTCGGTTATTGAAATTTCCCATCAAGGATTGCATCAATGGATTCTAGGAAGCGTTGCTCCTGTCTTCATTGGTTTCCTACCAATTTCTTTGAAAGTTTAACTCATAAAGTGTTGTTTTATGTAGCTTATGTCCATTTAGGATTTCAATTTCAAGTTATTTCAATTTCATGTTATTTGCTTTTAGTTTTGTTATTTCCTTTGCTACCCCCTTGTTAGAATAGGAACTCATTTTAGTTGCATTGTTAGATTATATTCATTGAAAAACTAGAAAATACAAAAATATTATTCTTTTGTGAGTTATTTTGAGACAAAAAATAGATTTACTTCATTCTGAGATCATATCAAAATGAGAAAAGGCCTCCTCGTGAACAATCACATTTATCTTCAACTGAGTGGATTTTGGTACGTCGCAAGACAAATACTTAACCTTGGAGTTGATCCCAAAAGATTAGCTTTTCAAGAGAGGAATTGCACTATGGATTCTTATCGTTGACCTCATGTAAAATGACTGCCCAACAAGAAATAGAGAGCTCCTTGATAGATCCGCAATTAGTTGTAGCGAGGCTAGATGATAGAATCATCCAAGCTAGAATTTTTTTAGAAGATGATGACTTTATTAAGTCTCGAGAGTTCAAAAGTTTCCTGAATAAGGTGAAACAAAGTGAATTGACTTTAATGTTGAAGTCGGGGTAGACTGAGGAAAAAAGCAAAGAGCTTATTGAAAAGATTTTGGCCTATGACTTGGACAGTGAGACTATGACAGTAAATGAAACCAGAGAACTTGTATAGAGGAGTGGTATGTTGTTAATGCTAGGATGGGATTTGGGAATAGCCTTTGTGCTAGACCAAATTAGAAGAGAAGATAAGGCAATTTCTCATGAAGCCTTTGGTGCACAAGGCCTACAAACAGGCTCAAGTTTCAACATAGACAACAAGACACTAGTTGTGTGGATATTTTCTCCTGATACAAATAAGCCTAGGCTTATGGATGTTCAAGACATGGCCCAAGGTAGTGTCATCATATGGACCTTGGACTTTACGACTGGCAATGAGATTTCAAGTGCTCTAAAGCACTTCTCTTTCATGAATGATGCTAAAATGGGGTAGATTGAATATTAGCTTGCTAAGACCTTTAGAGAATACATTGACATGAGAAATTTATATGAAGAAGAACTCAAAGAGAGTTATGTATTCGAACAAAGGGTAAAGGAGCTAGAAGAGAAGGTAAAAGGGATAGAAAATGAAATCACTACCCTAAAGGAACAACTCAAGGAAATGGAGCAAAGAAAAATGAGATGAGGGTTGATGAAATAGAAGAAGTCACTGAGCAAACCATTCCCGTAATAGAGGACAAAGCAGTTGGACTAAGGAGGTAGTTGTTATAATGGAGAATGAAGATAAAATCTAGGATAATTAGCTTAAGGTAGATGCACTAAAAGGAATGTTGAATCATACAGTCGAAGTGTTGAAAAGGGTGTCCCAAAATGTTCATAGTATTTTAATCTACTTACAAAGTGCAGAGCATACATGCAATGAAGCCCTAACATGGTTAACCCCCATTTTTAATCAATGGGGCCCATACATTCAATTATTTGATAGATTCATTACTACATTTGATATCAAATTGTGACAATAGGTCCATCACAGTTTGATATCAAATGTAGTGGTAATTGATCATTCTGATGGCTAAGAAGCCAGAATTGCCAGACAAAATTTTCACAGTAAAAGAGCCTTTGGAAGCAATTAAAGAATTGATTTGTTTTTTCACAAATAAATCACAGGTGATACAAGGTAAAATCAAGATAATGAGTGAAGGTGTTTATAAATCCATCCCTTCCATTATTGATAATGACATTAAGTTAAAATATTGGAAAGTGTGGTCAACATCTTTTCATCACATTTTGACATTGGAGAATGTTGTGACAATATTTGAAGGCGATGTTGATGAAGTGGCCATCTATGATTTGATTGATTCCCTGTTCAAGGTAGACGTTGACATGAATCATTTTTTGGTAGAATCAAGAGCCATTACAGATGTCAAATGGAGCAAGTTTGTTAGTGATTATTCTAATGGCTAAGAAGCCAAAACTGCCAGACAAAATTTTCATAGTAAAAGAGGCTTTGGAAGTAGTTAAAGAATTGATTGGATTTTCATAAATAAATCACAAGTGATACAAGGTAAAATGAAGATAATTAGTGAAGGTTTTGATAAATTCATCCCTTCCATTGTTTATAATGACAATAAGTTAAAAGATTGGCAGGAGTGGTTGACATCTTTTTGTCACATTTTAGAGATGTTGATGAAGTGGCCTTCTATGATTTGATTGATTCCCTATTCAAGGTAGATGTTGACATAAATTGGTTTGTGGCAGATTCAAGAGTCATATAGATGTCAGATGGAGCAAGTTTGTTAGTGATTTGGAAACTGTCAAAGGCATTGACTAGCCAACAAAGAGGGAGATATATGTGTGGGAGGAAGTTCAAGAGATCAAGGTTGTACCCACAGAAAGTAGTTAGAGGATAGCTAATGAAGGAAATGAAGACAAAATAGAGGAAGGATAGGAATAAAATAGGTTAACTGATGAAGGAAATGAAGACAAAATAGAGGAAGGATAGGAATAAAATAGGTTATCTTACTCTTGCATTAACTTGCTACGGATACACCTATGTTACAAACCAAGATTGTACTTGAATATCAAATATGCCAGCTATTAAATTTTGAGCTACTTCCCACATCGTTCAAATACAAAAAATACTTGATGAACAAAATCTATCTTATCTATAACTTGTTTTTATGTCTTTTTTGATATGTGTCTTTCCAATCTTTAGCTTGTTGAAATCCTTATTCTATAAAAAGATTTCCAAGATTGAGAAGAAGGGTTTGAATTCTTATTTTGTGAATGAAATATATCATTTTGAGTCGGTCCTACATTTTTTGTTAAGTTTTGATGTTTTAGCTTTTTTCCTATAGAAATTTGAAATTAATGGAAGTCTAGTTTTAGTCTTCTATCTCTATCATAAATATCATGTCAAAACTATATATGATTCTCAAACAACTTAATACAAGAACTATTGCAGGATATCTTTGTCTCAAAAAAAAATCTCCATTTTCATGCTTTTGTGACTTCGAGAATGAATGAACAAGTTTCATTTTATTCAAATGCAATTTGAGAGTTGTATATCATTTCATAGTTTCTTTTAGTTTGAAGAATTAAGTAAATGCTTCTATGGAATGATAGGGTCATTTAGGGTATGTAAGGGATATGATAAGTATAGAATTTGGAGGTCAACAATTGATACATTTAATTGCAAGTTAGTTAAATAGATCTCTTAATGTTAACTGATATGACTCTATTACGACAATGGATTAAGGCATTCATCTTTTAGTTGAGGAATAAAGCAAGTCAATTTTATCTTAGCACTTTTACAAATAAAAAAATCATCAAGAATTGTTGTCACAATGGAATGTAAAGTTGGTCATTACTTGTTGCATGAATCTATCAAGTTCATTATTGGATATTATTGAGTTATCATTTATTTTGCAATTTCAAGAAGTTTCAAGGAAAAATATATTGTGAAGGGTTTGTATTACAGAGTATTATTCATAAAAAATGTCAAATTCTTAGGTTAACCCACCTTGGTTTAGTAGGACCTAAAGTGTAGAAAGCATAATTACTTTGTTAATTTGGTCCAGGCCCAAATAGGATATACCAAACATGGAAGGCAACTAAACCCTAGGTATCATGTTATTTGTTGTTTCCCTTGTGTTAATTTTAAATCTTTTAAATTAGAAACCAACACTTTTAACTATAGTCATGTGTGTTCCTTAGGATTAGAGGAAATCCTTGCAACAATACTAATTGTAATGTTATGGTGTGGATCCTAATCAAACTTAGAGGTTTATCTGATGCTATTTCTCCCCATATTATTTCAATGGGGGTTTGGGGGTAGCACCCCTAAGACTAGGTCAAGGGGCAGCGCCCTTGTGGGGTCTTGGGGTAGTACATCAAGTGCACTCCCTATTGCAATATAGGGTCTGGTTAAGGGGCAAGGTCCCCGTAGGGGTTTTTAGAAAGCAACACCCCAAAGACAAAAATGACCTTATATTGTAAAATGCATTGGTTGCTATTATTTTATTCGATGACTTATTCTAGCCCTAATTTTGTAAGTGGAAAAGTCTTGTATAAAATGTATTAGGGATAGGGATTTCATAATGTAATGATGATATTGTAGCTTCTTATGGTGGTATTGAGCTATAAGGGATTACAGATTGTAATCACTGGATAATAATAATAATATTGGGCTTGTTGTTGGTGGATGTAGCCCAGGGATTGAGTGAACCACATTAAATCTTTTTGTCTTGTGTTCTCTTCTATGTAACTTGTTATTTTATGATATTGGTTATATTTGCATGTAATAGTTATTTTGTCTATGGTTAATCCTAACATGCATGTGCAATATCAAGTCTATATACACAACATACTATCACTTTCCAATAATTGATATGTATTTTGTCTCATTCACTTCAAAAGTACTATCTTCCTTAGATACCTTGCATCTAGTGTCCATAGGTGTGCCAACTAGCCTTGACTCATCCACACCAAATATTTTCAAAATATCTTTAATGTACTTAAACTAAGTCACATATATACCACGTTCTATTTAATGAGCTTGCAAACCAATGAAAAAATTAATCTCACCAAACATAAACATCTCAACTCCTTGCTTATCTTATCAACAAATGATTTACACAACAAAACATCACCACCAAATATTATATCATCTTCAAAAAAAATTTAGCAATGAATACCTTATTTTTAGCTTCACTCTTCAAGTATAGGTTACTGTTCTAACTTATTTTAACAAATCTAGTATTTATCAAATATTAATGCAGTCTTTCATGCCATGTTCTTGATGCTTTCTATAGTCCATATAGTGCTTTATTCAAGTTGCATACCAAGTGCTTCTAGTTTGGCTCCATAAATCCTTTAGGTTTTTCAATGTATACCTCATCTTCTAGTATTTCATTGAAAATTTTTTAGTTAACATCCATTTTATATACCTTGAATTTATTATAACCTACATATGCCAACAATGTATAGAATCCTTTCAATCTTGCAATAGGTGCAAATGTCTCACCACAATCAACACATCCTTCTTGAGCATAACCTTTACAAACTAATTTAGCTTTGTTCCTCAAAACTTCTCCATTCAACTCTAGCACTCTTATCTCCAATCATTTGCTGAGGTGAATGGTTTCTTCTCACATGCTTGTTAGTACAGGTTTAACTCTTTGATCTCTAGCATTATCATTTCTTGGTTGGGGCTCAGCATCCTACTCAAGTTATTCTATCTGTGGCTTGGGTAATTAATGTACACTGATACTCGACAGCTCTTTGTTGTTGCTCAGATATTGTACCAAGTTCATCTTCATAAAAATATACAATTTTTTTGTAATCCCTAGGTTCCTTTTTTCTCTCCTCAACATTCTTATCGACAAACTTATCAATTCTAAAATTTGTAATTTCAATCATAGAGTTAGTAGCATTACTCAAAAAGAATAAATAGCTCCCATGGAAAGTACATAATGGGAATGTGTAACCACGTAATGAGTATCATGTGGAGTAATGTTTAGCCCAAAATTTTCCAAGACTATTCTAGTAAGTCCTCCTATGGTGGATAGAAGGATGGACCCTACAATAGATGTCATAGGTGTTTTGTATTGTATTAAGCCTCCCCACATGGTAGCAATCCAACTAAAGATTTTGATTTTAGTGGGGACAGTAAACATATGATGAGAGCAAACAAGGAATTCAAGAACACCAATACTTATCATGGCATAAACCATGCCTAGATACTCAAAGACTAGTTTTCTTGGAAAAGTTAAGATGATATGACTAATGATACTAAATCTAGGCAGAATCAAAATATACACTTCTAGATGGCCAAAGAACCAAGGGGGGTGATGGTATAAGATCAGGTCTCCCCCTCCAATAGGATTGAAAAGGATTGTAATAAAGCTTTTATCAGTTAATGACATGGTAATTGCCCCTAGTAGTACCAAGAATTATGATAAAGGTGGGAATGTGGTCACTAGAATGGACCACAAAGAGAGAGGTGATCTATGCATAGTCATTCCAGGCTCACACATGTTAGAGATATTAGTGATAAAATTGATAGAAGTTGAAATGGGGGAAACACCTAATATATGAGGACTAGAAATTGTGAGATCAACAACTCCTCTAGAATGACTAGTAATACCACTTAGGGGCAGATAGACCATCCACCCAACGCCACTACCCACTTCTACCAAGGGTGGGCTTGATGGGGGTGATGATGAAGGAGGCGATGAACAGAAGGGAATGTTATTCAATTATAGAAATGTCATGTCAAGTGCACCTATAAGAATCAAAATGAACCAATTCCCAAATACACCTATCATCACTGACATCGCCATAAAAGAGGTCATGGGAAAAGTGTGAGTTGTTATTAAAACATTATAGAGTTGATGATTACCCCCAAGAATTTGATCATTGGGTTGTGTTGATTCCATATGAATTGATATTGAAAAGCATGTGCCCATCACTCCAGTAATAGCATCAAATATTGAATAGAGAGTCCCTATATCCTTGTGGTTAGTGGAGAACATCCATCAAACCAAATTATTAAAATAAGTATTCAACTTAGGTTCATTGAAGAAGAATTCAAAAACAATGTCAACATTCAAAAAAAGTACTAAATGAAAAGAAGAAAGTTGTTCCAAACAAACTTTATCATAACACATCATGACACAATCATCTATCTCCTCAACATTACTGCAAATCAAACCAAAAGATCTTGTTTGGTAGCCAACAAAGATCTCTTCCTTTTGATCATATCATGAAGTTCATCTTGCCGAGTGGCAAGGTCATTTTGAATATTAGTGATAGATTCATTTGGTTATTAATTATTGATTATAGCATATAATTTCTTATTATTCTATTATTCTAAGGGGATGACTCCCTCACTAGGATGTCAGGCCCCATCCCCTTAGCTCCATTCCATTTAGTTAAGTGTTAACCTATCATTCCCTGGTGCATGCAAATGGATAGTCTATTGTTGCAGGGAGGGTTCTATCTATTTCCTGTGAATGCGTGCACAAGTGCATGCAAAGGGTTTCTATGGCCCCTACCCCTACCCCTTTTACCCCCTCTATGACATGGAAAATTAGTTGGGTAAGGGGCATTATGCATGAAAAGGGTAGATTATTTTAGGGGATACCCCTGCATGCATACCCCTATCCCCACCCCACCCCAACCCCCACTATTATAAGATAAGGTAAGGTAAGGGCCTAGTTGGTTGCCCTCTCTTCTACTATAATTGGGGCAATAGGGTGCATGGGCATAACTCCATAACTTGTCGTTGTGGCCCTTTCCACCGGCCTACTAGATATCAATCACTTATCTAGAAATATTAATTATAGATGCATGCATCGTAACACAAGGAAAGATTCAAACCTGCAATCTTCAAGTCATGAGCCTCATGAGTTGACCAATTACTCTACACTACTTCCTTCTACATATAAATAATTGGATAGACCCCCTACCCCCGGCCTATTGTGTCAGGTTAAGGTCCCCTACTATCTAATGCACCTTAGAATAGTAGAGGCACTCTGCATACATGTAGAGGTAGGAGTGTCATGGCTAGACCCCCTACCCCTATCCTATTGTGTTGGGTTAGGGTGATGCCCTTAGAATAGTAGGGGTACTCTACACCCACGCATAAGTAGGAGATAGTTGAGATAGTTGGCAATGACCCCTATCCCTAGCCTATTGTGTTGGGTCAGGGTGATGCTTTGCATGCACATTCGCACACATAGGCCCCCCCACTATAGTTTAAAGGGTCATTGTTCTATAGTTCCGACTAGGTTTTCCCTACTGTTCTCAAAAGGGGTGGGGGGTTTGTCTAGTGAGAAAGTTAGGTTTGGTTTGATTCTAAAAGTAGATTCTAAACCAACATTATACAGTTAGAGTCTACTCATTCAAGTAACCATTGAATACCATACACTTATCAACACTTACATCATCATACTTTCTTCAAATCCTCTTCATCAATCAACTTCTCTTCATAAATCAAATGATATGATACTCTACTAAATTAGCATCATGTCTAACCAATTAGGACTTGACATCAATGATAAAATAGTAACTAATATGACTCTTACACATAAAGTAACAACATTATCAGTTGGGGCTAATAGAAGGAGCAAGTTGTTGTTTGTATAAGCTTCGATGCTTGATGAATTAGTATGGTTGTCATTAATGTCAAGATATTTTTGTTGTTATTGGTGACTATTATTTTTTTAGTAGTGATAAAAATCTCTCTCAACATATTCTTCATGTTTTAAACATACTATTGAAGCTTTGGCATGTAGCTAGACAATTTTTTAATACATTTGATACAAGTTTATGTTCTTTGAATTGTAGTATAATATAATTGTTGTTTATTTGAGTAAAAAAATTTCTATGTGAAATACATATTTTGCAGTTTCATGTGTGCTAATGTTCTAGTTTTAGACCAATCTTTTATTGTTGTTAGTAGTCGGAATGATATTTTGATTTTCAAAGCCATGGTTTCAAAGTTCAATTGTGTCTTACTCTAGGTTTGATTAACCTTGAGTATTTGCACTTTAATTGAATGTCTTGGTAAATGAATGATGGAATGCAATATGTATAATATTGTCTTTGGTTCTAGATAAGGTATGTTGTGGTTGATTTCTAATTCCATTCCACCACAAGAATGTATAGTGTCAACATAATTTAAATTATGCTTGGCTACTTTTTCTAATTGATAATGAAACACTTCACAAATGAAAGAATGGTGTAAATAAAGGATAAATTATTGAGTAAGTATGGCATATGTGTTACTTGTGTGAGTGTTATTTGAGTGCATATGCATGTGCAAGTGTGTGTGTGTTTGTATCTGTGTATATGTCTATGTCTATGTCTGTAATGAGGATGAATAGAAGATAATTTGTCTCCTTACATGTATGAATTCATGTAAAGTGTGGTACAAAGTGTTGACACTTAAAATTGTCCTAAACACTATATTAATTCATTTAATATTTCCTTTGACATTATAATTAAGTATTTATTAATTAATTATATTTTTCATATTCTTCTATTTATTTAATTAAAATTATTTAATTAAATATGTTCATTTTCCTAATGTATTTAAATTTAATTTAAATGCTTCCCCTCTAATGTATTAAATTCATTTAATGCATAGTGCTCCATAAATCCCCTTTTAAATAAATTATAATTTATTTAATTCCCTCCATTCCATTAAATTATTTAATCCTATGATTAAGTTAAATCTTATTTAACTTAATCCTATGATTAAGTTAAATCTTATTTAACTTAATCCTATGATTAAGTTAAATCTTATTTAACTTAATCCTAATCTCATCCTAAAACCTATTCTACACCCATCGCTCTCGTCCTTCTAAGCCTACCCACTACTTAATCCCACTTATTTATCTTAAAACACTTTTAAGATCCTAAGTGTTTTCTCACACATGTATGAGAAGCTCATGATCCAATAAAGCTTCCACTTAATTTACACCTCTTACACCTTGTACCCCCACTCCTTTACCTAAGGTTTCTCACACATGTGTGAGCACACCTTGACCCTATCAACCATAAAGGCTCTTTTCTGACTTTTGCATGGCTTGTCCTTTAGCCCATGTGTCTCCCTTGTGGCACCTATGTAGATGCCACCTCCCCAAGGCCTCTCTCAAATCTATAAATAGAGCCCTTGTCTCAAGCATTTTTCATCTCCCTCATTTGCATTGTTATCATGCTAGTTTAGCTTTTGAGTTTTCTAGATATTTTATGCTTAACCTTTGGTAGTTGTTTTCATTGTTTGAATTTCTAGGCTTTGCATTAGTTTCATGGTAGTATGATATTGATATATTTCTTTCTTCATTCCATTCCATACACATTGACATCTTAGAATACTTTAAGGATTGGCTCACTCATAGCCATTTCTTGAAGGCATTCTCCATTCATTTAGTCTAGATTCACTCAATTCATTTTACATATCATTTATCAGTCAAGGGATTCAATAGTTGTGTTTGGGGATAGCACATCCACATTCCTCCAATCTAAAACACACCAACAAGGCCTCTTATGGGCACCCTTGTTGAGCTACTTTGAGGTTGCATGAGGACTTGTAATTTGTGATTGCATAAGTTGTTAAACTCAAGCTTATTTTAGTTGTATTTTAACTTGTTTCTAATCTTTCATGTGTAGATGTTATAACTAATGTTTGTTTGTTTACATGTGCTCCTGACAAGTTAGGTTATTGCCTATACACAAAGTTGTGTTAACTTTCACATATTAGCTACCAAAATAAATAAACTAAAGGTATATATATCATTTAGTTGTGTTGTGATTGTGCATTAGTGATGGATCTATTCTCTTTTATCTTACTTCATCTGAGAAGTAAACCTTATTTCTTTAGGTAGTGAACCCTTTGATAGAAAACCACCAAAAATGAGCCTTTATTTGTAAAAATCACCTTAACTAGTGCCACCTTAATTAATTTCCTTATACAAGAGAATTAATATTCTACATGATTTTTCCCTTAACAAGGCTTTCCATATAAATCTATTGCTCCTTGTATAGGTGGTTAATGTGTTCCTTCATGTTTATATCTTTCTACAATTATGGATTAAAGTATGTTTGGTAGAACTAATTAATAGGAAAAAGTCTATAAGTATTATTAACATCTGACTCCCCTACTTAGCTATCTTTCATATTCAACAAATGTAACCCAAAACATAACTCTTACCAGATTATAAACCTTAACCATAACCAAAATCAATCCATTATACTAAACAATAATTATAATCCAATTCCTAACATTATATCCTAACCCTGACCCTAATCTTAGCACTAGAACCATGAAAAACCCTAAACTAAAATATAGTTATAATGATAACCTTAACCATAGCCCTAATCCTAATCCTAATCTAAACTACAAACCTAAAGATAATTATAACAACAACCCTAAACCTTATCCATAATCCTAACTCTAATCTTAAACATAACCCAAATCCAAACCCTAACCCTACATGTAACCCAAGCCCTAACCATCTATTTAAATCAAAAATTGATGAGGGATGATCCCCTTAATACCACAAACACAATAGAAACAAAGAAATAACAATAATTTGTGAGAAAAAATGTGGACTTCTTATTATCGATGAAAGTATGGAATTGTAAAATTTTGAAATACAGTAAGAAAACCCACATGGGCACTTTCTTTAGAATAATTTGCAACACAAAGATATGAATTATCACCTAGAGTTTTCATAGAAAATCTATGGGCCTTCCTTATATAGGCAATTTTATGCCACCTAAGAAGTTTTTGGACATCAATCCCTAACCCGTGAGGTTGACCAACTCTCAAATATACAGATAGAGTTCACCTAATACACTTTTGACATTTATTTTGGAAATTTCAATTGGACCAACTTTGGAAGACCATAACTTGGGAACCATTTCTCTGATTGACTATTATAACTCCATTATGGAATCCTCAAATTTTGATCTACATGGCTTGACTCACTCAAGCTCTGGTCAACCCCATTTTGGAGCTAATTTAGGGCCTCTAAAGCCTTTAAAACTGACACTGCAGTTTCTCTACCAAAATTACACCCCAAAAATCTATAATAACTTCACAAATACTCATGATATGACATAGAGCCTCAACAAGCATGTTGATATATCCAAGATCAACATCTACCTTTAGAATTCGGACATACCGAGCTCATATGGCTGACTTACTAAGTGTACCATCTTAAATTAGATGCACTTCCATTTAAGACCTTTTAACTCCTCTGTAGTGTGTTTATATTTCATCATCACACCTTAAGTACACACTTCACTTATTTTTTTCTCTTTCTCCTAGGTGAAATGGAGGTAAGACCTAACAAATCCTCCTTGATTTCCCTATTTCTTTACATATTCACTACATTAGGATCTAATATGTGAGTATCCTTTCTTTCAAGGACCTGAAAATCCCAAATTGGATCTTTGGATGACAATCTAACACACCAATTCCATGTCTAACCCTTACTAGTCTGGAACCTTGATAAGAAGACCCTGAAGGTCAAAATTCTAGACTATGCCAACCCACACTATTCTGGTCCACACTAGGTTGACCTAGGTCAGCCTAGTCCTAAGATTTCCCTTCATTAAGGGCTTAGAAATGTTTAACTCTCTTGTTAAAATCTTGCTTGTGCAGTCGGCCCTTATGAAGTAAATTCATGAAATCTCCTATAGAAAGGCATTCAATCCCTCATTTTTATGTGACATGGTATGAGAGGATCAAGGAGCAAGCACTTGTGGACATCCCAATCTAACTTAGCACAATCTCAAGGTGAAATCAAGGGTTGGTTTCTTATTCTTCATTGCAAGTGAGGCTATGATTCTTCATCAAGCATTCAAAGGTGAATACATCAATCATGGAGTTGTGAAGGGATCTTGAAGATGGTTAGAGTACTTTATCCTTGGAGGCTTGGTATGATTTTTACATCATGCTTTAGATATGAGTTTTTTCACCTTCATACATTTACATACATACACATTTACATGCTAGGGTTTCACTCACAGAGTAGATTCTTAGCATTTTAGCATATTTAAATTCTAGATCTACGAATCTAGGGTTTTACACATAGACACATACACAAAAAATTTCCTAATGGCTATTCATGGAGGTGGAAATCATCAAAGGTCAGTTGACTAAGGAAAACCCCTTTATAGCTACCCATACACACAAAACTTGTTACAAATTTACATGTGGGAGCAAAAAGAATTATAGATATGGAACCTACTATTCACAAGCTTTTTGAAGTCTTTAGTTAGAGATCACCAAACTATGTCAACCTAGTCATAAGACGTCTTCCCAAGTCAACCTAGTCCTTCAGTCTTAGATTTTAGGGAGATTTCTAGATGTTTTTCCTTTCTTCATTTCATTCAGAGATCCACACATGGATATTTAGATACAGTTTAGATCTATAAGTTTTGAAGCACAATTACATCTTCTTCTACACATTTCAAAGTAAGTACCTTATCCTTTATTTTTCCCTCCTAGCATACATGTACTTTCATATCTCTATTTTTCTATTTCTGTGTATTTCATATCTATATTTGTTACATCTCTTGTTTACATTTCATGAAAGAGAACTTGCTAGTGAACTTCCTTGACAAGTTTCTAGATTTTTCATTAGAATCCTTTTAACCTCTTTGGGTTTTTTTTAATAAAATTTAGGGCTTATCAAGAGTTATGATTGGAAGCCCCTCTTTCTCTTGTATTGAATGGCTTTGGGAGAAATTATTCAACTTGCATAGTCTCATTTGCATTGTTTATCATTGGTGGTATTTTCCCCCTGAACATTTTGGTGAACTTGACTTGAACACTCCTTTTGTTTGATCTTAGTAGATAGATCTTTCTTTTATGCATTGCATTCATAAATTCAAATATTCAAAAAAAAAATTGCATTATTAGGATTACTTTGCATTTTCCATGTTTCTTTCTTTCTTTATGTAATTAGTTATGCAAATTAATCATAAGAAGGAATAGTAAAATATGTATATATATCATCATCATCATCAAATTGGTTTTGTACACATAAGTAGTCACTAGATACAAAATTTGTCCTATATCAAAAAAGTGCAATCAACTCTCGTCCATGCGATAGTGAGATCCTGATCTCTCTCCTATATAATGTGATGAAGGGGTTGTTTGATGGGTAGTCAACACATATGTGTCACTCCTAGATGTGCTCCTCTATGATCGGCTATGAGATCTATGATTGTGCACAAATATCTATAGTAGCTCATGGCCTTATTGATCTAGCTACTCTCACATAAGTTGTAGCTCCACTACTACAGGTGTAAAGATGTTTGAGTGGTATTCAAGATCTCATCTCCTCGCATATTAGATATGTAAAATGGAAGGAATCCTTAGCTATGTGGCCATTTTTGTTAGGATGTCCCTTATGAAGGATCTCCACTCCTTCGTACTAGTTGTACAAATCATTCTTATTATTAGTCATCTATTTTCTATTATTATACATGTAATAAATGTATATCATTCTCCATACTTGGATCTCCTTCCTGAAACTTGGGTTCTATGTCTTAGATATGGCTAGCTGGAGGTGGTTGGCTCAACTCTTTTCACTCTCCCTATTTGGTCCTAGAAGGAGGGATCCTAGTATGACCTTGTGGTGTGCAGGATCATAGTGGTCTGGAAGCTATAGGAGATGGCATCTTCTCATGTGCTCTCCTACCTACTATTTCTGTATCATCCCCACCCTTAGCATCCATCATTTCCCCCTCGAGTGGAGCCTCGTTATCATCATTTTCATCATCATCATCATCATCATCATCATCATCATCATCATCATCATCATCATCATTGTTATCATCATTATTATTGTCATCATCATCATCATTGTCATTATTGTTTTCAACATCATCATTGTCATCATCATCCTCGCTACTCTTATCTATGTCTCCTACTTGTGATAGTATGGAATATGGAATTGGATCACCTGTAGGGTAATCATCTGGGAATATGGGTCTCGCATAAGAGATGGAATCTTCTCCTATGCTCTCCCACCCACTACTAGTGTATCCTCCCTAACCTCAATATGTATCATCTCCCCCTTGGGTGGAGCCTCATCCTCATCATCATCATCAGTGTAAACATGCTTTCAGCACCTGACTTTTAAACTTTAAAATTTGATCCCATAGAAAGGATTCTTAAATTATTTTAGTTTCTCATTGGTCTTTATTACTAATGAGACCTTTCATAAAAGCTCAATTTATAAAAAGGGAAGCATCTTAGTATCATGTTGAACTAGAACATTGAAACATAAAGTTCAATGTTTAAGGCTCAAAAGTTTGAAATGCAAATCCATTTGTTCATGAGTTCAAGTTCGAAGGTTCAAATTTTGAAGGGTCAACATCTAAAATTCAAGGATGTAGATTTACTAATTCAAAAGTATGTAGTTTAGAGGTTCAGATGCATGGTTTAGAATCACAAGTCTGTCCAAGTACTGCACTTCAAATTCAGTGATTCAAAGTACAAGGATTGAAATTCAGAAGCATAGTTTAAACCTCCAAGTTAGAAGTGTAGTTCATTAGTTCACTTCAAATTTCAAGTTCGAATGATCAATTTCAAGCAAGGCCATGGTAGAGGAAAGAGATGCATGGGTTTCTTAAATGTGTAGAAGGAGTCATTCGAATCTCAGAACCTGAGTTATTTACCCCCTCATTAGCCAATAACATAGAAGAACAAGCACCCATCCCTGTAGCACTTGGCTCATCTATAGATCAAAATTGTAAAGGTCAGAAAGGTATGATGGTATATATACATGGTTCACATTGAATGCTAAATGGTGAGGCCTCATAGTTGTGTATAGATTAAAATCACCAATGATGGAGTCTATATTATGAATGAAATTGCATTGGGTATGCTTGTCAAAGTGTCTCAAATGTAAGAATGAGGTCATATTACAAATTGGAAAGAGAGAGAAGTGGAGCACATACCAAACATTCAAACTCTAATATGTGACTCCTATTCTAGACACTCATCCATCTTGTGAGCCTGTGACATGTTAAGGGATTGATAAAACATACACCCGACTTGAGGATGAGGTCATCCATGTAATGCAGTTATTGGGAGTGGTTGCTTAGTTATCAATGTTGGATGGTGATAAAGATGGCACAACAGTGTGACCAAGCCCAGACCTTTCAAATGCAACTTCATGGTGTTCCCAATAGATCATCTCTAGTGTGAGACCCTCTTCGACCACATGAAAAATGAGGGTCTGTTGATAGACCAATTTTTAGAAGATAAGCTCTATATACATGCAACTTAGATAAGATCAATCTTGACTTACAAAGAAAGAGGGAATACCAATCATTTGACAATGTCCAAAGTGGGTGCGGCCCTATAATGTTATCAAGAGCTTGTGCATCATAGTTATTGAAAAAAGATTCTAAAGTTTATATATAATGGAACTTAGTCAAAGGTATAGTATGCAAAGATGGAGATTTGGGGGCGAAGCTTATAAATCTTGGTGGTAGTTGTATTATCATAGCATACCATAGTTGTACCATGCGGACCTAATAGCAATTAAGGGGTCAAGTCAGTGTTTGAAAGTATAGCTTGGGAATGACTTTATAAAGATAAAATATAATGAGCTTGGTCATCAAAAATGAATTGAACCCCAAAGTCTTGATATCCTATATTGAAAATTTGATAGATGATGAGGAAATCACTATAGAAAATGGTAGAATAATGATAGGTGGTGAAGATAATATAGTGACAAATAACCTACACTAGCTTATTCCAAAATTAATCAAGTTCCATTTGGGCACTTGGAGGCACATGACTATTATAAATTATCACGATTAAGAGTAACATTATAAAATTGTATGGAGAACCCAATCTTTAATTTTATTTCATTCCCAAACTATCCTAGGGTTTTGAGGATTATGAGAATTTAGCAAGCCAAGTAAAGATAAAATTTAGTTCTAAGAATTAGTTGCTAAAATTGAAAGAGATCATCAAAATGCAAAAAAGGATAGATTATTCATTGGGGAAAATATTTCTCATTGGGGTTCTTCTTCTTTTCTGGGATACTTCTAAGGCTACAAGGGGGAAGACATGTTTTCTTAATGCTATGATTTTGTAATAGAGATGATAGATGGGGAAGAATAGGCTTTTACTGCATTTTTTGGGTAGTTTGATAGCATAGAGACAAAATAATCATGTGGTTCTTTTATTTGTGTTTGAGATAATGGATTCTAAATACTAGTTAGATCTTGTGGTCTGAATATATAGTTTCTTATATTGTAATCAATCTTGCAGTTGTTTCATTTCAATTTTCAAACACTTTTCTGTGTTTCTATCAAGTGAATAGATATGTCAATTTATGTACTCATATGATGTAGATTAAAGCATTCATCTTCTTTCATTTATCTATCGCAAGGGAGGGTTAGTAAATAATCTTATGGTTATTTATTAATTTTCTTATTAATTACTCACATTTGTAATCACATTCATTCCATGCTTATGGATGACTATTAAAAAACCTTTGTGTCTTTAGGTTAAAGATATTTCTAGTTATCTAATTCATTGCAAATATTTCAACGAGGGATTTGTACCTCTCAATTTACAGGAGAGTTGTCAATCAATGATAACTTGTCCAACTATTAATAGATTTTGTTCTTCTATTTGGGTGTTTTGAGTCATATTGTGTGTCTTTTTGAAGGACAAATCTATTTACTAACAATCATCATCATCATTATCATCATCATCATCATCATCATCATCATCATCTTGATCATCATTGTTGTCATCATTATCATCATCATCATCGCCATCACTACCACTATTTTCTATGTCTCCTTGTGATAGTATAGAATATGGACCCAGATCACCTATATGGTAGTCATTTAGGAATATGGGTCTCACACCCTCAATACTAAAATACTATATATAGTCTCTAGATACTCCTACATCCTCCAATGTAGGGGGTACTTTTGTGTCATTTAGACTATTAGTATCTGTCAGTGTCACATCATATATTGTTAATCAATATCTAGTCTCATGGATGTCTTTATATCTATCTCCATATGAATATCAAGGCACAGGTGGAAGATGACCCCGTTGAAGACCATTTTTTTGTAGAACTCTATCATAATAGTAGGGCACCACTATGTACTTATGTCTTCCCTCTAAAATCATTTACCTTTGCATCCTTCTCAGCTACACTACTCGGTCTAGTCATGCTCTCATGAGACAGTAGGGTCTCCAAGTAACATTAGTAGACTATAACTGATCAAATCTAATCCTCCAATATAATGTATCTCTGTAATGTCCCAATTTATTGTCCTTTCAAGTTGCTCTTAGTTTTCTAATTTAAGATCTTATAAATCTTTAAGTTTGTATTCTCCACTTGAAAATTAGTATTTATTCCCAAGAGTTTCCAAGTCTTGATAATATATACACATCTAGAGAAAGATAATTTCATGTAATTAGGAAATCTTTCCTAATTATATATTAGCTTATATTATTCCTTATTATGGGTTTATGCCTTTTCTCCCTTATTAACAATATCCACTTATAATAATATCCTTTTAATGGTACATTCTTAGATTCCCATTATTTGCAAAAGTGATGTTTTATGCTAAACTACATACTTCATTTGGTCCCTTCAAAAGATGTTGATGCCTTTTATCAAAGTCAATGTGCAACCTTTTCTGAATACTTGTATCACCCTCTACTTGATTCAGCACACATGTTGTAATCCACATCCTTCAGCGCTTCCCTAACACTGGCTTGTTTGGTATGTTCGTGATTCCTAAAATGACCTCTGATCCATGCTCTACGATCTCCTCAATATTGTTTTTTCATCATTACCAAAGCTTGTTCTGCATCTTCAACAATGGTGAGCCGTGTATATTGATGTGCAGTCGGGTCTGAATATTTGTACAACTATTAATGTGTTTTCGTCGAATCTACTACTTCCATCTACCAACTTAACTCTACATATATATATACCGATGTATCTTGATTTGAATGGATGTGTCTCCAAGATTCATTGATGCTTAATTAATTATTAATTACGTATTGTTTGATATTATGTTTTTCATATTTATATTAAAATATTTATAATTCCAATTAATGTATGCATATTACTAAATATATTTATTATTATTATGAATCATATTAATTTATATTATTATTATTATTATTATGAATAATATTAATCTATATTATTATGAATAATATAGATTAAATAGAATTATTATTATGAATAATTATAAATTATATTATTATGAATAATATAATTAAATAAATCATAAGTATTTATCTATATAGTTTATCAATATTATTCCTTTTCAGAATAATCGTCAATACTTATTATTATAATATTTTATCCAGTTATAATTATAGGATTCTCTTTAGGAGGGGTCATGATAGTCTCCCCTTCTCAAAATTGCTTGTCCTCAAGCAATATCACTCATACACGAGCTCTTTCATAGACAAGAAACATATTTTCATATAAAAGGTCTAGAAGATTTTATAAAACGTACATCTTTAATGAATGAAAACATAGAGCAAACATGAAGCAGATGGATGAAGACACAAAGCAAACACGATGTAGACACATCATACATTTTATAATTTTTCACAATGAAGTAGAGCAAAGGGAATGATTTATAACATATAGTTCCCCAGTACACCTTTTGATTGTGGATCCTACACACACAAATAGTTATTAGCATGTACATGTATATAATAGCTTCAAAGAAAAGATTAGTCATGATAAATTAGTTTTGAGCCAATATCCTACCAAGCTCAAGAGCAAAACTTTGGCCTTCTTGGCCTTGATGGTAGCCATTGACATCCATCAAGGTGCTCTACTTGGCAGATTCTTAACTGAATTAAGTTGACATGATGTCAAATCTTGACTTAACCAATCTAAGCCCAAGAGCGAAATTTTGGCCCTCCTGACCTTGATGGAAACCTGTGACATCCATCAAGGTGGTCTACTTAGAAGGTAATCTTATTCTTCCTACCTAAGCCCAAGAGCAGAACTTTGGCCCTCTTGGCCTTGATGGCATCCTATGACATCCATCAAGGTGGTCTACTTGGGAGGTAATCTTATTCTTCCTACCTAAGCCCAAGAGTGGAACTTTGGCCCTCTTGGCCTTGATGGCAGCCTTTGACATCCATCAAGGTGGTCTACTTAGAAGGTAATCTTATTCTTCCTACCTAAGCCCAAGAGTGAAACTTTGGCCCTCTTAGCCTTGATGGCATCCTATGACATCCATCAAGGTGGTCTACTTAGGAGGTAATCTTATTCTTCCTACCTAAGCCCAATGGCCTTGATGGCAGCCTATGACATCCATCAAGGTGGTCTACTTAGGAGGTAATCTTATTCTTCCTACCTAAGCCCAAGAGTGGAAATTTGGCCCTCTTGGCCTTGATGGCAGCCTGTGACATCCATCAAGGTGGTCTACTTATGAGGTAATATTATTCTTCTTAAATATCCTACCTAAGCCCAAGAGCAGAACTTTGGCCCTCTTGGCCTTGATGGCAGCCTTTGACATCCATCAAGGTGGTCTACTTAGGAAGTAATTTGATTTACTAATTATTAAAATTTTATCACCATTAAATTTGTAGCTTATCTAGTTCTTGTCAATCCTTTGTACCTCCATTATTCTCTTGATTATGCTCGAGATTATGTTTAGATCTCTTGTTCATCCTCTCCTTTTTCTCCCTTATCAAGTATAGCATCTATTCTTTGAATGTGGCTTCTCCTTCCACAGGCTGGTAGGAAAGATGCTCTGATACCACTTGTAATGTCTCGATTTATTGTCCTTTCAAGTTGCTCTTAGTTTTCTAATTTAAGATCTTATAAATCTTTAAGTCTGTATTCTCCACTTGCAAATTAGTATTTATTCCCAAGAGTTTCCAAGTCTTGATAATATATACACATCTAGAGAAAGATAACTTCATGTAATTAGGAAATCTTTCCTAATTATATATTAGCTTATATTATTCCTTATTATGGGTGTATGCCTTTTCTCTCTTATTAACAATATCCACTTATAATAATATCCTTATTAATAATATCCTTTTAAGGGTACCTTCTTAGATTCTCATTATTTGCAAAAGTGATGTTTTATGCTAAACTACATACTTTCTTTGGTCCCTTCAAAAAATGTTGATGCCTTTATCAAAGTCGATGTGGAACCTTTTTTAAATACTCATATCACCCTCTACTTGATTCAACAAATGTGTTGTAATCCACATCCTTCAGTGCTTCTCTAACACTGGCTTGTTTGGTATATTTGTGATTCCTAAAATGACCTCTGATCCATGCTCTACGGTCTCCTCAATATTGTTCTTTCATCATCACCGAAGTTTGTTCTGCATCTTCAACAATGGTGAGCCATGTATATTGATGTGCAGTCAAGTCTGAATATTTATACAACTATTAATGTGTTTCCGTCGAATCTACTACTCCCATCTACCAACTTAACTCCGCATATATATACCATTGTATCTTGATTTGAATGGATGTATCTCCAAGATTCATTGATGCTTAATTAATTATTAATTATGTATTGTTTGACGTTATGTTTTTTTAGATTTATATTAAAATATTTATAATGCCAATTAATGTATGGATATTACTAAATATGTTTATTATTATTATGAATCATATTTATTATTATTATTATTATTATTATTATGAATAATATTAATCTTTATTATTATGAATAATATTAATCTTTATTATTATGAATAATATTAATCTATATTATTATGAATAATATTAATCTATATTATTATGAATAATATAGATTAAATAGAATTATTATTATGAATAATTATAAATTATATTATTATGAATAATATAATTAAATAAATCATAAGTATTTATCTATAACGTTTTTCAATATTATTCCTTTTGAGAATAATTGCCAATACTTATTATTATAATATTTTATTCAGTTATAATTATAGGATTCTCTTTAGGAGGGGTCATGACAATCTCTAAACTGTTAGGGATGGCTTAGCACATAAGCATATACTCTCAATGAATCCATTAGTATCTCAGTCAAGAACCCAGATGGTCTAGTGCATGTGAAGTGCTCAAAGGATCACACCTATAAGAGTGTACATGATGTTAGACTTGATTGTTGATATCTCACAAACTTCCCTAGCTCATAGTACATATGTGTATCATGCTCCATCCCCATGCATAAACTATTGAATCTCTCTCCATATGCCTAACTATATATGACAAAAGAGTCAAGAACATCATACCCTTCATATTGGGTATGATAGTAGTGGTAGTGGCACATAGCATAATCTTACTCAGCAGAGGTGTCTATCCTAGGATGATGCCCTTTAGGCATACCAAGTCTAGTATTTGAATATCTCTATATGGTATGTGTTAGCCTAATTTTCAGTTTACCTAAAAAATTTACAAAAAACTAGTGAAAATCAGGAAGCATTTTCCTAGAATTGCTTAGGGTTTCAAATTTCTTACCATTCATGTTCAAACCATATGGTTTTCCTTGCCTTATCCCTCGTTAAGGGTTTTGATTTTTACTTTTGAATGGGATATATTGAGACCATATTATATGTGTTTTATATATGTATGTTTTAGCCCTTTACTTTTCATGTTTGGCCTTATGCTTTTAAGTCGTGACATTGTGACAACTCCTCTGGTGCAGCTTCACTACCTATTAATAGTTAACAGCTTCTTATGGTGTGAAAATGTGATGGTAGTCTCATACCTTGTGCATGGTGTCATGACAGTTATGGCCTATTCTATGATTTATGGTGTGACTGAGCAATCAAAGATGATATGGTTGTCACGGCTTCACAAGGGAAATCACATGGTTATTTTTTTATGCACATGACTGGGCAATGAGGTTATCTCATGTGGTCTAATTATAGTGTGTTTACAGCATTATGGACGATCAATTTTAACCTGAGGTTCATGTTGTGATTGTGCAATGCCTTTTTCACATGGTCATAGAGTTTACGTGGAGTTAAACTTTTCAAGTCACGATGGCACGACCAATCACCACCTGTCCAAGTGGGCCCCCTTTTCAGTTCAAAGGTATGCAGGTATTACATATTTCCTGGTCGTCATATCTTCTAGGATATATGGTAGGCATTTTCATAGATTTTGAAGATGCTCAAGATTAAATGAAAGTGGGGATATGCCTTGTTGACATGTGGTAGGTGGGGCCCTTTTCATAGGGACTTTTTGTTTGCATGAATGCACATTTTGGTTAAGTATTCAATTCTTTGATCACGACTTGGCGAGAATGGTTAAGAAGGACTTGATCACATGGTCACACAGTTAGTAAATATGAAAAGTAATTAGACTGCAACTATGCAATACAGTCAAACTTAAAGCATAATGTGGTGATCTCTTAATCACAGGAGCAAAATTTTAAAGCATGTACCAGTGTGTGAAGCCGTGACTTAATGATTGACCAAAGGTTTTCACATAGTCATAGGCAGAAAGTGTAACCATTGATGGAATAGTGCGACCATGCAATTAAAGTTAATCAAAGGTTAAAAACCTATGGGTGCCTAGTCATGTGGTTAGTGGCCAGAAAAGGATGGATCACAAAGTAGTGGAAATAAGTAAAATGTTGTAGTCAGTTAGGTTTGACCCTTAGGATGGCAGAGGAAATATTGATATAAAATGCAAAAATAAAGCATGACGTAGGTCAACACTGAATAAACAAATGGGTTGGTGGCTCAAGTAGCACAATTTTGATGAAGATTAAATTTTATGGTGGAGTAAGGATATGGTGGAAAATCAAATAGGATCAGATCCATTGAAATGACTACCAAGAAGAATTGAATGTTTTTGAAGGTAGTTGTAGAGGTAGTTGAGAATTCCATGATTGAAGGTAGAAGAGGACAAACTAAAACAAGGTAATGACTCCTATAGCAAGTTTCATCATGCCAATTTAGTGGTCATTGCCCTAGTTTTGTCTTGATACAAAGAATGTTTTAAATGCAATATCATTTTGATATCTCTGCATTCATTTTCTAGTCAAATTTTTGACACGTGTCCTCTCATCTGTAGCTTTTTGCAATCCTTTATAAGGATTTCTAAGATGGGGAGGAAGGATTTGGCTCTAGTTTTATTACTGCAAGACCCATAGGATCTAGTTCTTGAGAAATTTTCTCATTACTGTGATACCATATTCTTCAGTATTTCACTATTATGAACAACAATGTTGTAGTTTCCTTGAAGAAAATAGTTTATCTAGTCATCTATTGTATCTTATCTAAGTCTTGTATACACTTTATGTGTTAATTTTAATGAAATGAATACAAAGAATAACTAATTTCATAGTTTCATTCTAATTCTTGTCTCCTCTCTCTATAATCTGCAATGTTTTTGGTTTAGGGACAAAGAACTTAAACCCTTTTGCATCCCCTTAAGGTTGTATGTCTTGTATGTTTTGTTATTGGAAAAAAGAGCCAAGTGAATGCTTGATATATTTGACAAGGTTGTTGGTTATTTGAGAAGGATATTTCATAAGTATTGAGGTCTTTACAAACATTGATGTCTATTTGAAAGGTAGATAGATAGATTAGATATCAAAGTATATGAGTGTATTTGAGTATCTAAGTGTATGTTATCACTTAGTTATTGCCCAATGGATAAGGGAATGATCAACTTGGGGAATGCATGTTTGTGTTGTTCATACCTTAGTCTTGTTGATATTCAACATCACAAATCAAATCTTTTCCCTTTCATGTTGAAAGAGCTAAAAGAGTTACCCTCACTTGTCTTACCTAGTTCATAGGTCGTGCTATTAGCTATTCCATGCCTATGTTGTCTATATAATAATTAGAAGATTAAGGGTATTATCTACTTTGTTAGATTCAAGTGTATGCTTTTGAATAATCGGTACCATATAAATGAACTTGAGGTACACCCGCCTAGGTTTTGCAAAGCCTAATGTACAAGAATGGTATAGCCTTATAGTTGGTCCTGGTGCCTGAAAGGGCATGTTGTAGATGGGAAGTAGCTGCCCCTAGATGTATCCTATTCTCATTAGGAATTTTAAGCATAACATTTTAAAAACCAATAGTATGCCCATGAAATACTCAAAATCTGTGATTATCTCTACACATGATATGTGTCCTCAAGGTCTCACTTTCAATCCATAAACTGGTAGATGCAAGATCTAGTACACATACTCTAAGGTGATTGTCATCTCTCCCACTAGTAAGTGGAATGAGAATGTGGTCTCATCCCATCTCTTCATCGATTCTAGTAGCATACCCATGTAAAATATCACCTATGTTGTTGTGCTACCGAGTACAATTTTGTAGCCATGAGTATCTAGACATCTGCTACTCCTAAATCTTGGATGTGCTCTCAGATGTATATCATCACATCCATGTAGTTCTCTCTCATGACTAGTAGATACTATAGAAATATCAAACAAGAGATCTATCAATCCCACATATAAACTATGCAACCAACCTAGTCTGCATATGGACTAGGTAAACCTCCTAGGTATTATATCAACTTTCCTAGAACTAGGTCAACCTTCCTAGGGACTAGGTTGACCTGCCTTAGGATTAGGTTGACATGACCCTAGGACACCCTAGATCCCTTAGAGACTAGGTCACCCTAAACCAAGACTAGGTCAATCTCCTCCTCTTGATCCTAAAAATCACATAAATGACTAAAATAGACATCGGCAAAAGGATAAATGCAAAGAAAAATGTGAAATTATGGATTTGATGTTTGCCTCCTCAAGCACAAACCCATCTAACATGACATCTCATTAGAGTAGCTCCATATATGTGGTCTACAGTGGCTTCATCTTTGACATATTTCTTCCTTCCTATCTCCTTCAAGAAAATGGTAACAAATAAGCTTTCAAAAGGTAATATGGGTTTATATAACATTGTTTTAGGTTACATTTTGAATATGTTTTACAAAACCCTAAATTGCAAGCAATACACCGATTCACTCTTTCCATCATATCTTGAGCTTAGTAAGTTGATTTCCTCCCTATTATAGGAATTAGAATTGTGATTTAGTTACCTAACCTTCCAAGAACCTCTTAAAGCATTATGAGTTCATCTAATAGTGTTTTTGGGGGCTTCTTCTCATCCTCTTTTACCTACAATTTGTTGTGTTTAGTGTGATTTCTTATTTTAGTTTTTCTAAATGAGTAATTGAAGCAAGAGGGGTCATGACTATTCATGAGCTTCACCATTCTCATATAGTAATTCCTAGGTGATTTTTTATTATCACTAACTTGTGGTTTTGCACAATGTGATTACTAATGTTTTCTTGTAGGATTTGTGCATATGGACTTTGCTATATCCTTTTACAAGTTATGATTATGTTTTCTTACTTTAGCTTGCAAATTCATGTAGTGTCATATCCCACTAAAGTGAGGGCTAAATGTACCATATTAAATTGGATACATTTTGATTTAAGACCTTTTAGCTCCTCTTTAGTGTGTTTGTATTTCATATTCACACCTTAAGCACACACTTCACTTCTTTTCTCCTCTTTCTCCTAGATGAAATTGAGGTGGGACCTAACAAATCTTCCTTGATTTCCCTCTTTCTTCACATATTCACTATGTTTGGATCTAATCTATGAGTATCCTTTCTTTCTAGGACCTCAAAATCCTAGATTGGATCTCTAGATGACTGTCTAACACACCAATTCTATGTCAGACCCTTACTAGTCTAGAACCTAGGCAGGAAGAGCTTAAAGGTCAACCTTCTAGACTAAGTTGACCCAAGTTGACCTAGTCTAGACTAGGTTGACCTAGGTTAGCCCAAGTTGGCTTGGTCTAGACTAGGTCAACCTAGGTCAGCCTATTCCTAGGGTTTCTATTGATTACGGGACCAAAAATGTTTAACTCCCCCATTAAAATCTCGCTTGTGCAATCAGCTCTTGTGGAGTAATTTCATGAAATCTCCTATAAAAATGCATTCAATCCCTCATTTGAAAATGACATGGTATGAGAGGAGAAAGGAGAAAGCACTTGTGGTCATCCCAATTTGACTTAGAGAAATTGCAAGGTGAAAGAAAGGGTTGATTTCTTATCCTTCATTGCAAGTGAGGCTATTATTCTTCATCAAGCATTCAAAGGAGAATACATCAAACATGGAGTTGCAAAGGGATCTCAAAGATGGTTAGAATACTTTAGCCATGGGGACTTGGTATGATCTCTACATCATACTTTAGATTTGATTCTTTGCACCTTCATACATTTACATACATTTTACATACATACACACTTAAATGCTAGGGTTTCACTCATAGAGTAGATTCTTAACATTTTAGCATATTTACATTCTAGATCCTTAAATCTAGGGTTAACATGACATTTTTCCAAACACCTATTCATGGAGGTGGAAATCACCAAAATGGGGGGTTGGTTAAGGCAAACTCCTTTATAGCCACCTACACACACAAAACTTGTTACATATTTGTAGGTGGGAGTGAAAAGGATTACAAATTTGGAACTTATTGTTCACAAGCTTTCTAGAGTTTTCAGTTGCAAATCATCAATCTAAGTCAATTTGGTCATAAGACATATTTTGGGGAGATTTATGGGTTTTGTTCCTTTCATCATTTTGTTCCTCTTTCTTCGTTTCTTTTTGAGATTCACACATAGATATTCAGATACAGTTCATATCTGTGAGTTTTGAAGCACAATTACATCTTTCTCTACACATTTCAAGGTAAGTACCTTATCCTTTATTTTCCCTCCTTGTATACATCTACTTTCATATCTCTATTGGGATATTTGTGTGTTTTTCATATCTATATTTGTCATATCTCTTATTTGCATTGCATGAAAGAGAATTTGCTAGCATACTTCCTTGACAAGTTTCTAGATTTTGTATTAGCATATCTTTATCCCCTTTGGGGTTTTGCTAATAAAATTTAGGGCTTATCAAGTGTTATGCTTGGAAGCCCCTCTTTCTCTTTTATTGAATGGCTCAAGGAGGATTTTTTTTACTTGCTTTGTCTTGTTTGCATTGTTTATCATTGGTGGTATTTTCTGTTGAACTCTAATTAGCCAACCTCTGGAAATAACAACTCTGCACTAAGACAAGTATTATTCAAGAAACAAAAAGGAAAGATTTTTGGGTGATGCAAGAATTCTCTTACAACTAGGATGCTTCTACATCATACACACGAGGTTTCATGCCCAAAATTATAGGGCAAAAATACAACTACAAACCTCTTTTTTTTAAAACCCAAGCTTACTTCTCAAATTCATAACCCTTACTACCCAAGCGTTATGCACTACTCCCCATAACTCACAACCCTAAGCACTCATGACTCTATGTTTCCCCTTCCCCAACAAATTTTCATGTCTACAAATCCTTATGGAGCCAAGGGGGTTGCGTAAGTAAGGATTCTGATAGGCTAGACCAACCCGTGTCCTTGGGCAGCCCTTGTGGTGCCTAAGGAAGAGTAAAAGATGGGGGGAGGTGGGAGTCACATGACTTCCCCTCTCCCCATTATAATTTTTGCATTTTTTTTTATATTTTATCCTAGTGGGGGCCGACTTGAATCGGTTTAAATTTGTTTATATTTCATTTCTTTTTGTTATGTGTACTTGCTATGCATAATGGCTGCCCACCTTGGAAAAACGTATAAGGTAAAAATCTTTAGCTTATGTTTCTTTTTGTTATTTCCCCTTCCTCTTATCACATTATGCCATTCCATGAGCCCTTTTAATTTAATATTTCTTGTTTTCCTTTCTGATGAGTGGTCACGTAAACCTTGTGTTTTCTACTCATCCCCTTAACATGACTTAGTGATTTTAATGTTGATAATACCCTTTTGTCTATTACTACAATATGAGATTTCTATTTACAATATTATAAAGAATATTCTATTGAATATTTAAATGGTCTGTAATAAGAGTTGAGTTCTTTTTCATTTCTCCATACAAAAGACGAAGAGTTAAAATAGGCATGTGCAGGCTTATAATCCAATGCTAGTTTATGCTAAATGATCTATTTGTTTTCTCTTCTCTACTCAACTATGGTGATATGCATATTGGTTTAGTAATAATTTGGTGATACTACCCTATTCCAATGTAATTATCCAGTCTAATGGATCTATTTAGAAAACACTTTTAACAATTTCCAAACACATTAAATGAATTGAAAACATGATCAAACATGAAACTAATAGACTACTCTTTTCATCAATAATGGACATTTCTTACTGGACTAATACGACAAAGAAAGTGACATTTATTTTATGGCCAAACTTTTTGAAATGTATTTATTCATGTTTCAAATAAGCATGATACAACAATACATATCATTACATGAGTATCAAAACAATGATATATCTTTTGAAATGAATTTCTTTTACTTCCCATCTAAGACTATTATGATACATCATTCCTTCCATTGCAATACATTTAAATGAAATTTAATGAGACTATATTACAAATATATAGGAGCATCTCCCAAGTTCTTCATCCATTTCATAAAATCACACTTCACAATAATGCACATAATGATGATATTTCATCTTTACAAAGGTCATACAGAACAATATAGATGGGAATTTCAACTCTACGATGCAATACACAAGGTATTCCTTCCTTACTACTAAGAAATCATTCATTGCAACAACATGAGTAAGATGGGGAGAGATTCTCCAATACAAGTACAATGCACAAAATGACAAGGTTTCTCCTTCAAACAACATCTGTAAGATGATTTTTCCATTGCTCCTTTGGGTACAAAATCTACAAATACATCACAAAAAAACAACAAGAACCATGGGTACTCTCCTCTCAACCATAGGCCTCCAAAGAGACCACCCCTGAGCTAGGGGAACAAAGCTCAAACAAGATTTCATTTCATTCTTACAATGCATACACATCACATTACAACACTTGAACATTTCCATCTCAAGGATATTTCACAATGGTTCACCAATGGAGCCATGAACATAGGGTGAAGGTGTGATTTTCAAATGGAGACTTGCCATATCAACCAATATCTACAATAACAAATTTCATTCTCTTTCAGGGCTTTCATAAATCAACAAGCTCCATGCCCTTTCGATCAATTGTAGCTTCCTTGGAGCCCATACTCCATAAACTTCCTTTCTACACCATACTTCCCTTATCACCCCCACAAGATATGAATAATTATGGCATACAATGGAGCCCATACTCCAAGGTTCTCAAATACATTTTCAAGCCCAACTAACCCATTCACCCTGGACTTCTCTTTCCCTTCCCAAAGGGTAAGTGAAGTCCTTACACCCATAAACAACATACATAACAAAATGGAGATACAAAGAGAAAATCAAATGCAACAACATATTTCATCTCAACCCCAAATACCACAATCTCCCCACAACATGGAACACCATTCAAACATTTAAATGAGTACTACATCACAATACAATACCATAAAATCTACTTACCATATGAACTCATTGTCCATGCTCATGAATGCAATACCATTATGCAAGTTTTGAAGAAGAATACTGCATGGGCAAGAATAAACCAACCTTGAATCCTTTTGCATAATGGGAATGAAAAGTTGTAGAAGAGCTCCCTCCAAGCTTCCAACCCTAAGAGTCTCCAAAGTTAGAGAGTGGGTAGACACCCACTAATTTGATCCCAAGTCCTCTAAAAAGGATCACAAAACCCTCACTATCTAAAAATGGTCATAACATAAACTTCCTTTATTTACACCATTGTCTCTTTCTATAAATGTAGCCTTGAACAACTAAAAAGGTTGTGGAAGGAGTCATGTGACACTCTTAATTTCGAATTGCTTTGAAAGTGACTTGTTTGAATGGTTCCCAAAGTCATCTAGGCCTACTCAAGGTTAAATTTAGACCCCCAACCCATACTACTATCATGTGGGCACTTATTTTTCACCAAGGTAACCCCCTAGGACCACATTTTGATCCCCAAAAGTTAATGGAAATTCAGAATTCGAACTTCAAATGGATAGGGACCTATCCTAGCATCTTTCAATGTGAGGTTAACTTGGACAGTATGTTGGGGTTACGTTTAGGTTAGGTTGCTTTCCCAAAACCCTAAATGCCAAGTCATTTCCATATGGACAAAACAAGTGTCAAGTGACACAAAAACAACACATTACATTTAAAGTGACTTGTATCCAATAATGCATGAATTCAACTATTTCACACATGCCATTCACATTGCAAAATAAAACACATCACAATGAGGTTTGAATCCTTCCCACTAATTCAACCTTGGCTATGTCATGTTCATGTGGGCTTGAGCCTTAGTTCCCCATTAAAACCCATGGTTAAAATCTTGCACACTACACTTGAGCATTAGTAGTCCAAGAAAATCATATAAGTAACATATAAATAAGTGCAGTAAATCACTTTCACATTCAACATTAAGCTTGCATATTTCATCATTTCCAATTAACTTTCCCTTTTCTAATCATTTTCATATAAAATATTCAAAACATTAAAATATCAAATCTACATATCCACTTTCATTGACACACTAAAATCCACATTCCTAAACATGATACACCATGATCATTCTTATCTACTCCAAATGTAAAATCAACTTACATATACCAATGTAGGATTCAAATGTAAAATAGATAATTAAATTACTTCACATTAACAATAATGATATATGAATTATAACCCCAAATACACAAGCATGCTAAAACATAAGTAATTAACATCACTTGGAAAACATATCTGATAACCAAAGTATCACAATTAATGTATCAAATTAGTATCATCATGGCCTACAGAACCTAAGGTAGTTTGGATAAGCATCTCTTAATTAACATCACATAGAATCATCACATAGCCTAGAGGATCCAAAATATCAATGTCTACAAAATTTCGTAAACAACCACTTGAGATCATCACATCATCCAAATGAGAAAAATATCACTACCCTCTAATAAACAAATACAACATAAATAATTTACACTGGAATCTCACATAATGTTGAATTCCTTGCCATTTTAGAATCCTTCCATCTAGTGCACATTCTTCTTGTCATACTCCCTTTTCAAATTAATTATTTATGATAATATTACTAAATCATCTCATTATTATCCTGAGATGGGGCATAACCCTAAATTTACTTAAGTCAACTAATCAAAATGCATACTAGTCATGTCATCATTGATTCGGTAATTGTTCATAGCATCTTGGGTAGATGAGAACAACTTCAACCAACATATCTAACTCACCTATTTATTTTTATTAAACTCTAGTTCAATTTCTCTCACAATTAAATCATCTACTCTCTCGAGCATCTATGAGAGTAACTCGAACTTATATTTGCTTTTAGTTATCATTCCCATATAGATAATCCATACTCACTATAGTATATCACTATAATATTTTACCACATGTAGCTATACCAATTTTATGCACATTAATTAATCTTAACACTCAACATTATGTTATTGCATTATGGTGTTCCAATTCCTCAATGAAGATTCCCATGAAGGTATATGTAAGACTCTTGTTACCAAAATCATCCTTTGGATTTGAACAACTATGGTTTTATTTAATGCATAAGAGGAGGGATCTTATACAGGGTAATTTGAGAAGTGGCCCTGTCATGTCTCGGGTAGTCAAAGAAAAAACCAGAAGGTCAACCTCCTCCCTTACTAGCTATCATGAATCTTCTACTAGTCTTGCTTTCCACTTGATAAAATACTCTTCATATGGTATGTTCCCTATCCTCTGTTCAACATTACTATCTAGTATCTCCTTAGTAGTTGAAATACTAATGGAATACTCCACTACACTTTTGCAACTTCATTTCCATCACCTCCTTCATGATACTTTGTGAAATCTGAAATGTTAAATATTGGTGAAATATTTAGTTCAATAGGAAACTCTACTTCATAGGCATTTCTAAATCATGTTTTTTAAGTATCTTGCATGGTCCAAACTTCTTCATTTCCATCTTATTAAATGTACCCATGAGAAAATGCTCCTTCCTTAGATGAACCATGACTTCATCCCCAACATGAAATTTGTTATATCTCCTTTTCACATTTGTCTTAGGCTTGTATTGTGTATTCATATTTTTAATGTTCTTCCTCACCTCCTCATGGGTGTTCTTCAAATGTTTAGTAACATCCTTTGCTTCAGCACTACTTATCTCTACTTCATCCAACTACCTCAATTTAGAAGCATTTCTAGGACTACTTCCATCTACACTTTGGAATGGTGATTTACCAGTACTCTAGTTGACAAAATTATTATATGCAAATTCTGTGTGTGGTTCCCTAAATTTTGATTCACAACTTTTGTTTCTCCATCACTTTGTGGATGATGTGATGAGTTGAACTTCAAATCTGTTTTCAACTTCTTCTATAATGTATGTTGAAAATACCCAACAAACTTGGTATTTTGACCTAAAACTATGCTCTTTGGAAGACCGTGCAGTCTCACCACTTCTCTTAAAATAACTCTACCACATGAACACCATTACTAGTCTTCCTGTAGGGAATGAAATGTGTCATCTTTAAAAACTAGTCAACCACCATAAATATTGAATCATGCCCTTATTGAGTCCTTGGTAAAACAAGAACAAAATCCATGTTGATGTCCTCCCATGGCTTCTCTATACAAGCAATGGTTAATACAACCCTGTATTTTTCTTCACTCGTTTTCCATCCGGCATACTCTATAACTCTATACAAACTTCTTAACATCTTTCTACAACTATGGTCAGTTATAGTTCTTAGGAACTAAAGCAATGGTTTTATCTCTACCAAATTGTCCAATCGATCCTCCCCTATACTTCTCCTTGATGAGATTGTCTCTCATAAAACTTCTTGGAATCCACAACTAGCTTCCTCTTAACAACATACCATCTTGGATTATAAAATCCAACCACTTTGTCCTATTAAATGTAATAGAGTTTGTACAATCTTTCCAAGATTCTCTAAAATCATAATCCTTTAGATACAAATTCTTGAGTTCCTTGAACCCAACCATCTTAATCTACATCTTTATCAGCAAAAGTTGTCTTCTACAAAGAGCATCTACAACTTTGTTAGACTTCTCACTCTTGTGTTTCAAAATAAATGTGTAACTCTACAAAAACTCAACCCATTTCAAATGCCTTTGGTTCAACTTTCTTTGACTATTGAAATATTACAAAGCTTGATGACCAATATACAAAAAAACTCTTTAGAAAGAAGTTGTTCTCCACATCTTCAATGGTTGAACTATAGCATTAAATTCTCGATTATAAACATAATATTTTTTTTTGGCATCATTCAATTTCTCACTTAAATAAGTAACAAGTCTACCTTCTTGGCTCAAAAAACTCATATTGTAGTACTACTAGCATCACACTATATTTGAAACACCTTATTAAAATCTTGAAGTGCTAAAACAGGCTGCTTTATAACTTTTTGTTTCAATAGATTAAAACTCTTATCTACTCATATGATCCACTTAAATTCTTTCCTATCCCCTCTCATTGTTTCAGTAAAGGGTTCACAAATATTGCTAAAACCTCTGATAAACTTTCTGTAAAAAACTAGTTAGACCATCAAAAGATCTTACCTCTATCACACTCCTTGGAGTAGGCCATTCAAGGACAACCTTCAATTTCTTAGGGTCCATTTTTCAATCTTTGCTAAAACTACGAATCCTAGGTACACCAACTCCTTAAAAATACTACACTTCTTCAAATTTATCAGCAACTTTTCTTCTCTCAACTTCTCAAACACCTTATGAATATTCATCAAATTATATTCCAATGTCTTACTAAAGATCAATAAATCATCTAGGTAAACAATAAAAAACTTACTTAGAAGCATGAGTCATATGAAAGTGCTCGGTGTATTGGTTAGCCTTAAAGGCATGAAAACCACTTGTACAATACTTCCCTTTTTTTCACTCATCTCCTTCTCTAACACAAATTTGGCGATATCCACTCTTCGAATCTATTTTGTGAAATACACATCTCTTCTCAAAGAATCCATAATATCATCCATTCATAGCAATGCAAATATGTACTTTATTGTGATCTTGTTGATAGCCTACAAATATGTGCACATTCTCCATTATCCATTCTTCTTTAGTTCTAATACTATTTGTACAACACATGGACTCAAACTCTCTCAAATCAACCCCTTATGTAATAACTCATGCACTTATCTATTCAACTTCTCACTCTCTACTGATGTCATTCTATGTGTTGCCTTATTTGGAAAACTAACTACTAGGATCAAGTCCATTGGTGATTGATCCTCTACACTGGTGGTAATCCATTAGGGACATTATTTGATACAATATCCGGAAATTCCTCCAACAAATCTGCAACTTCTGCAAGCACCTCTACAACTTCTTCTCTACCATATTTTGGAATTATTAAAAAACTTTATGTTCACACCACATGCCATCTAGGAACTTCTTTCATTAACAAAATGCACCCTATTAGCACTACATACCTTTTCATCTGTATCCTTCATTGGATTCAACTTATGTTTCACTCCATCCTTTATCAGTATGTAGGTATTCATATGACCATCATGTACAACATTTTTGTCAAACTGCCATGGCCTACCCAACAACATGTGACATATGTCTATAGGTATGACATCACAAAGTACCTCATCCTAGTAGCTTCCAGTCTTGAACTTCACTAGGTACTATTCATTGACCATGACCTTGTGGTCATCTTGCACCCTGGCAATACAATATGAACACAAATGTTTCTACCTCTTCAGCTTTAAATTTTTGACCATCTTTTTTGACACCATATTGTTAGTACTTCCACCATCAATGATCATATCAAAAGACTTATCTTTACATTTTCACCTTGTGTGAAACAAGCTCCTCCTTTGATCAAGTTCATTCTCCCCATTCAGTAGGGCTCTTTTATTAACTAGGACTTCTCTTTTAGCATCTTCACAATGTGATGATTTGGCATCTTCATCAACATACATAACTCTGGCCCGGCCTTCATTTATTCTATCAATCCTTCCTTAGCACTAGGGACATTCAAAGGCCCTATGTCCTTCTTCTCCATAGTGAAAATAGGTTCCATGAAAACCTCCTCTTCCAAATCCTTTCCCTTTCCCTCTTCCTCTATGATCTCTATTATTCTGATAATGAAAATGATTGGAATTGTTTCCCCTCTAGTTTTTATTGCTACTGCTAGCCTCATCCTTCTCCTTCTGATCATCATTGACCTCTATAAGATAGTCCTCCAGATCTTCCACCACAACCTTTACCACTATTCTTGTTATTTAACTTCTTGTTCAACTTTTCCTTAACTCTCAAGGAAAACTAGTATGCTCTTCAATATTGTTCATTCAAACCAGAATCAATTCCTCTATCATGCTTGGTCCGAACCCATTAAGATAATGAGTAACTTTCTCCTTGTCAACTTCTACATGTTTGGTTCTAATGAGAACTTGGTAGAAATCTTCTATATGCTCTTGAACAAATCTTCCTACTTGCTTAAATCCTTGCATTTTATTCAATATATCAAGCTCATAATTAGCAAGAATGAATTGTTACTTCAAATTAGGTATCATCCAATCCCATATTGTGATCTTATCCTTCCCTCTTCTATCTCAGTCCAATTGAATCTCTTGTCACTAGATCTTCACATGACTCTTCAATTTAGCCTTCTCAAATTTGACCCTATCTAGATCCTCAATATCTTCATACTCCAAGTATTCCTCCTATTCATTGATCTAATCAATCAACTCCTCTAGGTTAAGATTTTTCGAATATGTGGGAAGTTCAAACTTAGGCCTTTTCTAATCTTGTAAATGGATTTAAAAAGACTTTCTTCTTCAGCGTTTAGAACTACCTCGTCTTCAACATTATCTTCTTCTTCGTCTTCATTCTCACTTTCATTTCTTATGACAAGATTCATCCCTCTATGCATTTGTTCTTCTAAATGCTTCTCTAGAGGGATTTAAAACCCTTAGGTGTAATGCCTATGACTCTTCCACCATGCTCTCTATGTAGAGACAGTTTTGTGCTTCCAATGAAACCCTAATGAAAAACTACCTCACAATTGACAATTTGTCTACATAGTCCTGGTGCAACTGCCTCATAGTTAGTAATTTGTTTACACTCTTAGGAACTCCTGCTCTGATACCACTTGATGAAAGGTGTTTCCTTTATGCATTATAATAATAAAGAAATAACAACAATTTGCAAGAATAAAAATATAGGCTCCTTATTATTGTCGCAAATGTAGAGTTATAGAATTTTGAAATACAATATGCAAAACTACATAAACACCTTGTTAAAAGCTAGAGTTGTTGTTGCACCAATAGATCGACCAATTAATGCCCAATACAACCACTAGACTTATACACCATAGGAGGTAGTAAATCCATGTCATGAATCCCAAAGGGAAAGGCTAGTGGTTAGTCCAACAATTCCCCCCTTAGCATTACTTGAAGATATTCGAGCTTGTGACCAAGCTCTAATACTACTTGTTACAAGCTAGAGTTTTCATTGCACCAAAAGATTGACCTATTAATGCCTGATACAACCACTAGACTTATACAACATAAGAGGCAGTTAAGCCATGTCACGAATCCCAAAGGGGAAGGTTGGAGGTTAGTCCAGCACACCTTCCTTACAATAACTTGCAACTTAGAGCTACAAACTATCACCCATAGAGGTCGTAAACAATCTAAAGGCCTTTCTTATATAGGTAATTTTATGCTATTCAGGAAGTTTATAGACATAAAGCCCTAACCCTTGAGGCTGACCAACCGTAAAAAATACATATTTAGTTGGCCCAATACACTTTTGACATTTATTTTGGAAATCTTGGTTGGCCCAAGTTTAGAAGACCATAACTTACAAATCATTGGTTTGATTGGCTATTATAACCCATTCTAGAATCCTTAGCTTTTGATTCTATGAGGGCTAATTTGCATAGGATCCAAATGACCCATTTTGGAGCCTATCTAGGGAAGGCCTTCAAAACTAAGTGTGAAGTTTTTCTACCAAAATTACACACAAAAAATATGCAATAACTTCATGAATACTCATGATATGACACTGAGCCTCAATTGGCAAGTTGATTTATCCAAGATGAACATCTACCTTTGAAATTAGGACATTCCAAGCTCATATGACCAACTTACTATGTAGTTAGCCTCCAAAAATAAAAACTCTACACTGAGACAACTCGTATTCAAGAAATGAAAAGGAAATATTTTTGGGTGATGCAAGATTAATCTTCCACCCAAGATGCTCCTACTATTGAAATAATTATTTAATTATATATTGTGATTGATGTTACACAAATATTACATTCTAATAGAGCACTGCTAGTACTAACTAAGCTTAGAAGACTCCAGTATCAACTGAGTAGAAGTTCAAAATAAGCCAAGTTCAACGATCTAGTGTAAACCAAGTTAGGTTAGTCATTGAATAATTCATGTGTAAACTGAGTCAGGTTGGTTACCAAAGGGATTCAGTGCAAACTAAGTCAGGTTGGTTACCAAGGAACGTAGTGACCAGTAACCGAGTGACCCAATTTCAGTGTCAACCGACTTGCAATAGAACAACTTTGTTTATTATTTTGTTTATTTTGCAAGCCAACTTAGTGGATGTTAATTGTTTATTTGTAAGGGTATTCAAGTTGACTTGACATTGGGTTTCATATATGTGAAAGGTCAAGTTGTGGATTGAAACATGAAGTAGTAGAAGAAGATAAGATGTGAATAAAGAAGGATATCTGATTAAGGGTAGAACATTCAATGAGTTGTAAAGAATATTCTACCCAAGGAGGATCTAGAGGTTAAGTTAGAACATTAATCTAAATCTACAAATTAGTTGCTTCATAATCAATTCAATCATTGTTACTCTCTAACAATTATTGTAGTGAAAAAAATCTCTTAACAGAGTTGACTTAATAGTTATTTTGTAAATCCTCTAACAACATGGAATTTCTAAACTAAAGTGTCTTAAAAACATCTAAAAAGGGCACTCCTAGCAAGGTGATTCAAATCATTTAACAAGGTCACACCTAACAATGTGTTTTGTAACTTTTAATAATGTTGGCTCCTAATAGGGCTCTCTTTAGAAGAGTGAAAAGTTGTAAATACTTGCATTGATGATTTTCTCGAATTGGATTTCCACGTTAAATCTTGGTGTCTCATGTGTTCATGTTATTTGCTCACTGATTTATCTTTCTGTAATTAAGCTACTAAAGGTTAATACACATTAATATCTCAAGATTGCTTTGTTAATCGAGGTACAGTGAATATCTAGTTCTAACTGAGTTGTGCAAGGATTTGAGTTAATAAGAAGTTTGCATTGACATCTAAGGGATTTGGAATTGTTTTAGTGGTAAATTATTCACCCCTCCCCTCTTAGTTACTCCTCTTATATTTTCAACAATTGGTATTAGATTTATTGGTGCTTGCAGAAAAGGTTTCAAGGATCTAAGCCAAAGATCAAGATGTCTTACAGAAGAGAGATTCCTAAGTTGAACAAAGAAAACTTCAAAGCATGGTAGGAATTCATGAAGCTACATTTGGGAACCATTGGAGATACAAGCCTACACTTCTTGGAGAACCAATATGTGGCACCTCCTAATCCTTTGACTATGGATTAGATGTAGATAAAAAGAATCACAACACAATGATGATTGACATTGTTACCTCTCTCAACTATTTTGAATTTGATGAAGTCAAAGACTTCCCTACTACCTTTGATATGTGGAATAAACTAGAAAATGTCTATGGAGGAGATGGCAATGTGAAAAGAGACAAAGCAGTAAGTCTAAGAGGCCAATTTGATTATATAAGAATAAGAGAAGATGAAAACATTGCTAAATGCAATGAAAGAATCAAAGCAAGTGTGAGTAAAATTAGAGCTACAGGAGGAACAGTAGATGATTTGACAATAGCTAGTAAGGTATTAAGAACTCTTCTTCCTATTTATGCAATTAGAGTTTCATCTATTCAAGAGATGAGATGTGATCCCAAAAATGATATAACTTTGGATGCACTAGTGGAAAGGTTAACAACTTTTGACTTGGATAACTTTGATAACTATCTTCTTGGATCTCGCAACATAGAATCAACATTCAAAGAAAAACTAACTCTTGGTAAAAAGGGAGGAAACTCAAAAGGAAAATAGTTTGACAGTGAAGAAGAAGAAGAAGAAGAAGAAGAAGAAGAATTAGATGATGACCTTGAAGCTATTGAAGCCCTACTTGCAACAAGGTTACCAAAAGGAAAAGGTAAATATAAAGGCAAAATTCCATTAATTTGTTCCTCTTGTGAAAAAGTTGGTCACATTGTTGCAAGGTCTCCAAACAAAGATAACAGAGATGATAGAAAGTTCACCAAGCTCAAAGGAAAGAAATATTTCAAAAGCTACAAAGACTACAAAGATAAAGGTAAGAAATATTGTTATATTGCTAAAGATTTTGATAGTGATGATGAAGATGAAATGGTATATATTACTATTAAAGATGAGTTAGATGATGAGGATAATGAAAAGATGGCACTTATTTCTCATGTTAGCAAAAATGACACATGGATAATAGATGGTGACCATTCTCAGCACATGACTAGTAATAAAACTAAGTTTGAACACTTGGAGAACTATGGTGGTGGAAGTGTCAAGTTTGGAAACAATGAATCATGTTATGTGAAGGGAAAAGGATGCATTGCAGTGATTTATGGACTCAAATGTGACAATGCTTACTAGGTTGAAGGACTGAGACACAATCTTCTAAGTGTGGCGTAGCAAAAAAATATTGAGAAGACCAGGCTACTAGATGGTTAAAGAAACCTAGTTGGAAATAAAAATAAGGCAAAAGGTAATCTATTCTATCTAGATCTCACTAAAAGTTCACGCTTCTTGGCACAAGTAGAGAAAAATTGGCTATGGCATAAAAGAATGTGTCATATAAACTTTGATAATCTAGTTACTATAAGTAACAACAAAATAGTAAGAGGTATTCCAAATATGAAGAAATCTGAAATATTCATATGCAAACAATGTCACATTGGAAAGATGAGTAAAACTAGCTTTAAAAGTAAGAATTATAATACTGAAGAAGTCTTGGAACTAGTTCATACAGATCTTTGTGGACTAATAGGCATAGAAAGCTATAGTGGAGATAAATATTTCATTTTGTTTGTTGATGATTATTCTAGTATGATGATAGTAATGTACTTAAAAGAAAAATATGAAGCTTTTCAAAAGTTCAAGTGGTATTTGGGTAGGGTTGAAAAAGAAACAGGAAAGAATTTAAATTGCCTAAGGTTATATAGAAGAGGAGAATTCATCTCTAATGAATTCAATAAATTCTACAATGAAAGAGGAATCAAAAGATAGGTATCTGCACCTAGTACACCTCAATAGAATGGCATAGTAGAAAGAAGGAATAGATTCATCATGGATTGTGCAAGAACATTGATGATAGAGAACAATATTGCATACAAATACTAGATAGAAGCAATTAGCACAATAGTTCATACCTTGAACCGAGTTCAACTAAAGAAAGGTACAAATCAAACACCTTATGAATTATGGTATGGCCACAAGCCTAATTTTTTTTATTTCAAAGTATTTGGAAGCAAATGTTATATCTTAAAAGAGATAACGAAGGGAAAGTTTGATGTAAAAAGTGATGAAGGCATATTCCTAGGGTACTCCAACTAGAGAAAAGTGTATAAATGTTTGAATCTTGCTACTCACAAGGTTATAGAATGTGTACATGTAAAATTGATGAGTTTGTAGAAAAGAGTGAACAACAAAGCAACAAGGAACCTGAAGACTACATAAATTTTGTTTATTTGAGCCTGATACTTTACCCAAGGTACAAGAAAATGTGATTGGGCAATAGTAGATAGCATCACTCTAATAGTCAACACCACCCAAATCACCTAAGTTTGTAGTGCAATCTAAGTCACAACTACAGAAAATCAAGCAATAGTTAGTGCAAACCAAGTTGCAACCAACAGAAAAGGAATATGAGTCACAATTAGAGGAAACTAAATCTCAGATAATGGGACCTGAGTAGAGTTTAGAGTTTCACAGAACCTTTGAGTATGGTGAACTAAGTGAAACAAGTCCAAAATCTAGAAGTAAGGAACTTGTACTTGCTAGATATGTCAGAAGGCATCATGCACCCAAACAAATAATTGGAAATTAGATAGAAGGCATAATGACAAGGAACAAACTAAAAGGTACATGTTTTCTTATTGAATTTGAACCTAGAACTATAAAAGATGCTATGAATAATGAAAGTTGGATAGAGGCAATGAATGAAGCAATTGAGCAAATTGAAAGGAACAATACCTGGACTCTTGTTCACAGACCCAAGGAGAAAAATGTAATTGGTACAAAGTGGGCATTAGAAACAAATTGAATGAAAATGACAAAGTATCAAGGAATAAGGCAAGGCTAGTTTATAAAAGATATGCTCAAGAAGACGGTATAGACTATGGAGAAACATTTGCTCTTGTTGCTAGACTTGAAGGGGTTAGAACACTACTTGCATATGCTACATTTAAAGGATTCAAAGTGTATCAAATGGATGTAAAATCAGCTTTCTTGAATGGAATTTAGAGGAAGAAGTTTACATTGATCAGCCTGAAGGTTTCATTGATCCAAGTAAAAGAGGCATGGTCTGTAAGTTACACAAAGATTTGTATGGTCTGAAACAAGCTCCTAGAGCATGGTATGAGAGGTTACATGGATACCTGGTAAAGATTGGTTTTTAGAGAACCAATGATAAAAGTAGTCTATATATTAAAGAAGGACAACAAAATAAGATATTGTTAGCAAAAATATTTGTAGATGATATACTATTCACAGGTCATGATGACTTATGCAAATCATTCTATGAAGAAACGAGAATTTTTTTTGAAATGTCAATGTTTGAAGAGATAAAATTCTTTGTTTATTTACAAATTCATAAAATGAAGGATGGCATTTATCTTACTTAGTCAAAATATATCAAGGAGATATTGAAGACCTTTGGAATGGAAGATTCTAAACCACTTGGAACACCTATGTGTACTCAACACAAATTGTCTAAGGATGATGATTTAAAAGAGGTAAACCAGAGTACCTACAGATCTATGATTGGCAAACTTAAATATTTTGTTCACACAAGACCTGATATTGCATTAGCGGTTGTATAGTTGCAAGGTTTTCTACAAATCCCAAAGAAAATCATATGATGGAAGTCAAAAGAATTATGAGATGTCTGAAACCTTGAGTTGAAAGTCTTTACTGATGCAAATTATGCCGAAAGCTTTGATGACTAAAAAAGCACCAAAGGAGGAGAATTATTTCTTGGAAAGAGGCTAGTGTCATGGAATAGTAAGAAGCAAAATTGCGTCTCTCAGTCTACATCAAAGGCAGAATATGTTACTATAGCAGTTAATTATTCCAACATAGTATGGGTCAAGCAACTATTATCAGGAATAAAGGAAGAAATAAAGGACCTAGTGGTTAATTTCAATCAACATATCCAAAAATCCAATGATGCACTCTAAGACAAAACACATTGCAATCAACTATCATTTTCTGAGAGAATTAGTTCAAGATAAAGAGGTTAGATTGGAATATGTGAATGCAAAGGAGCAGGTTGATGACATATTTACCAAACCATTACCTAAGGATGCATTTTTGTATCTTAGAGGAAAGATAGGGGTCATTTCTCTATTTGATGCTCACTAGAGTATAGATTAGTGATGCATCAACCTAACTACATTACAAATCTATCAAGTTGATGCAAAGAAGTCAAAGCTCATTGCATGTGAATTAGTACATTAGGTACATTATAAATTCATTGTATAAAGTATTTAGCATTTGATGTCAAAGAGGAAGAGATTGAAGATGTCATGTTAATATCAAAAGAATTGAGGGAGATTGATTTCATGAATCAGAGGAAGAAATTTGTATATCAGAAAGAGGGACAACTTGATTAGATGAAGTCTAAAGATAAGATGTCAGAGGAAGAATCTTAGAGGGATTTCTCATGGATGAAGAATCAAAATGAAACTAAGGATATTATAAAATCTTATAAATCATTCTAATTCCTCTAAGTTTCCTTTTCTTATGACATGTTGTGTTTCCATCAATGCCAAAGAGGGAGATTGTTGAAAATAATTATTCAATTGTATATTGTCATTTATGTTACACAAATGTTACATTCTTATAGAGCACTACTAGTAGAAATTGAGCTTAGAAGACTCCAACATCAGTCAAGAAGAACTTCAGAATAAGCCAAGTTCAGTGATCTAGTGTAAACCAAGTTAGGTCAGTCATTGAAGAATTCCTGTGTAAACTAAGTCAAGTTAGTTACTAAACAGGTTCAATGTAAATTGAGTCAAGTCAGTTACCAAGGAACTCAGTGGTAACTAAGTGACCCAATTTCAATGTTAGCCAACCTGCAGCAGAACAATTTTGTACATTATTTTATTTTTGCAAGCCAACTTAGTGGATGTTAATTATTTATTTGAAAGGGTATTCAAGCTAACTTGACATTGGTTTTCATATATAAGAAAGGTCAAGTTGTGGATTGAAATATGAAGTAGTGGAAGAAGATAAGATGTGAATAAAGAAGGATGTCTAATTAAGGGCAGAACATCCAAGGAGCTGCAAAGAATATTCTAATCCAGAAGGATCCAGAGGTTAAGCCAAAACACTAATCTAAATCTGCAAATCAGTTGTTTCATAACCAGTTCAATCATTGTTACTCTCTAACAATTTTAGCAGTAAAGAAATCTCTTAATAGAGTTGACTTAATAGTCATTTTGTAAATCCTCTAACAAGCTGGGATTTCTAGATTGAAATGCCTTAAAGATCTCTAACAAGGCCACTCCTAACAAGGTGATTCAAATCCTTTAGCAAGGTCACACCTAATAGTGTGCTTTGTAACCTTTAACAAGGTTGGCTCCTAATAAGGCTCACTTCAGAAGAGTGAAAAGTTGTAACTAGTTACATTGGTGGTTTTCCCAAATTGGGTTTCCACATTAATCTTGGTGTCTCACATGTTCATTTCATTTGTTTACTGCTTTATATTTCTAAAACTAAATTACTAAAGGTTAATACACATTAATATCTCGAGATTACTTTGTTAATCAAGTTCTAGTGAATATCTAGTTCTAACCAAGCTATGCAAGGATTTGAGTTAATAAGAAGTTTGTATTGAAATCTAAGAGATTTGGAATTGTTTTAGTGGTAATTGATTCACCCCTCCCCTCTCAATCACTCATCTTATATTTCCAACATCTACTTCACAAACATATTCTCTACCACTAGACATAGTCCTAACACCAAGCTCATACCATAGCCATAATTCTAACCATAGAATAATGATAAAAATCATATGCCTAACTATAGTTCTAACCATAACTCTAACCCCTAACCCTATCCCAAACCATGGTATAAGTCAACCATATTAAGAATTTGAGAAATTACTAAATCCTCACCCTAACCCCAACTGTAACCCTAACCCTGACCTTGACCCTATCCTTAGAACTGTGATGAAAATCATTTACCTAAACATAATTATGATCATAACAATAAATTATAATCCTAACCTTAGTACTAATCATGATCCCAATGTTGACCCTAACACTAACTTAAACCCTAACCCTAAACATGGTGTAAGCCCCAACCCTAACAAAAAATTAATCCACAATCCTAAACCATAACCTAGCCATAATATTAACCCTAACCCTAATCTAAACTCTCGTCATAGCCATGAACCAAATCCTAGACCTAACCATTCTATAAAGTCTAATTGCAAACATAACCCCTATCCTAATAGTAAACCCTAACCATAATCATAACCTTGAACTTAATCCTAATCCAAACCATAACCCTAATCAAATCTAAATCCTCACCCTACTCCTAATTAAAATTCTAGTACTAACACTAATAGTAATTCCAATCCTACCCTTAATCCTAATTAAAACCCTATTATTGACCCTACCTTGTTAAATGATTACAATCCAAACTTTAACTCTAAACATAATTCCACCATTAACTCTAAACTAATGATGTCATTAAGCTTAACTATATATATAATATAAACCCTAATCTTAATCATTAAGTAAAACCTAACTCTAACACTAACTCTAATCCTTGTCTTGAACTTAAACCCATCATAACTGTTATTTTATCACAATCATAATCCTATCCCCAAATCTAACCCTAGAATAATAATTCTAACTCTTACCCTTAGCCTAACTTTGATGTAACGATGAACCACAATTCTCACCTTGACATTAAACCCCAACCATGACCATAAACCCAACCCTAACAGTAAACCCTGCTCGTAAATGCTAACCCTAATGTTAACACCAATCCTAACCATGATGCAAACTTTATTCCTAGTCACAATGGTGACACAAGCCAAAGTTGTAATCCTAAACATATTAACTATTAGTTGCATGCTTTTTTGCATGCAATAGTGAGCCGATAGGAGAAATAATTATTTCAAAAAGTAAGATGGTTAGAATGTATAGTTAGTATAAATATTTATGATAATCTACATAAAATTTTGCATGAAGTATAGCATGTCAACTAAATGAATAAAAGTATTGATTAATAAAATTGAAGATATCTAGATTGATGATTTTTTAGAAAGTAAGATGGTTAAAGTGTATAGTGAATATAAATATTTATGATACTTCACATAAAATTTTGCATAGAGTATAACATGTCAACTGAATTAATAAAAGTGTTGATTAATTAAATTAAAATTATATAGATTGATTTGTGTTTCTATTATACAATTTTTATTTTATTTTAAATTGTTTTGTAATCAGAAATCTTTGATAAAAAAATTATATATATATATATAAAATCAATAGTTTATAATAAATATATTTCAAAGCTAGTTTTATTAATGGAAGCAATTTTATTGTTGAGTTCCCCTTTTCTCAAGTTTTATATAAACTTGTATTGTAAATAAAAATGTCATTCAATGGTTAAGGTAGAAAATAGAAAGAGAGAAATGTTATAGCAAGATATGAAACATAATAACATAAATATAATTATTATTAGTTTTATAAAAAAAAAAGTTATATTAATCAAAGCAATCTTTACAACTTTATTCTTGAGTTTCCCTTTTCTCAAATTTTATAGAAACTCTTATTGTAAAGAAAAACAAAAAACATGTCATCAATGGTAAAGACAATAAAAAGCAAGAGAGAAATGTTATAGTATACCGAGGTGAAAAGCCAATGAGTCCAAATTGAGAAGAAATAATGAGCGCAATTACATCTTTTTAACCCCCGTTACACTATACTATCCTCCTTTTAATTTGAAATCTCAACATTATTAGAGAACATGTTTATCCCAATCCATTTGATTACAAACACCTACAAAAGTTAAAGCTTCAAACCCAAATAAAGTTGTCATATGATAAAAAAAATTTAAAAAATTAACTAATCCTAAAAAATCCAAATTTTAAATAAAAAACATGTTATAAAAATCTAAATTGTTTTCCATTGTTTGAAAAGAAAAAATAATTCAGAAAAGTCATTTTTTTAGTAAACATCCTACAAAAAGTCTATTAACTTAAACAAAATTAATATATAATAATATTTTTATAAACTAAATTATATTAAAATAAGAATTTTATTTTAAGTATAGTTAAAGCTTAAAATAAATTGTGTTAAACTAATAGCAAAGTTAAAAACTACAATTATTTCTCTAAAAAAATTCTAGTCTAAGCAGCAATCGATTGATTTATCATGTTTTTGAAATAAAAGCAACCAAAACTAGGGGGTTGGCCCTTTACAACAATGGTGAACCAACCAAAAAACAACCACACAAATCCCTGATGATTTACATAAAAAACATAAGTATCAACATAACAATAATTATCAGTACTAGAGATCCTACTCAAAAAAACAATAAATTTTATCAAGTTAATAGAAGGCATGTAGGTGGTCGTCGCATCGTACCACCTACAACCAATATCCAAGTTTAATAGAAAAAACAAGACCATCACCATAGGATGGAGATAAATCTAGTAGAGAACCAAAAAACACCAATGGTGTAAAGAGGGACGAAATAACTAGAGCCAAGGGCACACCCAGCTATCCAAACCACCTTGCAAAGTAAACACAATGAAAGCAAACAACATAGAACAACACCAAGGGGAGAGAGTCTGAAATGTTTAAATATCGACTTATAATATTTTGATAGTATAACATATTATAACTAATCAAAACACTAAAAATTTTATATAATAATGATAGTCATGAAGCATAGTTTAGAGTAGTCTTTTCCCTACTAATAAGGGAATTTATATATTCTAGTAATGATTCAGTACTCTTCCAACTTTTTGTGCTTGTGAGATCAAATCCCAACCCTACCAAAGTGTCAACCATCACATTAACTTCCTTGTAAGTGTGTTGTATGTCATAATGGTCAAGGGTTGTCAAGAGATGCCAAATGTCACCCATGATGCTGTGAAGAGCCCAACCTAGTTTAGAATGCCCTTTGATAGAGTCTATGACGAGTTTAGAATCACCTTCAATGGTTAATTTTCTAACCTCCATTTCCACAACAAATTTTAGACCCCAAAGTAAGGCAGCGGGCTGCGCCATGTTATTGGTTCCCTAGCCCACATTCCCTGAGAAGGTTAATAGCACATCACCCTTTTCATTTCGTAGCACACTTCCTGTTGCTGCCAAATTGCCATGTGCCGCACCATCAAAATTGAGTTTGACAATAGACAATGTGGGTGGGGTCCAACAGGTACTTTTTCTAGTCAACAATTTTGAGTTGTCAAATTTTTGGAAGTTGGGGAGAATATTCCAATTCCCAACAATGTCCTCCTCCTTCTTGCTTGGGGGTTCTTGTGGCACTCTCAACTTAGCCACCATAACATTCTTTGTAATGAGTTTTCTCAATATCTCTCCCACCACCTCCTCTCCCTTTTCCTCCTCTTGGAAGACCTAGTTGTTCCTCTCCTTCTAGATGCCCCAACAAACATGTGGGGGGAGGAGATTCCAAAGGATTCTGAGACAAGAGTGGTAGAAAGGGTAATTCTAGTTTTCCATGAGTTGTTCCATGCCCTTGTTCATGACCGAAGCCAATGAGAACTTGTTCCAAATGTAGGATCACACCTTTAAAGTATAGGGGCATCCAAGAAAGAGATGCACGATGCTTTCTTCTTCTTCCTTGTAAAGGTAGCATCTATTAGTAATTTGTATTCCTCTCCTTCTTAGGTTGTCAATTGTTAGGATTTGTTGTGCATGACTATCCACTAGAAGAAATTAACTTTTGGCAACAACTAACAATTCTAGGTCTTTCTCTAGCTGATAGAAGTCTAATCGTTTAAAAAAATAAGCTGGTAGGTGGAATTAACCAAGAAACGACCATTAGTCTTCCTATCCCAAACCACCTTGTCAGATTGAGTATACAAAGGAAGTAGGTGGTGATTGATCATAACCTCCAATTCTTTAACCATCGGGTCCTCACTATTAAGAATATTCACAGTAGATAAATGTTTCCACTTCCTTTGGCTATCAATTTAGTCGTCCACTTTCACCCCCACCATTTTTTTCAATTGTTCTTGAAGGCCACTGAATTTGCTGTAAATTAGTGGTCCCCCCCCCCCCCCCCTCCCCAACTAGTTGTCCTCCCAGAATCTTTTTTTTTTACCATTACCAACCAACTATCTTATTCCTTTCCTTAGGAGCGACCTATTCTTGAGGATTTTGTTCCATACTTTAGAGCCATTGGGGATATCATAATTGAGGAGGTTATATCTGAAATGGGTGTTGGCAAGGTATTTGGCCCTCATGATTCTTCCCCAACCAGTCTAGTTTTCCACCAAACGCCAACCCATTTTAGTGAGTAGAGTTTTATTCATATAAGACATTCTTCTAAATTCCAACCACCCTTTATCCTTGGGTTTGCAAACAATATCCCAATTGATAAGGTTCCATTTGTTTCTCTCCTTTGTGCTAGATAAAAGGAAATTCCTTTGCAATCTTTCAAGTTTTTCTGCCATACTCTAATTAATCTTAAATATGGAGAAAAAATAGATAGGCATTCCCTGTAGAGCTGCCACTCGGAGGTGAAGTTTTCCCGCATTACTAAGTAATTTTCCCTTCTGCCCAAAAAGCTTTTTTTGCATTCTTTCCAACACAGTGTTCCAATAGGTGTTAGAGACATCCTTGATTGTCAAGGGAAGCCCAAGATAAGTGTCTGGGAGGCTTTGAGAGTGGCAACCTAGAATATTTTTAACTTTAATTTGCAAAACCTCAAGGGTGTTAAAAAAATAGACCTTGTTCTTAACCAGATTAATTTGCTGACCTAAACAATTTGCATAGTTGGTGAGAAGGATTCTCCAAGCTCTAGCCTCCTAGATGGATGACTCGCCAAAGAGGAAAGTATCATCCACGAATTGTTGGATAACCTCCAGCAGTAGAGTAGTGGCAGGTTAGATACCTTTAAAGTCACCTAACTTAGCCAATTTGCAAACGGTCCTTCCTAATACTTTAGGCACCATGATGAAGAGGTAAAGGGATAGAGGGTCACCCTGTCTCAGGCCTCTGCCAGCATCGAAGTTGCCCTAGTGGGGCTCGTTGAGCAACACCTCGTATTGTGTGGTTTCCACCATGTTTTTTATGACATTCAGCATGTCTCATTTGAACCCCACCTATTCTAGAACTTCATACAGAAAGGTTCAATTGACTCAGTGGTAGGCCTTTAAGATATCAAGTTTAAGGGCCATGCCTGGTCTTTAGCTTTTCTCCATTGAATGGATGATTCCATGGGTGGTAGTCACAACAGCTAGAATTTGATGACCCAGGACAAACCCCTTCTGAGGGCTAGAATATGTGTATGTATAGATATGGATATCATATGTATGTTTATGTATATGTATATATAGATATGTATACATATACATATATACAATATATATAGATATATACATATGTACATATGTATATCTACATATATGTATATATGTATATATATGTATGTATACATATATATACATACATATATGTATAATACCACGACATAATACAAATAAAATACAAATCTTATTGATTGATAAGTGAGATACATTGCCTCTCTGTTATAACGGTAGCCAAGATCAAGACCAAATAAACTTTAATACATCAATTTAATACACTAAAATGTGGACAACAAACTAGGAACAACATGATTGATCAATAAGGAATTTTAGACAAATCAACCTGTGTTATACCATTTATAAAGTGTTCTCCAAGGTGTTGGTTAACAAAATTAAACCCCTTCTTAATAAGGTTAGTGGGAGCCTTTAGAAGGGGTTTGTCTCGGGTCATCAAATTCTAGATGTTGTGACTACCACTCATGGAATCATCCATTCAATGGAGAAAAGTTGAAGACCAGGCATGGCCCTTAAATTTGATATCTCAAAGGCCTACGACTAAGTCAATTGACCTTTTTGTATGAAGTTCTAGAATAGGTGGGGTTCAGATATATATATGTATGTATGTATGTATGTATAGATATAGTATATATGTATATATGTATATACATACATACATATACATATACATATACATATACATATATGTAATACTACAACATAATGCAAATAAAATACAGATCTTATTGATTGATAAGTGAGATACATTGCCTCTCTATTATAAGGGTAGTCAAGATCAAGACCAAATAAACTTTGATATATCAATTTAATAGACTAAAATGTGGACAACAAACTAGTAACAACATGATTGATCAATAAGGGATTTTAGATCAATCAACCTGTGTGATATCATGTATAAAGTGTTCTCCAGGGTGTTGGTTAACATGATTAAATCCCTTCTGGATAGGGTTATTGGGAGCCCTCAGAAGGGGTTTGTCCTGGGTCATCAAATTCTAGCTGTTGTGACTACCACCCATGGAATCATCCATTCAATGAAGAAAAGCTAAAGACCAGGCATGGCCCTTAAACTTGATATCTTAAAGGCCTACGACTGAGTCAATTGAACCTTTCTGTATGAAGTTCTAGAATAGGTGGGGTTCAAATGAGACATGCTGAATGTCATAAAAAACATGGTGGAAACCACACAATACGAGGTGTTGCTCAACGGGCCCCACTAGGGCAACTTCGATGCTGGCAGAGGCCTGAGACAGGGTGACCCTCTATCCCTTTACCTCTTCATCATGGTGTCTGAAGTGTTAGGAAGGACCGTTTGCAAATTGGCTAAGTTAGGTGACTTTAAAGGTATCTAACCTACCACTACTCTACTGCTAGAGGTTATCCAACAATTCGTGGATGATACTTTCCTCTTTGGCGAGTCATCCATCTAGGAGGCTAGAGCTTGGAGAATCCTTCTCACCAACTATGCAAATTGTTTAGGTCAGCAAATTAATCTGGTTAAGAACAAGGTCTATTTTTTTAACACCCTTGAGGTTTTGCAAATTAAAGTTAAAAATATTCTAGGTTGCCACTCTCAAAACCTCCCAGACACTTATCTTGGGCTTCCCTTGACAATCAAGGATGTCTCTAACACCTATTGGAACACTGTGTTGGAAAGAATGCAAAAAAAGCTTTTTGGGCAGAAGGGAAAATTACTTAGTAATGCGGGAAAACTTCACCTCCGAGTGGCAGCTCTACAGGGAATGCCTATCTATTTTTTCTCCATATTTAAGATTAATTAGAGTATGGCAGAAAAACTTGAAAGATTGCAAAGGAATTTCCTTTTATCTAGCACAAAGGAGAGAAACAAATGGAACCTTATCAATTGGGATATTGTTTGCAAACCCAAGGATAAAGGGGGGTTGGAATTTAGAAGAATATCTTATATGAATAAAGCTCTACTCACTAAAATGGGTTGGCGTTTGGTGGAAAACTAGACTGGTTGGGGAAGAATCATGAGGGCCAAATACCTTGCCAACACCCATTTCAGATATAACCTCCTCAATTATGATATCCCCAATGGCTCTAAAGTATGGAACAACATCCTCAAGAATAGGTCGCTCCTAAGGAAAGGAATAAGATAGTTGGTTGGTAATGGTAAAAAAATAAGATTCTGGGAGGACAACTAGTTGGGGGGGGGGGGGGGACCACTAATTTACAGCAAATTCAGTGGCCCTCAAGAACAATTGAAAAAAATGGTGGGGGTGAAAGTGGACGACTAAATTGATAGCCAAAGGAAGTGGAAACATTTATCTACTGCGAATATTCTTAATAGTGAGGAGCTGATGGTTAAAGAATTGGAGGTTATGATCAATCACCACCTACTTCCTTTGTATACTCAATCCGACAAGGTGGTTTGGGATAGGAAGACTAATGGTCGTTTCTTGGTTAATTCTACCTACCAGCTTATTTTTTTAAACGATTAGACTTCTATCAGCTAGAGAAAGACCTAGAATTGTTAGTTGTTGCCAAAAGTTAATTTCTTCTAGTGGATAGTCATGCACAACAAGATCCTAACAACTGACAACCTAAGAAGGAGAGGAATACAAATTACTAATAGATGCTACCTTTACAAGCAAGAAGAAGAAAGCATCGTGCATCTCTTTCTTGGATGCCCCTATACTTTAAAGGTGTGATCCTACATTTGGAACAAGTTCTCATTGGCTTCGGTCATGAACAAGGGCATGGAACAACTCATGGAAAACTAGAATTACCCTTTCTACCACTCTTGTCTTAGAATCCTTTGGAATCTCCTCCCCCCACATGTTTGTTGGGGCATCTAGAAGGAGAGGAACAACTAGGTCTTCTAAGAGGAGGAAAAGGGAGAGGAGGTGGTGGGAGAGATATTGAGAAAACTCATTACAAAGAATGTTATGGTGGCTAAGTTGAGAGTGCCACAAGAACCCCCAAGCAAGAAGGAGGAGGACATTGTTGGGAATTGGAATATTCTCCCCAACTTCCAAAAATTTGACAACTCAAAATTGTTGACTAGAAAAAGTACCTGTTGGACCCCACCCACATTGTCTATTGTCAAACTCAATTTCGATGGTGCGGCACATGGCAATTTGGCAGCAACAGGAAGTGTGCTACGAAATGAAAAGGGTGATGTGATATTAACCTTCTCAGGGAATGTGGGCTAGGGAACCAATAACATGGCGCAGCCCGCTGCCTTACTTTGGGGTCTAAAATTTGTTGTGGAAATGGAGGTTAGAAAATTAACCATTGAAGGTGATTCTAAACTCGTCATAGACTCTATCAAAGGGCATTCTAAACTAGGTTGGGCTCTTCACAGCATCATGGGTGACATTTGGCATCTCTTGACAACCCTTGACCATTATGACATACAACACACTTACAAGGAAGGTAATGTGATGGTTGACACTTTGGTAGGGTTGGGATTTGATCTCGCAAGCACAAAAAGTTGGAAGAGTACTGAATCATTACTAGAATATATAAATTCCCTTATTAGTAGGGAAAAGACTACTCTAAACTATGCTTCATGACTATCCAGATTTGGAGAATGGGCAAATTTGGTGGCCTTGCTATTACTATGATGGTTAAGAAGCTTTGAATTTGACAAGACATTTCATGAGGATCAAACATGTGGTTTGTGTCGTGCGAGGGCACAGAAAAAGGGAAGAAATTAATAACCCTAGCTTCAAATTTAGCACCATCATTTTTTTGGTGGTATGGGATGATTACGGAAAAAGTTGCCTTTGTTATTAATGTCAGATCTTTAAGATATTAAGTGCATATTATTTGCACTCCCTATAATGATGCTTTAAGTTAGCCAGTACATTCTAGATTTTACATCCCCATGAAGAGTAAGGAGAAAGGCATTTTTATTGCTAGATACAAGATATTTAGCCTTGCCTCTATGATTTTATGGGTGCAAATGAAAATTATCGAGATTGTGGAAGAAGATATTTTTGAGGAAAGAGTTATCATGGGTGGGGACTTTAACAGATTGGGGCCCACTAAGATGGAAGATTTATCTAAAAGATAGGCTACTTGGATAATGTTGAAGGAGGGATGATTTGTCCCTTACATGTAGGCTATGCCTGACTACAATGAGAATTGTTCCCAACAATTCATCAATAGCTGGAAGGACAGGCGAGTTATTATCAATGGCATCACCTTTCAAGTGAATGAGGAGACCATTGCTATGGCAACAAACCTAGAAATAACTGGTAGAAAATGGCAAAAATTACGAAGGTGGTAGATGAAGCTAACCTATCTATTTTTTTCAAAGGTAATGAGGCCCCAAACTGATACCATGGTGGTTTTAGGAGAGATAAGATTCCAGAGCCCTAGGATGATGTGTGCCTAATCATAATGAAGTATCTTACCTTAGAAGGTAGACATGGTGTGTATTATTTTTACCATTTCCTTTTGTTTAACCACTTTTGTAATAGGGAATTTATCTGCATTCCTTCTTTTTGATGCATGCCCTCGAAGAAATTGTGATAGATGTTAGGGAGAGAAAAAAAAGGGGGCTAATTTCACTATTTTATACCAAGGGCTAATGTTTTGTCTTTTTCAGTTCTACCCGGCCCTTCGCCCTTCCCACGTAATTGCCATTGATAATCTTCTTCCCTTTGGGGCCCCCCTTCATCTGGAGTTTGTGCGAGGTAGCTATGGCCCTACTCCTCGACCCTCACCAAGTCAAACCCTAGTTAAGGGTAGAAAAAACAAGACCCTAGCTTTGGAGCTGGTAGCCAATAAAAAGTTTAATATAGATAAGAGGGTGGAGCTGGAAATTGAGGATTCAGATGACGAAATTGGTGGGAGCAGAAGAAGGTTGGGAAGAAAGACCTGAGGTAGATACAAACAAAAGGTCAATCGCTCTCAGGAGGAGGAGGAAGACACCAAATTGGAGGAGAGCTATCCAGTGTGTGCTGAGTTGTCCAGTATTGGCTAAGTGTTCCTTTATGTGTCGAGTGAGCTTGTTATTTGCTAATGCTCAGTTCCTTCTTTAGTCGAGTTGTCTATGTTTTGGTTCTTAGTGGGAGCTAACTTTCATATTTAATTTGGTTCATGAATTTAATGATAGGATTGTGTTTAGGGATGAGTGTTGGCCATTTTGGGGTCAACCTTTCTTTGATATAATATTCTAGAATCTTTTGTAAGCCTTTTCGGCAAGTATAAATATAGTGCTTAGGCTTAGGTTAAAAGGTAGAACTTAGAGGGTTTCAAAGGGGAATGCATATGTGTCTATAAATGCAAATTTGAAGCTTGGTCGTGGATCCTGTAGTTGCATTTTGTATCTAGTTGTAACCCAGAGGTCCTTACAGCTGGGCATATATGTTGATTACTTGATGAATCAATAAAGTATCTCTCTCTCTCTCTCTCTCTCTCTCTCTCTCTCCCCTTGGTGTTGTTCTATGTTGTTTGCTTTCATTGTGTTTACTTTGCAAGGTGGTTTGGATAGGTGGGTGTGCCCTTGGCTCTAGTTATTTCGTCCCTCTTTACACCATTGGTGTTTTTTGGTTCTCTACTAGATTTATCTCCATCCTATGGTGATGGTCTAGTTTTTTCTATTAAACTTGGATATTGGTTGTAGGTGGTACGATGCAATGACCACCTACATGCCTTCTATTAACTTGATAAACTTTATTATTTTTTTGAGCAGGATCTCTAGTACTGATAATTATTGTTATGTTGATACTTATGTTTTTTATGTAAATCATCAGGGATTTGTGTGGTTGTTTGTTGGTTGGTTCACCATTATTGTAAAGGGCCAACCCCCTAGTTTTGGTTGCTTTTATTTCAAAAACATGATAAATCAATCGATTGCTGCTTAGACTAGAATTTTTTTAGAGAAATAATTGTAGTTTTTAACTTTGCTGTTATTTTAACACAATTTATTTTAAGCTTTAACTATACTTAAAATAAAATTCTTATTTTAATATAATTTAGTTTATAAAAATATTATTATATATTAATTGTGTTTAAGTTAATAGACTTTTTGTAGGATGTTTACTAAAAAAATGACTTTTCTGAATTATTTTTTCTTTTCAAACAATGGAAAACAATTTAGATTTTTATAACATGTTTTTTATTTAAAATTTGGATTTTTTAGGATTAGTTAATTTTTTAAATTTTTTTTATCATATGACAACTTTATTTGGGTTTGAAGCTTTAACTTTTGTAGGTGTTTGTAATCAAATGGATTGGGATAAACATGTTCTCTAATAATGTTGAGATTTCAAATTAAAAGGAGGATAGTATAGTGTAACGGGGGTTAAAAAGATGTAATTGTGCTCATTATTTCTTCTCAATTTGGACTCATTGGCTTTTCACCTCGGTATACTATAACATTTCTCTCTTGCTTTTTATTGCCTTTATCATTGATGACATGTTTTTTGTTTTTCTTTACAATAAGAGTTTCTATAAAATTTGAGAAAAGGGAAACTCAAGAATAAAGTTGTAAAGATTGCTTTGATTAATATAACTTTTTTTTTTTGAAAACTAATAATAATTATATTTATGTTATTATGTTTCATATCTTGCTATAACATTTCTCTCTTTCTATTTTCTACCTTAACCATTGAATGACATTTTTATTTACAATACAAGTTTATATAAAACTTGAGAAAAGGGGAACTCAACAATAAAATTGCTTCCATTAATAAAACTAGCTTTGAAATATATTTATTATAAACTATTGATTTTTTATATATATATAATTTTTTTATCAAAGATTTCTGATTACAAAACAATTTAAAAATAAAATAAAATTGTATAATAGAAACACAAATCAATCTATATAATTTTAATTTAATTAATCAATACTTTTATTAATTCAGTTGACATGTTATACTCTATGCAAAATTTTATGTGAAGTATCATAAATATTTATATTCACTATACATTTTAACCATCTTACTTTCTAAAAAATCATCAATCTAGATATCTTCAATTTTATTAATCAATACTTTTATTCATTTAGTTGACATGCTATACTTCATGCAAAATTTTATGTAGATTATCATAAATATTTATACTAACTATACATTCTAACTATCTTACTTTCTGAAATAATTATTTCTCCTATCGGCTCACTATTGCATGCACAAAAGCATGCAACTACTAGTTAATATGTTTAGGATTACAACTTTGGCTTGTGTCACCATTGTGACTAGGAATAAAGTTTGCATCATGGTTAGGATTGGTGTTAACATTAGGGTTAGCATTTACGAGCAGGGTTTACTGTTAGGGTTGGGTTTATGGTCATGGTTGGGGTTTAATGTCAAGGTGAGAATTGTGGTTCATCGTTACATCAAAGTTAGGCTAAGGGTAAGAGTTAGAATTATTATTCTAAGGTTAGATTTGGGGATAGGATTATGATTGTGATAAAATAACAATTATGATGGGTTTAAGTTCAGGACTAGGATTAGAGTTAGTGTTAGAGTTAGGTTTTACTTAATGGTTAGGATTAGGGTTTATATTATATATATAGTTAAGCTTAATGACATCATTAGTTTAGAGTTAATGGTGGAATTATGTTTAGAGTTAAAGTTTGGATTGTAATCATTTAACAAGGTAGGGTCAATAATAGGGTTTTAATTAGGATTAAGGGTAGGATTGGAATTACTATTAGTGTTAGTACTAGAATTTTAATTAGGAGTAGGGTGAGGATTTAGATTTGATTAGGGTTATGGTTTGGATTAGGATTAAGTTCAAGGTTATGATTATGGTTAGGGTTTACTATCAGGATAGGGGTTATGTTTGCAGTTAGAGTTTATAGAATGGTTAGGTCTAGGATTTGGTTCATGGCTATGATGAGAGTTTAGATTAGGGTTAGGGTTAATATTATGGCTAGGTTATGGTTTAGGATTGTGGATTAATTTTTTGTTAGGGTTGGGGCTTACACCATGTTTAGGGTTAGGGTTTAAGTTAGTGTTAGGGTCAACATTGGGATCATGATTAGTACTAAGGTTAGGATTATAATTTATTGTTATGATCATAATTATGTTTAGGTAAATGATTTTCATCACAGTTCTAAGGATAGGGTCAAGGTCAGGGTTAGGGTGAGGATTTAGTAATTTCTCAAATTCTTAATATGGTTGACTTATACCATGGTTTGGGATAGGGTTAGGGTTTAGAGTTATGGTTAGAACTATAGTTAGGCATATGATTTTCATCATTATTCTATGGTTAGAATTATGGCTATGGTATGAGCTTGGTGTTAGGACTATGTCTAGTGGTAGAGAATATGTTTGTGAAGTAGATATTGGAAATATAAGATGAGTGATTGAGAGGGGAGGGGTGAATCAATTACCACTAAAACAATTCCAAATCTCTTAGATGTCAATACAAACTTCTTATTAACTCAAATCCTTGCATAGCTTGGTTAGAACTAGATATTCACTATAACTTGATTAACAAAATAATCTCGAGATATTAATGTGTATTAACCTTTAGTAGTTTAGTTTTAGAAATATAAAGCATTAAACACATATACGCATGTCTACATATACGCATATACGTATGTATACATATACATATATACATATATACATACATACAATATACGTAAAATTATGTATATATGTATATGCATATACATGTCTACATATACGTATATGTATATATGCATACATACAATATATGTAAAATTATATGAATTATATAAAATTAATTCTTTTTAAAAATTAAATAAATAAATCGTTATCATTGATGAAAAACCAATTTATTGATGATGTGTAAGTGAGAGAAGTACTAAGAAATTGAAAATGATATTTATCAAAACCTAATCTTGATTTAAATCACTTTGGCTCCACTTCCATAGGATCATCTCCCAGGTTAGCCAGGTAGCGTGGGAGAGGACAGCATTCCGTTTCTGGCGAACTGAATTCATAACTTAAAATCCCTCAGTTGTGTAGATTATACCAGCGATAGCAATGGCTTCTTGTTCAACTTCTTCCCCAATTTGTTCCCTTTCTCCATCTTCAGCGGGTGCAACTGCAAGAGCAATACCAGTTGTTCAATCCGCCTCAATTTCACTGCACGGGAGGTCGAATAAAAGAGGCCTTTCACTTTCTTTAATGCCCACTCTGTTTTTTCCCTCAAAACCAGGTTTGTATTTTTCAATTTGCTTTAGTACACTCTTTTTCTTCTGACTTGTATTGCTGCTCTTTTCAAACAAAATTAGTCCATGTCAGAGGGTTTCTCGTAACTTTGAAATGAGAATATATAGCAGACTGGGATGGACTGCATTGCAAAGACCCTTGTTATTGTTTAATTAAATATGAAGTTTGAATCTATAAAGTGAGAAACTGAGCAACTATGAATTTGAATTTAGGAGCTTGGAAACTTTTAATGAGTTTTAGGAATCTCGTAATTACAAAAATTAGGGTAATGAAAGTTCATGGGCATCTTTACGCTGTTTCAATTACTTCAGCGATTGCTTATCCGAGTGCCCAATGTTTCAGAGTTAAATGATGAAACTCAAAACAGGCGTTGGTTTCTATATCCATTGTAATTGAAATTATTGTTCGTGTTGGTGTCTAATTTATTTTGGCTATTTCATGAAAGATCTATTTGGATGCAACTGTGCTCAATTCAATTAATTTAGGGGTTACTACAAGATTTCGAGCAAAGAGAAATAAACTTTCTCAAATTGATTTTGGAGCTTTAGAGAGGCTTATTCCTTGTTGGATACTGGCATAACTCTCAGTCATCAAAATGCATAACGAAATGATTGTCTGAAATTTTTATTCTAAACTGATAGATCTTTAAAGATAAAAAGTGGTTCTCAAGTTGGACCAGCTATAACTAAATTAGTAGTTTGAAATGAGGGTGACTGCTTATATGTTTTAACTTTTAATCACTTCAAAAAATGCTATATTAGAGCTATTTATCACAAGAGGCTTAATTAAGTGGCGGCGAGGTGTGGAGTGTGTTAATAAAAACTATTAACTATGGAACTAATGAATGCAATTAGAATACAAAACAAATCAAGTATATGGCCAACATAGAAGAGTTTAATAACAAAATAAAATAATTTTATTATTTTGATGCAAGTGTACTCCACTCACACACATCCACAATCAGCAACACCCGTCTTAACAGCAGCAATTGATGTAGGGTACTGCTTCATAAACACTTTTAAAAATTGGAACACATAGAAACACAAGTTGTTTTCAATGAAACTTTATCTATAAATCTTCAAGCAAAAGGTTATAAATCTGATATTACAGACTAGAAAGGGTCTGAAGACCTCTTCTAAAGTAGCAAGGCCTGTTGTACATCAGAAATTGCAGTCATACATGATTGGGTTGGGACCATGAAGGAAAACAATGCACAACTATGCAACTTATCTTCAATCAAGTGCTAACAATCTTCAATCGGGTGATCCATTGGGTGGAGAAGCTTAACCACTCCAACTTGTAGCAGCCATTGCTGAGGAAGACAAATTCAAGATCACTTTGGTGGTGGTTGAGGATGGAGTGTACACATACAATCAAATGTCAATCAGCCTGCTCAATGCCTTGACCACCTTCTGGAGGATAATATTGCATATCTTCAAGAAGATGTTGGAGTGTAGCTTCATGGCTTTTTTGGATGAGTAGTTTATGTACAGTGGATAGGAGATCCACCTCATGATACTAAGGGAATGTATGGAGAGGTGTTAGAGGACACGGTTGGCCCTCAATCCAAAGAAATGTTGGTTCATGGTGCAAGGCAAATTACTTGGTCATATAGTATGTAAGGAGGGATTCGAGATAGATTTGGACAAGGTAGTGGTTATTATTAAGATGGAGAGTTTGGAGGATGTGACAGAGTCAAAATCCTTTGTTGAACGCTTTATTGTTGGAGATTAATTAAGAGCTTACACAAATTTTATATTAGTTGGACAAATTGACAAAGAAGGGTGAAACAGTTGTGTGGGGAGCAGAGCAAGAGGAGGCATTTAGGGGCTTACAGTCTAGGTTGGTAAGTGCACCTATCCTAGCATATCTTGAATGGGATAAGGAGTTTCCTATATATGTGGATGCTTCCAACTATGCCATTGGTGCCCACTCTGGCACAAGTTTGCGTGTAAGGATTGTACTACCCCATTTTTTTGCCAGTCAACTACTTTCCAAGGCTAAGTGAAACAATAACACATTAGAGAGGGCAGCACTGGGCATGGTATAGTTTATGAGGAGGTTTGGGTATTACTTGTTGGTGGCACACTTTACCTTCTATGTAGACTACTAGGTGGTGATGTACCTAGTAAACAAACCAATTATCCAAGGAGGAGTGAGTAGTTTTTTTTTTGATTGGTAATACATATTTTATCGATTTCAAAAAGATTGATTACAAAGCTACTTACATTGGCAGGTTTTGCTTTCCCACCCCCAAAAACCTACTGAATTTAAGCAAGATTTAAAAAACAACCCAAAAAGCCCATAGTGCTAGCAAGAAACAACATAATGCAAACACCATCCCATCCCAAGAACCATTGACCCATACTAAGCAAAAATGGGCATGTTGAGGAACAAAGACCAGACACTAGACATCAAAGTAACCAACCCGCCACCCCCTCCTTGGAGAAGTTAGGAATGGACAAGCCACGACGAGCCTCCTAAGCATCACCACCACCACCAACCACACTGCCACCCTCGTGAACACCACCATGGCTCGACCGTTTGGAAGGAAATTATCGTGAGGGACAAGATAACCATCATTGCACAAAGGGGTTGTTGACTTCATTGGGGTGTGCTTCATCTTTCTCCTCGTCTCAGCTTCCAATTCCAATCTCTCCATTTCCATTTTTTTGTAGAAAATCTAAAATGTCCCGCCACTCCTTTCGCACATCCACCATTTGCACCACTATTAGACGGGAGGAAGTCCAAATGACCAAGAGTTGCAATTCCTTGACACTACCACCAATTAGTTGCCATGGACCTTGATTCATGTGTAGGCCTACACCCACCTCAGCCCTACCTACAATCTCCACAAGTCCACCAAACCATTTGGGTTCCAAACACGCATGAGCCACCTGTAACGTCTCTTCTTTTGACAAACTAACCATCAAAGCAAAAGCGAGGAACAACGAGGAGATATCCAAGTTGATCCTAGGCCGTAGGTTAGAGTGGGAAACTCTTCTCCCAACATCAAACACATAGCCTCCCAAAACTCCTCATGATCAATCTTGAACACATTCCTAATTCTGTGCACATAAGTTGCCCCCTAGAACTAGACAATTGACTTGAGGATTCCAATGAGAAATTAGCCTCCATACACCAAGAAACCCCAAAACAGGATAGAGCACTGGTGAGAACACAACTCCACCACCCCCACAAACCAACCTTTGAAGGTTAGTGAAGCCTCTAGAAACAATTCCCATCACTAAACGTGACGTGGAGACATCAAATCACTCAATACTATACTAAATGCAAAATCAAAGAAAATCTTGCACCGTACATCACATGTGCTGCCACCTCACCCTCAAGGCCTCACCCATCGTAGAGACAATAAAAAAGTACTCCCCCCACCTCCAAATTCATAAGCCACCCAATGTCACATCATTAAGATGATCGAAAAATGATTTAAAAAACACCCCAAGAACCTAAAAAAGTTCAAATTTATCCACCAATGACCCTTCACCCTGACATTAGCTATTTGTCTGCGATTGTGTTGGTCTCCAAAGAACATGGGACACTTGAAAGTCAACAAATTCATCAAGAAGAGCATGAATCCTTCTAAGTTGCTTATTGAGATACTAACTATACATCTCATCTTTTGCAATGCCACTCACAACAAGTTGTGAATCACCTTCTAGATGAAGCCTTTGAACTCCCAATTTTTTGGCCACGTGGATAGCCTCAATTGCTGCCAAACATTCTGCTTCATTATTTGTACCATCTACCAACCTTTTGGCACCAAGAGCAAGGATACTCCCATTCTCATTGCAAGCTACGAAACTAGACACCAAAGGACCAAGGTTGCCCTTAGAGGTGCCGTCAAAATTAATCTTAATCCATCTCTTCTCTGGTGGATGCCATCTTGGTTTATCTACACCATCTTGTAGAGGTTTAACCCTCTGCTTCCCATTAACGGGCAAGTGAGTAGGTGGTTACTCCAATGCAAAAGTTCACCTTCAATATTTTGGTAAGATCTGGAAAGAGCCATATCATAGCAGAACAACTCTCAAGGATCAAGTCTAGAGAGACTCCAAAAGCGGTTAATAAAGATTTCCTTATTGCCCACCTATTTTGGATAGCTTGTTGCTACCTTGCTACGAAAACACTGGTGAACACCTATCTACCTCCACATGTTGGAGGGACATGCTGCTAAGTGAACAAAAGAAGTTGGCCTAAAAAAGTAAGACCTTTCAACTCATTGATAGGTTGTCATGTAAGATGGGTTTGAACCAGGTGTTACAAAGATGTGTGATGTAGGAGGAGATTCTAGGAGTGTTAAAGGAGTCACACAAAGGGTAATTTGGAGGCCATGTGATGTTGACGTTTCATATCAGAATTGAAGATAAACAATGGACAAAATAACTGAACAAAAGACAACAAATTATCTAGGGAAAAACCTTCCTACTCGAGGGGAAAAAAACCCAGCCACATAGGAACCACTTTATTTATGAAAGAGTGGCAAATATATATACAATATGCCCAAAACTAGGCCTAAATCAAAGCAACGATCATCATCCCTAGGATTTGAAGACAAGAAATGAAATGTGCTTTGATACAATCATTCAACAAAGAATATCAATCTATATCAGCAAATTCCTTCTTGAAGAATATAAAACATTGCTTGACCCTTGATTGTCTTGCCATTACAAAGTGAATACCCTTCGTTGTCTTGACCCTCCACTTTCGTCACTCTTGAGTCTTGACTCTTCAATGTCTTGTCCCTTCAAATTGAAGATCACTTGATGGCTTTAATAAAAAATAGATTTTATATATATATATATATATATATATCAAATTGGGAGAAAGATGTATTTGAAGCTATATGTTCAACACTCCTTAGCTACGGAGCTATCTTTCTAGATATCCATGTCATGAAATCTCTCAACTTGACACCCACAATGGCTACACCTATTTGTGGAAAAGATTTTTATCACAAAATCTCTCAACGTGATAATGTCATAGAATCACTCAACATAACGTTCACCATGGCTACTCCGATGTGTGGAAAGAAATATATACACAAGCTCACATCATAAAGTCACTCAATGTGACATTGTCACGGAATCTCTCAACATGAGTTCTACTGTGACTACTCCCATGTGTGGTGATGGAGCCTTATTTTTTGAGTCTTCTATTATGAACCTTTTATATCCTTTTTTTTGTTTATGTCTTGTCTTTAATACTTGGCAAACAGATATCCTGGGGGACATCAATCTAATAAATGAGTTTCTTGCATTGGGCCTTCCAAAGAAAGGCATACCAGCAATAAAAAGAAGAATAGAAAACCAGTAAAGATGAGAGAGGGCAGACTAGCTCAATTGACAGAAGAGAGGGACTTCCATGTTGTACAGGCAGAGGTTTCTCATGGTGTGGTCAATAGATTACGAATTGAAATGTCCAAGTGCAATTTGACACAAATACAGTGATAGCATAAAATAGATGCAGAAATGAGAGGTCAATATCAAATATCAGAAATATATGTACTCAGATGCAATCCTACAAAACACCAGTAAGCCTTCCGAAGATGAGCATCTGCCCCCGGAGGTGCAAATACCAAATAATATGGTATTGTAGTGTCAAACACTGTGTGTGATTCCAATTTTGCAGAGGTAATCAGACCGACCAAGCCGCTGTTTGTGTATATTATATTGCCTGATCCAATTATAGTAGGGTCTGCAAGTTGTCTTATGCACTTACAAGGATCTTTGATAACAATATTGCTGTGATGTAGAAGTGATAATGAATGCGATCGAATGAGCTTTGAATTTGAATTGTGTGTGTAATTGTGAATTGTTCTGGAGAATAGATGTCTTCATTCTTTTTATCCCAGACCAAGTTGTTCACCATGTATGGATTATGGAAGAATGCAGAAATTGGGTGTCTTACAGTCATCTGCACAGCTCTTGGAATGAATGTGTGATCTAATGAATTCAGTGATTCAGAGACTTGTGGAATGAACTTGACACACAAATATTGAAGCTGATTGATTCACTATGAAAGCATATGATGTTGTGACCTCTTGAGATCAAATGACAATGATGTAATTGCCACTGCTCACCGATCCAATTATTATCGAAGGCACTACAAATATCTGAATAAATATGATTGCGATATCCGATCCGAGTATCGCAATATATGCACAGGGATTGCTGGCTGTAAGATATGTGCTGTTGTCTGTGTATCGATGATAGGATGTGAAGTTGCACCACAAAGATAAACCTGATAAGAATGACGATGAATCTACTGATATTCCAGTTCGTGTGGCATTGACACTTTCTCATACACCAAACTATCCCGACGAACCACCACTTCTTGGTGTGAAAAGCTTGCAAGGCATGAAATCGGATGACTTGAAAATGTAGATGGGAATGTTGAATGAGCACGGTGGATATTGCATATCTTGGATGCTTTTCTTCATAGTCATTCGGCCAATTGAAACTCCCAAAATCATTCACGACATTCACGATAGCAGTAAAATAATTCCGTGATCCATAACATAATATGCTCTCAAGGAAATCAACATTGGATGGAGAAAATAGATGACTTCGGACTAAGAAATTGAGAAAGATCAGAATCCTTGAAGCAACATACTTGCCAGAAGCAAGTATCGTAAATGAAGACATGCATATTTTTTTATGGCATATCTGATGATGAAGAGCCTTGTGACAAAGGGCATGACAAGGAGGAGCAGTATTAAATCCGCAAATCCCTTCTACTTGCACCCAGTGAGGTATTGATGGTTGGAAATGATAAATCGATGACTGTAGATGGGAAAACGACAAATCCCTGATAAGAAAAGATCAAGGAGTTGCTTTTAAAATATTAATTTCAAAAGAAGTCAATTGCCCATTCGGAGAAGACACGATATCATTAGAGAAATTCTAATTTAAAGGAGACAATATAATTTAATTATTAGTAATGAAAAGTCACCTTCACTTATACAATCAAATATAAATAAGAAGTGAGAGAAATATTACAAGAAGAGCAAGTAATGAGGAATATAAAAGAAAAATAAGTAGGAGTAGATGTTTTATGTAGTATTGGTAGATTGGATATTGTAAATGATGCACAGATTATTTGTACTCATTTTTCTAATTTAAATGCAAGAGCCTTGTTTTTCTTATTTATCTTGAAAATTGAAGTTCAAATACTTTGTTCAGATTTGTCCCCTGGGATTATTGATTTTAAATCAATTGCAGCTAATGGTGAAGAAATTGATTTCAATACAAGTCATTTTGATTATCAAAATTTGCATACGAAATGTTGTCTATGTAGATTTTGTCTAATTGGTTCTCCCAAACAAATTAAATTCAATTAGACTAGGGGTTGTGTTGTCAATCAAAGTTTCAGTCTACAGAGTAGTGGATGGTGTAGCATTGTCTCGCAGGGTTGTACATAAGGATCTGGAGAGAGTTTGACTCTATTTTCCCGATGCTGGACAAGGGACTGGTCAGCAATTTATTTCGTAGAAGTGGGTTGATGTTTGAGGCCTTGAAATCTGTGTTCCACGGGGACATGTCCCCTATGGTTTTGGGGTCGTACCCATACCGAGGATGAAACAGGGACGAATTTTGGCCGTCTCCTAAGTCATCCCCTTTTTTTGCGAATTTGGAAACCTCCCCGAAACGACCAATTTTTTTGGGTAGGAAACTTGGGGACAACCAATAGTACCAGGGAGGGTTTTGCCGTCCCCTATCCGTCCTCGAAACTGCTGGCCATCCCCTTTTTTCCAGAGTATCTGGTAAAGGCAAAACACCCCCAAAAAATCATTTCTTTTCTAAGTTTTATTGTCTGCGCGACCCCTAGACGTCTTAAAGACATATTAAAAATATGCAACCCATATTTGGTCCATTAAAACACTAACTCTTCTAATCATTTTTACATTTCACATACTTGCTAAAAGGAAGAAAAAATATAAGAGTAGTAGCAACAGTGAGGAAAGATTGCATTTAGTATTCATGAACTATTTTAGTTGGACTTCTCTTTATTTCATTCTGATTTCAGCATGATAATTGGAGCCTTTAGGCATTTTGATTTTTGCTATATATGTATGTGATATTGTTATAATGGAAGTACTTAGTATTTGCCATTTGATGGTATTCCATGTATTGATCTTCTAAAATGTTTGTGGTGAATGGTTTATCAATGTTATGATATGCACATTTGAATTATGTCTCTCTATATAAAAAAATCCCCTATGTTTTTAATCGTCGTCCCCTAAGGTCCCGTCCCCTAAATTTTGGCTTTGACCCGTACCCGTATCAAGAACACATTCTTGTCCCCTAAAACGTCCCCGTCTTGGAAACTCCATGGAGCATAGCTTGAAATTCAATATTCCACCATATCCATAACTCATAAACACTTTTCCTTTCATTTAAATAATATTCAGTTCACAAGTAAAATACCAAAGCATTCATATAATTTCATTTTGAACAAGTTTTAAAGATTTTGCCAACTTAGAATTGACAAAGTCTAAGTTTGCTATAGAAAAGCTTCGAACCAAGCCACAAGGGTTTAGGGAAGGTTTACCCGCCTAGGTTTAGCGAAGCGTAAAGTGCAGAGGAATTAAATCAAGAGATTATTCCCGTTTGTTGGCCAAAACTGATTGAGTAATCTTATTAGAGAATTAGCTAAGCTCTTGGATTTCCAATCTGTGGTTTTGGGAATCAACAAATTGGCAATTCCGCTGGATAGAGTTGCTCACAATACACATTGTGAAGTTACCTAGAATTTCAGATTTCACAGATCTGAATCAAAGAGAAGTTGTATCAATTTGTTTGGAAGTGAACTCTATTGGAAGCAAGAACCTAGAAGATCAACAAATCAATACATTCCTCGAAAGAGGTGGTGACTCTATGCAATAAGATTTCAGTTGGTAACTCTGTTGAAGGAGAAGACTCAGAAGGAAATGGTAGATAGTTTCATTGCAAATGTATTAATCATTTGAAAGAAAACCTTTTATTCCAGATGGCATCAGGCCGTTGTATCTCAAAAGATTTGATTGTAAACCTAACAAGTTGTTCCCGAAGCTTTCACAACTTGTACCAAAGTTCCATGGAGAATGGGATGAGTCAATACTTCAACATTTGGATGCGTTTTATTATTTATACATTCATAGAAGATTGTGAGATTTGTGTAGAAGATTAGGTGATGAAGCTATTTGCCAGGACGCTAAAAGACAATGCAAGACAAGCATATGAATCATTACCTACACAAAGAATCTCATATTGGAAAGAATTTGAACATTGCCTCCTATATGAATTTTGTGATGTAAGCAAAAAAGATAACATGTGTTATGAACGAGATGAAGGCCAAAATTGCAGTATGGAGGAAGATCCTAACATGTCTCTACTAGATGCATTTTTCAATCAGGAAAGATATGAAGGTGAATCAGCAACACATTTATTCACGAGGATGACAGGCATTTATCTTCAGATACCATCAAACCACATGCTTCCATACCCTGATTTGAAGCTTCTTTTTTCAGATATTAGAAGAATACGATGAAGACTAGGAAAAATATACCAAATTGAGACAAAAACATAATGCTGTTTCAAATTTGAGTGGAGAAGAATTTTTCAATCTACAGGAATAAAAAAGTTAATGGATCAGCACATATTCTGGGGGTACTAGATGAAGGAGATGATAATTTCCAGGAATCAATAGTGAAGATGAAATAGAACAGCATACGACATATGAACAGGAGGAAGTTTCAGATGAAAGCTCTCATGGAGATATGCTCGAGTTCTCTATGTTCTTGAATCCATTGTTTGAAGAGGATCTTCTATGCAATCAAGTCCATCAGCATGATGATGAAGATAGCAGGCCTAGTGATAATTTTGAAGATAATGCAACTAAAGATATGTGTGGAGTGATGTGTTCAGAAACTGAGACATGCATTAATGAGGAGGAGCTGTATCAAACATGTGAAGATATGCTGAACTCAGACAGACACAATGAAGAGGATGTGTTGAAGAATAGTTCTGAAAATTCTCCTACTGTCCCATCTAATCAAATTCTTGATAAAAGAGAAGTACTATTTCCTGAATATGAGTTATCTTCAAAACCTTTTTGTGAGGAGAAACATCTGGAGTATGGAACAAATTGTGTACAAGAGGACAATCAAGCAAGGAGGATTCGTTCTAATGCTTTTGTAATTAATCAAATACATGACCATAAGGATCTTTCATTCAGCAAGGACCACAACACACCTAATGACTTCTCAAAGGCTAAACATAAGTCAGATACCAAACAATGCATTGATGAAGTGGAACCAATAAGTATTATTAATAAGGATGATGCACCTAATACAGGTTTGAAATATGGGCAATAGACTGGGAAGATGAAGGAAAAGCACATGTTATGCAATGGCCATTTTATGGCATTTGCTAATGGATCTGATTATACTAAGGAACAAAATAATACCATTATCAGGAGAAATAAGCTGTTGGAAGATTAGAAATGGGTGTTCGATTGAGGAAAGAGTCAAGGTTCACTTTGGGGGGGCCTGGGGTCAGCCAATTTCACTTTGCATCAGGGTTGAGTAGGGTACATGGTCTGCTTCTCCAGAGATAGCTGGAATCTCATTATGGCCGTAGGAGGTGTATGTCCCCCATAAGAGCCACTGATGGATCCCTATTTTTTGAGTCTCCATTTATGAATCTTTTATATCCTTTTGTTGTTTATGTCTTGTCTTTAATACTTGGCATACAGATATTGTGGGGGACATTAATCTAATAAATGAGATGGTTGCATTGGGCCTTCCAAAGAAAGGCATACCAGCATTAAAAAGAAGAATAAAAAATCAGTAAATTAAAGAGAGGGCAAACTAGCTCGAGTGACAGAAGAGAGGGACTTCCACGTTGTGCAAGCAGAGGTTTCTCATGGTGTGGTTAATAGATTACATATTGAAATGTCCAAGTGCAGTTTGGCATAAATACAATGACAGCACAAAATAGATGCAGAAATCAGAGGTCAATATCAAATATCAGAAATATATGTACTCAGATGCAATGATACAGAACAGCAATAAGCCTTAATAAAGATGAGCATCTGCCTTGGAAGGTGCAAATACCAAACAATATGCTATTGCAGTGCCAAACACTGTGTGCGAGTCCAATTTTGCAGAGGTAATCAGACCGACCAAGTTGCTGTTTGTGTGTATTATATTGCCTGATTCAATTATAGTGGCATCTGCAAGTTGTTTGATGCACTTACAAGGATCTTGATAACAATATCGCTGTGATGTAGAAGTAATAATGAATGTGATCAAATGAGCTTTGAATTTGAATTTGAATTGTGTGTGTAATCATGAATTGTTTTGGAGAATGGATGTCTTCATTCTTTTTATCCCAGATCAAGTTGTTCACCCTGTATGGATTATGGAAGAACACAGAAAGTGGGTGTCCTACAGTCATCTGCACAGTTCTTTGGAGTGATCTAATGAATTTAGTGACTCAGAGACCTGTGTAATGAACCTGACTCACAAAGATTGAAGCTGATTGATTCACTATGAAAGGACATGATGTAGTGACCTCCTGGGATCAAATGACAACGATGTAGTTGCCGCTTATCACCGATCCAGTTAGAATCAAAGGCATTGCAAATATCCAAATAATTATGATTACGATATCCAATCTAAGTATTGCAATATATGCACAGGTATCGCTGGCTGTAAGATATGTCCTGTTGTTTGTGTATCAATGATAGGATGTGCATAAATCTGATGAGGATGATGATGAATCTACTGACATTCCAATTTGTGTGGCATTGACATTTTCTCATACACCAAACTCTCCTCACGAACCAACATTTCTTGGTGTGAAAAGATTGCAAGGCATGAGATTGGGTGACTTGAAAATATAGATGGGAATGTGTAATGAGCACAGTGGAATAACCTGGATGCTTTTCTTCATAGTCATCTGGCCATCTGAAACTCCCAAAATCATTCACAACATTTAGGATAGCAGTAAAATAATCTCGTGAACGACAACATAATATGCTCACAGGGAAATCGACGTTGGATGAAGAAAATGGATGACTCAGTCCAAGAAATTGAGAAGGATCAGAGGTCTCGATGCAACATACCGGCATGTAAAATCTTCAGTCATGTTTCATTGTTTCTGAGTGCATCTATAGTGATGACTGCCAGAAGCAAGTACTATAAATAAAGTCATGAAGATGGCGAATGTATAAGCACCTTATTTTAAACAGCTATCATGTAATGAACCTCCCAAACAAGCATACAGGAGGACCAGCATGGTCGAGATGAAGGGAGAATATAATCAATAAAAGCTTTCAAATACAATAAAAGGATACTTCATTGAAATCCTTTGTATTAAATCTTGTTGTCAAGTCGAGCGGTGAGTGATCAGGCACATAAATTGCCCATCTAAAATCCTTGGTCAAGGTAGTTAATGGCATGCTTGCCACCATGATCACCAGAGGTTAGGGTGCTAGCAGTTGTAAGATAGGCTGATTGGAAAGTGTCCATAGTCTCAACAGCTGTTTAGTCGACACTCTAACACCAAGATGCTTAGTGGCTGGATAAGGGTGTCCTAAGCCAACTCCCAGGGTAGGGAAAGCCTTTCTCAATGGAGATTGTGTGGGGATACTAAGGGTCCGTGGTTGGGAGGTTAAGCCCATGGCAATGCTTCTCCTCTCTTCCAGATGCCAAGGCTTGTTCAACTCAGTGTCATCAACTGCTTATTCTCTGGTAACCTTTTCATGTTTTTCGCATTTCATTTGATAAACATGTTGCTTCTATGTATTTGAATAATTCCTAAAGTCAAGAGTTAGATTAGGAAATGCAAGTGAAATGGTAGTTCATAACTGAACATCATGCGAATCTAGTAGTTAAATGGTTGTTAGTTCCTAAGTATTTGGAAATGTAAATTATAGTTAGCTCGTATTTCCATTTCATGTGGAGGAGTAGAATAACTGATTTAACTGTATCTCTTTTCTTTTGGTTAAGATTGTGATGTTATCTCTTTTATTTAAAGGTTAACTAGTTTCAGAATTTTACCTTGTTACACAGCCGCCCTGTAGGGGATTGGTAGGAGGCAATATAAGCTGTCATCTTGCTGGATAAACTGTCCCTGATGTTCCTTAAGCCTAACTCATTAGATCTTGGGAATGCCAATGGATAGGCTAACGGTCCGCCATACTTAAACTGTAATGTCCCCTTGTAGAATAGGATTTAATAATAAAAAATAAAAAATAAAAAATAAATTAACAATTTGTAATAAATTATAATGTCATTTATTATTAACTATATTATCAAAATAATAAAAAGTTAATATAAAGTCTTAACATAGTATAATATAACATTATATATTGATGAATGAATATAATAATATAATGAATGAAAAATAAACTACTATAATATGATCAAATATTAATGTCGATAATATAATAGTGATCAATAATAATATAATTATAGCATGAGTATAACATAAATAAATAATAATATTTAAAATATAAATAGTTAAATTAATTAGTTATATTGTCATAGTCAATGCATGGTCAAGTAAATGGAAAATTAGTACAAGAATTGTGGTTATAAGGAGAGACATGTCTCTCTAATCAAGAGACGTCACTGAGATATATATTGGAATAGATTCTCACGGGGATGTGATGGCATACCTTGTTACTTATCATGGCTGATAGAATTACTTGGTTCTTAGTATATCTTGGAGACTTTAGTGTTTTGTCTGGGGCATTAAATAAATATTAAATAAGTTGTGTTCTATACCTGTGAATATAAGTGAAGAATATTGTTTATTATTATCTCAAGCTTGAAAATCCTTTAGGTGCCTTAAGTATGAAGCATAAGGAGTTCTTTGTTTGAGTTTTTGATGATTGACAAGTATTGGCATTCCACTCCAACACGTGTCAAATTTGGCAGTTCAAACTATTTCAAATGATGCCTAGCTCTCTTAATGCCATGAGTTCCCAGGGCGACAATCATTTAATATCTAGCAGCAGATATAATGTGAAGGCTCCTGTATTGGTTTTCCTGTGAAGGTTGACTTCTGGCCAAGATACAAAGGATATCTAATCCTTCAGAATTTGAAAGATGGGAGTTGGCTCTCTTCAGACGCTAATGAACACAGTTGGGTTTTGCATATGATAATAAAATCTGTTTAATACAATTAACAGATTTGAACAATTAAATGATTTTAGAGTACCTATTCTTATTATCTGATTACTGTGATGAATTCATAATATGCTATTGTCATATAAGTCTTTAATCCTTAGTAGAGCAATGTGAGCTGAAAGCTATAATACATTCTTGGAATTGAGACTGCAATTACACTTTCATAACAACTGTTTGACAAAATGCATAAGGGAACAACTGTAATTTCTTGTGAAGAATGGTAAAGGATCTTACACCCAACAAGGGTCATTACACTATGCTATTGTTGGTGTGCCTGTAATGTGGTTCTTTCCTTTATCTTGAGTCTCGTTATAAGATGTTCTCTCATAACAGAGGTGTAAAGATTGGGTGGGGCTTTCCAGGTGTTGCTTGGCATCAATATATCACTATATGCATGCTGGCAACCAAGGGTCAGAAATATTCTGTAGCTTCTACTATCATTTTCAGTATGTAATAACAAGATTTTTCCCTATTATGTACGGTGTGTGCAAACTATATATCCCCAATAGCAATGTCCAGAACTGTTCCTGATTTAAAAAAGAAAAAGTCTTTGCATAAATCTGTGAACACATAATGCGAATATTCCAACGCAAAACTGAAACCTCTAATTTCTAATCATCCAAACTGTTGGAAAAAATTCTCTGAGGGGGAAAAAAGTGAAATTTTGGGTCACAATTCAGGGAGGGACATTACATGTAATTGTTAGGAAGGGAACATTACGGTCCACTCTTTCCACAATTGCTTGTTGTTCAGCAATCTCAACTCTGGATGCTGTAGAGTCTACTCATTCTCCCATGGTGCATTCTCCAACTAAAAAAATTCCTTAATGACTCTTTTATAAGTAGTTTTCTCTCTAGAGTTTATAATGGCCTCTAAAATCAAAATCAACTTCCCCTGGTCATCCAGTGACAATTTTGGCGAGGGAACTACATTGTGCCTGAGTGCCTTTTGGAGCCTAGATTCATAAAATGCATTATGTATTTTTCTGCCAGTTGGTATCTGAAGCTTGTATCTGAACTCTCCAATCATCCTGGTAACTTTAACAAGACCATAGCTCCAGGCTTAAGCTTCTCTGCTCCACTCTTCTTGAGAGTAAACTGTTTGCAATGTGAGCTGAAAGCTATAATACATTCTTGGAATTGAGACTGCAATTACACTTTCATAACAACTGTTTGACGAAATGCATAAGGGAACAACTGTAATTTCTTGTGAAGAATGGTAAAGGATCTTACACCCAACAAGGGTCATTACACTATGCTATCCATAGTGTGCCTGTAATGTGGCTCTTTCCTTTATCTTGAGTCTCATTATAAGATGTTCTCTCATAACAGAGGTGTAAAGATTGGGTGGGGCTTTCCAGGTGTTGCTTGGCATCAATATATCACTATATGCATGCTGGCAACCAAGGGTCAGAAATATTCTGTAGCTTCTACTATCATTTTCAGTATGCAATAACAGGGTTTTTCCCTAATATGTACAGTGTGTGCAAACTATATATCCCCATTAGCAATGTCCATAACTGTTCCTGATTAAAAAAAAAAAAAGTCTTTGCATAAATCTGTTAACACATAATGTGAACATTCCAATGCAAAACTGAAACCTCTAATTTCTAATCACCCAAACTGTTGGACAAAATGTTCTGAGGGGGAAAAAAGTGAAATTTTGGGTCACAATTCAGGGAGGGACATTACATGTAATTGTTAGGAAGGGAACATTATAGTCCACTCTTTCCAAAATTGCTTCTTGTTCAGCAATCTCAACTCTGGATGCTGTAGAGTCTACTCATTCTCCCATGGTGCATTCTCCAAGTGAAAAAAATTCCTCAATGACTGTTTCATACGTAGCTTTCTCTCTAGAGTTTATAACGGCCTCTAAAATGAAAATCAACTTCCCCTGGTCATCCAGTGACAATTTTGGCGAGGGAACTACATTGTGCCTGAGTGCATTTTGGAGCCTAGATTCATAAAATGCATTATGTATTTTTCGGCCAGTTGGCATCTGAAGCTCGTATCTGACCTCTCCAATCGTCCTGGTAACTTTAAAAAGACCATAGATCCAGGCTTAAGCTTCTCTGCTCCACTCTTCTTGAGAGTAAACTGTTTGCAATGTGAGCTGAAAGCTAAATACATTCTTGGAATTGAGATTGCAATTACACTTTCATGACAACTGTTTGACAAAATGCATAAGGGAACAACTGTAATTTCTTGTGAAAAATGGTAAAGGATCTTACACCCAACAAGGGTCATTACACTGTGCTATCCTTGGTGTGCCTGTAATGTGGCTCTTTCCTTTATCTTGAGTTTCGTTATAAGATGTTCTCTCATAACAGAGGTGTAAAGATTGGGTGGGGCTTTCCAGGTGTTGCTTGGCATCAATATATCACTATATGCATGCTGGCAACCAAGGGTCAGAAATATTCTGTAGCTTCTACTATCATTTTCAGTATGCAATAACAGGATTTTTCCCTATTATGTACAGTGTGTGCAAACTATATATCTCCAATAGCAATGTCCAGAACTGTTCCTGATTTGAAAAAAGAAAAAGTCTTTGCATAAATCTGTGAACACATAATGTGAACATTCCAATGCAAAACTGTAACCTCTAATTTCTAATCATCCAAACTGTTGGAAAAAATTCTCTGAGGGAGAAAAAAGTGAAATTTTGGGTCACAATTCAGGGAGGGACATTACATGTAAATTTGTAATTGTTAGGAAGGGAACATTATGGTCCACTCTTTCCACAATTGCTTGTTGTTCAGCAATCTCAACTCTGGATGCTGTAGAGTCTACTCATTCTCCCATGGTGCATTCTCCAACTAAAAAAATTCCTTAATGCCTCTTTTATAAGTAGTTTTCTCTCTAGAGTTTATAATGGCCTCTAAAATTAAAATCAACTTCCCCTGGTCATCCAGTGACAATTTTGGCGAGGGAACTACATTGTGCCTGAGTGCCTTTTGGAGCCTAGATTCATAAAATGCATTATGTATTTTTCTGCCAGTTGGCATCTGAAGCTCGTATCTGACCTCTCCAATCGTCCTGGTAACTTTAAAAAGATCATAGATCCAGGCTTAAGCTTCTCTACTCCACTCTTCTTGGGAGTAAACTGTTTGTACAATTGAAGCCTCAAATATACCATATCCTTATTCTCAAAACTGCACCAAACCCTATGCTGATTGGCATATAACTTCCGTTGATTTTGTGCCTATTGTAGGTTCTTCAAAGATTTCATGACATCCTCTCCTGCAATAAATCCCTTTCCTTAGGCACTCTAATATCTCCATTCAACGAATCCATGAAGTTGGGTGCTTCATATGCATACAAAGTCATGAATAGTGACATATAGATGGAAATGTGATAAGTAGTATTTTAGTAATACTCACCAAGTTGCAACCATTTAAACCGAGTTCTCTAGTATCTTGACACAGTTTTTGAGATACCCTTCCACCCCGTTGTTTACCATCTTAGTTGTCAATTTATCTGTGGCTAGTAGCTTGTGCTAGGATTGAGCCCAGGCCCATTCAGTCTAAAAAGCTCATGCCAAAAGATGCTTAGGAACTTGTTGCTCCTATCACTTACTATGCACTTAGGCGTCCAATGTAATCTGTAAAGCTCCTTGAAGAACAAATTGGTTATCTGTGCTGCAGTATATATTGCTGAAATAGCAATGAAATGCACAAATTACGTAAACTTGTCGAACTACAATATATATGCAAAATTTGCCTTGTACCTTAGGTAGCCACGTAATGAAGTCCATGGAGACATATTTTGGTTTCTAATTGGAAAGGGTAAGGGCTGAAGTAGATCAACTGGATAAGTATTTTCATTCTCATTTTGCTGGCAGGGGCACTCTCAATATTCTTAAGGGCTTCATTCTTCAATAAGTGCTCTAATTGAAGAAATCCGAGTGACCAGCCATGGGGGCATCATGAAAAGTCCTCAATATCTTCACATTAAGAGGTGAAGTGGGCACCAAATGAATCATCTCCTTATAAAATATCAAATCATTAACCAGAAGAGTGTAGTTGTTGTCATAAATTGTGCCCTCTATGATTCCTTCTGCCCAAGAATTGTTAGCATACTTTGTTGAAATTAACTTTCTTCAATTAGCAGTAATCTCAACCTGAGAACACTAGTACGCCTCTTAGAAAGTGCATTAGAAAGTACATTCTTTTTCCCTTTAAAGTTTTGCCTAGAAAAATAGAGATAAACAGCAGTAAGGAAGAACAAAAATAGATACAAAATGACACGAGATTATCTTGGGAAAACCCTTCCACTTGAAGGGAAAAACCCAGCAACACCACAAAAATATCAGTTTTATTGATAATAAAATGTTCAAGTACAATGCTTTCACTTGATTGTTTTACAATACACTATGCAATTACATAGATAGATTGCAACGAGACTCTTCAAATTACACCCAAAGATCTCTATAATATCCAAATACAAGACTTCATATTTAAAAACACATGCCTCTTCGCATGTTTTTATATAATGTTATCTCAATATTATCAAAAATGTCTTCTTCAGCTGAAGATGACCCTAACGGTCATAGTTCTATTTCATGGAATCAGGGATAAAGATCTCTATCGCAAGTACAATCCTGAACACTCCCTCCTAGCAAGAAAGAGACCTTTAGTATGGCAGGCCCACATAGTTGCAGCAAAAAATGTGAATGATAAATTCTCTTAAAAAACATGTTACCTCTGCATAACATAATTTACCATAGTTACTTCACAAGCTTATAAAATTAAAATAATGGAGTCACACATGACTTTCCCCATGCTTACTAGTAGAGGGTGGAACGAGGGCTTTCACTCTAGACTTTTCCAGAGAAGAATGCATTTACACCATTTCTACTCGAATTAAAGTAACATATATAAGAATGACTGAGATTCTCTCTCAATAGAGACTCCCTCTGAGCAGGGACGACTTTGATCACCACAATAAGATAGCCGATTACAATTGGACCAAACAAGAAGCAATTACATTACCGCATAAGCTTGCAAAGACATCTCTCTCTGTCACGTAACCTCTCTCTGAAGTTGGAAAAATCCTTCTGCATCATGACTATATACAACATTCTCATATTCATGAATATCTCATCATTTCATTTTGCAATGAAGAGAGATTAATCATAATTCATAAAATCAATCTATCGACAAGAAATATATAGAGATTAATGCTTAAAAGGGGAAAAAAACCACTATTCCCAGTGCTGTAACAGATATTCAATAATCATAGGATACTTATCTCATCACACAGACTTGTTTCCATGTTAATTCACCAATGTTTTTAACTTAGCTATATCAGCAAGAGCTACGTGTGCTGACACATCATATGCAAGATGCCAACAAGGAGCCAAGGCAATAACAATTTAATTATCTTCACCTTTAGAAATTGTCTCCTCGTCACATAATAATGCTCAAAATGAATAATAATAACTCTTAAAATTGTTCCAACTTGAGAATTTTATTCAACCTCTCAAAATAATGGATTGCCTGCACGAAGAAAGTGACATTCGAAGGGAAAATAAACTGGCGCTCACATGAAATGAGTCGATGTGGCTAAAAAAGCTGTCATCATATTAAAATAGCCAAAGATGAGCCAAGACAATAAACCGGTAAATGTAGAGAGAGACTGCAGTGCTACTATCAATCGTGTTGCCATTCCTTTCTTTAATGACACCGAAGAAATCGACATGGCAGGAAGAGGCACATTTATGCTTATGCTATGAAGATCTTTGGAAACATCGATGATATTGATGTAATCAAGGCAGATGGAAGAAATACCAAATCACAGAGCTAGGGCCACAGATATCATATAACTGAACTCCATCAAAAAAAACATTCTGACATAAGAGCTATCGCCAAGGTAGGACTCACATAAGATGGGGCTATCAGATCACTTCCAGCCATCTGCCTCGGTGTCCCACAGCAGCCTGTGAACCATATGTCCCTGTCTAAATCTGACACAAATACACTAATCAATATTTGCTATGGTGATTGCATGATTTGTCCAAATGGAAGAGATATCGATGATACAACCTGCATAGGTGCAAAGAGAAGGTGAATGACCATAATTACTTCATAAAAATATAAACTTGAAAGTACAAGGAAACTAAGGACGACGATTGTTTATCGCTCTTCACCATCTCTAAACGGTGACCAACTTCTTTTAGCCTCTTCCACCGCATTTGTTTTGACTAAAAAATCTTCTGCATTACTAGCAAATTGTTGTCTAATGATGAGCAAGGCAATGCACACAGAATGAAATCTTGCTCTCTGACATCTCAAACACAAAGTTGAAGACTTTATAAGAAGAGTCAATAAAACAAGTGTCACAATCATAATGAGAAAAGAAGACGTCTTCGCGAGCCACGATAAGAGAAAGATGAGGCTCAAATGTAACTTGAGATAAGGAACAACTGCAAGTAATTGATCTTCTCTCATAGCTACATAAAATTAACACTTATGAAAGTTTCATCAGATATACGAACTAGAAGAAAAAAGAAAAAGAGACTTCATTGCTGTTATCAAATGTGGCTTTAGTACCGTTAAAGTTTTGCCCAAAAAATAGAGATAAACAATAATAAGAACAAAAATAGATACAAAATGGCACAAGAGATTATCTTGGGAAAATGCTTACACTTAAAGGGAAAAACCCAGCCACACGACAAAAATATCACTTTTATTGATAATAAAATGTTCAAGTACAATGCTTTCACTTGATTGCTTTCCAATATACTAAGCAATCACATAAATAGATTTTTATGGGACTCTTCATATTACACCCAAAGGTCTCTACAATTCTCAAATATAAGACTCTTCATATTTCCAAATGCGTGCCGCTTGGCATGATACATGTTTCTATATGATATTATCTCAAATATTATCATAAATGTCTTCTTCAGCAGAAGATGACCATAACAGTCATATCACTATTTCATAGTGATAAAGATCTATATTACAACTACAATCTTCAACACCCTTTACAAAATATATAAAAATAATAATAAAAAGAGAAGATGAGTATGCATTATTAAAAGTCATCACAATATTCATTTGAGGGAAGTAGGAGACGTATGGAAGTGATAGTAAGAGTTTGCATCCCCCTTGGTATCACAAACTGACTCAAAAACCGTACAACCAACATTGGGAATAAATAATTAAAGTTGGCACTGTATGGCTAGAGAAGCATACACCATAGAAGCCTACACTGTATGGCTAGAGGAGCATACATTGTACAGTTAACAGACTGTATGCCATATTTTCAAGCGTCTACATTCATATGTATGCCAGTAGCCGCAACTTGAAGGGTCGTTTCTAATAAATTTAAGTGTCATTAGTAATTGATGTGTTGTGGCTAAGACGATGAGGCATTGTTGTTTCTAGAGTTGAAGAGTCCAATTGTGAAAGTAGTCTTTTGGTTTTACCGTGACATGTACTTCGGGGTTATGAAAGATAAAGTGAATGATGATCGTTCTTGGTGACAATACCGTACGAACTGGGTAGAAGAAAAGAGCATCACCGTATAGATACTATACGACATCAACAAAGTATCAAAAGGGAAAGAAATTAAGAAACTGTACGACCCTGAAGCCGAAGCATAGACACTGTACGACTCCTACACAATCATACAAAATACGTTCTAGGCAAGGAAGAACATCGTACGACCAATTGAGGAAGGAGAAATACGCCATAACAAAACACTATATGGACTCTAGGACCGCACAACCATACGTCTCAACGAGCTTAGATAGCCACCATAACATGGAGAGTGAAAGCCGTACCATCGTATGATCATATAGGCACTAGTCACGCATAACTTGGGAAGACAATGCCGTACGACAGTACCAACATTATCTTTATTGCTCTACCATCATTTAGTGCCAAATAAATGCAATATAGTAGAAGCCACTGTACTGAGCAAAGGGGATATGCATTTCACAATGACATCTCGAAAGGAAACATTGTACGAATTGTGCAGAGGAACTAAAGGGAGCCGTACAAATGATATAGCCGTACCATTCAGCCATAAGGAGTTGTACGGAGTTAGGAGGTATGACAAACCTAATTGTTTTTCTGAAAACAAAAAGACAAGAGAGAAGACTGTTACGTAGTCAGCTTGGAAGAGAGTGTGGAAGAAGATTCAACTACTAGTAAGAGGATGTCTTCGAAATGTGAAGACATTGCCTTCAAGCATCCGTGTTGTAGGAGGCACAAGCACGAACAAAAAGAAGGGCAAACAACCAGCATAGGCATTGACTGCAACAATGCAACTCACAAAAACATACCTTTCGAAGGCTTGAATGGGGTAGAGTGTAAGAAATGCTGGTAGGATACTTGCGATAATCACTCGGTAAAGAATAGCATCAGAAAGGCATAGGTAGAATGGGCAATCCGAATGTTAGTTTTTTGCATTCGTGATTATGAGGGCTTTCTGCAAATGATGGTAGACACCTATGATCGGTTTTCTAGAACCAACTCTTTTTGGTACCTAGGGCAAGACTTGGTAATTTCCTTCAGAGCAACAGATTTCACTAGGGTATTTGGCATACTCGAGCATGCACAGGGGGGCAGGAAGATTGATGGCAAATTGAAGAAATTGAGTCAAGAGGTGAAGGAGACATCATTAGATGACACCAGTGAGACAGAGGAAGAGGAAGAGGATATGGAGGATGACAAAGGGGTTGAAGTCATTACGGCAACACTATTGCTATTCCCACGACCTACCCTCTCAACGACATCTCATTTGGCCCCTGTAGGTACGCATATTCCAGGTTTTGGATAGTTCAAACAACCCATAGTGACGACCCTTGTCACAGTAGTGGCTCAGCCAGTACTTGTAGGGATCCCGACCATTCCGGAGGTAGTGGCTACATTACAGATAGTCTCGCCCATCACCTCCTACAACCTTGCTAGACGAGGTGATGTAGATATCAATGTAGGAGGTACCTGGGAGTTCGAGGGCACCTTAGGTTCAACTAGAGGTTGTTGGTTTAGATGTTGTGGTCACTATAGATACTGTGTTATTGGCTACCAATGAGGGTACTAGTAGGTTGAGTGCAACATAGGACTTGAATATGTAGGACTCGAGTGAGCAGGACTTGAGTGTGTATTTGAGTCGGAGGTTTAGCATCAGACTAGTAGTGCCAACATTTAGTATCCTCTCGCCTATGAGAGAAGTACCCCAAGAGGTGGATCCTATAGCTCCACAGGAGGAGAGTCACCTCACTGGCGCAGTTGAGATACCACCTCCACCTCCACGGGACATCATTGCTGAGAGGATGTTAATGTAGACAGTAAGGGCCACACATGAGCAACCCACATCAGGCCCCTTGACAGCCATGGGGGAGGATGTAGAGGCATACCTGGCTGACATGGTGACTCGAGGTCGCCAAATAGCGATTTCTGTGTAGACATGCACTGGAGACAGTGGTGCAGGTTCTATCTTTCATGCGAGTTGGTTGCCTAGTTGCATCAAAGCATATTGTAAAAACAATTGGGAAACCAACTTACATAAAAGATAGAACCTGCTCCAACTCCTGCACCATTGTCTCTAGTGCGCATGTTAGTGTAGAAATCACTACTTGGCAACCTCGAGTCACCATGTCAGCCAAGTATGCCTCTACATCCTCCCCCTTGGTTGTCGAGGGGCTTGATGTGGGCTGCTCGTGTGTGGCCATCGCTGTCTCCATTGCCTCTAACATCCTCTCAGCAGTGCTATCTCACAGAGGTGGAAGTGGTAGATCAACTGCACTAGTGGGGTGACTCTCCTCTTGTGGAGCTATAGGATCGACCTCCTAGGATACTTCTCTCATAGGCAAGAGGATACTAGATGCCGATGCTACTGGTCTGGTGCTAAATCTTCGACTCAAATACGCACTTAAGTCTTATACTGCACTCACCCTACTAGTACCCTCACTGGTAGCCAATAATGCAGTATCTATAGTGACCACAACATCTAAACCAACAACCTCTAGTCAAACCTGAGGTGCTCTCGAACTCTCAGGTACTTCTTGCATTGGTATCTCCATCACCTCATCTAATAGGGCTGTAGGTGGTGATGGGTGAGATTGTTTATAATGTAGCCACTGCCTCCAGAATGGCCGAGATCCTTGCGAGTACTATTTGAGCCGCTACTATGACAGGGGTCATCACTCTGGGTTGTTTGAACTGTCCAAAACCCGAAATGTGTACCTATAGGTGGCCAAATGAGATGTTGTTGATAGGGCAGGCCGTGGGAATAGCAACAGTGTCGCAGTAATGACTTCAACCTCTTCGTCATCCTTTTATCCTCTTCCTCTTCGTTCATGTCACTATTGTCAGATGATGCCCTTGTCAACCACTATCTGTATTCCCATGTTTTGAGCTTGCTTCCAACTCCTGCTTGGGTCACTTTTGCCCGACCGTGGCCTTCTGCCCACTTGGTTTGTCTAAATGCTTCCACTGCATGATGGGTGGCTTGCGTGGAGCGAGTGGGTCAAGCTTGATCTCTAGCCTGTCAAGGGGGATTATCCATGCCGTAGCATTAAGGAACAATCCAATGGGGTAATGGGGCATGTAAAATGTCCTGTGTTGCAGCGTCATGAACTTGTACATGCGTTCCGCAAGTAATGCAACCTAGTCATACACCTTCTTGTTCATGATCCCATTCATCATTGCTACTTGTAGGAAGGAAATATCAGGCGCGTGATTTGATCTCGTGAGCCTACTTGTAACCAAGTCCATGAGGCAGTGCCATTGTCCTTCTTGAATATTAGACTTTTTCATTCCTATACCTTTAGAAGTTTCTATCAATGCTTCTTTTTCTGGTAGACACAGTTCACCGCACAAGTTCTATCAGGCACGCTTTCGCCTCTCAACTCAATTTCTTTGGTTTGCCATCAATTTTCTTGCCTCCCCGTGCATGGTCGGCTACGCCAAATATCCTAGTGAAGTCTGGTGCTCTGAAGGAGATTACCAAGTCTCACTCTAGGTAGGAAAACATGCTGGTTTTGGAAAACCGGTCATAGGTGTCCACCATCATGCCCAGAAAGCCTTCATAATCATGAATGCAAAAAATTGGCGTTTGGATTGCCCATTCTACTTGTGCCTTTTTTATGGTATTCTTTATCGGGTGATTACCAGGGGTATCTTGTCACCATTTCCAGCACTCTACCCCATTCAGGCCTTCGAAAGGTATGTTTTGCAGTATGAGTTGCACTGTTGCAGCCGCTACCTGTGCTTGTGTTGGTTGTTTGCCCTTCATTTTGCTCGTGCCTCCTGCAACACAGATTCCTGAAGGAAATGTCTACACATTTCAATTCATCCTCTTATTGGTAGCTGAATCTTCTTCGAACTTTTTCTTCTAGGCTCTGTTACCAGCCGACTCCATAATTGTCTTCTAGTTTGTCTTTTTGTGTGCTAGAAATGGCTAAGGTGTTGGGCGTTTTGCTTCAACTCTTCCGTACAACTCCTTCAGAAGGCTCCTGATGGCTGAGCTTGTACAACTCCTTTCCCAAAGTACGGACCTTGTTCCTCTGTTTCTTGGTTGTGTTTGGAAGCAAGTGAAAACTAGGACATGTTGGTTATGACTGTATCTCCTTTTCCCTAATGTACGACAGGTATGGTACAGTTCACACCTTGCTTTAGGAATAGAGCTTGTTGTATGGTCTTTCTTTGGACGTTTGCTCGGATATTTCAACACTTAATATGGCCGTACGGTGACCCTTATAGATCATAGGGTGCCTTTAGAATGCCATTGTAAATACCGTTCAGATGTCTTTTGAATTGGCTGCGCAGTGCTATGTCCAGGCCTTATGGTGTGCTCCTTTAGTCCTTTCTACATAATACTTACAACCATTTCTCTTGTTGTAGACAAGCCCTACAGTACACTATTGACCATAAATGATGTTGTACGACCTTATCGACCCTGCTCGTGCCTCTAAACAATCCCGTACAACTTGTAGGCTAGAAGACGATGTTCTTATGGGATCGATTGTTTTGCAACTCACTCTCTTCTGCATATATGCGTAAATTGTACGACCGTACAACCTTATAAACCATGCCTAATCCTTTGATCAATACCGTACGGTATCTACCACACAATCTTATAGACAAGACCTCTCCCTTGGCAACAATATTGTACAACCCCTTTTTTCAATTCTGTATGACAAATACCCTGGATATCATATGTCAATTAAAAGTGAATGTTTCTTCCGAGGCCGTACAATATTTCAAGATGGCCCAATGTTCTCTTCTCTTCTCATTTTGGCTGTACAGTTATACGTCATGAATTTAATTTGTACACTATAATATCTGTTCATTAATCTCGCGCATTTGGTTTCAACGGAGGGACTGAAACTGGAATTTAACTTTCTCCATGAATTCTCTCATCCGGCTAATGATTCTCCTAACACCAATAATCTTTGCCAAATATATAGTATTACAATTATTAATACTGTTTATATATATAAATATATACATGTTTTTTTTACATACTATTTGAATCCTTCGTTCAGCTGTCATCATCTCCCCAAGCTTCATTCCTCTAATGGTATATTTTTAGCTTTGAACCATTTACTAGGTCGGTCACCTCCTTGCTGTTCAACATCTAGAGCTTGATCGCTTTGTTATCACCAACCTCATAGATCTTATATGGTCCAAGCCACTTCACTTTGACTTTACCCAATTTGATCTCATTACGCTTGTTATATTTCAATACGAGTTAGCCTAGTTAGAATTTTTTGAGTTTCAACTGCTTGTCGTGCTAGACCTTGTGTCTAAGCTTTGAAATTTTTGTAGCCCATTGTGCTTGTAGTCTTCATTCGTCAAGCTTGTTTAGGTTATATAACCTCTCCCTGAGACTCTCCATGTCTCCCAACTTGTTTTCAACTGCTATTCGTAAGCTCAATGCCATAAACTCTACTGGTACTACGGCCCCCTGACTATACATTAACTGAAATTGAGTGTCTTGTGATGACCTTGTAGGAGGTACAGTAAGCCCATAATGCTGATGGCAACTTCTCTTCCCAATCTTCACTTTCAACACCGCACGATTTATAGACTACATAAATCAATATTTTGTTTGTTGATTCTGCCTATCCATTCGTTCTTGGGTAGTACGGGCTTGAAAGTGAATGTTAGATTTTAAATTCCATTGTAACTAGTCTGATGACATGGTTGACAAAAGTGCCCTTCATGGTTGCTTGTCGGTTGAATTGATATGCCATACCTTGTACTGATTTGTTCATAGATGAATCTTGTTGTACTGAGTCCAGAGTTATTTGGTAGGGCCCATGCCTCTACCCACTTTGTGAGGTACTTTGTTGCTACGACGATGTATCGACATCTCTAGGCTTTGCTTACCTTCAGGGGTTCAACAAAGTCCAGTCCCTATTGTTCAAATAGTTTTTGCGCATGTGAGGGGTTTAGGGGCATAAAATCCCTTTTTAGTGGCTTTCCGGCTCTCTGACATGTATCATATCCAACGACCCACTCCTTGGCGCCGTTGTTCACGGTAGGCCACCACAATCCTGCGAGTAGTATCTTGCACGCAGTTGTGTTTGGCCCCATATGTCTGCCTATGGGCCCTTTATGTGCTTCCTTTAATACTCGGTATTTCTTCCTCTAGATCACATTGCCGAAGGTTTTGATCAGGCCCCATTTTGTATTGTGGCCCGTTGATTAATTGGAATGTTCGACTTCTTAGTATGAGTTTCTATTTTTTGTTTGGTTGCATTTCCCTAGGGAACTGACCTGTTGAAAGATACTCTCCAATACTTGCGTACCACGATGGAACTACGATGATCTGAAACAACTGTGCGTCCGAAAAGTCATTGTTGACTCTCTCAAGTGGCTCCCTTGACTTGATTTTGGAGAGGTGGTCTATGCTCATATGACTTTTCCTTGGCCGTACGACAATCTTAAATGTGAATTCCTGTAGAAGTAACCATCTACTTATCCGTCCTTGAATGATTGGTTTATTCACCAAATATAACAAAGCCTGATGGTCTACATAATACATGAACGAGTTTACTAGTAAGTAGTGCCTAAACTTTTGCACTACATATACCATTCCAAGAGTTTCCCTCTCAGTTGTGCTGTAGTTCTTTTTTGCATTCGACAAGAGTCTACTTGCAAAGTAAACCGGGTGGTCTAATCCATGATCACCTTTCTTAGCTAGTGTTGCTCCGATGGTGAAATTTGACGTATCAACATGTATGTGGAACTCCTTGTCCTAGTTGGGATAAGCCAAAATAGGTGCTGTGGCTAGTTGTGTTTTCAATCCTTGGAAGGCTTCATCTTGCCCTGCTTCCCATTTGTAGGGTTCTCCTCTGCAAGTTAGTCTGTTGAGAGTGTTAGGATTAACCTTAGATAGAAATAACAATTACATGCAAATATAAACAATATCAGGAAATAATAAATCGCATAGAAGAGAACACAAGACACCAAGATTTAACATGGTTCACCCAAACCGTGGGCTATGTCCACCAAACAAGAAGTCCAATATTATTACGATCCAGTGAAAGTCATCATTGACTCTCTCAGGTGGCTCCCTTGACTTGATTTTGGAGAGGTCGTCTGTGCTCACATGACTTTTCTTGGGCCATACGACAATCTTAAATGTGAATTCTTGTAGAAGAAGTAACCATCTACTTATTCGTCCTTGAATGATTGGTTTATTTACCAAATATAGCAAAGCCTGATGGTCTACATAATACACGAACGAGTTTGCTAGTAAGTAGTGCCTAAACTTCTGCACAACATATACCATTGTGAGAGTTTCCCTCTTAGTTGTGCTTTAGTTCTTTTATGCTTTTGACAAGAGTCTACTTGCAAAGTAAACCGGGTGGTCTAATCCATGATCACCTATTTCTGCCAGTGTTGCTCCGATGGTGAAATTTGATGCATCAACATTTACGTGGAACTCCTTGTCCCAGTTGGGATAAGCCAAAATAATTGCTGTGGCTAGTTGTGTTTTCAACCCTTGGAAGACTTCATCCTACTCTGCTTCCCATTTGTAGGGTTCTCCTCTGCAAGTTTGTCTGTTGAGAGTGTTAGGATTAACCTCAGATAGAAATAACAATTACATGCAAATATAAACAATATTAGGAAATAATAAATCGCACAGAAGAGAACACAAGACACCAAGATTTAACGTGGTTCACTCAAACCGTGGGCTACGTTCACCAAACAAGTCCAATATTATTCCGTTCCAGTGATTACAACTTGATTACAATCCGTAATCCCTTACACCTCAATACCGCTGCAAGAAGCAATTTTCGCATCACACACTATAAAACAATCCATAACCCTAAGCCCTTTTGTACAAGTATTTTTATTGCATTAGGGTTAAAATTAGTTACAACATCGGCCATAAAATGCTGATAAAACAGCCCCAATTTTTTTTTTCTTGGGGGCTTCGTCCTTGAACCCCCAACGGCTCGTCCTTGAACCCCCGATAGCTATGGCCTAACGGCCCCGACAATGTTGGGGTTTGCCGCCCCCAAACTGCCGCTCAAGGCCCAACCTCGAGCCCTGCCGAGGAATTATGGAGCATGTTCAGCACTTCCCTGATCAGTCACCACAATCTAATAGAGAGGGTAAGATATTTTGACATAGTTTTTAATGAACCTTGAGTACCCAATGTGTCCCAGAAATGATTTTACTTTGGTCACGTTCGTCGAAGGTGGCATTTCTAGTATCACTCGAACTTTATCTAGGTCTGTCTTCAAGCCTACCTTGCACACGATGTGTCCCAATAGTTTTCCCTTGTGTACCATGAATTTGCACTTCTTAGGGTTTAGTGCTAATTGTGTCCGTCTGCATCTCTCCATACACTTCTTGAGTACAGTCAAGTCCTTGTCCTCCGCGCTGAAAACTGACCAATCGTCCAAGAAAGCTTTGAAGTTTCCTATTGACATCTTGTCGAAGATGTGCAGCATGATTCTTTGAAACATTGCAGGAGCATTACATAGACCGAATGACATCGGTTGTAGGCGTAGATTCCATCTTCCACCACAAAGGTTGTTTTGAGCTTATCTTCCTCAGCGATGGATAGCTGATTGTAGCTGGAAAATCCATCTATGAATGAGTATATTTCGTGCCCAACAACTTCCTCCAAAATGCTATCAGTAAATGGTATTGGGAATGGATCCTTAATTGTTACTGTGTTCAAACAACAAAAAATCATGCACATTCTTATTTGAGTGGTATCCTTTTTCAGTGATATCACAATTGGAGACACCCACTCACTTGTCTATACTCGAAAGATAATGCCTGCATTGAGCATTTGGTTAATCTCGTTTGTGACCTGTGCGACATAGTTTTTATTCATGCGGTATGGTCGCTTCCGTACGGGCACCGCTCCTTGTACTAGTGGAATTTGATGGACACATAATTCTGGTGACACTCCCTTTAGGTCTTTGTATGTCCATGCAAAAACATCCTTGTACTCTATGAATATTTTGAAGGCCGCTTGCTTTTAGTATAGGATTCCAATCATCTCCCACAAAAATGTATTTAGGGTTGGCCTCGTCTTCTAAGTTCACAGTCTTCACCTTGACTTCTTCATATTTAATAGGTTTCTCATTGCTGAATGTATGCGCAGGTGTTTCATCTATCGGTGCCTCCTCTTCCTTGACTTCTCTGTATTTTGTCGGGAATTCGTTCTTTTCATCTTCCTTATTTGCTTCTTTCATCACTAACATGTGACAACTTGAGAAGAGTTCACAGTCCTCCATTTACTAATGGAGTAGGCCATTCACCGAGTCTAAGTCGTCATCATCGGATCCTCCTAGTTTTAGGATTCCTTCTTCGTTGGGTTCCATCCTTTTCTTTCCTTCGTCGTCTCCTTCGCCTTCAGAGTCTGATTACTCGACATCTTTTCCCACCATCTGGGTGTGTAGGTCAATTATGAACCTGTGTCCCCCTCTTTCCATGGAAAGAGTTCCTTTTCCAGTCATGTTTCACCTTTGCTTGTACCAAGTAGCCCCTTTTGAGGATGGCATCGTAACCTTTCCTTTTTAGTAGAATGACCACAAAGTCGAGTAGGAAGGGTTGTGTCTTGATTGTTATAGTCTACGCCATTAAAGTCGCGAGAGGTTTGATTCTATGTTGGTCGGCGCTAAGCAGTTGGAATGTAGGTGGCCATAGAGTTGGTTGACCCAACTTCTTCCACATTTCCTTAGGTAATACATTTACGCTCGACCCTTCATCTAGGATGGTGTTCGTTAGGATGGTTCCGAGAATACCCATCTCAACTACTGCAGGGTGCCTTCTTGTGTTCAACGTGAGTAGCATTGAGTCTACCATGGTAGTTCCGCTTCTACCGTGGGTGTTCTTCCTTGGTTTGTCCACCGCCTTTGGGGATGGTGTCATGTTTAAGATTGGTGTTCGTAATTGAGGCATTGCAAGGAGAAGGTCGTTTAATTTCATAGGAACCTCAGCTTGCATTACCTGCCATATAATGTTTTGTTCTGCTTGGTTCCTCCTTGAAATACCCCTAGCGTCCTTCATTTGCATTCTTTCAGCCACCGTCTCTTTTTCTATTTCTGCTTTTGCCTGTTGCATCCTTTTCTTCTCCTCTTCAGGATCAAGGTATGTTTCCTTTTTTGCCTAATGTTTCTTCCTCACATCTTTCTATAGTCAATAGGTTCACCTTGGGCTTAAGGCATTTCGAGTCATTGTGGTCTCCAGGACTACACATCTGCACAATAGTTCTGGTGTTCCCTTCGTAGTACAATCTCTAGTAAAGTGGCCACATAGATTGCACGCACAACATTGTATCATTGGCCATCTGGTTGGATTGTATTGTATTCGACTACAAACCCTGTTATTGTTGCCACCTCTTCCGCATCGGTTGTTGTTTCGATACCCTCCTAAAGTTTCCGCATCATTCATAGTCCATATTGTTTCACATATTTTATAGTGTCGAACTGGGTCGAGCGTCCCGTCACCAGTAAATTTAGGTAGTTTCTCCTTCGGTCTTGCCATTGTTATCTTTTGCTTGGTTTCGTTTAACTTATTTGCATGTTGCGCACCTACGTTGTTCAACGCACCTGCGTTGTTTTGCGTACCCATGTTGTTCTATGTACCCTCATTGTTCTGCACAACCACGCTACTCTGGACAATTGTGTTACTTTGTGGTGTGAAGAGTTCTTCTAGAAGTGAGTTTGTTTGATTATTGAGTTGTATTCGTTCGTCTGGTGTATGGGGGACAAAGAGTTCACCCGACGCTTGTGCTCCTTTAGCACTTCGAACCATGCTGGTTCCTTCTCTTCCGTCTAGATTCTCTACCCTTGGCATATATAGGTTTAAAAACTCCTCCCTCATCTCTTCAACCAAATTCAATCTTTTCCGTGTCTCCTTGAGCAAGTCCTCCATACTTCTTGGTTGGTTAGGCAAATGCACTCTGTCAGTCAGTGCTCCTGTGGCACCATCTTGGTGCCTGTTGGTGAGCTGTTAAAATTTCTGCCTTTGTTTTGCCTGTTGTGTGAGGATTAATGCTTCTCATGCTATGCACACATCATCCTTTTATTTTATTTTGATCTTTATTGAGCAAGTTTGGCATTAATCTTTGGAACACATCTTTGATACTAGGTTTGACAGGCAACAATGCCAAATGTTTATCGTATAGGGTAAACAGATAGTTATTGTATTAAGAGACTAGAATATGACACAAAACAAGATAGGTTTTTGTTCATAGAAGTAGAGTATACAAGCACGGGTACAATAATGATTCCTAGTTCAATTTGGACAATGTACATATATATCCCGAAGGGGTGACTCAACCGTCACACAACCTTTTTAGACACTAATTAATCTCTTCACTTGTGTTTAGACTTTATCGACAACATCCTTGATATATACCATGTCAAAATCATATGCCTAGAGCGTACTTACTTTTGCTACCTATCATTAAGATCCTTCTTTTTCATAGGGTACTTGATGTTGTTGTGGTCCATTTTGATAATGAACTTAACAGCAACTAGGTATGGTCTGCATATGGCTAAGGCATGAATGATGGCCAACATCTACCCGTCATAGCCAAAGTGGCTCCTTTTCATTCCTCTCAATTATTTTATATGGGGTGTTTCTCTTCAAGTCCAATCCATTAACTTGAAGCATCACACTCCAAGTCAATAGATTTGGAAGAATCTAGTATTGCCAACACAACATGTAGACATCAACTGTTTGAACTAGTTAAAACACTTCGCCGCTGATTCAGAGATTCAAAAGCGTCCTTCTTGGTCATGTCCCTAAGTGGAGTTGTTGTCTATGATTAGTCCCTAGAAAATTTCATGTAGAACCCACAAACCAATGAACCACTGAAGCCATCTGAGATTTGTTTGATTAGCCCATTCAACAATGGCCTTGATCTTCTCAAGATCAACTCTCATCCCCCTTTGCATTGATTATGTGTCCAAGGTAGAGAATTTCTATCATACCAAAGTGACACTTAACTCCATAGCATATATAACTAACTCTCCAAGAGACTTGAGACCTCCTCAAGATGCATGACGCTCTTCTCAAGTCTCATTGAAAATCAAGATGTCATAAAAAATATCAATACAAACTTCCTTAATCATTTCCTAAATACCCAATTCATGCAACTGTAGAAAGTGGCTGGTGGATTTGTCAAACCAAAGGGCATCATCAAAATCTTGAAATGTCCAAAGTGACATCTGAAAGTTGTCTTCTCTATGTCCTCTTTCCTCTTGTGAATTTTATGGTACCTTGATCTCAAATCTATCTTCAAAAAGCAACGAGCACCATGCAATTCATGAATCAGCTTGTTGATCCTAGGAATGGTATGCTTGTTTTTTACGATCTTATCGAGTTTTCTAAAATCAATTCACATATGCATTGTCTCGTCCTTTTTCTCCTCTAATACCATCACTGATGCAAAAGGATTCTTGCTGGGTCTAATGTGTGTCACTCCAATAATTCCTTAATTGCCTTCTTTATCCTTCCATATGTCTCTTAGAATATCTATAGGGAGTGGCAATTATTGGTTTTGTACCCTCCACCTCTATAAGATGCTTTTCTCCCCTCTTTGGTGACACTCAAGTTGAGATACTCTCAAATACCCTTTGATGCTTGGATAGAAACCTCTGAATATTAGGATGGTAACTGCTCTTTTGCTGATCTGAAATTGTAGGAACTATAGGTATGATATAACAAACTACTACCATTCTACTTGATCATGTTTAACCATTTGTTCCATCCTCTTGAGTGATACACCTCTAGGCCTTCCATTTGATATCCCTCTATCTTCTTTTCACTAGATTTGAACCTCATCTCCAACTTCTGCAAGTTGAAAGGAAATCCCACAAGAGACAGCATCACACTATTTTAATATCACACCATTGTCTCCAATAGGACTACTGTAATGTCCCCTTTTGGAACTTCCTATAAGAAATCCTGACAAAGTATTTATATTCTTAATTTTAGAGATTACATCAGATTTAAATTTTAAAAATAATCTTATCAAACTATTCCACAATCAAGACATGGTTTTGTGTGTCAGAAAATTATTAAAATATAGGAGGAACCATAATAGGGTGCCCTGTTACCCAAGTAGTGGGCCTCACCGTTCGCCCTCATTATCGTTACCTCTCTCCGATCATCATTTCCAAGAAGGTACCTTTGTATGATGTACCCTGGGATATCCCGTCACCGTAGGCCTTACCCGGTACCCGTAGCCTTTATCCGGTACCCTGAGTGATGTCACCCAGTCCATTCCACTGCAGGCCTTATCTCAAATTGGAGAATCATGATCTTGTCAGTTTTTTCAAGAATTATTTAATTACTATTCTAATGCCTCATCTAATAGATTAATCTACTCAGTCATTCTCAGAAATATCAATTATCAATATTAATGTAAATTCTTGCAATTGAAAGATTGATATTAATTCATTTATCAACCTTAATAAAGATTAATTGAATTATCTTAAATGTGTATTTTAAATGGAAGGGCTAATGTTAATTTAATTATTAACACAATGTATATTCTTTTAATAACCTAGCATTCATTCGATTATTAATTTTAAACGAATGTTCCTTATGTAAGCCGTGCCTACTATCCATCACATTGATTACCTTTTTGTGAAATGTAAATCGTATGAAATATAAATCACATCTTATTTATAATGTTGACTAGGTTTTATAAATCGCATCTTCTATTACTATCACTGATCTCCTTTAATGAAGCTGTTATGTTTAATTGCATCTTATTAATAATGTTGATTACGTTTATGAAATACAATTCGCATGTTGATATAACCCACATCTTTATTATCGTTGATTACCTTTATGAAACTATTATATTTATTTGCATTGATCATTGAATAGGATCATTCACCGTACCTGACACAGGTATCTGCCAGCGTACAGTGCGCAGTACCCGGTATCAATCCTGCGCAGGGACTGCAGTCCTTGACTGGTACGCAGAGGACTTAGTGGCCGTAGACGCAATGAATCTTCTGCTGCAGACCTCATGTGAAGAGGGATTTCCTTTTATACTGTTCCTTTTTAATTCCAAACTCTTTCTTGCCTTTTCATTTACCAGCCCTAACCCTAATTAAATACCACATCTTCTTTGGTGGAAGCGACGTAGATGAAAAGGCATAACCATGTGCTTTAATTGCCTATTAAATATTATGTTGTATTCTTTTGTCTTTTTATAATAAAAGTTATGTATCTAATTGGATATAACATTTGTAATATAATATAATATAACATTTAGATATAATATTCATATTTTATCTGGTAATAACATTTGTAATATAATTTATTACATTCTTATTACATTTATAATTTATTAAATTTACATTCTTATTACATTTATATTTTTATTAAATATTTATGAATGCTCAACATCAATGATAAGGTGGTGAATATAATGTATATCAATATCAAACATTTAAAACAATTTACAATTTGACTAATTAAGGGGATATGACAACTACATAGAATGTCTTTTAGCTCATAATCTCCTGACTGTATACCTAGGTTAGAGATCTAACGAGTACAAAGAAGCTTGTACCCATAAACTACCATTACTTTGAACCCATCACGCTCCCTTGTTTGCAAACCTCTCCTAGCCGTAGAACCTTCATCAATAATTATGTGTGGCACCTGTGTCAATCAGTGTAATTACTCGCTACCCCTTTTTTGCTTTTCTCGCCTTGGATGTGACTACTTTTTGGGCACTGGTAAGTTGTGCAATGGTTCAACTACCATTTGGCTCCTCTTAACACAAATTTTCTTCTTCACTGCTGTCCAAATCAAATTGCTGTTATGATTTTTATGAAGTAGATACCTCAGCAGACAATTGCTTTAACTCCTTGGCTTTTGTTTCACATTGCACTTATGAGATGGGTCCCAAACTTCTTTGTTATGGAAGCACAGTTTCCTTGTCCTTCTTATGAAGGAATTCTTTTAACTGAAATCTTATTCTAGAAGTAGAAGCCTCTGCATCTTTAGGCTTTTTGATGGCCTTTGCAAAGAAGGTGGATTGTGAGCCTTGATTCAATCTCTCAGTGGATCCATCAAGACATTCATGAAAAATGTCACTAGCTTCCTTGCTGAGATGTTTGTAACTAGCACAAAAAGTTCATATATATATATATATATATATATAATATGGAAGCACAGTTTCTTTATCCTTCTTATGAAGGAATTCTTTTAACTGAAATCTTATTCTAGAAGTAGAAGCCTCTGCATCTTTAGGCTTCTATGTGTATATATATGTATATATATATATATATATATATATATATATATATGTACCTATATATCTATATGTATGTACCTATATATATATATATATATATATGTGCACAGTTTCCTTGTCCTTCTTATAAAGGAATTCTTCTAACTGAAATCTTATTCTAGAAGAAGAAGCCTCTACATCTTTAGGCTTCTTGATGGCCTTTGCAAAGTAGGTGGATTGTGAGCCTTGATTCAATCTCTGAGTGGATCCATCAAGACATTCATGAAAAATACCATGAGCTTCCTTGTTGAGATGTTTGTAACTATCACAAAAAGTTCACACACACACACACACACACACACACACATCCACATTGCTTCAGTTATGCCAGTTAGTTAAATGCAAGTATGTATCTTTCCTATCAAACCTTTCAATCAATCTCTTTGTGAACTCAACATAAGAAGTGATTTCATCATGTCACATGATGAAATCACCATGAATCATGATCCATCACTCTTGTGCAACGCCATCCAAATGTATTTTTGCATACTTAATGGCTTCTTCCTACAGCGTAGGATTGAACTGAAAATAGGGGTCTTCCTTTTGGACTGCTCAAGATAAAGACTTCCTTCAACCATCATCATAAGGAAGAGTTGACTTCCACACCTTTTACAGATCATAGTTTTGTGTTATACCAAACTGGGTCTACGCCTGATCCTACCATCAATATAGTCTCTCAATGAAATAGCAACTTGGAACTCAGGACTTCCACACTCCCAATCATGCCTAAACTGGTCTTGTAAATCTTCTATTTCGGGCTCATTGTCAACCTGTGGTTGAGCCCTAGGTGGAAAGATAGGTATAAGATGCCTAGAAGTTATGGTTCTGGTTCGTTGATTTACATTCTCACCTTGAATTTAGTTCCCCCCTTGTCCATTGTTTCCTCCATTATCACGAACATGAAGGTCAGTAACTGGGTTGAGCCAATCGGCTCAGTCAACTAGTAGATCTGCCCTAGCTTATGCTGTCTCTACTGCTACTTACTAGTGCCTCACAAACTGCTTGACTTTATAATCCTCCCACCCACCACTACCCTACTATTCTATAGGCAGGTATAAGAGGCTTAGAAGTTATGGTTCTAGTTCGTTGATTTACATTCTCACCTTGAATCTAGTTCCCCCCTTGTCCATTGTTTCCTCCATTATTGTCACCATTGTTTGTGTTATTGACATTATTTGCATTAGTTGTTTCAATATTTACTCCCAACTTCCTAGCCATCAACTCTATAAAAAAACCCAACTGCTGATTTTGTTCTCGTGCCTTATATTTTGTAGCTTGTTGTACTCTAACCAGAGCATCCAGTGAATTCATAAATCATTCTTCTCCTAGTCTCTTGGATTTCTAGAATATGTATCACTCATATTGCCTGTATTTTGTTCCTTTAATGTCCTCTGTTCTTCTGCAACAGAGTTTATAGAAGACCTGTTCTTGTGAGTGTTGTAATGATGCGTGAAAGATTGATGAACACTTTAGGATGGTAGGATACACTGCTTTGATACTGCTGCAGGGTGTGACCTCCTTTTGTGTTTGTTTTGTTTTTCTTGCTTGGTTTGATAGAGATAGATGGGAGGTAGAAAGTGCAAATGTATATTTCACAAGATTTACTGATTGGTAACAACAAATAACAATGAAATAGCTTGCAATAACAACAGTCTTAACCAGCTATACTCTGAAAATACAACACAAAGATAAATTTAAATTTGCCTAGGTGTTCAAATCTTATTACAAACACTTATTTGACATGCTCATTTGCTTGAATTGTGAAACAATGAACTGCAGCTACAATTACCAACGGAAATGGTGTCCAAAAACCCTAGGTGCCTATCAGAAACTACTGCATTTAGGATGACTTGAAGAAGAAAGGCCAATCAATGTTCAGAGTGTCACAAAAAATCAGATTCTCGACACCCAAACCCTGATCACAGAGTCCTATAAGTTTTAAGCCCAACAACGAAGTGGTATGGCATAGCAAAAAGGAAGTACAACCAAGTATTAGTGAGGTATGACCAGCCAATACAAGGCTTGAATGACAATAAAACCCCTCGAAACCTTCTTCAATCAAGAACTACGAATAATTTTGGTAAACTGCAACTCTAAATTGAAAAAGATAAAACAATTTACCATAAAGCTCCGATGTGATTCCTGAATGAGATTACTGTTGGCCATTTTTGCCCTCATTCAGCCCATCACTGATATCCGATCAGAGAAACCTTCAATAGGCTAGGTTCCTTGCAGTGGATAATATCATGCTAAAGTTGGTGGCTAACATTTCATGATAGCTTGTTTTGTTCTTGGTCGGGTGACTTTGTTTGCAAGATCCAACGGCTCGTGTTTTCGTGAGCTATCTGCCCATCTTCCCGAAAGTGCGAGATGCTTCCACACATCGCCTTTCCGGCGCTTCCTCCCACCGCAATGCCTCTGCAAGACCTAGAAGCCTGAAATCGCATAAGATGTTGCCATCTGTAACCATTCTGGCGTTTCTTCATACTGCAGAATCTTTGCAAGGTTCTGACATTCGGAATTGCGCTTCATGGTGGAGGGTCCCACCTTTGACTTAAAGTTAGCCCAACATCCACGCATTGATCGATGGCAGAGATTTAACGGAAGATTAAAAGATTGTCGTACAATCTAGTAAACAGTGAAAGCGCAAGATGCTGCCATCTGTTGCCATTCCGGCGTTTCTTCATGTAGCAGAGTCTCCGCGAGACTCCAGAGCCCAAAATGGCACGACAGCTTTTGGATCCGACTCATCTTGGGGTCTCCTTGCTACATCTCAACTTTTTGCTAGAATGAAGGAGATTTGTATCAATGGTTGCATCTTAATCTCTCATTGGGGAGATTTCCCACGGCATTTGGACCGTCCGTTTCAAAGAGGAGACCTTCATCGACGGCGAACATTCAAATTTGGGAAAATCAAATTCGCCCCCGCGGTCAACTCTGCATGTTATCCTTCTCGATGGCTTTGTTTGCCCATGGCACACCATCAGGGCTAGTTCTTCAATGCCCAACTACTTCTTGGACCTCGATTGGCACGATGCCAATGCACTCCATGCCTCTTTAATGCATATAATGATCAAATTTTAGTGATTTGATCTCTTGCGGCTAGGTGCACTTATTTCGGTCTCATCCTGTCACTTCCAACATCGGATTGCACCCCATGATCAGATTTCTTTCTGATTCTCAATTATTGCTCTCGTCTACAACTCAACTCCACCTAGTTGGGGTTTGATTTCAATGTAAACATTAGAGTTATGCCTGAACTTTTTAAAAGGCACTTGTAAATATTTGTTAGAGGTTCTTCTCTGTTCTTCTATGCCTTTCAGTAATATAATTCTCTGCTTTTTACCTATTCTCCCATTTTGTATCTGTGCATATTGCTTGCCTTATGCTAAATGTTGCTTTTTTCTTATTTTGTCAAGTTTGTATGTTGAATCTATTTTTTTATGGATGTTATGTAAGTGAATTCACATTCCTTGTAGCATCTCATTTGTTCAGATCTGCATACGAGTCTTTAGGAAATAAATTGAAGCTGAGAATTTCTGTATGTTTTGAGAGTTCTATTGATGTGTAGTGCATTCATAGTTAGAGGTAGTAACCACATTTCTATTTGGTGCATCACCCCCCTTTTTCTTTCTGCATTTAATTTCTGTTCTCTCTCTCCCTTTTCCTTCCCAGTGGTAGTGTAGGTGCATCTTGATAGTAAGGAAGCCGACCTTCTCTAAAGATTCAGCCTCAGAGCGCAAGTTCCACACTTGGAGGCTATTTCCATGTTACACAAGGTCGCTTGAGGGTCATATCTCAAGCAAGGGTGCAGACTTTTGTGTCAACAATTACCAAAATGCTCTAGATTGGGTCACTTACTAACATAGAAGATGTTGCTTGTAAGGGATTGTGTTCTCACAAACCTTGAAGAAGAACAAGCTCCCCCAAACAAGAAGAATATCAAATAACATATTCAGCATATTGAAATGAACTTTAGAAGTTTACCTTTATACCACTCCAAAAGGCTACAAGCTTCTCCTATTTTTGCCCTTTTTAAATATTTAATTAAGTTCACTTATCTCCCCAAAGGAACTGCCAAGTTTCAAAAGGGTCCTTTATTAAACTTTATCGCTTAACTTTAATATTGTTAATGTTTAGCCCAGAGATAAACAAAAGTAGAGCAAAAATCGGCACAAAAGACGCAAGAATTTATCCTGGGAAAACCCTTTAAATTGAAGGGAAAAACCTAGCCACACCAGAAAAAAATCTCTTTTATTGATTATAAATGTTCAAGTACAATGCTTTCCACTTGATACGATATATAAACACACAAAGCAATCACATATGTTTATAAAATTGAGATACACTTCTTATCACAACCAAAGGTCTCTTCAATTTCAAAAGAACAAGTCTCTTCATATTTCTAAATGCACGACTCTTCACATTACACGTCTTTTCATATAATTCATCTCAAATAATGTCATAAATATCTTCTCCAGCTGTTGACACAATTTCTTTTCTCAATAGAATAAATCAGAGATAAAGATCTCTATCATGGCTACAATCTTCAATAAATCTTGGCACCCATATAGTCTTGTAGCAAATATATTTTAAATAACAATAATGTTAAATCTTTAATTCAACTTTATAAAGTAATAACTACTCATTATTTACTTAAAAATCACTAGACTATCAAATATCAAGATATTGATATCCACAACTTCCATGTAACACTGTCAACTTGCTTAGTCGTTGTTCAAAACTGACTCACTAAAAATAGTAAATATTGGAGAACTAAATTAAATTTTTTTAGAGAAGGGCATTATACACATCTTAACTGCTGGATCTGAAACAAACATCTGATATTGCCATCCTGCTGGATAAACTATCTGCAAAACTCCCTAACCCTTACTCATTAGCCCACGGGAATCCCACTAGATAGGCTAATGACCCACCATACTAATCTGCTTAGGAATGGGACATTACAATCTAGACATATTGTGCTTTTGCATCCTTTGATGGAGTAGAACTATTCTGAGATTTTGTCTCTCTCATACCTTGTTGAAGCTTTGGAAATGTTGGGGGCCTATATGTGTAGCCAAATGTTGCATGATACCAACTCTTATAAAATCTACCTTGCCAAATAGAAGGGTAACTTCTACTTTGCAGCATCCGGAGGTCCTACAATAGCAGTTGCTAGAATATTATGGTACTTATTCAATGAAAAGAAAAGCATAATGTTATATTACTGATGTGGGTGTAGCAATCCATAGCCAGTTGCCAAAAAAGAAAAGTTATTGACTTGGACCATTTGGAAAATAATCATACACATTGTAGTAGCTGAAAATGCTGCACAATACTATTATTATCATGATTTTAAGGTATTTAAAATTGTAGCAAAGTGGCTATAAATTTTACAAGGTACAGCATGATGTCTTTGGCATCCCCCTTTCAGGGATGTTCCCAGGAGATTCCTCCCAAAGTGAGTGGACGCCCCTCTAACCCTCAAATTTTCAGAAAGAAAGGAGATGGGGTATGGATGTCCTGCCCTCACCCCCAAAAGCATTCTCCCATTTAGAAACTGGAAGAAAGCCTTTGGGGCATGTGCTTTGCAAACATTGGAATGATGATTTATTTTTTAATGCTTTGATGTACCATATGTGTCAAAGACTCGAGCAGCTTGATATCAAATCAATTCATAGGATCTCTTTTCATACCCATATGCCCAACATCTAAGATCATTTTTGTGGCTCACTATTGTAGACACATCAACAAAGAAGACATACATAAGATGTAAGGTGATAAAATACTTTATTTGTAGGAATGCCAATCTGGAAAAAGATGGTAAGCCTTTCGTGTTTATTTTTCATTATACATTACAAATCTAAGCCATATAATGTGATGTCAGGACAGTACTGGAGATAATGTTAGGAGAATATTCTACATCTTTTGGGTGGAGATCTTATATTTAGAAATATATGAAACAATGTTTTCGTGTGCAGACTGTATGATAGAGCTGTACATAATTTATAGTTTGAGGAAGCTCCTGATCATATTGATGGCCTTTGACAACTATAAAATTTCTTCTTTACGGCTATTTTTTAATTGCAAATACAAGTCAGACTTTCAACTATATCTTACCAGCAGAGGCTACTTATGGGGAGTGCTCCTCATTTTCCTTTTGCCCCTCATTTTCCTTTTGATCAACTGACAAAATCTTTGTTCAAAAAACTATCTTAAAACCATTATTATTGCGTTGTTTTCTGACCTACTTATCAAGTTTAATGTCTCCATTTTTTTAATTCTCTTGTAGCATAGTTGGTGTTTGCATGATCAGAGGAGTATATTGATGATACCTGTGTGTTTATGATGAATTATTGGAGAAAAATGACATTTTCTAGAGCAATTTGAGACAACTTGTTCGTACTTACTATTTTTAGTTACTTTGGACACTGATTAGGTCAATTGGGAGTTTTGTCTGACTTACTATGTTTAGTAACTCCCAGTTTTGGCAACCGGTCATAAATCTTTAGTGTCCTCTTTAGCTTCAACGTGCAACATTTTCAGTTTTTGGACTTTGGGAACATTTTTATTTATAGTTAGTGTTGTTTGGGTAACTGGTCTTAGGCTTAGACTTTGCTTAGCTTTGAAGTGCAGATTCTTCGGTGCCAAGCATTTGTGATTTCCCAAGGCTGGGAAGAATATTTATTATTTCAATTAAATATCTATAAAGGGACTATGATTTAGTAAAATAAAGTGTCCAAAGACCCCCAGCCGTGCCTAGCCAGTGACAATTTAAAGATGTCTTTAATTAGAAATTAAAAGGCAAAGGTAGATGTGGGATTTGAGGGAGAAAATTGGAAGATTTGAAGCAATTTTTGTTTTAGCAAAAGTGGACATCCACTTGGGGTGAGGAAAAAGAAATTTAAAGGGCGAAATAATATAATTTTATTACCTCTATGTTGCCCTAATTTCTTGAGTTTCTATATAGTGGAGTTTTGGCCTTCATTACGGATATGCTGAATATTATGAAGATGCACGAATGCTGTTGGAATGAACTTGGAGTTCTTCTGAAGATAATTGGGGTCAAAATCTCTCATCAGAGTTGCCCTAGTTTCAGTGATGAAAGATCCGCTCTTGACAGTTGTGTTCTATAGTTCATGTTCTAGAGATTTTGGGTTGCAGTGGGTGAATTTGGTTTGACGATCACAAGGGCTTTCAAGGTGTTCTGATGTGGGTTTCACTTGTTTTGATGAGTTTTATCCCTTTTGAGAGCGCTCTTCAATTCTGGTAGGGGTTTAATGCTTTTTACATTCTGGTGACATTAATTTTAGATATAAAGGAACCCATTTCATGCTCATATGTCATTGGATAATTTTAATAGTATTCTGGATATTGAGCCATTGGGCTTCTCATAGCTAGATACTTCATTTGCCTTAGCTTTTAGAGGACTGAATTATTAGACTAGATCACCCTTCTTGAGTGCTGTACACCTTCCTTGCATTGGCACATGGGGTTTAGTGAACAAATCTGCATTTTTGGGTTGGTATTTGGTTTGCAATTGAGGCATTTAAATTGGTGAGAGTGGGTACTGTTGTTTGGGACTGATTTGGAAGTAGTGGCTGGTATTTGTGCTCCTAGATGAATTGCCTGTGTGTTCATTACCTGCAGCTTGCTGTTCCACACTTACTGTAATACATTTCTGAGTGATTTGAGCCTTGGTAATTGTGTTTAAGTTTGGTGATAAGTTGAAAACTTCATGGCAGACCTGCAGCTGCTTGCGAGAGCCTTTCGAATTGATTTTGAACGTGTATCAGACCTCTGGTAGTGAATATTTTTAACTTTCTGTAGGTATTTTATGCTTAGACTGGTTATGTATTTACTTGCTTATATTGCAAAGTTAAACGACAAAGGAAATTAGATTTTATGAATAGCATTATTTTTAGTTCTTGTATGATGTTCAAGTTGCTTATCACAAATATATGTTAACTCTGAATGTTTGGGAAACAATCCTATTGGAATATTGCTTGCAAATCCTCTAAATTGGCAAGGCATTGTATGCTAACTTTACATCAGCAAGAGCAAACATTTTTTAAAAATCGGGGGTGGACATTTCATCACGGCTTTTGATGAAAAGATTCCTTTCTTGAAGACATGCCATCAGCTTGAATAAAAATGCATGGAACATAGGTCTTCTTGTGAAAAAATCAACTATTGCAGTGACTGATTATTAATCTCCTATCGTAAACGATTATTAAACTGCCAAAAATAAATTCACAGCTTAATATTGAAAAATAACACAACTGCAACTTCACCAATAAAAATACGGGAAGAAATGCGCGACACATTGAACACAATATTTTCGGACAAATTGTTCCTAGAAAAACCCCTAAGGGAAAACCAGTTCTACAGATGAGGAATTATATTAAACTTCAGCAAATCAAGAAATACAGAATTCCTTGCCTCTCACTGGCAGAATTCCGACAACCTCCTAATCTCTCCTGTTGATATTCCCCACTGCTATTCTCATGCTAACACTGTACCCTTGCTAACACTGCAAGACTGTTTGCTAACACTGCAAACTTACAAACTCATTTGCTAGCACTGCAAATGTTTCTCCAAACTTCTTGTTCTCCAAATGCCCCCTAGACCCCCTTTTATCCTACTCTTGTTGGTAAACCAACGGCCAAGATCAATTTACAATCGACGGCTGAGATATAAAACAACTTACCAACCCTAACAAAATTGGTTTGTAGTTGCTTCTAAAAGAAGTCAATTATTTAATAAATAATTGTCCTTACTCTAACCAATTTGTTAGCAAAAACAATTATATACTAAATAATAGCATATGGACGAACAGCTGTCCAAGCTATCAAAACTAACACTTTTTTTTTTTAACTCAGCTCCCTTGATCCTCTTATGTGATGAGCATAAATTCTGTGTATGTATAAATGACAAATTTAAGAAATTTACATACCGGAAATGCTTTTCCTATGTTGCCTGCTGTCTTTGCTCAGATATCCTAATTTGAAGTTAAACAAGTAAAGCATGCTTATTTATCACACGTATTCATATGTAACGAAATGTTGGAATGAGGGATTAGGATAATGTCTTCAAGTTACTAAAATAGATATGATTATAACTCAATTTATTTTGGAGAGAACTTTATATTCTGGTAGTGTTTTCAGGGTTTGCTTATTTGGTTGCCAGAGCAGCAACATCAAAAGAAACTTCGACTGATGTACCAAACAAGCTTGAAGAATTGCCTGTAAGAGACGAATTACCTAAAGAGGATTCATTGAATGTATCAAAACAGTTTGAGGTTTTTTCTGAAGGAGAAATTCCGGAAGGAAATTCATCTGATGTAACTGAGCAGTTCGATAACACTCTCAGTGACTTAAAAAGAAAGGTTTGGATCAACTTCTTCTAGATTTTGTGCTTTTGCTATCTTGTAAATTCAAGTAACTTTCCTGCACTGCTTGATCAATTCTATTTTTAACACTTTTCAGTTTAAAAAATGCAAAAATATTATTTATTTGGCAGAAACAGTAATTTTTCCTCTGTTTCGATGATACATTAATTGTTTATGTATTCTTCCATTCTAATTTTAATCCTTGATTAACTGCTGAGTTTATAAAACTGTAATAAGTCAATGACAAATGTGGAATCAATGTTACCTTTTCTGTTTCTTGTAGTTTGATTCAATTGAGAACAAGCCAACAGTATTAATCTACGGAAGTGCTGCTGTGGTGGCTTTATTGGTCACATCAGCTGTTGTTGATGCAATCGAATCCGTTCCTTTGGTACATAGCTACAAACATTTTGTTGTTTCCCATAACAAACTGTACATTTTGATTGTTGTAATGAAAGTACTTTTTGTTGTTTTCCATAACATACTGTACATTTTGATCATCATAATGAAAGTAATTGATTGCAGTTCAGGGGTACATATAAAAAGCTAAGAATTGCAGTAGCCAAAAATCAAAACTTCAGAAATTAAATTGATAATTTATGTTCCATTTGAATTTGTACTACAGTTCCCAAAAGCTATGGAGTTTGTTGGTTTTGGCTACACAGTTTGGTTTGTGTACCGTTATCTACTTTTTAAGGTGAATTCTGCCTTGCTGACATGCTTAATGCATATAAGATATTTTTGGAAGGATGGAATATGATATACTTATTTGTGTTCTACAGAAGAGCAGAGAGGAACTAGCAGCAACAATTGAGGAGCTCAAACAAAAAATTACAGGGTGACAAAAAGGTTTATTATCTAATGTTCAAACTTATTGATGTTCTTTTCATCGCTATGTACCATGGTTTTGTGTTGTGTTCTTGTATGAATACTTAGGAGTTCTACTGCTGCTGCTACTGTGTGTAAATATTTTTGTTATACATTGATGGCCTAGTTAAAATATTGAATTTTTTTTTGGTTGAGGATCATGGAAGATCATGTGATTGATGTCATCTCATTTTTCCTACCAAGTTTCTGATTTTATAATTAGATTTGTTTTACTTGACATTTTCTTCATTTAAAATAAAAATGTCTCCCACACTGCAACTTCTTTTGCGGTGGACATCTTTGCATCATTAATTTTATTACTTTGCACAAACCAACTGGGCCATGAGATTCTAGCATCAGTGAGAATGACTATTCTTTTTTATTATGATTGCCATCAGCTCTAACAGTCGCATCCATGGGACCTGTCTGCAGCTGGTCCAGAGAGAGCCTATAATTTTTTGATTCTTCTGAATGTAATTATTCTCTTCATTTAAATATGTATAACTAATTAGTTGGCAAAGGGCACTTAAAACATTTACTTTATATTAAAACGGCTCACTTGTAAAATAGCATGTAAGACAATTCAAAATTGGACCATCACTAGCAATTTGGTGGTTATAAGCATGTAACATTCAAATTCTCTATGGATTAGGGGTATCAGAGCGTAAGATAATTTGAAAGAATGGGTGGATGTGGTATACTATTCAGTAGATTGAGTGAAAGTGAGAATCGTGAACCCTACATATTTAAAATTGTTTCTATAAGAAGTCATGGCGATTTAAGAAGTTTGAAAATGATGTAGGCTTTAGTGTTGGGGAAAAAACAGATTCATTGGAATCCACTTCTACTTTCTGTAATGGTGAGGTTGGGGATGGAGAGAACTTCAGAAGGGAAGGAGCTAGAAAAGTTTAAACAAGAACAGGAAGGATCATCAAAGAGTAAAATCTTGAAGGCTGAAGCTAATATTAATATTCTAAACATACGGTGGGTAAAATTAGTGTATATTTTCTTTTTTCTAATGGGTTTTGCAAATAGAAGTCTGTTTTAGTCTTCGCCAACTCACACAACACAATAAATATCCGATGCACAACCCAAACTTTGCTGGTCATGTATTGGCATGGTATGAACATAGCAAATTATGCTTGGAATATTTAATGCCAAATCCTGTCCTGTTTACCATGAGGAGGAACTTGCAATGTAATGACACTATTTTTGTCAAAGGTAAGGATGAAATGTACATGAGCACATAAGCAAATTTGGAAGCAGATTGTTCAATTGGGAAAATATGTCACAGATTGAGATGCATTTATGAAAACAAATTGGAGGATGATGGGGGTACCTTAAACAAAAAGGTGAATAGGGACATCAAGAAGGTAGCGACAAAAGTAACGAAAACCCAAGAAAAAGGAAAATACTTTGATCCAAGATATTGATACGGTCATGGATTATGGGAAATTCTATTGTGTTCTCATTTAGACAAGGATGATCATTTTGTTGGTATATTTGTTAAAAGTTAGAAAAAGTTGTTATAAGGTCTGTTATTATTATGTAGACTATTATAATATGTTAGGTAGCCATATATATGTTTGTTGAATTGTTACAACTCATATATTTAGAAGATTTGTTTCCTCTAAAATAGGATGTTTAAATCCTATAAATATGTAACTTATTTGGTTGAATGATAATGTCAATAAATTTTTCATAATATTAAAACAACATCACAAATTTGCATCAAAATCTCTATTGCAAGCTTTGTCACACATGACACTTAAACTCCTATCACTCTTTATATAAAGAGCGTGATATTGATGTAGGTCCAATTTGTAGCAATCATTTAGCATCTAGAGATTATATTGCTTGTCAGAATGAAACTCTTAAACAAGTGAGGGATTTTTGAAGAAAACCAAATAAAGGTGTTGTCATTCTTCAAAAAGGCTTGTGACTACTTCAACACAATGATGTGTAATTTCTTTTGAGACTTCTTTGGTGTGATAGAGGCTCTTATGAATGTCCACAGTGTAATAAACCATTATTGTCTTACTACTGAACAACTTGATCTTAGACTTAGTGTTAGGTATTTGTCATTGGGTACCTTTGTTTTCATAGAGATGCCCCCAATTAACATAGATTTGGTCAAATCCAAGAACAAATTGTCCATGCTCAATGATGAGTACAATTACTTGTCAGAATGAAACCATGCTCAATGATGAGTGCAATTGCTTGTTAGAATGAAACTCTTAAACAAGTGAGGGCTTTTTGAAGAAAACCAATTATAACTGTTGCCATTCTTCCAAAAGGCTTATGACTACTTCAACACAACGATGTGTAATTTCTTCTAGGACTTCTTTGGATTGATAGAGGCTCTTGTGAATGTCCATAGTGTAATCAACCATTATTGTCTTACTAGTGAACAACTTGATCTTAGACTTAGAGTATTAGGTATTTGTCATTGGGTACCTTTAAATTTCAATATGAGCGAGAGATTAATTGGATTTTCATTAAAATTGTGTCAAGAAACATAATGATTATGTTTTCATAGAGATGCACCTAGTAAACATAGATTTGGTCAAATTCAAGAACAAAATGTACATGCTCAATGATGAGTACACATGTTATTGATTTAGTCTCTAGTATTAGCTTTTAAGTAAATAAGAAATTAAATCTAAGTTGATCATTTCCAAGTAAGTAAGAGTACATTTCTTTCCTTCTTTCATAAGTTAATAGTTGGGGAGGACCAATGTTCATTGTATTAAAATAAAAGTAAAGTTTGTACACCATATTTTGGCCTGTAGCTGAAAGTATCCATAACAATATTGTTTATCCAACAAAACACAACCTATACGCTTTGGCCTAGTCCCCAACTCTAAATCCAGTAGCTATAAAGATAAAGGGCTCCCCTAATAGTTACCCAAAAAACTAGAAGAGACCATATGATGGCATCATTTGTCTAGGTCGCATACAAGCTCGCCTCACTTCAACAAGCTCTTGTTTCTCTTTCATACTGCCTTGTCTGGCCTTTCGGGCATCGAGGATGAGAGGATATTTGATGCCACAATTGGCATGAACTTCCCCATATGCTATGTCTTCCATAGCCTACCTATCATTAGATATCCATTCCTCGTCTTGCCCTGCCCTGCCTCACCTTGCTCCACCCCACCTGCAGCTCCCCAACCATTTCTGTCGCATCCTCTTCATTAAACTAATCTTAAATTAGGTCTTGAGTAGTTAGGTAGTCCCAATGTCAATCATCCACATGGGACTCCTTGATCTAGTCACATACAAAAGGAAAATTATATTTCTATCTATCTCTCCCAATATACATGTTACAGTTCCACATTTTGTGTTTGCATAATTGGAAATTTTTGTAAGTCTTTTCTCCAAATGCAATATTTTTGCGGTAGGGGAGTGAGAAGGTTCTCATCCTCTTTGTCAATGAGGACATTAGTGTTGCTCAAGTACACACACTCAAAGACCCTTTGGATGGACTTTTCCACCTAATTCTTTGGAGAACGTTGGTATATTAGAGCTTACCTTGTGCCTATGGTATGCTAATGAAAACTCCAGACCTAGCACTATTTTGATCACATGCATTATGTATGGGTAATCAATAGCCAAGGCAACCCTAAGCCTTTTATTTGTGTCTGCCCCCTTAAATGCCACGTGTGGTTTTGTTGACTCAAGAATCATTGGTGTGTTCATCTCTCCTTGTTTAGTGTTTCCAAATTTCTCTATTGAAGTGGAGGCACCTTACTACTCCATTTATAAGAAAATGATCAAACACACATGACACCTTTGTTATCTTGAGCATGTGAGCCTTTACAATGAGTCGCTTTGAGTGATGCAATAAGTTTTTGAGGTTTGGAAAACTTTCCATTTTATAATTGGGGAAATCATATCACCTCGATCCTTAATGAGCAATCTTGTAATCGATTTTTCTACTGTGCTCATTTGCTTCATTGTACACTTCACCTATCACACCCATTAGTTTTTGCCTTTCTTGTCTTCCAATTCCTCAATTAGCTTCTTTATCTACATAATCCATCTATTGAGTTTCCAATCTAGTTCGGAGTTTTGTCAAACTACATTAGCCATTATCAGTGAATCTCCTTCAAGGTGTTTTGTTTTCCCTAACTTATTTCCCTAATGCTAGTCTTTTTAACATAACCCTAAATGCTGCTACAGTGTTGGTGGAGATCCCAATGTATTTAGATCTCTTTACTATGATTGCTTGCATCTCCTCTTGCACTATCCATTTGATACCACTAGGGTTTGGGTTTCCATTAGATAATATTGAAATTCACCTTTACCCATCTTGCTTCAAGGCGACACTAGCATGCCTCATTTCGTGATTTTATTTTTTGTATATCATCCATGTTGCCGACCATTGTAGGTACTATCAATCTGTTGAGGCCTTGGACTTCTTTAGTGTCCCATTGAGTGAAGTTTCTAGTCATTCTGGATCTTGCCATTGTGTTAACTACCTCGATATCAAAGTCCACAATTTTATTGATAAATCTTTCCCTAGGCATTACTTATTCCTTAAAGATTCTTCTATTCTCAAAGGTATGCCCTGCCCTAGACTTCCACACATTTTAAAGATTGTACTGGCTACATACAGAACCAATCTTTGAGATTTTTAGGCTTTGATGTTTGCAAATTGACTTTTTGTAGAATTTTTTTCCAACAATTATCTGCATGTGGGCACAATAGTAGCTGACAATTTGCATCTTCATGTTTTTGGCATAGAGGGCATCCACCTAGGTCTATTGTATCAATTCTTGTCAAATAGTATTGGGTGAGACTTCATATTCCACAATTTTATTGGCACAAGAGAAATTAAGATGATATAACAAAGGAATAGGCTTCTTTGATGGTGATACTAGGACGACACTCACACCAAAGCCAATTGTGCACCTAGACCCATCAAAGTACAACTCCCAAGTTTCGTTAGTTTTGATTGGTAATCGAAATCTATCAAGAAATAAAATGGAATTAGAAGGAGCTTCAATGATGTGAGCTGTCAAAGCTTGTTCCTTGATTGCCTTTTGAGAAATGAACCTCAACTCAAACTCACTTAAGAGCATAACCCATTTAGCTAAACATCTTGATAAGTCAACTTTAGATAAGATATGTTTTAAAGGATAAAATTTGATAATGACATATATCTCAACATTAAGAAAGTAGTGGTAGATTTTTTCACAAACCAAAATTAAAGAAAGACATTGTTCCTCTATTGTAGTATAATGTGTCTTATAATCCACCAATGTCCTACTGATCTAATATGTTGGATATTGTTTCCCATCTTTGTCATGTTGAGGTAGGAGAGCTCTTAAAGCATTTGAAGAAGCTAAGGTGTACAAAAAGAAATGTTTATCAAGTTGAGTTGGTTATAGGATAGGAGGATTAACAAGATAGTTTTTAAATTGATCCAAAGATTGTTTGCAATCTTCATTGTAAGAGAAGGTAATATCCTTCTTTAACAAGGAATTAAAAGGAATAATATGATCCATCAAGCTAGAAATAAACATACGAATAACTTGTATTTTCTCTTAGAAACTACAAAGTTAAGAAACATTTTGTAGAGGTGGAATATTAACTATAGCAGCAATTTTCTCATTATCCACATCAATACCTTTGTTAGAGATTATAAATCCAAGAAGTTTTCCATTATCTATGCCAAAAGAACACTTACAAGGATTCAAGCACATGCTATAACTACTAATATGTTCAAAGATTTCTCATATAACAAGCACATTATCCCTGCGAGCAATGGACCTAGCGAGAATGTTATTGACATAATCTTCAAGGATTTTTTGAATGTAACTATGAAAGATATGTGTCATAGCAATTTGATTATAGACAGAGAAACAATCCATGAAAGATAACATAGTGTGCCCCACTCTAGATGTTAAGTTTTGCCTAGAAATAAAGATAAATAATAATTAGGAAAAACCTAGCCACATCACAAAAAATTCTCACTTTTTTGATAATGAAATGTTCGTACAATGTTTTTCACTTGATACTATATGTATAAAGAATAAAGAAACTCTTCATACATGATTGAAGGTCTCTTCAATCTTCAAATATAAAACTCTTCATATTTTTATATGCATGCTCCTACGCATGATGCATGACACGTCTTTTTATTTAATAATATCTCATATCTCGTATTCAATTGAAGATGACCATAATGGTAATAGCAGTTATATTTCTATTTCTAAGATAAGAGATAAATATCTTTATCGTAGTTACAATCTTCAACACTCCTTAGCAAGAGAGAGATCTTTGTTACACACATAGCTACAACCAAAATTCTCAATGATAAATTCTCATCACATAGATTCTCATAAAAAAACATGTTATTTCAAGATAACATAATCCTCATAGTAACATAAAATGGAGTCACACATGACTTCCACCATGCCTCATTGTAGAGGGTGGAATGAGGGCTTTCACCTCAACTTCTACTAGAGAAGAATGCATTTCCACTATGCCTCAATGCAGAAGGTGGATCCAAGGGCTCTCATCTCAGACTTCTCTTAAAGAAGAATGCATTTCCACCATGCCTCAATGCAGAGGGTGGAACAAGGGCTTCACCTCAAATTTCTTTCATAGAGAACTTATTAACAATCGAGATTCTTTCGACAAAAGCTCGTTATTAGCAGGGACAACTTTGTTCACTACAATAAGATTTTTGATGTAATCTCTCTTTGACGCTAAAACATCTCCCTCTGAATATGTATCATCAAGGCAACTTCCTCATCTCATTACCTCTTGTTGCATCTTGCAACCAAGATAGAAGTAAGACAATAACAAATGCAATACAATAAAACCATATGAGATTACACAAGAATGCATACATCAATGACAGGGATTTATATGTTGAAACCCAACCCTCGATGTGATCATGAAAACCATGTTGACAGTAATATATCCACTGGCCTTTCCTTGCAAGTAAAAGGGTGCCCTGTTAAAGGCTCACATTTGTTCCTTTTGAGAACTTATTCTGTTGGGAATGAACATACTCTATTAGGATTACAAAACCTTGCTAGGGGTACCTTGTGAGAGGATTTAGATCCCTTTTTGAGAGATGCATTGTTAGAGGATTTCAAAAACTTACTTCAAGTCTACCCTATTAAAGGTTTACAATAGTTGCACTGGTAAGAAAGCAAACTCAAGATTAGATCTAAGAGTATGACACACCTTGCCTTCAAGATTGGATCTAAGAGTATGACACACCTTGCCTTGTAGATCCATGTGATAACCTACAATGATTTTGTGATCTCCTTCCTTTGTTTTGGCTTTACTCTGTGAATACCCTTTGATCACTTCTTTCTTCTGCATGCTACTGCACCATTTTCTTGTTCTGCTCTTTGTTCTACCTATCTCATCTCTTGTGTCTTTTTTGCAGATCTTTGAGCAACAACCAACAACTTTAACAACAAAGTTCAAGTGTCCTTAATTACACTCCTATAATTTGGGTGCTGAAACCCTAAAACTACCCCGCTGAAAACATGTATGAAAATTTGAAATCCATAGGTGAGCTTAGTCACAAAATGCATGTGGTTATCTTTACATAGGTGCCTATTCACGTAGGCTTTCTTGTCCTCTTGTAAGTCTTTATCTATACTTGTGTCCTTGCTTTCTTTCGTTGCTTCCACCGCTTCTCTTTGCGTGCATGTCAAATCGTTATTAGGTTATCCTTTAGTCTTGCCAAATCATTTGTGACTCAGCTTAGGTGATCTGTGATCAACTTTCTATGCCATTTCGTCGGTCGTAGTATTGTCTATACCATATCTGTTGTCATGGCTGGTATGCTAGTGTATTGGTGATTGCACTGTCTTGCAATGCTTCTTACTCTTGTTAATCGGTTGCTAATCAATGACAACACTCCAATATTTACACAATGCCTAAGTCTTCATGATCCAACAATTTAGTCATCACCATTTCGCTGGTCTATCATGCCATTATGCCTACTTAAGTCCAACACCCTATTCCTAGTGTTTTTAACACAAATTCAAGGTCAATACTTATCTCTTCAGAGTCATCCAACTCTTATCATACTAATGCAAGCATCACCTTTCACACACAATGTTTAAAGTCAGCGTCTCCAAAAAGTTTGCATGATGTTCTTGGTCGTAGACTTAACAAAGGTTGTATTTTTACTCACAACATAAGAAAACCCTCGATGAAACCATATGACATCACACAAGAATGCATACATCAATGACAAGTATTTAGACATGGAAACCCTCAACGAGAGGATGAAAAATACAGTGGGAGTAATTTACCCACTAGCCTTTCCTTGCGAGTAAAAGGGTTCCCTATTAAAGGCTTACATTTGTTCCTTATGAGAACTCATCCTATTAGAAATGAACGCAATCTTTTAGGACTACAAATGCCTATTAGGGCTACCTTGTGAGAGGATTTAGATCCCTTTCTGAGAGACCTTATTAGAGGATTTCAAATACTTATTACAAGTGTGACCTATTAAAGGTTTATAATAGTTGTTGTGGTAAGGAATAAAACTAAAGATTATATCTAAGAGTATGACATAACTTGCCTTGTAGATCCATTGTGATTATCTACAAAGATTATGTGCTCTCCTTCCTATGTTCTGGCTTTGCTCTGTAAACACCCTGTATTGACTTCTTTCCACAAATCAATGTTGCATTGCACTCTATCTCCATGAGTCCTTACAACTTTGCGACCATACTTTACATCTATCATTTACCACGATTTAGACCCAAGCACAACTTATTACAACCTTCTTCTTGCCCTTAGCTTCAGCTCAAGGTGTGAAGCGACCGTACAATTTCTCTAACACAGGCCATTCTAGATCTGTGAGACCCCGCCAGGGATCTCTTCGCTAGTGACACTCCTTTCATAATACTCAGCCTCACCACAGGGCCTTTGGTAGCCGCCCAAATCAATCGATGTTGGACTTTTTCCTTGTGAGGACAGATATCTAATTTTTCTGTGATGTCTCTTGCTTTCTTATTCATTTGTTGTACTTGTTCTTTTGTGGACACCGATTGGTGCTTCGTTTGTTTGCTATCTTCTTGGTGTAAGCTTCCTGTCCCATAGACCCAAGTTGTGATCTTTTGCTGGACATTAATAAAATAATCTTATCTTATCTTATCTGTGTGCTAGTGCACTGATCTGCTATTCTGTTCTTCGTTCATCCTATCTCATCTCTTCTACCTTTACTGCAAATCTTTGTACAACAACCAACAACTTCAACAAGAAGTTTAAATGTCCTTAAATACACTTCTATAATTTTAGTGTCAGAACCCTAAAATTATCTTGTCCAAAACATGTATTCAAATTTTGAAATCCCTAGTCAAGCTTAGTCACAAAATGCCCGTGACTACCTATACAAAGGTGCCTATTTATGTAGGCTTGCCTGTCCTCTTGTAAGTCTTTATCTAGACTTGTGCCCTTGGTTTCTTTCGTCGCTTCTGCCACTTCTCTCTTCGTGCATGTCACGTTGTTATCAGAAAATCCTTTAGTTTCGTCGCATCATTCTTGACTCAACTTAGGTGATCCATGATCAACTAAGTTCTATGCTTGTCTTCCAATCATAGCCTTATGTGTCACATATCTCTTGCCATGACCAGTATGCCAGTCTACCAGTGGTTGCATTGCCTTACAACACTTCTAGCTCTTGTTAACTGGTTGTTAGTCAATGACAACACTCCAATACTTACACAATGCTTACGTCTTTGTGATCCAACAACTTAGTCTTCACCATTTTGTCACTCTATTATGCCATTGTGGCTTTTTAAGTCCAATGATCTCCCACTTTGGCATTGATGGAAAGACCTTTTCAAAAACAATTTTTCCGTTAACAAAACTTGCTTCTATTCATAGGTTACTTTTCTCGTGTATATCCACTTGAGTCTTATATTTTCCCGTCTACAGCCTTAAGACTTTATTCTCCTTCTCTGTGCATTGATAACTCTGTTTCTGTTTTTGTAACCTTCTTTCTGGGATTCTCCCCCTTGTTCTTTATCTTTATATTTCTCTTTGTTGTTTATGTTCTCTGCCTTTGCATATTCTTTATTCTCCCTTCATCCAACTCTCCTTGCTCAATTGTCTCCTTTACTTTGTTCTCCCCCTTTCTCTTTCGTTGTTACTTGCCCCCTTTTCTCTATTTGTCTTTTTTCATTCTCCTCATTTTTGTCATCAAATGAAAAAGTGTATGGGGTTTTAAGGGATTAGAACTTGTCAAATATTTCTTTGTATCTGTCTCAAGCTATGTTTAGGTGAGTCTCCCACGACTCCTTCAGGTGAGTGAACTCAAGTACTCCACTACTCATCTCTACCTGTTACGTGTTGATAACTTTCTCTATGTCTGTTGGTGGCTTGACAATTTGTACTTATTTTTCTTTCAAATGTTCTATTATGATCCCAACCAGTGGGGATAAGCAACATTACAGTTCCATCAATCGAATTGCCCTACTCTCTTCTTCTGCCCTCAACTAATTTACCAAATCTTGGTGGTGTGCTCTGGTCCTGATACAACCAATGAATGATAAGCTTGGATGGCTTCATCAAGCTCTTGTTGAACTTTTTCTCTTCTCCATTCTAGATCACCGGTTAGGGTGTGCGTCATGCATGGCTTTAAGAATACAGGGTTGATATCATTTAATGCTTCTGACATTTCATTTTTGAGTGATTTTAGTTCTCCTTTCTTGTCTGGAATAAGACATTTTCTTCTTAAGATTTTTTTTCTAAAACATGTTCTACGATCTTTGTTATCTTATTTGCCTTCTCATAGAGATGATATACAAGAACATAGATCTGACTGATCAGATCACCATCCTTCTTATACAGGTCTTGGGCGCCAATTTCTTGATGATGTTTCTGGCCTTTACTAGTGCACTTTCCCTCTCACGTCTCTTGACTTTTCCATGAGTTTTGTATACATACACAACTCTTTATCATCAAGATCATCAGATCGCTCTTCCATTTCAATTTTTAAAAAAATGTTCTTCATTCTGATTGCTTCTTCGACATTTGCATCATACTGTTTGTCTTCATCCTCATATGTGGATAATGGGGTTGGTTTCGAGGACTCGTCTCCCTCTGCTTCTCTTCTTGTTTTCTGATTCCTCTTCTGAATCCTACTTCCTCTTTCCTTTGTTCGGCTTCTTCATGCTTCTTTGTCCTTTAGACGGGGCACTAGATAGTCTTGTCTCGGTCAGAGACTTTTCCTTCTCTGATGATGGCAACTTAGCTTGACTATGTTCTTGTTTTGTTTCCTTTGCTTGTTTTCCCTCTTGATTAGATTGTTCCAATGTGTCATCTGGAATCTCCACCATAGGTACTTGTTGTTTTTCAGGGGTGACATCGGTGAGTTGATTTTTGTCTTTCGTATTCTCTTCTTTCTTTTTAGCTTCATCTTTCTCCTTTGTATCACTGGTTAGAGTTTGACCTTTTTCCTTCTCCGTGTTCTTCTTCGGACTTGAGTCCATCATTGTAGCATCAATTATTTTTGGATGACTATCACTTATCTATGTGTCATCTTTACGTTGTGCTTCCACCTTTGGTGATGTTGATATTGTTTGTTCCTTTTGCACTTCTCCACTCTTCGTAGGTTCTTTGTTAAGATCTTGACTCATTTGAGTAGTTTTCTTGGTTTGTGCAATAGTCTATCCTATTGTCTTCTTTTCTGAGCTCTGCTGAGTTGGTGCTTTTCACTCGTTAGTTCTCTTGAGACTTGTTGCAATTGTTTTGGATCACATTCCTTCTTGAAGCTTGATTCCTCTTGACTTATAAGTTTTGTCCAAAACTTTCTAGCATTCTAAAATGCTTCCTTTCTTATGACCATGGTTACGAGGGCTATATTTACTGGTATGTCAAAATCCTTCTTGCATGATTCTACTAGTTCTTTTCTTTCATCGTCATCTATGTCAGAGATTTTATCTTAGCTAAGGCTTCATCTAACATGCCCTTACACACAAGGATTCTGTTTGTCCATTTTTCATAAATGATTGTCTCAAGTTCATTAGGCACCAGTGGTTTGATGGCTAGTGGTGTTCTGTTGAATATTCTCATACTTAACAATACACCATTTACAACTTCATCCTTATTTTCTTTGATAAATTTTGAAAATCTATTCTTCAGTGTAATATAATTGCCATTGTGCTTAATATCGTCTAAAATATTATGAAAGTATAGCTTCTTACCTCCCTTTGACAATTTGAGAGATTTAGTCTCTCTTCCCTCATTTGACTCTTCTTCCTCTAGTGGGGTTGGAGGGTTCTTTTTGTTTTCTGTAGCCTTTCTTCCATATGTCTCTACCATTGGGGGTTTAACTGTCTCGAGTGTAGACTCTCCTCCCCTCCTCTGACGATCTTTTGTTGTTCTTGGTAAATTGGCATTGGAAGTAATCATTCAATGTGTTTTCTCGTTAATCCTTTATCAACCTCATAGGGTGGTTCGGTTAGCTAGTGGGTTTGAGATTGAACTATTTGCACAATGTATTTGTCAGTGCTTGCTAAGAAACATATTTCTCACCTGTAGTCCATAAAGAGACTTAAAGGTGTCCTCTTCCTTTGTCACATTTCCAACTGAAGTTTTTTGAAGTACCCATCAAGTAGATTAGGGGCTTCATTTCCTAACTTCAACATATTGGTTATCTGGACTATAACATGATTTCAAGTCTCCCATTGGAATGTCAAAAATCTAGGGAACTCATTACTAAAGAAAAAGAATATACTAACTAGTATTGTACCATACTTGAAGATATGTGCACTATTATCCCTCTTTATTTCCCTTAGATTCTCCATTAGTTGCACGTATAGCCATGCACTTAGATTAAGTGTAGTTTGTTCATTAATAATTTGGTGTGCACCATACACCACTTTGCATGACACACACTTACTTCTGCTAGATAAAGATGGTTTGCAATCACCATCACTATCAACTCCACCTCATCAATAATGTCCTTTGTTGAAAACATGCATCCATCATGCAAGCATCTAGTTAGTTTGGCTTCTTCTTTTGGTGTACATCTTGATTGTCAAGGCACTTCTAGTTACACTGAACCCTGTGGCTCTTATCGATGACCTGCTTTGTGATTCTGTAGGGTTTGTTGAGCCACATGTACTCGTTATTCACCCTATTGAATACGAACCTAACCCAATCATCTTTAAAGAAATTGGGGATATCAGATGCATGGTGTAGGGTTGTCATTTTTAGATGATCCAATCTTGGTTTCCATGCATTATCATGATGGAACGATCGATCCAACACTCGGATTTCCTTGTCACCCAACTTGCATATCTTTGCCTTCAGATAGACACTTTAATTCTCAACAAGGAGAATGTTGCCTAAGATTGAGGATAGGGCTCCCATCGTAGTATCAAAATGGCCACATAGACTGGTGCTTCACTTTCCTTTCCATCTACCAGCTCAACTTCGTATTGTTCTAAGTATTGTTCCTCTTCCATTGTTAGATTGATAAACTGGTTTGTTTCTTCTCACACTTGGCTTCTCTTATCTAGCTCTTTGGTTACCTTTCACTTCTTGCTCAGGTTTGCATTAAAATCTCATTGTAATATGACACTTCGATAGCTAGGGTTTCATGAATATGAAAGCTTTAGAGATTTCAAGTTCGCATAGTGATATTCATTATGTGATGTGCCTATCAATAGATCGAGAAAAAGGAACATTGAGGTTCTAACAATAAACACGTCTTTTACCTAACTCTAGCAGTGTGCAATAAATGCTTTTTGACATGTCGTCTGACGGTGAAGATTTTGAGACAACTTGTATTATCTTTACAAGTAAAGCATGTCAAATTGGTGATCATTTTTGAGTTTTCCAAGGCTTCACACTTTGTGACCTATCGATTTTAATGCGGGAACTTGTGCAAGATTTTTTTTACTTGGGTAATAATGCAGTGCAAGGTAGGAGAATCCCCAAAGGAGATGTCCTAGCCCCCAACAAATAACCACACAACGAAAGATTAAAATAAATGCAAGATTTGAAGCCAAGTTACAATAATATATTTATAGATGTAACTGATTACATGCAATGTGTCGAGCTGTAAGGCCTTTTCGGTTATGACCAAATTCAAAGCAAGTAATAGTTCTTCAAGATCCCTCAAGATCCAATCCAAACCCTAGCTAGTCTAGAACCACACTTTGGCAGAAACCTTGAAGGACGATCCAACTGGTACTTGCAAGCCCACCAAGCAATCTCCTTGTTTCCCAAGCCTCAACTACTAGCCTTTCTCAAAATTTGCTCCTCTACCACCTCCTCTTTTCCAAGATGGAGGAATAATGACTAAAGAGTTCACCACAACTCCTACTTATACCCAACTAAGCCACAAATCGGCCCAGTAAGCTCCAAATTAAATATCCCTTACATTAACTACTTGAAGAGCCACAAGTCGGTCTCCAACAAAAAATAAATACCAAATTCCCTTTAAAGCTTACTATACTAATTAAATATATCAAAATTAATTACCTAAGACCCAAATAGGTCCACTCTACCCTTCTAAAATCCCTTAATTATTCATGATAGCCAACAACCCCAGGATGCTCCTGCATCAAGTTTGATTCAAAAGTCTCATCCTGAATATTGAATCTCAAACTATTAATGTACCAAGCTACCTTTTCCTTTGACAATTTCTATGCCCAGATCAAATAGTCAATTTGTAGAACTCCTCAGTATAATCTTTCATACACATATCTTTCTGTTTCAGATTTTGCAACCTCTTAAATAACTCAGTTCATAATCAACATGAATGAACTTAGCCTTCAACTTAGTCACCATCAATCTCCATCTAGTAATCTTCATTTCACCTTCTTCTTCTCTGTCTCTTTGCTCTTCTTTCCACCAAAGAGTAGCATGTCCCTTCAACTTAGTTTTTGCCAACCTTACTTTGAGTAGATCCTCAATATCCTCAAGCTCAAAGTAGTCTTCCAATTCACCAATCCAATCAATTAGGTCTTTAAGATTTAAAGTGCTTGATAAATTATAAACCTCCATCTTAGGCTTCAACTTCAACTGAGATCCAGGTCTAGCAAACTGACCAACCCTATTTCACATAGGTATCTCCACATGATTAGTTCTGGCTTCACCACTTGATTTAACAACTTCAAAGTCTTCAACAACTTCCTCAAAACCATCTTCAGTACCCATATGCCGAGGTACACCACTTATAACACTTATGATCTTAACGATCATATCACTCTTCATCAACGCCATCTCATATCTGAAACTGGCTTTAACCTCCTCTATTTCAAATCTAAAATCTTCTTTAACCTTCTCTGAGATCCTTTCTTCCACAACATCACTAAGATCATCAATCGCCCTAGGATCCAATCTTCTTGGAGGCATCTTCCAAGATTTTTGCAAACCCTAATAAATCCACTTCACAAGACCCTGGTGCAAACTGTCTCAACTTTGGTGCTCGGTCTACACACTCAGGAACAACCTCGATCTAATACCACTTGATGCAGTGCAAGGTAGGAGAATTCCCAAAGGAGATGTCGTAGCCCGCAACAAATAACCATACAACAAAAGATAAACAACAATGCAAGATTTGAAGCTAAGTCACAATAATATATTCATAGATATAATTGATTACATGCAATGTGCTGGGCTGTAAGGCCTTCTTGGTTACAACCAAATACAAAGCAAGTAATAGTTCTGCAAGATCCCTCAATATCCAATCCAAACCCTAGCTAGTCCAGATCCACACTCTGGTAGAAACCTCCAAGGAAGATCCAACTTGTACTCACAAGCCCACGAAGCAATCTCCTCGTTTCCCAAGCCTCAGCTACTAGCCTTTCTCAAAATTTGCTCCTCTACCACCTCCTCTTCCCTAATATGGATGAATAATGACTAAAGACTTCACCACAACCCCTACTTATACTCAACTAAGCCACAAATTGATCCAATAAGCTACAAATGAAATATCCCTTACATTAACTACTTGAAGAGCCACAAGTCGGCCTCCAACAAAAAAATACCAAATGCCTTTAAAGGCTTACATACTTATTAAATATATCAAAATTAATTACCCAAGACCCAAATAGGTTCACTCAACCCCACTAAAATCCCTTAACCATGCAAGATAGCCAATTACCCCAAGATGCTCCTGCATTAAGCTTGATTCAAAAGTCTCACCATTTGCTCGTGAGCTCACAACCTCTCCAAGTTTGACTTCAGCTTCTTCCGATTTCTTCTTGGTCAATATGTTGGCAAAATCCTCGCTGGCTTGCTTAATGTCTATGACCTTTTCCTTTTCTTTCTTGCCATGATATTGTTGTTTAGGTTTTCTTTTGGCCCATTAATGCTTGGCAGTATGATCAATCATATGACATCCGTAGCATGTCCTGCTTGAGTTGTTCCATGGTCCAATGTTGTTTGTAATGTCTCCACCATTAGGGTTAGCTTGGGACAAGTAATATTTGCAAATAATTGTTAGAATCATAACAATAACATATCTAACTATACTATTCTACCCTCTAATTAAACCCCAACCTTAATGATGCCTCCAAATTAGGTTTCCTAACCCTTAGCTATTTTGTCGTCTTTTCAGGGAGTGGTCCCATTAAGGTTCTTCTTGGACGAGACATCCTCTATCCAAGGCCAATTACATATGCATATGTTGATATCATGAAAATATTTTGGCACATGGAGATTGTCTATTAATCCGACCCATTGGTGGTCAGATGTGGACCTTAACGTCTCACATACCCCATAATAGGGATCCCATTAATCTCCATGGTGTTGGACTGACACAAAAGGATCAACTACTTAAGAAATCATATTTCATATCTCACCAAGATGAATTATTCAATTCAAATACCATTCTTTTCATTTAACATATTACTTTAACATGTCACACTATAGTTATTCAAAATACAATGACTTTTATTAAATAATACCTTATAACATGTCATACTATATCATTCCTTATATTCAAATAATGTATGAAGATTCAATTAAAACATCACATACCTTGACCCCAGTCGTGAGGTCTACTCCTGCTTACTATCCACTTAGTCGATGTTTGAGCCTTACTCTATTGTTTATGCTTGCATCATGATTGCCGAGCACACTTCGCTTAATGGTCTACGGTTTAACTAATGTGGATGCACAAACATTTGTCCACGTCTCCCACAGTCTATTTGGAATTGTCCTTTATTCAGGGTGATTATTTTTTGCTTTCTTTGATTGCCTTGTTTTTATATATCCTTTGTACTTCCTATCCATCGGTCCATGTTGGATGTCATGGCAAATGCCATCTTTTTAATATTCCAAACTCCCTATTTCCCTTGACGTTCATCGTTTTCTTTGCATATTTTTCGTTCCTTAGTCTCTCCTCCCCTATTAAATGATGAGATATGGCCTATATATATACTGATAAACTCTCGTCAGGTTGTGACATATGGTAGGGTGAGGTAAGTAGTTATGACCCCTTTGTTAGGTAACTAGTACTGTATTTAAGCACTTAGTTATTACTTGGGTGATTTTATTAATTGCTATTTACTATTTAGTGATTTCTTACATCAATCATATATTATTTATATTAATGAATTTAGAGTCAAGCTGTTTGTTAAATAATTTGTAGTTTCACATTTAATATTTCATTTGATTTTAATCATTAAGTAGTTAATATATTTCATATCGAAGTATTTAAGTTTATTTATTTATCCTATACTTTATTATAGAAATATAATCAAGATGTCTAATAATCATTCTATTTTTTGATCAATTATTTAGGGGTATCGACTATCATGATTTAATATTGAGTTTGATTATTGGAGGGGGATATTACATTAGGTGACTATAAATATAAATATCGATTGTCTTGCCAAGGTGTTGCTGTTTAGGTTTTCTTTTGGCCCATCAATTCTTGTTAGTATGATCAATCTTATGACATCTAGAACATGTCATGCACATGTTGTTCAATGGTCTAGTGATGTTGCTATGACTGGTCCTTAGCTTGCAGTGGAATGCAAGATGACCATACGATACTAGAGTGATGGTGAATCTAGGGGGGTAAATGCTCAAGAAAAACACTATGTTGGTCCCAACAGTACTAGAGGGTGGGGGTGAATCAGTATGTGTTAGAGTAAAATGCTAATTTAATTTAATTTATTAAATTACCTTTACTCCCTTGTTAAGATTTCACTTTATGCACTTTGCATTTCCATTTAATAATTAATTAGTAATTATTAAATGCCATTTACCTCTTAGATTTTCCCTTTTAGGTTTTTGATCTCCTATAAGGATTGATGTTTTGTAAATATCTCATATTCTTTTAGTCTAATAATATAGTTTGCATATACTTTGAGCAAAACCCTTGCCTCTTCTTTCCTTTTTCTTCTTTGTGACAGGTTCTTGCATGCATGTATTCTTTGGGCTTTGTGGATTTGTCTTGCTCAAATCCTTCATGGTATCAGAGTAAGATCTATTGTAGCTTGTTCAATATTTGGAGAAAAAGGAGGGTTTGACAGAATAGATTTGGTGTTTTTCGGGTATTTTCTGAAAAAATAAGGGGGGGGGAGATGTCTCTGATTTTTGGAACACTTCGAGGTCAAACAGACCTCACGGTTGGATTCAGAAGGCATCAAAACTCCTATTTTCATATAAGGTTTGTCGATTTTGGACAACATGGACATAGGAGGCAATTTTTTTTGCATACCAGGGTCATATAGTGTTTGACACACAAAACAAGACGAAAATAAAAAAGAAAAGAAGAAGAAGCATTTTTTTGGAGGTTTTTAGTGCAAGCGGTTAACAAATAACCACAATAGTTATAGAAACCGCTAGTGGTCCCAACAACCATTGTGGTGATCGCAAGTGGTCACCTTGACCACTGCGGTCTCTCTTCCTCAGGTTGCTCCAGCTTAGCCCAAACGTCGCCATCGCTACGCTCTCGAACCGCCATCGCCTCACCTTCATCGGTGGCTCCACCGCTGGGACTCGCAGTGCCTCCCCGTCCAATCCATGGTCACGTGGGGGGCCGAGTGCCAGTTTTTAAGCCTATGCTCAATTTTTAAAGGGCTTTGCAATTTTTTTATCATTATGGGGGCCCTATCAGTTTTTTGGCAATAACTTGAGCATAGGGGGTTCTTTTTTCGATCTGAAAGAAGCGCCAAAAAGATGTTTTAGAGACAGAGACAATGGTGGAGGTTGTTTTTGGATTTTTTTCTAGTTTGATACTTGTTTTTGCGCTTGAAGTTCAATGATATGTTCCATCTGTCGGGGGCGTAACTTGTTCATTATAGTTCCATTTTTCAATTTGAAAAAAGCGCTAGAAAGCTCTTCTCAAGCACTTTCCAGATCCTCTGTTATTTCTCCAGTATTTTATACCAGGTATTTGTGATTCACATATGAGGCTTTTTTTCAGTTTTCTCGTTTACGCATTCCTTCTACAAGCTGGGATTCAATTTTTTGCACTGTGGGGGTGTTTTTATATTACTTTTTGTTATAATATTAGCATATCAGAAAAGTTCAAAAAACCCTTCTTAAAACATTGGCCGAGACCTCTTCTTGTTTGGTACTTCTAAACCCACACAACTGTCACACATGAAAGTCTCATATGCAACGACTTCTCCATTCAAAGGGTTTGTGGTCTTGTCTAGATACAATGCAACCAGTATTTCAGAGTCAATATCATAATTTGCAACATATGAATAAGATGGATGAAGGCATGGGTTTGATTTTTTTGAGTTTTTCAAAAAACTCACAGTTTCATTGTAATGAGTGTTCCACTCCTCAAGAAATGTGGGCCATGTTTAATGACTTGTTTGGTACCATTAACCAATTTCAGAGCACTTTAGATTGAGGCAAAGCTTACTTCTCTTGTACCCGATGCTTTCCCCTCTATTGATGACTTTCTTATGAGGTTCAAACAATAGAGGACTTTCTTACAAGGATGCAAAAAAGGCAAGACATAAGAAATGCATCTATTTGATTCTATCAAAGCTTTGAGGAAACTTTCAGATTTTCTCTTCTACCTTCCATTTCACTATAGATGCCTTGGGTCCTAGATTTGTCATGCCCACTTTTGAGGTCCTTTGTGATCGCTTGACTAGAGAGCAGTCTAAGCTTAAGCAGTTGCATACTATCATCAACTCAAAGACATAGGCATTGGTTGCTCAGACATCTACTGGGAAGCCGAAGTAGAAACCGAAGCACAAGATAGATTCAACAGGTAGTGAGAGTTCCTCCAAGCCTACTCCTAAATTAGATGCTTGGAAACCCTCTTAGAAGGGTAAATCTTCCAAGTCTGGCGAGTCTTCCTCCAAGACTAAGAAGTACACAGGTGATCCTTGCAGTTTTTTGTGGCAAGGAAAGATGTCTAGTTTCCAGGTGTTGGAAACGTCTTGAGGCTTTAGAGGAGGCCATACAACAACACAATATTGCTTCTCTGAAGCCACTACCTTCTCCTTCAGGGAAAGGACATGCTTTTTTTGCACAAGCATTGTCTTCTACAACTAACACCATATGACACTCACCCGATTTGGTTACCTCACTTGCTCAGAGTGTTACTACATAGATTGCAGTTGGTGATTCTACACAACTTTCAATTATAGGTTCAGGAGCTATCTCTTTAGAAGGTGGTTCACTACAACATGTTCTCTTGGTTCCTGCCATTTCTATGAACCTCCTATCAGTCTTTCAAATTTGTCATTTTGGCTTTGGAAAGACAGTTGAGTTATCACTACTTGATATGATTATTTGAGACCCCCATGATCCTGGCTTGGTTGTTGCTACTGGAAGTGTTGATCTTTAGTATCACTTATATCAGTTTGATGGCTTTGAGAGCTCTGATTCTACAGGTGTTTCTCTCATTTCTTATGCAGACACATTGAGCAAGCTTTGGCATGAGCGTTTTGGCCATGTCAACTACAAATATCTACAACAGATGAGTACATGGAGCTAGTGATTGGGCTACCTCAGATCTCTGATACTGACGGTGTGTGTCAAGGTTGTGCACTTGGCAAACATCACAAAGATCCATTTCCAGCAGGGAGATCCACACATGCTAAGGCACCATTGGAGTTGATACACAATGATCTTATGTCATTTTCGACTCCATCTTTTTTAGGTGCTCAATATGTGTTCACCGTCATAGAGGACTTCTCTAGACGCACATGGGTGTACTTTTTGAAGTAGAAGTCTGATGTTTTTGATTCATTTCGAATCTTTAAGACATTTGTTGAGAAGCTGTTTGGTCTTTCTGTCAAGTGTATACACACTAACAATGGGGGGAACATTTGAATCAGTATTTCATAGATTTTTGCACTGAGCATGGTTTACATCGTCAGTTCACAGTTCCCCATACCCCTCAACAAAATGGGGTTACAGAGAGAGAAAACGATAGTGTGGGAGATGTCCAATTGTATGATGGGAAAGCCACACTCCAACAAAAGTATGCTCTTGATATGCTTTAGAGATTTAGCATGCTTGATTGCAAGCCTTTTCCCACATCTTTTTAGTCGGGTTTTTTTTTATCTACCACTCACACTACTCTTATAGTGGATTCCATTTTATATAGACAACTTGTGGATAGTTTGTTGTACTTGACACACACACACATCTTCATATTTCCTTTGCAGTTGGACTTTTCTCTGGATTCTCCCATGATCTACACGAGAGTTATTGGCAAGTTTCCAAACATATCTTGAGGTACATTTGGGGTAGTACATGTTATGGCATTCAGTATACATCAGGGGATCCTCACATCGTTGGTTACACAAACTCAGATTGGGTTGGTGATATTGATGATCACATGTCTACTTCTGTTCCTATCACATGGTCTTGCAAGAAGCAGTTGTTGATCTCAGATTGGTTTTGACAAGTGAGTGTTTACACACTTAAGTCATTTACTTAGTTCATGCCGAACAAGTAGTACATGCTGAGCACAACATGTATATAATAGAGCATGCCGAGTCCATACTGAGTGCCAAGCCACTTGTGCCAAGTCACTCAAGTGCCGAGCAGACAGTGTCTGCTGAGTGATTCAGGAGCCGAGCAAGCAGTGCATGCCGAGTAATATAGATGTCGAGTCTCAGTAAAGAAAATAGTAAACGCCGAGCATCAGCGACTTTAGATGTCGAGTGAGACAGTTTTAACATAGTTGTTTGTAATGGCACAAACTACTATGTAAACCATTTTTGAGCTGACTTAAAGATTGAATTACGATATTATGGAGATAAGAACAAATCTTAAGGTGGATTCCCAATGCATTACATGCAACCAATCATAAAAAGGGAAGGTTTAAGTGGCAAAATGGATGAATCATAGTTGTTGATTCATACCTACCCCTAAGTCACCTAATTCTTCTTAAGGAGGACAAACCCTAAACTTTCTAAGGTGTATGAAGGAGCGAAGAGAGAAGTTTGCATGCACAAACAAAGCATTCATGGTGGTTAAGGAGTTATGATCTAAGATTGCATTACAAAATCAGCTAAAGGAGAATAGAGGAAGAGAAGAGCATACAACAAAGCGACATTTGATCAAGAAGGACCAAGAATACATCAGTTTAGAGGTGATTGCTAACTGCAGGATCATTGCTGAATCATTCTAGCAGGTGAATTAGTTAAATCTCTTAGCAGAGTAGTCCTAATAGGTTGTATTGAAATCTTTCAACAAGGTGCTTGCTTAATTGTGGATTGAACTCCTTTAGCAAGACACACTTCTAACAGGGTGTTGAAATCCTTTAACAGGGTGAGATCTAACAGCCTTTGTAAGCCTTTAACATGGCAGACCTTTCATTGGGTAGATCATGTCTCATGATCAAAACATTGTAACCTTCATTGTATACACTTAATTACTGTAGTAGTGAAGATTTGTGGGCGTCATCCCCACCCCAGTTTTACCTTCTCATTGGAGGGTTTCTAGGTGATCATATCTAGTGTCACACATGTGTGAATGTTTACTTGTTTACATGTTTTAGATGTATATTCTTTTCATGTTATTTCAGTTTACTTAGTGAATGTAAGAGATGGATGTGTAGTGAATGTTTTATGGGTCAAACTTTAAACTACTAATTCACCCCCCCTCTCAGAAGTTTACCTTTCCTATTGTAATTCCAACAACAACATGCTCACAAATTATCATCTACAGAGGCAAAGTACAAAACAACTGTGCTAGCTAGTTAGGAGGTTTTGTGGCTTCGACAATTGATGACTAAGTTTGGATTTCTCCCTGATAGTCCCACCTTTTTGTGGTGTGACAATCAATGTGCTATACACATTTTTTGCAACCTTGTTGAGCATCAACAACCCAAGCACATTGAGCTTCACATACACTTTACGAGGCATCTAATTCAGGATGGTGCTCTGCGCTTGGAGTACATTCCCATTGCTGAGCAGGTTGCATAATCTTCACTAAACCTTTTGCATCCCCGTCATATCTTCAGTTGCATTCTACGCTTGGGTTGAAGGAAGATGTCCTTGTAGGGTCTTAGTGATGAGTCCTTCCTTCCTTCTTTTCTTGCTATCTCTTTTTGGAGTAGAGTTTTTCCCACTGGATTTTCTCTTTTTCTCAATTTCATAGAGATTTGGTTGTGATTGGGTACGCCATTAGGCTCAAGTTTGCTTTCAACATTGCTTTGTAGTTTCTTTACTTTTTCTGTATTGTTGCTCATCTTAAGGGGGGTGTTACAGTAAAGTGTTAATTTACTTTAATTTATTAAATTACCTTACTCCCTTCTTAAGATTTCACTTTATGTACTTTGTGTTTCCATTTAATAATTAATTAGTAACTATTAAATTTCACTTACCTCTTAGGATTTCCCTTTTAGGTTTTAGATCTCCTTCTATAAGGATCGATCTTTGGTAAATATCTCATATGCTTTAAGTCTGCTAATACAGTTTGCATATTCTTAAAGCAAAACCCTTGCCTCTTCTTTTCTTTTTTTCTTTCTCTGTGATAGGTTGTTGCATGCAGGTATTCTTTGGGCTTTGTGGATTTGTATTGCTCAAATCCTTTAGTATGAACTTTTATGCTAGTTATGAAAGCAATATTATTCACAAGACTACCCATCCTCTAACAAGTAAGATGATAAAAAACACAATACATTAAAACCATGTGACATTGAATGCATGCATCAATGACATGTATTTAGGCGTGAAAACTCTTGATGAGAGGATGGAAAACACGATGGGAGTAATATACCCACTAGCCTTTGCTTGCAAGTAAAAGGGCACCCTATTAAAGGCTTACATTTGTTCCTTCTGAGGACACATCCACATAGAAATGAACATAATTTGTTAGGACTACAAAAGCCTGCTAGGGCTACCTTGTGAGAGGATTTAGATCCTTTCTGAGAGACACCTTGTTAGAGAATTTCAAATACTTACTACGAGTGTGCCCTATTAAAGGTTTATAATAGTTGAAATTTTAAGGAAGAAAACTAAAGATTATATCTAAGAGTATGACACACCTTACCTTGTAGATCCATTGTGATTACCTACAAAGATTCTGTGATCTACTTCCTTTGTTCTGGCTTTACTCTATGAACATCCTCTATTCATTTCTTTCTTCTGCGTGCTAGTGCACTGATCTGCTATTATATTTTTCTTTCTTCCTATCTCATCTCTTGTGTTTTCTTTGTAGATCTTTATCAAAAATCAACAACTTTACAACAAAGTTCAAGTGTCCTCAAAAACATGTATTCAAAATTTAAAATCCATATGCGAGCTTAGTCACAAAATGCATCTGACTCCTTTTAGGCTTTCTTGTCCTCTTTTAAGTCTTTATCTAGACTTGCGTCCTTGCTTTCTTTCATCACTTTCGCTACTTCTCTCTACATGCATGTCACATCATTCGTGACTTAGCTTAGGTGTTCCGTGATTAACTAACTTTTATGCCATTCTATCGATCATAGTCTTATCTGTACCATATCTCTTGTCGTGCCCAATATGCCAATCTACTGGTGCTTGCACTGCCTTGCAATGCTTCTTACTTTTGTTAATCGGTTGCCAATCAATAATAGTTCTCCAATATTTACACAATGCTTAAGTCTTTGTGATCCAAAAATTTAGTCATCACCATTTTCCCAGGTGTTAACATAAATTCAAATTTAATACTTATCTCTTTATAGTCATGAAACTCTTATCATACTAATGCAAGCATCACCTTTCACACACAATTTTTAAAGTTGGTGTCTCCAAATAGTCTGCCTGATGTTCTTGGTCATAGACTTAACAAAGGTTGTATTTTTACTCATAACATAAGAAAACTCTGTGTTCAAATTTATAGCCAAATTTAAAGTAGCAGACACATGAAGGAACAACCAAATTTAGACCATTTGAATACAATGAGGTTTATCAAAAAATGGTGCCTATTTTTACTCCCTACTCAAAATTGAACTTCAGACCTCCCTACTCAACATAAAGCTCTTTAAAAATAGAATTTCTAGGATTTTTTCCAAACACAATAATCAATTCGTACAAGATATTTTCACAAACCAAGAGCAATTTACAGGCTCCAAACATGACAATGAATAACAATCCCATAATTATTCTATAACTTCCCTACTACAAGGTTTTATCCTTAGTTGACATGCCTTTGTAGTGCATAAGATTCTATTAAGATAGTGATTTTAAGGATTGCCTACACTAATATGTTAAACCTCTTAGAAACATATAATATGTAATAGTTACTAAATGCTTTTCATATTACCTTTTAATTTAACATAAAAGAGATATTACTAGATTTTAGTAACGTGTACTTCATAAAGTATCGACATAACAACATTTCAAGAGCATGAAAAATGGATTGTGATTAATTTTACAAAAGTAAGAAATCAAGGGTTACAATTAGTTCTAAAGTACAAATATTTAGGCAAGCCATCTAGAACAAATGATAATGTAGAAATGGATTTAAAAAATGGGACAAGTTCAAGTAATAAAATTATCAGAATGTATCCAAGACAACACAAATTTAACTCAGTTGAATAAAAAAATTACGACAACAAGCGAACAAGTTGAGCAATCAAGAACCAAGCACTAGGGTGAATGTGAAGAAAAAGAAACCCAAAACAAATACAAGTGACACAAAGTGTCATAGTTCCTATGAGTAATGTAATTGCTGTAGTGTTGTGGGTTAAGAAAATGTAGGGTTGAAATGAAATTGGAAAATAATAATTTGGATAAGTGAGAATGAGATTTTCATTAAGAGTTGTGAATGCATGAAAAGAGAAATTTATTTTATTTTGCATTCGTAATTTTTTTCATGATTATATTTGAGTCTTTAGAGAACATTGAACAATACGTATATGTTGAATAGTTGAAAATGACATGACATTTATAAATGTACATGCAAAATTTGGATACATTTTCCTTAATATTGGCACTAAAAATGACATTAAAAATAATTGGGAATTTCTAAATGAAGCGAAGTAACTTAAACTTCATTTTCATTTATGAGAATTGTGAGACGGAAAGCAAGAAATTTAAGTGAATAATAAGCCTCTAACAACCAATAGAATTCTGTCTTAGGCTTTTGCTGTCACTTCCTCTTTTGAGGCCTTTTCTTTGGGGGTTTCAGGATCTGGCTGTGATGGTACTGTTTTTCAGTGGCAGAAGGCTGCTGGTTTGGTACAGTAAAAGGTAAAAAGGTCAAGCCCTCCAATCCCTCTTTTGATATGGCATTACGGTCTAAAAAGAAGGGTTCAAAAGGGAAAGTCTGATGTGGCTGTCCTTTTTTGGCTCCCCTAGCTTTTGGCCTGTTGTTCTCTGTAGGGTCCCTTGGCTCTTTTGGCCTATAATTCTTTCTAGTGAGTCTCACCATGGGGTTTTAGGAGCCTGGTCAAAACTTGTTTTTGTGGCTGTAGTGTTCTGTGTTATATGTGTTGCCACCTTGGTCATCTTTTGTTTGGTGACTTGTTTCATTTTGAGGAGTTGTTTCATTTAGGGTTTCAAGCACCTTTCAAAACCTGTTTGGGGTTTCAGGTGCCCGTTCAAAACCTATTTGTGTGGCTGATGAGTACTGTGGTATTTGCGATGCCACCCTAGTCACTATGTCTTGTTGGGTGACCTGTTTCACCTTTGGACTATAGTTTTGTTTGTTTTGGGCTTCTTTGAAATTTTTTAATGATTTGTAAAGGGGTTTAGATTCCCTTCAAAACCTATCCTTCTTATAAAAAACAACCAATAGACTCAACAAATAATAAGCCTTTAACAACCAATGCACTCAAGTAGTAGATCAAGGTAACTATTGAATCCTTTGTCTTTCTTGATGATACAACTCACTCATTGTAAAAATATATCATTTATAACTCCCTATGGTAGTGAAGATGTTTCTAAAACTAGAAGTATGGGTACCAAGAACAACTATCCTAATATATGGGGAAAGGTTCCATTTGAACAAGACAAAGCTAATTATAAAAATCGCAAATGATAAGATTGAAAACATCAAAATCTTTAAAGGAAATTACTTCTTAAATAATGTAACAAAATAAAACAAATTAGAATCAAGATTGAAGGAGTATATGGATTTATTGGCACAAAAGCAGAGATAGATCAACTTTAAAAAAGGGTGTGTTGTCGAAATTACAAATAAATATTGTTTTTCATTACAAACAAATATTGTTCTTCATTGCACTTTTCAATGAAGGTTCAATAAAACATATATATGAGGCAGAGGCATTATTTCAACCTACTAAATTGTTCTTTCTTGATAAATGATACAATTCCCTAAACATATGAATTTTGTTAGGTACCCAATTATGGTTATAGTCTAACAAAATTAGATAATGCTGCTGAAAATTTCCTAGAAGAACACCTTTTTCTCCTCTGAGGCTTCTAGCACATTTAAGTCAATTGCATACATTTTAGTATAATAACATTGGGTAGTGCCCAAGTGGATAGACAAACTACCAAGTCCGGTATCCATTGTGACCCACACATGAATGTTTTCTTGCCATGATTAATGTTGTGGTGATCAGTCTATGACTAAACTCAAAGTAGAACATATCTTTAGGTTGAGAATCCTTTAATAATAAAAGTCAAATGCAAAAGAACACAAGTTATAATTATATGTACATTTTCTAGTGCAAATTGAACCTAGTAAATGAAAAATTCTTATAGCATTTGAAATAATTTCTCCTCCTCAAATGAAACCTTCAAGTATTATAATTTAGTGTTTTTGGATTTCCCATTTTGACGCTTCAATAATTTCACCCCTGAAATAAGATCTACGTGAATTACTTTAAAAAATAATACATCAAAAAATAGTTTATACAATAGATTGATTAAAATCAATGATAGAACTACATGACAAAGACCCATTTCTTGCTATTTCCATTGGTTATATGCCATGGTTGTCAAAAAGTATATTGTCTAATATAACGCTTACCATAGTTACCAAATGGAATTTAACTCATTCTAAACAACAATATGGCTAGGAATTAGAGCAACAAAAGCACAAAGGAAACATATTTATATTGTCTCCTACTACATATATTGTTACCACTTTCAACTTATATGCCCTTTCTCTCTCATCTCTTCCTTCCCGTCAATTAGTAATTTATTAACCCTTTCTATTTGTGCACTAGTTAAAATAAAACCTCTATTTTTATCAGGCTTTTGTTTAACCTCCTCAACCACCCGCAATTCTTGAAATAAAAAATTCTTCACTAAGGGTTGGTAAGTGCTTAAATGGCTGAGCCAAGATGGAGATTCCATTACTTATGCTCTTAAGAATGGGGTTCCAACTATTGTGGCCTAGGAAACTTTCATTTGAAGAATGAATCAAATTTGCATATTACATAAGAAGCATGGACTATAATAAGCTCAACATTTTGCAATTGACGCACAAAAATGGAAAAATACAAAGTAAGAAAACTTTGAGACATGCACAAATTATCTCACACTAAAATATTAGCTACAAATGTCTACAAGAAATCTCTCTATTTACGATGAGTTGCCACTCGAATTATATAGCAAGCCTATTTGTCAATCAAAGTTTACAAGTTGCAAGATACTTATTATAAGAGGAGTTTTATTTATGAAATGGAAAGCTAATGTAATAATCAAAGTATTAAAATTTTTTGGAGCAACAATTTTAATAGAATATATTTTTATCCTTTGCCAATGTATGGGGACTCAAAAATTCCCTCATATATGTTCATTACCACACCCTGTCTATGCTAATATTATAATTCATTATATGTAAGTCCTGTTCAGCCCAACTTGCAAAAAGAAGTAAGAGTATTTGAATTATTTAAGGAAGATAGTTTGGGAAGATGAACTTTGATTGGGTGGTCTGTTAGAAGAGGAAGGCTATTTACAATGGTATGTTATATAAAAAAGTGTATGTGCTTGTGGTGAAGTAGAATTGTAGAAGAAGACATATATTTTCAATTCATAGGCAACCAAAGGTAGAAAGAGAGGAAGAAAGTAAGAAATTAAGCACATTGTTCTAAGTCAAATGAGGTGTACGAAATTGAGGTTTCCATTTGTTCAAACGAATCAAAGAGTGGGGCCATTTGCAAGGGCAAAATATTTCCAATGCTTTTTTGTACCAGAAGGAAGAGCTATAAAGGAAGGCAATGCCCTTTCGACCATGGCATGGTCTCGCAAGGGCGACCATGGAAAAATAAGTAGAAATGTGAGAACTTTCACATATGCTTTATTAGACTGTCTAAAACTAGCAAAGGGTGAAGTTCAACGCATTTAGAGCACAAAAGAGGTGCTCTATGGGTAGTAGTTGCATAGGATGTTGTCTGGAACGCCCATGCTCAATAGTTAAAATAACATGGGAAGCTCTACACCCACAAGCTTTAGAACAATTTTTGTTCAATTTATCCATGATATCATACACCATAGTGCTAAAATTTGGGTTTGAAGAGGGCACTAATTTCTTGATGCAAAAGAAAGAATTCCCCAAGACATTTATTTATGGAGGTCTATAATAGAGCTACCAAGGAAAGAATTAGACAACATTGAGTGCTAGAAAAATGGAAACAACACAAAAAATTGTGTAAGCACTACAAAATGTGTAGATTCAATCCTAATAGTAAATTAAAAATGGGTTGCATTGTAGGTTTCTTCACTAAAAATACTAACACAACTATTGTTTGCTAGAGTTGAAGCATACTACACTTTGAAATCCTTATCAAGTATCTTACATTTTCCATCTTCCCTTGACTTCTACCCAAAAAAGAAAATCATTGACTAGATTCCTAATATGATGGACTGGAAATCTATTGCTCTCACCTCAGAAAACCTACAAATTCAAAAAACGCAAGAACGAGGAACCTCTTATCGTTTATTTTCTATATACCATATTATTCTTTTAACAATCAAATCATAAACATTAGAACTAGGACAAGGAAGTAAAGAGCAAAAAGAGGAAATTCATAGTTTAGAAAAAGAGAAAAGCTAAATTCCTATTGCCCAATCAACTTTTTATAAGGACCACTATATACATCTTTCGAGTGCCATTATGCTCAAATTGTCCTAAATTTTTTTTGTGCTCATTGATCTGCCTAAAGGACAAAATTTGTCCTCCTTTATTTTTAGTCTAGAAAAGAACCAACTCAAATACCCAATAAGCCCTCAGAACCACTCTTAAAGTATTGCTTTCAACAAACAATTTAACACAAACCCTAGCCCATCAGTTACATCGCATTGAAAAACTAAAAAATACAACTAAAAAGATAATGAAAATGCTAAGATACCCAGAAGACACAAACAATCTAAAGTGTAAAAGATGCATAAAATTTACCTGCAAATTGCCCATTAGACCTTGCTCTCTGACTATATAGATAGACAAGTTTTGGTGTGATTAGAATGTCACCCGAAACTACCAACACCTTGCTGCGTTAATAGCTAACCAAAAGTTGCAGGAAAATTGTAGCTGAGAAGTCTAGAATGCTCAAAGAAGAGAATGCCAAAAAAGTCTTAATTCTTCCATGCTAACCTAAACAATTGATGAAGACAGAAACCACAACCGGAATGAATGCAACAGGGAAAAAGGGGAATATTATTATTAGTAAAATATGCTACTACATTAAATACATGTAAAGAGACCCAAAGACATGCCCTATGGGCTTACAATGGTTAGATCTTGGAGAATAATCTTCCTAACAGTACCTTCTCTCAAACTCCACCAAGAATTGCCTTTATAATGCCAAATATGTTCTTAAATAGAACCCAATTAGGTTTAAGGTTAGGAATACATTCTAGAATATGCCATTTGGCATCCACCGCCAAAACAGAAGGTTCTAAAAATCACGTTAGAAGCCGATGTAAATTTAGAAGAATCTAGAAATGGTCGTCCAACTTTCAGTAGGCATAACTTTTGATCTCAGACTCCGATTAACAAACCATTTGTATTTTGTGGAAAGCTGTTGAAGTGCTCTATGGCCCTATAGATGAGCTTTGCTCGTACCGCATTTTTTGGGCCAGTACGAGGTCATTTAAAGCCTCAAATTTGACTCGGAAGCACTCTTAGGAGGTCTCCATGCAACTTAAAACTGCAATAACTTTCAAACCGTAAAGCCTTTTGACCTGATTCTTTTTTTGAAATGTTTTAAATTACAAATATAACCATCCCTCCAACTTACATCCTCTAACTCATCATAATTATAGCTGACTTACAAAATAGCCCATTTTTTACATTGACATGTATCCCAAGGTGCTCAAAAACTATAACCCAGAAAACCAATAGTGGAACTATGAGAATTGGAATTTTTATTTGACCCAAATGGGTATCTAGATATGAAAACACTTTAAACAAAAACTAACACTAAGCATATTTTTGGGTAATACAGGATTGCCCTTACACCACTGGATGCTCCTGTGTTAGACACCCAGGGTAAATGGAAAAGTGACCCTGTCACTTTATAGTTGGTAGAGGAAAACCCAAATGGGCAACTTCCACTATGGATATCCAAGTTGAGTCTTCTATTGGCCATCCTTTCCACTTCACCAAGTATTCTTCATACTGCCTATTTTCGGTACTCCACCCCACACGACTATCCAGAATGTCTTCAATCTCTTCCTTCACCTAAGTAGGAATTGGACATGGCTCCAGCATCAACCCCTCATCTGCGCCATCATCATGATATTCTGTTAAGTCTGCAATATTGAAGATAGGAGAAATGTGAATCCCATCTGGCAACTCTACCTCATATGCATTTCTTGAGTCATGTTTCTTCAAATTTTTTCAGGGACCAAATTTTTTCATCTTCAACTTGTTGTAGGTACCCACTGGAAAGCATTCCTTCCTCAAGTATACCATAACCAGATCGCCTACTTGGAACTTTTTATGTCTCCTCTTTTGATCTGCCCTAGCCTTATACTGTTGGTCCATCTTGGTAATATGTGCATGTACCTTCTCATTTAGATTCTTGACATGTTCAACAAATCTTCTGCCTTAGCACTTGTCCTCTCCCCTTGCTCCATCTTTCTCAGCTCTAATGCAATCGTTGTACTATTCCCATACACAATTCAGAATGGTAATCTACTAGTACTCTTGTTTACAGAATTATTGTAAGCAAATTCTGCTTGTGGTAGAATTAAATCCCATCCCTTGGGCTTATCTCCCACTAAACACCTTAGCAAATTGCCGAGACTTCTATTCACCACTTTTGTTTGTCCGTCAGTCTGCGGATGATGCATATAACTAAACTTCAATTCCGTCCTCAACTTCTTCCACAAAGTCCTCCATAAATACCCCATAAATTTAGTATCTCTGTCAGAAACAATACTCTTTGGGAGACCATGTAGTCTCACCACTTCTTTGAAATACAAATCTACGATATGTACGACATCATCAATCTTATGGCATAGAATGAAATGCGCCATCTTGGAGAAGCTATCAACCACCTGAAATACTGAGTCATTACCCCTTTGTGTCCTTGGCAATCCAAGAACAAAATCCATACTTATGTCCTCCCAAAGCTTCGATGGAACAAGAAATGGTTGATAAAGTCCAGTATTGTGACTAAATCCTTTGGCTACTTGACATACTTGACAACTCTGCATAAACTTTTTTACATCATGTGACATTTGAGGCCAAAAATAATGTTCTCTAATAATGGCAATAGTTTTATCTTGACCAAAGTGCCCTGCCATTCCTCCACTGCGTTTCTCCTTGATCAAGTTCTCCCTCATAGAACTCCTTGGAATACATAATTGACTGCCCTTGAACAACATACCATCCTGAATCAAATAATCTAGCCACTTGGTCCTGTCTAGAGTAACAGGTTCTTTACAAGCCTTCCACTTTTCAGCAAAATTAGGATCCTCAAGGTACAAATTCTTGAGTTCATCAAACCCAACCACTTCAACTTGCATTATTGTCAGCGACAACTGTCTCCTACTCAATGCATTTGCTACCCTATTACACCTTCCACTTCTATGTCTCAACACAAATGTATAGCTTTGCATGAACTCTACCCATTTCAAATGTCTCTGGTTCAGTTTACCTTGGCTATTTAGATACTGCAATGCCTGGTGATCAGTATACAAGACATTCTTTTGGCAATAAATAATGCCTCCATTTCTTTAAGGCTTGAGCTATTGCATAGAACTTTTGATCATAAACAAAATACTTCTTCTTTGCATCATTCAGTTTTTCACAAAAATAGGCAATAGGCTTATCTTCTTGGCTCAATACATCCCCAATAGCACCTAGCATCGCAATCCACCTAGAACACTTTATTGAAATTAGGAAGTGCCAACATAGGCTACTCTATCACCTTCTTCTTCAACAATTCAAAACTCCTTGTAGCTCCTGTAATCCACTTGAACTCTTTTGTATCCCCACTCATTGTTTCAGTCAGGGGTGTACATATGACACTGAAATTTCTAATGAACCTCCTATAAAAACTAACCAGACCATGGAATGACCTCACCTCAGTAGCAGACCTTGGAGTAGGCCATTCCAGGATGGCCTTTACCTTCTTTGGATCCATTTCGAGACCCTCAGCTGATACAAAAAACCTCAAATAGACTGACTCCTTTTTGACGAAGCTACACTTCTTCAAATTAATCATCAATTTCTCTTCCCTCAACCTTTCAAGGACACTACGAATGTGCAATAAATTTTCATCCAAAGACTTGCTAAAAATTAAAATATCATCCAAATAGACATTAACAAATTTTTCGAAGAATTTCTTTAATACCTTATTCATAAGCCACATGAAGGTGCTTGGTGTTTTGGTCAGTCCAAAGGGCATGACTAACCACTCATATAGACCCTCCTTGGTCTTGAATGCAGTCTTCCACTCATCTCCCTCTCGTATCCATATCTGGTAATAACTACTCTTGAGATCTATCTTTGTGAAGTACTAAGCTCCAAGGGAATCGATACTTGATGGTTATTCTATTTATAGCTCGAGAGTCTGTACACATTCTCCACTTTCCATCCTTCTTTGGTGCTAGCACTGCAGGTATTGCACATGGACTTAGGCTCTCCTGAATCAAACATTTCCTCAACAGCTCTTGAACTTGTCTGTTTAGCTCTTCGGTTTTAGTAGGAGTTGTCGTATGAGCAACCTTGTTAGGAAAACTAGCTCTAGGGATTAAATCTATTTGATGACTGATTTGCCTTACTGGTGGCAACCCTTCTGGAACATTATCAAAGATGACATCTCCATACTCACTTAATAGGCTTGAAACTTCAAGTTGAATTTCACTACTTCCTTCCTTATCTTTTCTAGGAATAAAAGCATAACACACACGTTGATGTTTTATGCCATCCAAAAATTTTCTTCCATCAACAAGATACACCCTAGCACTAGTGCATACCTTTGCACCTTCCTTTATCAAGGCCTTTAGTTTGTGGTGAACTCCATCCTTTGTCAGAGAGTATGTATTTGCATGACCATCATGTACAACATGCTTATCAAACTGCCACGACCTTCCCAACAATAAATGGCAGACATCCATTGGAATTATGTCACGGAGAACCTCATCATGGTAACTCCCAATGTTGAACTTCACTAGACATTGTTCACTAACCAGAACCTTATGATCATCCTTCACCGAAGCAATCCAATAGGGTTGGGGATGTTTCTCCCTCTTGAGCTTTAGCTTTAAGACCATCTCTTCTAACACCAAGTTGTCAGTGCTTTCATCATCAATAATCACATGACAACATTTACTCTCGCACTTGCACCTGGTACAAAACAAACTCCTCCTTTGTCCAGGTTCAATCTCACTGCTTAGTAAAAACCTGTCATTTACTATAACCTCTCCTCTTTCGTCATCCTCTGAATGTGATGACTGTGCATCCTTATCCACATGAGCAACCTTTACTTGTCCATCAACTCTCCTATTTGTCCTTCCTTGGCGTTGAGGGCATTCAAAGGCATGATGACTTTCTTCATTGCAATGAAAACAGGTACCACGAAAGCCTCCTCTTTTGGAACCTTGTCCACATCCTCTACCTCTTCCTCTCTGCTCTCCAAAGTTTTGATCACGGGAGTGGTTGAAACCCTTGTTCCTTTGGTTTCGGCTAGTACCCATATCTTCATTTTTCCTCTGGTTCTCATTGTGGCTTCCAAATGACTTGCCACTGCCCGTTCCTCCTTGACTACACCCTCTTTGCCTTCCATCAAACCTTTTGTTCTCCTCAACTCACAGGGAAAACTGGTATGCCTCTTCAATGCTAGTTATTCTAACTAGACTTAACTCCTCCTGAATGCTAGGTCTTAACCCACTAAGGTAACGAGCAACCTTCTACTTGTTTGCTTCTGCATGCCCTGCTCTAATAAGAACTTGTTAAAATTCCTCTGTATATTCTTAGACATATTTTCTTGCTTGTTTTAACCCTTGCATTTTCTTGAACAAATGAAGTTCGTAATCAACAAGAATGAACTACTTCTTTAGTTTGTCCACCAAGTGATCCCATCTTGTGATTTTCTCCTTTTCTCTTCAATTTCTTTCCAGCTGAATATCTTGCCACTAGATTTTGGCATGGCCTTTCATTGTGGCCTTCACAAATTTAACCCTATTTGGATCCCTAGTATCCTCATACTCAAAATATTCCTCTAGTTCATTGATCCAGTCGATCAACTCATCTGGGTTTAAACTTCCTGAAAACATACCCATGTCAATTTTAAGTCTTTTTTCAAGCTTAGCAATAGCCCTAAAAAGCCTCTGCTCTGCCTGGTTTAGGACTTTTGTGTCTCCTTCCCCTTCTGGCCCAATATTTCGTTCTTCATTTTCTCCCTCACTTTCATCGCCTGCGGTAACATTCATTCCTCTACAAATCTCCTCCTGCAATGCTTGGACTTGTCTTTGGAGGGCTCTAAGCTCAAGAGTAATAATTCCAGCCCTTCCACCACAATCTTTGCATGGAGGCATCTTGTTGTCTCAAACCCACAACCACACAGTCTTGGTGTAAACTGCCTCACAATCGACACTTTATTCACACACTCAGGAAAACCTGGCTTTGATACTACTTGACGAAGACACAAACCACAACCATAATGAATGCAACAAGGGAAAAGGGGAACATTATTATCAGTAAAATATGCTACTATATTTAGTACATGTAAACAAACCCAAAGACATGCCCTATGGGCTTACAATGGTTAGATCTTGGAGAAAAATCCTCCTCACAATACCTTTTCTCAAACTCCACTAAGAACTGCTTTTACAATGCTAGAAATGTTCTTAAATAAACCCCAATTAGGTTTAGGGTAAGGAATACATTCTAGAATATGCCATTTGGCATCCATTGCCAAAATAGAAGGTTTTAGAAATCGCGTTAGAAGTCACTGTAAAATTAGAAGAATTTAGAAATGGTAGTCCAACTTCCAAGAGGCATAACTTTTGATCTGGGACTCCGATTGACGAACCGTTTACATTTTTGGAAATCTCTCGAAGCGCTCTATAGCCTGATGGACGAGTTAGCTCATCTCCCATTTTTTTGGGCCAATATGAGGTCGTTTAATGCCTCAAATCTGACTTGGAAGCACTCTTAAGAGGTCTTGGTAACTTAAAACTGCAATAACTTTCAAATCGTAAAGCCTTTTGACCAAATTCTTTTTCTGGAATGTTTTAAATTACAAATATAATCATCCCTCCAACTTACACCCTATAAATCATCATAATTATGGCTCAATTACAAAATAATTGATTTTCTGAATTGACACGTATCCCAAGGTGCTAAAAAACTCTAACCCAAAAAACCAATAGTGGAACTATGAGAGTTGAAATCTTTATTTGAGCCAAATGGGTATCTAGAAATGAAAACACTTTAAACAGAAACTAACACTTAGCACATTTTTGGGTGATATAGGATTGCCCTTACACCATTGTATGCCCTTGCATCAAAAATAGTCTTTAATGCATTAATTGCACAATCAATGCTAGTATTCGTAGAAGTCTTGTCAATATTTTTTTGGAAACTTTCATTGTGAAATTTCATTTTTTCATTGTTAATATTCATAGGGGATATTAGATAAATGATGTTTTTCTATTTTAATAAATGTGATAAAAATGTGATAATAGTTTAAACTTTGTAAGACATTATAGACCAAAAACATGTGAAATCTGATTGGTCAAATTATTTGCTTTTTAGAACCTAATGGTTCCAATAGTTTACTTGCCTATGACAAAAACTAATAACTACAGAAATAAGATAAGAATCAACATAATTCAAAAAAATAGATTTTGAAGGAAAGAGGTTAAATTCTTTGGATATACGAAACAAAAAATGAGGTTCAAATCACTCCCCCATTCACTTTATCAGAAGCAATAACATATACTTTCAACAATAGATTGGAAAAAGGGGAATTAAAAAAATGCTTTCCAACTTAACTCGATAACGAGAAACGTTTAAGGATTTCATACCATGTTTGGTAATCAAATTGTAGAACAAGTAGATGAACTATAATATTTTTTTGGCAAGAGATTAAAAACTCTTTTATACAACTCCAACAAAAAAATTTGGACTTGATTAGGGACACCACATGCATCTTGTTCATCACAACTTCAATAATGGCAAATGAATCCCTCTATACATTCATGCCCACCGTGCAATCCAACCTCAATGCAAGCACCCCTCCTATGTTCGATCTACTAGCTGCTTTCCTCGAATTTGACGAGAAAATCCTTACTTGAGAATGACAGGGTGCAATGCAACAACCAAATGTGCGATTGTCGCAAGAACATGTTTAAAAAAAGAAAAAGAAACGAAAAAGACTATTGTTACCATATGAACAATACAAAATTAATTAAAATAATTGCCAAAAAAAAAAAGAATCGTTAGAGAACACATGAATCCACCATCACAAACAAATAAGATCATCGATAGACATGGTGAAGACTTTTGGCAATATCAAAGTGACACAAAGAAACACAAGCAACACATAAAAAAACATGTGTGAGGACTCTACGTGAGTCCAAAAGAAACAAAGCCACAAGTAGTAGAAAGAAAAGTCGAAGAGCTGACAATGCACATTATTTTGAGTGTGTAATGTAAGGGAAGTGAAACATGGGTATATAGACCTCTCCAATCCAAAAAAACATAATGACAGAACACAATACTGCAATACGAAAGTGACAGAGAAGTGAATGATGTAAAGGAGCAATAGAGAATTTCAGAGAGAAGTATGAAGAAGCATCATGTAGTTACAAAGAATTCAACAGATATAGGCTTCCTTGTGAGGACTCTAGGTGTGTCTAGAAGAGACAAAGCCACAAGGAATAAAAAGAAAGGTAGAATAGCTGACAACGAGCATTATTTTGAGCACAAAATGTCATGGAAGAAAAACATAGGCATATAGACATCTCGAATGCAAATAACACAATGACAAAACACAATATTGCAATATGAAAGTGACAGAGAAGAGGGTTATGTAAAGCAACAATAGAGAATCTTAGAGAGAAGTATGAAGATCTATTACATAGTTACAAAAATTCAACACATAAGGCTTCCTTCTTTATCGTTATCAAACTAGGCTCTGATACCATGTTAAGTTTTGCCCAAAAAAATATAAACAATAATAAGGAAGAACAAAACTGATACAAATGACACAAGATTATCTTGGGAAACCCTTCCACTTGAAGGGAAAAACCCAAACACACGACAAAAAAATCACTTTATTGATAATGAAATGTTCAAGTACAATGTTTTTTGGTTGATACAATATATATAAAGAATAGAGGGATTGTTCATTACATAGTGGAAGGTCTCTTCAATTTCCAAATATAAACTCATCATATTTCCATATGCATGCCTTTGCACATGATTCATGAAACATGTCTCTTTATTTAATATTATCTCAAATATTATAAAAAATGTCTCTTCAGCTAAAGATGACCATAACAATTATAACGATCATATTTCTATTTCTTAAAGTCAAAGATAAAGATCTCTATCACACCTACAATCTTCAACACTAGTCGACAATATTATCAATATTTGAGACGGGGAAGTCATCTCTCAAAGAAGCTTTGTTTAAATCACAAAATTTAGTACACATCCTAATCTTATTTTTGGCCTTGGATAATGCAACAATCTTTGTGATCCAACACAAATGATCAATACGATGTATAAAGTGAGCATGAAGGAGATTCACAATTTCAACTTTCACATGGAGAACGATAGTAGGACTCATCTTGCATATCTTTTGTTTGATGGGCTTTAACATTAGGAGTGAGAATGATGTTGTATGACAATTTTAGGACCAATGCAAGGCTCATCAAAGTAAGCCCAAGCAAAGATGCCAAGAAATCCAAGTAGAAGAGAAGTTCTTCTCATTCATCCTTATTTTTTTTTAAAACAAATTTGATAACTTTCTCAACATCATCAAGATTCATTTGCATATCAACGGTGTTAGTAATCAAGAGATTAGTTTTTGGGGAACCATGCATGCACATAGGCAAATGGCGATATTAAGAACCTGTCTTGTTCCCAAAGTATGCTTCGATATACAAACAATAAGGCATCCTCGTATTGTGATGAAAAAGGAGGAAGATCATCACATGCCCCCAAGAATTCAGCCAAAAACATCATCGGTACTAAAGATGTGAAGAGAAGATTTTAGATCAAAATTAATAAGATGATGGTTCACAATTGGAAATAAACCAATATAAATGTTATTATCATTTATAGTGATAGATGGTTTCTTATAAGGATTAAATCCTAATCCATAAGAATGCTTGTGTGCTTCATTTTCTAAAGGATCTTGTATTTCCTATTCAAATTTACCACAACCATTGCCATTGAATCTCTATTTTGTAAGTAAGTGATAACAAAGACCATAGAGAATAGCCATATGTAAACTAGTTAATAGAGTTTAATAGGTCACCATGTCATAATATTTAGACTTAATACTTTTTATAGTCTTATTAGTAGAAGCAACAAGAATATTTTTTTACTTAACTCACTAGAAAGAGTTGTAGTAGTTATAGGTTTCATGTTAGTTGCTTTCTTAGATTGCATGAAAGGAAGATTAGAAACTTTGTATTCTCCAGTGTAAGTTGGTGTGAAATCTAAGGATCTTTAATCATGATTAGAAAGAAAACTAGTAGGAGGATTGTCCTTAGTTTCAAAATCAAGTTGTGAATCAATTGTAGATGTAGGTTCAAGTTGAGGATTAGATTCTTGTTGTTCCTAATTAGACATATGGGTATTTCTTGATTCGACATTCAAACAACTATCTAATCTATCATAAGCAATAAAAATATACATCACATTTTTATATATGAATTTGAATTTACAATGAACAATTAAAGGAACAATAGGCATACTATTAAGCAAGGTCTACCCAAAAGAAGTTTGTAATCAAGGGGTTTGGGCATAACATGAATAGGAGTGTCTAGAATGACTAGTCCAACCTTAATATGTAATGTTATGATACCCAATATTGTCTTAGCAACATTGTCAAAGCTACAAATGGTAATATTATTAGGTTTAATAGTTGACAAATAAACTTTGATTTCTATGAGTATGTCAATGCTACAAACATTTAATGTGGAACCATTATGAATTAAGGCCATTTGAGTAAGATCTTCATTGATAAGGAAAACTACCATCAAGGCATCATATTGATTTTGAACTTCTTTTGAAGGAAAACCATCTTGATTGAAGACAATATTTGGGTAGGAATAGGTGTGGTATGAATATATTCAAGAAAGGAATTGATATTAACTTGATTAGGAGGTAGAGATGAAGAGAAGTTAAAGCAATTTTGTAAAGCTTCATGATATGTAGGAGAGGTTTGGAGAAGTTCCCATAAGGAAATATTATGAGTAGTTGCAATTATTCAACTAAATCATACTCCTTTCCATGATTAGACAAAGCACTGATTGGGAAGGTGGTAAAGAAGTAGGAATAATTAGATTAGGGTTAAATGTATGATATGTGTGAGCAACAACATTATCATCTTGAAAGTAGTCCAAATAACTTATAGGTTTCCCTTTGGTTGTTATGATAGACTTGTTAGGAGTTTGAGAAGAAGCTTGAGGATTGTTTCCTTTAACCAAAATCACAAATAAAGTAAATATTTTAGGATTACTTTGTTGAGAACAACCTTTAAGAGTGATGACAGGTTGGTTGGGAGGTTGAATAGGATTAGGATTACTTTGTTGAGGATATCCTTTAATAGTGATGACAAGTTGGTTGGGAGGTTGATTAGGACATCCTTTGATAATTATCATAGGTTTAGCATGGACAACTACTCTAGGCGTTTCAATGTTTAACACAAAACCACAAAAAGGAAACAAAGCAAATAATTGTTGGCAGAGGTTTGGTTAAAAACATGTACAAGAAGATTGAGTAGGAATGGGATCATGAGAAACCTCTTTCAAAGTGACAAAATCTTCATTGGTAGACCTCTTATGGGGGTCCTTAAAAGAGCATGTGTAATAAAGGAACAATCAAAGTTTTCATGAACAAAAAAGCCATATATATTTAAAATAAACTAGATAACAACAAGGTGCACTTTATTTTGTATTTTGAAAAGTTAAATAATATGCAAGAAAGTAAAGGAGAATAATGGTTTGTATTATTTTCTATATAAATATAGTGAGATCTAATTACCAAATGAGATTTTTTTGTTATTTTTGATATATTAGAAATGCACACAAGAAATAACACTTGGATGAAAGGAGGAAATGTCATAAGATGGCTTCACCAAAAAGTCCATGGGAAAATGGTGATCTATGGTAGACCACAAAATTGGCCATGTACATTGGAATCAAAGAGAGAGATACAAAACCCTCACCAAGATATGATAAATCCAACAAACACAATTGAACAGACACAAGCATGTGACCTAAGCCCTATAGACTCATATTTCCTTTTCTCTCCCTTTATGCATGGGATTTGATTCCTAAATGTAATGCAAAATAAATCTATATTAGATCTAAGAAGGTAGACGTAAAAGAAGATATATGAATGTGTGCACTTGAAAATGGAAGACGGATTGTTTGAAGGACCGATTCTAGATTGTTGAAACCTCAAAATGTCTAGACTTTTGAATTATGAAACTGGTAAATAGAGGATCTACAAACTATAGCTTTGTATTCGATCTCAAGAACAAGTTGACTCGGGGCAACATGTACTAGGTATAGGTTGAACTTGGCAACCTATACATGAATGTGTTTAAATATAAAATCTAAAATTGGGTTTGGAACCTCTAAGACCACCTTTCTATTCCTACAACTTGATCTACGATTCTGGTTGCCATTATAGGTTGCCCTTGGCAACCTATACCCTTTTCTATCAAATCACGCAACACAAACTATATCTATGCCAATCTCCCAAATGAGTTTCTAGATTTTAACCTATAACTATGCTTCTGAAACCCATAAATCTGAAAAAGTGTGTGTGGGTGGATATATAGGGGTTTTCCTTTTTCAACCCACCATTTTGGTGATTTGTATCTCCTCAAATAACCATTAAGATGTAAACTGTGATTGTGTTTGTGAATCTAGATTTGTATGTCTAGAATGTAATGAAGCTAGTACATGTAAAGGTAATTTAATGTAATACTAAGATCTAACCCTAAGAGTGAAACCCTAGGATGTGAGTGCTATGAAATATGAAGTAACAAATCATATATATGAAAATAACAAGGAAATCATACCAAGCCCCCAAGGGAAGAAGTACTCCTAGCCATCCTCACAATCTATTTGCAACTCCATGGTGTATTAAATTGATTGCTTGCTTATAGATACTTGATTTGAATGCTTGATTGTTGTAAGAATTTGGCTTAGGCAAGAATTCACCCAAGACCAAGGAACTCAAACACAAGCACAACAGGAGACCAATAGAGAGAGTATGATCACAATGATGATATTCATTCAATATGCCAGCTTGAGAGTACACTAGGAGTGCTTGTATATAAAAGCCTCAGGAGAGCTTCTAGAATGCATAGAAGTCAGTATCATGATAAGTCATACAACCAAACACATGTCCACCAGATATGGGTTATCCTCCATTAAGCACGAAATTAAGTGCGATGATGTGAGGATAAGCCTATAATGGTGTATCGTGCAAATCAGTGGTGTAGACAACATGTGCTAAATAAGGAGTGTGAATAATTGTGTTGTCAACATGACAACTCAATGAATGATGCATACTCCTATGTTGTAGACATCATGTGCATAACTCATGAAAGTACACAAACTCCTAAGTGTGTCACCTAAATAAAATAATAAAATAATGCATTAACCTAAGTAAACTTAAGTAAGTGTAATAAGTAAATACTTATCTACACCAACATCCCCCCTTAAGTGCAACTTAGGGGAATGCCCTTAAGCTTACAAAATCTAGGATGAAGATGCAGAATGGGTCCCGACTACTAGGCCATTTTAGGTACCCATGTACATAATGATATGCAATCTCTCATAAAGCAGAGAAAGTGGGAAAACTTCATGGGAAACCCCCCTCCGAAAAAAGAAGAAGAAGAAAAGAAAAGAAAAAGAGAGATGAATAGGGATGCATGGATGGATGGAGTAATCAAGACCCCTCCATTACGACATACATCCAGTATATACATAAGAGAATGATGAGAAGAGGAAGAGAGACAAGAGTGGCTCCCCCCCCAAAAGAATAATGCCAAACAGTGACTGCTCCGATGAAGAAGCTGATCCAAGACTACAAAATGGTGTTCCTCCCCTTAGGAAGAAACAATGCCAAGGGTACAAATGAGACGTTTCTGCTGTGCGTGGAAAGAATCCCATGGATAAGTGATGTCTCTAAAACTTGCTCAACTAACTGAAGAACTTGTCCCAAAGAACTGTCTGTCTCTGCAACTGTTGAAGAACCTTGCTGCAATTGTTGATCATAAGTATCCAAAATCACTTCAACCTATAATGATCGATCATGTAGAGAATGAACAAAAGAGTCGAATGGAGCCCTCGTGACAACTGAAGAAGGTGCTATGGCATCAAGAAGAAGAGGCAGATCATCAATACTATCCCCCAAATCTGTCACCGAACTTGTAGTTGGAAGACTAGATGTACCCTGCTGTGTTGGACCTATCACTATGGCAATGTATGCATGTGGACTAAACTGATGTAGTGACCTCTCGATGCAATTTTCAATAGAAACCCACATGTCTTGATCTGTTGAAGCACCATCACTGGTGTCACTATCAGTTTCCACACTATATGATGTGCGGAGAGGAGTAGAGGACAAACTTGGTGAACTTTCCTCAAAGTATACATCCTTCTCCACAAAAATGTGAAGTGTCTCTGGATCTAGAAGTTTGTATGCCTTCACACTGTCTTCATAACCAATGAAAGTACAAGGCCGAGTTGACTATGCCTTGCAACCTTTGGAAGATATCTTTGCCCATGCAAGGCAACCAAAGACTTTGAAGTGTGTCACAATAAGTTTTCCATGCCTCACAAGGAGTCTTGCCATTTAAGGCTGGATGAGGAGATCGATTAAGAATGTGAGTGGCACTAGAGATTGCTTCGACTTCTAATGATGGATCTAGAGACTTGGCCTATATCATGTAACTTGCCATAGACTTAAGAGTTTGGATCCTCAACGCTGCAACATCTGTCTTATGTGGACTGAATGCTGGCGGAGTCTAAAGATCAATTCCGTTGAGTCTGCAAAAGTCCATAAGTCTTCTGTTCACATACATGCTTCCATTGTCCATTTAGAGTACTTTGATGGCCTTTTTGGATTTTCGTTTTACATGAGTCTTGAAATCAAGAAACTTGTCCAACACTTCATTCTTGTTATGAAGAAATAGACCCAAGTGAACCTTTAAAAGTCATCAAAAAAGGTAAGTATGTAGCAACCCTGGCTAAATGCAAAAGGACCTGCTAGTACCATGTGAACCATCTATAGATCACCTGGTGCTCTTGAAGACTTCCCTCTCTGTAACTTCCCTTCTGGATGCATATCCATTGAATCTGTTGAACACTCACCCTTAGAAAAGTTGATTTGAGGTATACCTTTGACCATTTGGTATGTGCAAAGTTGTTGAAGATAGCGGTAGTCAAGATGACCATACCGCTCATGCCATAATTGCATGTTTGAATCGGATTGAGATAACAAGGGCGTTGAAGGAGACTTGGGCACAAAATGGGAGAAAGAGTACAACCTCTTGTTATGATTCACTTTCCCCACTACAACCAACAAATCCTCTTTAAGACTGTGCACTTTGACTGAGTCTGGAAGGAATTCAACTCTATGTCCATCTCCAAGGTGAGCGATTTGGTAGATTGATAGGAGATTTGAACTTACATTTGGAACATAGAGAACATCTTGAAACTCTCCATTTTCCATCTTGACATTTCCTTTCCCTTCAACTTCCATTTTGCTATCATCTCCCATGAAGATGTGTGGTACCTTGGACTGCTTCATTGAAAAAAAATCTTCCTTTGAAGAACCCATGTGATAAGAGGCACCTGAGTCAAAGATCCATTCCTTTGAAGAGTTTGAATTAGCCATGAGTGCTTGGCCTTTGTCCTTTAAATCTGAAGAAGACCCTTTCTCCTTGTAAGCATTAGCCAATGGAACGTTACGTTTCTTCATGATGTTGGTCAATTCATCAATCTTCTTAAGATAACACTCATGCTCTTCATGACCCGATTTCTTGTAGTAAGCGCACTTCTTCTTCTCCTTATTGTTGTCCCCCTTCTTGTTGGAATTTGAGGACTTGCCTTGTTGATTAGATTGTGGTGTTGTCTTTTCTGCATCCTTTGATTTGTTCTTCCATTTCTTCTTACTCTTTCCTTTATTTGAAGATTGTGCAGCTGAATTTTGAGAACCCTCATTGTTGGCCAGCAATGCTTTAGACTGAGGTGATTTGAGAATCCCCATTGATTTCAACTTCTTTTCTTCATCATCCAATAGTTTAGCATATTCATCAAAAGTGACTTTCTTGTAGGCAGACCTTAAGGTAGTCTTTGAGGTGTTAAAAGAAGATACAAAAGTAGAATATTTTGATGGCAGCTTGTTATGAATAAGATAGATCAGTCTGTCATCTTTGATAGAACTCCCACAATTAGTAAGCTTTGTCCTTAGTTCATTCACCTTGATGATGAAATCATGTATTGAATCATATGACTTAGGATCTAAGGATACAAGCTCATCTTCAATTTTGAAAACATCCTCTTCAGACACTTTACCATAAAGGCATTCAAGGGTATCCCGAACTTCCTTGGATGTAGAACACTTGTTAATTTGATACATGATCTTATCATCAACCCCCAAACATATATCACCTAGGGCTTTCCTATCCATTGCTACCCAAGCTGAAAAATCACTTTGTAATACTTTATCACCTGCTGGTTTAGGAAGAGTACCATCTACATATTGTGAAACTCCATTATGTATTAAGTGATACCACATTTTGATGGACCATGTAGCATAGTTATGAGGAGTTAATTTGGGAAACTTAAAGTTGCCCATAATGCAGAAAATGAAAGAAAAGTGCAGAAAAGAGAACACAACACCAAGAACACCCCTCCTTTTCACTAAATCAAGAAACCCCCCCAAAATAGATGCTTTGGGCACTTTATTAGTAGTGCAATTACAATAGGCCGCTTGCCAATTTTGGCCTTCGTGAAGTTTTGATTTTGCTTGTTACGACCTCTTAATAGATTACAAATTTGGATTTTTACACTGTGCTACAATTCTGAAGCATTACAAAGCGAAGAAAGGCCCTATTGCTGAGAGTGACACTTTTGTCCACACAACCCTACAATCTGATAGCAGATCTAGAAAGTAGATGAAAAGTAACACACTTTCAAAAAAAAAAAAACCTGTGTTCGACTCCAGATGTGCCCGTACAGAGCATTTGAAGTTGCAAAATGCAGAATTATGTAGGTACAGTCGCCAAAAAACTCAATTTCTAAACAATCCTTGCACCAAAACTAGAAAAGAGCTACACCACTAAAAATTTTAGGAAATTCCACCCAATTTCAAAAAAAATTGCACCTGATTTGGAGTCTAGATATCCGAGTTATGGTCTCTCGAAGTTGGACTGCAAAAACCAAAATCAATGTGGAGACGGGTTGCATCAATGAATGACGGGGTTAAATTTAACGATCATATGACCATTACAACAGTTGTATTTTGGCCAAGAATAACGATCATACATCCATTAATTTTAGGCTTAGAAGTAGGATGATGTCAGTATACTTGGGCTCTTTGATGACGTCAGCCGTACAGACAATGACATCAACATACAAAATTGTATGACCATACTGTATGAACTGTATAGACAAGGGAGGCAAAAAATGATGTGTCCTGACTGGATTGTATGGAATGATGACATGGGCGACAACTAGCATGTATAGTCAATGCTGACTACGGCTAGAGGGGTGCCGACGATGCTGCCAAGTGCGATGACACATGTGCTGATTGTGCAGTCCAGTCACTGCTGATTGTGCAAATGGAGAAACCCCGTGTATCCAAGGTTCAATACTACGTGGCATGGTTGGATTGGAGGTTCGCTGTCCGCGTGTCGTTGTTTATTGCAGATGTGTAGCTATGCTGGTGGACACATGGAATGATTAACCCTTGCCACCTGTGCCGAAAAACACTTAGCGGTGGCCAGAGCTACTGATTGTGACACCAGAGTTTTTGATTGCGACCACCAGTTTTTGCTCTGCGCACCAGAGATTTCCGTAGTGTTTATGCAGAATAATCCGACATTCATGGGGCGTGGGCTCAAGGCATTGTTTAAAAACAATGCCACGGGCAATGTAAACAAAGGCTGCTAGATTTTGGGCTTGGCTGTCGCGGTAAGGCCAGAAGTGATGCCGAATTTCTCTTTGAAGAGAAGCCCATAGATTTATGTAGTACAACTGAATTTAATGACTCGATTTGAATATTGAACTTGCAGATTTAATAATGTCTTGCAAATATAAATACAGAATATTCCACCAAAATTATAGAGTCGAGCCAGGGTGTCACTGCTCGGTTTGGTCAAATTTTTTTTCTCTGCTTGTGTAATAAATTCGAAAATACCAAATTCAGAAAATAGAGAGAAATAAAATAATTGTAGATCTGAAATACAATAACCTGATCAATTAAATGATCATACCCAAACTGCAAATTGGGGCCTCCGAGTTTCGATTTGCAATTTTTTTTGCCTCATGATCAACTTTCACCCATTATAGGCAAATTTATAGTTGATCTTCACTGAATCAATGCTCCAGACACAACGGTGATGTTAGATTTGGCTGTAGATGCTCTCAATTTTTGCAGATCCTCTGGATTCAGGTCAAGGTGTTGAAGCATGAACAATCTCAAACGACTATGTATAGAGAATCTCCCTCAGAGCTTTGATACCATGTAAGAATTTGGCATAGGCCAGAATTCACCCAAGACTAAGGAACTCAAACACAAGCACAATAGTAGACCAATAGAGAGAGTATGATCAGAATGACGATATTCATTCAATATGCTAGCTTGAGAGTACATTAGGAGTGCTTGTATATAATGGCCTCAGGATAGCCTTTAGAATGCACAGAAGTCAGCATCATGATAAGTCATACAACTAGGCACATGTCCACCAAATATGAGTTATCCTCCATTAAGCACAAAATTAAGTGCGATGATGTGAGGATAAGCCTACAATGGTGTATCACGCAAATCGGTGGTGTAGTCAACATGTGCTAAATAAGGAGTGCGAATAACTATGTTGTCAACATGACAACTCAATAAATCATGCATACTCTTGTGTTGTAGACACCATGTCCATAATTAAAGTTGCATAACTCATGAGAGTATACAAACTCCTAAGTGTCTTACCTAAATAAAATAATAAAATAATGCATTAACCTAAGTCAACTTAAGTAAGTGTAATAAGTAAATACTTATTTACACCAACAATTGTGATGATAAACTCTTGCTTCAAATGGATAAGATCAAAACATGGGCTTCAATTTTGTGAAAATGCTCTATATGCTTGATGTTGATACTCTCCTATTGGATACTTTGCATGTCTATCTCAAAGTGAGGAAGTAGGTTGCCTTTTATAGTGATACCATATCTCACATTTGCGAGAGACGACTCCACTGGACCAGAAAAGATAAAGAAACATTGCATCAGGCCCGCAACCCGTGAAAGTGGCCTTAGAGAGTATAGGTCACCCCTAGGTGACTCATACTAGGAGGGCACTATTTCTAAGACATCTGTGTGAGGAGCAATAAAGTTTAAAGGGGTTTAGTGTGATTTAGAAAGATGCACAATGAAATTTCTTAAAAATATATCTAAATCATGAAATTACCAAGATAGGGCCTAAACGAAAAGTGGATTTTGTGATTGGAGGGGAAAAAAGACGAGGGTGCATAAAGATTAGATCCTACCCCAAATTTTGAATAAGTTAGATAGGGAGAAGTAAAGGAGGATGTATTAACTTTGAATCCTACCTCAACTTTTATAACAATGAGAAGGAAATTGAATGTATTTGAATTAAATGTTAATTAAAATGCAAATGTATGATGCAAACACACTAAAGAGTGTGTTAAACAACCTTTAAAGTGTAGATCACATAGGTGCTTACAATTTAGGACAATACACTATTTAAACCCCAATGGTTTGGAATTCTTTGTGTCAACTCTAGATAAAATTAACATTATAGTCTTGGTGCATAAAAATGATCCAATATTTGTAATATTTTCACTATTCTCCATAGATGTACCAGAAAGAGCATACCATCATATCCAGGATACAAGTTTAACATAAAAAATTCACAACCATAATATACTTTATCAGATAGTGTTACTACAGCTGATATTGATACCCAAAATGATGTTGATGATGAATAAGGTTAATTAATTGAGCACTAAAATGAATGTAGGAGAATTGGATTAATTGTTGTTGTGTCATTGATGTCAAGCTTATTGATTTACTAATTTATATAAGTTGTGAAAGCATCCGAAGGATGTGCTGTTGAGAAAAGAAATGGTTGGTAAAGACAGAAGATGAAATGAAGAAGTAATACTAATTGTATGAGCTTAAATTGGCAATTAATGAATTTTTCTTTGACAAGGTATTATTGTTTTGATTGTTTTACATGATTTGATGAAAATTTAGAAAGATGTACAAGTCAGATATATTTTTTGTTAAGAAAGGATCAAAGTTGTGAAGTGAAAAAATAAGGAATGAGTGAGTGCTACTAAGCTGGAAATGTTGGCTAGTAATGAAAGGTATTTATTGAGCATAAGTTGAGTTTTAATGGATGTTTCAAGATTCAAGAAAAGTTCAAGTTCCAAGTGTTAGAAATAGGGATTACTAAGAGGAGGGAGAGGGGGGAGAATCAATAATCTATAAACTTTGGTCACAAACTAGATATTATTACCTACTATAAACCATGCATAACAAATCAATAGAGTAATGCTGAATATTAATAGTAACAATGCACAAAGATAACTCATAACACCATATTTTGTTAACTAGGGGAAACCTAGCCAAGGGAAAACCCCGACGGGGATGATACCCACTAGATAATATATTGATATATAAGTTTCTTGTTAGAGTATGGACCCTGTTAGGAGTCAATGAGCAAATTCAGTATAAGCAATCCTTGTTAAGAGAATCTAAATCCTTGTTAGGAGACTCCAACCTTGTTAGGAGTTGTGGTACAGTAGATGCAAGATGATCCCATTGCCAAAACATGAACTTCCAATCACAAGAGAGCTCACTACTCAAACAAGTAATCAAACTAGATACAACCACTGTATCTTCTTCCTTGACTAATCTCTGATCTTTAGCTTGATCTTGGATCAACAAATAGCTCATATAAAACTTTGCATATATTGCTTTCACAGAAGTTCGCATATAATCACAATTACAAGATAACACTTGTAATTACAACTACACTTCTTATCACAAAAAATCCTTTGCATAAATGCCATGCCTTTGGAAAAATTACTGTTGGGTCAACTAAGACCACAATTCAATTTTCCAAGTTAGAGTAAACATCTAGGATGTCGGCCCTAATTGGACAAGTAATTGTTTTGTAAACAAAAAAAATCTTTCCTTCAAATTCGCTGTCTCGGTTCATCAAAAGACAAATATCTATGTTTTGTATAGTTTGTACAGACTTTTGAGGTTATACACGTCATCACCAACATGTATATTATCTCCATGTAACTTCTCTAGTCGTAATATGATGTCAACAACAAGTTATAAATGGAACAATACATTGCTGTAAACCAAATTCTATACTTAAACAATTTTTCTATTACCAAACACTAAGTATCTTTATTTCTGAGGTTTCATGTGAACATGTACATCATGTGCTGCCATAAATTACATCAATTACATATCACTATTAGCCAATTTTCAACAATCTCCCCCTTTGGCATTAATGGCAACAAAATAGGGAAAATTGGCTAAGTGACAAAAACAAACATATAAACATTACATCTATTACAACATGTTCAACTTTACATATGCTGCCACTTACAATATACTTTACACTATTATCTTCTCTATACATTGTATCTTTCCCCTTTTGACATGTAAACAATTTTCACATGTATCTCTCCCCCCTTGACATCAATGAAAAAGGTCAAAATGTCAAGATTTTGTCCAAAAACTGTCCAAAATTGCTGTCCTTTCTTATGCTGATATGATCTTCATACAATCATCAAAATTATCTTTCAAAATATCCATACTTTTGGTCCATGTCTCTTTGCTAGACTCAGCTAATGTTAGAATTGCACATAAAGAATATGATGCAATCTCAATTGCATTAATGTTTGAATACCAAAGGTTTGAAGTCATGTCATTGGCCTTGACACATTCTTCTAGCTATTTCTCAACAAAAGATAATTTCAGAGCAATGGATTCTTTGAAATCTGAAGTCCTCTTCACAATTTATTATTTTTGAAGTTCCAGTTTCTTGATGTCACTATGAATACTGGCAAGTTGTCCTTCAAAGTCATCTACTTTGCAAGATGGATGTTAGATTTGGATGGATAAAGCCTCTAGCTTGCTCATCTTTAACTCTATTTGACTATCCATGTCTTTAGTTAGTTTGTATGATAGGGCACACTTAATATACAAAGTTTTCCCATCCTGCTAGCATTTCTGAAGTTCTTTTATACAAGTATCAAGATTAACTAAGTCATTCTTGATATTTTGACAGATGGTACTAAACAAGTTATCATCATGGGAAATTTGTTCCTTCGCCTCAGCAACATTCAACAAATTGGAAAATTCTTCATCAAATGATTTTAGCACTGCTTGTGCCCACTGCTCAAGATTTGATTGTGTGTGTTGAACTGCCAATGTACTGTGCAGTCTGTGAGTCACTTCCATTAATGTTCTCTATAAACTGTTCACTTTCCTATTGTTTTGTATAAGTTTAGATATGGATGAGATCAGATCTGTTTGATGATCATCATTAGTAGCTAAATTGGCAAGAGAGAGTGGAGTAAATGAACTAGATGTTTTAGTATCATCTTCCCTCTGTTTCTTCGCTGCTTCTTTTGTTCTTCTCTCTTCTTCTTCTTTCTTTTCCTTTTCCTCTCTTTCTTTCTTCTCTTCCTTAGTTTTCTTTATCTTTTCTTCTTTTGCAATTCTTCCCTTTTCTTCCTCTTCCTTGCTTTTCTTATCTTCCTCAAGCAGTTTCTACTTGGCTTCCTCTATTTTCTTCTTTTCTTCTTCCAGTAGCCTCTTCTCTTCTTTAGTTTGTTTCAACTTATCCTCAGTATCCTCAGTGTTTGGTTCATTTGGTTCAGAACCACCAAATGGATTGTTATCATCAATGTTAAGGGTAACATTGGTTTGATCAATTTGCATGGTGTCACCACTTACTGACACTTCTGAGGTTCTAGGAGCTGGAGGAGATGCTATCTCTGTCAACATTTGATTGATTACTGCTGCAGTCTCTCTTTTTAACATATCCTTTTAACCAATCATAAATAGAAATGGTCTCAATTTATTCCTCAAGTATGGTGTGAAATTATTCAGTAATCTTTTGATTTCATCTTCATCATTAGTCTTGCAAATAGTTCTAAACATAGACTTCCGAAGTTCAAGGTCTTCTTCCCTTGTAGGAGCCTTCTTCTCAATGAATCTCTCATAGACTTTTTGGTAAGTAATGCTGTCAAGATCCTCCAATTTCAAATCATTTGATACAATATATCTCATAGTAGATATATCTATCTGATCTTTCTCAAAATTGCTATACAAATCATAAAACTTGTTCATTCGAACAAAATTACCTTCATTTGCAATAGCTATATTGATCTTTTCTATTTTTGGCTTCCAAGGTTGTTGAGCTTTGCTTGCTGCTTGTTTAGGTTGAGTCACCTTTTCTGCTTGCTTGGTTTCTTGTTCCTTATTTTCTTCACCACTAGAGTTAATTGTCAACAATATTTTCTATCTTTTACTAGGTCTGTGGCTTTTTGTTTGACTCTCTTTTCTTAATAGATACTACTTCCACCAATCTCTCAGATTTTCTTTTTTGTTCACTGGGCTAAACATCAGATGCTGCTACATACAAAATGCTCTATTTCGAAGATGTCTCAACAACTGATACTGACAAAGGTTGTATGTTCAGTATACCTTGCTTCATTTTTTGTCTCACAACCTTATATTTACTCTCTATCATTCCAGTCTCTGATAGTGCCTTCTTCATTATAGATTCAACCTTCTTGTGTGATGCCTTCTCTAAGGTTGCTTGATGAGCTTGCTGAGCGATCTCATCATATGTGCCAAATCTATATTCTGCTTATCTCTGTCTATATTCAACAAGCCGTGAATATATCTAATTGCAACATCATCATTCACTTCATAACTCAAGGGATCAAGAAAGGTCTCCTGAGGTACCATTATTTGAATATGTGTATGATCTGTATCAAACAAAATACAAATGTCTTCCTTGAATATTTCCATAATTGCAGGTGCAATTCTAAATATATGTTTCATTTCATTCCAAAATGTCCTCATTATTAGATTGCCATTGTCTAATTTCTTTTTTGTAGGATGCCTTCTCCATTTTGCATCTGTCACTACTCATTGTGTCTATGAGTGATAAGTAGGGAAATCTTTTAAGTACATGAAAGAATATGTGATTGATCAATGATTGAAATCTAAACACATCATTCTTGGTTCTGTTAATTTTTTCCAAGTTTTCTAGGAGTTGCATACTCAAAATTTCACTCAGATTCACTTGCTCTTTCTCTACACATATATTATATGCTGCATATATGAATCCTGTTGAAAGTTCATCAATCTTAGAACTTGCACAAATAGAATAAGCAATAATTCTACTTAGAAATCTCACATCATCTTGGTTGATGGTGTTGATCACCATAGCCTTTGCATTGTATACTGCTTTAGTATAGATTTCAACTTTCTTCTTGACCATCTTCTCACCTATAGGTACACTAACTTGTTTACTTAGACCAGTTACCTAATGAATAAGGTTGGTAGAAATGTCAACTATATTGTCTTGCATCTATAACTTACCATCATGTATCCTACTCAGTATTATTTGTGTCCATTCATCTATATCTAAGTCATGGTAGAAATGATACTTAAACAAGTCTAATTCCCTTAGATGTTGAAATCAGGGCTTCACTTTCATGTCGTGGTTGAAAACTAATTCCATATCTTTGTTCGTGAATTCACTACCAATCAACTCAAACTTGCTATTCAAATAACTTCCTACATCTTCAAGATAAACTATGTTGTTGAGAGTGATAAACAATGCTAAGTTAGGGTTTCCTTGAGTATGTTTTATGGAAGCAATCTTAAACTTAGGTCTATCCTCGTTCTCAACACTGTGTACTGCTGACATATCCATGATCTTATCAAACAATATCTTTTACCTAACAAATTTGCAGAAAAATAATAATATATCTCTTTCCAAAAATAGGGTTTGCTTCGAAATCACTTTGACAAGTTGCTTCTGAATGCTCTTCTCTTTGGATGTGTTTGCAATGAAGTGAAAATCAATTCTGTACTTCATTTATTCCATCAACTGGAACTTGCATTAATTGCATACTTTGCAAATATGAAAAAGCTGTTACTTATGTTCTGTAATTAATTAACTATTCAAGATCATCTATTCAATCTTTAGATGTCACCCAAAGTTTATTATAGCCTCCTTCCATCATGGCAAACATCCTCAAGACTTCACATCACGAAATCCTCTACAAAAACATACTTTTCATCTTTTGCTACAAAATCAACCTTTACTGCAATACTAGTAACTCTGAATTCCTTCATAACTTGTTTAGATAAGCTCCAAATTACAAGCGAGCTTAGGTACCATCTTGTTACATGCCAATTTTTTACCTAATTTGAAATATAGCCGTTGAGATTCACATGAACTTAGTTGGCAGTTTAATTTGTTATAATCTAGTGAAATGGTAAGATAGTTAGTCGTTATGATTTCAAGTGAAGATAACATTATAGTTGATTGTTAATCACAAATTCATGGAATTGAGATGAAGGTTAACCATTATGATTATTTATGATTAAATAATTTATAATTTAACTACGGAGAATTTCTTTGTAGGAAACATGTCGAAGGGGTGGAAGCATTGTTAGAAAAGAATTAGGCAGGAGCATCACCATCACTGAGCAAATGGGTTGAGGACCTGGTGACTTGAAACAAGATACATATGCAAGACCCACATGAGTTTTTTAAATAAATAATTTAATTAAAATAATTGGGTTAAAATATAAAATGTATCTCAAAGGATTTTAATTTATTTTTCATCACATTATTTTAATAAATATTTATATACGTGCATATAAATATAAAAATGATTTGGCATCATTGTATTTCAATAATTTAATAATGTGATGTTTACATGTACATTTATAAATATAAGACAATAATAATAATATTTGAAATATAATAGCATTTGAATTATAAAGTTCAAATCTTAATAATAATGGAATTATTATCTTCCAATTCTATTCTTTCCATTTTAATATTCTTTCTTTTAATCGATTTAATATTTGGCAATTCGAATTGTTTTTCAATCTTTCGAACTTCTCTCCCAACGTTTTTATTTTTCTTATCTTTAAATTTGAATTTTGATGTATTCGAATACTCATCTTGGAATTCGAATAGTTTATTATCTTGAAATTGCTGGTAGCCAATGGGTCAGAGCTGACCATTAAAAAGAGTATCATGTATCGTGTTTGAGATAACTCTTTTTCTTCCTGCATTGTGTCTACTTTTTCGAAGTCGAGTATAACCTTTTTCAGCTTAACAATCATTCTGATTTTCATAATCCATTATTGGCTTGTTTTTCCCCTAATCCGTTAGTTAAAGAAATCTGCAAATAAGTCTCAAGTTAATGGGTGAACTGGAGTTCCGGCTAGGGCAGGAAGAGCCACATTCTTTTCTCAGGTCATAGGACTTGTTTTTATTTTCTTTCTCTTTCAAGGATAACCCGACTGTAGTCGAATTTCTCATTCCAAGATTGGAAACCATAGAAGCATTGTAATTCCTGATTCATTTTTCATTGAGTATAATATCTATTTTCAGTTACATAATGATAGGTCAAAGAATAAATCAAATATGTTCCAAATCTTTTCTTTTCGGATTGAATATCAATTCTCAGTTGGCTAGGTCAAGAGAGATTAATAGTAAAAGTAGAATCATTATATGAATACTTGCTATTGGCTTTCATGAACTCCATAACAATAGATTGCAGGTTATATTCAATTTTTCTATAGCAGTCGGCTCGACTCAGAAAAGTTCCTTCTTGTTCAACTCACGTTATAAACTTTGCTATATAATCAATGTAATTGATAATGATTTTCTTCAGAACTTTCATAGTTTTCTAGAATCATCATAAAAAGAGTTAAATATTATCTCTTGCAAGGAGTTTTCCAAATGCAATAAAACTTGAATTAAAAAGTAAAATAACATTGAAATTCATAGCAACAATTCTCAACATTTATCATGATGATATTTAGTTCGACATTTACAGATTGACCAACTTGAAATTTAACCTTGTTCTTGGCAAGTGGAAGTCAAGTAACCATGGTATGGATCCATTAATTATTATGCCACTGGAAATTAGAAACAAATTCTGGAATCCCTTAAGAACATCACAGATTGTGAAATGTTGGATGCATGTAATTTTCTTGTATATTTGACAGAACCAGTTGTTCTGAGAATTCCGAACACCTAGGACTCACCTAGCTGTGTAGCCAAGGAGAGGGGTGATGAGGTGAGAAAAATGAATCATCAATAACATGAATTAGTATCAGTTATGACATAACAACTTTTATTATTTTAATATGAATTAATTAATAAGTCTTGCTTGATCTTGTTGTTGTAATCTCTTGTTGCCAAGTCGTATGGTGTGTTAAATATCAGGATGCCCAGTGGATGGCAAGATGACCCCTATCTATTCCTGGTAGGGAGGACCTTTCTCGTTAGAAATTCTGTGGGGATAAAGTTGTGGTTTGAGGTTGGGTGGTTAAGCCCTTGGCAATGTTTCACCTCTCCCCAAGATGCCAGACATACATCAGACAAAGATAAGATATACATTCAATTGTTTATCAAAAGTAGGTAATATCACTTTTATGAATAATATGAAAGAAGGTAAGATTAATTGAGTTACTTCTTCATTACACCTAGATGCAAGAGATAGATTTATGGATTGTTTTTCATTTATATGAATATCAAATATGAGCATATTTTCTAATCTTGAGTTACTGCCATAGTTAAGTAATCAGAAGGAAAGGAATTTGAAGCCCTAATTGATTGAGTGGTAACTGGAACCCTAAATGATATAGTGGTATTAGAAGCCTTAATTGAATCTATGGTATCAGAAGCCCTATTTGAATCCGTGGTATTGGAAGCCCTAATTGAATCTGTGGTGTCGAAAGCCCTATTTGAATTAGAGGTATAAGGAAGCCCTAAGTGATACAATGGTATCAGAAACCCTAAAAGATTCCAATGGTAATCGATGCCCTAATGATTATAGTGGTAAGTGATGCCCTAAATTCTTAAATAAGCTTCCTGTAAAAACTAACCAGACCATGAAATGATCTTACCTCAGTAGCAGACCTTGGAGTAGGCCATTCTAAGATGGCTTTTACCTTCTCTCGATCCATTATAAGACCTTTAGGTGATATAACAAACCCAAAATAGACTAACTCCCTTTTTGCAAAGATACGCTTCTTCAAATTAATTAACAGTTTCTCTTCGCTTAACCTTTCAAGGACACTACGAATATGCAATAAATGTTCTTCGAAAGTCTTGCTGAAAATTAAAATATCATCCAAATAGACAATAACAAATTTTCCCAAGAACTTCTTAAGTACCTCATTCATAAGCCACATGAAGGTGCTTGGGGCGTTCGTCAATCCAAAGGGCATGACTAACCACTCATAAAGACCCTCCTTGGTCTTGAAGGCCGTTTTCCACTCATCTCCTTCTCGAATCCGTATCTGGTGATAACCACTCTTGAGATCTATCTTTGTGAAGTACTGAGCTCCACTCAAGTAGTCCATAAGATCATCCATTCTTGGCAAAGGAAACCGATATTTAATGGTTATCTTATTTATAGCTCAAGAGTCTGTACACATCCTCCACTCTCCATCCTTCTTTGGTGCTAGTACTGCAGGTACTGCACATGGACTCAGGCTCTCCCAAATCAAGCCCTTCCTCAATAGTTCCTGAACCTGTCTATTTAGCTCTTCAGTTTCAGTAGGAGTCATCCTGTGAGCAGCCTTGTTATACAAACTAGCTCCTGGGATTAAATCTATCTGATGACTAATTTGCCTTATTGGTGGCAATCCTTTTGGAACATTATCAGAGACAATATCTCCAAACTCACCTAGTAAATCTGAAACTTGAAGTGGTATTTCATTACTACCTTCTTTATCTTTCCTAGGAATCAAAGCATAGCACATACGTTGATGTTTCATTCCATCTAAAAACTTTCTTCCATCAACAAGACAAATCCTAGAATTGCTACATACCTTTTCACCTTCCTTTTTCATGGGCTTCAGTTTGTGGTGAACTCTATCTTTTGTTAGAGAGTATGTGTTTGCATTACCATCATGTACTGCATGCCTACCAAATTGCCATGGTCTACCCAACAATAGATGGCAAACATCCATTGGAATAACATCACAGAGAACATCATGGTAACTCCCAATTTTGAATTTCACGAGACATTGTTCACTTACCAGGACCTTATGATCATCTTTCACTCAAGCAATCCGATAGGGCTGGGGATGTTTCTCCCTCTTGAGCTTCAGCTTAGAGACCATCTCCTCTGATACCAAGTTAGCAGTGCTACCACCATCAATGATCACATCACAACATTTATCCTCACACTTGCATCTGGTATGAAACAAACTCCTCCTTTGTCCTGGTTCAATCTCACCACTTAGTAGGACCCTTTCATTTACCAAGGTCTCTCCTCTCTCTGCATCCTCTGAATGTGATGACTGTGCATCCTCATCCACATGAGCAACCCTAGCTTGACCCTCAGCTCTCCTATCTATCCTTCCTTGTCGTTGAGGGCATTCAAAGGCACAATGACCTTCTTCATTGCAATGGAAACAGGTACCACAGAAGCCTCCTCTTGCTTGTCCACGTCCTCGTCCTCTTTCTCTCTGATTTCCAAAGTCTTGATCACGGGAGCGGTTGAGCACTCCTTCCTCTGGTTCCTACTAGTACCCACATCTTCATTTTTCTTTTGGGTTTCATTTCGGCCTCCAGATGACCTACCGCTTCCCCTTCCTCTTTGACCACAGCCTCTTTGTCTCCCTTCAAACCTCTTATTTAGCTTCTTTTCAACTCGTAGGGTAAATTGGTATGCCTCTTCAACGTTGGTCATTCTTACCAGACTTAATTCCTCCTAGATGCTAGGTCGCAACCCACTGATATAATGAGCAACCTTCTCCTTATTTGTGTCTGCATGCCCTGCTCTAGTGAAAAGTCTATAAAACTCCTCTGTATATTCTTGGACTGATCTTCCTGCTTGATTTGTTTAAAACAAGCTCGTAGTCCACAGTAATGAACTGCTTCTTCAATTTGTCCACCATGCGATCCCACCTTGTGATCTTCTCTTTTCCTCTTCTGTTTCTTTCCAATTGAACCTCTTGCTACCAGATTTTGGCATGGCCTTTTAGTTCGGCCTTTGCAAACTTAACCCTATCTGGGTCTTTGATATCCTCATACTTAAAGTATTCTTCCAGTTCATTGATCTAGTCGATCAACTCATCTGGTTTCAGATTTCCTCAAAATACACCCACATCAATTGTAGGTCTTTTCCCAAATTTAGTAATGGCCCTAAAAAGCCTTTCCTCTGCTTGATTCAGAACTTCCCCATTAAATTCCCCTTCTGGTCCAATTTCTTGTTCTTCATTTTCATCCTCACTGTCATCACCTGCGGCAACATTTGTTCCTCTACAGAGCTCCTCCTGCAATGCTTGTACCTGCCTTTAGAGGGCTCTAACCTCCTCAGCATTAACTGTTCCGGCTCTTCCCCTGCGCTCTCTTCGTGGAGGCATCTTCTTAACTCAAATCGACAACCACACAGTCCTGGTGCAAACTGCCTCACAGTCGACGCTCTATCTACACACTTAGGAAAACTAGCTCTGATACCACTTGATGGGGACACGACCCAAGCACATAATGGACACAACGGGTAAAGAGAAATTGTATTAACTATGAAAATAAGCTAGTACATTCAGTATAGAGATAATAGACTTCAAAACATGCCCTAAGGGCTTACAATAGCACAAAATTGGAGATAATTTTTTCTTTTGGTACCTCCTCTAATACTCCACTCCGAATTGCCTTTTACAATGCTAGTAATGTCTTTAAATAGACCCCGGAGGGTTAAAGACTAGGAGTACATTCTAGAAAGTGCTAGTAGGCATCCATCGACCAAGTAGAAGGCTCCAGAAGCCGCATTAGAAGTTGGTGCAAATCTAATGGAATCCAAAAACGGTAACCAAACTTTCGGGAGGCATAACTTTTGAACCGTAGCTCCGGTTGACGAACCGTTTACATTTTTGGAAAGCTCTCGAAGCGTTCTCTAGCCCTATGGATAGCTTTTCTCGTCTCCCATTTTTTGGCCCTTTTCAAGGTCATTTAATGCCCCTATCCTTACTTTGAAGCATTCTTAGGAGGTCTCAAAAAATAAAAAAACTGCAATAAATTTCAAACCGTGGGGCCTTTTGACCTGATTCTTTTTCTGGAATGCTCTAAATTACAATTACATTCATCCAGCCAATTTACACCTTATAGTTCACCAAAATGATGGCTGAATTACATACTCCTATTTTTTTGGCATTTACACGTATCCCAGGGTGTTCAAATACTCTATCCTAGAACATTGATAGTGGAAGTATGAGAGTTGGAACCTTTATTTGACCCAAATGGGTATCCAGAAATGAAAACACATGATATAGAAACTAAGTCTAAGTACATTTTTTTTGGGTGACACAGGATTGCCCTTATACCTTTGGATGCTCCTACATCATGCATAATTGACATATAGGTGCTCTTCTCTAGGATTTTGCTGATCATTAGGTGCATGACAATTCTGAGCAATGTGTCCTAAGTTGTTGCACTTATAACCTATGATCTATCTTCTGTCTTTATAAGATCTCCCTTCTCTTGATGTCCTTTCATTAGATCTTCTTCTATCTGTAGGGTTAGTATTTCTAGACATTCTACTATTTCTTCTATCACTATAATACTTAGGTTTGCTATAATCAATTGCATTATGACCCATACGATGACAATTATGACAATAAAAGTCCTTAACATGGTTAAATGACTTATTTGTACAATCTCTTTTCATATGACCTATTTCATTACACAAAAAGCAGTTACCTCTAAATTTATACTTGGTTATCTTAGGAGTTTCCACTTGCTTTGGTTCATGCAAGATTTCAACTTCCTTGTTTTGCTCAACTTCTTTAGGTTTTTCAGAAGATTGACTAGATTCAATCTTCGCATTAGATTTATATTTTTCTTTTAGATATGATCTAATCTCAGGTTTCTTTGCAAATATGTTAATAAGATAATCAAGACCAATCTTATCATAAGTAGGTCTTTGTATTGACATTGAATCATCAAGCTTTTCTCTACTAAATAAAGTTTCTCAAGCTGCTGTTTGCACTATGTCACTTCACCTTTGACAATAGTATTGTACTTATGGAGTTCTTCATCATCTTCTATTAATGTTTCAAACTTAGATATTCTCTTTGCCAGACTTTCTCTTAGATCTGCATTTTTAATCTTCAAATCAAATTCAACTTTGCTAGGATCATTTCTCAAAGTCAACTTTAGATTTGTAATCTTCAACTCATGCTTCAAGATCTTGTACTCTATCTTCAACTTTGAATAATCATCATCACTAGTTCCAAATTTAGTAGATTCAGGTTTGGATTTGAGATGTTCAATGTTTTCCTTCAATTGACCAATGTATACTTTGGAGTCTTCATATCTGTCCTTCAGCTTATCTTTTTCTTTAGTAAGGAGATCAATTTGTTCAAGAGCTTCTTCAAGGTTCTTCATCAACTGTTCCATATCAATAGGGATCTTACTTAAGCTATTAAGCCTTTTGAAAAAGTAACTATTCTTTGATACCAATTGTTAGAAATAGGGATTATTGAGAGACGGGGGGGGGGGGAGGGGGATGGGGGCAATAATCTACAAATTTTAGTCACCAACTTGACATTATTACATACTTTAAACCATGCATAACAAAGCAATAAAGTAATGTTAAATATTAATCGTAACAATGCACAAAGATAACTTATTACACCATATTTTGTAAACTAGGGAAACATTGGTCAAGGGAAAACCCTGGTGGGGATGATACCCACTAGATAATATACTGATATTTAAGTTCCTTGTTAGAGAGTGGACCCTGTTAGGAGTCGATGAGAAAATTTAGTATAAGTAGTCCCTACTAGGAGACATTGAATTCCTATTAGGAGATTCCAACCCTGTTAGGAGTTGTGGTATAGTAGATGCATGCTGAGCCCACTGCCCAAACATGCACTTCCAATCACTAGTAGAGCTCACTACTCAAACAAGTAATCAGATTGGATATAACCACTGTATCTTCTTCCTTGACTGGTCTCTGATCTTTAGCTCGATCTTAGATCATCGAATAGCTCATATAAAACTTTGCATATATCGCTTTCATAGAAGTTCACATATAATCACAATTACGAGATAACACTTGTAATTACAACTACACTTCTTATCGCAAAAAGTCCTTCGCATAAATACCATGGCTTTACACAAGTTACTACAGGGTTGGCTAAGACCACAATTCACTTTTCCAAGTTAGAGTAAACATCTAGGATGTTGGCCCTAATTGGGCAAGTAATTGTTTTGTAAACAAAACAATTCTTTCCTTCAATTCCGCTATCTTGCTTCATCAGAACATGAATATTTATGTTTCATATAGTCCATATAGATTTCCAGTGTTATGCACATCATCACCAACATGTATACTATCTCCATGTAACTTCGCTAGTCATAATATGACATCATCAACAAGTCATAAAAAACCAAATTCTATACTTAGACAATTTTCTCATTGCCAAACACTAAGTATCTTAATTTATGAGGTTTCCTATGAACATGTACATCATGTGTTGCCATTAATGACAACAATTATATATCACTATTAGCCAATTGTCAACACCAAAGTGAATTACAACTATCATGATGCATAAAATATTTTTTTGAGTGTCAGATACAGTAAATGTAAGTTGAAGTATGATCAAACAAATGAGTGGAATTCAGGGAAACCATAATGAGTGTGATTAATTGGAAAAACAATGTCCATACAAAACATGAGCAAGAATGATGTTTTTGGTGATAGTCCAACATAACTTAAGGGTATATTGAGGAGAAGTGTGACTCTGGAGAAGGAAAGTAAAAAGTACAAGAGTCTGTGTTGATTAACCAAGTGAAGAAGCATGTGAAGAAGTGATAAGAGAAGAAACAAGATCTGAATAGGCAAAGGTAAATGTTATTCTACATATCATTTCACTGTTGCTTTCTAACCACTGTAGCAAAAAATATATTAACTTAGTGGATTTAACAATCCTTTTTGTAAATCCTTTGTAAGGTGTCATTCTCAAGAATGTACTAGGCCTTTAATAAGGCCACTCATTGAGGAGTGACAAATCTAGTTGATCTTTGGTAAAAATTCCCTAATAGGGTTGCATTTTAATAAGTGTGTTTGTAACCTTTAACAAGGTTGGCTCTTAATCAAGCTCACTTCATAAGAGAGAATTTCTTGGTGGGTGACAATTGTCATAGTGGCTTTTACCCAAATTGGGTTTCCACATTAAATATTGGTGTTAATATGTGATTGAATATATTTCTTCTTTTTTCATATTTTCATATTCATAGTATTGTAAATTGTCGTTGGTCGGCTGGATGCTTTACCGAGTTATTTGCTAAAAGGTTATATAAGGTGAAATTTGTTTTAAGGGACTTGAGATAACATATTCAACTCTTTTCTCAGTTATCCAATAGATTAACATGTCTTAAACCTTTGTCTGGGCTCGCTCAACCAGATTCCATCTTTTTAAGGAGATAAAATCCAAATATCAGTACCTTCTTTCTACAACATGGTCTAAAGCAGCCTTCACTAAAATCTGCAAAACTCTGTCCACTCTTCATATTTTGTACGTGCTCTTAACTGTATCATCTAGACATACTCTAGAACATAATCCCAAGTGCGCATAGGTTGAGCATCAATCCTCGAACCGCACTAAGGTTGAGCATCTATCTATCTATAAGTTGTTTTAAGGGACTTGAGATAACAGATTCAACTCTTATTTGCTAATGTAGTTGGAATTGTGGCAAGATTTTAGGTAGATCTTAGAGAGACACATTATGTGGTAGTAAAAATATTTTTCCCATATTTGAAGGGTACACCTGATTATGGATTATGGCATGACATATCACCTGATTTCACTTTATGTGGATATATTGATGCTGATTGGGTATGAAGTGTAGATGACAAAAAATCGTTAGTTGTGGAACATTCTTTTTGGGAGGAAGATTGGTTTCTTGGATAAGTATGAAATGTGATTGCATTTCATGGAGTACGATAGAAGTAGAGTATGTAGCAGTAACACATAATTGTAATCAGATTATTTGGATGAAGCAAAAGTTGAAAGATATTGTGATAGAATTGACTGAACCATATCATACATTATAATCGAGTATTACATTTAGAGACAAAGCATATATCTATCAAGTATCACTTTTTAAGAGAGAAAGTTGCAAAGAAAGAGATCAGATTGGAATATGTCAACACAAAGGAGTAGATAGAAGATATATTTTTGAAACCTTTGACGAAGGATAGATTTGAGTATTTGATAGATATGCTTGGGTTATGCCCCAACTTATTTCAAAATAGATGATGCAAAGGTTGCATTAGTCTAGATGGTAGTAGTGTAGAACAAGATTTAGTATGCAAAGAACATTAACAAATAAAGTAAACATTCACAAACCAAAAACTAAATTCACATATATGCTTAGACAAAGAAAGCAAACAAGAAGTGCAAACCTCACAAGATAAAACACTCCATGCTTTTTTGATTCTGTAGATGTGTCCTTTTGCTGTGGATGTATGCTCAAGATGCTCAAAAGCTTGCTTCAATGGAGATGGGTAATGGCAAATTGGTAGCTTTGTGAGCTCTCAATTTGGCATTATAAGGGTAAGATTGATGGCTTTGGTTCTCAAAATAGCATGGTAACTTTAGCTCAAAGATTGTTGATGAAATGGCTTGGGATGGGATTCAATTTATAGGCTAAGGGGTAGAGGGATGGAGGGCTTAGGTGCAAGGATGGATGAAGGCTTAAGGAGGGCTAGGATGCACTCAAAGGAGAGCACATGGATTGTGCTTGTTTAGCACCAATGGGAAGGTGACACTTGTCACAAGGAGGATGAGTGTGAGAGGGTAGGGTAAAGGGTTGGTTAAAGGCATGATGAGTGGGGTTGAGTATGTAAGAGGGATGTAAGAGGAATGAGTGTGGAAGAGGGAAGAGTGTGGAAGATGGGTGTAAGAGTCATGAGTGGGCTTGTAAGAGTCGTTATGTTTTGTAAGAGCACTCATGACTTAGTGGTTGGGTTTTTTGAGGGGAGACTTTGGTTTGGATAAGGAAAGTCTTAAACTTGTTTAAGGAATGTGACAAAATTAGGGGGTGGATTAGGCTTGGGTTTAGGATTAGCTTAGGGATGTTAGAGATGTGCAAGTGGATGGCATTAATGAGGGTGGGTGAGTTAGTGGCTAAGCTTGGTTAGTATGGGTGGATGGGGTGGATTAGGCTAAATGGAGGATTAGAGATAGGTTAGGGGTTTTTGAATTTGAGGATTTCATTTATCAAATAGATTTATTTAATAAATGAGGATTTTTGGAATTAGATAGGAGAAAAGGATTTAATTGATAAATAATAGATTATTTGATTTATCAATTAGGACTATAGATGATTAATTAAATTAATCAACTAGGGATGGCAAAGGATTAATTAAATAAGAATTTAATTAATGATGCCTTTAGAGATGGCTAAATTAGATTACCAAAGCAGTGTAATCAAATTTAGGTGTCTACAAGTAGAACACTATTTCTTTACTTAGACTAGATGCTTGATGCTTCCTCTATGGGGGAGTATATGTGCTTGAGATGAGTCATTAAGGACTCTTGGTATTGGCATTCTATAGTGTCTTTTTTCACTAGAGCTTGAACATATTGGTTTGGAAATGATTGAACTTAGAGAATTGACATAATGATACCTTTAACATTGATGTCAAATGGGGAGAGATGATATATACATGAAAAAAATCCTTTCATAAGTATGTTTGGGGAGAAAGTAGTATTATTATCCTCTGGGGGAAAGATACATTTTTTTTCCAGAGATATGTCTTTGATTCATGAAGATGATTAATAGAAAGATGTTGATGTATGTGGGAGATTAACACCTTCGTTATGCATGCTGGTTATTGTATGGTCATGGTTTGAACATGAAAAGCTCTCTACAACCTATCTGAGACTGAGATTTATGATGCCATTCATGAGCAACATGAATGGAGGAGAAAATCCAAATGAGGAGGAAGCATATTTGGTATTCCTAGAACTTAGATGTTTTTCATCTACATTGACATCAATGCCAAAAGGCGAGATTGTTAACATGAATGTTGATGATATTTTTATGGGGGAGTATATTAGCATTGTTAGAGACATGATTTTGAGCTTACGTGTTTCATTCATAACAATGTTTTCCATTGATGTCAACATACTTGTTATTTTGTGAAGATTGACATGACAATAGAGAGAGATTGGTTTCGCATGGTTCGAACATCAAGTTCAGCCTATGCACACTTTGGATTCTATTCTAGAGTATGTCTAGATGTTAAAATTAAGAGCACGTACAGAAATATGAAGACATGCAAACATTTTTGGAAAGAAGGTACTATTGTTTGAATTTTATCTCCTAATAGAGATGGAATCTGGTTGAGTGAGCTGAGATAGAGGTTGAAGATGAATTGGTTAAGCTAACATAATCAAATGTTCATCACATGAAAAATTATGAAGATTGTGAGCTAATAGATTGATTGTAATCTTGGTTAACGTATAAAATTGTAATGTAACATGTATGGTTCTATATTATTATAAATTGGGAAAGCCTCAAGGAAGACTCAATAATTTGTTTTAGAACTTGGTATAAATGAAAGATGTTTTCCTTCGTTGATCATTAGTGAGATCATTTTCATGTTATGTGAACTTGAGAGTGAGATCCAGTGTGTATATTTTGTAATTAGTGAATATGTTTATAATATCTACTATACAAGCTTGGTATGTGAAGTTGTGAAGATCATAGAAGAGTTTGGTGCAATTGAGGCACGATGAGCTGAATAGGAATTGTATTTGGCAAAACAAGTTGCTAGTTGGACATTTGTTGTTCTACATTGTATTATTCAGAAGGAATAGTGCATAGGCTATTTGGATAGTGGGATTGGTGGTCTTCCTTTCAATTTATAATAGGGTTGGAATCTCCTAATAGGGATTCAAAGTCTCCTAACAAGGACTCATATGTATTGATTGTATTTTATTGACTTCTAACAAGGTCTATCCTCTAACAAAGAAATTTTATATTAGTACATCACTTTGTGGATACCATCCCCACTAGGGTTTTACCTCTAATAAAGGGTTTCCCTAATTAACAAATTTTGGTGTTATCGTGCATGGTTATCTTTCTATAGTCGTTGCATCCACTGTTTCCATGTCTCAGAATTAATAAGGATATTGAGAGTTGTTTCAATTGCATAACTGATTCATCCCCTGCCCCCCTTAGTTATCTTGGTGGACTTTACTTTGTACCATGGAAACCCTTGATTAGAAGGAAAACCCTAGTGGGAATGATGCCCACAAGATGATTTACTAATATAGAAAGTTTGTTGTGAAAGGAAGTGACCTTGTTAGGAGTCAAATGAAACACAATCAACACATATGAGTCCCTATTAGGAGACTTTTGAAACCTTGTTAGGAGATTCCAAGCTTGTTTGGTGCTATGACAACTTTGTTAGGAATTGAAAGGAAGACAACTGAATCCACTATTCAAATTGCTTTAGTCTATCTTCATAAACAATCTTCAGGATAATGTATCCATGTTCTTGAATTGACTAAACAACAACTCCTTTGCCAATACAATTTCTTTGAAGCTCACGGTACATGAACAACATAAATCTTTGCTCACATAACACAACATATGATCTTAGTGATTACAAAACATCTGCACTGGATCCATGTCACACTTACAACCAAGCAAACAAATTTTCCTATATACCAAGTCCTAAAACAAGTATTGAGTCAGCCTTGAGGTTTTCTCAATTTATGATGAATAATATAGGACTGTGCTAAGATACTACATTACACATTACATTACAAATAACACTTCCCATAATGATATTAACAATAGTTGGCCTCCTGCAAAATAACATGTTGAACACACTTCACAACTCATTACATAATGAATATTTGATTCCACCATGTTAACCATAGCATCCTGAACATGTCTTGTACCATAATCCAAGCCAGGTGATCAATATTCAACATTACCAAAATGATACAATACAATTACCAAAAGCTGCTTACCAAAACCTCACCTTGAGATTAATCTCCACCAATTCTTCTGCAACTCATGCAATTCTAGATATCTCTTTTTGGGAACATATACACAACATAAAAACATGTTCCTAAATACTCCTCTAACTACACATAACATAACTCTCTAATTATGAATCTTGCCAAACAAATCTTCCTCTACAATTTTGGCTGAATTGTCCAAAAAAATGATATGTTGACATCAATGACAACACAATGATGATTGCAACACATAAGCACTCAAATATCTCTCTAACATACTAAAAATCTCTCCCATACAGTCATACCTCGAACAACATCAAGCATTCATGCTAATGAACAATACCAACATCTTAACAATATCCCCCTTTAGCATTAATGAAAAAGACAACAAAGGTAGAACAAATATTCTAAAATGACCAAAAACACTAAACATAAAAAAAAAGTGAAAACCAATAACTCCCCCAAAGTTAAGTAGTTCCATTTGCAACTCTTCTTCTACATTTCCTTGCTCTTTTTTTTCAACATTGGAGAACCACCAAACATTATGTTGGAAAATAGGTAAAAGTAATAGATTTTATAAGAACATATTTCTTGTACCTTTGTTTTCTAATTGGAAGACCCTTGTTCTAGGCATCCATTGCATAACTTATCCTTGCAAATCAACTTCATGTAGAACAAACAAATCAAATAATGATGTCTAGTCCAGAGATTGAGACATGTCACTCATAATCCCTTTCTTCAAAAATGTTTTTAAAAATATGTTCTAAGAGGGCCTTAACAATTTCCTTTACCAACCATAAAGTTCTAATCAAATCTTCTCTCAGTCTCTTAATAGTCAACAAACTCCTACTACAACTCACCAACTTTGGTTCTTAGTTTACCAAACTTATCTTTGAAGATATCAAAAACCACACCAATCTCATTTATCTCAAACTTGTTAGCCTCAATATTACAATAGAACTTAGTAATATTAGCATATCACATTAGACAATGTTGATAAATATTAGACTATTCTTTTATGCACTCTCTTATCTCACCAATATGTTTAGACAGTCATTGTTTTACATTAGCCCATTTTCTCTCAATCACATCTTTGAACATATGTCCTTAAGAACTTTCTTGCAATAATCTTTCCTAGAGAATGTTCACTAGATCATATGGAAAGACATTAGAAATAATAGAAACATCAATATGTTTATTGAGAAAATGATCAACTATAGCGCTTCAAATTTCAGGCTTACCTAATCTTTTTCACTAGATCATCTGGAAACACATTAGAAATAATAGAAACATCAATATATTTATTGAGAAAAATATCAACTATAACACATCAAATTTTAGGCTTACCCGCCAAAGAGTGGACACATCATATTTCACCAATCTTATTCAGATCACATTCTTTCAACATAGTGTAAACAATATCCAAATCAGTATAGCTAAATTATCTTATTTCTCCCCTTCTAATATGGTAATGATTTAATTCCCTTTTTAGACTAGCCCTTCTTCTTTTAGGTTCAAGAGGGGAATAAACAATCTCTAATTCCTCTTTATCGGAGAAGGAACCCTCCTTAATATAACCAATAGATATACACTCAAACACTACATACTGGAGAACTAATTTATTCACAGATATGAGAAATAAGCTTTTCTTGCATCCATTTAGTTTTTGACGTACACTAAGTACCTATAAATTTATTTCTTAATAGGGATGCCAAGCCTCCATTCCATAGTTTCTCTTCCTAGTAGGAAACTCAAAAAGTAAAATGCCAAACACATAATGTAGACCCAAATTGGAAGGGGTAACCTTCGACCAAAGGAATTCTAACATTTTCAAATAAATTCTCTAATAATAGACAAAATAAATACATTTGTATAGTTTTTTTTACTATCTTATGTCCAATATCATCCTAAAATGTTAGCACTTTTCGTTGGATGCTATATTAGGATTTATTAGATCCCATTTGGTGATTTCAAGGTCTAGATGCTTGTATGCTTGATCCTAGCAACCTGTCCCTTTGCCCCCAATTCTTTTAATCTATCCTAGCATCACCTTAAAAATATAGCCCATTTCCTAGGTTATAGAGTGACACCAACATTCTGTTCGAGGCATTTGGGGCCCAAATTTTTCCTAGGGCTTGATATTGTGTATTAATGAGTGTTTTGATTTTGTGGTTGGCCTTGATCTTTTTTGAATAAAAAAATGAAGTATAAAAACACCATATATTTCCTCATTTTTTAATATAATAACCTACTCGAACATTTGTAATCAAACTATCAAGATAGTCATGAATCAAGGGCAATTGAGGAATTGGATTTACTATTGGAAGGCAAGCATCCAAGATCAAGATCTCCAAATGTTTAGTTTTTCAAGATCATTCAAATCAAAGATAATTTTATGCAATTTAACCAGGTTTCTCTTCCATGATGGCCAAGTAGAGGAATTCTCAATAAATGATTATCTTCCTTAATTATTCTTCTCTCTCCTTCATTACAAGACATTTTCAAGCACATCTATATTCAAGATCTAAGAATGACATTCATAGATATACGCATTTGTGAGGGAATATTTGATTCCACATTATATTTTAAGGTTTTGGATCTCAAGCACATTCAAACATCTTCATGGGTATGAATGATTTCCACATCCATCCATGAAGGTTTATGCAAGGTGAATCTAACATTTATATTTTCGCATACTTTCCTTTGTTGAATTTATTCTCAGTTTTTAGGAGAGTCTTTTTCCCCAATTTTTTGTGTGGGAATAGGTTACAAAATTAGGAGGGAGAATGAGAAAGATCCAACACAATCACAAAGACTTAGAAAATATTCAATTAAAATTGCTAGTTACATAATGCCATCAATGTTGTCACCTAGGTACAAAATGAGTTTTGTCTTGTACCCTACATTTGAGCCAGAATTTTACATAGAGGTGAGTTTTATGCTTTGCTCTTTTTTTGTATTGTTTTGCTCATTGTCAATTTGTATTAGTCCACTTTTCTAAAATTTTTAGTAACTTGTCTATTAATCACTTGAATGACATTATTACATCATTTTCATTTTCATCAATCACATATTCTAGTAAATAGTCATTGTACTAGTTAGCATTTGAGTCTCCTCTTGAATCTTGTAGGGTATCTTTGTTCTGAAATTTGCAATTAATGAAAATATGAAGTAACTTACCTATCTATACACATTGCTCCCCTTTTCACCACTTACATTTTTGGTAAACCCAAATATAACATTTCAATTTTGATTTTTGATAGTTAGATCTCTTTGTATAGCTAGATCTACCTTGCTTGGTTTACATTAGATCTTTATATTTGATAGTTGATGTGTTTTTCATTAAAAAATTACTATTCTGCTTAATTTGAATTGCACATCTCTTTCAAATTCTACGTTTACATTAGATATATATATTTCTTTCTCTTGTACACAAGTTTGATTAATTTGTGTCCTACTTAAATCATTCTTGTTAGGGAAAGTTGTAGACTCATGAGTACCTTTGATATCGAGCATTCTGTGTTCCCTAAGAGTCTTAAGGAATCTTGTGTAATATCTCCCATCTCATTAATAACAATGTCAATCCTATCAAAGATTGTGTTCAAGAGATAAATTTCATTCCACCTCCTACTATTGTTGAGACTTCTATGCCTATCTCTACCTCCATTCCTAGTGTGCTCACTTATGCACCACCTAGTTAAATATTGAGAAGATGGTGGCATCGTTGTAATTTATGTGAAAATTGTTGTATCAAGTGTATGTCTATATCAATTAACGGTTTTTGAGTTTTGATTTGGTATTGTATAGATCATTTTAATTTCATGTGGTTTGTTTTTGGTGTTGGATTATCATGATGAATGTTTTGGTTCCTATTATTGATTTTTTTTTGATACATCTATTATATTTAGTGATTTGAGTAGTATGAAGTCTTGGATGGTTATATATGATTGCTCTGCATCATGGTTGTTTTGGGTATCCCTACTAATTCGACATTCATGTAGTATATCAAATGCTTCCTTGAATAGTTTTTGGATAAGTTCTATCCATTAGTTGGTTCATACTAATTGTAGATGAAGTCAGACTTGGTTGTGGAATTCTGTTCAACCAAAAATATATTTAGCAGTCAATGTTTTCAGTATGTGAGCTTATATGATATGTGACTTATCTTTAGGTCTAATGGTATCCTAGTGTGAAGTTTTCATATGTATGACCCATTCTTTTGGTTTAGTGCTTGTGTGTTAATTTGTGATGTAATATCTTCTATATAAGAAGATGACATATTTTGTGGCTAGGCCAAAATGTCATTGGAGAAAGAGCTAAGGTTTACAATAGTTTAGAAATAACTAATTCACCCCCACTCTCAGTTATTTGGCTTGTTTAACAATTGGTATTAGAGCTTGGCCCCTTGTAGATAAAACTTGCTTGAGGGCGATCTAAAATGTTTGAATAGATGGAAGGAGATTACATGTTTTATGAAGATTGGTAGATCGTGATGGGTGACATTGGGAACTAGATCAATGTAAAAGCATTGAGGAGAGCCTCAAAACCATCATCGAGAAAAAAATTAGATGAAATTGAGAAACTAGATCAGGAATTGGGGAAGATAACATATAAAGCCAAGGTTTGTGAGAGCATCACTCTTTTGATCAGATTGCAACGCCATAGAAAAGTTAGAAGGACAAATAATGTTAGGTTTTACTGACGAATATTCAAGTTTGAGAAATACAAGCAAAAAAGGAAGTTTAAGCAAAATAAGAGCTTGAGGTAACAAGGTCAAGAATCCATGAACATCTATATGAAGAGCTTTGGTTCGAAAATGAAATTATCAAAGGTACTTAAGTTTTATTGGTTATTGTTTCATAGACAAAAATATTAGTCATAAGGTTGTTGAATGCAAAATTGATAAGGAACATAATGCTCAATGTTTGAGCTATCATAAGGAAAATCAATGCAGAGTTCAAGTTTATAATCTAGTTAAGAGAAATGGGATGAACAATATTTTTCATGATTTTTTTAAATATATGTTACAATTATCTTCAACACTAGTCAATGTAGCTCTAGAGTTTTGTTAGTGAGATGGAAACAAAGGAATGTCATTTGTTTTACTTGTGGAAAGACTAGTCATTATGTTGACACTTGTAGATCTCATTATACTCGGGTAAAGTTTGGGAATGATAAGAATGCCGTAGTTTCTTATGGATCTTAGAAGAAAAAAGCTAATGAAGAGAATTTTGTGGTACTATATATTGACAGTATATCTTCTAGTAATCAAACTTAATTTTTTAGCTTAGAGGGTGTATTAGAATGATAAACATTTTAGTTCCTCTTCTTAGGTGTGATAGTGATTACATCTATCACATCTTTGTAATACAAGAGCATCATGGGTGTAAGGGAAATCTTGCATCATCCAAAAATTATTTTGTTTGTCTTTTCAATAAGGGTTGTTTCAGTGTAGAGTTGTTGTTTATGGAAACCTACTATTTTTGGTAAGTTGGTTAGACAAGCTTATAATGTTCTGATTTCAGAGGTGGAGGTTCACTTTAGATCTATTAGCCATCTAGTTCAATATCGTTGCCATATGATATGTATTGGTGAAGTTATTGACAATTTCGATATAAATTTTTGGTATAACAACTTTGAGCTCAATCGTGAAGGCTTTAGGGACTCCAAAATGAGATCAAACCCCAAATGATAGATGCTTGCGCTATATAATGTTATAGATCAAGAGCTATCATTTTTTAAAAGTGGTTATAATAGCAAAACGAAGCTACGGTAAAAAAAGTTATGGCCTTTGAAAATTGGGCTACCTAAATTATAATTTGTAATTGTTTTGAGTCGACTCTAATGAAATGAAATGTGGAAAATAATATAATTTGGGGTTGGTCAGCCTCAAGGGTTAGGGCTAAATTTCTAGAAGCTTCTTGGGTGATGGAAAATTACCTGTTTAAGGAAGACCTATAGGGTTGTCTAGTGCAGTTTCTGGTGGTTGTTTGTAGCTCTAGCTTGCATAATATTGTAAAAATAACTCTCATGTGGCTTCAAATATTGTATTTTTGAAATCTGTAAATATGTAGTTTGGAGATAATAAGAAGCCCACTTTTTGTTCTTTTTCTATTTTTGTTGTGTTTATGGTATTAGCGGGAGTACCTTTCATCAAGTGGTATAAGAGCAAGAAGTCACCGATTATGAAACAATTTGCACTGGGACTATAGTTTAGGGTTTAATAGTAACTGCAAACATTTCTCCATGAAGAGAGTGCAACGAAAGAGCCATAGGTGTTACACCTAAGGTTACAACCTTTTGGAGATGAGTGCAACCATTATAGGAAGAGATTTACTAAGGGATGAATCTTTCAGTAAGCGATGAAATAAAGGATTAATTTGAGAAAGAAGGACAAGTTGATCATGAAGGAGGAGATGATGCTATGAACCAAGTTGAAGAAATATATTTTTAAAGCAACTTCCATGATTGGGAAAATACCTAAGATTGAGGTCCCCACATTTTTGGAAAATTTTATCCTAGAGGAATCGATCAACCGAATCAATGAATTAGAAGAATATCTTGAGCATGAAGATATTGAGGATCCTAATAGGGTCAAGTTTGTGAAGGCTAGACCAGAGGGTCATGCGAATATCTGGTGGCAGGAGATTCAATTGGAGAAAAATAAAATAGAAAAGGAGAAGGTAACAAGATGGTAGATAAATTGAAGAGATAATTCATTCTCGTTGATTATTAGTTTGATCTATTAAAGAAAATGCAAGGGTTGAAGCAAGCAAGAAGATCTATTTAGGATTACACAAAAGAGTTCTATCGAATCCTCATTACAACATGCCAGGCAAAAGAAAATACGAAGAAAGTTGCATGTTATTTTAATGGGTTGAGACCAAGTTTTTAGAAGGCGTTGAATCTGGTTAGAATGAACAATATTGAAGAGCATACAAATTTCCCTAAGAGTAGTGGAAAAATTGAATAAGATTTTTGAGAGCAAGCAAAGTGGAAGATGTTGTCGTGGAAGATCTAATGGACGGTCTTATGGAGGCTGAAATAAATATAAGAAGAAAGATGAGGCCAATGGTAACCAAAATCAGAGGGGAAATAAGTTTTTCCATGATAAAAATGGTAAGGGTCAAAGAGGAAGAGGACAAGGACCTAGCAGAGGAGGTTTTTGGATCATGTTTTCACTACGAAGAAGATAGTTATAGGGCTTGTGAACATCCTCAATGCCAAGGAAGGACATATTGGAGAGATGAATGTGAAACAAGAGTTGCACATGTAGATGAAAATACCAAATCATTACATTTTGAAGATTCTGGAAGAGAAGTTCTAGTCAACATAAGAGTCCTACTTAGTGGTGAGATTGAACCTAAGCAAAGGAGGATCTTGTTTCACAATAGGTTCAAGTGTCAGGATAAGTTTTGTAATGTGATTATTAATAGTGTAATCACTTACAATTTGGTGTTAGATGAGATGATCATAAATTTAAAGCTAAGAGGTAGAAACACCCACACCCATACTAGATTGTCTGGGTGTAGGATGACCACACGATCATGGTCAATGAACAATGCTTAGTTAAGTTCAAGATTGGGAGCGACCATTATGAGGTACTATGTGGTATCATACCCATGATGATTGTTATTAGTTGTTGGGTAGGCTATGATAGTTTGGTAGGTGTGTTGTGCATGATGGTCGTGTGAATATTTATTCGCTAACAACAAATGGAGTAAGAAAAGCTAAAGCCCTCAAAGGATATAGAAGAAAATGTATGTAATGCTATAATATTTTTTTTTGATGGAAGGAAGTTCCTAGAAGTTATGAGACATGAGCACATGTATTTTTCTATAATTCCAAAAGATGGTAAAGAAGAAGTAGAAGATGCACTTGCAGAAGTTGTAGATTTGTTGGGTGAGTTTCAGGATATTATTGCATTCAATAATTTGCTTGATTTCAAGAGGTAGTTTTCCAAATAAGACAACATACATAATGAAACCAAATGAAAATGAAGAGTTGAACATGCAAGTACAAGAGTTGTTGCAAAAGAGGTTGATTCAAGACAGTCCGAGTCCATGTGTTGTACCAAGAGTATTAACACCAAAGCAGAATGGAGAATGAATACTGTGTACGTATGCTAGGGTTATCAATAAGATCACAATCAAGCACATATTTCCCTTGTTGAGGATGGATGATATTATGGATTGTTTGAGCAAACAAAAGTCTAAAAATAGACCTAGAGAAGGTGAAGGATATCCTTGAATGGCCTACCCCAAGGAGTGGTATTGAGGTTAGATCTTTTCATGGTTTGGATAGCTTTTACTTAAAGTTTATTAGGAGTTTTAGTAATACTTGTGAATCCTTGATTGAAACAATTTGAAGGGATAGGAAAGAGTTCAAGTTGACCACTTGAGCAGAGAGGAGTTTTAATTTGTTGAAACAAAATTTTATAGAATGACCTATTTTATCACTTCCAAATTTTAATAAGGTGTTTCAAGTAGACTATGATGCTAGTGGTACTGCAATAGGAGTTGTTTTGAGCTAAGAAGGTAGACATGTTACTTATTTCAATGAGAAGTTAAATGATGCCATGAAAGTTGAATAGTCAAGGAAAGTTGAATCACAGCCATTTAAAATGGTTGATTTTTTGCAGAGTTACACATTTATTTTGAAACACAAGACTAGAAAGTCCAACATGGTTGCAAATTCTCTTAGTAGACGACAAATATTGCTGACAAAGATGCAAATTGAGGTAGTTGGTTCAAGGAACTTGAGAGTTTATATCCAAAGTATCTTAATTTTTGTGAAGCTTAGAAAGATTGTATATAACCTATTACACTTGGCAGAACAAAGTGTCTTGATTTCATCATCCAAGATGGACTGTTAGAGGAAGTCAATTGTGCATTACAAGGAGTTCTATGAGGGAGAATCTCATCAAGGAGAAGCATAGTGGAGGGTTTGTTGAACAATTTTGTCAAGATAAAACTATTACTATGGTCAGTGAGAATTATGACTAGCCACATTTGCAATGAGGTGCCAAAACATTTGTACAAAGTTGCAAAGTGTGTCAAATGACAAAAGGTGCATAGTGGAATAGGTTTATATCAAACATTACTTGTACTAGAGAAGTTGTGTGAGGATGTTGAGATGGACTTTGTTTTTGGTTTACCAAGGACTCAACAAGGGCCTAATTCAATTTTCGTAGTGGTTGATAGTGTAAGAATTTTCCTAAGGGCAAAATTCACCCAAGAACTAAGAACTCAAACACAAGCACAAATGTAGACCAAAGTAGACATAGTATGATCAGAATAACAATGTATTAAATACTTGATGCTTAGAGTACACTAGGAGTGCCTGAATATAAAGGCCTCAGGAGAGCTTGTAGAATGCATAGAAGTTAGCACCATGAAGTGTCACACAACCAAGCACATGTCCACCAGATATAGATTATTCTCCATTAAGCACGGAAGTAAGTGCGGTGATGTGAGGATAAGCCTACAAGGGTGGGACACGCAAACTAGTGTTGTAGACACCATGTGCTCAAATAAAGTTGCATACTCCTGTGTTGTCTACATGAAAAATCACAAGGTGTGCAAACTCCTAAGTGTCTCACAAATAAAAATAATAAAATAATGCAATATAATTAAATAATGCATTAACCTAAGTAAACTTAAGTAAGTGTAAATAGTAAAGTACTTATTTACACCAACAATGTCATGCCCCAAACTTTGAAGGCAAAAACACACACAAATTTTTTTTTTTGAATTAATAATTAAACATGCCCTAGGTTTGAAATGATTGATAATAGAAGCTTTAGTACAGGTTCTTTACATTACAATCCTGAGGTTTTAAACATGAGGATGATAACATCATTAAGAATTTTGAAGCTTGCGTTATTAGATTAATATCGATAAAATTATGATATTTCATTAACTTATAAAGATATGCAATAAAACTTACTTAAATAACAATGTACATGAATTCGGATCTAAAATTTCTTGCAATAACAAATCAATCAAAAACTACCTTAAAATTTATTTAAATAGCCAATTAATCGATAATTTTAATCTACTTAATGGTTAAAACAATTGGAGTACATTTAAATTAAAACTAGCTAAATTAGTATTTAAACATAACTAAGTAACAAAAGAAATATTAACAATTACAAACAACGTCCTTAATCAAACATAAGATAACCTTAAACTTTATTAATTCAACTAATTATTCTTTAACAATTTAAAATTTCATTTTAAACTAACTAGATATGTATATATATATATATATATATATATATATATATATATATATATATATATATATATATATATATATATATATATATATATATATATATATATATATATATATATATATATATATATATAAAATAATATTAATAAAGAAACTAAGATCAAATAATTAAACAACTAACTAATCTAAGACTAAACTTAAAGTTTAAAACTAACTAAACACTATCTCCTAATCTAACTACAACTTAACTAAACTTTTAACACTCTAACATATTTAATAACATTTAAAAAAAAAAACACAACTTAAAATAATTAATAAACTAACTAATCATACTAATTACAAACTAAAAGAAAACTTAAATGTGAAATTACCCACAACTAGCCCCCTATTCTAAGCCTTTCCCCCCCCCTCACACCTACTAACTCTACCAACCCCCTAAGCCCACCCTACTCCTAGGCCTGCCCCACCCCACGAGGCCCCCACATCCCAAGGCTGCGCACTGCCCGAGTCTGACTCAACACGTACTGTCCCCAGGCTTGAGTCTGGCCCAAGTGGGAGGTCAGCGCTACAACCCAGCTCCAGGTTGGACATAAGCAAGAAATCTGCTTGCTACCATGTCAAATCAAATAAATTTAAATGGTTTCCCCCAACACATGCGTCCATTTCCAAATGATGAGGGGGAGGGATGGGACAAGGGTTAGAATGACATTATCCCATGTGATGACCCAAGACTTGCAATCCACTTTAAAAAAAAACCCTTTAAAATATGCATTTCTAAGACTGACACCCAAGGAGAGAAAGTTGGACATTGATGACATAAAGTTTTTATGGTAAGAAAGGATATTTAGGATATTAAAGTTATAAAGGTTTAATAACTTATGCATTGTATTAGATATCATATATATATATATATATATATATAGTTTTATTTCTAATTTTAAACACTAATAGATTCTTAGAATATTCCCTGTTACAAAACAAGGATTATCACATTCTCTCATACAAACTCCAGCATCCTGTAGGTGGATTATTTGATAATTTGTCTACTCTCTCTCTCTCTCTCTCTCTCTCTTGAAACTCAATGCATATTTTTCTTTTGCAACTATATTACCACACTAGGTGTATGCATTCTCTTATAAATTTCTAGTTTATTATTTCCATGAACATCAAATGGCCATGCATTTCAATGAAACCACATTACATGAAATAACCATCTACGTATTCATTTAACTATCTAATAAAACTGATGGATCAACATTGGAACAACATAATGACTAAACTAGTCTTAAGGCAATTGAGAAAATAAGAGATCAAAACGATAATGCTCCATTCGTTTCGAAGGGAGTATCAAAATACACAAAGTTATTTCTCTATCATGTTTCAATTTTAGCTTGGATCTCTTGACATAATTCTTCCTACATGTTCTTGCAAATTTATTTTCAACACAATCAACCATGAACTAAATCATTTCGAACTTGATAAAGACACCATACATTTACATGGATTAGCAACATCTCTCTCTATAGTCCATATGAATAGAGGCATCACCACACATCACAACTTGAATCATGTATAATTGAACATCATTGTTGCATCTTATCTTTGATACACATTCATATGACAACATAGAATACGAAAATTTTAAGAGAAGTAAATTTACTCAATCACTTATTTTATTATCAACCTGATTCAAGACTCAGCCGGGAAAGAATCAGGAAGAAAACCCGGCTTCGTAGCCATACATAATAGGGTTTAAAAAAAATACAATTTACAATAGGATCTCAATCACAACTTTCAATAATTTTATCAAATTTTCTTCATGATCAAAATCAAGGAGTTTGTAATGTCTTCTGAATCTTATTTCAAGAACCATGGAGGAAACCAATAACTGATCGGGTGACAACCAAGCAGAACCAAAAGAACATCAAGCATGCATAATCATACATGGTTTATACAATAAGATTCACAGTGAATCAAGACTAGGGATAGGTGGATTCTTCCAACTGGAGAAGTCAAGCACAACACCAATTCAGATGCCCAATCGGGGTCAATAACCAAGAACTTCCGTTCTTCCATTTAAACTTGCCATACTCATACCAGGTTTGTGCTGACGGGTAGGGGCCCATAACACCCTACCCTTTATCCCTCTTCTCATCCCGAGAAGAGACTCTACACAGGTTGGAGTCCAACTAAATAGACCTCTCCCAAAATTGGTCACTTCTGCCCTCTCCTAGGGTGAGTAATACCAAAACACCCATGCAAGGAAACTCAGAATTGCAAACATAAAAAAGAAAGGAAAACAACCAAAATAACAAGGTTTACAAATCTTCCCAACATACCCACAACCATACAACAGTAAAACAACAACAAGGTAACAAGAACATGAACCAAAACATAAAAACTGAATAAGGGAGATGGGAGTTTCCTACCTTCACAAAGAGGTAATGACAATGAACCAATTTGAGTAGAGTATCCCTCCTTCCTTAAAGCTTCAAGAAATCTTCTCTAAATGTAGAGATTGGGTAACCAAAAACCACTAGACCAAGGGAGGCCTCTAAATAAGCCTCCAACTCAACCACCCAAAAAGGAGCAATAACTATTTCCACCCACTAGCCACACTAGAAACTCCTAACTCAACCTACACCATGGTTAAACCCTAAGAGGAGGTGGGGTAAGACAACTCATGACAACCACTTGCAATTTTCGCACAAAGGCAAAAAGGGGCTTTTTGAGTGCCCTCAAAAGTCAAAGCTAGGGGCTTAGGGGTTGGAAAAGACCCCTAACCCATACCCATACCCTTTGGTTAGAATAAAAACATGTTAAAAGCCTTAGGAAAGAGGTTTAGAGACAAAATAAAATCTAGGAATAAAATAGGTCCATCTAACAACTCTAACTAGCGAATTAAGCACATAAACATTTTACGAGTGTCAAGCAACACTGAAAGAGCATAATTATGAACAATAGGGTTTCCAAATTTTAGCACATGCAGATCAGTTTTGTTCCTCCGTAGGGTTTCTCGGCTAAATATCTGCACACTCATTGCACACATCAGTAGTCCCGTAAAATCACATGTATATAAACGTATATGTATAAGAAATTTTCATAATTTAAAACATACATTAATAAAGTTTCTTCTCCCTTCATAATTCTTAACCATTTGAAATATCGTAAATCAAATCTCAATCCTACATCTACTGATTTCGTCAACATACATATACATGAACATTAAATGACAATCATCAAATATATCTGGAAATAACATCACACAACATGAAATAATAAAATATGTTCTAAGCATCAGATAATGTCTCGACATCTCGAGTCGTGAATAACAAAATAAGGGTAATGTATCACTATGCTACGATGGGTCGGGGCGAGGCCTCACAAACAGATAGAAAGATGCCACATTTTGTTCCCTGCAAGAAGACTAATGTTGTTATTCATGTGGAAAAATTATTTTTCATAAAAGTGGTGAGACTGCATGGTTTACCAAAGAGCATAGCTTTGAATGAAGACACCAAGTTTGTTGGGTATTTATGGGGCACATTGTGGAAGAATTTGAGGACAGATTTGATGTTCACATCATCATATCTTCCACAGGTTGATGGAAAAAAAAATTTTGTGAATATGAGTTTGGGGAATTTGATGAGATGTTTGGTTGGAGATAAATCAACAAGATGCAATTTGATATTACTATTTTATCAATAGGAGCATTGGTAAATCACCATTCTAGATTGTATATGGAAGTACTCCTAGAAATGCTTCTAAATTGAGGAAGTTAGACAAAGGGGAGATAAGTAGTGCTCAAGTTGAGGGTTTTACAAAACACTTGAAGAATATCCACGAGGATTTGAGGAAGCACATCATAATGATGAGTACACAGTACAAGGCTAAGGCATATGCAAAAAGGAGGCATAAGGAGTTTTGTATTGGTGATGAAGTCATGGTTCATTGAAGGAAGGAGTGATTTTAGTAAGAACATATAATAAGTTGAAAATGAAGAAGTTTAGACCATGTAAGATATTGAAGAAGCGTGATTCAAGAAATGTCTATGGACTCACTCGCCCCTAGCACCTCACTTGTTGTTAGACTCACACTCTTCACATCTCCTTGGGATCTTCTAGAGTGGGATCTCACTAGCTACATATTTGGACTAATCACTAGATCGACAGGGAGGACAAGATCTATTGGCTTTGTCACCTCGGGGAGGTTGAGATCGAGTCTCACTTTATTTTTCATTGTCCCATTTACTATGAGATCTGAGGGAGATTCTACTATTTGTTCAGAGAGTGTCAGTCTCTTCCCTCATTCTTCAAACATATTGACCAACACTTTCTTGTACTCTACCTTCAAGAGACTATGTGACGTCATGAGCACACTATACGACTCTAGCTTTGCTTGACATGAACCCCTACGCAACTCATCACCTCTTTTTTCAGTCCTACAGTCCCTACCCAAGGATTGAAGTGACCTCCTTGTACTATCTCGGTTTGCTCTAATGCCCATGTTTCCATTATGGACTACTTCTCGCATGTGTGAAGTTCTTAGTTGTTATTTCTTTTCTTGGTTCTTTTAATGTTTTTCTTTAACGTTCTTTCTGCGGACATTGTTTGGTGCTGCCCTTGCTAGCGCTTGCCCTTTGTACTGTTTCCAATCTCTTAGACCCTTGTTGGTCTCCTATTCGACATTAACTTTTTTATCTTATCTTATGAAGTAGAGTTTCCTATTGAATTGAATATTTCAACATTATTTAAAATTTCACATTTGACAGAGTATCATGAAGGAGATGTTGAAGATGAGGACATAGAAGCACAATATTTCAACAATTACTTAAGCTACAAAGGAGATTGATGATATATTGGACAACTGTATTGATAGAAGCACAAGGAACATGACATATGAAGAATATCTAGTCAAATAGAAAAGACAAGCTATAGAAGACTCATCATGGTTGACAAGAGTGGATGTTAACCATCTTGGTTTTTCCTTGAAAACCTCAGACATGATGTACTCACTTCTACAATTACCCTGCGCATCTAATGCAGGAGCATCCTAGGGGGTAAGGGCAATCTTGCATCACCCAAAAATAGATATATCTATTTATGTCTTTGCAATAAGGGGTTTAAGTGTAGAGTTGTTATATGTGGAAACTTACTATTTTTAGTAAGTCAGTCATATGAGCTCTAAATATTTTGATTTAACAAGTGGAGGTGCATCTTAGATAAATCAGTTTATTAGTTGAGTTTCATTTCCATATCTTTTGTAGTGGAAAAGTTATTAAGGATTTTTGATATAAAAGTTTTGAGCTCAAATTTGAAGGCTTTAGAGGCTCTAAAACAAGGTTAAACCCACACTGACATATGCTTGCACATTCAAGCATTGTAGATCGAGAGACGTTGTTTCCTGATAAGTTGTTATAATAGCCAATTGAAGCTAGAGTTAAAAAGTTATGGCTTCCAAAAGTTGGGCTACTTGAAATTATAATTTGCAATTGTTTTGAGCCATTTTAATGTAATGAAATGTGAAAAATAATACAATTTGGGGTTGGTCACTCTCAAGGTTTAGGGTTAAATTATGTAGAACTTTTCCAATCAATGCAAAATTGCCTATATAAGGAAGGCCCATATGGTTGTTTATGGAAATCTTGGGTGGTTATGGTTGGTTAGGGTAGTTTTGGGTGGTTGTTCATAGCTCTGTCTTACAAAAAATTGTAAGGAAAACACTAATGTGGTTTTGAATATTGTATTTTTGAAATCTGTAACTCGATGCTTTTGGAGATAATAAGAAGCCCACTTTTTGTTCTTGCTAATTGCTATTGTTTTTCTATTTTTGTTATGTGTTTGTGGTATTAGGGGGAGCACCCTTCATCACTTTGGTATATTTGGAAATGGAATCATTAGTTCTTTTATTTCAGTTTGATTGATGTGCATTGTATAACTAATTTTGTTAGAAATATTAATTCTTAGTGGGAAGAGCAATCATGAGGAGTTAATGATAAAAAGATATAGTTTCAAATTATGTCACTTTTGTGAAGAAGATATTTAGGATTTTGGAGAGCTTGTAGGTGAGTGGTGAATTTTGTAAGGAAACTTGGCAATAAAGAATATAATTGTTTCCACATAACCCATAATAGATCTAAAATAAATACGAAATTGAAATCCACATGCAAGAGAATAGATAACATACCCACAAAATGTGACACAAGATATACCCTGGGAAACCCTCATTGAGTAAAAAACCCAGCTTGCAAAAGCATCCATCACCATGTATTATTCAGCAAAAATACCATTGCCATACAACCATGGAAGCCTTCATGGCCATAGCCACAACCGAGCAAACTATGTGAACAAGCATGAATCCACACATCCCATGCCATGCTTTCAACCTTCACAAATGCTCCCTTGGCTAACTTGTCAAGCCTTGTCCTGCTTGACTCTTGCCTTTTATCTTCTCCTTGTTACTCTACAACAACTACCCTTGTGGCTGCTTATATAGTAGCAAGTCCCACAAAACCACTAAGTGGTATTACATAAACCGTGCTAAAACCATGTGCTACCTAACCCATTGACCCCACATTTAATATTGGGCATTTAATTCTTTTCTCCAATATTAAATAATTACATGAAATATTATCACAATGTTACAATACAACTCATCAAGAATATTCCATGGGAATCTTTACATGTTGCACGTCCATCTAGGTACAACATTACATAATAAAAATAAAATGATAAAATATAACAATATTATGCAATGTGTGCAACATCCATTATCTCAACAATCTCCCACTTGTTGTATACATTGCATAGGGTCAATCCATAGCCACATAAATGAACAAGGGAACAATCCCTCCCAACACATCCACCATCATGGAGCAAAATACACCAAGTGCTCCATCCTAGTACCCGCAACAAAATCAAAGTATCCAGCATCTCGAACATGAATGATCTCACCTCCTATTATGCCACTCCCACTGGACATACATAGAAGCCATCCAAAGAGAAAGCTACCCAACCCGTCGCATTAGAAGATCATAAAATCCTGTACCAACTAAAATTCCAAGCACAAAAATCTGATCCAAAGGTAATCACATGTATCCGTAGTTGTAAAAAAATATCCATAGCTGAAATAGCACCCACAGCAAAGTGCCAAACCCATCCAACTATCCATACCTCAAAGGTATAACAAGTGAATCTCATATCACCAACATATCCAATCTATAACCTGCAATCACAAGCCTCAAGAGCAATACCTACCACATATATACCAAGAAGCTCCCACTGCAAAAGATAATGTCAAATCTATAACCAATCCACTGAACACATCTCAAAGAAGTGAATCCATGTAGTATCAAGGACATCCACAATACATAAATTGATATCCTCCAAGAACAACTCTCATAACAAGTCTCCAATGCTCTCCGAAGTTCACCACAACCAACAGAGGAAAGAGAAAGAAATAACCATGTCATCTCTCACATGACATACATGAGCACAAACCAGTGATCACAATCTCTAACCAATCTCAAATCCAATGTAGGCAAAACTGAACATTTAGGAAGATAACCAAGACCAGAGAAACCATGCAAATCATAACCTGTATCATGTCCTTCTACACACACCTCTAGATGTAAACTGTGCAAGTATGATCTCCTCCATAAAACCCCAACAAGAAGCCTCAACAACACCCAAACCATACCATATAATTCATCATGGATGTAAGCCTCTCACAAGAAGATCAAACTCAATAAAACCATTCCTAAACCAAAGAAAATGCCCAATATAAAACCATCTCCCAAATTCAACCAGCATAACAACATATGCACATGGAGATAACCAATGCTAAACCATCTCTCAAATGAACCCTCCAGAACTAACTCATGTACCATAACTCAAGATCCATATCCATGAAAGACAAGCATAAATATAATGCAACTGAAAAATAAATAATGGGCTATACCTCTCAAGTAGCAAACCGCCGAGTAGACCAAGAGTGGGGAATGAGAATGCTCATCAAGATACCCAATTCTCCAACCAAGACTCATCTAAGAACAATCTCCTCTCAAGTCCATATCAGGTGATTGCCCCTCGGAATTCCTGCTGAAACCATCAACCATCCCAAAAAATACTTCTCTAATCCAAGAGAAATCAGCATCACCACCGTCTCCAAGTATCCATGAGCACCTGTAACCAATCAATCCATGCCAACTCCAAATGCAACATAGCAATATCATGAAGTATCCAGCTTATGATCAGTGTACTCAATACCAAGAAACTAAACCAAGATCAATGTCAAAGTTCCAACCATGGCCTTAGGAACATAATTATGACAACATGATCTTACCATCTCAACCAAAGAGATAACATGCTCCATATGAACACACCATAACATGTCACAACTCTAAACGTGTATTAAGAGTATACCATGACATAATAATGAAACCATCCTCATACCAAGGATAACATGCCAAATAAAAATATAAACCACACCTTTGCCAAGAACCCTGTGAGACCTCAAGATGCAACCATCTCCACACACCATGAAGAAAACCATCTCCACATACCATGAAGAACCATCTCCACACACTATGAAGATAACCAAGAACTCCATGAGTCCCCAAGATCTAACCATCTTCATACACCATGAAGATAACAAGTGCACCATGCAAATGTCAAAGACGCTTCTGCAACAACAGGATCTAAGACAAACCTCCAACATCTGCAAACACTCAATAAATATATCAATGCCAACAACTCCCACTCAACCGTGGTACCAAGTCACCTATGGCATCATAAAATCCATATCCTATATGAAGATCCAAATCAAATCAGGAACTAATCCTGCACTGTCACCTCATCACCGTCACAAGCTCCCACTAAACCGTGTATCCAAGCTATCCATGACATAATGATGAAAAAAACCATCCTCTAACCATGAGAATCAACCAAGGCATCAAACCATCAAAGAACTCAAAGTGCACATCACGAGCTCCTTAAAAGAAACCAAATAACCATGATCCTCAACCAAGAAGATATACCACCATAACCAAATCAAAAAATCCAAGCTAATGAACATCAAGGATGTACCTGTATAACCAATCATGTCATGCCAAAATCCATGACACCATGATCACATCCATGAACCGAGCATCTAGCTCTCAATATGTCCAACCTGTCAGCATAGTCAACCACAATCCTGCACCATGACTGTACCTGGTAACAACATCTCATCCCTTCTACATGAAGATAAAATCATGTGACTTAGGGCATAGACAAGCCAAATCCAAGCTACCAATCTGAATATGCATCAATAATGAAAGATCAATGGGCAAAGACAACCCATAACCAAGCTATAAATGCAACCTGTAAGTATAGACCGCTTACAACATTGCACAACTTGTAGACCCAACAAGTCATCATGCCTATTCAAACCAAACACTGATAACCATATCATCATGAGACCAATCTGAATATGAATTGAGTATACAATGACATCAAAACTTAAATCTCCAATGTCATAAACTCACAATGTTACCATAGTCAAAATATACCTATAAACTATTCAGATCAATACATCAACAAATAAATCATGCCAAACCTGCACCAAATTTGAACCAATGTGTAGAGCTCTCCAAGAGCCTTCCGTTGACTACTCGAAGTCCAAAATCTAACTCCGTATGCCCAAGTTATGCCCTAATCCGTGCTCAAAATAAATAACATCTGACTTTAGGGCTCTTAAAACCTGACAAAATCTCAAAATCATAGAACCAAACCTACACCATCTTGTAGTGCTTTGAATTAGCTTTCCAACGCCTATAAGAACTCTGAAATTCGATATTCTGAGAGAAATTTATGGCTGTTTTACTAAGACAATCTTTTTACCATTTTCAGTACGATTTTTCATTTTTTATTTTTTCAGTGACGAAAATTTCGACGGGACTAAATTTGACGGTCATCATGGGCTGAAATCAAAAAACTCTTTCATTTCCTCTAAACATTGCCAAACTAGGGCATATTATATATCAAAATTTTTGGAAATGTGGACCCGGATCGAATGGTGAGGTCTGTTTTTTTACCCAGGAGGTCATTTATGCAAGCTACCCCCCAAAACCCTCATTTAAATGAAACATCCGAAAAAAAATCATTTTCTCCAACTTTTTCACATGCCCAAATCTTTTAACATCCCATCATAACAACAAATCCAAAGCCCTTAGATCTGCAATAAATCATTCATATATCTTGCCCTTTCTTTTATCCTCTCATGCATTCCCATGGATTCAATCTAGGATTACAATAAAAAAACCTGTTTCTGATACCACTTGTATGAAAACTTGGCAATAAAGAATATAACTGTTTTCACATAACTCATAATAGATCTAAAATAAATACGAAATTAAAATCCACATGCAAGAGAATAGACAACATACCCACAAAATGTGACACAAGATATACCCTGAGAAACCCTTATTGAGGGAAAAACCCAGCCTCCAAAAGCATCCATCACTATGTATTATTCAACAAAAATACCATTGCCATACAACCATGGAAGCCTTCATGGCCATAGCCACAACCGAGCAAACTATGTGAACAAGCATGAATCCACACATCCCATGCCATGCTTTCAACCTTCACAAATGCTTCCTTGGCTAACTTGTCAAGCCTTGTCCCGCTTGACTCTTGCCTTTTATCTTCTCCTTGTCACTCTACAACAACTACCCTTGTGGCTGTTTATATAGTAGCAAGTCCCACAAAACCACTAAGTGGTATTACATAAACCATGTGCTAAAACCATGTGCTACCTAACCCACTGACCCCACATTTAATATTGGGCATTTAATTCTTTTCCCCAATATTAAATAATTACATGAAATATTATCACAATGTTACAATACAACTCATCAAGAATATTCCATGAGAATCTTTACATGTTGCACGTCCATCTAGGTACAACATTACATAATAAAAATAAAATGATAAAATATAACAATATTATGCAATGTGTGCAACACCCATTATCTCAACAAATTTGTGCTAAGATGGAATCAAGACTATTCAATCATTAATCCTATGATGTCCCATTTCTAAAGCCAACATAATTCCCATATGGACACTACCAAAGAAAGCATTAAATGCACTCAGACAAAACCGAAAAGGTCAACCACCATATCTAATCAATATAACTTTATAATAGAATTTGGTTTAGTTGGATAATGTTCATATAAAAATCACAAGTATTTAACAATTTAAAAAAATCTATCATATTCTTTTAATTCTTGAATATTCTAAAATAAATCTACAGTTTAAAACGCAAAATTGGAATCATATAATCTTTTGTTTTCTAATAATGAATTGTTCATTTAATTTGTTTTTTTAAAATCATAGTGCAATTGTAAATAACTCCACTTACATTTAAATTTTCTTATAATTACACTTGCACTAATAAACATATAATGAAATTATACCCAACCAACATTTTAACTAGACTTGTATAAATAAAAGCATTAAAATTAGAACTCACTTATAACAAAAAATACGTAATATTTATATAATTTTTGAAATAAATAATTTTTTAATTTTTTTTTCAAAATTTCTAAAATATATAAGTAGACATAGTGTTTACAATTTTAATAATTAAATTAAATTTCTTAAATTAAAAATAAGCAAGCATATTTTTGATTAAGGAAAACAAGTTTTGAAGGGTGCCTGAAACCTTTACAAAATAGATTTTCGATGGAGCCCAAACAAGAGAAACTACAGACAAAAGAAGAAACAAGTCACCAACCAACAAAGGGTGACTGAGGTGGCCCTACAGATAACATAATATGTTTCTGCCACCAATTATAACTCAAAACAGTTAAGACCTACTCCCAAAAGTGTGAGATATGAGAAGACAATCTGAGGATTGTTGGGAATGTTTGTATTTTTTGCCTTTAACTTTTGTCCAACCTTCCTCCACCCAAGAAGCCTCCTTCTCCCAAACCAAAGCCTCGCCGTCTAACCCAACCAGAGAAACAGGTAAGATCACATCCGAACCTTTGACCAATGAAACCCAAACTGCTGAGGAAGGGGAAACCGTTGGCACCATATCCATCAGTGAATCAAGATCTAGACTAGTCGGTGCAGGGCAACTATCACCCTTAGCATCCATAGACTGGGGGGCATCCTTAAGAGCATCATTTTTAAGGCTAGAGTAATGCTGAACCAAAGCCCAAGACCACCAAGAGGGTCTTTTCTTTGGTTTCCTAACTTCTGCAGGGCAGTGCACAACAACATGACCAATCCCGAAGCAAACCCTACAATGGAAAGGAATTCCTTCATAGTCAAGAGTATGAATCCAGGAACTATTAGGCACATCACATTTGATCTTCTCAGGTAGTCCTGCGATGTATCCACGACCACAAGGATGCAAGCATAAGTAGAATGTAGGATATCAGAAGATTTGGAGTCCACCATTTGGAAGTCACTAATGACATCTCCCATAGCTTCAAGAATTGAATCCAGCCACAGGTGAAGGGGAAGATTAGGGAGTCTAACCCAAAGAGGCATATGAGAAAAATATTCCATTGTAGGATTGAAACCCTCATGCCAAGGATTGGCCAACAAAGGGTAATGATCCTCCTAGCTGAAGTGGCTACATAAATTAGCCCTCCTATCATTAGCAACATCAAATTTTATGATGAAAAAACCCCTAGCCACAGGGAAAATCTGGATAGATTCCAAAATCAGGGAGTCCCGGTGCTTGGAAATCCAAGCATGAAGAGCCTATAGTGAAGGCCAAAAACCATGAAATCTAAAGATAGCGACCCTCCGAGAGAAGTCCTCAGCCATGTGAGAAATTTCATCTGCAATATCATCATTTAAAACCAAACAAATTAGATGGCTGACTGCAACATGATTTATTGCCGAGGACAAGATCAGACGTTCCACAACTGGAATCCCTAAACCATGGATTGCAACGTCGAAAGTTGCGACATTAGCAAAAGATTTTCCCCCAACATAACGAAAGCTAGAAGCCAAGCAAGCATATAGAGGATCCCCCAAGAAATTGGTGGGAGGGGCCATGATCTGAGTGCAGAGCACCGAATAGAGCAACAATGTCTAGTGAGAACAGGAGTTGAAACACGTTGAGTGGGAAAAAATAAATGAAACAAAGCCTCCTTGTTGATCAACAATAAGTTTTGAAATAATTTCCCCCAACCTAAGTAAAATAAGTAGGCATGTTATTTTTACATATATGAATGTATTTGTTTTCACATGTGCATACACACACATATGAAAATTAATTATAACAAACATATTTTAATTTTTTAAGTTTTTTCAAATAAATTTTTGCAACTAAGTTTATTTAAAATATAGGAAAGAATATGTATCTTTATTTGAAAGTTTAATAATAATTGCATTGTTGTAATGGTAGTATTTTCTGGTCAAACCCTAGCTAACCCTATTTTTCATTTCTTAAATTTTATATTGTAGAATTTTCACTGAAAACTTAGGATTTAAACATATTTAACGAAGAATAATTTTCTTAAGTTTTTCAAGTGAGAGTTTACCAAATTTGACGATTCTATAGAGTTTTCTATTGAATCATTTGACAAAATTTCTTCGCTCAATATAATGAAAATGAAGAACTAACTTATCTTTCCAAAACTCATAAAATAAACTATCCTTGATTTTCAATAATCAAATACACTCAGCCTGAGAGATATCAAGCAAACAATCTTTTAGAAGAAGAAATTCTATAGAGGTTTCTTAATTCTCGAATTTCTGAACAATCAGGCTAAATTACACAGTCCAAAATACTCCTAAGTTTTAAAAGATATTCGTTGATGCCAATTTTATCAAAACTTTTATTTTGCTCCCTAAATACCTATCTATGCTTAATGACTAGAAAATATTCTAGTAAAGAAAGCCTCTCTCCTACGGTTTTCTATTTTTCTCACTGAAGTTAAAGTAATATAATCAAATATTTTAATCCTCTCGTTTCTCTTATTAATTTATTTTCTATTTTCACTTTATCTTTTAATGCAGTTTTGCATGATAGGTATAATTAAAATTTATAGCATGCTTATTAACTGCAACTTATAATAAATTTACATTAAATTAATTATGCATTAAATTTTGATTTATCTTTATTATTTAATCAAATTCTCCAACTTCCCCAATTAGAATTTTGAATTAAGTCTCCAAATTAAACAAATGTATTTAATTATTCCTAATTAATTTAAATATTGACATATTTTAATATTCTAATAAATATAATTATTTAACCTTTTAATTAATCTTAATTACTTTTCTTAGTTGATTAAATACCACAACAAGACACACCAAGAAGGAAAAAAAACCCAAAAAAAACACACACACTTATTGGGTAATTTCACGAATTCACGTCACCTTGATGAATTAAGCTAAGTAGTTAGTCATTGAGATATTGTGGTAGGCACATTTTCCTAGCAACTTAGGAAAGTTATAAGCTTCTTCTAGGATGTGCATGGTTATATGTTATGTGTGTTCTTTCAACTCTTTATCACAATGTGAATTTCATCTATAACAACATAATGAGCACACTTCATGTTGATGATAATCATAATACTTCTTTGTGAATTAAATTTGGTTCCTATAATGGATCTATGAATTCTCCTTTAGATGTTGATTGGTGATCATCTTGTATGGGTGAACACAAGCGTCCTAGTGACAACTAGGATCTTTCGTAGAACTTGGTATGCCAATCATCCCACATGATGCTGAAATGAATTCAACTCATACTTCAAAACATGGTTTAGGGTGTGCAAAACAAAAAATTATGAATAGTGAGAAACATATTGAAGAATCTAGTTTTGACTTTCCTTACTTGTCGACATCCTATTCTTTATCCATGTCTACCTTTAATTAAGATATCATGTTTCGCCTAAACTTCTTCATTCTAACATGATTACTAGGCCTAAATACAAAAGGAAACAGAGTCACAAACTTATGAATATTCCATTTTGCATGCATAATAGGTATCACGATCATTTTACTAATGAATGTAAAAATTTACAATATAAAAGTAAACAACTCATTGATATCAATTTAATTCATGTATCTTGTCACAATGAGTTATACTTGAATCCTACTTTCTCAAGATAACATCTAAAGCTCTATTATATTACTTCACACCATGTCATATTTAACCTATTCCTTGAGGGCTTACTATTATGTGTGGTCTTCTTTGTGAGTAGTATATAGGTCTCACTTACCCTTTTTCTCACATTTGAGGGGCAAGGGCATCATTTCAATCTCTCATTCTCTGAATGATTTGTTTTTCTCTTGGTCAAGTGTTACTTGTTTATCATGTGACATTCAATGGTACATCAACATGTTGGTTTACATTAAGGATACACATCCCATATTGTAACCTTGTTCATTGTAACATGTCATCCTTCATAAGGATTTTGTTTTGCACATCTTGCAAGATCTCTATGCATTCCTTCCTTGCATGGTGTCATATGAGTTGTGACCTCTTTGATTTGGGTTGGGTGTATGTTGGGTGTGGCTTGTGGATATCCTTTTGTACTTATTTTTTCACCTTAGGGTGTTAGGATCAAAGAGACATAAATAAAAATTATATGCAAATATAACCAATATGAAAAAAGAATAAAACACATCGAAGAGAACAAATACAGAAAGATTTAACCTAGTTCATGCAATTCTTGGGCTACGTTTGCCAAATGAGTCCAATATTGTTATTATCTAGTGATTACAACTTGATTACAATTTGCAACCCCTTATAGCTCAATACCGCCATAAGAAGCCACTATTTTCATCACACATCATAAAATCCCAAACATTAAGCCATTTTATACAAGCCTTTTGTCACTTACAATATTGGGCTAGAATTAGTTACAACATGTCAGTCATAAAATAATATTTCATGTTGATTGTAAAAAAAATTAAATAAAAATTCTTGGGGGCTGTCACTGCCAAATCCCCACAAGGATACATGGCAAGGTAGAATACTTACCTATTTCATCATGACACGCTAACATAAGGGGCAACACACATAGCCTCCTTATTGCATATATTTGTTCATTCTAAGCATGACATATAGAGCACACTTTTAGTATTATAAGGTCCAAGATTACTAAGAAGAGAGGTGAATTAATAATCTAAAAAAATCAAATCTTTTCATTAACCATTCAAGCACATTCATTAACTTATGACTTGTGAAGCAACAAATAATGAAAATAATTAAACCATCCAAACATGCACCATATGGACACGAAGAATTTTGTCACACAAACCCTATGTCAAAGGGAAAACATATTGTGGGAATTAGTATCCACAATTATTCTCATTCTTCTCAAGTATGCTCAGTTAAAGGTTTAGCCTTGTTAGGAGCTTTACAAATACCCTTCTAGGAGAAGACCCTACTAGGAGTCACCTAGTTAAGGCATTTATCTCTAGCCTTATTAGGAGATTTACCCTAATAGGTGTAACATTGTTAAGGGATTTCACTCCCTGATTAAAGAGTTACCTAGGTAAGGGATTTCAATTGCAGACCTATCAGAATCCTTCTCACTTTACTAGGAGTGACTTCGTTAAGGGATTTTCTTGGACAACTTATTAAGATTCAACAAATACAATGATATGCAAATAACACTACTCCTTTGCTTGTACATATCCAATTAAGCACAATCTATACTTCTCTTGTAGACTATCCACACCTTTATTCTTGACCGCGCCCAAAATTCATGATCTACAACTTCATAAAATCATAAAACTAAAAATAAATGCATTCTTTACTAGAGAGGGCAACTGCCACCTTAATACAATGTATGAAATTTAAATTTCACCATTTGAATATGTTAGAGTGAAGGATTAATTTAATTACATTAGTTAAATTGCCTTTAGTCCCTTCTTAAGATTTGACTTTATGCACATGCATTACCATTTAATAATAAATATTTAATTACTAAATGTCCTTTACTTCTGAGGGTTTCCCTTTTAGATTTTGTGATCTCCTTTTATAATGATTGATCCATTTTATATTTTTCCTTATTCTTTTTGTCTAATAATATATTCTTGCATATTTTTAGAGCCAAACCCTTGCCTTTTGTTGTGTTTGTTTCTCCGTGACAGGTTCTTGCATGTAGGCATTCTACTAGATCTATGGATATGTACTGGTCAAATCCTTTAGAATGAAGTTGGTTTGCCAAAATCTATTATTGAACCATGGTCAATCATTTAGTAATCCATTTCCAAATGCAATCACACATCAATTTGATCAAGATCAATAAAACCTTTTTACTCTTCTCAACATGCTTCCATAACTTCAAAAATTTTGGTCACCATGATTGATATGAGGCCATATCATTATTACAAATTAATCTTCCATGTCACCATGACACCGAGATCATTGACTGTTCCAAAAACTAAGCCTTGTTGCCTATTAGTTTCCAACAATTAGTCATTTTCTAGGTAGTTTTGGCTGGACATCACTGCAACCGCACCATTTAGAGAAGGCCGAGCTATATGGACTTGTTTATATATCACTACGTGTTGAACAAGTCAAAGGTTGCCAAGCACTGCAGTAGAGACTGGGCTAGTATACATGCCAAATAAAACAATGGCGACTGAGTGATGTAAAGTTAACTTATGTTAAGTGAGTCAATACATGTTAAGCGTGTAGAAGATGAGAGACATCATAAATGTTAGTTATGACTGAGTGTTAGAACATTCAATTGTCGAGTAAACCAGTTTTGGCATATGTGTTTGTAAAGGCACAAACAGTTATGTAAATCATTTTAGCCACCTTGTATATGACATTTAAGGAGCAAATTATGTGTCTTGTTAGAAGGCATTAATCCCAAGAAAGACATATTAACCAATTAGAAAATCATAAGGGTAAAATGACAAAAGGATAAATTGTGAATCATTTATTATGATCTAGAAATTTCTATGATTCTTTATTTAAGAAGGGATCTAACCCAAAATCATTATGGGAGTGTATGTGAGCATGGTGAACATCGAGAAAAGTGTGAAGGAGTGAACAAGATAAGGTTAGAGAAAGGAAAATATCAGGTATTAAGTAATTCTAACCAGTGAATTAGGGAAAATATCTTAACATAGTGGTTTTAACATACCTTGTTCAAATCCCCTAATAGAGTGCTTACCTCATTGTAAGTTTGAATCCTTTAATCAAAGTATACTTAATACTATTATATTTCTTTTAACCAAGTAGATCCCTCACAGGGTAGATCATCTGATGTGATCAAATAGTAGCCCTAACAAGTGAATGTTGTTGTTGCAAAAATAAAGATTTGTGGGTGTCATCCCTTCCCTAGTTTTACCTTCACTTTGGAGGGTTTCTGGATTAACAAAATCTTTGTGTTATGTGTTTATATTTTCATGGATGTTATGCTTAGATAGATTGCACTTCAATTTTATAGTTAATGATTTAAGATATGAGATAGATTAGGAGTGAATGTAGTTAATCTTTTATTATGTTCAAGTAGTGAAATGTTTTAAAGAACCCAATTCACCTCCCTAAGTATTTTTTTCCCAATAAGACTTCCAAAAATTGGTATCAGAGCATAGTTCACTTGAAAGAAGTTTAACAACTTGAGAGTTCAAAATTTATAGATGGAGGCTTACGAATTGGGAAAGATCATTGTAAATCATATGATTGACATCCAGCTCAAACTGTAGAAACTTGAAGCGACAAAAGAAGGGTTAAAGAAATCGTTAAAAGAAAAGGAAAGATATGGCCATTCACCAAAATGACACTCTATATAAGGAAGTTGATACCAAAGGATTATTTAGTAGTGGAAATTCAATTGACAATGATGCAACAATAGCAAATCTATCGGAGAAGAACAACAATCTAAGTGAAGAAGTGAAAGGACTGAAGAGAGAACATGAAATTCAATTAGCAATTTTATGTGAAGTGATTGAACAAAAGAAGAAAGCCAAAGAAGAAAAAGTTATGGTTGAAGAAGACAAAAGACAAATGACTATCTGACTTAAAGAAACATCATTTGATATGAAGAAACTCACAAACAATTAGCTAGACATGATGAATAAATTTGAACTTGCAAATCAAGAACTAAGTAGGAAAGACATGGAGATCACAAATATGAGATCATAGAGTGACCAAGAAATGAATTGAGATCTGAGAAGGAATTACTAGAAAGAATGAGCAAACCTAGTGAAGTTATCAGATACTTTGAAGAGATGATGAGATCACCAAGGACAACTAGTGATACATCTGGATTAGGAAACAAAAAGTACCAGTAATCTACTGAAGAAGGAGAATCATCTAAGAGTGGAGAGCAAAGGAGTGCGAAGTCAAAAGTAAAACCTAAATGTCATCACTATGGAAAAGTAGGAAACACAACAAACATTTGTAGAAGCAAGAAAGGTATGCAAAATCCTATACCTAAGTTTATTGGGAACTATTTTAATTGCAAGAAACAAGGACAAAAAGCACATGAATGTAGGTCAAAGGCAAGTGATATAACTACTACACCTAGATTTGAAAGACATTATTTCATCTGTTAGAAATATGGACATAGAGCTCAAGAATGCAGATCCAAAGAAAAATCCAACTAGACTTCTAATAGGAAAATACATGCACCTAAGAAGGTAACTCTTACAATTGGGATTACAACACATGCTATAATTGTCATTATTATGGAGAGAATTGATTCAATCTAGAAAATTGCATTAAGACACATTTCAAAGACAATTATAAGAAATGGTGGAATGTAAGACTAGTTTGTTTTAGTTGTCTTAAGGCTGGACATGTTAGTAAGAACTGCAAGACTCGAGCACCAGCACCAAATAATGAAAACAACAAAGGAAAGGAAAAGTTGAGATGAATCAATTATGGAAAAAGATAATAAAAGCTAGAGGTAGTGGATCAAGTGGAGTTGAGATCACCCAATCCAATGGGTTAGGTGATCACACCTCATGCAACTAAGCGAAAGAGGTATGCAAGAAAGTGTATACTTGAATGATATATTATACACCAGTTCCTAAAAAGAAATGTGATAAAAGTCTATATCTGCATGAATCAGGATGCACTAAGACAGATTTGAGAGAAGAATTGGGCAATGGAATCAATTACACTATCAAGTGTCTAGCATTAGTAATATTGTATGTATTGACCAAGCATTGAAATATAGACTAAGAGCTTTCATTGACAGAGTAATGTATTGACCAAACTAAATGACATTGACCAAGCCAAGTAATAGTGACCAAGTATTTGAATAAAAGAAGTATGAACACAACTTGTGGAAGTTGAGACAACTATTGTGCACCTACCATAGTAAAACACAGTTGTTGCAGACCTAAATGAACATATTAAATATATATATCAAATTTTTGAAGTTCATTTTTATTTACCAAGCAATTTTAGTGCACAAGTGATTCCAGGCAAATTTAGAAAAAGAACAATCAAATCACAGTGCGCTGTTGGTAAAATTTGAAGAATCTAGTAAGGTTTAGTGCCGAGTTAGGTTGATTTCAAAGGTTTTTGAAGTAATTTTTTTAAAATCCTAGTCTCAAAATGGCATCCACTGCGTCTATATCCTAAAAAGAAATGTTGAAGGAGAGTAATGCACAAATTGTGAGGAAAGACCAATGTCCACCTAAATTTGCAACAAACCTTGATATTGCGATGATTGGTGATGAATCTAGTGCCCTATCATTGATTCCACCAAGAGTGTTAATGGTTCACGATGTTCGATCATGTTACATGTGTAAGATTGCATAAATTGGAGACTACAAACTACAAGTAGCCTATGACAAGTTGTGTGACAATGGAGCTTTGAGAGATGAAAATAAGATTGTTGTCAAGAAAGGGATTACCCATGCTCTAGTATTTGTAGAGGTATTCAAAATTGAATGGATCAAGATTGTATTAAGCCGAGTCCATGACATGAAAATATGGTTGGAAGGTGGATCGGTGAAGATAAACAAGGCAATCATTCACTGAGTTACTAGTTGTTCTACCTTGGACATACCAAACACAATGAGGTGTGTCACAAAAGATGGTGTTGAACAACAAACAGAGGCTAAATGGAAGGGTTGTGGAATGCAAATTGACTAGATTAAAGATCTAATTATTGAGTTTTTAGTGCATGTAATTGCACAAAAATTCTACCAATTGAGCCGATTGAATAATTTTCCTTGCATTGCGGTGAACCTAGGTTATATGATAGTGAAGAAAGATCACACCTATGATTTGGCTAAACTACAATTGCAACAACTAAAAGAAAATATTGGAGCAATAAGGAAGGCAAAGAAAATTTCTTGTAAGTTTAGATCTTTACTTGTTTGTATATTTTTCTATACACATAATTCATTCCCTATCATCGATATAGTTGCATGGGATAGGAGTAGACAAGTTACCAAGTAGATAAATGTTGTAATTGAACAATCGAGAGAAAATTTTGAGGCTATTATGGATAATTATTTTGATGAATTCAAAAATAAGATGAAGAACATGAAGAGAATACCCAAATCAATGGTAGATCATTATCTTAGGGTCTATTTGGCAGTGAGAATATAAGTGGAATAATCATATGTAAATTCTTAAAATTTCAAATTCTATGTTTGAGTGCACCAAATTGAAATTGTAAATAGGAATACGTATTCCAATTTTGGCCAAAAAATATGCATTTGCAATTCCACCTAAATAGGTGGAATTGGAATACTTATTCCTATTCTAGTTTTATTTATTTTAGAAAACATAATTTTTGGGGTCTGTGAATTCACCATCAAATTCAGACTAAACCAAACAAGAATAGAAATAAGTAATTCTTATTTTCTATTCTAGAATATGTATTTCTATTCCCATATTCTTATTCCCACAACCAAACAAACCCTTAATAATATATTTCTCATGGTGGATGTCAATTTCACCTATGCCCAAGTAGTACTACCAAGGGTTGCATGGTTAAGGTCAATACAATACGAAGTTAATGTAAACAAAGTTACTGCAACAGTTACTGCATTTATATGAGGAGATAGATAAGAATGTCAAGCCCTTTGGCAATTATGAGTTAGCCAAGATTAAAATATTAATGTAAATTAAAGTACCCAAGATAGATAGAAAATAAAAGAAGATGATTGAAGATCTCGAGGGAAAGCATGGCATAGGACAACTCTCGATAACTAAGGGTAAAGGTGAGGATGAAGAAGTAGAAGAAAAATAATCAAGAGGCAAAGAGCTAGTTGTTGTTGAGCCCAAGGCAACTAAACAAAAAGAAAGTTGTGATTGTTGATCTTAAGGTGAAGGAGGAATTAAAGAAAAAAGTGAAGAAAGAAGTCACACACTTCTAGAGCCCGAGAAAAAGAGGAGAATGATTAAAAGATATAAGGCAACTCAATCCTCAGCTACAAAGGCAAAGGAAGTTCAGTGAAGAGGAAGCCGACCAAAGCAATAAAGTAGAGCCTACCTAAGAGGCTAAGAAGGAAATTGACTGTGATGCCTAATGAGGAGAAAGATTTAGAAGAAATTATGTCAGATGATCATTGATCAGGTATGTGAAAAGATTAGAGATTCAACTTGAATAGCAGGACTTAAATATATTGATTATGATTCTTTGAATAAAGTTGATGTAGAAAAGATAGAGAAAGCAATAATGGATATGATGATAAAATTTAGGTATACACCTCTAGAATTAGGTGAAGACATTCTTGAAGATTTGTATAATAAATTAGATGCTAAGTGGAAGTGGGCATTATCCATTGAGAGACAAATAAGAGAGACTACTTTAGCATAGCCAATGCCAAACTTAGGGAAGACATATATGTCTATTGCCCTAGAAGATTTTGTAAATAATTTTTTACCTAAAGAGAGGGCATACAAAATTTTGAAGAATAAAGCAAATGAAGTTGAAAAAGAGAGCATATTCATATGGAAGAAAACATTTGGATATCTAGTTTCATTGGAAGAAGAAGAAGAGGAAGAGGGAAGAGATGTTGTACAATTATAAGGTCAAGATGATGCTGAACTTGACAAGTTAGAAGAACAAGTGAGAAACTTGATAGAGGGGAGTGAACAATAGGATGTTGTCACTATTGGGGACATTGCTGATTCATCACCACCAAATCAGAATATATTAACTAAGGAAGACTTGAAAAATGTTGAATCAACCACCTCAGACACCTCTCTGCCATGCACTAATCTAGTTTTGCTACAAATAGAAGACTATCTTTGGATTGAGAGCACACCAATTGATGGTTTCAGGTTACATCAGTTATAGTTATTTTTGACATAAATGTCAAGCAACAAGGCAAGGAAATTATTGTGTTCCCACAATTTACTCATGTGACATATGAAAAAATAGATGAGAAAGAGGCAAAAGAAAAGGAAGAGTCGGTAGAGCTTGAAAAACCTAAAAAGAAAGAGGCTATTCAAGATCTTACACAACTGCTAAGTGTCATGCCAACTGATACATTAACTATTACACTTGTTAAATAAGTTATATCAATTTCACAAGATTTGAGACAAACACATGGACTAAGTACAAAGGGAAAACAATTATAGATACCACTACCTAGTGACAGTACCCATCGGTCACAAATAGTGGCACATAATGTTGATACACATGAGGAGACAATAAGTTTGATGAATTCATCAAATTGCCTAAATATGAAGCATATGCAGAATTTATATACTTTGCTGAGTTGCATGACAAAGCAAGAGCAATTGAGGAGAGAACTCAAGAAAAAATAGGTATTGCATGATATTAAGGACATTTTTTTTGATGCTTTTAAGATTCATTATTTTAATTAGCAACATCAAATTTTGGATCAACTAGTGTATATAGTTGATAAGGTACATACATAGGATATAGAAACCAGTAATAAATTGTTAAGATTTGAGCACAAAGTTTTGGAGAAAGTCTTAATTAAACTTGCAATCAGGCAGGTTGAGCTTTCTAACCTTGTAACGAGTTTAGAATGAATTTTATTAGTCATTCATTCTTTATACACGAAATCTCTGTAATGTTTATTTCTTCACATTGGAGAATCAACACTCTATTGATCAGATACAGATAGACATGAAGGCTTGTACTATTTCTCTAGGCAAGAAGGGAAGTTCAAGTTCACATTCTTATAATAAATTGGCATATGATCAGGGAAGATTAGTCAAATTGATGCCTAAGGACAATAACATTATACAAAAATTTATTTCAATTCAATTCATGTTATTACCTCATTTAGAGATAATTCATAAGGAACTATCTACGGTTCATCATCTAATAAAGAGAGATCTACATCTCTCAATAATAGAGAGCCTAATTGATCTAACAGCTCAGCTAAAAATTCAAATTCAAGTCATGGGATTAGTGAGATCTAGATGGCATGAAGGAATTGAACAAAGGTTGGCTTCTCACAAATCATTTTTGAATAAATATTACCTGACCCCTTCAAACCCTAAGCCATAAGTAACAAAACCAAGGGGAAATCTATGCATGCAAAAAAAGGGGGAGATCCTCATGAAAATCCTCTTGACAAAATAAAGGGGTAGTCAGAATATCAAATCAGAAGCAGATTTATCAAATGAATCAACATCAAACTTCACAGACTACATATTGTATAGAAGAGTTATGTTTTTGAAGACCAAATCACGGTCTGAGGGGAAGTGCTATTTTTTAAATTTTGAATAGATTGCTAAGTCATAACAAAGTGTTTTTTCCACTAATGTCAAAGGGGGAGATTGTTCATCTCTAAGCCTTATTTCCTATTAGTGTCCAACACTTAGTCATTTTCTAGGTAGCATTAGTTAGTCCTCACTACAACCGAGCCATCTAGAGAAGGCTATGCTACACGAACTTGTTTATATACCATTACATGTCAAGCAAGTGAAAGGTTTTCAAACACCCCAGTAGAGACTAAGCCAGTATACATGCTGAGTAAAGCAATGGAGACCAAGTGATGTAAATTTAACTTATGCTGAGTGAGTTAGTATATGCCAAGTCTATAGAAGCTGAGAGACAACATGAAAGTTAGCTATGACTAAGTGTCTGAACATTTAATTATTGAGTAAACTCATTTTGGCATATGTTTTTGTATAGGCACAAACACTATGTAAATCATTTTAGCCAACTCCTATATGACATTTAAGGATTGTAGAGATAGTTAAGGAGAAAATTACACATTTTGTTAAAAGACATTAAACCCAAGAAAGACAGATTAACCAATCAAAAAATTATAAGAGTAAAATGACAAATAGATGAATTGTGAATTGTTGATTATGATCTAGAACTTTCTATGATTATTAATTTAAGGGATCTAACCCTAAATCATTATGGGAGTGTGTGTCATTGTGGTGAACATAGAGAAGAGTGTGAAGGAGCAAACAAGCTAAGCGTAGAGCAAGGAAGGCTAAGTTTGATAAGGAGATTAGATACAAAAACCTATTAGTGAAGGATGAAAAATAAAAAATCAGACAAGGAGGCCAAGTTTAGACATTGAAGAGAGAAGATCTATAAATATCTTTGTGACAAAAAATTGAATGATCAAGTACTAGGTCATTCTAACTAGTGAATTAGGGAAAATCTCTTAATAAAGTGGTTTTAGTAGACCTTGTTCAATTATCCTAACGAAGTGCTTAGTTCATTGTAAGTTTAAATCCTTTAATCAAGATAGACTTAATAGTCTTATATTGCTTTTAACTAAGTAGACCTCTCAAACGCTAGATCATCAAAAGTGATCAAATTGTAGCCCTAATAGGAAAACTTTGTTGTTGCAGCAGTAAAGATTTGTGGGTATCATCTCCACCCCAGTTTTACCTTCACCTTGGAGGGTTTATGGGTTACCAAAATCTTTGTGTTTGTTGTTTATAATTTCATGGATGCTTTGCTTAGATAGATTAAATTTTAGTTTTATGATTTATGATCTAAAATATGAGTTTTACCTCTCACATGGTAGATCATCCGAAGTGATCAAATTGTAGTCCTAATAGGCGAACTTTGTTGTTGCACCAGTAAAGATTTGTGCGTGTCATCCTCACCCCAGTTTTACCTTCACCTTAGAGAGTTTATGGGTTACCAAAATCTTTGTGTTTTGTGTTTATAATTTCATGGATGTTATGCTTAGATTACATTTCAATTTTACAGTTTATGATCTAAAATATGAGATGGATTAGGAGTGAATGTATTTAATTTGTTATTCTATTTAATTAGTGGAAAGTTTTAAAGATCTTGATTCACGCCCCTCTCAATATCTTGTTTCCCAATAAGACTTCCAACAACACATAAATATCTTTTTTTATTGAAACTATGCCTTTTGATAGTCCAATCATTGCTTGAACTTAATAAAAATCTCATGGATTATGTGGATATGAGATTGTTTTGAAGTGAAGAATCTATAATGGAACAAACTTTATTTTTTCAATGATGTCAAACATGCTACCTTCTAGTGAGACAATTTCTTTTTGGTCTGAAAGCTTTCATTTAGTTGATTGATGAAGAGGATTTGAGAAGAGGATATAACAATAGCACCTAGAGAAAGGTTGAGTTATTTGGTATGAAAAAGAAACCTTAGGACCAAGTAAGAAATTGATACTATAGTGTATTGCTTATCTACTTAAACTCTAGAATGAAAGATTACTCAAGTTAAGACGAAAAGAAGATCAAGTATTAAAGGTGCATGCCAAGCCTTGCCGAGAAGTCAGTGCAAGCCGAGGAGGAATCAGTGGAAGCTGAGTGAAAAACTTGCCTTGCTGAGCAAAGATGGAAATTAGTGCAAGCCAAGTGATTGTTAGTATATTTTAAGTAAAGTTTAGTTGATGCCGAGCATTGGCAAACTTTAGTTTTTATCAAGTGAACTAGTGTTGGCCAAGTGGAAGAATAGTATAGAAGACAAGTGACAACATATTGATGCCAAGTGCCAATATTCATGTTAAATTGTAGATTTGATGAATTTGAGCTGACAATTTTTGTTTTCTTAAATTGTGTGAAGCATGTAGAAGATAACTATGATCAGATGGTGGCACATAATTCAAGGTAAATCATTTTGAGATGAATTCAAGGAAAGATTGTGGAAGAAGTTTGTAGAGGAACCAAATGAAAAAGTGGGTAGATTCATTGTATCCTACCTAATCTTACCTAACCTTAAAATGGATGATTGTGGTTAAGCAACAAAAGATCTTAATTCTCTATTTATAAAGAGAGATGGACAGAAGCAAATATTGTCATGTGCAATAACCTAAGGAAGACAAGGAGTCTAGGGTAGTGCTTCATTCAGTGGCCAAACAAAAGAGACTACAATTGGCATGCAAAACAAGAAGGCTTAAGAGTATGAATGTTTGAAGGGTGAACAAGCTATCAGAGCTGAAGTGTGTGAAAGACAAGCAAAATGGAGGATTGAAACAAAGATATGTAATTGTCAAGTGAGTTGTAATTTTTTATCAGATCAATCCTTAATATTACTGTCTAATCATTGTATCAGTCTAGAATAAAGACTTTTGATTAAGGTTGACCTAACAGTCATTTGTAAATCCTTTAACTGGTGACTTTCCAAGTGAAGGGTCTAAATTCCTCTAACAAGGCTCACTCCTAACAGGGTGACTAAAATCTTCTAACTAGGTCACATTTAATAGTGTGCATTGTAACCTTTAATAGGGTTGGCCTTTCACATGACATATTTCAAAAGAGTGAGAATTGGTAGTATGTTACTAGTGTTTTTTTTTCCAAATTGGTTTCTATGTAAAATCCTTGTGTCAAATGTGTTATTTAATCTGTTACATTTCATATTTACATTTATGAAAAGTTGTTTTGACCTAGGACAGGAACCTAGAAAGTTTAAGATTTTTATGATCTAATGGATGCATGCATAACAAGGTTTTATGGATATGGGTCTACTAAAAATTGAAAAGTTTTATTTGTACATTTAGACTTTGGATAACTGATTCACCCCCCTCTCAGGTATTCTAAAGAATTTCAAAAATTGGTATCAGAGCACCATAGTGCTTAAGAGGACTAGTTTGAAGGTTCTAGAAGAAAAAGGTCAATATGTCAAAAAGAGAGGTACCCAAGACCAATAAGGAGAACTTCTTTGCATGGAAAAGTTTGTTGAAGCTACAACTAGGAGGTCTTAGATACTATGCACAATCTACCATCTCCACTGAGCATGTCAATACTAGAGCCGTAACTGCCGATGATCTGAAAAAAAAGAAATAACACAATAAGGTAATGTTGGAGATTTCCTTTTCCCTAAGTTATGTGAAGTTTGATGACATCAGGGGTTGTGATAGTGCCAAGAAGATGTGGGATGTTCTTCACACCATTTATGCAGGAGATACAAATGTTTTGAGAGCTAAATTTGAAAGTCTTAGAGGTAAGTTTGACGATATGAGGATGCAAGAAGGTGAGATTGTTGCTCAATATTGCTCTAGGATAAAAGATGTTGTTAATAATATAAGAGGAGCTACTAGTAAGATAAATTATGATATTGTATTAAGAAAAGTATTGAGAACACCGTGCCCATCTATGCTATTAGAATGTACGCCATAAAAGAATTGAGATGTATACCACGTTCTAATCTAACTCTTGAAAGTTTGGTGTGAGGTCTCGCTCTGACCCATTGTAGCATAGTGGATACATTAATATTTTGATTCTCATGACTCGATATGTCAGGACACTATTTGATGCACTGGACATTATTATGCTATTTTATGATGTGTGATGGTTTACTTTCACATATTTGATTTCGTCATGCAATGCTTTATGAACATGTATAATGATGAAGTAAATGAATGCAGAACTAACACTTTGGTTATGCAATTTTAATGGTCGAAAATATGAGTAGAATGAGATAAACAATTGATTATTAGAAAGATGGATGTTTTAAATTTACATGATTTTCTTGATACGTAATTTACATATATGCATGTGATTTCTTGAACTATTGATGTGTGCAATTAGTGTGCAAGATATTTAATCGAGAAATCTAATGGAAAGAAGAAACTGAACCCCTTGCTATTTGTGCTAATTTGCATTGTCATTCTTTGAAGGTTGTTATATAGTCTTAAAATTCTCGTAGCTTTTAATTGGTTCCTATTAAGTCTTTAAGGCCTAAAAACCTTAAATTTAAGTACCCTAAGGGTAAGGGTATGGGTTGGGAGTACTTTCCACCCCCTTAGCCTCTTTGGTTGACTTTTAGGGTCACTCAAGAACCTACTTTTGGTTGATTGCGAAAACTGATTTGTCTCCTTCATGAGTTGGTGACTCAAACTCCACCTTGGGGTTACCTAAAGTCTAGTTGAGCTAGGATCATATTTAGAGGCATTTTGGAGAAGTTTTGGTGTTGTTACCCAATCTCTAATTTTAAGAGAGAAGTTTTGAAGATTGGAAGAAAGGAAGGATAAGCTCTTTTCAACTTGTCATTTTACCATAACTTTTTGTGAAGGTAGGGTCGTTCATTCTTTTGATCATGTTCTTCATATTGTTCATACTTTGATTCATGCATAAGGCATTGTGTTGTTTTTGTATTGCTTGTATGTGTGTTGAGGTTGTTTGGGGAGGGACCTTAACTTGTTCTTGGATGTCATTCTTATGCTTTATTTTGAAATTTTGAGGGGATTTCATGGGGATTGTTTTGGCATTACTCACCCTTGGGTAAGGAATAAGTGGCCACGTATGGGGGAAGGGCCTTAGTTGGACCTCAATAGTGTAAAGTCTCCTCTCATGGTGAGAAGAGGGAAAGAGGGTAGGGTGTATGGGCCCCTACTTGTCATCACATACCATGTTTGAAAATTTGAATTCTTGAAGAAAGTAAGGAATGAAAATCTTTGTTGTATTGGCCTCGAAAGGGCATTCGTAGAAGAACAAAAGTTCTTGAGTTTTAGCTCCGAAAGGGCTATGTTACAGTATAGTGATTGACGTCTCCTATTGAGAAAATCCACCTCCCCCCTAGTCTAGTTCAATGTTGAACCTATTGTGCAAAACTGGGTTGGGAATGCATGCTTGAATTGTTCATCATATTATGTTGTTTACCTCTAGGTTAGTTCCCATCTCCTCCATGATTTCCCTTGATGCATTGAAGATATTGGAAAGAATCTCTTGTGAAGGACTTAGAAGAGAATTCATTTGAATTGTAACATCATGCAAAATGTATTTAAATCTTGATGTATTGGCAATGATGTTAGGTTTTCTTACAGGTTCTTTCTTGATGGAGCCTTGAACCAAGTTGATTAATAGAGAGAAAAGATTGAGAAAACCTCTTTGCATTGCTCTTATGTGTTTTAAATTTATGCATATGTGTGTGGAAAAAAATAGATTAAAGGATAGCATTTTTGAATTATGAATTCTCAAGTTTTCAAATATGTTAAGGAAAAGTAATTGGATACGTTGAAGTTTTCAATTCAATGTTATATGTATTAAGAGAAAATGAACAATCCTACATTGTGGATAACAAAATTTATCACCTTCCTTGATAAACTATGTAAGTGGCAAAATCAATTACATAAACTATGTATTTTGCTCTTTGGATTTTGTATCAGCATGTGATTTCAATTCTATTGGATGATAGAGAATATTCTCCATTGATTCTATCCTTATATATATAAGGAAACAAAATAAATTACTTACCAATATTTAAACTATCCTTGCAACACAATCCTTGTTGCATAAGCTATCAACTAAACCTAACCAAATTAACTCCCTGTCGGGTGTAGGCCTCGAGCCCTTCAAAGATTGATGAGATTTTATTGATTGTCAAAGATATGGTCATGTGTTAAATTGTGCCTTGGGTTCTTCTAAAAAAAAATAAAAAATATTTGTACACATTCAATTTTAACCTTTTGTATTAATACCTTCCACCTCCCCACACAACCCCAGGGGTCAACCACATTTCTTTTCCGGTTGTGCTGCTGTATGCTCACCATGCGTCACGTGCAAAATGGCGAAAAGGGGGAGCTTAGGCTGACACATGGTATGTATTATTAGGTTAGCTTGTTAATTTTAATACATACCACACTAATGTTTAAAACTTACAAACTACTATATATATAAAACTTAATCCTCAAACATTAGTGTGGTATGTATTATTAGGTTAGCTTGTTAATTTTAATTAAGTTGCTTTTTGTAAAAAAATTACATTGATACTCTTATAGCTATGGGTCAAGTAACTAAGTTATTTTTTTAAGATTTTAGAAATATATATATATATATATATATATATATATATATATATATATATAGTTAACTTCTTTTCTTATTAGCTTTTACATTTTATTAATTAAATTTTAGTGCAGATTAGTTAAAGATTTCGTTTTAATTAATTTCAAATATTAGTTTTCTTGGCCAATGTATTATGATTAATTGATTAAATTTAAATATAACATATTATGTCATGCCATTATTATTCCTTCATTATTTTCTTGACTATTATAAAGAGAAAGTTTTCGTTTTAATTATTTTTGATAATCATGCTACGTAATTTGTGGGAATGGCCTTTTTGAAGATATTAAGTAATTGATCAAAGTTAATTTGTGGATTTTGTTAAAAATATTAACAAATATAATTGATTTAAAATTATAGTTAACATTATTTTATCTTATTTTTTGTATTAAAGTATTGTTAGAATTATAGATAATGTTTCATGAATTATTTTGATTGTAAAAAAAAATAAAAAATTTTGCGTGTGTTTTTTGCCCTCGTATTTTGGGCATGACATTTGGTAGGTAGGCTCACTACTTTTGAGCTCTATAATTTTGATAACTTCAAATCTAAGAATGTTGAATCTTCTTCCAAAGCCAAACTATCATTAAAGGAACCTAAAGAGAAGAAGAAAACGGTAAAATATGTTTGGTCATATTGCTGTTAGATGTCCAGAGAAGAGAAACAATAGAAGTGGAGACAAATACAAAAGTAAAAGAGATGAGAACAACAAAGATTACAAAGATAAAGAAAAGAAGTCTTGCTAGATTGGTGAAGAGGAAACCAAAGATGAATTTGACAACCATGATGATGAAGTGGTGTATGTTGCAATGAAGGATGATTTTGATGTGGATGAGGCAACTGCACTAGTTTCTTGTGTGAACAAGAGTGAGAGATGGATCATTGATAGTGGGTGTTTACATCACATGACTTGAGATAAGATAAGATAAGATAAAATTATTAATGTCTATGAAAAACCAAAACGGTTTATGGGACTGAGCACACAAAAAGAAGAGCTAGCCAAGCAAAGGCACCAAACGGTGACAGAAAATGAAACAAAACAACAAGAAGAAAGAAATACAAGGTAAGGACTAAGGGTCCTTCAATGTCACAAAGAAATCTGTAATAGAGAGGTACATCCATGGACAATCCATAGTCTTCAGATGCCGTGAAGAACACCTATAGGACTGATGCTGCCTGTAGAGATTGGTACAATGTTTGACAGATCTGGAATGTGAAGTTGTGGAAGGCCTTTCAAACCTCGCAGAGGAGACAAGGGAGAGAAAAAGGTGGTAATGAGCTGATTAGAAGTCCGTCTTTAATGAAAGGACTACAGGGTATTCTCTCGAAGATGGGTGGCCTCTTGAAGATAAAGTGCTAAACACCGCTAATCAATATAACTGAAGAACATCGAGAGAGAAGAACATTCTCTAAAAAGGAAATAGAATCTCCCTCCGGTCTCATACTAATGAGGATAACGAAATATGAAGTGAGTCTCGGTCTCAGCCTCCATTAGAGTGCATAACTGGCATAATCAATTAGCCTGATCCATATGGTGATCAGTTTGAGCCTTGAGAAGATGAGAACCAACCCTAAAAGAGCCCAAAGAGAAACATAATGCATGATTCCAACACCGGTAAAGATAGGCAGGGCGAACAACAATACCATCCTGAATAACAAGAAAATGCTCAACAGAGAAGGCCATCTTAGGTCGCAAACCACCTAGGGGATGACACCAAGTAGTGGTAATATACTGCCTATAGATATCTTGTCTGACATACTCATTCAACTCCTGATGAGAGGGAAGAAGATGAGCTGGGGCATCCAACAAATACTGATAGGGAGGAAGACGATCAATCTCAATCTCGATCGAACCCAACAAAGATAAAATAGATTACCTAGATAAAAGTAAGTTCATTACCCTAAATTATTATGATGGAAATAGTGTAAGGTTTGGTAATGATACACCCTATCCAATAAAAGGAAAAATGATCTATCAATCTCATAGAAAAGGTCATGTGTGAAAATGATTATTATGTTGAAGGACTTAACAATAATTTGTTAAGTGTGTCACAACTGAATAGTTCAGGTTGGAAAGTTGATTTTGAGAACAAGATAGCTAGGATCTATGACATTGATAAGAAACTAATTGGGAAAGGTGATTAGACTATCTAGGTAATCTATTTTATCTTTATATGAATGATGTTACTTGTCTTGTTGTAGCATTTGATGATGTGTGCTTATGGAACAAGAGGTTATGTCATGCCAAATTTGATAATTCAGTGAGTATCAGTAACATGAAAAGAGTCAGAGGTTTGTCTAAATTGAAGAAACTTGACAATATAATTTGAAAACAATGTCAGTAGGAAAAGTAACGAAGTCTAGTTTTAAAAGTAAGACTCATACCTTTAAAGAAATTTTGGATATTCTTCATACTGATTTGTGTGGACCAATTGAAGTGCAAAGTTACAAAGGTGATAAGTACATTATCCTATTTGTTGATGATTATTCTAAGATGATGACAGTTACTTTCCAAATACTTAAGCAGTACTTAGCATGAGTTGAGAAGGAGACATGGAAAAGCTTGAAATGTCTAAGATCTGAAAGAGGAGGATAATTTACATCAAATGAGTTTTAGATGTTCTATAATGACAGAGGAATCAAAAGACATACATATGCACCTAGGACCCCTCCACAAAATGAGATTGCTAAAAGGAGGAACATATCTATAATAAACTTTGATAGGACACTCATGATAGAGAAGAATATGTTAGAAACATATAATATTGAAAGTGGGATGAATTAGTATTCTACAAACTTTTCCCCACAATTGAATATTGTTAATTACTTTATAACTTGCATATGAAAGTAAACTAACAATGTTGAACAATAAATATAACCATGCACATAGAGAACTCATAACACCATTATTTGTTAACTAGGGAAACCCTAACCAAGGTAAAACCTCAGTGGGGATGATACCCACTAGATGATTCACTAAACAATAGGATCCTGTTAATGATATTGACCTTGTTAGGAGTCTATGAAGTACATATAGTGTCTTGAGTCCTTGTTGGAATCCTTAATCCTATTAGGATTTGGTGGAGCAAATACAATGTATGCAAGAAGAGCTCACTGCCCTAACATGCAATTATATAATTTAGTTCTTCACAAGAATAGATATACATACAATACTTTATGTTTGTTGTATCTCACACTTGCTCTAATAAAAAAACACATGTAGTTCACATATCATCAATCACAAATCTCACATAGATCATATGTCACATAGTACATCACATATCACACTATTCTTTCACTTGCATAACACAATTATCTTCACAAGATAAGATCTTTAATTATACCTTGCATCTTCATAATTCTTTGCTTAGTTGGCCTTCATGTCTTCACACACTTGACATAATATAAAATAACTTATGGAATAATATCCACATAGTCAGCTCATCATAATTGGGTAAATATTTTGTCTTCAAAATAATCCCTTAAGTTGCATAGTGCAATTCTTTGCTATGCTTTCTTCTGCACTATTAAACACCCATACTGGTATTTCAATCATCACTCACGTTGTACTATACATACACACCTACGCATTGGTACACATCATCATGAAAATGTCATAGAGCTTTCTTTAGCCACACATCTATTCTCTATGCTGCTACAAACTATCTAACACCTAGACAATTTTTAATCTCTAAATACATAAATGAAATGTTGAATACATGTTGCTATAAATGAAAACCATCAATATATCTATCTGACCATATTGCCAAAAATCTTGCCCTTTGGCATTGATAGAAACATTTGGGAAAATTGACTAAGTCCCAAAATGATGCCATAGATAAAAAAAAAAAAAAAAAAGTAACTGCACAAAAGTACCTTCAAAACATAATAATTTGATTCATGTTTTGATGGATCATTACATTCCTAATCGTTCCTTTACATTGATACATAATAATGTATTCCCCCTTACATATACAACATACAACTCACAACCATAGAATTTTCCTTCTACATAAAACTCCCCATTTGACATTAATGACAAGGTGTCAACAAAAAAAAATCAACAAAAATCGGGTTTCCTACTGCTGATCAACTTGGTATTCTTGAAAAGCAATCTGCATATACAAGTTTCAGTCTTTCCACTTCCTTCTTCCAGTTCTTCTTTACTGTATCTGAAATACTAATTAGTGTGCATAGTGCATAAGATGCCACTTCAACTATGTTCAAGTCAGTATAAGAAAATTTGTCATAGGAATTATTAGCTGCAAGACATTCCTCCAATCGCCTCTGCAAAATGCTAATCTTTACTGATGAAATTTCACTAAGACTAGAGAATCTCTTTGTTATCTTCTCATTTTTAGATTCCAAGCCGCTAATCTCATCATTTATCTTCTCAACTTCTACTCAACATTCTTCAATACTAGTCTTAGGGAGTTGTAACTTAGTAGTGAGTGTTCCAAGTTCACTCCACTTACACTTTATTTGACTCTCATAATCAGTTAGGTACTTGTATGACAATGCACACTATCCATACGATATCTTCCCTTTATTATTGTACTTTCTCAATTCCTTTATGCTTCCATTAAGTGATTTCAAATCATTTCTCACATTAGTGCATACTGTATCAAATAGTGATGCATCATTCTTCACCTAAGCTTGCACTAAACCTACTTCTACTAGAGTTGTAAAATCTTTATCAAAGTTTTCACCAACTCCTTGGCCTTTGACTACAAGTCTTGATTTGCTATAGTTGTAGTAATTATTTTTTGCAATTTGTCCAAAACTTCAGTTAATTTCTTCTCCAAAGACTTTACTAATTTGTTCTTCTCAAACAACTTGGTCAGTGAGTTCATCAATCCTTTTTTATCTTCATCATCTAATATTGCTTTTGATGGATTAATTGTTGGTATTGTAACATATATACTTGCTGGGCTACGTAAGGTATGTCAGCTTCATGCTAGAACACTACCTTCCCAATTTCTAAATCCACATGTTTTAGATTGGGCAGTAATGCCGATTCTTGCATTACAATCTTCCACTTATGCTTAAGATTAGAATCTTCCTTTTTCTTCTCCTCTTCTTGTTTCTTTTTCTTTTCTACTTCCTTTTTCTTCTGCTCCTCCACTTCTTTATTCTTCTTCTCCTCCTCTCCATCATCATCTAAACTAGAGTAAGCTATAATATTGCCAACAATAGTTTGGTCATAAGCTACAAATGGGTTTTCTTTTGTGTCCATATTTATGTACGTACTATCCACTTGCATGGATTCAATGCCCATAACAATATGTGGTGGTGAATGTGCTTGTTGTGTCTCCTCTGCTTCTTCCTCATTTTTGGAAGGTGTATTGACTTGCACATACACTAGGCTATTAGGTTTTGACTGTGGACTCACCTCTAGCATTGAGGTCATGTATTTCACAATTGTATCCTATGTTTCTGTCCTTACCTCCTAATAATTGCATCCCGCCAGAAGAATTTCTCTTCTTTTGTTCCTCAACAAAGGATCAATACCCTTAAAAAATTGTTTGAGTCCTCCTTACAGTCAACCTCACATAGTTTATTTATCATAGAGATCCTCATATTTAGATCTTCTTCTAATATTCTCGTCTTTTTATTTATAAGTCTATTATACAGTTCTTCTGGTATCTTATTCTATATGTTCTCAAACTTCTTATTCCTCAAAATCATATTCCTTACAATGGCATTTTCTAATTACCTTCTATTAATATTACTGTACAAGTTATAATACTTATCTAATTGAACAAAATTATCATCATTTATTATTTTCATGTTAAGGTTCTCTACCTTTGGTTTCCATGCTCTTTTTTCCAGCTGTAGTTTATCTTCTTGTGCATCTTGCACTAATGGTCTATCTCCAGCTTCATCCTTAGAACTCTTTGAGTCACTTGCATCGTCTTCCTCCTCTTTGCTAGTCCATTGGTGGTCTTCTTGACCCTTTTCTTTGGTGATGGTGTAGATTCTTGCTTCACCTTCACCAATATCTTTGATTTCCTCTACACAATAGGTGCTTCCACCTCTTGCTACTTTCTTGGCTGCTCACTCCTTCTCCTTACATGTTGCACTTGCACAACTACTACATAAGGTGCAATTGGGGCCTACACACATGGTTGCACTATTGTGACACCTTTTGAAGGTCCTACTACAACAATAAGAGTTGTTGCAATCACTTTAGATTATTCACTTGCTCTCATCTCCATCACAATGCCTTTTACCTCATTAAACTCTTCCCTTGTCATTCTTGATTCCTTAAGGATGGAATCAATTAATTTCTCTACTTTCTTCTTTCTCTCCTTGTTGTGTAGTTTAGAGTGAGCTACTCTTATCCTCTTTTCATAAGTTCCCTATCTAGGGCACTCTATGTCCTTTTCTAACTAGAGTATGATCTGCACATACCCTTCTATGAGCTTTGCACTCATCTCATATCCCGTAGGTTCAATAAATTTTACCCTTGGTACCACAACTTCCATTCAAGTGTTATCAGTTTCCACCATGAAGCATATCTCATCCTTATATTTCTCCACCATGGAGGGAGGTATCCTATACCTCTGTTTGATTTTAGTTCGAAAATTCTTCATCAGCCTATCAATGTCATTATCTCTAACATTTTCTAACTTTGATCTATAGCATTGAGTCACCACCTTCATTGCACACTTGCTACTATCCCAATGCGTCATACCAGGAACCTTCTTTGTAGCATAAAAGATTAAATGAGTCAGTTAGGACTCAAATCTAAAAACTACACTCTTTGTTTTCTTCAACTTTGCAATGTTATCCAATAATTACAATATGATAATCTCACATAGATTAACCTTTCTTCCTTGTATTGCCATTACATAAGCTGCATGTAAAAATCTAGTTGGTACTATGTTAACCCTTGATCCATGATTAAACTTGTACCCTAATATCTTGCTTGATAACTTTACTCCTTTGTCTTGAATGGAGTCTACCTTCATGTTTCTTTCATCAAACCTAGTATTTAGGTTTGTCTCAACCATCTTCTTGACATTCTTCTCATTAATAGGATTACAACCTTCATTACTCAATCCTATGACCTTATGAATTAGGTCATTGTCAATAAAAATCTGTGCATCACCTAGTCACAAGAAATCATCATGCACCCTACTTGGAATTATTTGGATCCAATCATGATTGTCAAATTCTATATAGAACATATACTTTATAAGATTTAAGCCATCTAAGTGTGCATACTCAAACTTCAGGTTTAGGTCATGGTTACACATTTTCCCCGAGTCTTGATGAATATAACCATCACTAATACTTTCAATCTTACAATGAATATAGTTTTTGACATCGTCAACATGTAGCACATTCTCCCAAACTTGTGAAAATGTCCCCAACGGGTCATCCAATAGCGACACAAATATATGATTCTTGAAAACATACCATGGTCTATCGCTCACATCATACACATTCTAACTAGCCATTTAAACTGTAACTGCAAACATTGAAATACTGAATTTAAACTCTGTAAAATACTTTAAAAACATGATTTAGGACTACTACAATTTTTTTCTTTAAAAGCCTTCACTTCACACTTCAAATTGTTATCAAGTTGCTCTTCAATTCACTCAAGACACTTCACATGAACAAATGGTACACACAATCTTGCTTGTGATCCTTAAATCATTTCAAATCGTACTGCGCATTAGATGTGTATCTACGATAGATTCAAATACTATCTCTATTTACTAGCAAGCTTGATTTCTCAATTCCCACTCATTGCGATCATATTAGGACTTGCACACTTGACCGTAGCCTTTTTTCTATATCCTTAACCTCTTGTTAATTGTACAAATTCCAACTCACTCTCTAACATCAGTTTTGGCCAACTGATGCACTGCCTCTACTAAAATTTCTTCATTCAGGTGGAATGAGTCACAAACAATTTGTGACTTCAACTTCCCTTCAAATGCATCAAAGAAATTTTCTTCCAAAACTGTATAAGAACTTTCTAGATCCTTAGCTGTTATAAATGTTTCTTTGAATTCATCAACATGTTCCTTAATTGTTTCCTTTTGGATGTTGTCGTTGCCATTATCATTCCTTCTATCATTCTTGTTGTTGTTCCTTCTATTATGAGGATTCCTATTAAAGTTCCTTCTATCCATTCTAAAATATCTTGTTGTGTGTCCAAAATTAATACATAATTGACATACAAGTGCATTTATTTTCTGATTAGTTTCATTCTGATTCTCAGGTGCTCTGCAATTTCTTGGAATGTGTCCAGGATTGTTACACTTGTAACATACAAATTGGTTCTTCTCTCCATCATTGGATATGTTATGTGACCTTCCTCTTTCATTACTTTTAGGGTCAGTATTCCTAAACATTCTACTACCTTGTGCCCATAACCATGACAATTATAACAATAGAAATTAGTAATAGTTTTGAAAGACTTAACTGTTTAGTCTCTTTTCATATGTCCAACTTCATTACATATGAGTCATCTACCTTTGAACTCATGTCTTACTTCCTTAGGAAATTCATCTTTCTTAGGTTCATCAACTTTCTCTGTTTTCTTAGGTTTATCATGTTTCTCATATAAATCAATTAGTTCTACTTCCTTTGATACTTTTGTAGATGTGCTTGATTCAACCTTACTTAGATCATATTCCTTAGAGGATTTGATAATGGATTTGGTTGTCTTCTAATTTCAACTTTCTTGGCTAATTTCTCTCCAATTAGATATCTAAGTCTTGTCTTGTCATAAGGTCTCTGGTGAAATATCTGTTGATCTATCTTCTCACTATTGGAATGAAGTTTCTCTAATTGTTACTTAGCTTGTGTTAATTCTCCCTTGACAACGATATTGTACTTTTTTGATCTCAAATTGGTTTTGACTAGTGAGTGTCTATATACCTAAGTCATTTACTTAGTTTATGTAGAACAAGTGGTATATGCCAAGCACAACATAGAGAATCTTGAGTCAACAGTGAGTGTCGAGTCACTTGAGTGCCAAGTAGACAATATATGTTGACTGATTCACGAGCCAAGCAAGCAATGCATGCCGAGTCATTCAAATTTTGAGTCATAATATAGAAATCAGTATATGCCAAACATAAGAGACTTCAGATGCCGAGTAACACAGTTTTGTCATAGTTGTTTGTATTGGAACAAACTATTATGTAAACTATTTTTGAGCCAACTTAAAGATTGAATTATGATATATTGGTGATAAGGAGAATTCTTAAGTTGGAATCCCTATAAAGTGCATGCATCCAATTAGGTAAAGGGAAGGTTTAAGTGGCAAAATGGATGAATCACAACCATTGATTCATACCTAACCCTAACTCACGTAGGTCTTCTTAAGGAGGAAAAACCCTAAACTTCAAATGAGAGAGAAAGGAAATGTATGAATGATCAAGGAGAGTTTTGCAAGCACAAACTAGGACATTCATGGTGATCAATGTATAATGATTTGAAATTGCATTATAGAATCAGTTAAAGGAGAATAGAGGAAGGAAATAGTGAATAGCTGAGAGACATCTGATCAAGGAGGATCAAGAATACATTAGTTTAGAGGTGATCTATCATCAAGCAACAAACTGCTAACTGTAGAATCAATGCCGAGACATTCTAACAGGTGAATTTTGTTAAATCTCTTAATAGAGTCTTCCTAATAGGCTATATTTAAATCTTGTAACAAGGTACTTACATTATTGTGAGTTAAAGTCATTTGACAAGGCACACTTTTCACAGGGTGTTGAAATCCTTTAATAGGTTAAGACCTAAAAGTCTTTGTAAGCCTTTAATAGGGTAGACCTTTCACAGGGTAGATCATGTTTCATGATCAATCATTGTAACCTTCATTGGATACATTTTTTTACCATAGTAGTGAAGATTTATGGGTTTCATCCCCACTCTAGTTTTACCTTCTCATCAGAGCATTTCTAGGTAATCATTACTGTTGTCAATTCGTGGGTGTCAATTCATGTTTCAAATTCTAATTTTCTTTCTTAAGATCTCCTACTTCATCATTGTCACTAGTCTATGCACTTGATTCCTTGCTAGATTTCAGATCATTAATCTTGTCTTTTAGTTTACCAATATAGATTTTTTCATCTTTATATCTATTTTTGAGGTTATCTCTTTCTTCATAAAGAAGATCAATTTGCTGAAGAGCTTCTTCAAGGTTTTTTTTTAACTATTTCATATCTTCAGGGATCTTACTTAAGCTGTTAAATTTCTTCTAAGTAATTGTGCTCTAATACCAATTAGTAGGAATATATAATATTGAGGAGGGGGGGGGGGGGGGGGGGGCAGGTGTTTGAATCAATATTCTAAAATTTTTTCCACAACTGAATATTGTTAATTAATTTATAACTTGCATATGAAAGTAAACCTACACCTTGACCAAGAGAAGAATCTGGTGGGGATGATACCCACTAGATGATTCACTAATCAATATGATCTTGTTAAGGATATTGACCTTCTTAGGAGTCTATGAAGTACATATAGTGTCTCGAGTCCTTGTTAGAAGCCTCAACCCTATCAGGAGTTGCTACAACCCTGTTGGGAGTTGGTGGATCAAATACAATGTATGCAGGAAGAGCTCACTACCCTAAAATGCAATTATATAATGTAGTTCTTCACAAGAATAGATATACATACAATACTTTCGATTTGCTATATCTCACACTTATGCTGAATAAAGATCAAATGCAGTTTGCATATCATCAATCACAAATCTCACATAGATTATATGCCACATAGTACATCATATGTCAGACTCTTCTTTTGCTTGCATAACACACTTATCTTCACAAGATAAGATCTTTACTTATACCTCACATCGTCATAATACTTTTCTCAGTCAGCCTTTATGTTTTCACATGCTTGACATTATATAAAATAACTTCTAGAATAGTATCCACACAGTCAGCTGATTATGACTTAGTAATTATTGTCACCAAAATAATTCCTCAAGTCATACAATCCAATTCTCTATTATGCTATGTTAAATACCCATACTGGTATTTCAATCATAACTCATGTCGTACTATCTATACACACTTGTACACTGGTATACATCATCATGACAATATCATAGAGCTTTCCTTAGCTACACATGATCTAACTCTTAATGAGTCATCTGTACATATCACATATGTTCTTTGTGCTGCTGCAAATTGTCTAACAAGTAGACAGTTTTCTATCTCTAAATGCATATATGAAATGCTAAATACATGATGTCATAAATGAAAACCATCAATATATCTGTCTAACCATATTTCTAACAAAATGTTGCTTTGAAATATTGGAGAGAGGCTATAAGTACAACTATCTATACCTTGAACTGTATGCAAGTCAAGAAAGGTACTCATTCAACACCTTTTGAATTATGGTATGGATACTCAACCAATGTAAAATATTTTAAGGTATTTGGAAGAAAGTGCTGCAATTCTTAAGGATTCTAGGAATGGTAAATTAGATGCTAAAACTGAAGAAGGTATATACCTTGGCTATTCCACAAGAAGTAAATCTTATAAGTGTTTAAATACTAACAGTAACAAAGTTGTGGAAAGTGCGACTGTGAAGTTTGATGAATAGATAGAGTTGCATGAGGCTGAACCTATGAAGTAAATTGAACAATACAAATATTTTGTATACTTTTGTGAAGGTATGCTTGCTGATGAAGATGTTGTAAACCAAGTTGCAAATCAACAACATGTTTCAATGACTGCCAAGTCACATACAATGAATATCGAGTTGCATTTAGGAACTGAGTTATAGACAGAAGCTAAGACAAATTCTAATTCTGAGATTAGTGTACATGAAAGAGATGTTAAATTTTTTGACAGAGAAGTACATAGTGATTCAGAAGTTGAAAAATCTAATAAGGAAGGTAGAGAAGAACTAAGCTTGTCAAAGTATGTTAAAAGACATCACCTTGCCAAACAAATTATTGGAGACAAAGATGCTAAACCAATGACAAGAAACAGGCTGAGAAGTGATACATGTTTGCTAAGTATGCATGAGCCTAAGACAATGAAAGATGCCTTAGAAAATAAGGACTAGAGTAAAGAAATGAAAGATGAGATTGAGCAAATTGAGAAGGACAAGACATGGACTCTAGTTCCTAGACTAGATGACATGAATGTGATTGGAACCAAGTGGGTGTATAGAAACAAGTTAGATGAAAATGGTGAAGTCACAAGGAATAAGGCAAGATTAATTTTCAAGGGGTATGCATAAGAAGAAGGAATAAACTATTAAGAAACATTTGCCCCTGTTGCAAGATTGGAAGGAGTAAGAACTCTGCTTGCTTACTCTTTATACAAAGGTTTCAAAGTTTATCAAATGGATGTAAAGTCAACATTTCTAAATGATAGATTAGAAGAAGAGGTTTATATAGAACAACCAGAAGGATTTGTTGATGCTAAGAACAAGAACATGGTATGTAGACTGCACAAATCTTTATATTTAAAGAAAGGCTTCACAATTATCATTTGAAGAATGGATTTGAGAAGATTGATGGTAACAACAATTTATAGTTACAAACAGAAGGAGGTAAATGTATTTTTCTAGCTGAAGTTTTTGTGGGTGATATCATATTTCGAGGTCAAGATAGATTATGTAAGACATTTACAAATTAAATAAATAAAGAATTTGAGATGTCTATGTTTGGAGAGATCAAGTTGTTTGTTGGTTTGCCAGTATATGAGATGAAATATGGTATATACATCACTCAGTCTAAGTATGTGAAGAAAATATTGATTTTTTTTGAATTAGAAGATTCCAAACTAGTTAGCACACCTATCATGATAGGACACAAGTTGTCAAAGAATGATGATTTAGCTAATGTGAATCAAACATTGTACAAGTCTATGATTGGCAAATCACAATATGTAGTACAAAAAAAAACCTGACATTGCATTATTTGTTGGGATAGTTGGAAGATTATTTGCTAATCCTAAGGAGAATCATTTGATGACTATTAAGAGAATAATGAGATATCTGAAAGGAATAGAAGACTATGGTCTATACTACAAGAAAAATGAAAAATTTGAGTTGAGAGCCTCCAATGATGCTGATTGGGTTGGAAACATTGATGACAGAAAGAGAAGTGGAGAAGCATTTTTCTTAGGAAAGAGGTTGGTCACTTGGACTAACAAGAAACAAAATTGCATATCTCAAGTTACTGTTGAAGCTAAATATGTGGTTGATGCAGTAAATTGTATAAACATTGTATGGATCAAACAACTACTCAAAGGTATGGAGGATATCATTGCACTTATGGTACTTTATTGTGATAATAGTAGTGCTATAAATATATCAAAGAACCTTGTGATGCACATAAAGACTAAGCGCATTGCAATAAAGTATCATTACTTGAGAGAGTTAATTCAAGATAAAAAAGGGAGGATGAAATATGTGAATACAAAAGAGTAGATAGATGATATCTTCACAAAATCTTTACCTAAGGATGCTTGTGAGTATCTAAGAGGTAAACTAGGGGTGTTACCCCTATCCAAAGCTACTTGAGAAGCATAAGTAGTGCCCTACATCAACTGAAGCTAAATGTTGTATCTTACAATTTGATGCAGTGGATATTACTTTAGGAGTTGCCTAAAGTAATGAATGAGTTGAATTAGAAGATTTATAGTCACATGCAAGGTGACAAAGGGAGTATTTGAAATTGATTATATCTACATACATAGATGACAAGTCTTTAGCATTTTTGTCAAAGAGGGAGATAATGTACCTAATGTTTACTAAAGGGAGACTTGATGTTTACAGAAGGGAGATGGTGTACTTTAACATATAAGACAAAAATATTCATCTACCCAATAAGAGGGAGAAAGTAGTGAGTGAGATATAAGTTAGAGGGAGAAGATGCAATTAAAAAACTTGACAAAGCTCACATTACCCTATACAAAGGAAGGACATGATGGCTTGATTTTTAACCTACCTAATATTTTGTGAAATCTCTTGAAAATTAGGTAGAAAATTGTTTTAATTTTCTTAGGGTTTCGAAAAATTTGTCTTTCCCTCATGAAAAAGCCCTAGGGAAATTATCTTATTTTGTTTTGATGGAATTCATTCAAAATTAATTTGCAATTAAATAAGGATATATGAAAAATCTAACTTATGTATTTATATCCCTAAGTATTTTGATATAATGTCATTTTATATTTCATGCCTCATAAGTCTTGTTAAGTTGCGATGTTGTGAAAGCCTTTCAAGCACAACATCACTTCTCTATGATCACTAACTATTTTGAAGAGTGCGAGGATGTGAAATGGTATATCAACAGCATCAGCATGGCTTTAAAATTGTTAAAGTAAAGTGTCAAGTTCATGTTGTGAAGGGGTGATATAATGGAACGCACATGATCACAAGTCAATTCTAGCTTGAAGAAGTTTAAGTTGCGATGCTTCAAATAGAAGGAAGCAGTCAACAAGAAGGTTATCGTAACATGGCTAAGTTAAAAGGCATGTTAAATTTTTAAGTTGTGAAGGAGAAATAAAATAGAGATCACATCATCATAGGTAAATGAAGGATTAAAGAAATTCAAGTCACAATAGTTTGATGAGAAGAAACAAAAGTCAAAGTTGAATCATCGCTTCATCGCAGACAATTAGATAAACTGTGAAGGCAAGAGTGTGACGATGCAAAAGACAACAATGGTTAATTTTTAAGCTTGGTGCATCTTCATAGGTAGTTAAGAGAAATCTTAGGTTAAGGTGGTGAGGTTGTGAAAGATTGTAATGGCACCTTCACAAGGTTACTTGTTAAGAGTTTAAGTTGTGAAGCAACGAATATTAAAAAGATGGTCAATTTAGTAGTTGGTCACAACATTGCCACGGGTAAAATGAAAATTGATATTTTAGGTTGCAAAGAAGGGATTGGTGAAGAAGCAGTTAAAGAAAACCATTTTTGCATGATCACATGGTTGAGCCATGAAAAGAGATTATAAGCTACAAAGTTGTGAAAGACATCTAACAGTCAGAAGAAATGCTCATTGCTTTTTCACAAGGGTTTAAAGAAAAGTGATAATTTAAGTTGAGATGCTGTGAAATGTAATCATGTAGTTAATTAATTAAACCATCACAACATCAAAAGGGTTTGTGATTAACTCAAAGTTACCATTGCAAAGTAGCAAAAGCTCATAATCACATCTTCACAAGGTTTAGCAACACTTAAATCTTAAAGTTGCAACCTTGCAAGATGTGTTCAGAACAATTAAAATTAAAGACTAGTACAAGATCACAAGGTTTTCAGTCACAGTTAAGATCTTTGCTATGAAGTTACGAAAAGAAGTAACAGTCAAATAGAGCAGTAATCAAATCTTATTAGGTCAAAAGCTAATGTAAAGAAATGAAGTTGCAAACATATGAAAAAAGAAAATGTTAAGATTAAAGGGTTAGTGCAGTATCGCATAGCTTCAAAGATAGTTAGAATGCTAAGCTATGATGTTGCAAGATGGATTAATAGTTGATAAAAAGAATTCATCACAACATCGTACAATTAGAATAAGCATCATGTTTGGCTATTGCAAAGAAGTGACAAGGTAGTTTTTGGAAGTATTGCAACATCACAACTAGTAGAAACATCAAGTTCCAAACTACTATGAGGATGTGGAGGAATGAATAAAGAAGTCATCACCAGATTGCAACAGTTAGAAAGATAAAGTGATGAAGGGTTTCGAAGTGGTGACAAAGCATAAAAAAAAGTGGACACAATTTCATAAGCCCACATAGTCAGTGAAGAAATGCAATTGCAAAGCAGTGAACTAAGAGAATTGCATTGTCACAAGCTAGACTTAACCATTTTTGCATGTTCACAATAGGAGATAAGAAAAGAAAGAAGACATAGGCGAAGTAGTGACACATAGGTAATTGCATCATCACAACGTCCAATTTTAAAGCATAAAATAGTTTTCCAATAACCATGTTTGAGCTAGATAAAAAGAGTATGAGCTGGAAGTATGAAATATTAAAAAGCGAAGATTTTGCCATCTTTTCAAGGATTGATAGGTTTTGAAGTGTGCTGATTTAAATGCCATTGATGCCACACTCTTATTGTAGAGATAGATAAATTCTGAAAGCGACAAAGATTTTCATTATTAGTTACATAATTGTTTGAGCTTTCAAAGTGAATTTGAATTCCAGAGTGATTTGAAGTGATTTTCCAACATATAACATACAAACTTGATTGAATTGTTTAGAAGAAATGGATCAGAAAGAAGGAGAATTGATTGTATAGGTGCAAATTGAAGAAACTGCATCACAGACAAAAAGCCCTAGCTTGTTTGTTGAAGAATGGATGCATATTTTGCTTGTCTCTACAAATGCACAATCTACTTGTGACCACGCCTTTAGAGATCCATTTGCATTCTTTAGAGATGTAGAGGTTCTAGATAGAAATGGATATGAATTGTTTTGGTTCTTCTACAAGAACATAATGGAGAAGGTTCTAGTTTACAACCCTTGGGTCACAAAGGCAAATTGATTATGTCAAAAGTATTTGTTAATGTTGATCTAGTAAAGACATTAATAAAATATTACAATCTAGTCAACAAGTCATTCTACCGAAGAGACAAAAGCATTTTCCTAGCTCTAGATAAAGAGAAATTCATAGAGGCATTCAATCTCAAAGGCCTAATGTCATTGCCTATTGACATTGATGACCTAAATGAGAATCTCAAAAGCCAAAAGAACTTTTATATGGGCAGGGAAATGACAAGGTACATCCCTGTGTCCCATAAAGAGAAGGGAAAAATCCCAAAGAAGGATGTAGATGAACTTATGCCCCTTGATTTCTTCTAGAGATATTTCCAAAATATTGCCTTTGGTATGAATAAAGCCCCAGGTGCAAATGGGATCATGAATGCCCTAGGAGGACACTATATCATGGTGCTAAATATTCAAGACCCCAATACCAATGTTGGGTATGATTATGTGACATTAATAATTGATAAGATACATGAGGAGATCGTTGTTGCATAACAGGGACACCTAGAAAATTTTAGGTTCCCTCACTACTCCTTCATCATGAATTTGATATTGTTCAAGAATGTTGATTCTTTTGATTAGAGCTTCTTCAAATGCACTAAAAAATGGGTAGAAAGGCTACCGGTGCAAAGATGAACAAAGGTATGGCAAAGGTTCTACCCATATTCAAATGTTATGTCTTTCTATAATGATTTTGTTCATCCTATTTTAAAAATGATAGGATTGGCTAATGAAGAAATTCCTAGGAGTGTTAGTAAGGTTGTTAAGCCTAACATGTGTTTTGATGCTTGGAAATAATTGACACATGATTGAGGGAGTGTTTTTGTATTCGAAGAGTATACTATTATTAGAATATATGAATGCCCTCAACTACCTCATATTCTACCCAAGGATGTTGCTAAGAGACTAGGGTTTGTAGAAGTATTTTAAAAATTAATCTCATTGTAAAGAGAATACCTAGGCAAGGTTATCAAGAAAGGAATTTTTTTGTGTAGATGCACTAAGGTAGGAGACTTTGAGATAGGAAAAAGTTCTATAAAGGAAACTGATTCCTATTTGAGAGGCTATAATTGCCAACTGGGCTAGCCAAAACATATGACCCCTCCAATGTAGTCAGGAATGCCCTAAAAAGCTTGAGGGGATACAATTTACTTCCTACAAAACCTATGTGGAAAGAGGATGTCATTTTTGATAGATTGGATGAGAATGTGTGCAGAGAAAAAATGATCAAGTTCTAGGATGTTGTCAGTTTTGAATAAGAAATGAGGAAAGTTGATCCATCATTCAAAGGGTTTTATCTTGAGATGGACTATTGGGTTAGGTTAGACAAATGTTTTGAACATTTTGATGAAATATTAGCCTAATTGCCTAAGGTAATAAGGAAGAAGGTTGATCCTGATTACTTTGATGCAGACATTGTTGTTGAAGTTAGTGATGATGAAGAGGACCAACTTGAAAGCTCAGAATGGACAAAATAGAGAAACAAGAAACAAAAGATGGTGGAGATTCCACAAAAGGCTCAACAAAAGGCCTTACAAATCCTTCCTAGGGGTAGTCACTATTTTGATGATGTTAGAAGGAGATATCTAATAGCTCAAACCTTTGAGGATGAGCAAAAGGCTAAGAAACTATAGCTACAAGCTCAAATGATTGATGATAGAATCATTGAAGCCAATGAATTTATAAGTAAAAAATATGAATTATCCTTGCAAATGAAGTTGGGGGACTCTGATGAGGTAGTGGCTGAGATGGTTAAGAAATTACAAGAATATGATCCTGCCAATGGAATCCTCACTATAGAGCATGCTAGAGATCTAGTAGGAAGAAGTGACATGATTGACTTCCTAGGATGGGATATCAATTTCTCTTTCCTACTAGACCAAATGAGGAGACAATACAATTCTATCTCATTTGAAGATGAAAATCAACTTGGAGAACTGAGAGGCTTGGGGTATAATATTGATGCCCAAACTATGGCAATATGGAGTTTGTCTCCAAAACACCAAAAGCCTACTCTGATGGAAATCAAAGAATCCCCTAGAGGGAATGCTATATTTTGGAATGTGCATTCCACCTCTAGCAACCAAATATATCTGATCCAAACATCTATGACTTTGTTGGGTAAGAACAAGATGGATATGCTTGAAGCACAGTTGGAGGAAGCTTATGAATGATACATCAAGACCATGAGCCACTATGAGGAATAAATGAAGAAGAGTTATGTCATAGGATAGAAGACCCTTAGATTGGAAAATGAGGTAGCAACATTAGGAAATGCTATTAGGTTGGCTACAAAGGTTAAAGAGTAGGGTATCCAAACAAAGGGCCAAGAAGCTGAGATAGAAGGCACATCAGGTGAAGCCATGGAAGTGGATAAAGAGGAGTTGGAATTGGGTAAGGAGATTGAAATTAAAACAATCAAGAGCTTGTTGGTTCATAAAATAAATGCATTGAAACTAGTCTTACAGAATGTGCACATCAACTATCTTGTGTTGCAGGGAGCAAAGTACATATGTGTAGAGGTAGTTGCCCTATTGTCTCCGCTTTTGACCACATGGGGTCCTTATACTCCATTTTTCATAACCTTGTACCTTTGCTGGCATAGAAGAAAGATTTTCCCAAGGTAGTGATCATAAATACCAGAAAAATGATCAATAAAATAAGAGATTTGAATAGTTTCTTTGTTGGCAAGTTGAAATCAATCCAGAATAAAATGAAAGCAATTGCCATAGAAACACCCAATTTTATGCCTACAATTTTCAATAGTGGTGGAGGAATTAAAGACTGGGTAGAGTGGTAATCCTTTTTTGATAATATTCTAAATCATCCTAGGTTCCTAACATATTGCAATGATGAGGCAGGTGTGATACTAGTTTATGATTTGATTGACATGCTCTGCAAGTTAGAATTAGAGATGTCAAAGGTAACTACAAAGGTTAAGGCAATAACATATGCCAAATGGAATAAATGCCTCAAGGATTTGAATGTAGTTAGAGATGCCACCTAGCCTGATATAGATACAAATATTGCCATCTAGGAGGTGATAGTAGATATAAAGGCCCTACTGTTCAATGATAGTGAGTAGACAATGCAAGCATGTAGTTAGAGGCAAGAATGGAAAATAAAAGGCAAGGAACATGATAGGAGCTTGAAGAGCAACAAAATTTTCTCAAAGACATGAGCTAAAAGTGCCACCTACTAGTTTTGTAACTACATCCAGAATTTTGATAAATTACAAAGAATGTTTGTGTTGTAAAAAAAACATAGAATGATATTTCAGTTTTTGCATATGTGCATTGATGAGTAGATCGAATGATGATGATAAATTACGTATTTTCAAGTTCAATCTTGCTAAGGAAGAAACTATATTACGTTAAAATTCTCAATTCAATCCATGCTTAATTGGAAATCAATCAAATCTTGTATGTATTAAGAGTTACAAAAAAAAAAAAAACCTCACATTGTTACAACAATTCATTCTACTTTTTGTTTAACAAAATGATATGGAAAAAAAAACTCAATTACAAAAAAAGAAAAATGTATATACCTCCCTTGTTAAATTCAGTGGTAAAAGAACAAGCAAACACAATAATATGTTCCTTAGAGGCTATACAAGTTTTATTTTTTCAAAAAAAAATAAGAGTGCAAAAAAAAAAGGTGACCAACACTTAGAAATTTTGACAAAAATGCATAATCCCAAGAGCAAAATGCTGTCTGGAGTTTATATGGAGGGGAGATTTAATTCCTTGGGGTAACAAAGCATATTCTTATTTTGATTCCTTATTTGAAAAGTCTATTATCAAATTTTGCATATAAATAAATAAGCAAATTAGAGTTTTCAAGGCAATTTATATGGTCTTGAAAATTACATTTGTTCAGAAAAAAACCCACCTAATAAAGTTTTAACATTATTATACCTAATCATTGACCCATCTTTACCACGTCCTCCCCCCTGCCCCCGCCTCCACGCATCCACTTTATGCGCTCAATCGAGATGGCTCAGATTGTACGTTTTGGGCGACAAGTTCTGCCTAGCGCAAGTCAAGTTGGGTGCAGGCTGTACGGGACCCAAGGGGTTGGTGGGTGCATCCATCTCATTAAGAATTCAAGTGGATATATGACAAACCAAGGATTTTTTTTTGTTACTCCACCACCTTTGTCGTTGGACTCCTCTCCACTTCTTGGGCATTGCCAGCGATGGGATAGTGTGCCCTCTTTACACGTGGGTCCCCAAGGAAAGAGCAGTCATCATTAGCACTGAGAAAAAAAAAGAGCAAGGTGGGGAAAACGATGGCATAGGGTATTAGTTGATGGTTAATTTTGGCGTGGTTAGTAGAATTTTGGGGTTTGGGTGTAGTATAGGTTAGACATTTATTTTTTAAAATTTCATTAGTAATGTTTTGTTAGGGTGAAGGTTACTTTAGTTTAGTGTAGTTATTAGCTTGTGTTAGTTTTAATTTAAGTGAATGATATGTAAGAAAGCTTTTAAATAATGTTGGTTATAAATTTATATTAGTTTTAATTAAGAATTAGTTTAATTTTTAACTTAGTTAAATTTAATTTAGTCTTTAGTTTTTAAATAAGGTAGTTGCGATTTTAGATTAGTATAAATTAGAATTGTAATAAGTATGTGTTAGATAATTTTTTAAAGTTTAAGTGTAGTTAGTATAATTAATAATAAAGTCTATATCTCTATTGTGCGCAACTAAAGGTTAGCTTGAAATTTGGATTAAAGTTTTAAGACTCAGTTAACATTTGTTAGATAGTTAAATTTAATTGTTGTTTAATAACATTGGTAGCTCTTGTTTGCAATTATTTTCATAAGCTAGGAGTGAATATTCAAGTTAATGTTTTAAATTCTCTTAATTTTGGTATTCTATTATTAGAAAAGTTTATTTAGGATGGATTATAGATCTGAATGTAATTATTTTAGAATGTAGTTGAAAGTTGTCATTTTATTACATTAAGCTTAGAGTTAAATGATTAAATTTGTTTTGTCGTTCAAGTTATGAAGTTAATTGAGGGTAGTAGTTGATTAGTTCATTTCAAGGTTTGCGGTATATTGTTCTTAAAGAAATTGTTACTAAATTGAAGATTATGTAAGTAAGTGAAAGATACTACCTAGTTAAAAATGTTATTCTAAACTAGTCGAACAATTAGTTTTATAATAGTTGAATATCCAAACCAAGTAAGTAAGTTCTTCATTTACTTTTGCTTAAATGGGTTGCAATTGAATAAAGATAATAGTACTTAAAATTATTGTAAATTATGGATGCCATCATTCTAAGAATGTATTAATAAGAGAGTATTTAAAATTAATAAAATATTAAGTCCTTAGCTAATTGAACTAGTTGTTTAAATTAATTAATTAATTAATTTAGCAATGAACGTTTATCAACCTATTCCTTATGGGGCTTTCAACTGAGTCATAGTTTAAAAAGCTTAGTCAGAGACCTTGCGTTTGCCTTGAAAGTAACTTATGGTTTTAATCTATTTGGAACTTATCATCTTGGGGCATCCGAGTTTAATTTATTAGTTTTAAATTTTTTTTTTGTGTGTTTTGTCCATATATTTTGGGCATGACATTTTGTTTCCATTTCTGTCTGTCTATAATTTTGGGATTGAAATGAATAAGGTTCTTTCATTTTAATGCAACTTGGATAGGTTGTATATCTTTTTATTGATTGCTTTTAATTCAAGGTTAAGTATCTGCTTTCATTGATATGATAGGGTTTCTAGGTGTGTGGGAGGCATATCATAAGAATGAAATTCAAGGTCAACTGCTGATAATTTAATTGTAAGACAATTAAATAGGTCAAGTCTTGCTGGGTAGACTCTGTGTAACACTGGATAAGACACTGATAATCAATTTAGATGCAAATTGAAGAATTCATATGGTTGCACAAAGCACAAATTTAAATCAAATCAATTTTACTTTTCTATAATGAAGAATCAAACTATTGCTCAGTACTTATTTGTAATAACATCTTTTTGAATTATAGTTAGCTGTTGTAATAAATGATTTATTGCAAATCTAAGAAGAATTGTGACCATCATCTACTATAGGGGATAGATCTGAAAGATAAATATTAGTGAGCACATGTTTGAAGAGAAAATCATAAGTCAGTCACATTTCCATCCCTAGGGTGCATCCGCATTGGCCCTGTAGAGCCTAAAGTGTAGAGAATCCACTGTGATTTTATTATTGTTGGTCCAGATTTGAAGCAAATCCTTCTAAATATGGGATCTAGCCAATTCTTAGCCTCATTTTTGTCTTCTACATCCTAGCATTGGGTCATTTGCAACCTGATAGTTCTCAAACACCAACAAAATGACGACTCTATTAGGGAAGCCAATGAAAGTAATAATCACTGAACTTTGAAATCTTTGCTGTAAGTCACATATCTGCAATCATTGTTCTATTATCTTATAAACCCTTGCCTGGGTATTGGTTGTTGTTGAGCAAAAAACCTTGAGAATTTGTAAAAGTTCCAGTATCATGGAAGTTGTGTGATGTAGAATGGGCTTGTAAAGTGCCTTATTGGCCATATATAGTTATTTTCCTAAAGTATACAATATAAAATTTATTAGGGTTGGGTCCCTTTTGTTAGAAATGTATTTAGAAAAGTTTTCCCATAAAGTATTGTCTTTTAGCCATTATAAAAGATATTTTCCCCTTGTGGGTGGAAACTTAGTCTTAGGTTTTGTTACTAATGCTTGTATTAAAGTGAAATGTGGCTAATAGAAGGAAAACTATGAGAGCTTATGTGAAGGAAAACCCAGATATCCTGTTGTATATAGAACTACCAAAGGGTAGTAAAAAAATTTGGCCTAAAAAGAAAGGGGAGTCCAGTTATACATGGAAACATAGAGATAGTCCACAATACAAGCCCTTAGTTGAGAGGGAAATCTCATCCCATAGTTTTGAATTTGAAACTACTAGGCATCTGGGTAACATTTTTACAACACCATATCATGAAGATAGGATTTACCAAGATAAAATGGTATTCTTCATGGGAGATACTTTTTATAGACCAAGTGTTGTAGAAGAAATGAACCAATGTCTCAGACCTAGAAGTGTTCAATCTAATAGAGCAAATCTTGGGCAAATCCCTTGCATTGAGAGAAATTTGATAGATTTGGATGACCCTATAGAATCTGAACTAACAACCACAAACCATAATGACTTGCTTTATAAAGTAGAAGTCCTTAGAAGAAGGGTTGCTAAAGAAGAAACTAAATGGATCCATTTGGAAAAGGAGAAAGAACAAATTACAATGAACACTATTATTGAGAGAGATAATTTTCTTAGGAGAATGGATGCTCTAAAGGAGCAAAATAAGAAGTAGGAAGAGATCCTCCAAAGTGCATTCAAATGTATTTGGAGATGTTGAAGATTTAAGGTCTGAAGTCCAAGAGTAGGAACATCTCCTAAAAGAAAACAAAGTACCTGTTATTTCACAAATACAACCTTACAAACTTGTTGAACTTGAGATTATAGATTTAACGATAAAAAATCTTGATAAAGGGAAAAAAAAAAGGTTGTAGGGATCCAAATAAATGAACCACAAGTCATTCTTAGCAAATTTTCAAATTCTACCATGTCTAAGTTGGATTTAGACTTAGAAAAGGCTAAGAAGGAGAGGGAGGAACAAGGTTGAAAAGGTTGAGGTAAAGGGCTTGAAAAGGTTGAAAATGAAGCACAAGTAGCTGGAACCCAAAGCAAAATCCAATTTATTAAATCTAATTTTTCCATAGCTTCTTGGCCAAATCTATCATCACAAGTTGCAACTTATGTCCCTGCTTGTGTACTGACAATAATTAGGTAAAACATATCTTAGTCAACCCTACATCATCTTCTACTACAAGTAGCCAAATCCCTATCCAAACTCAAGTTGCTAGAGCAAGCACATCTACTATTGTTGGTTTTTAGAGAAGATCCATATACATGAAAAAGTATAAACATATGTCCTTTCTAGGAATTTCTGGGTTCCCTCATTCTATTTCGAATGGTCTTAGAGATAAGGTCATTAAATTTTTGGGCAACAATGTGATAACATGTGAAGAGAACCTAACGAAATTCACTGATATGCTCAATGATTATGAGGCCGAGCATGAGGATGTGGTAATGAAGTTGTTTGTACATTCATTAACTGAGAATGTCAAGGATTGGTTTAGGAGATTGCTTGATGACAACATTAGTTGATGGAAAGATTTGGAGAAGTTTTTTAAAGAGTACTATGGGGATAATATGAATGCTGATTTCATGTGAAATGATTTCAACTATATTAAAAAAGAGTCAAAATGAGTCCATAATTGATTTCAATATGAGATTTTACAAAGGGATGTACAAAATTTTCCAAGTAATGAGGCTAGGGGAGGATGTTTGTATTACTACTTAAATGCATTTGATAGTAAGAGGGCCTATACTCTCAGAGACAATGATCCCAGGACACTAAGTGATGCTTATAAGATGGCTATGAATATTGAGAATAATAGGAGAGCTTCTAGTAAGTTGGGTAGGAGAGATGACCTGAAATTGTTTAATCGTAGATACGATAAGCAAGAAAGTGAAAATCCCACTATAAGTAAGAATCCTGAAAATGATACAATGGGTTAAGTTCTAAATCTACTAAAAAATATGAATCCACCAACATTTAATGTGAGTAAGCCCAATACTAGTGAAAATGTTTCATTAAACAAAAATTACAACATGCATCATATAATACAAAATTTCTCTTATACCACCCAATGGAAGGATGGGAAGCTAGTTGTTCCTCCTACTAAGATTACTATTGAGAAGAATACACTTGATCCTCTGCAAAAGACATCTATCAACATAGTTGATGACCCTCAATGGTGTAATGATCTGTCAATTGCCTCATGCACTAAAGTATTATGTTTTTTCTTTATCATTTGTTGCTGATCAAGAAAAGAATGAAGAACAACTAGGTTATGATAGTGGGTTGAAGACATTGGATGCAACATGGTAGGTTCATATTCTGATAATGCCTCTAAATGTGATGAAAATGAAAATGATGTTCATGACAAAAGGTATTTCAGTTAAACAATACACTAGCAAATCTTCTCATATGAAGATGAGGAAGATGATACTACTTACAAAATGATGTCATCAAAGAATGAAGTAGCTTTGAGAATGCTAGCTAAGGAGGAAAATGACCAAATCATTTAAGATATGGTTGCTCAAGTATAGATAAGAGGTATGATGCATAAGGCTGAAGGTAATAAGATGTTTGGTGTTTTTATTAAGAAAATTGATCCAAAGAAAATAGAGGTGAGTGAGCCAAAGGATAAGAGAAATGCCAATGTGAAAACTATTAACAAGAAATGAGAAGCCAAGAAAGAAGATATTTCTATTGGTGTAAATAAGTATTTACTATTTACGCTTTATTTAAGATTACATAGGTTAATGCAATAGTATATTAGTTGTCATGTAGACACCTAGGAGTTTGCATATTCACATGAGTTATAATGTTTACAACATACTAGTTTGTACTCCAATTGAGCACATGTTGTCTACTACATCTCTTTATGAGATACACCTTTGCATTCTTATCCTCTCATTATTGCACGTATGTTCATGCACAATGGAGGATAATCCACTCTTGGTGTGCATGTGCTTATTTTTTATGCTTATCTCTTGTTGACTCTAAGTTAGATTAGTTGCATTTATATACAAGACACTTCTATAATGTATTATTCCAATTATGTGACATCCAATCATTTGATATCCATTCTCATTCATCATTTGTCTCTCTTGTGCTATCTATTGAGCTTCTTGATCTTGGCATTGAATTATTGCCTTAAAAAAATTCTTACATGGTATTCAGAGTTATACCAAATTCTTACATGGTATTAGAGCCATAAGAGTTTCATTACATAGCCATTGGAGAGATTTTTTTGCCAGGTCAAGATTGGAGCTTGCTACCAGTGCAAATGAGACATTGGTACACATATAAGGTGAAATCTAGAGTCATTTGATTTTTGGAGTTGTGATGACGATGATTCAAGAAAAATAATAATAGAGGTGATTTTTAAACAACGATATCTCCCTCATACAGACTACTTTTTTTTAGCAATTTTTTTGTTTTGGGGTAGAATTTCATGATCTACATATTCATGCACATTGTTTGTGATCTCTGTTCCTGAATTTTTTCTGAAAATTGATTGTTCCAATTTTTACAACATCAGAGGCTTCGTTTGAGCTCATATGGACACATATTTAGGTGCTATTTTTTTTGAAAGTGCATAATTTTTGTCTTCTTTCTAGATCTGGTACCAGTTTGGAGTAATTTGAGTAGACATAGTACTTTCAGCATTTGGTCAATTTTTGGCCTATTTTGGCACTTTATTAAGTATATCCTTGAGAGGTCTTGTGTCTTATCTTGTTGAGTCATATATAGCTTCATATTTGTTGTTGTAACCATCAAATTAGAAGTTCACTTTGGTTCATTTTGACAAGTGGCAATTGTACATGCACTTAGTATAAAGTGCCAAAAATATGTTTAGGGGGGTTACATTGATTAGTACATCATAAATGAGGAAGATTTAATTACCTTGACAACACAAAACTATAAGAAATGGAGTGAATTAGTTCTCACTTATCTTAGTGAGCATAATGTATTTCCATATGTGAAAGGACTTTCATACAATGGTGACACTATTACAATTATTTGTTGTGCACTCTTTCTACATATGGATATGGAGGTTATGGATTCACTTGATGACATGAAGTCAACTATTTTTTATGATATTTGGATCTATCTTTGGGAGATGTATGGATATCCTCATGTTCCTCCATTCCCAAAAGATTTTTTACCTTTAACTGTAGCTACTAATTTTCTCATTGATATTGCATTTATTGTTGCTCTTGATGATTCTTGTATTCACATGATTCAATGTAGTAAGGTATTCATTGTCTTCTAGATTTAGTTCTTTGGGATGACTTCTTGATAGACATTGCAGGTTTGTTTGTGGAGTCCTACATTGAGGATATGGGAGACAATATTGATGATATACATCTTCTCTTTATTGAGGATGATCCTTCTTCAATTATTGCAAGAGAACACTCTAACCCTCATGATTCTCCACTTGATCTTTCTTTTGAGTTTGACATGATTGTGGATACTTTCTTACAACATTTGCATGAGGTCCCTTTCACTTCAGAGAATACATTTGAGTCTTTGGACATTGCTTTACATGAATCTCAAACTTCACTTGAGATGTCAGTTTGCATGGTTGAACATACTCATGTGTTGTAGATTCCTATGCAGTTTCCTAAGACAAATTATAGTCTAAGAGTTCTTCCTATTGATTGGGGAGGATTATTTTGTACACCCATGACACAATTTCTTCCTCAAGGGAGAAATATCATTTAGTTTTCATGGTGCAACTTCTACATTGATCTAGGAGCATATTTCATGGTTGTGGATTCTACATTAAGGGGGAGCTTCTTTGTTTCTCTTGCTACTTCTTTTGAGGAGGCATCTTGGTCTTTACAGTTTGATACACATTCCTATGTGGAGTACTTGCCATTGGTTCCTTGTTTGTCACCATCTTCTATTGGACTTGATCTTGATTGGTTCGTGACATCTTCATTATTCAAGGACATGGTGACACATCTTTAGACTTTTGAGACAACATACTTCATATGGATTCCCCTTCCATCTTCCTATCCACAATGGGAAGCCTTCTTGCATTTGTATTTGGTGTATCTTCTTCCTAAAGGCAGAAATGTTATTTGTAGGCATTGGATTCTCTTTTGTGTTCAAGCACTCATCATTCTTGTAGGAGATCATTCACTATGGGAGGAATTTCATTTCTCCTTATTCCTTCTTATGGAGGGATTCTCTATTATATATGCATAATGTATGTTATAATAGGGGGTCTTGATTACTCTATCCATGCATGCCTCTTACTTTATTTTTGTTCTCTTCTTTTTTTTGGACGGGGGGGGGGGGGGGGGGAGGGGGTTTCCCATGTGGTTTTCCCTCTTTCTCCACTTTATGAAAGATTGCATTGTATATCATTTGCACTTATAGTTTGTACATGGGTACCTAACATGGCCTGGTAGTCGGGACCCATCTTGCATTATCATCTAGGTTTTATGAGCTTAAGTGCATTCCCCTTAGTTTCACAGTGGGGGTGTTGGTGTAAATAAGTATTTACTATTTACACTTATCTTAAGTTTACTTAGTGCATTATTATATTAGTTTGCATGTAGCCACTGAGGAGTTTGCATATTCACATGAGTTGTCATGTTGATAACATAGTAGTTTGTAATCCAATTGATCACATGTTGTGTACTACATCTCTTTATGAGATACACCTTTGCATTCTTATCCTCTCGTTGTTGCATACACATTCATGCACAATGAAGGATAATCCACTCTTGGTAGACATGTGCTTAGTTGTTATGCTTATCTCTTTTTGACTCCTAGTCATATGAGTTGCCTTTATATATAAGGCACTTCTATAATGTATTCATCCAATCATTTGATATCCATTCTCATTCATCATTTGTCTCTCTTGTGCTATCTATTAAGCTTCTTGATCTTGGCATTGAATTATTGCCTTGGGCAAATTCTTACATAGTATTAGAGCTATACCAAATTCTTACATGGTATTAGAGCTATACCAAATTCTTAGAATTTCAAAGGGTCCTAAGATCTAGACTAATGATAATATGAAAGAAAATGGATCATTAGTGATTACTACTATGAGTGAGAAACATAAAATTTATAACAATCCAAGCTCATTTGACAAGCAAAAGGAGGTGAAAGGTATGCCAATTGATAACTCTATTGGATATGATGTCACTATTATCACAAATCATAGTAAAAGTTCCTTTATCAGAATTATTAAGAATCCCAAAGCATAAGAGTAAAGCTATAGCATGGGCCAAGGGTGTAGATAGTAAGATTAGTCATGACTATAATACAAATCAGATCCTTGATGAGCTTGAAAAGAAAATAGAAACTGAGGTTGCGGTGTCCCAAATTCCAGCTATATATTTAGATGACTTTGCAGACCAGTGTCTAGGAAGTGTAGATCCTTTCTTCCTAAGTATCATTGTTAATGGAAAAAAATTGAAAAACTATATGAAAGACCTTGGAGCATCTAATACTATCATGTCCTATTAGGTCATGAAGGAATTAGGATTGAAAGTAGACACTCTTCAGGGTAGATGTTGTGCTATGGATAAAAGAGAGGTTGTTGTCATAGGAACCATAAATGTAATGCCTTAAAAATTACTTGCTTATCTCGAAAAGGAAGAAACCATGAGTGTCTTAGTTGTAGATATCCCACCCCAATATGGTATGTTATTATCTAGGAAATTGAGTGTAGCAATAGGGGGAAGTCTACAATGTGATTTGTCACATGCAACATTTCAAATTGATGATAAGTTGGTGAAGGTAAATAGGTAGCCCAAGAGTATCTACATGATTGAGCAAGAGATTGAAGATGACATGACATGCTTTGTAGATACTGATGTGAATGCTTTTAGGGCTAAAGTATTGGTACCAAATAAAGATAAGATCAATGCACCTATTGCAAAAGAAGTTGAATCAAAGTTAGTGAAGGGTGACTTATGGATGATGTACTTCGATGAAGCTTGCTCCAAAGAGGAATCAGGGGCAGGTATTCTTTTAATTTCTCCTAACGACTGCACTTATAAGTTCTCCTTTACTCTGAGTTTTCCATGTACAAATAACATAGAAGATTATGAAGGCTTGTTGCTAGGATTGAGATTAGCTCATAAACATGAGATCAAATGTTTGTATGTCATTGGTGATTTTGAACTGATTGTCTCTCAAGTCAGAGGAATTTATGTTTAGAAAAAAAGATTGAAGCAATATAGAAATGCTGTCTGGGATATGATTCAATGTTTTGATGCCTTTGGGATTATTTAGAAGCATAGAACTAACAATAAGATGACATATTTGTTAGCATATTTCTATTTAGCCTGATGATGTAAATTTTGTTGGTCTATCAAAAGTGGAAGTAAAGACTAGACCCTCAGTCCCTGATAACATCCAAAATTGAAAAGTCTTTGAAGAGGACATAGATATGATAAGATTTTTTAATTGTGAAGACCAGTTCTTGGGGCAAGAAATTGATTGCACAATTTATGTTGAGAATATTGATGGTAAGGAAACTGTATTTGGATAGGAAGTTGTAAAATTAAAGACCAACAAGATCCCAAAAGGGTTGGTTATGTTGGAGAATATCTTTGATAGTCATGATAGATCTAAGTCATAAAACAAAGACTCTAGTGCTAAGGATCTGGAAGAAGTGAATTTAGGGACTAATGAAGCACCTAAGTGATGCAGAGGTAAACCCAACGGAAGCAAAAATAAAAGGCACCAACACCAGAAAGAAATAGATAACAATATTCTTCTAAAATTGATTCATCAAATGAACAATATATCACTTGCTCTCCTACATATTTCTTCTCACCATAACTTTGTATCCAAAAGCTTGACTAAACCTAAACCTAAAAACTCTATTAATACTTGCTAGGATAGTCTACGAAACATTCTAGATTATTAGATAATAGGAACACTGACCCCACAATGGTCTAGGAAAATCCCAAGAAAAGATCTTTATGTGGGTGCTCGTGCACCACTAAGAAGCTATACATTGGTAAGAAATTATCCCCTAAGATTAAGCAAGGATTGATTGGTTTATTAAGAAAATATAGGCATGTATTTTCTTGGTCTTATGATGATTTAAAGGGATGTAGAGAAGATTTATTTTAGCATAAATTTCCTTTGAGGGATGGTGCAAAGCCTCTTAGATAGAAGCAAAGACTAATAAACCCTACTCTTGCACCCAAGATGCAGGAAGAATTGACAAAGTTAAGAGATGCCAGGATCATCAAGCCTATCAGGCATTCATCTTGGGTGTCAAATTGATGGGGACACAACCAAAGAACAGAATGGACACAACAGAAAAGGGAAATTATATTAACTGAGAAAATAAGCTAGTAGAAATAGTATAGAGAAAATAAACTTCAGAACATGCCCTAAGGGCTTACAATAGCATAAATCTAGAGAATATTTCTCCTTTTAGCACCTCCTCTCAAACTCCACTCCGAACTGCCTTTTACAATGCCAAAAATCTCCTTAAATAGACCCTGGAGGGTTAAGGACTAGGAGTACATTCTAGAAAGTGCTAGTAGGCATCCACCGACAAAATAGAAGGTTCCAGAAGCTGCGTTAGAAGTCGGTGCAAATTTAGAAGAATCCAGAAAAGGTAACCGAACTTTCAGAAGGCATAACTTTTGAACCGTAGCTCCGACTGACGAACCGTTTACATTTTCAGAAAGCTCTCGAAGCGCTCTATAGCCCTATGGAGAAGCTTCTCTTGTTCCCCATTTTTTGACCCTTTTTGAGGTCATTTAATGCCCCAAACCTGACTTTGAAGCATTCTTAGGAGGTCTCCAAAACTCAAAAAATTGTAATAACTTTCAAATCGTGGGGCCTATTGACCTGATTCATTTTCTGGAATGCTCTAAATCATGATTACATTTATCTGGCCAATTCACACCTTCTAGTTTACCGAAATGATGGCCCAAATACATGCTCCTATTTTTTTGGGACATTCAAACACACTGATAGTTGAACTATGAGAGTTGGAACCTTTATTTGAGCCAAATGGGCATCCAAAAATGTAAAGACATGAAACAGAAACTAAGTCTAAGTACATTTTTTTGGGTGACACATGATTGCCCTTATACCTCTGGATGCTCCTGCATCAGACACCTAGGGTAGATTGAAAAGTGACCCTGTCACTTTATGGATGGTAGAGGAAATCCCAAATGGGAAACCTCAGCTGCTGAAATCCAAGTTGAGCCCTCGATCGGCCATCCTTTCCATTTAACGAAATACTCTTCATACTACCTGTTTCTGGTACTCCTACCCACACGATGATCTAGAATGTCTTCTATCTCCTCCTTCTTAGAAGCAAGAATTGGACATGGCTCTAAAACCAGCTCCTCATCTGCACCATCATCATGATACTCTGTTAAATCTGCAATGTTGAAAATGGGAGAAATGTGAATACCATCTGGCAGCTCCACGTCATATGCATTTCCTGAGTCATGTTTCTTCAAAACTTTGCAGGGGCCAAATTTCTTCATTTTCAGCTTGTTGTAAGTACCAACTAGAAATCTTTCTTTTCGTAAGTGCACCATGACTAGATCCCCTACTTGGAATTCCTTATGTCTTCTCCTTTGATCATCCCTAGCTTTATACTCTTGATTCATCTTGATAATGTGTGCTTGAACCTCCTCATGTAGACGCTTGATGTGTTCAGCAAATTCCTCAGCTTCAACACTTGTCTTCTCCCCTTGTTCTATCTTCCTCAATTCTAGTGCAGTCCTTGGGCTATTCCCATATACAATTTGAAATGGTGATTTTCCAGTACTCCTATTTACAGAGTTATTATAAGCAAACTCTGCCTGTGGTAGAATCAAATCCCATCCCTTGGGCTTATCTCCAACTAAACATCTCAGCAAATTGCCCAAACTTCTATTTACCACTTCTGTTTGACCATCAGTCTATGGGTGATGCGTGGAACTGAATTTCAAGTCTATTCTCAACTTCTTCCACAATGTCCTCCAGAAATACCCCACAAATTTAGTATCTCTGTCAGAAACTATACTCCTTGGAAGACCATGTAGTCTTACCACCTCTTTGAAAAACAAGTCTGTAATATGGACAACATCATGAGTTTTGTGGCATGGAATGAAATGTGCCATTTTGGAGAACCTATCAACCACCACGAATACTGAGTCATTACCCATTTGTGTCCTTGGCAATCCAAGAACAAAATCCATACTTATGTCCTCCCATGGCCTTGATGGAACAGGCAATGACTGATATAGGCCAGTATTTTGACTAAACCCCTTGGCAACTTGAAAAACCTGGCAACTCTGTACAAACTTCTTCACATCCTGTGTAATTTGAGGCCAAAAATAATGTTCTCTAAGAATGGCAATGGTCTTATCCCGACCAAAATGTCCTGCCATCCCTCCACTGTGTTTCTCCTTAATTAGATTTTCCCTCATGGAACTCCTTGGAATGCACAATTGACTACCTTTGAACAACATGCCATCCTGAATCAAATAGTCTAACCACTTGGTTCTATCTATAGCAACAGGTTCTTTACGAGCTTTCCATGCTTCAGCAAAATCAAGATCCTCGGGGTACAAATTCTTGAGTTCATCAAACCCAACTACTTCAACCTGCATTGTTGTAAGCAACAACCGTCTCCTACTTAGTGCATCTGCAACCCTGTTAGATTTTCCACTTCTATGCTTCAACACAAATGTATAACTCTGCAAGAATTCTACCCACTTCATATGCTTCTGATTCAATTTACCTTGGCTATTTAGCTACTGTAATGCCTGATGATCAGTATACAAAACAAATTCCTTTGGCAATAAATAATGCCTCCATTTCTTTAAGGCCTAAACTATTGCATAGAACTCTTGATCATAAACATAATACTTCTTCTTTGCATCATTCAATTTTTCACTAAAATATGCAATAGGCTTACCTTCTTCGCTTAATACAGCCCCAATAGTGCTGCCACTAGCATCACAATCCACCTGGAACACTTTTCTAAAATCTGGAAGTGCCAATACAGGCTGTTCTGTCACCTTCTTCTTCAGCAATTCAAAACTTCTCGTAGCTGCTGCAGTCCATTTGAAATCTTTTCTATCCCCTCTTATTGTATCAGTTAGGGGTGCACATATGCCACTGAAATTTCTAATAAACTTCCTGTAAAAACTAACCAGACCATGAAATGATCTTACCTCAGTAGCAGACCTTGGAGTAAGCCATTACAAGATGGCTTTTACCTTCTCTGGATCCATTTTGAGACCTTCAGGTGATATAACAAATCCCAAATAGACTAGCTCCCTTTTTGCAAAGACACACTTCTTTAGATTAATTAACAGTTTCTCTTCCCTTAGCCTTCCAAGGACACTACGAATATGCAATAAATGTTCTTCCAAAGTCTTGCTGAAAATTAAAATATCATCCAAATAGACAATAACAAATTTTCCCAAGAACTTCTTAAGTACCTCATTCATGAGCCGCATGAAGGTGCTTGCGGCGTTCATCAATCCAAAGGGCATGACTAACCACTCATAAAGACCCTCCTTGGTCTTGAAGGCTGTTTCCCACTCATCCCCTTCTCGAATCCGTATCTGATGATAGCCACTTTTCAGATCTATCTTTGTGAAGTACTGAGCTCCACTCAAGCATTCCATAAGATCATCCATCCTTGGTAAAGGAAACCGGTACTTGATGGTTATCCTATTTATAGCTCGAGAATTTGTACACATCCTCCACTCTCCATCCTTCTTTGGTGCAAGTACTGCAGGTACTGCACATGGACTCAGGCTCTCTCGAATCAAGCCCTTCCTCAACAACTCCTGAACCTTTCTATTTAGCTCCTCTGTTTCAGTAGGAGTCATCCTGTGAGCAGCCTTGTTAGGAAAACTAGCTCCTACAATCAGATCTATCTGATGATTGATTTTCCTTACTGGTGGCAATCCTTCTGGAACATTATCAGAGATAATATCTCCAAATTCCCCTAGTAAATCTGAAACTTCAAATGGTATTTCACTACTACCTTCTTTATCTTGCCTAGGAATCAAAGCATAGCACATATGCTGATGTTTTATGCCATCTAAAAACTTCCTTCCATCAACAAGACAAATCCTAGCACTGCTACATACCTTTTCACCTTCCTTTTTCATGGGCTTCAATTTGTGGCGAACTCCATCCTTTGTCAGAGAGTATTGTTTACATGTCCATCATGTATTGCATGTCTATCAAACTGCCATGGTCTACCCAACAATAGATGGCAAACATCCATCGAAATAACGTCACAGAGAACTTCATCATGGTAACTCCCAATTTTGAATTTTACTAAACATTGTTCACTTACCAGGACCTTATGATCATCTTTTACCCAAGAAATCCGATAGGGCTGGGGATGTTTCTCCCTCTTGAGCTTCAGCTTAGAGACCATCTCTTCTGATACCAAGTTATCAGTGCTACCACCAGCAATGATCACATCACAACATTTATCCTCACACTTGCATCTGGTACGGAACAAACTCCTCCGTTGTCCTAGTTCATTCTCACCGCTTAGTAGGATTCTTTCATTTACCAAGGTCTCTCCTCTTTCTGCATCCTCTGAATGTGATGATTGTGCATCCTCATCCACATGAGCAACCCTAGCTTGGCCCTCAGTTCTCCTATCTGTCCTTCCTTTTCATTGAGGGCATTGAAAGGCACGATGACCTTCTTCATTGCAATGGAAACAGGTACCACGGAAGCCTCCTCTTCCTTGTCCACGTCCTCTACTTCTTCCTCTTTGATTTCCAAAGTCTTGATCATGGGAGCGGTTGAAACCCTCATTCCTCTGGTTTTTGCTAGTACCCACATCTTCATTTTTCTTTTGGGTTTCATTGTGGCCTCCAGATGATCTACCGCTTCCCCTGCCTCCTTGACCGCGCCCTCTTTGTCTTCCTTCAAACGTTTTACTCAGCTTCTCTTCAACTCGTAGGGAAAATTGGTATGCTTCTTCAACGCTGGTCATTCTTACCAGACTTAATTCCTCCTGGATGCTAGGTCGCAACCCACTGATATAATGAGAAACCTTCTCCTTATTTGCTTCTGCATGCGTCGCTCTAATCAAGAGTCGATAAAACTCTTCTGTATATTCTTGGACTGATCTTCCTGCTTGCTTTAACCCATGCATCTTCTTAAACAGATCAAGCTCGTAGTCCACAGGAATGAACTGCTTCTTCAATTTGTCCACCATGCGATCCCATCTTGTGATCTTCTACTTTCTTCTTCTAAGTCTTTCCAGCTGAACCTCTTGCCACTAGATTTTGGCATGGCCTTTCAGTTTGGTCTTTGCAAACTTAACCCTATCTGGGTCCTTTATATCCTCATACTCAAAGTATTCTTCCAGTTCATTGATCCAATAGATCAACTCATCTGGTTTCAGATTTCCTTAAAATATACCCACTTCAATTGTAGGTCTTTTCCCAAACCTAGTAATGGCCCTAAAAAGCCTTTCCTCTACAGGATTCAAAACTTCCCCGTCAACTTCCTCTTCTGGTCCCATTACTTCTTCTTCATTTTCATCCTCACTATTGTCACCTGCGGCAACATTTGCTCCTCTACGAAGCTCCTCTTGCAATGCTTGTACCTGCCTCTAGAGGGCTCTAACCTCCTCAGGATCAATAGCTCTGGCCCTTCTGCCATGCTCTCTTTGTGGAGGCATCTTCTAACTCGAACCCACAACTACACAGTCTTGGTGCAAATTGCCTCACAGTCGGCGCTCTGTCTACACACTCAGGAAAACCCGCTCTGATACCACTTGATGGGGACACAACCCAAGAACAAAATGGACACAACAGAAAAGGGAAATTATATTAACTAAGAACATAAGCTAGTAGAAATAGTACAGAGAAAATAAACTTCAAAACATGCCCTAAGGGCTTACAATAGCATAAATCTGGAGAATATTTCTCCTTTTAGCACCTCCTCTCAAAGTCCACTTCGAACTGCCTTTTACAGTGCCAGAAATCTCCTTAAATAGACCCCGGAGGGTTAAGGACTAGGAGTACATTCTAGAAAGTGTTAGTAGGCATCTATCGACGAAATAGAATGTTCCGAAAGCTACGTTAGAAGTCGGTTCAAATCTAGAAGAATCCAGAAACGGTAACCGAACTTTCGAGAGGCATAACTTTTGAACCGTAGCTCTGATTGACGAACCGTTTACATTTTCAAAAAGCTCTCGAAGCGCTCTATAGCCCTATGGACAAGCTTTTCTTGTTCCCCATTTTTGACCCTTTTCGAGGTCATTTAATGCCCCAAACCCGACTTTGAAGCATTCTTAGGAGGTCGCCAAAACCTGAAAAACTGTAATAACTTTCAAATCGTGGGGCCTATTGACCTGATTCTTTTTTTGGAATGCTCTAAATCATGATTACATTCATCTGGCCAATTCACACCTTCTAGTTTACTGAAATGATGGCCCAAATACATGCTCCTATTTTTTCGGGACTTTCAAACGCACTGATAGTTGAACTATGAGAGTTGGAACCTTTATTTGAGCCAAATGGGTATCCAAAAATGTAAAGACATGAAACAGAAACTAAGTCTAAGTACATTTTTTTGGGTGACACAGGATTGCCCTTATACCTCTTGATGCTCCTGCATCACAAATTTAGTTCCAATTGGGAAGAAGAATGGAGATATTACGGTTTGTGTTAATTTCATAAACTTATAAATATTTTCATTGACAATTATGGTCTACCTAATATGGAGGCAATGTTATATAGAGTTAATGGAGTAGAATTTATGTCCATGATGGATGGGTTCTCAGGATATAACCAGGTGGTTGTGAAAGAATCAAAATAGTATAAGACTAAATTTACAACACCTTGGGGTACCTATGTTTATTGTAGAATGCCATTTGGTTTAACAAATGTTGGTGCTACTTTTCAAAGAGCTATGGATGTAGGTTTTGTAGATATTGTTGACAAATTTTTAGTAGTATACTAGGATGACTTGACAACTTACTCAAAAGATGAGAATGATCACTACATGCACCTTATAAGGTATTCATCATAGCTTTAACTTTTGAAATATCTTTGAATCCTAGAAAATGTGCATTTTATGTTATCAAGGGAAAGTTATTGGGGCACTTAGTTGGGAAAGGATTCATAATATATCCTAAGAGAGTTGAAGCAATAGATAAAATTCAGAAGCCAAATAATGTAAAGGGTATTTAGTCTTTGTTTGGGAAAATAAAATTTATTAGAAGTTTTGTCACCAACTTTGCTAAGATAAGTAGACCTTTTCTAAAATGCTAAAGAAGGGTTCTAAGATCAAATGGGATAAAGAGCCAAACATGGCATTTCATAAAATAAAACAAGCTATGAAGGATGCCCTTGTTTTAAGAGCTCTAAATTATGCAAAGCTTATACATATGTTTTCCTTTGCATGTTTTCACAAAATTACTCCTATTTTACTGCAAAAGAATGAGGATGGTTTTGAACAACAAATTGGATTCTTTAGAAAGTCTTTGTAAGATGTAGAACTTAAGTATGATATAAATGAGAAACATGCTTATGCATTTGTTGAAGAAGTAAAGGAATTTAGGTGCTATTTGATGGGAGCCATTGTAATTGCATTTGTTCCAAGTGCTATAGTCTAAGACATCTTCTCACAACAAGAGGTCTTGGGTAGAAGATACAAATGGATAAATAGGATCCAAGAATTTAATATTGATATTCAAATTACCAAGTTGGTTAGAGGTCAAGGCCTTGCTAAATTGATGGCAAAGGCTAACCTTGAAGCAAATTAGATCAATCAACTTGAAGATAAATGTAGGAGTGATCTGTGTGACATGGACACTTCTGATTGGTAAAAAGGTATAATATTTTACCTACATCATGCAAAGACTTCATCATGACTCACTAAAAACCAAAAGTGGGCTCTAAAGTTGCAGGCCATCAGACATATCATTGTGAGAGGTCAATTGTGGTGGAGAGACATGGAAGGTGTTCTTCTAAAAATGTGTAAATGAAGAAGAATTAAAGAATATATTGAGTGCCATGCATGAAGGAGTGTGTGGGGGTCATTACATAGTGAAAACAACAACACACAGTCTTTAAGTGATGCAGGAGCATCTAGTGGTGTAAGGGCAATTCTATATCACCCAAAAAAAATAAAAAATGTTTAGGAATAGTTTCTGTTTAATGTGTTTTTATTTTTGGATACCCATTTGGGTCAAATAAAGGTTCCAATTCTCATAGTTCCACTGCTAGTTTTTTGAGTTAGAGTTTTTAAGCACCTTGAGATATGTGTAAATGTAGAAAATGGGTTATTTTGTAATAGAGCCAAAATTATGATGAGTTAGAGGGTGTAATTTGGAGGGATTATTATGCTTGTAATTTAAAATGATATAGAAAAAGAATCAAGTCAAAAGAATTTATGGTTAGAAAGTTATTGTAGTTTTAAGTTTCCTAGAGACCTCCTAAGAGCACTTCAAATTCAGATATGGGGCACTAAATAGCCTTGTACGAGGCCAAAAATGGGGAATGAGCAAAGCTATTCCATAGGGCTATACAACACTTTGAGAGCTTTTCAAAAATGTAAACGGTTCATCAATCGAAATCTCGGTTCAAAAGTTATGCCTCTCGGAAGTTAGACTACCATTTTTGGATTCTTCTAATCTTACACTGACTTCTAACGTGACTTATGGAACCTTCTATTTTAGTGGTGGATGCCAACTGGCATATTCTAGAATGTATTCCTAACCCTAAATGAATTGGGGTCTATTTAAGAACATTTCTGGCATTGTAAAGGCAATTCTTAGTGGAGTTAGAGAGAAGGTACCGTGTGGAGGATTTCTTTCTCTAGAATCATACTGTTGTAAGCCCATAGGGCACTTTTCATCGATAATAATATTTCCCTTTTCCTCTGTGTTCATTCTAGTCTTTGGTTGTGTCTCCATCAAGTGGTATTAGAGCAAGGTTTTCCTGAGTGTCTAGATAGAGCACTAACTGTGAGGAAGTTTGCACCAGGACTGTGTGGTTGTGGGTTTGAGACAAGAAGATGCCTCCACAAAGGGAACACAGTGGAAGGGTCAGAGTTGTTACTCTCAAGGTTAGAGCCCTCTAGAGATAAGTTCAAGCATTACAGGAGGTGATCTCTAGAGGACTGAATATTGCCGCGAGCAACGAAAGTGAAGAAGAAAATATTGGATAGGAAGGGGAAGGTGAAGAGGAATTCCTAAATCAGGTAGAGGAGAGGCTTTTTAGGGCCATTTCTAAGCTTGGAAAAAGACCTAAAATTGATGTGGGTATGTTTTCGAGAACCCTAAACTTGGATGAGTTGATTGATTGGATCAATGAACTAGAGGAGTATTTTGAGTATGAGGATATTAGAGAACCAAAGAGGGTTAAATTTGTGAAGACCAAATTGAAATTCCGTGCTAAAATCTAGTGGCAAAAGGTTCAACTAGAAAGGAATAGAAAAGGAAAGGAGAAAATCACAAGGTGGAGAAACTAAAGAAGTAATTCATTCCTATTGATTACGAGCTTGATTTGTTCAAGAAAATGCAAGTGTTAAAGCAAGTAGGAAAATTTGTCCAAGATTATACAGAGGAATTTTATTGACTTCTTATTAGGGTAGGGCATGTAGAAGCTAATAAGGAGAAGGTTTCCCATTACCTCAGTGGGTTATGACCTAGCATTTAGAAGGAGTTAAGTCTGGTTAGAATGACTCGCATTGAAGAGGCATACTAGTTTGCCTTGCGAGTTGAAGAGAAGCTAGATAAAAAGTTTGATGAAGGCAAAGAAGGCATGGTCAAGGAGGAAGGGGTGGTGGTAGGTCATTTGGAGGCCAAAATGAGACCCAGAAGAAAAATGAAGATGTGGGTACTAGCAGGAACTAGAGAAATGAGGGTTTCAACCACTCTCGTGATCAAAACTTTTGAGATCAGAGAGGAAGAGGCAAAGGATGTGGACAAGGTTCAGGAAGAGTAGGCTTCCATGATACCTATTTTCATTGCAATAAGGAAGGTCATCGTGCATTTGAATACCCTCAATGATAAGGAAGGATGGATAGGAGAGTTGAAGGTCAAGCAAGAGTTACACATGTCAATGAGGATGCACAGTCATCACATTTTGAGGATGTAGAAAGAGGAGAGGTTCTCGTAAATGAAAGGGTCTTACTAAGTAGTGAGACTAAACCTAGACAAAGGAGGAGATTGTTTCATACCAAGTGCAAGTGCGAGGATAAGTGTTGTGATGTGATTGTTGATGGTGGCAGCACTGACAACTTGGTGTTTGAGGAGATGGTCTCTAAGCTAAAGCTCAAGAGAGAGAAACACCCCCAACCCTATTGGATTGCTTGGGTGAAGGATGATGATAAGGTCCTGGTTAGTGAATAGTGATTGGTGAAGTTCAAGATTGGGAGTTAATATGATGAATTTCTTTGTGACATTATTCCAATGGATGTTTGTCATTTATTGTTGGGAAGACCATGGCAATTTGATAGACATGTTGTACATGATGGTCATGCAAATACATAGTCTCTAACAAAGAATGGAGTGCACCACAAAATGAAGCCCTTGATAAAGGAAGGTGAAAAGGTATGTAGTAGTGCTAGGATATGTCTTGTTGATGGACAATTTTTTTTGGATCGTATGAAACATCAGCGTATGTGTTATGCTTTGATTTCTAGAAGAGATAAGAAAGGTAGTAGTGAAATTCCACTTGAAGTTTCAAGCCTATTAAGTACGAAGATCTCATCTCTGATAATGTTCCAGAAGGGTTGCCACCAGTAAGGAAAATCAGTCATCAGATAGATTTAATCCCTAGAGCTAGTTTGCCTAACAAAGCTACTCATAGGATGACTCCTACTAAAGCTGAGGAGCTAAACGTACAAGTTCAGGAGCTATTAAGTAAGGGTTTGATTCGAGAGAGCCCGAGTCCATGTGTAGTACCTATAGTAGTGGCACCAAAGAAGGATGGAGAGTGGAGAATGTGCACAAACTCTTGAGCTATAAATAGGATAACCATTAAGTATCAATTTCCTTTGCCAAGAATGGATGATCCTATGGACTGCTTGAGTGGAGCTCAGTACTTCACAAAGACAGATCTCAAGAGTGGCTATCATTAGATACAGATATGAGAGGGAGATGAGTGGAAGACTGCATTCAAGACCAAGGAGGGTCTATATGAGTGGTTAGTCATGCTCTTTGGACTGACCAACGCACTAAGCACCTTCATGCAGCTTATGAATGAGGTACTAAAGAAATTCTTGGGAAAATTTGTTATTGTCTATTTGGATGATATTTAAATTTTCAGTAAGATTTTGGATGAAAATTTATTGCACATTTGTAGTGTCCTTGAAAGGTTGAGGGAAGAGAAAATGTTGATTAATTTGAAGAAATGTAGCTTTGTAAAAAAAGAGTTAGTCTACTTGGGGTTTTTTGTATCATTTGAAGGTCTCAAAATGGATCCAGAGAAGGTAAAGGCCATCTTGGAATGACCTACTCCAAGGTCTGCTACTGAGATGAGATCATTTCATTGTTTGGTTAGTTTTTACACGAAGTTCATTAAGAATTTTAGTGGCATATGTGCACCCCTGATTGAAACAATAAGGGGGGATAGGATAGCATTCAAGTGGACTACAATAGTTGCAAGGAGTTTTGAATTGTTAAAGAAGAAGGTGATAGAACAACCTATGTTTGCACTTCCAGATTTCAGTAAAGTGTTCCAGGTAGATTGTGATGCTAGTGGCAATGCTATTGGGGCTAGATTGAGCCAAGAAGGTAAGCCTATTGCATATTTTAGTAAAAAATTGAATGATGCAAAGAAGTATTCTATTTATGATAAGGAGTTCTATGCAATTGTTCAAGCCTTAAAGAAATGGAGGCATTATTTATTGCCAAAAGAATTTGTCTTGTATATTGATCACCAGGCATTGCAGTACCTAAATAGCCAAGGTAAATTGAACCAGAGACATATGAAGTGGGTAGAGTTCATGCAGAGCTATACATTTGTGTTGAAACATAGAAGTGGAAGGTCTAATAGGGTTGTAGATGCATTGAGTAGGAGATAGTTGTTGCTGGTAGTAATGTAGGTTGAAGTGGTTGGGTTTGATGAACTCAAGAATCTGTATGTGGAGGATCCTAATTTTGTTGAAGCATGAAAGACTTGTAAAGAACTTGTTACTATAGATAGAATCGAGTGGCTAGATTATTTGATTTAGAATGGTATGCTGTTCAAGGGCAATCAATTATGCATTCCAAGGAGTTCCATGAGGGAAAACTTGATCAAAGAGAAACATAGTGGGGGAATGGCAGGAGACTTTGGTCCAGATAAGACCATTTCCATTCGTAGAGAACATTATTTTTGGCCTCAAATGTCACAAGATGTGAAGAAATTTGTGCAGGGTTGTCAAGTGTGTCAAGCAGTCAAAGGATTTCGTCACAATACTGGACTTTATTAGCCATTGGTTGTTCCATCAAAGCCTTGGGAGGACATAAGTATGGATTTTGTTCTTGGATTGCTAAGGACACAAAGGGGTAATGAATCAGTATTTGTGGTGGTTGATAGGTTCTCCAAGATGGCACATTTCATCCCATGCCACAAGACTCATGATGCTGTACATATTACAGATTTGTTTTTTCAGAGAGGTGGTGAGACTACATGGTCTCCCAAAGAGTATTGTTTTTGACAGAGATACTAAATTTGTGGAGTATTTCTGGAGGACTTTATGGAAGAAGTTGAGGATAGAATTGAGGTTTAGTTCTACACATCATCCGCAGTTTGACAGATAGACTGAAGTGGTAAATAGAAGTTTGGGTAATTTGCTAAGGTGTTTAGTGGGAGATAAGCCCAAGGGATAGGATTTGATTATGCCATAAGTAGAATTTTCTTATAATAATTCTATAAATAAGAGTAATGGTAGATCACCATTCCAAATTGTGTATGGAAGTAGTCCATGGACTACACCAGAATTGAGGAAGATGGAGCAAGGGGAGAGGACAAGTGTTGAGGTAGAAGAATTTGCTAAACATATCAAGAGCCTACATGAGGAGCTCCATGCACACATCACCAATGTGAATCAATAGTATAAAGCTAGGGCAGATCAAAGGAGGAGACATAAGGAGTTCCAAGTAGGAGATCTGGTTATGGTACACTTACAAAAGGAATGGTTTCTAGTGGGTACTTACAACAAGCTGAAGATGAAGAAATTTGGCCACTACAAAATTTTGAAGAAACATGACTCGGGAAATGCATGAGGTGGAGTTTCCAGATGGGATTCACATTTCCCCTATCTTCAACATTGCAGACTTAACAGAATATCATGATGATGGTATAGATGAGGGGTTGATACTAGAGCCATGTCCAATTCCTACTTCTAAGGAGGAGGAGATAAAAGAGATTCTGAATAGTCATGTGGGTAGGAGTACCAGAAATAGACAGTATGAAGAGTACTTAGTGAAGTGGAAAGGACGACCAATAGAGGACTCAACTTGGATGCCAGCAGTGGAGGTTGCCCATTTGGGTTTTCCTCTGCCATAAAGTGACAAGGTCACTTTTCAATCCACCTTGGGTCTTTGATATAGGAGCATCCAGTGGTGTAAGGGCAATCCTGTATCACTCAAAAAAAAAATGCTTAGGGATAGTTTCTGTTTAATGTATTTTTATTTTTGGATTACCATTTGAGTCAAATAAAGGTTCCAACTCTCATAGTTCCACTATTAGTTTTTTGGGTTAGAGTTTTTAAGCACCTTGGGATACGTGTAAATGTAGAAAATGGGTTATTTTGTAATAGAGCCAAAATTATGATGAGTTAGAGGGTGTAATTTGGAGGGATGATTATACTTGTAATTTAAAATGTTCTAAAAAAAGAATAAGGTCAAAAGACTTTACGGTTAGAAAGTTATTACTGTTTTAAGTTTCCTGGAGACCTCTTAAGAGTGCCTCAAAGTTAGATATGGGGCACTAAACGGCCTCGTACGGACTAAAAAATGGGGGATGAAAAAAGCTGGTCCATAGGGCTATAGAGTGCTTTGAGAGATTTCTAAAAATGTAAATGATTCATTAATCAAAGTCCTGGTTCAAAAATTATGCCTCCCAGAAGTTGGACTATCGTTTCTGGATTCTTCTAATTTTACACCAACTTCTAACATGACTTTTGGAACCTTCTGTTTTGGTGGTGGATGCTAAATGGTGTATTCTAGAATTTATTCCTAACCCTAAACGAATTGGGGTCTATTTAATAGCATTTCTAGCATTGTAAAGGCAGTTCTTAGTGGAGTTAGAGAGAAGGTACTGTGTTGAGGATTTCTTTCTCTAGAATCATACTATTGTAAGCCCATAGGGAACTTTTCATTGATAATAATATTTCCCTTCTCCTCTGTGTTCATTCTAGTTTTTGGTTTTGTCTCCATCATTAGGTCTGGCTTCTAGTGGCCTATTCTATTCAAATATGCACATGAGTTGGTAAAGAAATGTGATGCATGTTGGAGATTTAGTGGGAAATTGAAGTTTTCTAGAAATCTATCTTTGAGGCCAGTGGAGGTGCAAAGACTTTTCCAACAGTGGGGTATTGATTTCATTAGAGAAATTTTAAATAATTCTAGTGGAAGGAATTCTTTGATTCTACTTGCCATTGACTATTTCACAAAATGGGTAGAGGCCTTTTCTACTAGGAATGGAACAAGTAAAGTGGTAATAAATTTCATATTGAATAATATCATTATCAGATTTAGATGCCCAGAAAAAATTGTCACTGATAATGCCATGTGCTTTAGATCTAATGAGTAATTTTTTTTTTGTAAGAAATATGGCATCATTGGATCTACATCATCACCTTACCATCCCTAGGGAAATGGTCATGCTAAATCTAACAATAAAAGTTCACTCAAGATTATCAAGAGGATTCTAGAATAAAATAAGAAATCCTAGGATTCCGAGTTGCCTCTAGCACTATGGGCAGACAATGTTACAATGAAAAAGGCTATTGGTTGTGCCCCTTTTTATTTAGTATATGGAATCTAGGCAAGGTTGCCTTAGAACAATTTAAATGAGATGTATAAGTTCATCCAACCTTATAATGAAGATATTTTTGATGATATGAAAGTAAGAATGGATGATATTTTACAGTTGGATGAGACAAGGAGGGATGCTTATGAAAAATTTACAAGCACAAATGAAGTATTTTTATGACAAAAGAGCATCAGATAGGAAGTTTCAACTTGAGGAGTTAGTATTATTATTGAATGTTAGACTGGAAGACAAAGGCAAACATGGAAACTTTGATCCCATCTTGCTTGGACTTTATCTAATCCATGCAAATAAAGGTGAAGATTCCTATTTCATAAGAGCATTATCTAGTGATATTCTTGAGCTGCTAGTTCATGGACAATTTTTGAAGAGGTATTTTTGTTAAAATACTTATTTCCCATGAACAATAGTTAGGGTTTTTGTACATTCTGTAAATTTTGTAAAGCCCATGTAAATCCTTGTATAATCATTTTCATGTGTATTTTTGTGTTTTCCCCGGCTTAGTTAAGCATTGCTCTCAAAAGTTGTCATGAGTTTCAAGTATGTGGTCTGCTTAATGCAAAATTTTTAAATTCTTGAATGGATAAAAGTTATCCATCATTATCAGACAGAGCCACTAATGGCCTAATTTTTCACCTACCTAAAATTTTGTGAAATCTTGCGAAAATTAGGTAGAAATTTTTTCTAATTTGCTTAGGGTTTTTGAATTTTTTTTGTTCCCTCATGAAAAAACCCTAGGGAAATTGTCTTATTTTTGTTTCAATAGAATTCATTTGAAATTGACTTGCAATTGAATAAGGATATATGAAAAATCTAACTTATATTTCATGCCTCTTAAGTCTTTTTAAGGGGTGATGTTGCAAAAGCCTTTCAAGTGCAAAATGGCTACTCTATGTTCACTAACCTTTTTGAAGAGTGCGAGGATATGAAATGGTCTTTTAGCACAGTCAACGCGACTTCACAACTATTAAGGTAAGTGTCAAGTTCATGTTACGAAGGGGCAATATAATGGAAAGTGCATGATTGAAAGTCAATTTTGGCTTGAAGAAGTTTAAGTTGTGATGTTGGGAATAGAAGGAAGTAGTCAACAAGAAGGTTATTAGAACATCACTGGGTTAAAAGGAATGTTACATTTTTAAGTTGCGAACGAGTGATATAAAAAAGATCACATTATTGTAGGTAAATGAAGGATTAAAGAGATTCAAGTCATTATGGTGCAATGAGTAGAAACAACAGTCAAAGTTGAATCATCATTTCATCATAGGCAACCAGATAAACTATGAAGGCAAGAGTGTGAGGATGCAAAAGACAATAGTCGTTAAGTTTTAAGCCTGGTGCATCTTTGCATGTAGTACAGAGAAAACTTGGGTTAAGATAGTGAGGTTGCAAAAGCTTGTAATCATGCCTTCATAAGGTTACTTATTGAGTTAAGAGTTTAAGTTGCAAAGCATCAAATATGAAAAAGACAGTCAATTTAGTAGTTGGTCATAACATCACATGGGTAAAATGAAAATTGGTGTTTTAGGTTGCAAAGCAATGATTTCTAAAGAAGTAGTTAAAGAAAACCATTTTTGCATGATCGCATGGTTGAGCCCTGAAAAGAGATTATAAGTTGTGAAATTGCGAAAGACATGTAAGAGTTAGAAGAAATGCTCATTACTTTAGAAGAAATGGATTATAAAGAAGGAGAATTGGTTGCATAGGCACAAATTGAAGACACTAGCTGAAAGTGCCAGTTGCAAGTTTTGTAATTGCATCTAGAATTTTGATGAAGTATAAAGAATGTTTGTATTGTAAAAAAAAAAGATAGAATAACTTTGTGTTTTTTTTCCAATATTTTTTTGGCATGTGCCCTCCCATCTAAAACTTGTTGCAATCCTTCCTTTAAAAGTTTTTCCAAGATTTAGAGTTGAAGGCCCGAAGTCTGTACAATTTTAGTGCTAATTCTTTTTGGTAGTCAGTCCAGTTAGTGTTTGTGTTAATTTTTGTATTGTATTCATTTTGCAAATCCTAATAATACAAGTGAATATTGAATGATTTTTTTAATCATATCTTGAGTTATATTTGAGTATTATGCAAGTAAACATGTTGTTTTCAAGGAAGATAATACAAAACAAGGTTTTGTAATATCCGTGTCTCTAAATTTTGTCTCCATTTCCATGTGTCTGTAATTTAGGGATTGAAACAAACAAGGTTCTTTCATTTGAATGTAACTTCGATGGATTGTATAACTTTTCATGGATTGCTTTTAATTCAAGGAGATAAGTAGAACTTTCATTGAATTGATAGGGTTTCTAGGTGTGTGGGAGGAATATCATAAGCATGAAAATTAGGGTTAACTACTGATAATTTAATTGTAAGGCAATTAAATAGGTCAAGTCTTGCTAGGTAGACTCTCTGTAACAATGGATAAGGCACTGATCATCAATTTAGATGCAAATTGAAGAAATTATATGGTTGCATAACTTGCACAAATTTAAATCAAATAAAGTTTACTTTTCTATAATGAAGAATCAAATTTTTGGTCAATACTTATTTGTAATAGTATCTTTTTGAATTATAGTTAGTTGTTGTAATCAGAGATTATTTGAACATCTAAGAAGAATTGTGTCCATTATCTACTATAGGGGATAGATCTAAAAGAGAAATATCATTGAGGACATGTTTGAAGAGAAAATCATAAACCAGTCACATGTCCATCCCTCAGGTGGACCCGCCTTGGCCCTGCAAAGCCTAAAGTGTAGAGAATCCATTGTGATTCTATTATTGTTGGTCTAGATTTGAAGCAAATCCTATTGAATATGGGATCTAGCTAGTCCTTAGGCTCATTTTTGTCTTCTACATCCTATTATTAGGTCATTTGCAACCTAGTAGTTTTCAAACACCAACATGACATATATTACCTAATAGAGGGAGAAATTTCAAAGATTTATTTTCTTTTTGGTATTGTTGTTGGTATTGGTTTCCCATCAATGCCAAAGAGGGAGATTGTTGATATGAGATTATTTTGAAGTGAAGAATCTATAATGGAACAATCATTATTTTGTCAACAATGTCAAACTTGCTACCTGCTAGTGAGAATTTCTTTTTGGTTTGAAAGTTATCATTTAGTTGATTGATCAAGAGGATTTGAGAAGAGGAGATAACAATAACACCTAGAGAAAGGTTGAGTTATTTGGTATGAAAAAGAAGCCTTAAGACCAAGTAAGACATTGGTACTATAGTGTATTGCTTCTCTACTTAAAGTCTAGAATGAAAGATTACTCAAGTTAAGACTGGAAGAAGATCAAGTATGAAAAAGTGTTTGCCAAGCCTTGCCGAGCAGTTAGTGGAAGCCATCCATAAATCTGTGGAAGTTGAGTGAAAAATAAGCCTTGCCAAGAAAAGATGAAAATTAGTACAAGTCGAGTGATTGTCAGTATATGTCGAGTAAAGTTGGTTGATGTTGAGCATCAGTAAACTTTAGTGTTTACTGAGTGAAGTAGTGTTGGTTGAATGGAAGAACAATATAAAAGCCAAGTGATAACATATTAATGTCGAGTGCTAGTATTCATGTTGAATCGTAGATTTGATAAATCTAAGTTGACTATTTTGTTTTCTTGAATTGTGTGAAGTATTGAAAGATAACTATGATGAGCTAGTAGCATAGAATTCAAGGTAAAATGTTTTAAGGGTGAATTCAAGGAAGATTGTAGAAGAAGTTTATAGAGGAACCAAATGAAAAAGTTGGCAGATTCATTGTATCCTATCTAATCGTACCTAACCCTGAAATAGACAATTGTGGTTAAGTGAAAAAAAAATCTTTATTCTCTATTTATAGAGAGTAGGTCAGAAGCAAAGGTTGTCATGTGTGAGAACCTAAGGAAGACAAGGAGTGTAGGATATTGCTTCATTTAGTGGCCAAATAGAAGATGCTGCAATTGGCATGCAAAGAAAGAAGGCTTAAGAGTATGAATGCTTGAAGGGTGGACAATCTATCAAAGATGAAGTGTGTGAATGCCAAATAGAATGGAGGACTAAAATAGAGATTTGTAATTGGCAAGTGGGTTATAATTTGTTATTAGGTCAAGCCTTATTGTTACTTTTAATCATTGTATTAGTCTAGGATAAATCCTTTAGATTAAGGTTGACCTAAAAATTATTTGTAAATCCTTCAATTAGGTGAGATTCCAAGTGAATGGTCTACAATCCTCTAACAAGGCTCGCTCCTAATAGGGTGATTGAAATCCTCTAACCATGTCACATTTAATAGTGAATATTGTAACCTTTAACAAGGTTGACCTCTCATAGGGCATCACTTTAGAAGAGTGAGAATTAGTAGGATGTTACTGGTGGTTTTTTCCAAATTGGGTTTCAACGTAAAATCCTTGGGGCAAATGTGTTATTGAATTTTTTATGTTTCATATTTACATTTCTACAAAGTTGTTTTGACGTAGGACACTAACCTACAAAGTTTGAGATTTGTATGATCTAATGGATGCATGCATAACAAGGTTTTATGGATATGGGTCTACTAAGAATTGAAAATTTTTATTTGCATATCTGGACCTTGGATAACTGATTCACCCCCCTCTTAGTTATTCTAAAGAATTCGAATAGATTACCCTACAAAATGTTGACTAAACAAAAACACCTCAATCCACATAGATTTGATAAACCAATCAAATCATTTATCATTAGTCATTGTCTATTCTTATGGTTCCTCTATCAATCTTCAATTGATCATAACTCTCTTCTTCATACATGTTGGTAGCCTCTTTGATCTAATACACAACATCTTGAGACATTGCTAAGTTTTCCATTCAAATTTCACACTTTAATTGAACTTTAATTCTTGTCGCACCATCAGATTAAACTTCTTCAACACTTAACAAATCATCTAGTACATTGTCATCGAACATAATAGTAAGTTGACATCAATGTAAATACAATAACTAATCTTCTTGGAATCAACCATATACCATGACACTATCAATATAATTTGCATCAATTATGCCAATAATCTATCCCTTTGACATTAATGGCAATACTACAAGCCTCCTAGTAAACATTTCTCTTTGTTAGCTAACACTTCTTTAACTCTCTAAGTTATTCTCCCCCTTGATCTCTTTCTGGTAGTATTCAATTCTTCTCATAATAGTTTTCTCCCCCTTTGAAAAGAATATCAAAGTTTCCATACAACATAGGTTACCTTTTGTTGCAACAATCTTCTTTATCTCTAATTGCTCCCCCTAAGGATTAGTCCTTGGGGCATGAATCCACAATGGAATATATTCAATGATGGTTTAACATATATATCTACTATTTGTTACTTAGGTTGACACATATTCCAACTTAACTTCCCTTGTCAGTATATTCTCTGTCAAAAAATGATAATTGATTGCAATGTGTTTTGCGTTAGAATGCATCATCAAATTCTTTGAAATGTTGATTGCACTTGTACTATCACATAAAATAGGCATTGGTTCAATTATCTTTTCATGGATTTCTTCCAAGATTTTCTTTATTTATACAACCTATGCACAATTCCTAATAGCTTCCACATACTTGACTTCTACAGTACCAAGGAAGAATGAACCACCACTTGTACTTTTAATGTCATTAATGTTTCCTATCCAATGTGCATCATTAAACACACTCAAAGATATCCCGCCTTCATGAATATATCATAGACCATAATCTTTAGTCCTTTTAAGGTACTTCAATATTATTTTCACTCTCACCATATGAGATTCCTTAGGATTTTCTTGAACCCTGTCTAGTATCCTAACTACTTGAGCAATATCTAGTCTACTATGAACAACATATTGCAATTTTCCTAATCATAGACTTGTATAAGGTTTCATCCATTGTACTTGACTTGTCATTTTTTGACAATTTCCATACAGTCACCATGGGGGTTCCAAATGGTTGTCTTTCGTACCAAAGGTTTTGAGTACTTCCTTTACATACTTAGATTGATTGATATGAATGCCATTCTTTAACCATGAAACTTGCAATCCTAATCTCCCCAAACATTGACATTTTAAATTCTTTCTTGATCTCTTTTGAAAATACTAATATGTTTTCATCATCTCCTCCAAAGATCATCTCATCAAAAAATAATTCTTCTAGGAGTAACTTGTCTCCTTCAATCTCCAAGTATATATTTCTATCCTCACTTATTCTTTTGAAACCATCTTAACAAGATAGGAATGCAACTTTTATACCATGCTCTAGGTGTTTATTTATGTCCATACAACGCCTTTTGTAGCTTGCAACTGTACGCTTTTCTTCTTATAATGCAAACCCATCTGGTTATTTTGTATATACTTTTTCTTCAGGAATTCCATTCAAAAAAGAAGATTTGATATCCATTTGGAGTGTAGATTATTTATTAGTTATGTGATGGATGGTGATTTATGTTACATATGTAATGGATTACAACATGTATATATTATTACTCATATATTCTATGTATTGTTTATCAAATATTACAAATGTAATGCTTATGATGCTCAATTGGTGGTGTTGATTACATGTATATTTTTTTGTCATTTTGTCACCCTTCATGGAAATATGTAATTGAGCATAAACATTATGAATCCATTTGTTGAGGATCCTTCACACTCTAGATAAAAGAAATGAATTAAAAATATACAATGATTATTATGAGTACACATTATAAGAAGAAATAAATATGTTCATGTTGTTTACCATGTAATTTTTAGCATACACATAATGTGACTTAAGTACAAATGTGATTAATAGATGAATTACACATGTAAGCTACTCTGGATATTTTTGGTGATGTTGTCATTATAGAGAAGAAGGTGTTTCAAGCCCTTAGAGAACTTTCCTAGATTCCTTTTTGTCTCTTGGTTTTGGTTAGGTGTGTATGTTGTGTCTATTGGTTTGGTCTACTATTTTTTGTGTTTCTAATAACATCTTGTTCTATTTTTATGTTTTGATGCAATTAATTTGAATATTTGACATAATTTAATTGTAAGGGATTTCATGGCCCTCTTGAAACATATTTTTACCTTGATCCAAAACATAAGCAAGAACCTAAACCCCTTTGATGAGGATCTTGCACAATCTCGTGGATTGATAGGTATAAGTCAATACACCATATCGAAACCATTTATTTTTGTTCTCTTTCTCTTTACACCCATCTTGGAGTGGTTTAATATTAAGATAAGCTTTAGCAATTATATTTTGTCAAGAGTTTTAATTTTTTTCCTCATCAAAATTACCTTGACATCCACATGTTATAGCTCATTCAAAATTATCGGCCCTCCTATATGCTTTAAGTGGCGAGGAAGACTATTGTGTCAAAAATTTAATTTTTTTCTCATCAAAACCACCTTGACATGGATATGTTAAAGCTCATTCCACTTTCTTTGCCCTCCTATATGTTATAACTCATTTCAAAATTACTAGAAAAATAAACTTTCTCAGTTTTTTAAACCTTGACATTAGATACATATCTAATAAAATTATCAATACTTGAGGTTTTAGTTGTGCCTATTCAAATTTTAATCTCAACATCACGTTTAGGGTCAACTTATTTGTCAACATTACCCTCTTTTGAAAAATATCAACATCATATGGTGAATCATGTATTGCAACTTCTTGTTGTCTCTTTGGACATGGCATCCTAAGATTTAGATTCTCTCATAATAACAAATGACCCTCTACCAACTATCTCTCTCATTTGATGGAGTGTAGGTATGATGGGGACACGACCCAAGCACAAAATGGATACAACAGGGAAGGGAAAATTTTATTAATTATGAAAATATGCTAGTACATTCGGTACAGAAAAAATAGACTTCAAAACATGCCCTATGGGCTTACAATAGCATAAATCTAGAGATAAATTCTTCTCCCAGTACCTTCTCTCAAACTCCACTCCGAACTACCTTTTACAATGCCATAAATGTTCTTAAATAGACCCCAGAGGGTTAACGATTAAGAATACATTCTAGAAAGTGCTAGTAGGCATCAACTGACCAAATAGAAGGTTCTCGAAGTCGCATTAGAAGTTGGCACAAATTTAGAAGAATCCAGAAATGGTAATCGAACTTTCGAGAGGCATAACTTTTGAACCGTAGCTCTGACTGACAAACTGTTTACATTTTCGAAAAGCTCTCGAAGCGCTCTATAGCCTTATGGAAAAGCATCACTTGTCCCCCATTTTTTGGCCCTTATTGAGGTCATTTAATGCCCCTAACCTGACTTTGAAGCATTCTTAGGAGGTCTCCAAAAATTGAAAAATTGCAATAACATTCAAACCGTGGGGCCTTTTGACCTAATTCTTTTTTTGGAATGCTCTAAATTATAATTACAATCATCCAACCAATTTATACCTTCTAGTTCACCAAAATTATGGCTCAATTAAATACTCCTATTTTTCTAGCATTTACACGTATCCCAAGGTGATTAAAAACTCTAACCTAGAACACTAATAGAGGAACTGTCAGAGTTGGAACCTTTATTTGACCCAAATGGGTATCCAAAAATGAAAACACATGAACCAAAAACTAAGTCTAAGTACTTTTTTTTTGGGTGACACAGGATTGCCCTTATGCCTCTGGATGCTCTTGCATCAGACTACTAGGGCAGATTGAAAAGTGACCTTGTCACTTTATAAATGGTAGAGGAAATCCCAAATGAGAAACCTTAGCTGTTGAAATCCAAGTTGAGTCCTCTATTTGCCGTCCTTTCCACTTGACCAGATACTGTTCATACTGCCTATTTCTGGTACTCCTGCCCACACGATGACCTAGAATATCTTCTATCTCCTCCTTCTTAGAAGCAGGAATTGGACATGGCTCTAACATCAGCTCCTCATCTGCACCATCATCATGATACTCTATTAAGTCTGCAATGTTGAAAATAGGAGAAATGTGAATTCCATCTGGCAAGTCTACTTCATATGCATTTCTTGAGTCATATTTCTTCAAAATTTTGTAGGGACCAAATTTTTTCATTTTCAGCTTGTTGTAAGTATCGGCCGGAAATCTTTCTTTTCGTAAGTGTACCATGACTAGATCCTCTACTTGGAATTCCTTATGTCTTCTCCTTTGATCAACCCTAGCTTTATACTCTTGATTCATCTTGGTAATGTGTGCCTGAACCTCCCCATGTAGATGCTTGATATGTTCAACAAATTCTTCAACTTCAGCACTTGTCCTCTCCCCTTACTTTATCTTCCTCAATTCTGGTGTAGCCCTTTGGCTACTTCCATATACATTTTGGAATGGTGATCTACCAGTACTCCTATTTATAGAGTTATCGTAAGCAAACTCCGCTTGTCGTAGAATCAAATCCCATGCCTTGGGCTTATCCCCAACTAAACATCTCAGCAAATTTCCTAGACTTCTATTTACCACTTCTATTTGGCCGTTAGTCTGCGGGTGATGTGAGGAACTAAATTTCAAGTCCGTTCTCAACTTTTTCCACAATGTTCTCCAGAAATACCCCACAAATTTAGTGTCTTTGTTAGAAACTATACTCCTTTGGAGACCATGTAGTCTTACCACCTTTTTGAAAAAAAAGTCTACAATATAGACAACATCATGAGTTTTGTGACATGGAATGAAATGTGCCATTTTCGAGAACCTATCAACCAAAAAAAATACTGAGTCATTACCCCTTTGTGTTCTCGACAATCCAAGAACAAAATCCATACTTATGTCCTCCCATGGCTTTGATGGAACAGGAAATGGCTGATATAGTCTAGTATTGTGACTAAATCCCTTGGCAACTTGACAAATTTGGCAATTCTGTACAAACTTCTTCACATCCTGTGATATTTAAGGCCAGAAATAATGTTATTTGAGAATGAGAATTGTCTTATCTCGACCAAAATGTTTTTCCATCCCTCCACTGTGTTTCTCCTTAATTAGATTTTCCCTCATGGAACTCCTTGGAATGCATAATTGACTGCCCTTAAATAAAATACAATCTTGAATCAGATAGTCTAACCACTTAGTTCTATCTATAGCAACAAGTTCTTTACAAGCTTTCCATGCTCCAGCAAAATCAGGATCCTTAGGGTACAGATTCTTGAGTTCATCAAACCCAACTACTTCAACCTGCATTAGTGTAAGCGACAACTGTCTCCTACTTAGTGCATCTGCAACCCTATTAGATTTTCCACTTCTATGCTTCAACACAAATGTATAGCTCTGCAAGAACTCTACCCACTTCATATGCCTCCGATTCAATTTACCTTGGCTATTTAGCTACTGTAATGCCTGGTGATCAGTAGATAAAAAAAATTCCTTTGGCAATAAATAATGCCTCCATTTCTTTAAGGCCTGAACTATTGCATAGAACTCTTGATCATAAACATAATACTTTTTCGCATCATTCAATTTTTCATTAAAATATGCAATAGGCTTACCTTCTTGGCTTAATACAACCCCAATAGCGCTGCCACTAGCATCACAATCCACCTGGAACACCTTTCTAAAATCTAGAAGTGCCAACACAAGTTGTTCTGTCACATTCTTCTTCAACAATTCAAAACTTCTCGCAGCGGCCACAGTCCATTTGAACTCTTTTCTATCCCCTCTTATTGTGTCAGTCAGGGGTGCACATATGCCACTGAAATTTTTAATAAACTTTCTGTAAAAACTAACCAGACCATGGACCGATCTTACCTCAGTAGCAGACCTTGGAGTAGGGCATTCCAAGATGGCTTTTACCTTCTTTGGATCCATTTTGAGACCTTCAAGTGATATAACAAACCCCAGGTAGACCAACTCCCTTTTTGCAAAGATACACTTTTTCAGATTAATTAACAGTTTCTCTTCCCTTAACCTTTTAAGGACACTATGAATATGCAATAAATGTTCTTCCAAAGTGTTACTGAAAATTAAAATATCATCCAAATAGACAATAACAAATTTTTTCAAGTATGTTTTAAGTACCTCATTCATAAGCCGCATGAAGGTGCTTGGTGCGTTTGTCAATCCAAAGGGCATGACTAACCACTAATAAAGACCCTGCTTGGTCTTGAAGGCTATTTTCCACTCATCTCCTTATCGTATCCATATATGATGATAGCCACTCTTGAGATCTATCTTTGTGAAGTACTAAGCTCCACTCAAGCAGTCCATAAGATCATCCATTCTTGGCAAAGGAAATTGATACTTGATGGTTATCCTGTTTATAGCTCGAGAGTTTGTACACATCCTCCATTCTCCATCCTTCTTTGGTGCCAGTATTGCAGGTACTACACATGGACTCAGGCTATCCCGAATCAAGCCCTTCCTCAATAGCTCTTGCACCTGTCTAGTTAGCTCCTCAGTTTTAGTAGGAGTCATCCTATGAGCACCCTTGTTAGGCAAACTAGCTCCTGGGATTAAATCTATCTGATCACTGATTTGCCTTACTAGTGGCAATTCTTCTGAAACATTATTAGAGATAATATCTCCAAACTCACCTAGTAGATCTGAAATTTCAAGTGGTATTTTACTACTACCTTCTTTATCTTTCCTAGGAATCAAAGCATAGCACATACGCTGATGTTTCAAGCCATCTAAAAACTTCCTTCCATCAACAAGACAAATCCTAGCACTGCTACATACCTTTTCCCCTTCCTTTTTCATGGGCTTCAATTTGTGGCAAACTCCATCCTTTGTTAGAGAGTATGTGTTTGCATGACCATCATGTACTGCATGCCTATCAAACTGCAATGGTCTTCCCAACAATAGATGGCAAACATCCATTGGAATAACATCATAGAGAACTTCATCATGGTAACTCCCAATTTTGAATTTCACTAAACATTGTTCACTTACCGGAACCTTATGATCATCTTTCACCCAAGCAATCCGATAGGGCTGGGGGTGTTTCTCTGTCTTGAGCTTCAACTTAGAGACCATCTCCTCTAATACCAAGTTATTAGTGCTACCACCATCAATGATCACATCACAACATTTATCCTCACACTTGCACCTGGTATGGAATAAACTCCTCCTTTGTCTGGGTTCAATCTCACCACTTAGTAGGACCCTTTCATTTACTAAAGTCTCTCCTCTTTCTGCATCCTCTGAATGTGATGATTGTGCATCCTCATCGACATGAGCAACCCTACCTTGACCCTCAGCTCTCCTATCTGTCCTTCCTTGTTGTTGAGGGCATTCAAAGGCATGATGACCTTCTTCATTACAATGGAAACAAGTACCACAGAAGCCTCCTCTTCCTTGTCCACATCCTCTACCTCTTCCTCTCTGGTTTCCAAAGTCTTGATCTTTGGAGGGGTTGAAACCCTCGTTCCTCTGGTTCCTACTAGTACCCACATCTTCATTTTTCTTTTGGGTTTCATTTCAGCCTCTAGATGACCTACCACTACCCTTCCTCTTTGACCACACCCTCTTTTTCTCCCTTCAAACCTCTTATTTAGCTTCTTTTCAACTCGTAGGGCAAACTGGTATGCCTCTTCAACGCTGGTCATTCTTATCAGACATAATTCCTCTTGGATGCTAGGTTGCAACCCATTGATATAACGAGCAACCTTCTCCTTATATGCTTCTGCATGCCCTACTCTAATTAGAAGTCGGTAAAACTCCTCTGAATATTCTTGGATTGATTTTCCTGCTTGCTTTAACCCATGCATCTTCTTAAACAAATCAAGCTCGTAGTCAATATGAATGAACTGCTTTTTAAAATTGTCCATCATACGATCCCACCTTGTGATGTTATCCTTTGCTCTTCTATTTTGTTCCAATTGAAGCTCTTGCCACCAAATTTTGGCATGGCCTTTGCAAACTTAACCCTATCTGGATCCCTAATATCCTCATACTCAAAGTACTCTTCCAGTTCATTGATCCAATCGATCTACTCATCTGGTTTCAATTTTCCTGAAAATACACCCACATCAATTGTAGGTCTTTTCCCAAACTTAGTAATGGCTCTAAAAAGCCTTTCCTCTGCCTGATTCAGAACTTCCCTGTCAAGTTCTCCGTCTGGTCCAATTTCTTCTTCTTCATTGTCATCCTCACTTTTGTCGCCTGCGGCAACATTTGTTCCTTGATGGAGCTCCTCCTGCAATGCTTGTACCTACCTTTGGAGGGTTCTAACCTCGTCAGGATTAATAGATCCGACCCTTCTACCATGCTCTCTTCGTGGAGGCATCTTCTTAACTCAAACCTACAACCACACAGTCCTGGTGCAAATTGCCTCACAATCGGCGCTCTATCTACACTCTCAAGAAAATCAGCTCTGATAACACTTGATGGGAACACGACCCAAGCACAGGATGGACACAACAGGGAAGGGAAAATTTTATTAACTATGAAAATATGCTAGTACATTCGGTACAGAAAAAATAGACTTCAAAACATGTCCTATGGGCTTATAATAGCATAAATCTGGAGATAAATTCTTCTCCTAGTACCTTCTCTCAAACTCCACTCTGAACTGCCTTTTACAATTGCAGAAATGTTCTTAAATAGACCCTAGAGGTTAAGGATTATGAATACATTCTAGAAAGTGCTAGTAGGCATCCACCGACCAAATAGAAGGTTCTAGAAGTTGCATTAGAAGTCGACACAAATTTAGAAGAATACAGAAAAGGTAACCGAACTTTCGGGAGGCATAACTTTTGAATCGTAGCTCTGATTGACAAACCGTTTACATTTTCAGAAAGCTCTCGAAGCGCTCTATAGCCCTAAGGAAAAGCATCGCTCATCCTCCATTTTTTGGCCCTTTTTGAGGTCATTTAATGCCCCTAACCTGACTTTGAAGCATTCTTAGGAGGTCTCCAAAAATAAAAAAATTGCAATAACTTTCAAACCATGGGGCCTTTTGATCTGATTCTTTTTTTGGAATGCTCTTAATTATAATTAAAATCATCCAGCCAATTTATACCTTCTAGTTCACCAAAATGATGACTCAATTAGATACTCCTATTTTTTTGGTATTTAAATGTATCCCAAGGTGATTAAAAACTCTAACCCAGAACACTAATAGTATCCAGAAATGAAAACACATGAAACAAAAACTAAGTCTAAGTACTTTTTTTTTTTGGTTGACACAGGATTTCCCTTATGCCTCTGGATGCTCATGCATCAAGGTACCACCAAATAAGTATTTCTAAGATTTGTCTTCCTTGAGCAAGGGAAATTTAGGAAGAGAAGACAAGCATGAGACATCTAGTGAGTCTAAAAAAGGGTGTTCGACTAGAGGTCAAAAAATTAGAATTCAATAAACACATAAAATTTCTTCTTTCTCAAGTGGGATCATGTTCTTATGATGATGAGAGCATAGGTGACATCAAGGTGCCCTTGAGGTACAAATACTTATAGAAACAATGGGTACCCGAGAAACTTCCTCTCATCAACACTAATATTTATGTTAACTAGAGGATATATCGCATAGCACCATCACCATTACATGGTTTGAGTCTATTTTTCATAGATGGCATAAATGTTTGTAACAAAAAAATTTATTGAACTGATGTAGTATGTTGGACCTTGTTACAATAAAAAAAATTGGATGTAGCTTGTTCGATGTAAAAAAAGTATGTGTTGGTATGCACTCTCAACAAATTATATACAACAGAGGAAATGAGTGGCTATGTACATTGATGGAAGACCAAAATTAATATGGAATATTGTAGGTTTTATAAATAATATGCGACCTAGGTCAACTAATAAGAAACCCAATTGCATATTTGAGGCCCACAATGGAAATCTTGTATTTGTATGTGTGATAAAATCAATAAGTGTAGGGGAAGAGATACTAATTGATTATAATTTGAATCCGATAGCTACAAATAAATTTACTATCATGGGGGTGGTATCTACTATATACCATTTAAACTAACCTTTGTTTAATGACTCCAATATACCATTTTATTATTAAGTTTTTGGTAAGTTCATTAGTTTCATATCACTAATGTTTATTTATTTATTTATTTTTTTTGACATGCAAGATTGATTCTCCACATAGCACATACATGGATGTAACTTTGGGCCCTTCTACCCAATAAGTAAACCTCATTGTAATTGTACATATTAGGTACAAACAAAATGTTATATTGTTATGTTCTTTTCTGTAGGGTTTTGATTAATTTTGATAATGTTACTAATATATTTATCATAGATAGATGTTCAAAGAAAGGCACATGCAATATCTAAGAAAATCAATAGAGAGGTGGACTTTCCATTATTTAATGATGACATCACATATTCTATAGACCCTATTGAAATGATAAGAAAGATACAATTTTTTTTTGCTTTGACATACATAATCCCTCAAGGGTGAACACATAAAACTGGTTCTTGTTGACATTTTCTGTCATCCTTTAGCCCATTGCAGATAGCCAATCAAATACATTATTAGTGGGCTAAGTTTTCTTCATATTTAGCCAAGAAAAGTTGTGTATTTTCAACATTCTCCAGTGCATGAGAACATTGCACATTTTTGGTTGTCATAGGAGTTTGGCTTAGATCGTAGAAAGACTTTTTTGTATCATAGCAAGCTTTTTCTTATCATTTGACATGTTTTGTTCCTTTGATGCATACAAAGGTAGAAACTGTTGTGTATTTTTGTTATTGTGCGACATCACAAGTCTTTTATGTAGGAAGGAAATATTCAATATGATGGTGTGCAGGGCAAAAATGTGGTGTATTTTTGGGCCTACATTATTTTTTCTGCTAACTATAATACAACCCAAGGGATCAATATTTATTGTTTGACTTCTTTTTTGGGTGTCTTCACATGACATAAGTGGTTGTCTTTCCTATGTTTCCACTTGCAAAGGGTATGGGCATGATTTTATTGATTAGGGAAACAAATATTTCACCCATTTTCTATCACTTCATGAAATTTCTTTTTTACAAAATCATATTTTATCTAGTTTTTTCTTGGTTTGAAAACCTGTAACTTAACTCTAGTGTAGTTGGAGTTTAAACTCAATTGTTTAATTTGATTTTAAAAGGAAGCTTTGTACATATTTTCTAGGGTCTTCTCTGGTTCATTGCAATTTTATTATGCTCTGTAATTGTATTCTTTTTGCCTTATATGAATAGAAATCTTAGTTTTACCTTATCTTGCTAGTCTAATATATTGTGTATTATATGCCTTGTATGGATTGTTTCTTTTCTTATTTTCCAAGATTTTGTATGTTGTGTTTAACTTGTTGTTGAATGTTGTCTTGTGAACTTGTTTTCTTCCAACATTTCATTAGATTTTACCTTCATGCGAGTTTTGAAAGATAGATCGGAGTCAAGATCTATGTATTTAGGTGCATTATTCATGTGTAGTGTATTTATAGGTAGAGTTAGTAACCAAATTTCAATCTGGTGCATCACCTTTCCCTTTCAACGTTTAATTTTTGTGCAATCCTTCTCCCTTTTCCTCAAAAGTTATGGTTTAGGTACATCCTAATTGTAAGCAAGCCAACCTTCTTCATAGATTCAACTTGAAAGCGCAAGTCCCACACTTGGAGGTTGTTTCCATGTTACACAAGGTTGCTTGAGGGTCATACCTCAAGCAAGGATGTAAATTTTTGTGTCAACATGAATTTTTGGCATACCCGATGACACATGATTTCGATAACATAAGTCTATTGGTTAGCCAATTTGAGATCTATTCATTGAGAATTTGGGTGTTTTCTTAGTGGTATTATCCATTGGAGACATACAATCAAACACCATAGTGACTTTAAGTGCAAATCTAGTGGTTTCAATATAGACCAAGTGTTAGTATGTGTAAAGATCATCTTTGATCTTTTATGTTCTTCAATTTTTCTATGAGATCTTTTATATGAATGCTTTACCATGGACCCATTTCATAGAAATTCCTATTACTCCCCCCATATCATGAAAATGCTATCCCTCATTCCTCATACACTTATTATGAGTCTCAACCATAGCCTAGTTATGGCCATAATGTCCAATATAAATATTCTTCTCCCATCCCTACTCCACCAAATCAAACATCTTCAAATGATATAATTATGCCTTTGGCTCTAAGATTGTAGCCTATGGAAAATTCTTGGAAATATGGGATTGAGACACCCCAATGGAAACAAATGGCGGTCCAACATGAGCAATATGAACAAGAATATGCTTATTAAGCTTCTTCTCAATAGAAACAACTAGATTATCAAGCTCTTTTTCACTCTCCAAATCAAGAGGTGAGAAAATGCCAAGTTAAGGAGGACCTTGATATAAGGTTTTTTGGTGTAGAAGAAGAGAAAAGGCTCAAAATTTCTAAATTGCAAGCAACTGAAGCACATGAACCTCCTAGGCATAAATTTTCCAGCTTTAGATAGAGAAGCCCTCCTATTTTGAAAAAGCCCACACAAGAGCAATGACCCACTCATCAACTACATTGCTTAATCTAATATCTAAAGAAGAGCCACCCAAACACAAGCTTTCTAGTTTTAAGAGAGAGCCTCCCCATATTTCCAGTTCATGATGCAAGGATCAAGAGCCTACACCTCCTCATCTTGATGTTGAGAGGTTGCTAACAGAGAAAAAAGAGATAGAGTTGGATGAGGTGGTTCCTACCTTGGAGGAATCAAAGATAGTTGATCAAGCTTCAAATGGGGAAGAAAGACTAGACCTATTGTAAGAAAAAGAAGAGCAAAACTATGAGCTACAACAAGACGACAAGCATGAGCAATAGGAAGAAGAAAATATAGATGCAACTATGATTTATAGGATGACTATTCCACCATCATAATGAATATTTTCTCAAGGCTTGACACCACACTAGTAGGCGCAAAAGAGGTGGCTCATGAGCATCGTGAAGACAAGGTGGAGATCGTACCTTCATAGATGAGGAGGGGCCACTTCCAAACTAGTAGGATACCAAGGTTGATAGAAGCATGGTCAAGGCTGATTTCTTAGACCTAGTTCCATCAAGAGGATGCCTTAGAAGGCATCTACCTCTGCACTAGAGAAAGTTTCCCCAATAATGTTCATTCTAGAGCATGAGGGTGAAGATCACAAGAAGGAGAAACTATGTCTTTCTTAAAGAGACAATTGTTAGAGTAAATAATTAATATCTAATTATTTATTCTATTGCTTAAGCTTACTTAGGTCATGCATTTATTTAATATTTCATATTTAATGCATGTAGTGGTTAGTTGTTGACAACACGGGAGTTTGTTCCCTTCTTGTTGTCACACTTATCTTCTACCACCTTCCAGCTTGTTCTACAAGCTTCCATGAGCTCTTTATATTCGAGCTCTCCTCTTTGTAATAACAACATCACAACAACATCACATCATTTCTTATTGTAAATACATTTCTTCTTGTGTTTGCATTATGATGGCTCTCATGTCCGTTTAGGGTTTTGCCCATGCTCCATGCTCCTCCCCTTCTATGGCTTCTCTTTGACAGGTTTCGCATGCAGGTGATCTTGGCGTCTTCGGAGTTGGCTTTCCTCAACTCCAACATGGTATCAGAGCCTTCCTGCTGCAACTTCGTTAAAGAAATTTTGAAGCTGTGATTTGAAGTCACAAACCCTAGTTTGTTTGTGCAATTTTTCTTCAAATCAGGGGATCAGCAAATTTTTAGAGCACTTTGGGCCCAAACGGACATCACCAATGGATCCGGAAGGTCGTTTGCAGTCAGGATTCATATAAAACTTGTCATTTTTGGAGACAGGGCAATTTTGGCGAATTTTTGAGGCCTCCAGGGTTGCTGCCGTACGGATCATACGGACGCAGGGCTTGAGAAAAACAAAAAAAAATTTATTTTGTAGCGCCGCCGCCGCACCACCTGCGCGCAGCCCGCAGCGGCCGCAGCAGGCAGCGCTGCCTGTGCTCTGACGCGGCCCGGCCGCCTCCCGGCCGCCGCCCTCCACCGGCGGCTCCTCCGTGTTTGCCACCCTGCGGCCACCTCCTCCCGGTTCTGCCACCCTTGCGGCCGCCTCCGCCCGCCAGCTGTGCAGACCACTCTGCAGCCGCGTCAGCACTTTTTCAGCCACTGCGGGGGTGACACGTGGCATGGGCGCCACGTGGCACCTTGCCACGTGGACCCGCCACGTCAGCTGCCACGTGGCTATGCCACGTGGCACTCTTTTTTGCTGCGACGGCCACCAAACCGTCAAATTTAATCGTCTAACTTGCTGACGTCAGCGCTGCATCAGCCCTTGCATGCACCTCTCCCGATTGCTTTTGGACCTACCTTTGGTTTTTTGGCTATAACTCTTGCATACGGAGGTATTTTTCCGATCCGAAAGAAGCGCCGGAACGCTGGTTCCGAGACAGAGATTTTGGTGCAGGTATTTTTTTGTTTTGAAGCTTTTTTATAGCTCATTTTTTTTGTTGAAGTCCGAAGTCCTGTTTTTGACTCCGGCATGCATATCTTTTGCGTCCCATGTCAATTTTTTGAAAACTTTATATTTCTGGAAAGCTGGTTCTATGTACTCTTCAAAAAAGTAGTCCTTTTTCTTCGTTTTTGGCCTCTTCTCTTTCTATCATAATTTTGGCATTTTTTTTCTCTATGGTGGATAATTTGAGTGTTTTAGGCCCGAGGATCGTTTTCCTGGCATGGTTTGCTTTCTTTTCGGCTGTACTTTCTTTTGGTTCAGCTCTTTTTCAGTTTTGATCATTGTAGCTATCATTTTGAAGCACTTCTTTGTATCGCACTGAGATAAAGTGTCACTTTTGCATTCTGGGGATCATGAACGTTGTTTTGAGTCAGCTGTGCATGCACTATTTCATAAAGCACCATGGGGGGGATTATTTGTTTGCTGTTTTAGTCATTCTCCCTTTGTCAAGTGAGTGTCCCTTCCATGACATTAGCCCATGCAGAGTCAGTTAGACCGTGTCTTTATCGGTGTCTGTACCTCTTTTCCTCTCTCCTCGTTCTTGGTTCGTTTGCAGGAGATTTGGCTCACCTTCTCAGTTGCCTGTCATCACACCCCGTCTGCATTAAGGGGGGGTTATGCTGTGTTCTAATGCATCCATGGTTCGATGGTTCGATAGTATGAACTATGTATTCAGTGGTTGATCCTATGTACAAGGCGATTGCAGTGGCTGGCTACCTATGCATTTCGGTGAGATGGATCATCTACCATATAGACATGCTTAGTTCGTGCCTTCTTCTTCCATGGAGGTTTCTTCAGATCAGCAGTTTGGCAGATTTGCAACTTCTTCATGCTTCAGTGATGCTGCCTCTTCATGATCATTCCTTGTTCCTGTTTTAGGGGACAATTTCCCTAGTTGGAGACTTCTTCAGCTCTTCACTGGGTTCTTACCTCTTTTTGGGGGAGGGTTTTTCCCATGTGGTTTTCTCTCTTTCCTCGCTTACAGAGGTTGCATTCTTCTTGCATTGTACTTGGGTACCTAACATGGCCTCGTTGCCGGGACCCATTATGCATTTCATCTTTGTTTTGTGAGCTGAAGGCATTTCCCTAAGTTGCACTTAAGGGGGGGTGTTAGAGTAAATAATTAATATCTAATTATTTATTCTATTGCTTAAGCTTACTTAGGTCATGCATTTATTTAATATTTCATATTTAATGCATGTAGTGGTTAGTTGTTGACAACACGGGAGTTTGTTCCCTTCTTGTTGTCACACTTATCTTCTACCACCTTCCAGCTTGTTCTACAAGCTTCCATGAGCTCTTTATATTCGAGCTCTCCTCTTTGTAATAACAACATCACAACAACATCACATCATTTCTTATTGTAAATACATTTCTTCTTGTGTTTGCATTATGATGGCTCTCATGTCCGTTTAGGGTTTTGCCCATGCTCCATGCTCCTCCCCTTCTATGGCTTCTCTTTGACAGGTTTCGCATGCAGGTGATCTTGGCATCTTCGGAGTTGGCTTTCCTCAACTCCAACAACAATGTCCCAGTGTTGGAGAGCTTCTCGATTTGGGAAGGAATTCCATGCAACAACATGCTTGTCATGTTTGCTGATGTGTTTGACTACCCATGTGCATGGAAGAAAAAATGAGCTTGTAAGAAAGGGGAGCTACTTCAACAATTCAGTTAGTAGTTTTGTTTGACTTATTTTCTTGTTTATACTTATGCATAGTAGATTATATGTTTCTACCTTTCTAAGAAGTGCACAAGTACAAATGTTTCCCTCTTGGAGATAGTAGATTATGATGTTTTTCTAGTTACATAGTAGTAGATTTATGTTGTGACAAAGCTGAAAATTTATGTTGTGACAAAGTTGCAGATTTATGTTGTGACAAAGATGTTCATCATATTTTGATGCTAATGACTTCATGTCCAATGGATTTCTTTAAAGTCACTTCTCTATGTTTAGCAAGAAATCATTCCCCTTGAGTCGCTAAATTGTTGACATTTTTTGTCACCCTTTAGCCCATTGCAAATAATCAATCAGAGACATTCTTCATGGGCTAAGTTCCATTTATATTCGACTAGGAAAAGTTGTGTATTTTCAGCATTCTCAAGCGCATGAAAACATTGCACATTTTTGGTCATCATAGGAGTTTTTCGAAGGAGTTTGGCTTATGGTAAAAAGACTTTTCTACTTCTTTGACATTCATAGGTCAATAATGTAGTCCATTTTTGTGCATCATAGGAGTTGGCGTCAAATGAATTTAGGAATCATAAGAAGTTTTTTCTACTCATTCAACATGCCTTGTTCATTCAATATGCACAAGGGCCAAAAAAATTGTGTAATTTCATGCTTGTGTTACATCATGAGTCTTCTATGCAGGAAGGAAATATGCATTGTGATGGTGCACTAGCCAAAAAAGAGGTGTGTTTTTGTGCCCATGTTATTTTTTTCTGCTAAATATTATATGACCTAAGGGCTTGATATTTATTGTTGAACTTCTTTTTTGGCCCATTTTCTATCACTTCACGAGTAGATTTTTGTATAGAATTAGATTTTATCTAATTTTTTCTTGATTTGCAAATCATTAACTTAACTCCACTATAGTTGGAGTTTGAATTGAACTGCTGTAATTTGAGTTATGCCTGATCTCTTTAAAAAGAAGCTCTATACATATTTTCTAGGTTCTTCTCTGGTTCATTGCAGTAGCATTATGCTCTACAATAGTATTCCTTTTGCCTTATATGAATAGAAATCTTAGTTTTACCTTATATTGCTAGTCTAATATATTGTTCATTTATGCCTTGTATGGATTATTTCTTTTCCTATTTTCTAAGATTTGTATGTTGTGTTTAACTTTTTGAATGTTGTCTTGTGAACTTTTTCCTTCCTGACAACATTTCATTGGTTATTACCTTCATGTGAGTTTTGAAAGATAGATTGGAGTTAAGATATGTGTATTTAGGTGCTTTATTCATGTGTAGTGTATTTATAGGTAGAGATAGTAACCGAATTCCAATCTAGTGCATCACCTTTCCCTTTCAACATTCATTTTTTATGCAATCCTTCTCCCTTTTCCTCAAAAGTTGTACTTTAGGTGCATGCTGATTGTAAGGAAGTTGACTTCCTCCAGAGATTTAACTTCAAAGTGCAAGTCCCACACTTGGAGGTTGTTTCCATGTTACACAAGGTCGCTTGAGGGTCATACTTAAAGCATGGGTGCAGACTATTGTGTTAACAATTCCCAGTTTATGTCACGAACAAAATTCATTTGATTGGGAAAATCTCATTTAAGTGGGTCTTCTCTCAAAGGCCCCAAGAGCGTTTAGGAAAGAACCCATGGGAGGGAGTCTTTGAACCAAGACTTCACCTTCTCTCAACAACCTCTGTGCAAGGTCTTTGAGCAAGGGAGCTTCAAGCAAAGACCCCCCAACTAGTTTTATTTTTTAATTTCAGCATCCACCTCTCACTTTCACCATTTTTAATTGGTGAAACTTTAAGAGGCAACCCTTAGAAAGAACATGATGACTTCTAGAACTTACATCAACACCTTGACAACAACTTCAATTTTGTTTGATCATCCACATACTAGGTACAAAACATTCTTCCCTTCTTTATATTTTTTAATTAATAATTTTTTTTTCTTTCTATATATTAGTTTTTATTTTTATTATAATTTTATTATCCTTTTTCCTATACATCTTAGTTTAATGGTAGATTAGTAATTTTTTGAATTCTGATAGATAATGTTATACATTAACGGTTAGAAAAAGTTGAAATTTCGTATTTAGAAAGTTTTAAAAATTCATAGCTTTAGAAAAATCAAAATAAAAAATTGTAGTTAAAAAACTCATTAGGTTTAGAAAACGAAATACAAAAACCCTAGGTCCAGAAAGCAAAAAATAAAAACCGTTGGTCCAAAAAATAAAAAACTAAAACTGTAGGTTGAGAAAACTAAAACTAAAAACCCTAGGTCCAAAATTAAAAGTAAAACTCTAGAATATTTGAAAATGAAAATCTTAAAATAGAAAACAAAAAATGTAAAATAGAAAACAAAAATAAAATCCTCTCTTCTCTCTCCCCTCTCTTTTCTCTCCTCTCTCTCTCTCTCTCTCTCTCCTCATTTTCTATCCCCTTTCTCTCCTCACTCTCTCTTTTCTCTCTTACTCTTCTCTCTCCTTTCTCTCCTTGGGAACTCTCTCTCATATTTTCCTCTCTCCTCACTCTTCTTCTCTCTCACTTTGCTCTTTTTTTCTCTTGCTCCTCTCTCTACTCTCTCTCTCCCTCCCTCTCTCTCCCTCTCCCTCTCCCTAAGAACCCTCTCTCATCTATTTATTTGTCCTCTCTCTGTCCCTCTTTAGGATTTCTCTCCTCTCCTATTTTCCCTACTCTCTACCTTTCTTAGAAGATGTAATGTCCCCCTTTGGGTCCATCATGGTTGTTGTCTTTATATGAATTGAATATTCATAATATTCAATTTAGTTATCAAATAAGGCTCATTTATTTAGAGATATTATCGAAAGATAAGTGTTATACAAGTTACCTAGACACCATCTTAGAATGCCCTCAAAGTTTACAAGTCCAAGTCCATTTTACAAAGATATATGGAACTGATTAGGATACAATTTAGAGATTGGATTTATACAAGCTCCTCCTTGGCAACATCTCATGCTTTTGATTAGATAATTGATGATATTGAAGATGATCTTATTTTAATTAACTTTGATAATATTGTAGAAGGTCAATTCTCATTTTTTATAATATAAAGGAATGCCTTTTTTTCCTAATATTCATTTGATCATAAGAATATATAAGAGATTAATAATCTTTAATAATTATTGGGATCAATAATAAGTATTGATTCTATAATATTTTGATTGTATTTTTAACATTTACTTAAATATAACATGTGTAATTATAATAGAAAGGTTCATATATATTTTAACTCCCACTTTCTTATTTACTTTCAAATATTTATAATTCTAATGCTTTAATTATTCTATTTCTTGCTATCGTCTTTGTATGTATTAAACAAGACCACTTCGCTTATGGGTATGCACTTCCCCTCTAAATTTTATTTTCTGCAATATAAAACTTTATAGCTTTCTCCATTTTAATGGTGCTTTTTCCTTTCTATAGTACTAATCATGTTACTGTTATTTTTATTAGATGTTATCACATTTTAACTTAGAGATATTCCAAATATCTATCAAGCATATAAACTTATATTTTATTCTAAATCTTATCTTCTTCCAATGATTATTGTGTAATATGGAGACCTTTGGTTCAAGGTAAGATAAATATTATAATTAAGTGATCACCTTCTTTGGAAATATTGGTATTATATCCATTTATAATCTACAAATAATGAGGTGTTCTCCTGTTTAATTAATTCACTTAATCATTTATTTTCTAACCGAGAATGGGGTATTAGATGCAAATTATTATTTTGTCCTCTTTCATATTTTTTTTTAGTCCCTGCCATTAAGGCAGGAGACTACAATTTTCAATAGCCATTTTCTCTATTAGTTGAGTCCTTGGAAAATGTGTAAACTTCATATTATGTCACTTATTCTATAGTTTGGGCAATTTTTTCTATTAAACTAAAATCTGAAATTTTAATTTCTAATTTTTATTGGCTCTAAGCTTTTTTCCTTGGTAGTCTTTTCAAATATTTGGTTGGAAAATTAGTTACATGCTGGAGACATGGTATCATACTTCTTCAGACAATTGGTATTCTCTATAAAATTCATGTGGTTTCATTACATTGCCACATGTTGCCTACATGCATATCATAATAGTTGCATGATGCTGCCACATACTAGTTGACATGTTTGGCTCTAACTATTTGATAGGTTGTAATGAAAGCAAAAGAACTTTAATATAAATACAATTTTCTTCACACTACTTCAACTGTGACTGTTGTGTATTATTTGTTTTTTTTCTTTTGTTCAGGCAAAAGTGGTAAACCACTATATTATTAATAAAAACTGATTCAAAAAGGTCAGCGAGGAAAGAACCAGTAAGAAAACCTAACATCATTCCATATATTTACAACCAAAAAGATATACAGAGTTATAAAAGAAAGCTACTTAAGAAGCCTAATATGACTACAAAATGGGAGATTATCAGCCACTTATAATTACACCAACCAGTTACACAATATAGATAAGATACGAAACATATCATACAAGATACCGAATAACTATGTCAACCAAAAACCAAAAAGACCTTGATGTCTTATATCACTAATCCATAACATCACACCCATAAGAATCACTACATGCCTTGGGAGAAACATGCATCCTGAATTCTGATCCACTTGACAACTTAGAATCTCTGCCAACAACAATGCCACTACTCCAACCACAAGCACAGTGAGGATTGTCACACTCCCAACCAGCACATTTACTCTCCTCCACATGCATTTCAGGAGACCATCCAGACCCAACATGATCTACAATAGTAGAAGGCTGCAATGCCAACTTCATGCATGAAGGATTTCAATTCTCAACAGCTTTTTTGAGTGCTTCAAATATCACCAGGCATTGATGTCTATGAAGTAGTTGTTCATGAGAAAACAAACCCCCGACTAAGGCCATGCCACTCCAAATGTCATAATTTTGCATGGCGTTCTTCAACTTGTTACCCTTGAAAAACATGGCCACAGCACCTTATGTGCCAGCGACTACAGTAGCAGAGGAGATTGCATAATATACATGGCATTGGAGAGAAAGATGGATACAAGAGTTGACGGTACAAGAAATGCACTGCAGAGGCTACCAAAAGATCTTCGCCAATAACATGTCTGATAGCCCTATGGGAGAATGAATAATAAACATCTTATCAAGCTCAACATCGTTCACATCACCTGGTAATGGAACTTCCTCAGCCTTTGATGGTATCCAAATCCGGTAATTCTTTGGCAACATAACCCTATGTTGCTTCTGATAAGTATCGCAAGGGCCAGCAACATCAATTTGTTTCGATATTTTGAATAGGATGACTGAATTGCAAACTTAACTATGAATAAATAGACTTGCCGAGAAGTTTTTGGATATTTTAATTATGATAAAAAATGGTGAATCCCCATCCGTATTAGCTTGCAACAAACTGATGATATGGAATTAATATCACACCTGCTAAGCCATGTGATTGCTGCAAAACAAATGTCAATCCAAGTGCCAAGAAACTGTACTAACATAGTTGCGTAATACTGCCAGAACATTTCGTACAAACTAATATCAGCCTTCAACTGGGAGCCCTGATTGCATAATGATATTATTGTACTTGATGGCAAATGGCTTTATCAATATCAATAATTTTTTAAATTTCATCGTATTTATCAATCCAAGGCAATAGATGCAAGGATGAAATTTGTTTTTGCTGTTTAGTGATTTAGGAATCCTACTGTTATCCAACTTTGTATATTGCTAAGACTACAACTACTTGGCTAGCATATGCTAAGCATTTTCTTTGGAGGAGTTTACAAACATTAGTTATCAGGTCTACAACTTCTTGTCTTTCTGTCTCTATCATTCTTTGTATCTTGAGTTGAACATAATTTGGCCAAATATGACTTTTGTAATGAGGCACCCATTTGGAGATTGGATTAAGCCAGGTGATCATGAAGCATTTTGTATTTTGTTTTTTTTGTGATTAAAGTATTATTTCTACTTTTAATTTATTTTTGTATAATCATTACTAGCCAAACTAATTTGTAAATTCTTGAAGTCATTTTAGATCCTTTTTAGTCACAAGTTCCATTGTTTTAATTTATTTTTTATATATTCAGGAATCGACCCTTTTTAGCCAAGCAAAGAGATAGGTAATCTTGGGAGTAGAGTTTTACCTTTGCTTGTCTCTTGAAATCAAGATTTTCTAAACAAGTTTTTCATTTTTGGATACATGTTTCTGATTCTATGCAACTTCAACATATCATTTAAGTGCATTCATCCAAAGGTAGCATTACGAGTCCATTTTAAAAAGAATTTAATTTATTGATGAATGTATATATGTGCCCCAAAAGTTGAGACACTAATATGAAAATAACATAACAAGACAACTTTATAATTGAGTGTCCATAAGATACTTTGGTAACCCCAGTGCATTTAACGTTGGGCAAAAGGCAACTGCACAACCCACCAAGCATATTATTCACAATGTGTTTCAAAGGTAGCATTCGAAATAAATCAATTCACTCTACTAAGAGTTGTGATCACTAATTTTGTAATAAAGAATTTAAGAACAATTATATTTCATTAGATCTCATTTGGTATTATTTTGTGGTTTTTGTTTTAACTAAATTGAAGTTGAATCAATATTTTGCGAGGAAAGCATTCACTAGAAAACCAATTGGATGAAGTAGTTAATTACATTCATTTTCTAGAACATCAAATTATCATAGATCTATCAAAGGAAAGAGATGAAAACAAGATTCGTGGAGTTTGATTCAAGGGTACTCAACTAGCCAAGTCAAGAATTGTAGTAAAATGGATGCTTATCACCTCTGCAAATTCATTGACATGATATTTATTATTTGCTAATTGTAGTGGATGTAAAAATCATATATGCATATGTATGCGATGCAACTATCTAATAATTAATTCCATGTAAAGAACATAATTTTGTTTGCAGGAAGATTCTAAAATATGTTTCCATTAAATTGTAGGTCATAGTCTAATTGTTTTGATATGTAGATCCTGCCTTAGTACGAGCTACAACTCCACACTTGCAAGTTGACTTGGTTTTCATACAACAATAAAAATATGGCAATTTTAGCAGTTTTTTTTTGTTTTTTTTGTTTCCTTGAGTTTTAGTTATCTATTTATTTAGTGAAGATATGTGACATCTACCAAACATTAGTTAGAATCATGTAAATTACTTGTGAGTAGATAAGTTAATGTTAAAGGAATGTGATAACTTAGTGTAGTGATTCTCCTTAATTGTATCGCAATTGAGTGAACTGGGATCAAAAGAAGAAAGAAAAAATAAAACTAATCATTTAAGGGCCTCTTTCATTAAGAAAATATCTTAGTGCTTAGAATGTATGTGCAACAAGTGCATATTCATGATTACTTCAAACATGTTTTTGATTAAGGAAAACATGATTTAAAGGGCCCTAAAACCCAAGTGTAATAGAACAACAATCCAAAGGAGAAATAGGTCACCAACCCGTAAAAGGTGACTGTGGTGACAACAAAGATAACACAATACAACTCAGTCACAACAACAGGTTTTGAACGAGCACCAGGAACCCCATGGTTAAAAAGATAAGCATTAAGACCCTAACCATGAACCACAACAACAGACATTAGGCCAAAAGAGCCAAGAGAGCAAAAGCTGGACAGGGGCTTAAGATTTCCCAATCGAACCCACCTTTTGAGAACGCAAAGACATATCAAAAGATGGGGTGGAGAACCTGACCTTTTTCTTCTTGATAGTTGTCCAACCATCATCCACCAAACCAATAGCCTTCTGCCAAGCAAAGACATCATCAACGCAACCATCCCCCAAAACCATCACAACCCGAGGACCCTGAAGCGGGGCAAAAACAATAACAACAAAAAGAATCATAAGAGAAGAGCCAACAGTAGGGGTGGGAACTGAAGGAGGGGTCTTTGCTGCCAAAGCGGGGGCAAGAGGCACCACTGAAGGGGCAGCAACATCGATCACTTCAAACATGTTATTATGCTTAGCATGAAGTATTAAGATTTAAACCCTATGCTGAATTTTATGTCCCTAATGGGGAAGTTACCTTTTGAATAGTAATACAATATATGAATGTGCATAATATAGTCACAAAATAATTTTTGAATCATTTAATTTTACACGATTTGTTTATTTTTTGCTGTCTTTGTTAAACTGTATTGACACATAGAGAGTACATTTTCCTTTATACTTAGTGTGATACGTGGAAAAGTTGCTGAAGTTTTTATTTAGCAACATCAATCTTGAAAATCTTTCTAAAATTCCTAAAAATCATTAGACAATAGTCTTTAGATGTCAAGGTTTCTATTATCTTTTATAAATTTTTTGATTCACATGCAAAAGTAATAATGAAAGCTTGTGAATTGGTATGTACATATTCCATCATTCATTTCAAACAGAATATCGATATCTATTAATTTCTCTTGACTGCGTAGCCTTTGCTCATCTGATATCATTAGTATGATCTTTATATTCCCAGGGAGGCACCATTTACAATAGGCTTTAGCATCAACTTATAAGTGAAGAGTTTATTATTGTCTATAGTAGCTATTATACTTCTTTCATTTGCTCCAGTTGATCATTATGTGTATGTTGGACCATTCAACTATAAATTAATAACATTTTATAATAATTTATGCTCCCTATAAAATTATAATTTATTGGAACAATGTGTTGCAATGTTGGATTGTTTCTAATATTGGATTGATTCTTTCCTTTCTTGTAGCTGTACGCATATGACACACATCTATATATCTACCTGTATAGTTTTATGTGAACACAAGAATGAAAAATATTCTTCTTGATTTTTGATTTTAAAGTTGGTATCAAAGTGTTGAAGCTTGAATCATTTCTATCCCTTCATTCAACCATGGCCAATTTAGATTCAGAAGTATTTGAGAGCAAATCTACTCCAATTATTATTCAATCCGAAGGTTCATCATTCAAGGTAGGGATTACACTCGATGAAACAAATTATGATTTGTGGTCTCAAATCATGGAGATGCATATTGCTAAGAAGGAGAAGCTCTCTTTCATTCATGGTAACTCACAGCCACCTATCGAGAAGGATGATGGATATAAGAAGTGGTATGCAAACAATCAAAAGGTTAAAAGATGGATATTGATATCTATGTCCCCAAAAATTATGAAGTGATACATTTGCTTATCCAGCGCTTGATATATTTGTAAAACTCTTTCTAAGGCTTTTTATGATGGAGTAGATGAATTGCAGGTGTTTATCTTGAATCAGAGGGCTTTGTCTGCCAAACAGAATGGCATAACACTCTCTGTGTATTATGGAGAATTAACTAAGATTTTTGGTAAGTTGGATCATCGTGATAAAGTGATCATGGAAAGTGAAAATGATGTTGAATCTTACCAAAAATCAGTTCAACAACAAAGGGTGCATATTTTTCTTGTTGGATTAGATGGTGAGTTCGAACAAGTTTGTGGTGAAATTTTGAGAAAGGATCCTATTCCTAAATTAGAAGCATGTTATGCATTGGTGCACTGTGAATCTATTTGATGCACAACAATGATTGGAGAACTAGAAAAGACTGTAGCTTTAGCCATGTTGATTTGAAACTGATCTAATAAAAATGGGCCTCCTCAAAACCTGCCTAAGATAACTAATGGTGCTGATAAATCCACCTACAAATGCACCCATTGCAATCAAACTAGTCATACCAAAAGTCACTACATTGAACTTGTTGGATATCCAGAATGGTGGGATTGTAGCCACGATTCATGGAAGAAGAATTCCAAGAAGACCTCCAGTGCAACATTTGTTGAAACAAAGATAGAGGATAATGTTTTTGGACATATCTCGATATTAGTAGTAGTGGCAGGTAATGGTGGTAAGTTTTAAATATGTCTACACTTGTTTCTTATAGTGCATGGATAATTGATTCTAGTGCTATAGATCATATGACGTTTGATTCTAGATAGTCTTATCCCTTAAACCGTCATCACAAAAATTTGTTTGCACTGCCAATGACTCTCTAGCCCTAGTTATTGGAGAAGGATCCTTACATCTCACTGATATTTTGAATCTAGATTCTGTTTTAGTGGTTTCGTCTTTGGATTACAATTTTTTGTTAGTTTCCCAAATCACCACTACTTTGTGTTGTAATTTTTTGGCCTAATTTCTGTGTGTTTAAGGACATCCAAATTAGGCAAACACTTGGTTGTGGTGTTAGGCAAGAGAAGCTGTATTACTTGAACTTGGTGTCAAAGAGTTTGGACGAGTTGCATCAAGCTCTAGCGATTGATTGCTCTAAGGGGGTCAAGCAAAGATCTAAAATCTAGTTATGGCATCGATGTCTGGAACATGCTTCCTTTGGTTACCTGAAGAAATAATTTCCTAGTTTATTTGCAAAATTTTATGTTTCTAGCTTCCAATGTGAAGTTTGTGAACTTGCAAAAAGCCATCATGCTTCTTTTCCATTAACTTTGAATAAAAGTCTAGTTCCATTTATGACCATACATTTTGATGTTTTGGGTCTGTCCAAAGTCACTACCTTGGGTGGATTATGTTGGTTTGTTACTTTTATTAATGATTGTACTAGGATGAATTGGGTATGCTTAACGAAGTCTAAAAATGATGTGAACTTGTTATTTCAAAAAATTTATAACATGATTCATACTCAGTACAATGTACAAGTTCAAGTTCTTTGTAGTGACAATGGAGGTGAATATTTGAGTTCTAAGCTTTAGCAGTATTTGGAAGCACATGAAACTATTCATCAAACTACTTGTTCTAATACACCTCAGCAGAATAGGGTAGACAAGAGAAAAAATCATCACTTGTTGGAGGTTGTCTGTACTAATCTAATAGAAGCCCATATGCCATTATCCTATTGGGGCAAAGCACTTATCTCTGCAACATATTTGATAAATCAGGTACCCTCTAGCACCATTAATTTCCAAACACCATCCTAGGCTCTTGCTGAGGTGGTTGTTGCTCTAGCTGTCCCAAATTTGCCTCCTCACATCTTTGGTTGTGTAGCTTTCGTACACCTTCATAAGCATCAGTGCAACAAGTTATCTTCTCAAGCATTGCAATTTGTCTTTCTAGGATATGCTGCTTATCAAAAGGGGTACTGATGCTATCATCCTCCAACCCAATGAATATTTATCACATTAAATGCAGTTTTTCATGAAGACTCAATGTATTTTTCCTCTGAGCCTGAACTTCAGGGGAAGTACCAGAAGGATATTCAGACTCTAGACCATGATGATCACATTGATGAAGATGTGGATGTTCACATCTTTGAATCTTGGACATCTTTGAAGATGTGGATGCTCACATCTCTAAAGATGTGGGTAGCTTGGACATCTCTAAAGAAGGGGAACTCTTTGAACCTATTAATCAAGAAGTTGGTGAAACTTTGGATCAAAGTAGTGGTGAACACCCAAAAACTGAAGCTGTGGGTCCACCTCCATCCGACTCCCTTGCACCACACCAATCACTTACCAAGGATGTTACTAAACCATCTAGAAAATAGCTACCTTAGAATCTCACCAGAGGTATCCCTAAATCCGCATATGAACCCAAACTTTCTAGTAATGTTAAATATCCTATGAGTGATTATGTGTCTAACCATTGTTTGTTAGAATCAAATTAGTCATTTGTAAATCAATTATCTATTGTATCTATTCCTAACAATGTAAAAGAAGCCTTAGTTGATCCAAGTTGGAAAGCTGCTATGAATGAGGAGATGTAATCATTATAGGAAATTAATACCTGGAACTTGTTGAGCATCCATTAGGAAAGAAACCAGTTGGTTGTTGGTGGGTTTATACTATTACGTACAAAGTAGATGGTACAATTGAATGCTTTAAGGTGAGACTGGTGGCAACAGGATACACCCAAACCTATGGGATCGATTATACAGAGACATTTGCACCTATAGATAAAATCAATACTATATGAGTCTTGTTGTCTCTAGCTGTGAACTTGGGTTGGTCATTACAATAGTTTGATGTGAAGAATGCCTTTCTACATGGAGAGTTATCTAAATAAGTCTACATGGAACTCCCACCTGGTTGCATGATACTAGAAATACATAGTCTAAAGGTGTGTAGATTAAAGAAGTCACTATATGGGTTGAAACAATCTTCGAGTGCATGGTTAAGAAGATTCACAAAGTCAATGAAAGTCTTTGGTTACTATCAGAGCAATTTAGACCATAGTTTATTCATAAAGAATTAGTAGGGTAAGATCACTGCACTTATTGTGTATGTGGATGACATGATAGTTTTAGGAAATGATCCTAAAGAAAAGAGGGCTCTACTGGATTACTTGTTCAAAGAATTCGAAAGGAAAGACCTCGGTCCCTTGAAATATTTCATTGGGATTGAAGTGTCTCAATCTGATAAAGGGATCTTTCTGTCTTATAGAAAGTATGCCTTAGACTTTTTATGGGAAATCGATATGTCAGCATGTCAACCCACTGGTACACTAGTGGAAGAAGGATTGAAGTTATGTATTGAGTCTAATTAGGTACCAATTGATAAACAAAGATACCAAAGACTTGTAAGAAGATTGATGTACTTAGCACACACAAGGCCAAACCTTGCCTATGCATTAAGTATTGTTAGCCAGTTTATGCATAATCCTGAAGAGCAACATATGAATGTAGTTATGTGTATTTTGAGGTATCTAAAGTCTACTACTAGAAAAGGAATTTTATTTACTAAAAATGAGGATTATCAAATTATGGATGCATATACTAATGTTGACTAGGCTAGAGCAGTAGATGATAGATGTTCTACTTCAGGTTATTTCACCTATATAGGAGGTAATCTCATTACATAGAAAAGAAAAAAATAGAATGTTGTTGCATGATCAAGTGTGGAGGTAGAATTTAGAGGTACAACACTTGGAGTATGTAAAGCATTGTGGGTAAGACTTCTCCTGAGAGATTTGGGTTATTCACCTAGGCAACCAATTCAACTACATTGTGATAATAAAGCAACATGTGATATTGCTCATAATCCAGTTCAACATGATTGTACAAAGCATGTGGAGGTAGACAAATTCTTTATTAAGAAGAAGTTGGATGAGAAGATTATGGAGCTACCTAAGATTTGATTAGAGGATCAACTGGCCAATATTTTTACCAAAGAAGTTTCAAGTTGAGTGTTCTCAAAGTTTTTGAGCAAGTTGGGCATGTGGGATATCTATGCACTAGCTTGAGGGGGAGTGTTTCAATATTGGATTGATTCTTTTCTAAACTATTATTTTCTAAATTGATTATTTCCTAAACTATTCTTTCCTAAAATGATTGTTTCCTTTCCTATAGCTGTATGCATATGCCAGGCAACTATATATGTACTTGTATAGTTGTATAGCTGTATGCATATGGCACATAGCTATATATGTACCTATAGAATTTTATGTGAATACAAGAATGAAAAATATTCTTCTTGATTTCTATATCATGAGAGACAAATTTGGGTTGTTTTAGATATTTTACAAAATTAAAAAGTTTTCAATATTCTTTAAAAAAAACCTTTAACTCATGATTAATCATATTTGGGACATTTTAGAGATAAAAAAACACCATTTTACCTCTATGTGAGCCCCAGAATTGGCCTATTTGTTTAGAAGTGAATCAACTTATGCTCATTTCCCTTTGCTTTTGAAGTTATTGATGTGTATGGGAAATGAGGATGGTAATGCAATCTATTATACATTCTTGAGATTCAATATTCAGTAATTGCTATGATACTTTTGTGTTGAATATTTTCTAAAATTAATTTTCTCTCTCTATGTGCTTTTTGTTCCAAATTTATTCTGCAAAAGAATCTTGGTAGGAGAGTTAATATAGGTTTTCCGTCTAAACATTTACTTAGTGATTAACAATTAATATTGTGCATATCAAACTATTGTGATATTTCATCCTTTATCTCCAAAACTTTATCAATGCAAGATGTACTAGCTAGATTGCATTCAAAATATTTCTAATAAGTTCAAGCATTACTTGACTTTGTAAATCATGTATTTGCATTATTGTTCATCCCATTAGTGGTGCCCTTTTAAAATCTTAATTCTTTATTTCTTGCATTGTCCTCTATCTTATTGGAGAAATATGATTTATCATGATTGTGTAGTATTATACCAATGAGTATTTTTTTTCTTTAATTTGTTTTGTAGGCCAACTTTTAAATTGTTAATGTACTACCTTATTCGAATTTATTTTTTAACTATAAGTTATTCCTTTTGGAAAAATTATGTTTTGAAATGAGATAATTATTTTTGAAGAAATTATTTTTGGCAATGATATGAGGTGTATTATCCTTGTCAACTTGTTTCATCTTTGGTGAAATTAGAACTATAAATCTAAGTTTCTAGTAATTTCTCGTCTCTCAAAACCTACCTTCCACTATTCAAAAAAGCCAGGGACTTAAGCTCAAATTGAGCTCTTATTCCTATATCTCCCTTCATATGAACTTATTTTCATTTTCTTTATCGCTTTGTAGATTTATTTCACTTTTTGAGTGATGGTCCATTTGTCCTCATTTTGCCTCATACTTATTGTATCTAGTCTTGGAATTGGTCATGTCGCTTGTGACCAGTTCTATAGTTTAATATATTTAGTTTTCAATTTAAATAATATTGTGTGATGTATAAATAACTAAAATAAATCAATCATAATATAATAATTGTATTATAGATTGATTTTGATATCTAAATGGAATTGGATAATTGATTTATTACTTTAGTTTAACTATTATATTATATTTATCTAGTAGTTGAGATCTCGTTATGAAATAAATAAATATGCAAGTTATTAATCAATTTCATAATAGAGAAATTAATTATTATGATTTAATATTGAGTTTTGTATTTGAGGGGATATTACAGAACATGTATCTAATTTACATCATAGGAAGTTAAAAAAATACCTAGTTAGATGTTTAAATATGTATTTGATTTGCATGTTTGTTTGAATGTTTTAGATATTTAGGTGTGAAATTAATTTAGTTTCCATAATTTTACAATGATATGTTTAAAACTATTCTGTATAAATCTCTCTCTCTCTCTCTCTCTCTCTCTCTCTCTCTCTCTCTCTCTCTCTCGTAGATATTTAGATGTACTTAATTTATTTTTATCTATGTATGTATTTAATTTATGTCTATCTATGCATGTATTTAACTAATGTGCATTTAATTTATTTTTATCTATGCATGGGTATTTATTTTATTTTTATCAAGTAGGTTTCATTAATACATATGAGGACTCATTGTAATAGTCAAGTACCATTAAGATGTATACTATGATTCCTTTTGACCCCTAGGACCTCTAGGACACATATGGCCGACTTATGACACTTATAAACTCTTAAAGTATTCTTTGACACATATGACACAAATTTGTAACATATTTAAGATTTTAATATTAGTTCTCATTGTACATGCAATTGTAATTTATAATTAATTACGTAATTTTTAACATTTAGTTCACATTTTACAGCTAGATGGCTAATCAAAATAGAGATCATGGACCCTAGGATATACATGAGAATGAGGCACCTCAGGTCAGGGTTAGGGACTAGATTAGGTTTAGATTCAAGGTCTATATCATGGTCAAGTTCAAAGTCTAGATCACGGTCAGGATCAGAGTCCGAATCAGGTTCAGGGATTTAGGGACCATAGACTATTGTACCCCCTATTCACCCTCACACTCTTGATTTAGCAAGCATATTTCAATTTTCCATATCAGAGATGGATTGACTTATAGTGTACATCGATAAATCTAAGGATGGACAATATAGAGATATTTGTACTTAGAATTTTGAGGAGTCTTGATGACCTTAAAATGTGCTTTAGATCATAGTCATCATGTCAACCATAAGCTATTGATAGGAATTTTGTAGAGCTCAAAGCTGTGGTCTCGTGTGATGTATTCTTAGAGCCAAGATAGATAAATCACTAGTTTAGGACATGATATTTTTAGTTTATCACTGATCTTCTCTAAAGACAAATGTTAATGATTCAACATTTAAGTTTCTACCTAACATTTGTATTCATATATTATATATATGTATGTGTATTACATTTGCACGATTTGATATTATATACGATTATCTAGTTTAGGACATGTGTATATAGTACATCTATGATTTGACATTATATGTATACATGTTTATGAGTAACATCTAGATGATTGTATATGATGATTTCATTATAAATCAAATGATTAAATTAGATAATTTACTTGCATAGATAATTTTCCATTATAACATGATTAGATTAGATGATTTTCTTACATAGATGATTTGATTAAATGATTCATTAATATACATTCTTTTGGTTCAAAAAACTACATCCTTTATGTAGTGCAACATAATAAATACTAATTAACTCCTATGTTTTCAAGCTCAACAATAACTACAAAGACATCTCCTGCACAAAAAAAATGTACACGAGATAAATTACTTCAAACTTGATATATATATATATATATATATATATATATATATATATATATATATATATATATATATATATATATATATATATATATATATATATTAATGGAATTATAAATAGGATAGCAAGATATCAAGAGGAGAGTGAGGTGAATCAGAATCTTAAGCACTTTTACTTTTCAACAATTCATCCACACATTCACCAGTAGTCTTGTGCATGTAAAACTTGTAATAGTAAACTTGTTGTAACATGTATATCTAATTTATCACATACATGAAACTAAACACATAACACAATATTTGTTACCTAGAAACCCTCCAAGGTGAAGGTAAAACTAGGGTGGGGCTGACACCCAAAAATCTTCACTACTACAGTAATAAAGTTAACCTATTAGGGTTATAATATTTGATCATAATATATGATCTACCTTGTGAGGGATCTACCCTATTAAAACAATTGAGATTGTTAGGTATTGTTAGCAAGAATGTTGATGATACTACTTTGAGGGAGTATCCTAAGCATTAAAAAGTATTGACATGTTGCATTTATGACTATGTTTTTCATTGATGTCAACATAGTATGATTTCTGTCAAGACTGGCTAAGTAGCAAATAGAGATCTTAGTCATAATAAAAATGGTTTGATTGTCTGGTGATGTGTGGACATGGATATGTTCTATAATATGTCCTGATGATTTGGTTCAATATGCAAAGTCTAAGTCGAAGACGTACAAAAGTTGTATCTAATTTATAGAGAGCAATATTGAGACAAAACATTAGGAAAGTAGTTCCTAATGGATGTTCAATATCTTTCATCTAAGATGTAATGAGAAGATGCACATTCAGGCAATGACAGAGGATAGTCTGTTGGTGACATGAGAAAGTGCACAAGCCCTAGTGTCACACGTGTGAATTTATGTATAGACTATGAACCGACAATGCTATTGTAATTATAATTAATTAATTATCTTATTATAATTAATTGGGAAAGCCTCAAGGATGACTCAAGTATTATTTTGAAGATATGGTATAAAGGAAAGATGTTTTCCTTGTTTTTTAATGTGGTATGAGTGTTGTGATCATTGTATGAAGTTGTTGGCAATATGACCAATCAATCAGATAAGGTGAGTTATGTGGTTGTCATTTATGGCAATATTTGTTTTATAGTTTAGTTATGTTTACTTGTGAAATAAATTTGTCTAAGTATTAGACAATGTTATAGTAGCATGACAAGATTTGATGATAGTAGAATATTCCCTTAGAATATTCTCTTGCGCAATTAACTAGAGGTGTATGGCATCATCCTGATGATGCATACCAATGCACATGTCCATATGATCAATTGAGTTCAAGTTATGAAAGAATTAGTGATGCAATGATGTTACAATGCAGAATAGAGCATGTCAGCGGAATGAGATAAACAACTTGAATAATTGTTTTGATTATCAATTCTTGATGAGTTGACTCTAGGGAAGATATGTGAGCTGACTAAGGAAGAATTATTGATATGCTTGGTATAAATGAAGAACTTCATTTGCAAAGTTATTGTGTAATAGGAATGATGAAAAATGTCATGTGAAGTAATGATATGTGGTGCAAGATATGATGCAATTTGATATATGCATAGTTACCCTTTGTGTGAATAACTGACAATAAAAAGAATTGCAAAGTATAGCAAGTAATCCAATTATGCACAGTTACTGACATTGAAAAGATTTGTGAAGTACAACAAGTGATCCAATTTTGTATGTATATCTATTCTCTTGAAGAAAATATTTGTATAGTTGCAAGTTAGTAGTGGGATCTTCCTGAAGACATTTGCATATGTTCTACTAATTCCTAATAGGGTTGGGGCCTCTAACAAAGCCTAGTCTCCTAACAAGGACTCGAGACACTATACATTCTTCATAGACTCCTAACAGGGTCAATATCCTTAACTAGATTCTTAATATAGTGAATTATCTTGTGGGTTCCATCCCCATTGGGGTTTTCCCTTGGCCATGGTTTCCTTAGTTAACAAAATATGGTGTTATGAGTTCTCTTCTTGTATGGTTATTCTTATTGTTTAGCACTATTGGTTATCTTTCTTATGCTTGTGTAAAAGTAATTAATAATATTCATTTATGGGTAAAAATATTGAAAATATTGATTCACCCCCCTCTTAGTATTATCTATTTCTAAAAATTGGTATCAGAGCCTACTTATTTAGAAGAGGCTTAACAACTTGAATAAGATCCCTATGGATATGGAACACTTGAAGAAGAATCTTGAAGAAGCTCTTAAATAGATTGATCTCCTTATTGACGAAAGAGATGGCCTTAAAGATAGATACAAAGATGCAAAAACTTACATTGGTGAACTAAAGGACAAGATAGATGATTTGAAGAAAAAAGGACCTTGTGAGAAAACTAGTGATGATGATATTGAAGATCTAAAGAAAGAAAATGAGATCCTAAAAAATGAGTTAAACATAGTTGAGCTCAAGTTAAGTCTTAAGAAAAATGGTGGAAAGAATGAATCTATAATAAAAGCTGAAAATGCAAATCTAAGATCTCAATTAAGCAAGGTAACATCTGAATTGGAATCTATCAAATTAGAACATGCAGAATTAGACAAATACAACACTATTGTGAAAGGTGAGTTGGTGCAAATGAAACAACAACTTGAGAAATTATATACCAGCAGTGAACAAGACTGGACTTGGATTCTTCCTTGGACAATCCACCAAGTAATCTATTGAGAGAAAAGGACTTGAAACCCCTGAAGTCAAAAGGAATCTAAGCATAAGAAAATAGATGATACATCCAAGGACAAAGAAAATATTGGTCACTTTGGGAAATTTAAAGAATCTAATCAAGATGAGGATAACAAAAGAAAGGAATCTAATGGCTAGTGTGGTGAACTTGAACATACTGGAGACGATTGCAAAAGTAAGTCTTTTAAACCTATTTCAAAGTTTTATTGTCATAATTGTCATGGATATGGACATTATGTAGTAGATTGTGAGAAACCTAAAATTGATAGTGACAATGCAAATAGTGGAATGTCTAAGAACACTAACCGTGCAAGCAATAGAAGAAGATCTCACAACAATGAGAGTGGAGAAAGAAGGAAAATTGTTTATTATAGATGCAAAAATCTTGGACACATTGCAAGGAATTGCAGAGCACCTAATGACCAGTAGAATGAATAAAGAAGAAATGTACCTATCTACTAGTTATGTAATAGCTTTGGACACATAGAAAAGTTCTACAAAATGGATAGGAGAAATCTAAGTAGGAATCAAAATTACAAAAGGAACAATAGAAGAAATGACGACAATTAGAAGGAAGAAATGAAAGAGCTAATAGAAGAATTTAAGGAAATATTTGTAAAATCAAGAGAAGCTAGAAGCTCTCACACAGTTCAGGGAGAAGCTCATCCTAATGTATTTGACAAGACAATAAAATCACTTATTATTTGTGACTCCTCCTACTAGAATTAAGCATTCTTAGTGAAACAGAGGGTTAGTTATTGATAAATGATGTTAGAAAGAATATCATAGGTTGCACAGTTAACATTATGTACTAGACATTGAGAAAAGTCTATAGCTAAGTGCACATTGCTTGATATGATCAGATTAAGGATATATAAGAAGAATAAACTCTTGGTTATATATAGACAATATTCAAAACAAGTGGCAGATATGCATTTAATGTAAAGTATAGATTGTGAAAGATTTAAAGGACACAAATTAATTTGCAAACATCATTTGTTTGTGCAAAATCTTGAATGCGAGATTGAAGCAAGATTTGAAGTGTTAAAAAGGTCTACAGACATGCAAATTTGCCAGAAACCCTAATACACATAGTTAAGGTATTTTCTGAATTTGTTGAGTATATTTTTAAAAATGGCTAGACAAGAAGTTTTTAATGTCAACAATTGACCTAGATATAATTTCAAGAAACACCCATTTGTCCCTTTGCTTGATGACCCTATTGGAGCATTTTCACAAGTTCTAGAAAATGTTCTTCGTGTTGAAGATATAAGAGTTTATATTCATTGTAAGATTAAAAGCATAGGAGATACAAAGATTCATAAGGAATTGGAGAAAATATGCAAAAATGATTTGTCACTAAAACCAGAACATGGATACCTAGAACAACTTAACCTAGTTAAGCATATGTTCTACATGGACTTCGACAATCATGAATGGACAAGGATAATTCTGAGTAGAGTACATGATGATCTTCTATTGGCTAGGAGATTCTATCATATGTATTGATAATGACCTAATTCACAAGGTCATAGGTTTAAACAATGAAGGATGCAATGTAGTGAAGATAAATAATGTGCGCAAGATAGTTGAAACAAATCTCAACACATGTTTTAATGGTAGAAACATGAAAGTTAACAGCATTCAAGATGATTGAGTGAGACTGATTAGCAAAATTTTAGGATACAAGTTCAACCATGGATCTAGGATAGATTCAATCCCTGTAGGATTTATTCATGGAGCTTTCCTAGCAGTTAAGGGTGAAGAGGTTAACCTATGTGACATTACCTAAACATAGTTGTTGGATAATATATCAAGAATTAAGAAGTCTAGGAGCATAGTCTTCAGGTTTGAATCCCTACTGACTCATATATTCTTCTACCCAACAAAGAAGTTTCTCGATATCATAAATTGGGATGGAAGTGAGTGCACAATGCAAATTATCACTTGCGCATACAGAAGCAGACCAGAATTAGTTGGAGACAATGATATTGATAGAATAATTAGATCTTTTCAAATTGAAATAAAGCAAAGGTATAGGATACCTCCTGCACTAGTAGAAAAATATAAGGATGAACTATGCTTCATGGTAGAAATAGATTTCACATGTATGGAGGCAATAGTTCCTTGAGCTAAGTTCATAGAACCTATGGGTTACAAAATGATTGAGTAATTGATTGAAGGATATGCATAGATAATCCTTCACTAAGAAGTTGATTCAAAATGTCCTAGATGGGGACATATATTGAGAAGATGAGAGAAGTTAAGACAAGTTAGATAATCAAGGACTCAAAGAAAGAGGTGGAAAAGATGATTGATTTTATTTTGAATGAAATGAGAATGTCTAGAAATGAATTTGATAAGGTAAAAGGGATAGCCATGGAAATGAAGGCCAATGGTCAATCTGAACTATTGACCCCTACACTTATTGCAATGGTCAGACCTATTGAAGAGGTCACATTTTCCCAGACAAGTGTGCAAGCACCTACTGTACCATATGCAACAGTTGCACAGTAGCAACCTCTAAAGAATCCAACAAAGAGTGAGGAAGCACTAGAACCAAGGAAGTCTACAAGGCTTGAAAAGACCAAAACCCGTCCTAAGAAGAGAGTCAAGTAGACTACAAGTGATCCAAGCAAGAAAATAAGAGCCTTGCAAATTAGTTCTTTTCAATTTGAAGAAGAAACTAGTGACAGACCAGTAGAGCCAAGTGATCAGGAACCAAAAACTTCAATAGGAAGAAAGGCATGGAAACCCAAGGTAGAGAATCTTAACATGTAAATTATTAATGACAATAATTTTTTGCAATTGAATAAATACTATGATTTTTATAATAATATGGATAGGAGATAGCTATAGAATGTTGTAGTTAGAAATATGATCCTACAAGATAAAAGATTTGATAGCATAAGAGGTTAGATACTTGAAGATTTGTACAATAGACTGAGAAACAAAAAATGCAGAGTAATAGAGGATGAAAAACAAATAAGAATTAATACAGTGAAAAAGTTATGCACTATAAATAATGAGGAAGAGTTAATAGAAATTCTAAAAGGAATAACACCATTGATAAGAAATAAAAAGAGATCCATTCACCTCATGAGAGGAAATTATGAATAAGTAAATGTAGAAGCTCAAAAGGATATAGTCACATACATGTCTACTATAGCAAAGAATAGTACACAACTAGAAAAGGCAAGCCCTATGTAAGAAAAAAGTGTGTAGATGGAGAAGGTAAGCCCTATGCCTAAGGAGTTTGAGGAATGTACACAGACAAAGGAACCAAGTCCTACTATAGTCAGTCCACCTCACAGTTTTGAGCAATCATCTAAAACTCCTATTCCAAGTGATTCACCACATATTATCATTGGTAGTGAATCTATGGAAATGGATAACACCAATGTGATAGTTGATAGAATTGAGGACCCATTTAAGGATTTTGGTTCAAACATTGTTGGCAATATTGTGGATTATCGTAGCTCATTTGATGAAGAAGAAGATTAGGAGCCAAAGGAAGAAGATGCACCTTCTGGAAAGAAAATTGAATCTAGCATTAAAGCAGCTACTTCAAATGCACCCTTAGCAACAATAGTCACAACACCCACTACACCTCCTTCATAAGCAACAATGGTCTCAATAGCAGTAGAATAGTCAGATGAAGAAGATGAGGCGCAAAACCTCATATCTTCTTTGAGTAAATTTCTTGAAAAGAAGAAATCAGTCAAATCTATTGAAAAGACTTTAACTTCAGTTTTGGATAGATTGGAAATGACAGTAAGCCCTTTTGACAAACCTACAGATATCCAATAAAGAGCAACAACCTTGTGTAAAGTTTTTGATAATGAGTTTACAACTCTCAACAATGTGGCTACAATTCAAGCATGAACAAAGCATGATGGTAAACTTCTTAGTACCATGTGTACAAATATGAGGAATGATATAGAAACTTTGAATGTATGCATTAAGGCATTGAGATAGAGTATAGAAGAAGGGAAATAGACTTATGCTAAGTGCAAATTGGCATACATCCATCTTCAAAGTTTTGATGAGAAAATCAAAGAAAAGGTAATTAAGCTTCAGATGCTCAGTGATATCTTTTTGAAATAGAATCAGAAGTTATGGATTTTTATAGGTAGATGGATAGGGTCTGGACTTTATTTAAAATTATCATGTCAAATATTATGTAAAAACACTTAGGTTTTAGGATCCATGTAAAACTTTTTTTTCTTAATAAAAAACTTTCTGAAACAGAATTAGAAGTTAGAAACCATTGATCATACAATACAATCACTTCATAGTAGCATCAGGGATACACATGTAGAAAAAGAGAAAATTTTGAAAAGATTCACTCTTTTGAGAGATCACGTATTCCCACAAATTACATTGCTAGAAAATTAGTTGGAGGAATGCTTGGTAGGAAAGTCCTCATATGAAAAATTTGAGTGCAATAGAGTTAGCCACATATGCTCTATGTATGCTAATTAGTGTATTTGATGCATTAAAATATAGTTGGAAGAAACATCTTGTGCAGTTGAGGAATGATTTCAGTGATTGTTTCTCCAAGTTTTGATGCAGGTACTAGTTTTTGACATTTCTTTCTCTTTTCCTTTTATTGGCACCTTTGTCATTGATGTCAAAGGGGGAGAAATAAAGAAAAGTGTAATTAATAGTTATATTTTTAAGTATAGTAGTAAGTTTTTCTTCAAGAAAACTTTGTAATTGAAGTTATAAGGGATGTAATCCTTTTAAAACATAAATACAATATTTTTACTATGTTATAGTTATTTACTTTGATTGGTATGGCAACATGTTTGGGTCTTAGCCAAATTTTCCAAAATTTTTCCATTAATGCCAAAGGGGGAGATTGTTGGCAATATGACCAATCAATCAGATAAGGTGAATTATGTGGTTGTCATTTATGACAACATTTGTTTTATAGTTTAGTTATTTTTACTTGTGAAAGAAAATTGTCTAAGTATTAGACAATGATAAAGTAGAATATTCCCTTGGAATATTCTCTTGTGTAGTTAACCAGAGATGCATGACATCATCTTGATGATGCATAACAATGTACATGTCCATACGATCAACCGAGTTCAAGTTATGAAGGAATTAGTGATGCAGTTATATTACAATGTAGAACAGAGCATGTTAGTACAAAGAGTTAAACAACTTGAATAATTGTTTTAATTATCAATTCTTGATGAGTCAACTCTAACAAAGATATGTGGGCTGACTAAGGAAGAATTATTGATATGCTTGGTATAAATAAAGAACTTCATTTGTGAAGTTAGAGTGTAATAGGAATGATGAAAAATGAAATGTGAAGTAATGATATGTGGTGTGAGATATGATGCAATTTGATATATGCACAGTTACCCTTTGTGTGAAGATCTAATAATAAGAAGAATTGTGAAGTATAGCAAGTAGTCCAGTTATGCATAGTTACTGACATTCAGAAGATTTGTGAAGTACAACAAGTGATCCAATTTTGTATGTATATCTATTCTCTTAAAGAACTTATTTGTATAGTTTCTTGTTAGGGAAGTGAGCTCTTCTTGCACACATTTGTATATGTTCTACCAACTCCTAATAGGGTTGAGGCTTCTAACGAGGCCTAGTCTCCTAACAGGGACTCAAGACACTATACATTCTTCATACACTCCTAGCAGGGTCAATATCCTTAACCATATTCTTTAAATAGTGAATCATCTTGTGGGTTCTATCCCATCGGGGTTTTCCCTTGGCTAGGGTTTCCCTAGTTAACAAAATATGGTGTTATAAGTTCTCTTTTTGTTATGGGAAAGAAATTAATAAGTTCAAGAACATATTAGGGTTGTATAAGTTCTCTTTTTGTTATGGGAAAGCAATTAATAACTTCTAACTGAATCTTGTGGGAAAGCAATTACTAATATTCAGTTATGGGTAAAAAGATTGAAAATATTGATTCAACCCCTCTCAATATTATCTATTTCTAACAGAAGTATGAAATGTGAAAAGGAGGAGAGTGATTGTTGAATGTGACTAAGCAATCCAAGAGATTATTGGATGTGATATTTTTTATTAAGTCACAAGATCAGAAGGAGTAGAGGTCCAGTTGACAGGACAAAGGAAGGAAGCACTATTCAAATCTATTATTCTACAAGGAATAATACAAAGATCATTTGAACAATGGGTTCAATGGTCTTAACCTTGAAACAATTTGGGAAATGGGCCCAGCTATCTTCCAAACTCCTAACAGGTTTGAAACAACTCCTAACAAAGTTGGAATCTCCTAATAGGGACTAATATGTACTGAATGTTGTTATTGACTCCTAATAGGGTCCATCCTCTAATAAGGAATATTTATATTAGTACATCATCTTGTGGGTACCATCCTCATTGGGGTTTTCCCTTTGATCAAGAGTTTCCCTAGTTAACATATCTAGTGTTATTATGCATGAGTATCTTTTTATGGTTTTTGATTATATTGCTCATATGGGTAAAGTTTAATAAGGTAGATAATTGTGATATTAGTTGGATAACTAATTCTTCTCCACTCTTCTCAATTTTATTGGTGGACTGATCAAAAGAAGGTATGTAATGAATTTCAAAGACATTATCACATACCTTGCATTCAAATTTTTGAGAGCACAGAGAGATTTGTCAATTTTAGCAACTAGCAAATATTTTAAGAGCATTTTGATTGAGAATCTTGAATGAGTGAAGATCTAAACTATGTCGAGTATTTAGAGAAGAAAGAACTTCAAACCCTAACTATGATCATGGTAGCTTCATCCACTATTGGAATTAATCAAGAGGTTAGTAGAATCCAACTAGTGAAGAGTGACGCTTGTCCTCCACCAAAGTTCTATACTATTCTAGAGATTGCTATGAAAGGAGACTCAATGGGTGTGCTATCTTTGATACCACCTAAACTCATTATGATCCATAATGTCATAAGTTGTTATATGTATAAAATTTGAGAAGTGGGAGATTATGAGATCAGAGAATCTTATGAGAAGTTGTGCAATGAAGGAATCTTAAAGGACAAATTTCATATTGTTGATAGGAAAGGGTTAACACCTGCCCTAGAATTCTTGAATAATTTCAAGGTTAAACGGATTAAAGTTGTTCTAAGAAGAATCCAGGACATGAAATATTGGCTACACAATGGACCAGTGGAGATAAAAAAGAAAATAATTCTTAGGGTTATAGGCTATCCAACCCTAGACAAGAAGAAAACCATGTGAAGCTTGAGTCATATAGAAATTGAGGCAAACATATGAGGCAAGTGGAATGGACATGGTCTATCCATTAAAAAAATTTCTAATCGACTAATTGAATTTGTAGTGAGGCTTATAGCTCACAAATTCTATCAATCGAGCATATTAAACAATGTTCCTTATATGGTTGTGGATCAATCGTGGAAGATTGTAAGGAAAGATCATGAGTATGATCTTGCTGAGCTATAGAGGCTACAACTTGTAGAGAATTTAACATCTATAAGAAAAGAAAAGTATTTAATGCATAAGTTTGGTTCCCTCATTTTGTGTATTTTCTTCTATATACAAAACTATTTTCCCGATATTGGTGATGTTGTATGGGAGCAAGAAAAACTAGTGACAAGACAGATAGATGAGTATATTACTCAATTAGGAGAAAATTTTGAGAATGTAATGAATTGTTATTTTGATAAATTCAAGCAAAGGATGAAAAGGAGAATGATGATACCTAAAGAGTTGGTCAAACAATATTATAGTGACATATGTTGTTGATATGGAAAACACTTTAATATGGGTAGTGAAGCCAAGGAAGGCTTGGTTACAAAATTTTGACTATGAGATTGATACTGATGTAGTGAATGCAAACATTGATGCACTATTGATAGAAGAGATAGATGTTGAGGCTGAACCTTTTGGTAAATGTGAAGAAGCTAAAACAAAAATTACTATAAATATGACTTGATAGCTTCCAAGGAGAAGAAAATGAATAAAATGATTGGAGATCTCTAATCTAAACTAAACACCCAAAGCAAGGGAAAAAACCATTACAATTGACATAAGGTCTTGGTGAAGATGAAGAACAAGACAATGGTGATGAGGAAGAAGAAGAAGGTGACAAGGGAAAATCTCTAGTTGTTATGCCATTGAGCAAGAAGGCTCAAGGAACAAAGAAGAAGCTAGCATTGAACTAATCTCTCCTCCACCACCAAATAAGCTAAGGACCATGGCGATTGCTAGTGTCGAGCATTCTACAAAGTAGAATGTAGTAGAAGCTATAGAGCCTAGTGCCCCCAAAACTAGAAGAAGGAGATTTGTTAGAGGACAACCTATAAGACAAACAAGGACTATTGAAGTGGTATGCAAAAACTTGAGAATATATATAGGATTATATAGTTTTGAATTTGTTAAGTATGATACACTAGATGATGATGATAGAAAGAAAGTTGAGGAGGCCATGGTAGAAATGATTTTAAATCAAAAAATAGCTCCTAGAAAAATTGAGAAAAAGATACGCAAAGATTTATTTGATAGACTAGAAAGGAGATGACAGTAGGTAGAAGTAGAGGAGAAAAAGATGAGAACTAGCATATTAGTTAGAATTATGCCTGATCTGGCACAAGAGCAACTTGACATATTTTTGGAATAGTATAGGAGAAGATTTGTTCCTAAGTACAAAATATTTGTGTTACTATAGAATAAAGAGGAAGTTGTACAACAACAAGAAAAATTGCTTTGGGAAAAAATTTTTAGGTTAACAACACTGACATTAGAGATAGACACTGTAAACATCAAAGATGATTATGGCAGTGGAGAAAGATCAAGTGTGCCAAGTCTACAAGGAAGCATGTTCCCTATACATGTTGACACCCCTAACACTCCAGAGGCTAAGTAGTCAAGGCTCATAGGTACGAAGGTAGATGGTGAAGAAAAGGAAACAAGTGTAAACAATAATATTGTTTCAGCACCTCGCATTGAGAAAGGTAAAGAATCAAATGAAGCTAAACCAAGTGCAACTATTTTTTTTAGATCGAGTGGTGACACCCCTTCACCAACTCTCAAGTGTCAAGAAGAAACACTCCTTCACATAATAGAAAGAAGAAATAAATAAAACATGTTTCACAAGATATTAAGGTTATTTTGGATGAAGCAATTGAGATTCCACAATTGGATCTAGAAAATATCACATTGTAGAAAACTATTTTTCTGCAAGAAGTTTTGGAAAAGAAGAAGATACAAGAAGAGATCAAGAGAGAGATTAAGAAAATGCAAGTACTATATGATGTAAAACATATTTTTGTCAGTGCTTTTGATATTGAGAATTTTGAATATGATGTGCCAATTATCAACCAACTTGTACATATAGTTGATTATGTGAAAGCTATAAGTATGAAGTCAAACAAGAAGCTAATGGATTGGTTTTCTTGAAGATTCAAAACTAAGGTTGTGGACAAAGTTTTCATAATCATTGTCGAGCAAAAAGTACAACTACAAGAGAGATCACATGTTATGATTAAATTAATTTAGAAGGTAATACATTTGTACACAATTTTGTTAGATGTACCAAGTTTCACTAATAATAGTTAGACACAAATAAATTAAACTTAAGCTAAGATAAAGAGATCTAGTAGAATTATTTTTGAGTCAACAGGATCAAGCATTGATTGCTAAAATAATCTATTGAATACTCAAGGCACATTGCTTGAGCTTCAAGTAGCTGACCGTAATATGAGATCCAAATTAATCTATATTTAGGTAATGATGATACTTCATTTGGAGGTCATCTAGAGAGAATTGAAAACAACCCAAGATCTTATCATATAATATCATAATCTTTCAATGGCTAATAGTCTAATTGATTTGGCTGCAAGATTACAATTGTAGAGTACTATTTTGGAGGTAAAAAGTGTAGACACCTAAATCTGATTACATCAATAAGTAATCATATTTAGTCATCTCCTAGGACATTATTAAATAAATATTTACTATTTAATTAATTAATCATCATCCCCTAGTTAATTAATTAATTTAATTAACTATAGTCCAATTGATAAAATCGAATGATAATCCAAAATCAATTTATCAATTAAATCCCTATTCCTCTATTAAATTGGATAAATAATCAAATCTATTCAATTTAATTCCATACTCCCATTTTATTGAATAAAACATCTGATAAAATATCTAAAAGCCTTCCTAAACCCTATCCTAACCCCTAATCCAACCTATTCACCCATACTAACCTCACTTAGCCTTCTAACTAACCCATCCCATCAAAGCTAAATCACTTACCCAACTAACCTCCCTTCTAAGCTAATACTAATCCCCTTCAAATCATGTGCACAACCATAAACATGGGTTAAGACTTGCTAACTCAAACCAAAGTCAACAAATATCTTCTCCCCTCACTCTCCAACATTTATGACTATTACACCTCTCCCATCCTCTCTTACATCTCATTCATGACTCTTATATACTCAACCACCCTCATCAAGCCTTTGACCAACCCATCTCCTATCCCCTCACACTCATCCTCCTTGTGACATGTGTCACCTCCCTATTGGTGCTAAACAAGCACAATCCTTGTGCTCCCTTTTGAGTGCATCCTGACCCTCCCTCACCATCTCACCATCTTGACATCTTGACCCTCCATTCCTCCAACCCTTGGACTATAAATTGAACCTCCTCCCTTCACAAAATAATCCACCTTCCATGCAAAGTTATAATGCTATTTTGAGAGCTCAGAAACTACCAAAATACCATTATAATGCTGAATATCTCCATGACTATCTTGTTGAAAGTCTCACCCATGTACACACTTGGTAAAAACCCCCATCCATTGGAAGCTTGAGCACAAAGTGAGCATACATCCCCTCTTATCAGGGACATAGCTTTGTCATCATGAGAAGCATTTGAGGAGCTTACCATTCTTGGTCTACTTTCCTCCATATGGTTCTCTTTGGTCCTATCATAAGTGTTTTCCATGTTTAGTATGGTTAAAACTTTCATTTAATAGTTAGTTCTCAATTTTCACTACTAAACTAGGTGATACAAAAAGAACCACATGGGATCATGCATTGTCCATGATTACCATAGTTCATATGAATTCATTGAAAAATATGGATTACTTCCATGCATTCAACCCCAACAATAGTGACATCAAGTGCTCAAAAACAAGGGGAAATAGGTATTGAAGGGGAAATAATATGTGATGAAAAAGGGAGAACTACAGATTTGAATAAAGATGAAATGGATTTGTTATTCATTTTTGAATTGTTTATTCATTATTCATTGGCATAAGTCATAATACATAGGGGATAGCTCATTTATCATATTGTATTGTAACAATGTAAATATGACAATGTGTTTTTTCCACTAATCTCAAAGGGGGAAATTGTTGGTATCTCAAACCATTGTTGTCTATTAGAGTTAATCACTTAGTCATTTATAATCAAGAGTCAGATGGTCATCACTATAATTGAGATACACTATATAGGTTGAGTCATGTACATAAGAAAGTATGTACCGAGCTCTATAGGAGTCAATTAAGTTTATGATCTGTGAGGCCTCACCCAATCCATCATAGTATAGATGACATAATTGCATTATGATACTTCTAATTTAATATTTTCATATACTTTTGAGACTATAGGGTTATGTTATTTTAATTTTTACATTTTGATGATCTGCACTTATGTCTTCACCTTAAGACCTAAATGATATAAGTAATGATTTCGTTCATGTACTAACCTTTTCAATTGCTTTGATTGAAGCTGAATTGATGAAATGTTAAGTGAGGGTATGTTACTTGCTTTTGATATTCAGAATTTGGATATTGACATTATTCTAGACTTAGAATGACCATGGCTTATTTTATCTATTGATTTTGACATTTACAGTAGTATTCTGCATCTATGATATGTACTATGAACCTAATATTGTGAATGGAATGATCAAACACATATGGATGCAACTCTATGACACGATAAAATTAGATTATGATATGATGATTAAGATGATTTGTGATTTAATGTAATATGCAGATTTTTGGAGGTTTAATGATTAAATGTTTTATAAGCAAATGATGGGGAATAGGAAGTTAATTATAAAATGTGCTATATGTAAATTGTACAATAACAAAATTATTATGTATCTTTACTTCATATGTATTTTATATGTGTCTTTTCATTGGACTACTGATGCTCAAGTTTAGTGTATAGGAAAGGAACCATGGAAACATAGTGGGGAAACAAGGTATAAATACATGTTGATATGTGATGGGGACACAACCCAAGCACAGAATGGACACAATAGGAAAGGGAAAATTTTATTAACTTTTTAAATAAGCTAATACATTCAGTACAGAGAAAATAGACTTCAAAATATGCCCTATGGGCTTACAATAGTATAAATCTAGAGATAATTTTTCCTTTCAGTACCTCCTCTCAAACTCCACTCCAAATTGCCTTTTACAATGCTAGAAATGTTCTTAAATAGACCCCAAAGGGTAAAGGATTAGGAATACATTCTAGAAAGTGCTAGTAGGCATCCATCGACCAAATAGAAAGCTCTAGAAGTTACATTAGAAGTCGGTGCAAAATTAGAAGAATCTAGAAACGGTAATCAAACTTTCAGAAGGCATAACTTTTGAACCGTAGCTCTAATTGATGAACCGTTTACATTTTCAAAAAGCTCTCGAAGTGCTCTATAGCCCTATGGACCAGCTTCACTCATCCCTCATTTTTCAGCCTTGTTCAAGGTCATTTAATGCCCCTAACCTGACTTTGAAGCATTCTTAAGATGTCTTCAAAAATCAAAAAAATTGCGATAACTTTCAAACCGTGGGGCCTTTTGACCTGATTCTTTTTCTAGAATGCTCTAAATTAAAATGACAATCTTTTGACCAATTTACACCTTCTAGTTCACCAAAATGATGGCTCAATTACATACTCCTATTTTTTCGACATTTACATGTATCCCAAGGTGATTAAAAACTGTATCTTAGAATACTGATAATGGAACTATGAGAGTTGAAACCTTTATTTGACGTAAATGGGTATCCAAAAATGAAAACACCTAAAATAGAAACTAAGTCTAAGTACATTTTTTTGGGTGGTCCACAGGATTGCCCTTATACCTCTGGATGCTCCTACATTAGACACCTAGGGTAAATTGAAAAGTGAACCTGTCACTTTATGAATGGTAGAGGAAATCCCAAATGGGAAACCTCAGCTGCTAATATCCAAGTTCAGTCCTTGATCGACCGTCCTTTCCACTTGACCAAATACTCTTCATACTGCCTATTTTTGGTACTCCTTCCCACAGAATGATCTAGAATGTCTTCTATCTCCTCTTTCTTAGAAGCAGGAATTGGACATGTCTCTAACATCGGCTCCTCATCTGCACCATCATCATGATACTCTGTTAAGTCTACAATGTTGAAAATAGGAGAAATGTGAATACCATCTGGCAACTCCACCTCATATGCATTTCCTGAGTCATGTTTCTTCAGAATTTTGTAAGAGCCAAATTTCTTCATTTTTAGCTTGTTGTACGTACCGGCTGGAAATCTTTCTTTTCGTAAGTGTACCATGAGTAGATCTCCTACTTGAAATTTCTTATGTCTTCTCCTTTGATCAGCCCTAGCTTTATACTCTTGATTCATCTTGGTAATGTGTGCTTGAACCTCCCATGTAGATGCTTGATATGTTCAACAAATTCTTTAGCTTCAACACTTGTCCTCTCTCCTTGCTCTATCTTCCTCTATCCCATCCCTTGGGCTTATCCCCAACTAAACATCTTAGCAAATTTTCCAAACTTCTGTTTACTACTTCTGTTTAGCCGTCAGTCTACGGGTGATGTGTGGAACTGAATTTCAAGTCTGTTCTCAACTTTTTCCACAATGTTCTCCAGAAATACCCCACAAATTTAGTGTCTCTATCAGAAACTATACTCCTTAGGAGACCATGTAGTCTTACCACCTCTTTGAAAAACAAGTCTACAATATGGATAACATCATGAGTTTTGTGGCATTGAATGAAATGTGCCATTTTGGTGAACCTATCAACCACCACAAATACTGAGTCATTACCCTTTTGTGTCCTCAACAATCCAAGAACAAAATCCATACTTGTGTCCTCCCATGGCTTTGATGGAACAAGCAATGGCTGATATAGTCCAGTGTTGTGACTAAATCCCTTGGCAACTTGACAAATCTGATAACTTTGTACAAACTTCTTCACATCCTGTGAAATTTGAGGCCAAAAATAATGTTTTCTAAGAGTGGAAATGGTCTTATCTCGACCAAAATATCCTGCCATCCCTCCACTGTGTTTCTTCTTAATCAAAATTTCCCTCATGGAACTCCTTGGAATGAATAATTAACTACCCTTGAATAACATACTATCCTGAATCAGATAGTCTAACCACTTAGTTTTGTCTACAACAATAGGCTCTTTACAAGCTTTCCATGCTTTAGAAAAATCAAGATCCTCAGGGTACAGATTCTTGAGTTCATCAAACCCAACTACTTCAACTTGCATTATTGTAAGCAACAACTATCTCCTACTTAATGCATCTGCAACCCTGTTAGATTTTCCACTTCTATGCTTCAACACAAATGTATAGCTCTACAAGAACTGTACCCACTTCATATGCCTCTGATTCAATTTACCTTGGCTATTTAGGTAGTCTAATGCCTGATGATTAGTATACAAAAAAAATTCCTTTGGCAATAAATAATGCCTCCATTTCTTTAAGGCCTGAACTATTGCATAGAACTCTTGATCGTAAATAGAATACTTATTTTTTGCATCATTCAATTTTTCACTAAAATATGCAATAGGCTTACCTTCTTGGCTTAATAAAACCCCAATAGCGCTTCCACTAGCATCACAATCCACTTGGAACACCTTTCTAAAGTCTGGAAGTGCCAACACTGTTTGTTCTGTCACCATTTTCTTCAGCATTTCAAAACTTCTCGCAGAAGCCACAGTCCATTTGAACTCTTTTCTATCCCCTCTTATTGTGTCAGTCAGGGGTGCACATATGCCACTGAAATTCTTAATAAACTTTCTGTAAAAACTAACTAGACCATGGAATGATCTTACATCAGTAGCAGACCTTGGAGTAGGCCATTCCAAGATGGCTTTTACCTTCTCTGAATCCATTTTGAGACCTTCAAGTGATATAACAAACTCCAAGTAGACTAACTCCCTTTTTGCAAAGATACACTTCTTCAAATTAATTAATAGTTTCTCTTCCCTTAACCTTTCAAGGAAACTATGAATATGCAATAAATGTGCTTCCAAAGTGTTATTGAAAATTAAAATAATATCCAAATAGAAAATAACAAATTTTTTGAAGAACTTTTTAATTACCTCATTCATAAGCAACATGAAGGTGCTTGGGGCATTCGTCAATCCAAAGGGCATGACTAACCACTCATAAAGAACCTCCTTGGTCTTGAAGACTATTTTCTACTCATCTCCTTCTCGAATCCATATCTGGTGATAACCACTCTTGAGATCCATCTTTGTGAAGTACTGAGCTCCACTCAAGAAATCCATAAGATCATCCATTCTTGGCAAAGGAAACCGATACTTGATGGTTATCCTATTTATAGCTCGAGAGTCTGTACACATCCTCCACTCTCCATCCTTCTTTGGTGCTAGTACTGTAGGTACTGTACATGGACTCAGGTTCTTCCGAATCAAGCCCTTTCTCAATAGCTCATGCACTTGTCTGTTTAGCTCCTTAGTTTCAGTAGAAGTCATCCTGTGAGCAGCCTTGTTAGGCAAACTAGCTCCTAGGATTAAATCTATCTGATGACTAATTTGCCTTACTGGTGGCAATCCTTCTGGAACATTATCAGAGATAATATCTGCAAACTCACATAGTAAATTTGAAACTTCAAGTGGTATTTCAATACTACATTCTTTATCTTTCCTAGGAATCAAAGCATAGCACATACGCTGATGTTTCATGCCATTTAAAAACTTTCTTCCATCAACAAGACAAATCTTAGCACTGCTACATACCTTTTTGCCTTCCTTTTTTATGGGCTTTAGTTTGTGGCGAACTCCATCCTTTTTTAGAGAGTATGTGTTTGCATGACCATCATGTACTGCATGCCTATCAAACTGCCATGGTCTTCCCAACAATAGATGGCAAACATCCATTGGAATAACATCACAGAGAACTTCATTATGGTAACTCCCAATTTTGAAATTCACTAAACATTGTTCACTTACTAAGACCTTATGATCATCTTTCACCCAAGCATTCCAATAGGGCTGGGGGTGTTTCTCCCTCTTGAGCTTCAACTTAGAGACCATCTCCTCTGATACCAAGTTATTAGTGCTACCACCATCAATGATCACATCACAACATTTATCCTCACACTTGCACCTAGTATGAAATAAAATCCTCCTTTGTCCCGGTTCAATCTCGCCACTTAGTAGGACCCTTTCATTTACTAAAGTCTCTCCTCTTTCTACATCCTTTGAATGTGATGATTGTGCATCCTCATCCACATGAGCAACCCTAGCTTGACCCTCAACTCTCCTATATGTCCTTCCTTGTCGTTGAGGGCATTCAAAGGCACGATGACCTTCTTCATTAAAATGGAAATAGGTACCATAGAAACCTCCTCTTCCTTGTGCACATGCTCTACCTCTTCCTCTCTGATTTTCAAAGTCTTGATCTTATGAGTGGTTGAAACCCTTGTTCCTCTAGTTCCTGCTAGTACCCACATCTTTATTTTTCTTTTGGGTTTCATTCTAGCCTCCAGATGACCTACCACTACCCCTTCCTCCTTGACCATGCTGTCTTTGTCTCCCTTCAAACTTTTTATTTAGCTTCTCTTCAACTCGTAAGGAAAATTTGTATGCCTCTTCAACACTGGTCATTCTTACCATACTTAATTCCTCTTAGATGTTAGGTCACAACCCACTGATATAATGAGAAACCTTCTCCTTATTTGCTTCTACATGCCCTGCTCTAATTAGAAGTCAATAAAACTCCTCTGTATATTCCTGGACTGATTTTCCTGCTTGCTTTAACCCATGCATCTTCTTAAACAAATCAAGCTCGTAGTCAACAGGAATGAACTACTTCTTCAATTTGTCCACCATGCAATCCCACCTTGTGATCTTATCCTTTCCTCTTCTATTTCTTTCCAATTGAACCTCTTGCCACCAGATTTTTGCATGGCCTTTTAGTTTGGCCTTTGCAAACTTAACCCTATCTAGATCCCTGATATCCTCATACTCAAAGTACTCTTCCAGTTCATTGATTCAATTGATCAACTCATCTGGTATCAGATTTCCTGAAAATCCACCACATCAATTATAGGTCTTTTCCCAAACTAAGTAATGGCCCTAAAAAGCCTTCCCTCTACTTGATTCAGAACATCCCCGTCAAATTCCCCTTCTAGTCCAATTTCTTCTTCTTAATTATCGTCCTCACTTTCATCACCTGCAGTAACATTTGTTCCTCTACGGAGCTCCTCCTGCAACGCTTGTATCTACCTTTGGAGGGCTCTAACCTCCTTAGTATTAATAGCTCAAACCCTTCCACCACGCTCTTTTTGTGAAAGAATCTTCTTAACTCAAACCCACAACCACACAGTCCTGGTGCAAACTGCCTCATAGTCGGTGCTCTGTCTACACACTCAGGAAAACTAGCTCTGATACCACTTGATGGGGACACAACCCATGCAAAAAATGGACACAACAGGAAAGGGAAATTTTTATTAACTTTGTAAATAAGCTAATACATTCAGTATAGAGAAAATAGACTTCAAAACATGCCCTATGGGCTTATAATAGTATAAATCTAGAGATAATTTCTCCTTTCAGTACCTCCTCTCAAACTCCACTCCAAACTACCTTTTACAATGCCAGAAATGTTCTTAAATAGACCCCGGAGGGTTAAAGATTAGGAATACATTCTAGAAAGTGCTAGTAGGCATCCATCGACCAAATAGAAGGCTCTAGAAGTCACATTAGAAGTTGGCACAAAATTAGAAGAATCTAGAAACGGTAACTAAACTTTCGGGAGGCATAACTTTTGAACCATAGCTCCGATTGACGAATCGTTTACATTTTCAGAAAGCTCTTGAAGTGCTCTATAGTCCTATGGACCAGCTTAGCTCATCCTCCATTTTTTGGCCCTATTTGAGGTCATTTAATGCCCCTAACCTGACTTTGAAACATTCTTAGGATGTCTCCAAAAATTGGAAAACTATGATAACTTTCAAACCATGGGGCCTTTTGACCTGATTCTTTTTTTGGAATGCTCCAAATTACAATGACAATATTTTGACCAATTTACACCTTCTAGTTCACCAAAATGATGGCTTAATTACATACTTCTATTTTTTTGACATTTACACGTATCCCAAGGTGATTAAAAACTCTATCTTAGAACACTGATAGTGGAACTGTGAGAGTTGGAACCTTTGTTTGACCCAAATGGGTATCCAAAAATGAAAACACTTAAAATAGAAACTAAGTCTAAGTACATTTTTTGGGTCACACAAGATTGCCCTTATACCTCTGGATGCTCCTGCATCAATATGACATTGCCAAGTTGACTCTTTAGAAGATTCGTAAACCTTTTTGTGATATGCTTATTTTATAAATGTGAAATGTATGTGTGTAGTGTGCATTTCATGAATAGATTTAGAACATGTCATGGGTGATGTGAAATGAATTTTGTGTGTGTCACATGACACTTGTACTTGTTATGTGAAATGACATGTTCTTTGAAGATAGATCATGTGGCCACCTTAACTCAAGTTAAATTCCCTAATTAAGAGTTAGATTTAATTGCCTTGATTTAGTAAGGGAAACAAAGGTTACCCCATAAGAAAATTTGAAATTTGACTTTACCTAGCATTGTGAGGGCCAAAAATAGCTCTAAGGTGAATTTGTGATGAAAATAAACCCTACCCATGATAATACTTTAAGTTAGGGGGCTAATGGTAACCACTAGGGTACCTAGAAGACCTAGGAGACCCCAAAAAGAATGCATTTTATATTAAATCCAAAAATGGGAGTCATATATAGAGGCATGGCCAAATTAGAAACCCACTTACCCACTCTCTAGCTTTAGAGACTTTTAGGGTTTGGAGAAAGAGGATAGGGAGCTCTACAACAAAGTTCTTTTTCCATTGCTTGGAGTGAGGTTGGTATCCATGATCCATGGTGTTTCTTCATTGCATTGTATATTTGATATGGTGTTTCTTTATTGCATTGTAGATTTGATACGGTGTAGATGTGGTTTTGTGAGGAATATTGTTGTATATGTGTTGAATGTGAGGAGTTTTATGTGATTTCTTCCTTGAATCTTGTTTTGTTCATGTTGATTATTTGTGTAAAATTGGTGTGAGGCATCACTCACCCTTGGGGGATAAGAGATGCTTGGGTGAAGGGGTTAGTTGGGCTCATCGATGTAGTTGAGAAACTCTTCCATATGTGGAGATGATTTTGATGTGTTTCAATGGAGTATGGAATTCATGATTACTTGCATTCTTGGGAGGCATAAGGAGGTTTATGAGGAGGGAAGATATTGTTAAGCCTTGAAAGGGCATGTCACTTATGAGAAAATGTGAATATATATGATTCATGGTTTGACATTCTCCTCATGGAGAGAGAGCCCACTTTCACCCTATATCTTGATTCTATAGTTGAATCTATATGCAAGCCTTGGGATGGGTTGTATTGTGCTATGTTGAGTTGTGTTGTTATGGTCAGGCATGATATGTGAATGTGAAGTATGCAACCTTTTGTGCCTTGTTTCTCCAAGCTTGGTGGGTGGCCTCCTTGAGGCCTAGGATGGGAGGTGAGCCTCCATGGTTCCACAATTTAGTCTGTTATTGTAGGTTTTACTTGAGGCCTTAGACTCTTGGAGTTCATGAAGAATTTTCCATTGCATAAGAAGAGAGGATACTGCTATTTTATGTTGAAAATGGAGCAATAAGCTCCATCTTGTTATGTGATTTATTTGTATTTGTAAGAGTATTGTTATTGTCCTCATTCATTTTTCCATAGAGAGTCATTGATTAATCTATGTATTGGAAAAGATCCTTTCATTGTGTATAGCTTGATATGGTAATTTTACCACCCTTGTTCATGCTTGATAAGTGTGTTAGATGGAAGATTTGAGAGGATCATGAAGGACAATTTTATTGCATTGATGTTGTTGTTTCATAATCTTGGATATGAATGTTATGAAGAGAAGAGTTAAGCATCATTGTAGGTATTAGTAAGATGAAAATTAAACTATCTCATGTTATTCTAATTTGTTCCATTCTCATAGGAATAACTAGATGCATTATATGATGAAACTTGATTCATACATAGTGTAGAATATGTATTCAATAGTTAATGTAATCATATTTAGTTATAGTCAAGAATTTGGATATCAATCATGTAAATTGAATACTTAATGTTTTTGAATCACAAGCAAAAATATTTCATTTATGTTTCATATTAGAGTACCTTCCAATTAGACTTGGTAGTAATATGATAGTTGTTATGTGTAATACATTAGAATTGTTATATAGAATAGGTATGGGAATGCATTATACAATGTTTAATTCCATCAACCCAAATATAAACAATCATAGGGAATGTATAAGAAAATTAAGCAAGAAAAAAAAATCCTATAGGTGTGTATTTACTTGCTGGAAAATGTATGAGAGAAGAAAAAATAGTGTTCCCTACTAATACACACCATTACAATATTCAATCCATATAAAATAATATAAATCTTGAATACAACTAGTATAATGTTGATAAGTCAATGACATGCATTAAATAGTTGTCAAACCTTGAGACATCATTCCATAAGTGCCTGCTTTTACCCCATCATGACATAGCAGCTCCTATATTAAAGAAAACAAAAATTATTAATAATATATTCATTCAAAAAAAATAAGATTAAACAAAGAGGGAAAGCTTAAAACATAAAACTAGGTTCCATTTGGTAAGGAGGAGAAAAGACAATATTACAAACTTTTAGTGGGACAGTGGCCCCCACACCTCCTAGGTGTCCTCACCTCCTTGCTAACCTTTTTGGGTGCATGTATCAATGGATTGGGTTTGACCCTTGTTATGACCTAAGTCAAAACCTCCCTTCTTAGGCACCCATTTTTTAAAGGGGTTTGATATGATAATAAAAAATATAAAATATAAAAGCAGAGAGAAATATCATCCCAAGAGAGGAAGGTGACCATTTGAAAAGGAAGGAGACCTTGCAAAAAGTGTCACATGTGTAAAGGAGGATGGGAAGGCGTGTACACTTCCACAAATACTCTCTCCCAATTAAATTCCTCTCCCACTTGCAAATTTACTCATTCCTAGATGTGGCCCCTTTCTTGTCAAGGAACCTAGGCTTAGGAATATGTGCCTAGAATGTGCATGCGCCTAGGAGTTGAGGGAGGGCATGTGTAAGGAAAATAAGTGGGGAGATGGGAAGTGCTTAGGTATAGAAAATAAGTGGTGAGTGGGGGTTACTTAATAGAGTTACATTCTCTTTTTTTTTGGGTAGTTAGTACGATAAGTAGGATTTTATTTTCTAGTTTAGTGGTTAGCAATTGGTTAATTTATTGTAGTAAGTATTATTAATGAAATATTTATTTATGTAGTTTTAGCTGTCAAAAGAGTAAATGTGATAGTATATAAATTTAGTTATATATTAGTCTGAAGCCTTTTGTTAGGTTGGGGGTGCATAGTGGGCATAAGTATAATAAATGTGTTTGATTATTAAAATATAAGATTTGTATTTAATTGATTCTCCTTATAAATTTTTGTATTAAACTCAACTTTAGGTATGGATGATGTTAAATAAACTTGGGGAGATATTTTGTTGGTTATTTGGGATAGTTAGCAAATTAGTGAGGGGTTAGTATTATTATAATTTTAAATACATATATTGTCTAATGATAGGTATGGTTCATCCATCTCATATATATATATATATATATATATATATATATATATATATATATATATATATATATATATATATATATGTATGTATGTATGTATGTATATATGTATGTATGTATGTATGTATGTATGTATGTATGTATATTCATAGAAACCTTATATAATTAATTCTTCCTATAATTTTAGTAACACTCATTGCATGTAGAGTGTATTGAAAGTCCAATACCAACATTAATAATTAGTGTTCATTGAATGTATAATATTTACTATATGTTATGTGATGTTTGATACGCCATGAATAATTATCAAATATAACTATAAATATAGAGCATGACATCCAATGAAATTGTTTGGAAAATATCTTATTATTATGTAGCATGATATTTAGCCTCCATTCAATATATATACTAGGTACAAACATATTATATATGCCAAGAATATAAAAGTTGTTAAATTCACAATATATATGATATACTACACTGTAAAATTTAATAGTTACGCACTATCTCGATCTCTAATGAAAATGAGTATTGGTGAGTGACTTCATACATTAACCTCCCACTATTTAGGATGCACCTTTCATCTGACCATCTTAACTAACTAGGAATATCTATGCAATCCTAACTTGTGCTATAGACATCTTGACCTAAATTATATTTATTGATAACACCTAGGGTTTAGTTGATTTAGTCGATGTAAGCATGACATCCAACTTGACTAGGTGTGTTGAACTTCTATAATGCAACTATTCTATATTCATTTTAATGTCAATTCAATAATAATTCATCATATCAATGTTTTGTAATGCTAAGTATTTTGTAAGAAAAAATAATTTGTGGTTGTTTTTTTTTCTTGTAAAATTAGGGCATGACATGGTCACTAATTATTTCAATACGAGCCGAGCTCATCAACAATCGAAAAAGTATCAAGTATAGAAGTGTAGAGTTATATAGTGTGTGACAAGTAGAGTACATGTTGAGCATCAAAAGACTAATATAGGCTAAGAAACAATAATGTTGAACATCAAGAAATAGTAAAGACTGAGCAATATAGAGTTTACATAAAAGTTAGGAATGTAACAGAGTTTGAGGTAACACAATTTAGAAGCTGACTTGGAAGGAAAAATTAAAGACTGTAGAGGTTGTTATAGAACATTTAAATGATGTGGATCACAGATCCCTATGTTGTGCAATCAACAATTCAGATGGAGAGGCTACTATGGAAGAATCTAGAAAACTCTTTATGAAACTCTTTAAATAGTGAAGATCTTAACCGAGATCATAGAAAAGAGAGTGTGAGAGATGCATGTGTAGATTAAGAGCAAGAGTAGAGAAGTATATGTATGCGAAAAAGGAGTAAAGTGAAAGATTAAGATTAGAAGTTAGTGAAAGGGTTATGTTATCATCTAATAGAGCAAGTGACCTATTCATGAAAGTGACATGAAAGGGAAAGACAAGTAATATCATATCAGATGCAAGGATCAGTTAGCAAGGAGAAGACTTGAAATCAGTTTGCATAGCAAATTGAGATTTAGGTGCTAAATTAGTATTAACTGACTTGAATCAAGGTAAATCTCTTAATAGAGTGGTCTTAACAGATATTTTAAAATCTCCTAATATAGTCCTTACTTTTTTGTAAGTGCTAATTCCTCTAACAAGGTGAGATTTAGTAGTCTCTTAAGATTTTAACAAGGCAGACCTCTCACAGGGTACATCACATCTAATGATTTAACATTATAACCTTAACTGGTTAACTTTGTTACTATAGTAGTGGAGATTTTTTTAGTGCCATCTCCACCCTAATTTTACCTTCACCTTGGAGGGTTTCTCAATAACAAATATTGTGTTATGTGTTTTATTTTCATACATGTGATTGATCAAATTTATATGTTATAATGGATTTACATTACAAGTTTATTGATAAATGTGAGTGAATTGGTGAAAAGTTTAAGTGTTTAAGATTTTGATTCACCCCCCTCCCAATATCTTGTTTATCATTTTTATTAATCTAATCAACAATATCTTCTACCTCAGTGGATAACCCAAAAAATGTCATTCCATAGCAATTCATCTTTTTGTTCTACAACTTCCATTTTACTTTGTAAAATAAAATAAAATCTATACTTAGGAAGAAATCTACTTTGTCAAAAATGCTTCTTGCTGATCTTGGGATAGATTAGGCATAATTGTGGCTAAAGTGTTAGTTCTTATATTTTTCTCATCTTCTTCTTCCTATTGCCATTTTCTTTCCAGTCTATCATATAAATCCTTGGATATTTTCTTCTCAATTTTACTACAATCTAACTTATGATTTGTAATCATATCTACCATAGCCTCCTCAATTTTGGTTCTATCAATCTTATCCAACGTATCATATTTTACAAATCTAAAACTGGATAGTCTTAAACATCTTCTAAGATTTGCACATACCTCATCAATAGACTTTGTGTGCACTTTGAGTGGTCCTTTTACCAATCTCCTTCTCTTTAGTTTAGATGCACTAGGCTCAGTAGTCTCTACTATTTTCTTTGTAATCTATTCAACATTAGTAGGTTCCCTAGTTCTTGGCTTATTTGGTGGTGGAGGAGAGAGGGGTGTCACTAGTGGCTTCTTTATAGTTCTTTTAGCCTTCTTACTAGGTTGAGTGACAACAAATAGGGCTTCAACCTTATCTCCTTCTTCTTCTTCCTATTTCTCATCACCAATGTCTTTTTCTTCATCCTCTACAAGACCTTATGCTATCTACAATGGTTCTTTTCCCTCGCTGAGGGTGCCTAGTTTTGCTTCTAGTTCTTCAATCATTCTTTTCCTTTTCCTCTCCTTAGAAGCTATCTTAATATTCACAATTATTCTAGCCTTAGCTTTCTCATATTTTCTGAAGGATTCAGCCTTAGTGTCTAATTCTTCTTTCAATAGTGAAACAATGTCTGCATTCACTAAATCACTATCAATTTCATAATTAAAACCTTATAGCCAAGCCTTCCTTAGCTTCAATGCCTGAACAAGTGTATTATCTATATCTACAAGAAAATATATTTCATTGTAATACCTTGTAACCAATTCTTTAGGTATTCTCATCCTCATCTTCATTCTTTGCTTGAATTCCTCAAAGTAAGTATCCATGACATTCTCAAAATTTTCTCTTAATTGAGTAATGTATTCACTTATTTGTCTTGTCATTAGTTTTTTTAGTTCCCAAACAATATGTCCACTACTAGGAAAATATTTCTAGATATAAAATAAAATACATATAATGAGGGATCCAAAATTACACATTGAGTTCTTTTATTTTTTGATAGATGACATATTCTCTACTAATTGTAGTCTTACAAACTTGGAAAGATAATGTTCATGATCTTTCATCACTCTCTTTGATGCTTGATCCATTGCCATACATGACACACTGTTCATTGTACTTGACTATTAAAACTTGTGAGCTATAATCCTCACAACATATTTGATTAGTGGATTAGAAATGTTTGTAATGGTCAAACCTCATCCATTCCACTCAGGACCTGTGTTTGCCTCAACTTATTCTTGAGTTAGGCATCACATGTTTTTCTTCTTATCTAGGGTTGGATAGCCTATAACCTTGTGAATTATTTTTTTCGTGATCTCCATGAGTCTGTTCTATAACCAAAACTTCATATCATGGATTATACTTAGATCATTTTTAATCCATTCAATCTTGAAATTCCTTGGAAATTCTAGGGCACGAGTTAACCCTTTCCTTTCAACAACTTTAAATGCATCCTTCAAGATTCCTTCATTACATAACTTCTCATATGCTTCTCTTATCCCATAATCTCCCACTTCTTTGATCTTACACATATAACAACTCCTTACATCATGGATCATAATAAATTTATGTGGTATCAAGGATAATGCATCCACTGAATCTCCTTTCATTACAATTTTGGGAATAACATGAAACTTTGGTGGAGGACAAGCACCACTCTTCACCAATTTGATTTTACTAACATATTGGCTCGTTTTTGTAGTAGATGAAGATCACACTTTCTTTGTTGGTGTTGAAGTATTTTCTCTTTCCTCTTAATTACTTGGCACAGTTCAGATCTTTGCCTGTTCAAGCTTCTCATCCAAATCACTCTTGAAATCTTTTGCTAGTTACTCAAATCACTAAATTGATCTATGCTCTTGAAATCTATATGCAAGATGTGAGCTAATGTCTCCAAAATTTGATATATACCTTCTTTTGATCAATTTATGGTCTTCATTGATGCTGTCTATGTTGGAAATGTTTGAAAAGATCATGAGGAAAATTGTTGGAATGATCATATGGAACTGGTAAAGAATGTTCTCAATCATTGTTTTGTCATTGATGTCAAACTTGCTACTTGCAGGAATGACAATTGCTTAAGTGATCCAAATACTATCAATTGATTGATTGACAAGGAGGAGGCAATCAATAAGATGTAACTAGAACACCTAGAGAAAGGTTGAAGTTATGATGTTGAAATGAAGTAGAAGGATCAGCTAAGTCATTGATGAAATTGTGTATTGATGACATACTCTAAGACACAGAGAATAGGCACATTGAAACATATCAAAGATGTAAGGTTTTAGCTATGACATCTGTAAAGCCTAACTAAAGTTCATTAGAGAGAGGGAGCCGAGAAAGCTAGTAGGTGCCGAATAGATTCCTAGTTGAAGCCGAGCAAGTTCAACTTCAAGTACCGAGTGAACTTCAGATGCTGAGTGAAATCAAGTGCCGAGTAGAATCAGATGTCGAGCATCAGAAAACCAATAGTGCTGAGTAACATAGTGATGCCGAGCATCAGTAAATCAATAATGCTGAGTTGTTGCATTATTTTGAAAAATGCAGATTCACCAGATCCAAGCCGACAAGGTTGTTATCTAGAAATTTTTGAATTAAATGAAAGATAAGAATGATGAGCTGGTGGCATAGAACACCATGTAGAACATTTTTGGAGATTACAACTAGAGTCTAGACGAAGTTTCTAGATAAGAGCAAGCTATAGGGTAGATACATTGTATCCTACCTAATCCATTTGAAACCCTAAAGTTGGAAAGGGAGAATTGAGCGGTAAAGACAAACCAAATTTCTATTTAAGGAGTCATAAGGTCATGATGCAAATAGAGGAGAAGGTGGTCGAGCATAAAAGCATGAAGTGCTGAAGAAGGTGCTAAGGAAAAGAAAGCACAGAAACTCTGTTTGGATAGACAACCACAAGGATGATTGCATTGGTATGATGAGTAAGAAGACTCAAGGAGACGAAGCTTGAGATGACAAGATGTAAGAACTGAAGTGATTAAAAGCCAAGAAAAAGGATTGAACTGAAGAGTGATCTGAAATCTGCAAAGTATGTTGTAAGTTGTATCAGATCAACAATCCATTATTGTTACTCTCTAGCAATTGTAACAGATAGTTTAAATCCTATGGAATTAGGTTGGTTTAATAGCCATGTTGTAAATCCTTTAACAGGGTGACATTCCAAGTGAATGTTCTAAAGTCCTTTGATGAAGCCCATTCCTAACAGTTTGGTGAAATCCTCTAACAAGGTCACATTTAACAGTGTGTTGTAAGCCTTTAATAGGGCAGGCTTTTAACAGGGCATTACTTTAGAAGAGTGAAAATAAAGTAGCATGTTACTGGTGGTTTTTCCCAAATTGGGTTTCCACGTAAATCATTGTGTCATGTGTTAATCTTGCATGTTTTATTGCTGCATGTTGATTTGTTGTAACTTGCTAAGATGGTTGATTTAAAGTTTGGATGGATGAAAAGTGTATGGATTCATTATAAGTTGTGAAAAAGTATTATTAGGGCATTTGGACCTTGAATAATTGATTCACCCCCCCCTCTCAGTTATTCTAAAGAATTCTAACAGTCTACTCAAGTAGGTGGAAGCTAGTTGTCTCAATCAGCTTTGGTTCCTTTAAACTAGGTCTTTACTTTTTAGCTTGGTCTCTTCCATATCACTCAGACTTTATAGTAGTTTTCTTCTGAAGTGCTTGGTCAACATAGATAATTTTTACTGATGTTCAACATCCTTTCAAAGATCTATTCTTATGCATCTCCATATATGCAAATATGAACTTTGGCACATTTCATGTAAGGAACTAATGTATGATATATTAATTAAATATACCGTTCCATACATACCTTTCTTTCTTAGTTTTAGATGACATGATCACCTTCTCCATTGGATTGGGTGACCTCAACTCCATTTGCTCCACTGTTTGCATCTTTTTATTTCTTTTTCCATTTTGATTCATCTCCTTCTTTATTTTTTCAATGTCTACTTTACCTTTACCTATGTCTTTTATTTGATTTGTTGATTGTATTTGAGTCCTAAAATTATTGTTTGTATGTCCAAACTTGTGACATTTGGAACATGAATTTTTAGATATATAAGTTTGCCTCTAATTTTTCCAATAAGGTTTTGTTAGAGATTTGCATTCATATGCTCTATACCCATGCTTTTGACAATTATAGCAATGTCCTTCAAATCCAGGTGTAGTAGATGCATTCCTCATTCTTGACCTACACTCTTGTATTTGATGCCCTTTTTTCTTGCAGTAAAAATGGTAAGCAATAAATTTAGGTTTAGGATTTTGTATATGATGTTTGCTTTGACTAATATTTGTAGTATGACCAATTTTCCCATAGTGATAACATGTTTCTTTATCTATTGACTTTGCATTCCTCAGTTCTCCATTCTTGGATGATTCTCCTCACTCAATGTATGAATGTCCTTACCCATCAATATTGCTTGATGACTTCATAAGTTCTTCAAATTATTTCATTGCATCTTTTGATTTGCTGAATCTCTCTATAGATTATTTCTTAGTTCTCATCTCATTCTTTAGTATGTCCTTTTGTCATTTGAGATTTTCTATTTCCACACACTTATGATTCAATTCTTATTTTTGCAAGAATTAGTTGATTCATCATGTTCATTTGAGTGTTGGTGAGCTTCTACACATCTAATATCCTTTCCTCATTATCGAGGTTGATAATTGAGAGTATCAAAATTATGTTTAATTAATCACTCAAGCATTTACTTTCATAACATTGGTTTTCTAGCATATTAAGCTCATTCTAGTTATAAAATGCATAATATTTAGTATAATTTTCTCTCTTTTATTTCTAGATTAATTGTATACATTTATCTTTAATTTTCATATCATCTAGCTTAAAAAAATCCTTCATTCTAGAAGTCTAGATGCTAGCTTCTCGGTTTGAGAGCAATAACATAATCAATCTAGTTAGAAGGCAATAGATCGAACTGTTGGACATCTTTGACGAACAATCTCATGTTTATTCTAGGATGATCCCTCAGATAATGTCATGTTGAAGTGTGTGTGAAGATTAAGGCCCACATTTCCTGCATACATTTTTGGCACCCATCGTGGGGCCAAGAAATCAAGTTTCTAGCCTCATTTGTTCTTTTTTATGCATATTTTAATGTTTTGTCCCTATCGTCCATACAATACTCCAGTTTCTCATGTAAAAAATCTCATTCTCACATGAAAAATCTGAGATTTCACTCCCTTTATTGCAAATTCTCGTAAAAAAGTGTATAATTGTGTGGTACACACCATTTTCTCATGTGGGCCTATGCAAGATTTCATACAAAATTTGGCATTAGTAATTGCAAAATGAAGCTTTTAGATTTTTTTTTCTTATAATGATTTAACTAATAGTGGTTTCTAAAGCATTTAATTTTTTATTACTAATTTTCAATAGCTTAATAGTGGTTTGTAGGATGCTTGTCAAGGAAACCTTATTACTAACCCTTGAAACAATATTGATCATTTGATTGTAGGATATTTTTTGAAGATATGCATGTCAAAGAATATTTTCAAACCCACTAAAATATCATGTTTTATTTTACTACTTTCCCACACATAGTTTAATAGGGCTTGTGAAATTTTTAGGGCTCTAGACAAAGGAATAATAAAGTATGCTATTTGCTACTTGTAAGTGATGCCCAAGAGTAGATTAGAAATCTAGATGCTTTTGGAAGATGATACCCGAGGGAGGCAAGAAAGTTAGTGGTTCTCCCAAGAAAAGCCTTTGATGAAGATATGATGATTTCCTTTTGGGGATCAAAGTCCTGGAATAGGAAAGGTTGGGATCAATAAGTTAACTCAGTGATGAACATGTTTTGCATGTTTGGGTAAGGTGATGAGGTAGATGAGTATGCTCTTTTTACTTGATAGAAATTAGAAACTTGGACCCTTAGATCTGAACCATAAATATGATTCAACCTTTTAAAGGGCCTTTCGAAGTGATCCAACCTTTGGGAATGACCCAAGTGAGCACATTCCTTTTTTTGGAGATTCCACCTCACTATAATAAATAAGCTTTATTGAGCAAAAGACTCCAAAGCCATGTTAATTCCCTCTTCTTCATTTTGATATCACATATCAAGAAGGGGCTCTATATACTGCACTGCCCCTAGTCTTGGTAGTCAAGTATGTGCACTTACAAATGCTGGTATGGGCTATTGTTCCCAACTTTATTTATGAAGCCACCGGAGGTTAATATGAAGAGAAGCTAAGTAAAAACCTCTTAGTTAGTTGCTACCTAGTTCACCTTTGAAAGGGGACATAATCTTTGTGCAAGGAGGTGGAAGAATCTCTCCTATAGATACTCACCATAGGCATTTACCTAGATGTTAGAAGGTGGTATACGTGCTTGACCCCCACCACAAGGGTGTTCATTCATAGTATATGTTATTGAGACCTTGGAATAGACCAAAAATACGAGTGCCCTCTCGTGGGGTAACACAATTGTGTGAGGTGAACACATGCACATAAGTTGTGAGACAAAGTTTTTGCTTCCAATAAAGCGTGTCCTTTTCAAGTCTTTAAAATTGTCAAAATATTTTGAACAAAGAAAAGGTCAAGACTCTTATGAGTTGCTTCGTCCTCGATTGGATTGTTTGTAACTATTTCTTGCTTCCCATGTCTAAAAACAACTATCTATTTGAAAACCAAAATGATGTCTAAAACTTGAAAACTATGTTAATATCCACCTTAAACTTGTAAACACAATCAGTCTTCTATTCATAACTATTAAAACCCTCAAAAATATCTTCAAGTTTAGTTATAAACTATTAGTCTATCCCTTTTCTCGCACCCAATCCAAAAAAATTTCATGTGAAAAAACTCCCTATCAGCACTTCCTCATGAGGTTCTCTACAATTCCTCAACTATCTACAAATTTCCATCCAAGATTCTAGCAAATACTATATACTATATCCAAAATTATGTCTTTTTATTAAATTGTCAACTCCTTTGTGGCTCTCTACAAGTCCTCACATGAGAAAATCAGTCAAAATTTGTGTTAGTGAACAAATTGTCCTCCAAGAAAACATGTGCAAATCTGACCCTGAATGCCCAAGTGAGAGGACAAACTAACACCAACAGTTCGATAGCTTATCATGGATTGATAACCTTCCTCTGAATTTTTATCAGGTACAACTCCCCGTGTGAAATATTCAATAAATCAAATGTGAATGCTTTTACTAGAAAGCATAAAAAGATATCAAACATCTACCTATAAATACAGCGTAGATGAGGGAAAAACTAAACAACTACAAGAAATTAAATGGTAAATGACACAAAGTCCATTCACCCTGAGATGCTACAAAAGACAGAATCAAGAAACATATTATCCATCTTCTTGAGAAAGTGCAGAAATGAACATATGGAGATATAACAACATATTTCAGAGAAAACCAAAGTGATACAAAGATCACAACTAGTGGAAAGTAGATTGCTCAAACTCAAAGTTTTGACAAACAATTAACTCTCAAGTCCCCCTCCTCTACAAGCATAAAATGTATCATTATTACAATCACCATTAATAAAATCATGAGGTTTTCTTTGCATTTTAAACAAAATACAACTCTCTTGACACATAGTTCAGAAAGAAAAGAAAGAAAACCTTGGCTCTGCTTCCCATGACCTGCACAAGAAAATGGACTAATGCTTGGAATAATATGGAAAAGTTTCCCTCTTTGTTGTAGCACCAAGTTTGCAGTCTTGGAGAGAAGTATTTGTGTAACCCCCTTGTGAATACTTCTTGTCACTTATTTATTCTTCTCTTTTGTCAATTTCCATTCACCTTCCCATAACTAATTCTTGGATATCAATATTATTTAAAATCATTTTCGTAGAGACTTCTCAATTTTTCCCCCACCATTGGTTTTCCTTGGTGAACTTTATTTAAAATTTATGTTCTTTTCTTTCTTTAGGTGTTTATATCATTATAAAAATAGTCTTATATCTTAGCAAATTCGTGGCCCCTATGGTATACTCATGTTGATAGGTGGCATTTGCTGGTGATGTGGTTTTGTTATAATTCTGTGATTGTGATTGACAGTTTTGATAGTGATCTACTCTATCAACTATAACTCGTGAACCAAGAACAATTTCAAAGATCGCTCTGGTCAGAGTGTGCGTAACTTAATTTTCAACAACATATCCAAAATTGAGCCAAATCCAATGGTTCAATTAGAAGTTATTCCCCCCGCACTAAGACCCAATTTTGTGATCTGCATTTTGTAATTATTATTGCTGAGTCGATAGAGGTGCAAACAGTGATGCATATCTCATGATTTTGCATACAGTTTGGAAATCGCTCCGGTGAGACAGTAGAAAACTAGGATTCCAAACACATATCCAAAATTGAGCTTGATCCAACGGTTAAATTGTGAGATACGACCCCCGAAATATGACTCTTTTTAGGCCATCAGAGAATCCAAGATTTCTTCTGCTTGTATATATTTATTCCACTTTAAGATGGATGCATTCTAATGTAAGCTCATTGTATGTATGTTGCATGAAATCAATGCTATTCTTATCAACTATTCAATTCAGTTAAACTTCATGCAAACCAATATAAGGTTAATGCTCATCACCTCTATCAAGCAGATCAGTCTCTTCGAGCTGGAAATTGATTTGTTTTAATGCATAGACAAATGATAGCTCTTGATCTTTCTCAAACCTTAACCATGATTCCATGTTCAATATGTGTGTGGAATTTTAACTAATCTTCTTTCACATCTAAAATTCACAAATTGACTATGCCTGAATCTGCATTTAGACTCTGGATCTAAGCTTGATTCTAAAACTGAGCCATTGTTCTCGTTAATCTGGATCTCAAAACCTGACAAGCTGGAGCTCCAGATTTGAACTAATTTGAACTGTCTTAAACCCGTCACATCACATGAACTTTTTTGAACATAGAATAAGCCATATTCAATCAACAAGCTCGTAGGATCATTTTGAAGGCATTGAACCTGAAACTTGTTTCCGCATCTGCATATTAAAATTTTTGAACCACTTTTCATTTTTGAACCATTGAACTGCTTTGAAGTACTTCGAACTTCAGTTCGAAGTGGTTTAGAAACCCTGAACTTGAAATTTAAAACCGTGATCATATTGGGTGCTAACAATTTTTTATTTTGAATCTCCACTTGGTTTATTATTTTTTCTCTTGTGGTTCTCTATGAATCCTCACATGGGATCTTGTCTTAAAACTGTCAAACTTTTATGTCAAAGTTATCTGCACTCCAAATCTAATCTATGTCTACAATATTTTATCACTTCTTTTTCTACAAACAGTGTCAAACAATGACCTCTTGCTTAGTTGAAATCTTGTTATCTACACCTGAACTAGTCTCCTTACTTATTTATGTTATTATGTCCTTTTGTGTTTATTATACTTTATGTCATGATAGTCATGACTCTTGGCTATTCCAGCCATTACTTAGATGACTCGTACCTAAGTATACAACACTCTTGCCTCACTTTTTGAGGCTATGCTCTAGTGTGGTCCTTGTCTAGGCTTTTTCTTTTATCATTGTCTATGACTATGGCAACACAAAGTGGAAACGTGTTTTATTCCTATAGGCTTAGATGAGGTAGAGCTAGGGGTCATAATCACAACAAATTTTACTTCTCAACTTATAGATAGTTTGTATCTAGTACATCTAGTGAGGAGTCTTCACGATCTCCTTCATTGATTAGATCCCCTCGTGTTCAAAGAATGTTTTCCATAAACTTAAAAAAAATTAGGAATCCCTTGTATCAAGAGAATCCTAAAACTAGTAAAGGTCATACATCTCCAAACAACATAGCTGAATTTTTATTTAGGAGACCTTTTCAACCAACATTTTTTGGTTTCACAATGCACACCCCATTTCACGTACAAATGGGGACCCCCTACTTTATTTTTTAACTTTCTAGATCAATAGTTCAGGGTCTGAGTCATTTTAAAGGTTTTTTCTAGTATTTTTGGTCAAATTTGGGTCCCAGTTTGAAAGCCTAGATTATATAAATCATCATCTCAAAGGCTAAGTCATATTTTTGAAAGAAAATAACACACCAGTGCACCTCATCAAGTGTGCTACTATGCTAAAAAAAACCTACAAAAATACTTTTTCTTGGAAAGTGCACAATAATGCACCTCCAAGAGCTACACTAGGTCCTAGGTCTATAAAACTTGGGGAACCATTCACACCTTCACTTTATTTTCTCCTTATTGCTCTAGTTGACTGCATTATCACACCTCTTTAGGTGTGCCTCACCACCTTTCTTCCTCTCGCCATAACATAAAAACACCTAAAAAGGATTCACAGTCGCACACCTATCTAGGTGTATTGCTATGCACCTTTTTGTTTTATAAAACTTTAAAAAACATTCACTAACACCCTATTGAAGGTGTACAACTGCACACCTTCAATATCCCTTAAACAAAGGTAAAGGGTGCACATTTAGCCCACTCTATGAGGTTCACTAAATGTGCACCCTTTGTGCTCAAAAGTTGGAAAGGGTGTACATTTGGTGCACCCCATTAGGTGTGCTAGGTGCACACACTTAAAATTTTTTTACATAAAAGGGTGGTGCATCTAGTGCACCCTTGAGGTGCATTAGGTGAGCCATTTTTTTTCTTTCCAAGCATAAGGGATTAAAAAATTAGGTTTTTAAGATGTTTTTGAATAATTAGGGGTTTTGGTTTCTTTGTGCCGTTATTAGGGTTGATATTGATTAATTTTGTCTTTGACTCTGAATTGATAGACATTGCTTTTGTGTAGATTCAATGGCCTCTTCATTGTCCTCCGTTGCTACAAAGATGGTTCTCAAACCCATGGTATTCATGTTTCAAGGTGTTTTGGTGAACTCACATTTCCAAGATGATTATTCAGAGATTTGGGACATTGAACTTGGTCATACAAACTTGAGTGCATTCTAGGCTTTGTGCAACAAATCCAGTAAAAGATCCCTGATGATATTTGTTGTAATCTGATTGGGACTTGTTAACACAGCATCACATCCAATATCAGTGAAATATTTAGAATTGATCACAGTACTAGTAGAAAACTATGTTTTTGAAGAAAGGTTCATGAAGAGTATAACTGGAGAGATGATTCTAGATCTGTGACCTAAGAACATAGAGAAGGTGTTCCATGTTCCAAGAGAAAATCAATTCATCAGATTGACCTATCACCAAGTGGAAATATGGTATAGGGAACATGTAGAGGAAGCTTCCAAAATCATCCAATCCTTGTACCTCATTGAGAAGACTCCTCTAGGGCATTAAGCATACAAAGTGGACATGATGAAAGGTTATATAAAGGAAGATATTGAATAACTATCATACTCTTGAGTAGAGTCATGGGGTTGCCAGCATCTAGACACCTAAATATATGGATGGTGTACTTTATTAAGACTATTGAGATGATGAAGATGCAATTGATTGGGCTTCGATTCTTTGTGAGAACTTGGGTGAGCAACTAATGGTGGTTAAGAATAACTATAATTTTAATATGACATAATATTTGGTATACTTGTTAGCTACAAGGGCAATAGACTATTCAGGATTATTTAAAATTAAGGGTAGTATGCAAGATGCAAATGGATGGCCATATATAGTTTATACTTAGCTAGTGAAGAAAAGGCTTCCAGAGCATAGGAAGAATATAGGATAGTGAATGATGCATTTATATTTGCAATTATTTGGTTCACTGAAGGGGATAATGCAAAGAGGATGCCAAATGAGGTAGCGACAAAGATTTTAGAAGTCAAATCCTACTACATCCAATATTGAACATTAGCCTATTTAAGGGTAGTGGGTATCACTCTCAATCCTTAGGAGCTCCCTAGATATCCAAGTGATAGACTTATACTATTGGAGATCGCTCGACAACTCTTGTCTACCTACGATAGAGTACAAAAGAAACACAAGATAAGATGGGTATGGCCTACTACTATAGGACCATTCAGTGTGGTCTGGAGACAAGATATTTTATCTTTTGAAAATGAGTGGGATCAATATCCTTTGGATGAATATTATTCTCCTCAACCCTATTTTGATAACATTGAAAGAGTACAATATTTGGCTGGTAAGACATTCCAACATGAAGATGCAATCAAGGACCACTAGATGAGTGCAGTAGACAACTACGATATCCATATAAGGGATTATTTTAGGATGACTCTCTATCTGGCTAGCATTGCCTTGAAGATAAAGGTTCCTTTAAAGGTTACACAACAAGATAATGAAGATGTTCTTAATCCATTATGACCCATCATGAATGTTGAGGTTGATAAGGAAGAAAACTTAGATATTAATCATAGGGCCAGGAATGTCATCAAATTAACCAAGGATTGGATCAAAAGACCTTTCAAATTGGATCCAATTCCTCAAGCGGTAGTCTTCCATGCTATAGCCCACCCAAAAAGAGATTGAGGAGCTCAAGTAACAATACCTACTTTTATAGTTCAATCAATAGTAAGGCCAAAAATAGTGTACCAACTTGATAAAGAAATTGGATATTATAGGGCTCAAAAAGGTAAAGGCAAGAGGAAGAGAACTTTTCCCCAATAAGCCAAGCTAGAAGAGGAACCAATTCTAGCACTGCCACATTCTAGGGCATAAAATGTGCAAGGGGATAAAAATGTACAAGGGTCAAAGAAAGTTGAAACTACATAGACCCAAGACAATCCTCAAGTGCCAACAACTGAATAAGGTAAAGTAGAAGCTGAAATAAAAGTACACGAAGTATCTCCATCAAAAAAATAGGTACAAACCTCCCCATGTACTCCTAAGAGAAGAAAGATCAAGACTCTAGTCAAGAGGAGACAAAAAGTGATTAGGATAGCTGTCCCTTTTCCATCAGTCCTAGAAGTTATCCCAGAAGGAGAGGAAGAAGAGGATGATGAGGACAAAGAAGATAATCTTCCTTTGAATTAGAGGACTTGTCTAGCTAGAACTCCAAAGTTAGAATGGAGAAGAAGCTCCATAATTATGCCACCATCCATTCTTGAGAAGCCTATTCAGTCTACTACATCAAAGGATGAACAACACCAATGGATTGATGAGTAGGAAGCAAAGGTACTGATGTTTTCAAGATGTTAAATTTTGATTTCATGCCAGTTGGTAGTGAATTAGTGAGAATAAAATAAGGGATACTCCAACTAACCAAACTCAATAGGAGGATTGGAGTTAGTTACCATCTCTAGATCAAGTTACATTCTATGTGGATAAAGGTTTAGTTACTCCTCTTCCTCCAAAAAAAGAAGATGAACATGTTCAAGTAGAACAACAGGAAGATCTACAACTGGTATCTACTAATGAAGTGTTAGAGGAAGGAAAAATATGTGATTATCCTCAATAGACTTCCCAACATACAAAGATGAGAACTGTGGACTTCATAGGTACAAAGACTCTCAATGTGGATCTCTCGAGAAAGTACAAGACTCTGAAGAGGAGTGATAAAGGGAACAATGTAGTGGAGAAAACTCCTTCGTCATCCAAAGGAGAATATCCAATAGAACATGTTCCAAGATGGTCAAGGAAATATGTGATTAGAAACAAAAGGCAATAATCCACTACTAAGGAAGAGGATAGGATGGAATTGATTGAAGTTCTCAAGAAACTTGAGTCACCACTAAAGGATGCACAAGCATTAGACTTTATTATGAGTGATCAAAACCAAGATTTTTTTGCACATATTTCTACCCCTCCACATGTAGATGTTGAGGAATTAACTCCAAGAGATTATTAGGCAAGGGAGGTTATGTTCAGGAAACCCACATTGGACATTGCTAAGTTGATGGTGAAAATTGGAATCAAAGAAGTGTTTAGGCACTTAGAATAGGATGAGGTACAATTAATAACACTTGAAAGATAGAATGAGATCCTAAAAGGATATCTAAACAGAGTTTTTGGTCTACTAGATCCTAAAAATCTCGAGGAAACTTTGAATGTAGCATTGGAGAAAAGGTATAAGGAGACAGTACAACTAGAACCATTTTTGAAAGCTTGTTTATAATGGTGAGAAATTTTTGAAGAAAAGGGTGTATAGATTATATAGGGGAATCTTATGTTGCTACATCATATGAGGATAATGCGAATAGGCTAGTAGTCATTTTGAACTAGGATTTTGGTTTGATGGATGAAGTACATACCTAGGGCAAAGACTTGCAAGTACCATAGTCAATCAAGGGCCAAAGGTATTAGATGTTAATGAAGCTAGATACAATAGAAGAGTTAGATAAAATTTATGATTGGATAGAAAAGACTGTGGATGGAAATAAAGTAATGGAGACATTACATGCAGAGATTCATAAGCTTAAGGACAAAACCAAAAAGAAAATTTTGGAGGTAGAGAAACATTATAGTGATGTTTGTTTAGGCATCTTTGAAGATGATTCAAGGGAAAAAATGATAGTTGTAGAGGTAGTAGTTGAGCAATTTTAGAAGACTTTTGTATAAGCTTCTAATGATCATGACATTAGACAAGAATTTAGAATGAAAGAAGCATTATTAGACTTGGATGTGAAATTAAGAGATTTTGTAGAGACTCACATCAAGGTGGGCAACTACAAGAAAGAAGTGAAGGAAAAATGTGAAGCCTTAGATTTTCTAGATGTAGCTTAAGTCACCGACATTATTGAGAAATTCAAGAGAAAATACCTAGACATACTTTGGTATAAAGGGGAACAAAACCCAGAATCTAGAATTTTAGTTTTTGACACTTGGTGAAATTTTGCATTATTTGAACTTGCTTTCGAGGTGTGCAGGTGTGCCAAGTGCATAGGCACACCTTTTTAGGGTTGCACCAAATGATTTTCATTAATTTAGAGGTATGCCAATAGTTAACTGCCAGTTCTAAATTTAGAGCTTTTCATGCATCAGAAACACATTCTAACAGCAATTTAACTCCTATAGACAACTAGTGAACATGGAGCTTCTATTTTGGCACTTCCAGAGACTCCTACATCATCTAAATGCTTTCTTCTTCTTATTTTCTCATTTTTCCTTTGTTTTAAGACATGTAAATGCTCATGCATCCATTTAATGATATAAAATATGGATGGAGTCCTACTTAGCACTAGTTAGAGAGTTAGTTTGTACATAAATAGATTTTTTTATTAGTTTAGAAGCATATATTTACATAAAGAGATCTCTCACTCTCAAAAAAAATTGAGGAGATAATTTCTTATAAATTTAGAAATGTAATATGTATTCCAAGCTGCACTTATTTTGATGCAATAATATATGCTATTGGTGCCCACATTTGGAGTGTAGTGATTCTTGCCTAAGTATGTTATATTTTGTGAATGTATGTTCATGGAATGTAATTAAACCAATATTTTTATTGTGTTATTTTGGTTGTGTGATCTTTTAATTTTGGTGTTTGCTACGGGTCTACAAATTCTACTGACATACTTAGTTCAAGAAGAGATCAACATATTGTTTTTGCATAGCTTTTTGCCTTGCACAAGTGCACTTTCTATGGCCTTGTGATTTGATGAAAAGTGAAACATCTTATAATTACTAAATTCCCATTGATGATTTCATCAGTAGAATTAAGGAAGTGTTGTTCCTATTTACATTGGTTACTTATCGATATTTTCAAAGGCTTAACTCATAGATGTGTTGTTTTCATGGCTTATGTCCAGTAGGATTTTACTTTTCATGTTATTTGCTTAAATTTCTTGTGGGCTATCTGCGTTATTTTCCTTATTAACCCTTTGGTTAAATTAGGAATTCATATAGTTGCATTTTTAGATTGCATTCATTAAAAAATAGAAAAATAGAATTTTTTTTTTTTTTTTGAGTGGTTATTCTTTTCAAATAGTAAGCAGATTCAAAATCTTATCCAAATTGTTCAGAACCAACAAATGCCTCCCAATGAATAAATACATTTATCTTCAACTAAGTAGATTCTAGTAGGTCACAAGATCACCCAAAACCTTGGAGTTGATCCTAAATTAACTTTTCAAGAGAGGAGTTCAAAAGGATTCCTGGCATTAAGTATTGTGCAAAATGACAAATCAACACAACATACATAGAAACTTAACACATTCCTAAAATGGATGGTCAAGACCCAAAAAATGGAGAAGATAGTAGAGAACAAGATCACCAAAGGAATTAAAGACATAAGGAACCTTTTACTGATGAGAATGAGAAAAATGAAGTGATACTTCCCAAAGACATCAAAAGATGTTGTAGGGATAAACAATTCCAAAAAGTCATGAAAATCTTGCTTAATGAAGAGAAAGAGAAATACTTTCTCAAACTTGCTCAAGAGGGAGCCAAGCTACCTTATCATTTTACTGTCAAAACAATTATTACACCTGAAGAAGAAACTAAAACGTCTAAGTTGCAAAAATAACTAAAGATCATGCAAGAATAGTTAGCTCAAATGATGCATGATAAGAACAAACTTACAAAAATATACACCTTAGACACTCTTTGTCCATTTCCTTTTGACAAGAGTATAGACATGCCTCCTTCTCCAAGAGGAGTTGAGTTACCCATGTATGATAAATACTTTAAAACTTTCAATCTCCAAGATCCTTTATAGGAATTTGGTGCCTTACTTATGGAATTTATGCATAATCAGGAATATCTCATGTGTCTATTCCTATGAAGTCTAGGTTGTCAATCCATGGAAATTTTTTCATGGTTGTCTACTAGTATCAAAATATTCAATGAGATTGCTAACATATTTTTTCAATAGTACTGCCATAACATACAACACCCAGTTAACATACGAGACTTGTGTAACCTTAAATAGAAAGTTGGGGAACCTTTCCTGACATTCCTTTAGAGATGGAGACAAATTTACACCAAATATTCATGAAAGATCCTTGAAATGGAAAAAGTTGACATCTTCATTGATAATATTTTACCTGACTTTGCTTATAAAGTTCAACTTCAAGGTCGACACACTTTTGAAGACATGGTCACACAAGCTATCTAGATAGAGGAATTCATACCCTTCAAGAGGGCACCAAACAAGGATCAACTTCTAATAAGGATAAATCTAATTATGTGAATAAGAATTAAGAGGTTGTGCATGATAGAATCATTGACAACATTACTCCTAAACTTGCCAAGGAAACGTTCAATCTTATAGCAATCTCAAAGCATCTAAACATGTTGATAAACTTCCTTTTGATAGCAAGGCATTTAGAAAAAAACCAAAGAACTCATCTTGGGTCACATGCCAAAAATGAGAATATACACCTCTTGGTGAAACTTTGGATGTGGTTTATGTTAGGATAAACCACAGACAGAAATAAAAACTACATGCAAATATAACCAATAACAAAAAAATAATAGAACACACAGAAATGAACACAAGGCACCAAGATTTAACGTGGTTCACCCAATTCCTGGGCTACAACCACCAAACAGCGAGTCTGATCTTATTACAATCCAGTGATTACAACCTGATTACAATCCGTAATCCCTTACAGCTCAATATCGCTGCAAGAACCAATTTCGCATCACAACATTATGAAAAATACCCAACCCTAAGCCCTTTTATACAAGTATTAAACCGCTTTAGGGTTATAACATGTCGGCCATATGTCGGCCATAATATGTCGGCTACTGGCCCCCACTATTTATGAAGTATGTACAGTACTTTCCTGATCAGTCACCACAATCTAACAATCTCCCACTTGGGGACTGATCAGGCTCCACACTAAACAACAATCTCCCACTTGGAGACTGATCCTGTAGCAATACCACTACCACATGGGGCTCCCACTGGATCAAACGATCCTGGACTCTATTGTTCTTTTATTCATGTTCAGTCTAAAAGACCAACCAAAGCTGAAGAGGAGTTCAGCTTCTCCCTTGTTACAACCTTTGTCAACATATCTGCTGGATTGTCATTGGTATGTATCTTCTCCAGCTTTAACTGTCCATCCTCCAAAATTGACCGAATGAAATGGTACCACAACTGTATGTGTTTGGTCTTAGAATGCAGAGCTGAATTCTTAGCAAGATGAATGGCACTCTAATTATCTGTGAACAAATAATTATCCTTCTGAGGATGTCCCAATTCTTCCATGAAGAATTGAAGCCATATCATCTCCCTGGCTACCTTTGTAGCAAAAATATACTCTACCTCTGTAGTGGAGAGAGCATTAATCTTCTGTAACCTAGAAACCCAGCTCACGACTGCCCCACCAACAGTAAAGACATAACCTGTAGTACTCCGCCTGGTATCAATATCCTCAGCCAAATCTGAGTCAACATAGCCCTATAAATCAGTAGTAGAGCCCCCAAAGTGTAAACACTTATTGGATGTCCCTCTCAAATATCTGAGAATCCACTTGACAACATTCCAATGCTCAAATCCTGGATGACTCATATACCTACTAATGACTCCCACTGCATGTGCATTATCTGGCCTAGTGCATACCATAGCATACATCAAACTTCCTACAGCTGAAGCATAAGGTACCTTGGACATCTTATCCTCCTCTTCTTGTTTCTTGGGACACATCTCCTTAGTCAATTTCAAATGACCAGGTAAAGGTGTGCTGCCAGATTTAGCATTCTCCATACAGAAACGTTGCAACACCTTCTCAACATAATCAACCTAAGATAGCATCAAGGTTCTATTCTTCCTATCTTTGCAAATCTTCATACCAAGGATTTGTTTTTCTGCCCCCAAATCCTTCATAGAAAATGCATGTGCTAACTGGCATTTTAGCCCCTTAATATGATGCATGTTAGACCCAGCTATAAGCATATCATCAACATATAGACATAAAATAATGTAGCTATCATCATCCAACCTCTTAAAATAAACACAATAATCTGAATGACACCTATTATATCCATGCTCATGCATAAAACTGTCAAATTTCAGATACCATTGCCGAGGTGCTTGCTTCAAGCCATATAAACTTTTCTTCAATTTGCACACTAAGTTCTCCTTACCTTTGACCTCAAAACCCTATGGCTGAGCCATATATATTTCTTCATCCAAATCACCATGAAGAAAGGTTGTTTTAACATCCATTTTCTCTAAATGCAAATCTTTAGTAGCCACAAGACTTAAAACAGTACGAATAGAAGTCATTTTAACAACAGGAGAAAATATCTCATCAAAATCAATTCCATTTTTCTGTGCAAATCCTTTTAAAACTAACCTAGCCTTAAATCTTTTCTTACCTCCTTCCTCTTCTTTCAACCTGTAAACCCATTTATTCTATAAATCCTTTTTACCTGCAGGCAACTTGCACAAATCCCATGTCTTATTTTTCAGCAAAGAGTCCATTTCATCTGTCATTGCAGACTCCCACTGAATCTTAGTATCCACCTGCATAGCTTCATCATAACTTTCAGGTTCACCAACATCAGTAAGTAAAATAGAATACAAAGAGGGAGAAAACCTTTGTGGAGGTCTAATTTTCCTTGTTGACTGTCTAACATTCACTGGTGTGTGTGGTATTTGTTGTTGCACATCATGAGGAATGGCTAGAACATCAGCTTTTGGAGTATCATCCAACACTACATAATCATCTTCTTTCTTCTCATGTTGCTGCAACAGATCTTTGTACAACATTTTCTCATTGAATATGACATCTCGACTTCTAACAATTTTAAGATTTTCAAAATCCCAAAGCCTATAGTCAAATTCATTAATGCCATATCCAACAAAGACACATTTCTTTGATTTAGCTTCTAGCTTGGTTCTATTTTCAGAGTCTATATGAGCAAAAGCTTCACAACCGAAGGTCTTGAGAAAAGAATAACTCACCTTCTTACCAGTCCATGCTTCCTCTGGAATACCATAGCCCAAAGGAGTAGAGGGACCTCTATTAATCAAATATACTACAATATTAACAACCTCTGTCCACATGTGTAAGGGCAACCCATCATGCAACCTCATGCTCCTTGCACGCTCCATTATAGTCCTGTTCATGCGTTCAACCACTCCATTTTTCTGTGGAGTCCTTGGAATAGTTTTTTGTCTACGAATACCATTAGTGGAGCAATAATCTTCAAATTCATGACTGCAATACTCACCACCATTATCAGATCTGAGACATTTTAATTTCTTACCAGTCTCATTTTCAACCAAGCATTTCCATTTCTTAAAAGTTTGAAATACATCAGATTTCTGTCTAAGAAAATAAACCCATACTTTTCTAGTTGCATCATCAATAAATGTAACATAATAATGAGAGCCACCAAGGGAAGATACCTGGGCTGGTCCCCATACATCTGTATGCACAGGCTCTAATTTCTCCTTTTTGTTTTCCTTCCCTGTCTTTACAAAACTCACTCTCTTTTGTTTTCCATACACACAACTTTCACAAAAATCCATATTCACACATTTCAGAGCTGGTAAAACTTTCCTTGAATGAAGTACTTTTATACCTTTCTCACTCATGTGCCCAAGTCTATTATGCCACATCACTGTATCAGAATCTACAGTAGCTATTTGTTCTCCCTGCTCAACTGCAGTAATTGTTCCTGAATATTCATTTTTCTCTGAAACAATCAAAGTAGAAGGAACAATATGACCTGAACAATTTTTCTCCCTTGGACATAATCAATGAAATAACCTCTATGAGGTGTAGCATGAAATGAAGCACCAGAATCTAAAACCCATGAATCATCAACACTCTCTAAAGAGAGAAGCAAAGCATCCTCTTTGGATTTGTTACTTACCACATTTTCCTCCTTGTCTCCATCTGATTTATCTCCTTCATTTTTCTTTCGATTCCAGCAATCTTTCTTTTTGTGCCTTTGTTTCCCACAGTACCAGCAATCATTTGGTCCTCTTGATTGAGACCTCCTCCCCTTTGACTTTCCTCTTGATTTCCCACGATTTCCAAAGTTACTTCCTCTTTCAGTCGTTCTGCCCCTGCTTTGTGCATTTAAAACACTTCCTGATGTAGATCCACCTGAGGATTTTCTACGAGTTTCCTCACTTAAAATAACACCGATCACATCATCATATTTTAGGGTACTAGATCCAAGAACAGAATTACTCACCGCCATTACCAAGCCATTCCAGCTTTTAGACAAAGAACACAAAATCAAGAGAGCCCTAATTTATTCATCAAAATTGATACCCACAAAAGATAATTGACTAGTAATAGTATTAAACTCATTTAAATGATCTGCAACAGATCCACCTTCTGCCATTTTCATATTAAATAAACGCTTCATGAGAAATCCCTTATTTGAAGCGGAGGGCTTTTCATACAGTGTCGCTAGGGTTTTCATCAAATCTTCTATCGTCTTTGCTTTTGTAATATTAAATGCCACCGATGGTGCCAAGAATAACCGAATGCTTCCGAGTGCCTTTCTATCCAAAAGATCCCATTCAGCCTCTAACATAGTTCCCTGATTCTTGGCTTTTCCTTCCAACGGCTTCCATAAATCCTTCTTATATAGATAGTCTTCCATTTGCATCTTCCATAACTGGAAGTTCTGCCCATTAAACCTGTCAACCCTCAACTTACCCTCATCTTCCATCGCTCCCACTCAACTGTGAGACTCCCACTTAACCGTGAGACTTTCCTGCAGAGGATAACTGAAAGACAACCTGGCTCTGATACCACTTGTTAGGATAAACCACGGATAGAAATAAAAACTACATGCAAATATAACCAATAAAAAAAAAAAATAGAACACACAGAAATGAACACAAGGCACCAAGATTTAATGTGGTTCACCCAATTCCTGGGCTACGTCCACCAAACAGCAAGTCTGATCTTATTACAATCTAGTGATTACAACCTGATTACAATCCGTAATCCCTTACAACTCAATACCGCCGCAAGAACCAATTTTGCATCACAAAATTATGAAAAATACCCAACCCTAAGCCCTTTTATACAAGTATTAAACCGCTTTAGGGTTATAAAATGTCAGCCATATGTCGGCCATAATATGTCGGCTACTATGTACAGTACTTTCCTGATCAGTCACCACAATCTAACAGGTTATAAGACCTTGCCACAAAAAAAACTCATTTCTCCATTGTATAACTCTTGTCCTTATGATCCACAACCACGAACCCCATGGAGGAATGAAAATACATTTTGTGAATACCAAAAGAACAGAGGTCATAAATCCTAGAATTTCATCAACCTATGTCACAAAGTTCAAGACTTAATTGATGATGGTGACATTGTTGTGGATGGACATGAAAAGAACTCGTATCACAAGGCTTTCAAGGAACCATTCTTGTCTTATGAAAAAGGAGAAAACTCAAAACAAAAATCTCATAAAAAGATCAACTATACATACTATAATGATGATGACATAGTCCAGATGGATGAACTGGTGGATTTTGAGTATTGGACAACACTAAACCTAAGACACATTTGTCTTAAGGGGTCCTATTTCCAATACATATAATAATGAACCATCATAATCTTGTGCCAACATTGTTACATGTTCTCATGCCAAGATAGTATTCAAAGGCTCTGTGCCTTCTTCTTTTGTTTTAGAAGAACACAAAGACTTGCAAGTCCATTTGGCAAAGGAACAAAAGTTACATCTTCTGCACCTACTAACTATAGTATCCTTAATCAATTATAATGAAAAAATGCTCAAATCATGATCTTTGAATTGCTCAAAATATCACCTTCTCATAGGCAAATTTTTGACAAAGCCCTCACTGAGGCAAATGTGCCTCAATATCACTATGGAGGATGACAATTCACTGAGTCATCCACATAACCAATAGCTACATATTGAAGTCATGATACACTAGAAATGTTTCTGTCATGTGCTCATTGATAATGGAGCTAGTTTAAAAATTGTCTCTTCTTCTCTACTCAAACATTTGGGTTATTTTGAAGAGTCCCTTAATTCTCATTGCAACATAAATATCAAGGCATATGATGAAGTTGAGCATAAATATTTGGGTCTTGTTGTGTTGCCTCTCTGATTTGGTCCTATAGAAAGGGATGTCACATGCCAAGTCCTCAACATTTCATTAGCATATAACATCCTGCTAGGGAGACCATGGATACATGAGATGGAAGATGTCACCATACCTACAAATACTAGCTACACTTGTAACATGTGAAAACCTATTGAAAGCTCTATACCTACTAATAGGGAATCTATAGACCATTATGATAATAGGATGAAAAAAATTGAGTAGTCACTCAAGCTGAAACAAATTGCAATGGGCGAATACCACATAGAACCCATTATGTCTTTAACATATCTTCTTGAGTCTCTATTGGATACAATTATTCAATTATGTGTTGTATTTGATGTTACACAAATGTCATATTAGTCATCAGATAGAGTTTACGAGCTTAGTTGGTTAGCAAGGAAAAATATAGAGTCTACCAAGCTCAGAAGGTTAGCAAAGTGAATTATAGTTTCTACCAAGCTCACTTGGGCACTAAAGGCTTCTGTGGCAGAAATTAGTTTCTACCGAGCTCACAAGGTCAATGAAGGAAAGTCAATTCTTATCAAGTTCATTCAGTCTCCAAAGGATTTCATAGAGTTTGCAATGTTTACCGAGCTTCACTTGGTTAACACTGGAATCATTTTTTGAGTAGTGTTTACCGAGCAGGGTCAGCCAATGAAGAATTTCATTATTTTGGAAAATAAAGTTTATTTGTTTAATGTAATGTTTGTAGCCAATTGAGGTATGGTTTATTGGTAACTATAACTTATAATTGAGTTGACTTGACAATCTGTAATGTATAAATAAAAGGTCAAGTTGTGTTTTCAAATGAATGAATGGATCTATGAATGAGCAAGAATGCAAGTGAGTTGATTGGGAAGAATAATTGTGAGCTAATTTTGAAGAAGGATTAGATATCCTTGAGGAGGTGTAGAGTTGTATTTGATCAATGAGGATCTATTGAAGCAGAGCAGAGATTTGTATCAGAAAAGTTCAGTTGCATCTCATTTAGGTCACTTATTTTTACTTTCTCACCATTGTAGCAATAATTCCTAAATCTCTTAACATACTTGGTTTAATAGCCATTTTGTAAATCCTCTAACAAGGTGGACAATTCTACTGAGTTTTTCTAAATTCCTCTAGCAAGGCCACTCCTAATAGGGTGATTAAATCCTCTAACTAGGTCACACCTAATAGTGTGTTTTGTAACCTTTAACAGGTTGGTTCCTAATGGGGCTCACTTCAGAAGAGTGAAAATCGGTAGCTAGTTACTTGGTGGTTTTTCCCATATTGGATTTCTACGTTAAATCTAGTGTCACTTGTGTTCATGTTATTTTATTTTGCATGCATGTTAATAATTGTTAATGCTTGAAGATCAGTAACAAGTTAATCTACCGAGTTACAACATTTTTCTGTGTGGCTACTAAGTGACAGCAGTAATTAAGTTTTAAGACATCTAAGGGAACTGTGTATTTATTTTTGTGGTAACTAATTCACCTCCCCTCTTAGTTACTTCATCTATAATTCCAATAGTCTCCTCATCATTATCGAAGACCATTTGAAGCAAAGAGACCTTTCATACTGACACCTCAAATGAAATACACTAGTACCTTTGGTAAAGCTACTATACCTCTTGAGGAGGAAGATGAAAACAAAGCCATTGTTGCATGGATATACAAAGAGGAAACTCTAGTTGATCTCACAGAACAGTCACATGAAATTACTCTTGAAAAGTATGGTCCAAGTCTTAAAGTCATGAAATGCTTTGCCTACAAGGAGAATGGTCTAATTAGATGCAACAAAAATGGTATGATTGATCCTATTAAACAAATAGCTAGAAGGTATTGGGATACATCTGGTCTAGGCTTCAAGAAGATTCCCTTCCATCTAGGGATTAACAAATTTATATTAGAATCTGAAAGTTCATCTGACCATGAGTCACAAGCTGAGTTAGATGATCATAAGGATGAAATTAATGATGAAGATCCTTATCCTAATCCAATTCCTATTGATCTTGCTAAATTCTTCGTTTAACTAGATGAAATTATACCATGTATTAGTACCGTAGATGGTGGTAGTGATTCTTCTAATGACACTACTAGTTCTCCCCATATCCAACAAGAATAAACAGAGTCCAATCATGCTTTAGTCATTGAGTAACTTTGTAAAAATCTAGATGATGAAGGAGAATTTGTCCCTATCACTATTGGGGAATTCTATAGTCTATCCCCATGTAGCACAGATTCTCAAGAGTATGAATTTGACTCTCTTTCAGATGCAACTATAGATAGAGGTATAGATCAAGTGCATATCTATGAAAATCAGCTTAAAGTAGGTGGATCTTCTGGGGTTAGGTCAAATGAGTCTCATCCAACTAGTGTCCTTGAGTCTTTGATTAATAACATTAGTACTCAAAGGCATTCAAACGCACTTGTGGATGCAACTACTCTAGGTCTTGAATTGCTTGTCCAAGCATTTGATGAATATACTATGAATGCAATCAAACTCACTACATCTCTTTCACTCACCTATCTTGAGCTCATAGACTAGAATTCTAATGCATCCAATGAAGTCCCTACATTATAGAACATCTATGCTATTGCTTGCTACTTAAACCTTGTCGAAGCTATAATGCCTTCCACCAGCAAATAAAGTGTCAACATGATCAAAGTTGACATCGAATATCCCAGTCCCATAATAAAAAATAAAAAAATAGAAGTTCTAATGGTGAAAACCACATTGTAGTACTATTGGAACCTAAAATATTAAAAATAAAAGACATATCCAAAAGTGACAACCTCTTTGAGGTTCCTACGGATGAGATATTTGATGCATTTCCTAGTCATTTTTTGGGAAGATCATCAGTGGTTATAGAACCAACATAGTCAATCAACTTGGGAACTGAGGAACAACCTCACATGATACACCTTACACACTCTCTATCTCCAGAAGAAAAAGAGGAATTCATTGCCTTCTTTCAAAAGAAAAAGATAAATTTTGCATGGACATACTTAGACATGCTAGGCTTAGATCTTGATCTCATAATGCACCATTTATCTATTACACTAGGAGTCAAATCAGTCGAACAAAAACTTAGAAAAATGCATCCTCATGTTGCATTACTTGTCAAAGCTGAACTGGAAAAACTTCTGAAAGCTAGTTTTGTTTGTGCTATTGATTACAGAAAATGAATATCAAACATTGTTCCAATCTCCAAGCATGATAAATCTATCAGATTTTGTACAAATTTTTGAGATTTAAACTTAGCATGTCCAAAGGATATTTTTCAAATCCCCAAAATTGATATGATAGTGAATATAACAATAGGATATGAAATGTACTCACTCATGGATAGATTTTCTGGTTATAATCAAATAAAAATTGTACTAGAAGATTAGGGAAAGACTGCTTTCACTTGTGCATGGGGAACCTTCTAATTGAACGTGATGCAATTTGTTCTAAAAAATGCTAATGCCATGTATCAAAGGGAAGTTACTACAATTTTCCATGATATGATGCATAAGACCATGGAGGATTATCTTGATGACACCTTGGTTAAGAGGAAAAAATGCAATGCTCACCTTCAGGATTTGGGACCCATCCTAGATCGTATGGAGAAATTTAGTCTAAGAGTTAACCCCAAGAAATGTAAATTTGGTGTAATTTCTAGGAAACTACTTGGTTACATTGTCTCTGCAAAAGGAAATCAGGTTGATCTAAATAAGGTTCAAGCAATCATGCACATGCCTCCACCTTGTAATATCAGTCAAATGAGGGGCTTACAAGGAATATTTCAATCCATTCGTAGATTCATCTCATAGCTAGTAGATATATCACAACCTTTTACCAAGACTCTATATAAAGGTGTGAAATACAACTGGAGCCAAGATTGTGATTAGAGTCTAACACAGATAAAATAATACCTAGCTAATCAATAAATCTTGATTCCTCCTATCTATGGTTAGCCTCTTATTTTGTACATCTTAGCAGTAGAGTCATCTCTTGGTACCTTGCTAGCTCAAGAAGAAAATGATAATAAGGAAAGTGTTATTTACTATCTAAGTTGCATGCTGATTTCTTATTAAATGAATTATAGTATCATTGAGAAAGCTTGTTTTGTAGTCATCTTTGCTTCCCAAAAGTTGAGACACTACATGCTCGCTCATACTACATGATTGGTTGGTAAAATTGATCCACTAAAATACTTACTCAACAAGGTAGCTCTAACATGAAGGTTAGCAAAGTGAGTCATGATAATAAGCAAGTTTGAAATTTAGTATGTTGAACAAAAGGCTATCAAAGGAAAACTAATTGTTGATCAATTAGAAGAAGCATCAATGTAGAGTCTTCTTCCGCTAGACATTGACTTTCCCAAAGAATCAATCATCATGTTAACGCGGTAACCTTGGGTAATATTCTTTGACAATTCCTTCATACAATAGGGATCTAGTGCTGGGCTATTGTTCATAACACCATAGAGGTATTCACTACCTAAGGCATACAAGATTCTTTGTACTTGTACAAACAAAATTGCAGAATATGAAGCCCTAATTAATGGTGTGAAGATTGTAGTTGAATGGAAAGTAAATAATTAAACATCTTTGGTGATTCACAACTCATAATCAACTAGGTCAATGATGCATATTAGATGAAGGATGAGAAATTGATCCCTTATAAACACATGGCGGATGACCTAAAGAAATACTTTTCTCATATCACTTTCCAACAAGTTCCTTGGGAAAACAACAAAGCGACCAATGCAATGGCTACTCTTGCTTCCTTGTTACAAATGCTAGAGAATGATCTTCAACATGATTTCCTAGTAGAAATGTTACTCTACACTACCTATAACTCCATTGAATCTTGGATGATTTGTTCTATTTTAGGAAACAACTCATCCTGCTATGACCATAATACTCTTATTTGCATGACCAAACAATTCTGGACAATCTAACCTTGAATGAAAATGTCACCTTATCTGTAATACTTCACAGTATGTTATTATTGATGAGGACTTGTTTAGGAGAGGTCTCAACAAAACACTCCTTAGGTTTCTACAACCAAAAGAGTCCAAATTCACATTAATCAACATACATGAGGGCATTTGTGGATCTCACTCTAATGGCTTGACATTAGCTCATAAACTTATTAGAGCTGATTACTATTGGCCAAATATGGAGTAAGAGGAAATCAAATATGCCAAGTCCTACAATCAATGCTAGATCCAAAAAAATTTGATTCACACTCCAACAAGGGAGCTAATTCCATCTATCATGCTATGGCCATTCCAACAATGGGCCTTTGTTCTTGTTGGTCAGATTCACTTGTCCTCTTCAAATAGACACAAGTTCATCATTATAGCTACAAACTACTTCATCAAATGGGTAGAGGCAGTCCCTCTCTCTATAGGAAATGGAAAAACCATAGCTCGTTTCATTTTGGATCATATGCAAGTATGATATACCTTCCTTCATCACTACTGACAATGGAGGACAATTTAAAAACAAGGATATGAAGGAGTTGTGCAAAAAGTTTAGAATCAAATATAATTGGTCTTCTATTTACTACTCCCAGGGTAATGGCCAAGAAAAGGCATCCAACAAGGTGATCCTTAAGATCTTGCATCGTACAATTAATAAATCTAGAAGGGAGTGGCATCTTCAAATTAATCTAGCTTTATAGGCTTACATAACTAGTATCAGAACTCCAACGGGTACAACACCCTTTGCTTTGGTATATGGAGTGGATGTTGTGCTTCCAATTAAGGTTGAAATTCTTACTTTGAGAATCTCCATCAAGGGCCTCATTACTAATGATTTCAAGAGCTAGAATTGTTAGATGAATATCAACAAGTGGCGCATGATCATCTTCGAGCTTATTAGCAACATATGTCTAGAAACTACAATAAGAAAGTTAAGCCACATGATTTCCAATTGGGTGAGATTGTTCTAAGAGAAAATCATAAGAATTAACAGCAACAGGTATAGAAAAGGAAGTTAGAATCCAATTGGCTTGATCCATACATAGTTGTTGCAGTGTTTGGATCTAGTGCTTACCAACTTTTTATAGCCAAGGGAGAGGTGCTCAAGGAGCCTATCAACACTCTCCCTCTAAAGTGGTTCTATAGCTGATTTGATTCCAAAGGCTCTTTGTATATACTTAAAAGTCCTAAAAAAATCATTACCTTGGAGAAAACCTAGCAATAGGCACCTTGGTAATACCAAAAACATTGAAAAAATACAAAAAATACAAAAAGGAAATCAAAAAGAGGAAAAGAATTTTTTTTTGAAAAACAAAAGGAAAAGTGTCATTGATGAAAACTTGGCAAACAAGCATCATGGTAGCAAAAAAAAGAATTTATGCCAAGATAGTGAAAACCTAGTAAATAGATGCCTTTTGTTTCTAATGTTATATCTTGTAGCACATCTTCTAGCTCCTTTTAAAGTTACTTTCATGCTTTAGTTTTTTGCTTTTGCTCATGCATGAATAGATTGAATCTTGTCATAACTCAGGGGGAACACCCTATAGTGTCATAGGAATCTCTCTTGTGTCAATCACCAGTTGTTCTAACTCCAGTTACCTACTATCACTTTTGAGATTCCTCTCATGGAAGATCTCTCTCACGCCTATCACCAATTTTTTTAATTTCATCTACCTACTATCACTCATATCACTTTAGAGATTCTTCTCATAGAAGATCTCTCACATCGGTCACTAGTTGTTCTAATTGTGTCTGCCTACTATTGCTTGTGTTTCTTTAGAGATTCCTCTCACAAATCTCTTGTATCAGTTCCCAGTTGTCCTAATTGTGTTTTTCTATTGTCACTCAATTTCCTCCTAAGGTTCTTCTTACTGAAGATTCCACTTTGACTTTAGTTACTAGTTGCCCTAACTATGTCTATCTACTATCACTTAGTTTCCTCCTAAGGTTCTTCTTACTGAAGATTTTTCTTTGACTTCAGTCACTAGTTGGTGTTGTTAACTATTAAGCAAAAAAATGCATAATATCAAGATAATAAATAATACAATAACCTAAGGATCAACTACTTCCCATAAATAGTTATTTTTTCTTCAAATCTAAACCCAACTTCAACAAAATCATAAAAGATTTTCTACTCTTTAGGCTCTGCAAAACCAAGGTGAGTGCACTTGAGGAATGAAAGATTTTCAAATTGATATTACATACATATTTTATTCATTCCATGACATTTCACAATAATACACATCCCTTATAGTAGATTTTGTCATAGTTCTTCTTAGATTTACAAATAATTCTAGGCAATAGTAGCTAACTAAAACATAGGAATTACATGTAAACAAGTGCTGACTAGCATTGGCATTCTTTAAACAATAAAGTAAAATTGATTTCAAATTTAAGCTTGATGCTCTTTCATGATCTTTCCATATGCAAACTAAATCAGTAGATCAATGTCTTATCCGTTGGGATTCAAAGTCCATTCAATTTTTAGATCTAATTGACTGCATTACAATCAATACTATCAGCAATTGTCACTAAAAATCATTCTTATAGACATCCTTCCTACTACCATGGAAACCCTATCAACTTCGCTGAAGCATTTACTTAATTCATTAAATTAAAAGCAATAGTGAATTGACATACAACTTAATTTAATTGCATTCAATTAAACAAGCTTTGCTCATACAATTTCAAAATGACCAGGTAATAAATATGGAGACAAGATTCAACAAGAACAAATATGGGGATAACTCATTTTTGTATTAATTTCATTTGAAAATTAACAATTGAAACAAAACTCAGAATGACTCAAGATAGGACATCAAGATCCTACAAGATTAATGTATTCTCAAATATTTACAAAGAAAACATCATAAAGTTTACACCGAGAAATTGGATTGAACAATCTTAGTAAAAACTAAAAATATGTTATATCTCAGACCCTTTCTCTAGCCCTAGAATCTCACTTATATAGTGTGAGATGCAACAAGCTTCAGGCATAGAGAATTGATAGCTTCCCTTTAGATAAAAGATTTCTAAAATTGTTATTGTCATAAGAGACAAAATTTTGTGCAACAGAAAAACTTTACATCATGTTATTCTTTTGGTGGGCTCATTTTCTATTACACTTTCAAATGCTACAAATTCCATGATTGGCTCTTTTATTATTTTGACTCCTTGCAATATGTAGCCATCATGTTTGCTAATGATGTATCTAGCTCTAATTTGTGCATCTTCACTTCAACTTGAGGCTCTCCATTTTTATCATGATGAACTATTAAAACAATAGTTATTTCTGAGTCCTCGACTACCACATCATTAGTTTGGTGCCCTGGGCTAGTAGTTGTGATTGGTTGTTCTATTTCTATCACTAAGGGTGATTTTTTTGTTTTTCCTTTTTCTACTAAGGTGTCATTTTTGTAACTCTCTTCCTAGCCCACACCCTCTTCTTTTGTTTCCATCTATTCTGAAGACACAAGGTCTTCCCTCCATTTGTTGAAAAAAAATCATCAAGCCAATCAAAATTTAGAATTTTGCATTATTTTTTTATTACAAAGCCTCCTAATTTGTCTATTTCAACAAATTCTTTTCTAATGGCATTATAGAATAGTTTTACTTTGACATATTATTCATTAGTCATGGCTCACAATACATGTCCTTTTTCATTAATAACTTCATTCATTCTATGACAAAGTAAATCATCCAATTCTTTCCCCCACTTTTCCTTTTATTTTACCTTATCAATCCTTTTGAGTGCACTGGGGAAAGGATCAAAATTTTCTCCTATATATTGTGAGAAACAAATTATTATTATTATTTGGATAGAAACCCTTTTCTCATCAAATTCTGTCAAATTATTAGTTATATCAAAAGTCTTTATTTGTTCACAAGATAAATGGATAACTAAGATACACATGAGAGTAATATCTTTATCTCTCTCACTCCATTTCTAAATAATGGGCTTTAGAGTGTCCTCAACACTTCTTATTTCATCCCACATATCAAGGATCCCCACCAACTAGTCATAGAATGCTGGCCAGTCAATCTTATCTACTAAGTATAAGATTGTTTTTCTTAGTTTTTCCTCATTTTTATTATTCATCTCAACCTGCAATTCCAATAACTTATTCTTTTCTTCTTCAAATTACTTTGCAATATAAAATTTAGGTCTCTATGGAGTATTAATCAACTCAACAATTGGAGTACACTTTAATGGATATACAATCCTAGGTCTTCTAGATTCTCCTATTTTTCTCTTTCTAGCTATTTATCCATTTGGGATACTTGATTTTTTAGTGGTTGTATCCTCTTCCCTCTTTTCTCATATGCCTTTAGTATTTCTTCAAACCTGGCATTGAGCTCTAGGAATCTACTTTTCTCTTTTCCAGCTACCACCATCTCAAAAGCTACCATTTCTTGAGTTATTTTACCGACTTTCTCACTATCTACTTCATCTGCTCTATGTACTGTAAGAGTACCATTATGCTCTACACTTGAGATCTCTTGTATTCTAGTCTTGTCTCTCTTTTTAATAGACCAAATCACCAGAGTTTGGTGATCATTGTTGAATTTCACTCCTTTATGTGCTTGCAATATTTCTTCTTTAGTCTTATATTGCACATCTTTTTCCTTCCTAATAGAATAAAAAATCATAGCATTAGCTATGTCCCATTCAGGTAAAATCAAAACAACTAACTCTTTTACTAGCTATCTTCCAGCTTTAGGGGTTAATTAAGAAAAGTCCTCCAAAATTTTGGCTTTAAACTCCTCCTCAACCTCAGAGTCCAACTTATTTGGTTGCTCTATTTCTATTGATTTGCATTTTGCCTCAAAATTGCCAATGTTTTTCCTCCAAAAAAATTGTGCAAAGGCTCTAGACTTTACAAAATTTTCATCATCAATAAAATTTTGAGAAGCTTATGAAATTATGGGGTCAATCTCCCTACCTTTGTAATCAATAATAGTGAGGTCAAAGGATGGCACCAGAGGCTCCTTAGGCACTCCACTTTCTATATAAGTAGTTGTAACAGTTAAATCTCCCTGCCCTCCAATTTGTCTCTACTGTTCTCTCAAAGATGCCTCATCATCTACTCTAAGTGGGGTATAAGATGGTGAATATTCTCCTACTTGAGAAGATGACCCTTGTTACAACTTTTGTTTCTTGGGAGCATTAATATCAGATGGGCTCTCTAATATTGGCCTTTTGTAAGGGGGAATGTGTTCTATATTTTGAGCTACAACATATCCATCCCTCCTCTGCATTGTATATAGGCCTAAAGTCAGAACCATTCTACTATTTATTCTCCTTTCCACCTTAGCAGATCTATTTGGGTGTGCCCTTGCCAAGATGTCCTTCTTCTCATTTAAAGTTTGCATTATTCTAGGAAAATTTTTCATCAACATATTTATTTTGGCTCCCCAATATTTCTTGTCTACCAGAGGGTCATACTTGGGCTCAAAAGCATTGATGAAATCCAAAACTTTTCTATAAGCCACCCATTTTTCTTTTCTGATTTCCTACTCTTGTAATGAAAATACATATTTCTGATGACATCCTCTAGGAAATACATAATTTGTATATGAGCTTTATCTTTACTTCTTTCCCTAAGGAGGTCATAGAATCCCTCTAGATCAATGTAGCAAGCATGTGATTGAGCCATTTGATATTTATCCAAAAATTTCTCCAAACCTCTCCATCCTTTCTTTACAAAGGAAAATTCATGCACAATAGTGACCACTGGGAAGAATGTACCTTTTCCTTTTCCTAGCAGATCACTTTCATCAATTGATTTGATCTGCCACAACAGCTCTACAATTCCTATCTTTAAAGGCACATGGTAGGGTAGTATATTGGGTTCTCCCAAAAATCCATAAACTCTAAACATAGTGGAAATAGGGTATGGGATGATATCCCCCCAATTATGACTGACCAAAAACCCTTTGGCATGGTCCTTGGGTCTTATCAATTATAAAAAAAGGCTATGGGATTCTAGGACTATCTCCTTTCAAAAGTAATCTAAGCCTTGAAGAAAAATACTTATCAAATCTAACATAATTGGCATTTGTGACTTCCCATGTCATGTTAGCACTCCATAATTGAACTAAGAGTTTCTCCCCATCCCTTTGTAATTCCAACTTCATTTCCTTGGAGAAAAAACTAACTCCTTTATATAGACATATATACATCAATAGAGAATACTAGCAAAAAGGCCTATTAACCTTAGCTTGAGCTATTCCAATCAAACCATTATGAATTCCTCAACTAGGTAGGTGGCAAAATCAAGAATTGAGCTCATTCCAAACTGTAGGGTCTAAGCTATGATGTGAATAATAGAGCCTTGAATATAATATTGCTCATCCATTCAAAATATTTTGTAGAGAGAAAAGTATAGATCTTGTGCCCTAGGATTAAAATATTTCTTCATTAAAGGCTTTGGAGTATTTGGTGTAGCCAAAGGCAATGACCCAATTTTAAGAAAATGTTGTTGCAATGCTCCTCCCCTTAAGTATACCCTCTGTGCATCATACCTAGCTTGTAATTCTTCCATGTCAATTTTTTCATGGATGACATGGTTGGGGTTGAGCTTGAACACTTTTTGATTAGTGCGGGTGAAACCCTAAAGAGGTTATCCCCAGCATGGTTTTTCACAATTTTGGCAATGGGTCGTATTGGTTAACCATGTTAGTTAATAGGTCACCATCAAAATATACTCCATGAATGACCAATTTTCTTAAATCAAACTCCCACACATTACTCATTAGGGTGTCCAAGTTTCATTCTACAAACCATTTTTTGAATAATTCTAAACCCCTACTGAAACTTCTACATCAAATAATTAGCCTTGTCATAAAAGCCCACAGTGACAACCAACCTAGGGTTTTTAGGGATGGACTCTCTACCTTTTGTCAATTCATATATAGAGGGGGGCATTTGTTCAAGAAAGTCATCATGGAAAGATCTTTTTAGGTAATCCTTCATACCAAAAAATTCCCTACGAGGAGGCATCTTCTCAATTTGACCTAGCACAAGTATAATTTCTCAATTTTCACAAGTTACAAACCACTTACCCACTTATTCTTGCTTGTTTTTCTTTCTAAACTACTCTTCAAATTGTTGGAAACCCTAGAGAATCTTATGCCCTAGCTCTAGAAACCCTTGCACTTCGAGAATTTTGCAATTTTGCAGCTCAGTAATGGTAAATTTTGAATTATACTATAGCATTAAATTCACATGAAGTAGCATTGATTAGGGTTAATACTGCATGATTCAAATTTGTGCCATACTATAAAATTTGAATTTTGGCTGGTGATTCTCAATCATTGGATGACCTCCTTTGAAATCTAAAAAGCTACAATAAAGCTTTATAAAATATGCCACACATTGAACAAGCACTTTCTTGTATTACTTAAACTGTGAGCAATTTCATAATGCGATGAAGCACTAGTTGTTGATCTTCCAAAGATTAACAAACATGAAAAGCCATCATAACTTTGTAAATAAGCTTTTAAATGTGACCTCACTAGCACACTCATCTCTAACCTGGTAAGTACATGTATCATCAAGCCAATTACTGCATTCCATTTTATCACCTTTTCCACCCTAGCACGACTTGACAAATTTCTTAGCAATAGGTCCCACTATGCCACGAGGCGTGCAGGTGCTTCCTCGCTTTGTGTAAAGTGCAGTCATCTTGATAATGTGGGTAAGTGCTATCTGTCAATCTATCCAAGATCAATGGTGTGATAAAATCATGCCTTCTAATGTTGAGTTAGCCACACCAACCAATAAATGCATTGTGTTTGTGAAATCATATCTGACAACTCTACCAACAATACAAACTGCATTATTTACTTTTCAAAGAAGTGGGTATGTGACATCATCATATGCCACATGTCAAGAGGCACTTGCCTACTTTATTTAAAATCCTTTCACTTTTATATTGCAAGCATGTGCTACCCATTGATCTTATCAAGATCAATAGTGAACAAGATGCGTCTAATTGAACTGTGTGAAATATCCTTCATTATGTCATCAAGGATAAGTGTCATCAAGGTGTATCCCCACTTTGATTGATAACCTTGCATCTCCATAAAGTGGTAATAGGTCGGTCATTTGATCTTCCAAAGATCAATGACTCAATCAACATGGTAGAAAAAGAAACTCCACTACATGGGCTAACCAATGATATTGTTTCTATGAAAGTTCTCAAAAGTATTGACAAGCTCTAACAAATTCTAGTCTTTGTGGCATAGTCATAACCCAAATCACCAAGTGTTGTGTCTCAAAGGAACTTGCCCACTTTTCTTAAAGTGTGAATAGATTTATATTGCAGGCATGCACCTATCATTGATATTATCAAGATCAACAGTTGATCAAAACAAAACACCACAGTTAAGATGTTACATATAATGGTATAAAGAAAGCTAACCATGATTAGGGCATGTTTGATAATGAAAAAGGTTTATTTCATAGAAAGTAATAAACTAATCTTTGGCAAAATAAAAACTTAGGATAAGCATGTCCGATGCAATTTTATTTTGAAAACTACATTTGATTACTTTTGAGGGCTAGGGAAAAAAAACAAGGGCCTATGAAATTTTTAAAGATTTGATTTAGGGTTTTAGCAAGCTTATAAATTTTGAAATATAACCCTAGGGTTTTCACTATGAGTTACAATTTGTTACAAAAGGTGAAAAAATAGGCTAATAGTTTCATCCTAAGGTTCTTCTTACTGAGGATTTTTCTTTGAATTCAATCACCAGTTGTCCCAATTGTGTCTATCTACTATTGTCACCCTATTGAAGAGATTTCTTTTGTATATGTTGTGAACATTGACACTTGACATCAATCCTATAACATAAAAACTGAACTAAAAATGATGAACTTGTTTACAATATGCTGAGATTTTGTTTTTTTGTTTTATTTTCACTTTATCATGTCCCTTTGAGCAACTCGATGATGTCACTTTTGACTAGAGAATCAAGGACTAGGGGCATGATCTTTTCTTTTCTTTCTATTTTGATGGTTTAGTTCTAATGATCTAAAGCGTCCATATAAAAGAGATTTCTACTATAAGAGAATTTATCTCCTATTGGATGGCCATGTGTACCTCAACTCATTTTATATAGACTCTTCATTAAGGTTGGCTCTTCTCCTTGCTTGTTGGAATGAATTCTTTATGCTACAGTAAATATTGAAACTTGTCCTACTAAGTGAATGCATGGGTCACTATGAGTATACTTAGCACACTTCTATCTCTGGTTATGAATATAAGGGTCATTGTCAATAGAATACTTATTGATTACTTAGCATAAGAAGGATCTCTTGTGTGTCTGGTGTGTCTTCACACAAGAAACATTCTAGTCATCCTAGCATTTATGCTTTGATGCTTATGTTCACTTGCTATGTCAAAAGGGAAAAATGTTTTGGTCATTCTAGCTTCTTGTGCCTCCAATGCTTACATTTAATTCTAACAAAACTAGAACATATGTCCTATTCATATTCCCATGATTGCAATGTCAGTGGGAATTGTATGAAATTTATGGATTTAGCTAAATTCTCAGTGACAATAATTTTTTAAGCTTGATAACTAGACTTAGGGCTGCATTGCATAAGAATGTGGTTCAATTACTGATTCACTTGTTGTTAGGATAAACCACAGACAGAAATGAAAACTACATGCAAATATAACCAATAACAAAAAATAATAGATCACACAGAAATAAACACAAGGCACTAAGATTTAACACGATTCACCCAATCCCTGGGCTACGTCCACCAAATAGCAAGTCCGATCTTATTACAATCTAGTGATTACAACCTAATTACAATCTGTAATCCCTTACAGCTCAATACTGCCGCAAGAACCAATTTCGCATCTACGAATGGAAAATATTACCAAAAAATTTCTATGAATGGCGAATCGTACGAAGAAAATTATGAAGTACATACAGTACTTTCCTGATCAGTTACTATAATCTAACACTTGCCTCCTTTCTGATGAGGAAATATTGGTTTCTCCAAAGTATCATGATTCTTCATGACTATACAAGTGTTCGGTTCTTTGGTTCATGCTCTCTATCTTCATGGGATACCTCTCACTATTAATCAAATGGAATACTGCATGAGATGTTAGTTCATTCACATTTTGCATTTCACATAACTCTTTTCATGATTCATCTCATCTACACTACATTCATACATCATATCAAATTTTCATTCATAATCATAGCATTAACATCTTATGTACAACAAACTATAAAGAGAGAGAAAATGAGACATACAAAGGTACTTGAATCAAAAATCTCACATGTGTGTGTGTGTGTGTGTGTGTGTGTGTGTGAAGTCAACTATATACATCACTACAAAACTAAATGTTACTCGAGTGCTTTCAATCTCCATATGATATCAAATAGTAGTGGGACACCAAACCATACATAACCAAAGAAAAATTGGAACAAAATGAGCTAACTCTATCCCTCTCCCTCCCTCTAGCTGGTAGAGGAGAAGGAGGAGGAGGAGGCATATTTGGTCTCGCTGAAGGTCATGCACCTCTTGACTCTTTAGTATACTGAGAAAATTGGGGCATCTACTCTACCTCCTCTAGCATTACCACAACATATGCTACATAATAGAAGGCTGCCCTCACTGACCACAGTTGAATCTCATCCTATTTTTTGCTCTCATCTATGAGCCTCTCGCTCTACCCAATCTCGTAAGTTGTGGATCTCGCAATCCCACTCTGCTATCCTAGTGTCTCACATTGAAAGTTGTAAATGATATTCTCTCAATTGTCATTGCGTTGTCCTCACCTAATCTCTAGATCTCCTAAGGGCATCTTGGGTCTATGCTAGGATATCTCTACCCTATGGCCCAGCAGGTTGATACTGTATCTCCTTGTCACCTAGTCCCTACTCTACCTACTGGGCTGGCCACTCCTATATGTGAGGCCTCTATGTGTCTCCTCCTATCATGCTAGGGAGCCCATCTCACCTCAAGGATATTTGTGACCTATCCCACTACCATTAGCATCTGGATCTAATCCCATCTACCAAGGAGGAATCAAAATCTATCAGGTCCTCTACTTGGCTCTCTCTTGTTGTGGCTACTATACTAGTGGCTATGGTGCCTGCATTGGCTATATGGGTATGACCATCCCCAATAGATCTATAAATTGATGGAAGGGATGACTCACAAAGTGTGTCTGATATGCCAGAGTCATCCCCCCATCAGGTGTAGCTAGCATATAATCCCACTGTGTCACCACTATAGACTGCACATCAATCATCGAATGGTCAAGGTCTAACCTCATTGACCACCCATGATGCAGATCTATTGCAAGCTATGCATATGAGTAGTACTACTATGAGATGTCTTGTGGCTGACCATATTATTGCTAGACTCATGTCAATGGGAATTTCTCTATGACTTGCATAGAGTGACCTATCAGTGGTTGAGATGTAAACATATACCCTAGCTCTACTTGTACATCATCCCATCCCTTCATCTACCTCCATGGTCTCTACACCATTGCTACCAAGTCATCCAATTGACCTCTCCACTATACAGTCTTCCCTAGAGCTACCTAGGTTAACTAGCCTCCATATCTACATATATACAGCTCCATAGGTTATCTCTCATTTGCAAAAATGGGTATATAATGAGAAAATGCTCCCATTTCCATACCTAAAGAACATAAACCTTAGTAGTCATTCTCTTTCTCTCATGATATACAATCTTGTGCATCTCATGGAACATATGAGTGATTGTGCACTAACCCCATCCATATCACTTGAGTGCCTCAAGCATCAAATACAACATCTATCCCCATCCACACTCTAAACCATGTTGACCATTGTCTAGCATCTAAAAATAACTGATAAAGATGCCCAATACTAATGGCAACTTGTGAGTGGGTCTGTATGTATGTACTAGCTCATCCCATGTGATGGCTCTACCCATGATAAGATCCTCCTAGAAAATGGCCCTCAATACCTCTATATCTATATGTAGTACTATGTCATATACAACCCGTGGCCCATGGAACAGGATCCGTAGAATCCTACAAATGTCCTCTGGAGTGATTGTCATCTCTCCTTGGGGAAAATGAAAGGTGTTCATCTCCAAATGGAAATGCTCCACCAGTGTAATCAATAGGCAGTGATTCACTAGCAATGGGGGAATCCAATAGAGATATGACAATCCAAGAACATCAATGTGTGTTATGTCGGCATCATCTAGCTATCAGAGCAAGGCTCTATAAGGTAGGTAATGCGATATGAATCTGACATTAGGAAAGCTAACCTACACATACAATAACAAAATCCACATGATTAGTCTTAGATAAAAGAAAACCGCAAACAACAGCATAAAATATTAACAAGAAATCAAATTTCCAATAGTTAAATTTGAAATTTACACCAAATTTTTGCATAGGACTCCACATACTGGCATGAGATTGCACATTTTCACATGAGGGGACACATTCTCGCATGAGAAAATGCAAAAGACTCAGCGAAACATTTACCAAGTTTAGGGTTTCTTCCACGAGAGATGGGTATCCTCCACGTGACGAAACCCATAATACCCAATGAAGAAGTCATGGCTTGGTACTTCTCCATGTGAAAGACAATTGGCTTCGCACAAGGAATGACATCCTTGTGTGAGAACTGGCAATAAAAATTGAAAAACACCCTAAAAACATGCTACAAAGACTCAAAAAGTATGAAATTTGAAATGGGAAGCGAGATTCTCGATGACTCACCAGAGATCCATACTCCACTAGCTAGTTGTGTCACCTAAAGCACTCAAATCTATTCCTATGCATGGGGACCACCATATTTCTCGTTAGAGCTATCTTCTTCACAAATGCATTGAAAACCACCCTTTGGGCCCTTATATAGGTTTTGACCTAAATTTTCAAAGTGCTCTAATTGGTGTAAAAATCACCCTTGGCTAATTTTACTACTTTGAACTCATTATCGGGATTAAATTCAAAATCTGACACACTTAAACAACTCAAAAACGTATTATAAAATTTCTGGACCGATGCAATCAAATGCTTATGCAGTCCACATTTTTTTGATACTTTGTGAATCTTAGAATCTTTTCAAAACACATTTCTTCAAATTTACCAATTTTTTTGGAAAAGGTCAAATCTAGTCAACTCTAGTCAACTTTGGTCAAACTTAGTCTTTTAGACCTCAAAATCACTTTACATCGACTCCAAATATTCTTCATGCTCTTTTGATCTGATCTACATTCTTCTACATCTTTGATCACATCTTTATATTAAAAAATAATGCTCTACATCTTTATTCTACTCTGTCATCTTTCAAATTTGTTCCCGAGGGGGCAGGATGATTACATCATTGAATCTTTCAAAAATAGCTTCAACTCAATCTGAATCTTATGTCCTAATTGCTAGGGGTATCTCATCACTCAAGGCATCTTGTTCCCCCCTATATAGCATCTATGTCATCTATCTTATCTTTCAATTAGCTGATCAATCTTACAACAATTCTTGTCAGAGTTCGATGGATAGGTATTGAGACAGTCTAACCCTAACTCCTAGGAATCAAGCCTTATTCTTGGGATGATTCTACGACTCATGATAGGTCTTGTTATCTCTTTCATGGACCCATATTTAGGTGTTCTATCTAGACTCTTGGGGATTGAGCTTCATTTTGGAGATAATTCCAAATTCTTGCTAAGGATTAAGCTCCATTCTAGAGATAATTCTAAATCTTCCTAAGAATTAAGCCTCATTCTAGGGAAAATTCTAAGCTCTTGCTCTTAATCACTATTCAATAGATAGGTATCAGAATAGTCTAACCCTAACTCCTAAGGAATAAGCCTTGTTCTAGGGATGATTCTGTGAATTGTGATTAATCTTTTCATCTTCTAATAGATAGGTATTGGGATAGTCTAACCTCGACTCTTGAGAATTAAGTCTTGTTCTGGGAACAATCCTATGAAGTTTGATAATCTTTGTTCCATCAATTTTGGGTATCTAGTTGTTCTATCTAGATTCCATAAGGTTAAGCTTCATTCTGAAGATAATCTTAAAAAGCTTATCAATTTCAGTATCTAGGTGGTATATCTAGATTCCCTAAGGTTACGCTTCATTCTGGAGATAATGTTAAAAAGATTATCAATTTTGGCATCTAGTTGTTCTATCTAGATTCCCTAAAGTTAAACTTTGTTTTGGAGATAACTTTAAAAAGCTTATCAATTACTCTCCATACCATTAATTATGGAACCAATCTCATTTCTTGATTTGTGCTTCATACTTTTGATTTCTTTGAATCAAACATGCTGCTCACACATTCATTCAAAGAGGGGAAAATATAATACCCCAAAATTGGCACATTGCCATGCTAAACCAATTATGATCTATTTGATCAATGCTAAGTCCTTTTTTATTAGGTAATTTTGATTCTAATAATCACTATAGTATCAAATGCAAAAAATTCCTAATCTGTATTGATTATACTCTTTATTTAATTCCTAAGTATTGGCTTAAATTAGCTACATTAAACCTATTAATTAAGTCTAATTTAATTATAAGTCTTCATAGTTTAGTAAAATTAAAATTACCCTTTTAGCTAATGTACAAGCGAATTAAATGTCTATTATCTAATAAGATAATATCCTCATTTTGATTATTGAGTTTAATTATTCAATTAATTAAGATTATGCATTTATGAGGTCATATTCAATTTTTTAAAATTAAATATAGTCTCCAAATTCTCTGTTCATTTCAGAAATGGAAACTCTAAGTGAATTGGAATTGGAAATAGAATTAATTTAGTTTACTCTTTCTCACACTCAAAAGAGAACTAGTTAAATTTCCATGACACTTAGAAGTGAATCAGTTAACTTCATCTACACAAGGTTGTTTCCACTCTAACTAAATCTCATTTCCAATCTCAACTGTTCGTTCAAATTGATCTCAACCGTTGATCAATTCTTGAATTCTATTTAAGAAACCTTCAATTCCTCATTATAGAGGTTGATAATTGAGAGTATCAAACATATGTTAAATTAATCAGTCAAGCATTTGCTTTCATAGCATTGTTTTTCTAGCATAATAAGCTCATTCTAGTTTTAAAATGCATAAAATTTAGTATAATTTTCTCTCTTTTATTTCTAGATTAATTGTATACATTTAGCTTTAAATTTTCATATCATCTAGCTTAAATAAATCCTCCATTCTAGAAGTTTGGATGCTAGCTTCTTGATCTGAGAGCAATAGCATAATCAATCTAGTTAGAAGGCAATAGATTGAACTCTTCGACATCTTGAATGAACAATCTCATATTTATTCTGAGAAGATCTCTCAAATAATGATCATGTTGAAGTGTGTATGAAGATCAAGGCCCACATTTCCCACATACACTTGGAAAGATCATATTCATGATCTTTCATCACTCTCTTCCATGCTTGATCTAGTTCTGTACATAAAACACTTTTCATTCTACTTGAATGGTAAAAATTTTCAGCTATAACCCTCACAACAAATTTGATTAATGGATCAAAAATATTTTTAATGGACAAACCTCATCCATTCCACTTTGGACCTATGTTTGCCTCAACTTCCTCTTGACTCAAGCATCACATGGTTTTCTTCTTATCCAGGGTTAAATAGCCTATACCCTTGTGAATCATTTTCTTTGTGATCTCCATGGGTCCATTCTGTAACCAAAACTTCATATCATGAATTCTACATAGAACATTTTTAATCCATTCAATCTTTAAATTCCTTGGAAAATTTAGGGCACGAGTCAACCCTTTCCTTTCAACAACTTTAAATGTATCCTTCAAGATTCCTTCATTACATAACTTCTCATATGCTGCTCTTATCTCATAATCTCCACTTCTTTGATCTTACACATATAACAGCTCCTTACATCATGGGATATAATAATTTAGTGTGGTGTCAAGGATAACACACCCATTGAATCTCCTTTCATTGGAATTTCTTGAATAGCACAAAATTTTGGTGCAGGACAAGCATCACTCTTTACCAATTGGATTTTGCTAACATCTTAGCTCATTTTTATGGTAGATGAAGCTGTCATTTTCTTTGTTGGGGTTTGAAGTATTTTTTCTCTCCTCTCCATTACTTGGCATAGTTCAAATCTTCACTTGTTTAAGCTTCTCATCCAAATCACTCTTGAAATGTCTCCAAAATTTGATATATACCTTCTTTTGATTGATTTAGGGTCTTCATTAATGTTGTCTACTCAGGTAGGTGGAAGCTAGTTGTCTCATTCAACTTTGGCTCCTTTGAACTAGGTCTTTACTTTTCATCTTGGTCTCTATACCAGTTTGCTTCTAAAGTGCTCGGTCAACATAGATAATTTTAATTGATGTTTGACGTCCTTTCCAAAATATGTTCTTATGCATCTTCATAAATGCAAATATGAACTTTTGCACATTTCATGTAAGGAACTAATGTATAATATATTAATTAAATATATAGTTCCATACATACCTTTCTTGCTTAGTTTGAGATGTCATGATCACCTTCTCCATTGGATTGGGTGACCTCAACTCCATTTGCTCCAATATTTGCATCTTCTACTTTCTTTTTCCATTTTAATTCATCTCCTTCTTTATTTGTTTAATTTCTACTTTACCTTTACCTTTGTCTTTTATTCTATTTTTTGATTATACATGAGTCCTGCAGTTATTTTTTGTATGTCCAAACTTGTGACATTTGGAACATGCATCATTAGGTGCATAATAATGTCTTTGATTTGTCGAATAAGGTAATTTTTGAGATTTGCATTCGTATGCTCTATGCTAATCCTTTTGATAGTTATAGCGATGTCTTTCAAATCTAGGTGTACTAGATACATTCCTCATTCTTGACCTACACTCTTGTATTTGATGCCCTTGTTTCTTGTAGTAAAAAACCAATAAATTTAGGTTTGGGATTTTGCATACCATGTTTTCTTTGACAAATATTTGTAGTATGACCAATTTTCCCACAGTGATAACATGTTGTTTGGTTCATTAACTTTGCATTTCTTAGTTCTTCATTCCTAGATGATTCTCCTTGCTCGGTGTATGGATGTCCTTACCAATCAATATTGCTTGATGACTTCATAAGTTCTTTAAAGTATTTCATTGCATCTTTTAGTTTGTTGAATCTCTCTATAGATTCTTTCTTAGTTCTCATCTCATTCTTTAGTATGTCCTTCTTCCATTTGAGATTTTCTATTTCACATCCTTATGATTCAATTCTCGCTTTAAAAGAATTAGTTGATTCATCATGTTCAGTTGAGTCTTGGTGAGCTTTTTCACATCTGATATCCTTTCTTCAAGTCTGGTAGCCATTACTCTTTTGTCTTCCTTAGCCATATCCCATTGTTATTCAACTTTCTTCTTTTTCTTGGTCACCTCACATATTCTTACTGATTGGATTTCATGTTCTCTTTTCAGTTCACTTATTTCTTTATTTAGGAGTTTGTTCCTTTCAAGTAGATCTGCAAATGCTTTCTCATTTGGATTGATTGATTCAAACAATCCTTTAGTCTCAACTTATTCATAGGATTTTTTTAAAATCTTGGATAGCTAATTCCTTTCTTCTTTTAAGGGTTTTCTTCAGATATTATCTTTCTTTATCAAGTTTTTGCAGTGTGAGCTTGATGTCAAATTCCTAATTGTCAATAACCTTTTCTAGTTTAAAAGCCTCCATCTTGGAGATCTAATCTCCAATCAATTAAGATTTTATTAGAGAACCAATGCTATGATACCAATTTTTGGTATATGGAAGTATAAATAGGATAAAAAGATAGTAAGAGGGGGGTGAATAAAAATCTTAAGTAGTTTTACTTTTCAACAATTCATTCACACATTCACTAGTAGTCTTATGCATGTAAAACTTGTAATACTAAACTTGTTGTAAAATGTAAATCTAATCTATCACATGCATGAAACTAAACAAATAATAAAATATTTTTTACCCACAAATCCTCCAATGAAGTTAAAATTGGGGTGGGGATGATACCCACAAATCTTCACTACTACAATAATAACGTTAACATGTTAGGGTTACAATATTTGATCATAATATATGATCTACCCTATGAGGGGTCTTCCTTGTTAAAAGAACTTGAGACTGCTACGTCTCACCTCATTAGAGGATTTATAACTTACAATAAAATAAGGACTCCATTAGGAGATTTACAAAGATTTGTTAAGATCACCCTGTAAAGAGATTTACTCTAGTTCAAGTTGATTAGAGATGATTTTGTATCCGACTCTTGGTATGCTCTGTAAGATAATCTTGAGTATTCTCTTTGCAAAGTAATACTCTCTTCTAATCTATTTAAAATTTTCTTCCCCTTCACTACCTTGATTAGGTCACTTAGTCTTGTAAGAGATAACATAAAACTTCCACTAACTTCTAGTATGATCTTGATCCTTCACTTCACCATTTGACACATATCACTCCTTATCTATCACAGTGATCATATGACTTCATACTCTCTCTTCCTTTGATCTTTTCTCCTTACTCTCCTCATCACATGATCAAGGTTAAACTCTTCTCTATTTGAAGAATTTTGTAAAGAGTTTTCTAGATGCTTTCATATTTTGTTGCTTCATCTGGATCATTGATCACAAAACATAGGGATCTATGATCCACATCATAAATGCATAAAATTCTTTGTAACAACCTATATAGATATTAAATGTTCCTTCCATGTCATCTTGAAAATTATTTACCTCAGAATCTGTATCATTGCTAACTTTTACATATACTCTGCATTGCTTTCCAGTTATTATTTTTTGATACTCGACATTGTTGATGCTTGGTCTGTATTGTGCTCGACACATACTATGTAACTCAACACATATATGCTTTAGATTCTCGGTAGGTGTTGAGGTCAGCTTGTAGAGAAAATAATTGGTGACCATACACATACTCAGCTTCTATAGAGCTTAGTATAGATATACTTATGTACATGACTTGGGCTATATAGAGTAGCTCGGTCATAGTGATGATCATCTACCTCTGCTTAGTAAATGAATAAATGTTTAGCACTAATAGACAAACATAGTTAGAAATATTGACTATATATATGTATATATGTATATATATATATATATATATATATATATGTATATATATATATGTATGTATATATGTATGTATATGTATATATATATATGTATATATATGTATATATAATATATATGTATATATGTACATATATATGTATATATGTACATATATGTATATATATGTTTATATGTACATATATGTATATATATGTACATATATATATATACATAAATATGGTATACATACATATATATATATGTATATGTGTGTGTATATATATATACACACACACATATACATATATATATATATATATATACATATATATATATATATATACACGTATACATATATATATATACATATATATATACATATATACATATATACATGCATATATATATATATACATATATACATGTATATATATATATATATATACATATATATATGTATATATATACATATATATATGTATATATATATATATATATACACCAATTTTAATCAGTCTACAAATATAGTCATAGTTAGTAAAAATCAAAGGATTTGTTTTAGTTTCACAACACATGCTCCATTTCTCCTAGAAAATGGGGACCCCCTAGTAAATTATTTTTCTCCCAAACTCCTAGTCTACGGCCTAGGTCATTTTGGGACTCCACCTGGAGTCTAGGTCTAGCCCTTGTCCTCTAACCAAGAAAAAATTAGTGTCAACACTAGGAAAAAGTGAGTGATTGAGAGTCTTTTTGTGCTAAAAGGTGCACTAACACACCTAGCACACATTCACACCCACCTAGGGTGCACAAGTGTGCTACATGCACAAGTGTACACTTACCTAGGCCTATATAAGCCTAGGTACCCCCTTCCCTCTCCTCACTATTTTCTTCGCACTCCATAGAACTACATATCCTCACCTTCAAAGGTGTGCTTCCAAATCTACAAGCACAAAACCACCAAGTGTTAGAACACCAAAGGTGTGTATATGTGCATCTCCTCAAGATGTGCATATACACACATTTGTATACAGAAAAACCTAAAATGTTAAGCAACAAAAAAGAACCTAACTGCAACATCAAGGAAAGGTGCACATGTGCGCACCTTTTTACAATAATATACCTTAAGGCACAATAAGAAAAGAATCAACCTTGCCCTTCATTGCACTTGTACAAAGTGCATGTGCACAATTGCATACATACACACCTTACCAAGGTGTGTACATGTGCAGGTATGCAATTGCACAAAAATAGTCTAAAGAATGCTATTTGGCACACCTAAGTGGTTTTTCAAGGCTTTGGTATTCTGGGTTTGATGTTTTAGAAGTTAGGGCTTGTTTAGGGTTTAATTTTCAACTTTTTGGACTAATGATTTTCTCATGTGTATAGATAAAATAGAATCCTTGTCATTCTCACTTGCAGAGAAGATTACTCCAAAACCCATTATTTTTAAGCTTCAAGGTGCACCAAAGAAATCACGTTTTAGTATAGACATTCCAAGATCACAGATACTAATTTGGGACACATCATTTGGAATGAATTCCTTGTAATCTACAATAATCCTAAAGAGAAGTCCACAATAGTGTCGACACTTATTAGATCAAGGTTGGTGAATACCACATCACATCCCACACTCGTGTAGTCTTTTGAGGTCAACATGGCTCTCGTCAAAAGCTATGTGTCTAAAGAAAGAGTTGTTAAAAGTGTCACTGGGGAGATAGTCTTAGACCTTAGACCTAGGAATATTGAGAAAGTATTCCATATCCCTAGAATTGATAAGTATGTAAAGATAACTTATGATTGGGTAGAAGGCCACATAGATCATGCAATCATCATCTTTTATTAATAGAACATCAGTAGGAGTTAGAGTCAAAAAGGTAGACATGACTAGGGGGTATATGAAGGATGACATCGGATATGCCATTGTACTTTTTAGTAGAATCATGGGTCTACTAGCAACTGAGAATCTTCATATCTTGATTTTCTATTTCATAGAGACCATCATAACAACCAAAACACCAATTGACTAGGCCACAATGCTGAGTGAAAACCTAGATGAATAGCTGGTAAGAGTTTACAAAAAGGAGAGCATGTAAGATGCCAATGCCTAGCCCTATGTGGTATATCCTCAATTGGTAAAAAGGAAGCTCTCAAATCAAAGAAAGGAGTACTGAATAGTAAGTGATGCTTTTATATTTGTAATCATCTAATTTATAGAGGGTGATTATGCTAAAAGGATGTCAATAGAGGTAGCAACAAGGATCATAGAGATTGGCACCTACTACATACGATTCAAAAAATTTACTTACCTAAGGGTAAATGGTACTATGGTGAATCCAAAGAAACTCTTGAGATATCCATCAAATAGGCTCATCTTAATGGAGATTGCTAGATAGCTCACATCTGCATATGACATAGTGAGAAAACAACATAAGAAGACATGGGTATAACTTATTACTATGGGTGCATTTGTGGTCAAGAAGAAACAAGATATTGTGACCTTTGATTTAGAGTGAGATCAATATCCTTTGGAAGATTACAACTCCCCTCGTCTTTATTTTGATAATATTGGTAGAGTTCAACATTTGGCAGGGAAGTAGTTTGTGCATGAAGATGCTATAGAAGACCAGGACTTTCTTACACATATTATCATCCCTTCTCCACATGCTGACATTGAGAACTTGACCCCTATAAACTATTAAATCAAGGAGGTTCTACTAAGGAGACCCATAGTAGATACTGCCAAATTATTATTCACTACAGGTATAAAGGAATTGTTTAGGTGCATTGATGAAGATGAGTCCAAGTTGATAATGTTGAGGAGACAATGATATTATGAGAGGCTATTTACATGGATTAGTGGGCCCCATTGACTTGGATAATCCAAAGACCACTCTTGTTACAACATTAGAGAGGAGAGATAGGAGAGTGTATAGATAGATTCATTTTTAGATGCATGTCAGAGATGGCATGACAATTTTTAGGACAAAGGTGTACAAATTATAGAAGTTAATTTGGACCTATTACACCATATTTAGTCTAGTGTGGATAAATTGGTATCTATATTGAACCAAGATTTTAGGCTTATGGATGAGGTACATAACTGGGGAAAAGACCTTCAAGCACTTCAATCAATGAAAGATCAAAGGTATTGTATGCTCATGGTGGTGTACTCAATGAAAGAACATGAAAAATTGGAGGATTGGATAGAATAAATTGTGGCTAGTAATAAAGTAATGGAAACATTACATGATGGGATACAGAAGCTGAAGGATCAAACACAAGAGCAGATTTTGGAAGCTAAGAAGTATTAAAACAATTTCTTCCTTGACATTTTTAAAGATGATTCTAAGGCCAAACTCATTCCAGTCAAATTAGTTGTCCAACAGTTCTAAAAAACCTTTGAAGATGCCTTATCAAAAGAAGATATTAGACAATCATTCAGAACTGAAGAGAAATTAGTGGAGCTAGACACTAAACTTGAGGTTTTTACTGCAACACATACAGAAGTTAGTAATTATCAACTTGTAGTAAAAGATAAGTATGAAGATTTGGATTTTTTGGATGCTACTCAAATGATGTAGATTATAGAGAAATTTAAGAGAAAACATCCAAACATAACTCTAGAATAAAAGCGAAGAAAACCCAAAAGCTAGAAATGTAGTTTTGACACTTGGAAAAAATTTGGATTTTTTGAACCTACTGCCAAGGTGTGTAGGGTATGTAAGGTGCATTTACAATTTCAAAGAAGTAATAGTGCACTGACAGTTAACTAGCAGTTGCTAATTTAGAGCTTTCTATGCATTGAAAACACATTTTGATGGTAGTTCAACTCCTAGAAATGCCTAGAGAAGATCAAGCTTTTATTTTTAGAGCCTCCAGTGACTCTCATATCCTCTTGCAACTTCCTTCTTCTTATGTACTTCTTCTTTCCTTGTTTTAAGACATGTAAAGGCTCATGCACCCATTAATTGATTAAAAAAGGGTGGAGTCCTACTTAACAACATTTAGAGAGTTAGTTTGTATATAATTAGTTTTATTTTTATTAAGTTTAAGCATATGTTTGCATTAAGAGATCTCTCATTCTCAACACAAATTGAGGAGAGGATTTCTTATAAAAACATGGATGTAATATGTACTCTAGGCCATTATTTTGATGCAATAATATATGCTATTGGTGCTCTCATTATGAGTGTAGTTATTCTTCCTGGAGTGTGTTATTTTTGTGAATTCTTGTTCATGAATAATAATGGAGCCAATGGTTTTGTTGTGTTGATTTGATTGTGTGATCTTTTAGTTCTAGTATTTTGTACATGTTGAAAAACTTCACTAATGTACTGAGTTGGAGAAGAGATCACCTTATTTTTCTACATAGCTTCTTATCTCACATTAGGAACCTTTCTATGGCCTTGCAATTCGATGAGAAGTGAAACATCTTTTGATTTTTACTAAGTTCCCTTTGATGATTGCATCTGTGGATTTGAAAGTGTTGCTCCTATTTTCATTGGTTTTCTACCTAATCTTTTCAATGACACTCACAGACGTGTTGTTACTATGGTTTATATCTGTTAGGAATTTCCCTTTCATGTTATTTTATTTCATCTCTCATTACCTTATCTTTTTTATTTTCTTTACTAACATTTGGTTAAATTAGGAATTCATATAGTTGCATTGTTAGATTGCACTCATTATAAAACAAAAAATGCCAAAAAAAAATCTCTTTTGTGGTTGCATTTTGAGATAGCAAGCAGATTGAACATCTAATCTGAAATTGTTTAGAACTAGCAAAGGCCTCCCTATGAACAAACACATTTATCTTCAACTGAGCGGATTTCAATAGGTTGTAAGAATGCTTGGAACCTTGAAGATGATTCCAAATTAGCTTTTCAAGAGAGGAGTTTGGAAGGACTGTTACCATTAAGCATCGTGCAAAATGACAGCTCAATAGGAATGTCCTCAAAGTTTTCATCTTCATGTCCTCAAAGTTTTCATCTTCATCCCTATTAGTTGTATTAGTAACAACGAGTGGTACCAAATTTTATACACCTACAAATCCATGTTCCTAGCTGATGCATTCAGAATAATTTTCAGCAATTCAATGGCAACAAAATATTAGTCCCTAGTGTGTAGTGTCTAATTGCAAGAATTGTTAATCATAACAGAATGTAGGGATTGTGTCTTTTCTATCCTCTTGCTACCATGCATAGTTTTTCTACTACGCCTAAAATCATATATTTAACATAAAAATTAGAGACAAATTATGAATAAAATATGTATATATAAAATTTAAACAAGAAAAACTATATGTGATAAAAAATACACATCAACCTATTATTCCTAAAATACTCTATATGGTACTACTTGACTCATTCTTGATGATGTGCTAACTTTGTTTGATATAAAATATGTCTTCTACCCTTCAACAACATCATGTGTTTTATTCATGTGAACTCCCTTATAATTCATGTAATATTTTCATGGAAGATGCCTGATGCAACCTTGAACACCATCATAGTCACCTTTGACATGCCCACTCTCAAAGAAACCCCATACATGTTGTATATTTTCATTAACGATGATATCTACAAATTTTATAAAATGGTCTAGATGATTTAAACTGTGGCACACCCACTTGACATGATCAACTACTATTTTTTTTGAAATATTATATACTAGGTATATAACCATACTACAATTCATAATGTGTCTTGCCAACTCTTTTCTTCACTTCTACCTTATTCATTTTGTATATTCTAGTGCTAATGGATTCTTCCAATACATCTCCTTGAATCATTATTGTTCTGGCTACATCAACTATGATCTTTTTCCCTCTTTCTCTAATCCCATTGTGTTGCAGAGTTCATGCTACTAACATTTATCTTTTAATTCTATTATTCTTACCATATTCTATAAAATTCTATGATGTAAACTCTCATCCTTTGTTAGATATTGAACACAATAAGCTATTAATGGTTTCATTATCAACAAGTTCTTTGAACACTTTAAATTTGTAGAAAGATTCAAATCTTCACCTTCAAGAAAGTTAGCAATATTATTTTTGAATAATCATCAATAAATAACATAATTATTTATCACCATGATGTTAGCCCCGACTAATAATGTTGTTAATATATGTGAGTCATATTAGTTGTTATGTTATCATTAATGTCAAGCCTTAATTGGTGAGACATTATTCAAATTCGATAGAGTATTATATCAGTTTATTGATGAAGAGTATCGGAAGAAAGAATAATGATGATGCAAGTGTTGATAAGTATATGATATTCAATGTGCACTAAAATGAGTTAGACTCTAACAATATAATGTTGGTTTGAATATTTTACATGATTTGATTAAGTGTTGAGATCATATATAAGCAAGATAGTTTTGTCGATGAATGGAGAGTCCTAGTACTAACCAAGTTACTACAATGGTTAGCAAGCACCTAATGAAGAAGTGAAGGATGTATAGTATTAACCAAGAAAGAATAGTGTTAAGCAAGCCTAGTATTGACCAAGAAAAGTGTAGTGTTGACCAAGAAAGGAAAGGAACAATAGTTTGGAAAATATTTAATCTAAGGATGATATTTGTTGAAAATAAAGATTGTTCAAGAAGTTTCAAAGATAAGGATGAAGTTAGCTATGAGATCAATGATTGGAGAAATTCAAAGAAGATCCGATTAAGGAGATTTGATTATTTTAATTGAATCATAAATTTCAAGATGAAGGTGTGATACTCAAATGTCTAGATTCAATGAGTCTAAGATGGATGAAGATCGCACGAGTGTGCTTAAGTGACAAAACATAGGTGAATTTGGTGAAGTGGCATAAAATTTTCTATTTAAGGGATGAAAGCATTGTTCATTGTTGCTAATCAAGTTGAAGAATAAGATTGATAGCCAAGTGATTACTAAGAAGAACTACATGGTGAAGATCAAGAAAGAGAAATGCTAAGTTGATGTGTGAACAAGTGGACTAGCCAAAAGGGAGTAGATGAAAGATAGAGGATGAACTAAGGAAAGAGATATAGCACAATAAAAATATGAACAAGAAAAGGTAGTATTATTTGAAACATATCATTTCACTATTACTCTCTAACTATTGTAGTAGAAAAAATCTTAACTAAGTGGATCCAATAGTCTTATTTGTAAATCTATTCTATGGTGACATTATGTTGACAAATATTTGTAAGTCCTTTAGAGAATTCCACTCTATAGATACTCAGGAGTGATAAGGTCTAGATGATCTTTGGTTAAACTCCTCTAACAATGTCACATTAACAATGTGTACACAACCTTTAACAAGGTTGGATCCTAATAGAGATCACTTCAAAAATGTGAAATTTTTGGGTTTTCAGTCACAAGTGGTTTTTCCCTTAATATGGTTCCTATGTTAAAATGATTGTGTCAAATTGTGTATGTTCTTATTATGTTGTATGTTATTTTCATGTTTATTGTTTACTATTGAAAATTAGTATACACAGAAAGTTTACTTCGATACTTGGTAGATGAAGGTAATAGTTTGTTGGAAGATTAAGTTGAATGTTTCATATGTTTACCAAGCTAGTGATCTAAAAGTTAAAAGAGTTTAAGTTTGTGTAAAAGTGTTTAAAGGCTTGTAGGATAACTATTTATAATTAATTTACCCCGCCCCCCTCCCTCTTAATTATCTAACACATGGTAGCTTCTCGTTCTTGGCCATAATGATTAGTATGTACCAAATCAAATATGTTCTCGGATGAAAATGTCTTAATCATGAAAGTAGAACTTGTTAAGTTACCCAACTAACATTCATTGCACATTGTATGGTCTAGCTTTTCTAGTTACAACAATTCCCTAACTGTATTTGACTTACTCACCTTGACCAAACTATCAAAATTCACATGACATAACCTTCTATGTCATAGTTTTCCTTTTGATAGCAATTAGATCTCTTGGGCTTCCAAGTATCCTACATATACCTCCTTTAAGCTCAAGGGGATATCCTTTAATATTCAATTGAATGATACTCAATAGATTGTGTTTTAGACCTTATACTAAGTAAACATCATTGATATTACTTTTTCTATTCAAAGAAATTGAACTTTTTCCTTTTACCAAGTAAGATGAGTTATTCCCAAACATGACCACACCACTATCAATTTTTTTTAGCTTTATGAAATGGATTCTATCACTAGTCATTTGACGTAAGCTTACCTTATAAATGACACAATCATTATTGTGTTCCATGTGTAAAACTATTTTTTTCTCACCTTCTAAGGTCTCTTCTTTCACTACATCAAATACCACCTCTTCTTCTTCATTATCTTTAGATCTTTCATCAATTACTCGTTCATTGATTACAACATAACATACCTTCTACTCACTATTTGTATAAGTGGAAAAAATATGTCATATCTTACTGCATGAAAACAAATTCAATGGTAACTTTATTTTATACTTATTGATACCTCTAAGAAGTCCCTTTACAAGTAGTGCTCCAAGTTCTTGTTAGGATCGAGCAACACTATGGGAGAGGAGTGAATCATTCTTCAACACTTTCAAACCAATTTACAACTTTATAACTTAACCATAAACATCCACATGAAACAATACATGAAAGTAAACCATAAAAATTTAAAGAACTTATAACACCATTTTTTTTTTTGAGAAAACCCTTGCCAAGAGAAAGCCCTAATGGGGATCATATGGGCACAACTATGAACTAATATGAAAGTTCTTTGCTAAGAGGTTTGATTTGGTATGAGTCATTACATTGCATTTAACAAATTAGTCCTTGTTAGAGGACTTGATCTTATTAGAGGTCTCAACCCTTTTTTGAGTTGTATTACAAAATCACTATCCAATTACAAAGACAATAATTACAATATTAAAATGACCATGTTAACATCACAATATGTTATTAGTCTTTAATTAAGATCTCATATGATGTAATCTAATATAAAGGCTTGATTATAAAAAACATAACATCATCGTAGAATTAACACTGATATCACATACAAAATCTATCTTTCCTTTATATCCTTCATTTTTCATCTATTCAATTAGCTAGGAAAAAAACTCTTAACATAATGTGTGGCATGAACTCCAAAAAGAAATATAACATGGTGCTATCTAAATGTAAATGATGTAGGGGCATCTAAGGTTCCTGAAGATTTTAGCATTTTTGATGGAAGACTGGAGATGCTCGATCATGTCTATGGTGCTTCTTGGTTAGAGTCTTGACTGAACGGGCTCAATTGGGAGGATTGATATTCAGTGGAATTGTACTTTTCAATTGAGGAAGTCTTTCTCAGTCCTTATTTTGGTATTCCTAGTTGTAGTGTTGAATGAGGAGCTTGGTTATTGATAGAGCTTGGTTGCTGAAGGAGCTCGATGATGAAGGAGCATCCAGAGGTATAAGGGCAATCCTATGTCATCCAAAAAATGTACTTAGATGTAGTTTCTATTTCATATGTTTTCATTTTTGGATACCCATTTGGGTCAAATAAAGGTTCCAACTCTCACAGTTCCATGATTAGTGTTCTGGGTTAGAGTTTTTAATCACCTTGGGATACGTGTAAATGCTGAGAAAATAGGAGTATGTAATTGAGCCATTATTTTGGTGCACTATAAGGTGTAAATTGGCCAAATGAATGTAATTTTAATTTAGAGCATTCCAAAAAAAGAATCAGGTCAAAAGGCCCCACGATTTGAAACTTATTGCAGTTTTTCGATTTCTGGAGACCTCCTCAGAATGCTTCAAAGTTAGGTTAGGGGCATTAAATGACCTCAAAAAGGATTGAAAAATGAGGGACAAGATTAGCTTGTTCATAGGGCTATAGAACGCTTCGAGAGCTTTTCAAAAATGTAAACGGTTCATTAATCGGAGCTACAGTTCAAAAGTTATGCCCCCTGGAAGTTCGGTTATTGTTTTTGGATTCTTCTAATTTTGTGCCAACGTCTAATGTAGCTTTTGGAGCCTCCTATTTGGTTGGTGGATGACATCTAGCACTTTCTAGAATGTATTCCTCATCCTTAACCATCCAGGGTCTATTTAAGAACATTTTTGGCATTGTAAAAGGCAGTTTGGAGTGGAGTTTGAGAGAAGGTATTGGGAGAAGAAATTATCTCTAGTTTTATGCTATCGTAAGCCCATAGGGCCTATTTTGGAGTCTATTTCTTTGCACTAAGTGTACTAGCATATTTTCATAGTTAATAAATTTCCCTTTCCTATTGTGTCCATTCTAAGCTCGGGTTGTGTCCCCATCAAATGGTATCAGAGCTAGTTTTCCTGAGTGTGTAGACAGAGCACCGACTATGAGGCAGTTTGCACTAGAACTGTGTGGTTGTGGGTTCGAGTTTAAGAAGATGCCTCCCTTAAGAGAGCATGGCAGAAGGGCTAGAGCTATTAATCCTAAGGAGGTTAGAGCCCTCCAAAGGTAGGTCGAAGCATTGAAAGAGGAGCTTCGTAGGGGAACAAATGTTGCTGCAGGTGATGAAAGTGAGGATGACAGTGAAGAAGAAGAAATTGGACCAGAAGGGGAATTTGATGGGAAGTTCTGAATCAGGCAAAGGAAAGGCTTTTTAGGGCCATTACTAAGTTTGTGAAAATACCTACAATTGATGTGGGTGTATTTTTAGGAAATATGAAACTAGGTGAGTTGATCGACTAGATAAATGAACTGGAAGAGTACTTTGAGTATGAGGATATCAGGGATCTAGATAGGGTTAAGTTTGCAAAGGCCAAACCGAAAGGCCATGCCAAAATCTGGTGGCAAGAGGTCCAATTGGAAAGAAATAGAAGAGGAAAGGATAAGATCACAAGGTGGGATTGCATGGTGGACAAACTAAAGAAGCAGTTCATTCTCGTTGTCTATGAGCTTGATTTGTTTAAGAAGATGCATGGGTTAAAGCAAGCAGGAAAATAAGTCCAAGAATATATAGAGGAGTTTTACTGAATTCTAATTAGAGTAGGGCATGTAGAAGCAAATAAGGAGAAGGTTGCTCATTATATTAGTGGGTTGCGACCTAGCATCCAGGAGGAATTAAGTTTGGTAAGAATGACCAGCATTGAAGAGGCATACCAATTTTCCCTATGAGTTGAAGAGAAGCTAAATAAAAGGTTTGAAGGGAGACAAAGAGGGCATGGTCAAGGAGGAAGGGGTAGTGGTAGGTCATCTGGAGGCTGAAATGAAACCCAAAAGAAAAATGAAGATGTGGGTACTAATAGGAACCAGAGGAATGAGGGTTTCAACCGCTCCCATGACCAAAACTTTGGAAATCAGAGAGGAAGAGGTAGAGGACATGGACAAGGAAGAGGAGGCTTTCATGGTACCTATTTCCATTGCAATGAAGAAGGTCATTGTGCCTTTGAATGCCCTCAATGACAAGGAAGGATAGATAGGAGAGCTGAGGGTCAAGCTAGCGTTGCTCATGTGGATGAGGATGGATAGTCATCACATTTAGAGGATGCAAAAAGAGAAGAGACTTTAGTAAATGAAAGGGTCCTACTAAGTGGTGAGATTGAACCAAGACAAAGAAGGGGTCTATTTCATACCAGCTGCAAGTGTGAGGATAAATGTTGTGATGTGATCATTGATGGTGGTAGCACTGATAACTTGGTATCAGAGGAGATGGTCTCAAAGCTGAAGCTCAAGAGGGAGAAACACCCCCAGCCCTATCGGATTGCTTGAATGAAGGATGATCATAATGTCCTGGTAAGTGAACAATGTTTAGTGAAATTCAAAATTGGGAGTTACCATGATGAAGTTCTCTATGATGTTATTCCAATGGATGTTTGCCATCTATTGATGGGTAGACCGTGGAATTTTGATAGGCATGCAGTACATGATGGTCATGCAAACACATACTCTCTAACAAAGGATGGAGTTCTCCACAAACTAAAGCCCATGAAAAAGGAAGGCGAAAAGGTATGTAGCAGTGCTAGGATTTGTCTTGTTGATGGAAGGAAGTTTTTAGACGGCATGAAACATCATCATATGTGCTATGCTTTGATCCCTAGGAAAGATAAAGAAGGTAGTAGTGAAATACCACTTGAAGTTTCAGATGTACTAGGTGAGTTTGGAGATATCATTTTTGATAATGTTCTAGAAGGATTGCCACCAGTAAGGAAAATCGGTCATTAGATAGATTTAATTCTAGGAGCTAGTTTGCCTAACAAGGCTGCTCATAGGATGACTCCTACTGAAACTGAGGAGCTAAATAGACAGGTTCAGGAGCTATTGAGGAAGGGCTTGATTCAAGAGAGCCTAAGTCCATGTGTAGTACCTGTAGTACTAGCACCAAAGAAGGATGGAGAGTGGAGGATGTGTATAGACTCTTGAGCTATAAATAGGATAACCATCAAGTATTAATTTCCTTTGCCAAGAATGGATGATCTTATGGATTACTTGAGTGGAGCTCAATACTTCACAAAGATAGATCTCAAGAGTGACTATCATCAAATATGGATACAAGAAGGAGATGAGTGGAAAACAACCTTCAAGACCAAGGAGGGTCTTTATGAGTGGTTTGTCATGCCCTTTGGATTGATGAACAGACCTTGGAGTTAGTCTACTTGGGGTTTTTTATATCATCTGAAGGTCTCAAAATGGATCTAGAGAAGGTAAAAACCATCTTGGAATGGCCTACTCCAAGGTCTGCTACTGAGGTAAGATCATTTCATGGTCTGGTTAGTTTTTATAGGAAGTTTATTAAGAATTTCAGTGGCATATGTGCACCCCTGACTGACACAATAAGAGGGGATAGAAAAGAGTTCAAATGGACAGCAGCAGCTGCGAGAAGTTTTGAATTGCTGAAGAAGAAGGTGATAGAACAGCCTATGTTGGCACTTCCAAATTTTAGAAAGGTGTTCCAGGTGGATTGTGATGCTAGTGGCAGTGCTATTGGGGTTGTATTAAGCCAAGAAGGTAAGCATATTGCATATTTTAGTGAAATTTTTAATGATGCGAAAAAGAAATATATGTTTATGATCAAGAGTTATATGCAATAGTTCAGGCCTTAAAGAAATGGAGGCATTATTTATTACCAAAGGAATTTTTTTTATATACTGATCACCAGGCATTACAGTACCTAAATGACCAAGGTAAATTGAATTAGAGGCATATGAAGTGGGTAAAGTTCTTGCAGAGCTATACATTTGTGTTGAAGCATAGAAGTGGAAAATCTAACAGGGTTGTAGATGCACTAAGTAGGAGACAGTTGTTGCTTATAGTAATGCAGGTTGAAGTAGTTGGGTTTGATGAACTCAAGAATCTATACCCTGAGGATCCTGATTTTACTGAAGTGTGGAAAGCTTGTAAAGAGCTTGTTGCTGTAGACAGAACTAAGTGGTTAGACTATCTGATTTAGCATGGTATGTTATTCAAGGGCAGTCAATTATGCATTCCAAGGAGTTCCATGAGGGAAAATCTGATTAAGGAGAAACACAGTGGAGGGATGGCAGAACATTTTGGTCGAGATAAGACCATTACCATTCTTAGAGAACATTATTTTTGGCCACAAATTTCACAGGATGTGAAGAAGTTTGTACAGAGTTGTCAGATTTGTCAAGTTGTCAAGGGATTTAGTCACAATACTGGACTATATCAGCCATTGCATGTTCCATGAAAGCCATGGGAGGACATAAGTATGGATTTTGTTCTTGGATTACTGAGGAAACAAAGGGTTAATGACTCAGTAATTGTGGTGGTTGATATGATCCCAAAATGACACATTTCATTCCATGCCACAAAACTCATGATGCTATCCATATTGCAGACTTGTTTTTCAGAAAGGTGGTAAGACTACATGGTCTCCCAAGGAGTATAGTTTCTGATAGAGATACTAAATTTGTGGGGTATTTTTGGAGAACATTATGGAAGAAGTTGAGAACAGACTTGAAATTTAGTTCCACACATCATCCGTAGACTAACGGCCAAACAAAAGTGGTAAACAGAAGTATGGGCAATTTGCTGACATGTTTAGTTGTGGATAAGCCCAAGGGGTGGGATTTGATTCTACCACAAGCAAAGTTTTCTTACAATAACTCTATAAATAGGAGTACTAGTAGATCACCATTCCAAATTGTATATGAAAATAGCCCAAGGACTGCACCAAAATTGAGGAATATAGAACAAGGGGAGAGGATAAGTGTTGAAGTTGAAGAATTTGCTAAACATATCAAGCGTCTACATGAGGAGGTTGAGGCACACATTACCAAGATGAATCAAGAGTATAAAGCTAGGGCTGATCAAAGGAGAAGACATAAGGAATTCTAAGTAGGGGATTTAGTCATGGTACACTTAAGAAAAGAAAGATTTCCAACCAGTAATTACAACAAGTTGAAAATGAAGAAATTTGGCCCCTAAAAAATTCTAAAGACACATAACTCAGGAAATGCATATGAGGTGGAGTTGCCAGAAGGTATTCACATTTCTCCTATTTTCAACATTGTAGACTTAATAGAGTATCATGATTATGGTGCAGATGAGGAGCCAATGTTAGAGCCATGTCCAATTCTTGCTTCTAAGAAGGAGGAGATAGAAGACATTCTAGATCATCGTGTGGGCAGGAGTACCAAAAATAGGTAGTAGGAAGAGTATTTGGTCAAGTGGAAAGGATAGCCGATAGAGGACTCAACTTGGATATCAGCAACTGAGGTTTCCCATTTGGGATTTCCTCTACCATTCATAAAGTGACAGGGTCACTTTTCAATCTACCGTGCGTGTTTGATGCATGAGCATCTAGAGGTATAAGGGAAATCCTATGTCATCCAAAAAATATACTTAGACTTAGTTTTTGTTTCATGTGTTTTCATTTCTGGATACCCATTTGGGTCAAATAAAGGTTTCAACTCTCACAGTTCCACAATTAGTGTTTTAGGTTAGAGTTTTTAATCACCTTGGGACATGTGTAAATGCCAAAAAATAGGAGTATGTAATTGAGCCATCATTTTGGTGAACTAGAAGGTGTAAATTGGCCAGATGAATGTAATTTTAATTTAGAGCATTCCAAAAAAAGAATCAGGTCAAAAGGCCCCACAATTAGAAAGTTATTACAGTTTTTTGATTTCTAGAGACCTCCTAAGAATGCTTCAAAGTTAGGTTAGGGGCATTATATGACCTCAAAAAGGGCCAAAAAATGGGGGTCGAGAAAATTTGGTCAATAGGGCTATAGAGTGCTTTGAGAGCTTTTTGAAAATGTAAATGGTTCGTCAATCAGAGCTACGGTTCAACAGTTATGCCTCCCGAAAGTTCGGTTACCATTTTTGGACTCTTATAATTTTGTACCAACTTCTAATGCAGCTTCTGGAGCCTTCTATTTGGTTGATGGATGCCAACTTGCACTTTCTAGAATTTATTCCTAATCCTTAACCCTCCAGGGTCTATTTAAGAACATTTCTGGAATTGTAAAAGGCAGTTCAGAGTGGAGTTTGAGAGAAGGTACTGGGAGAAGAAATTATCTCTAGTTTTATGCTATTGTAAGCCCATAGGGCATGTTTTGCAGTTTGTTTCTCTGTACTAAGTGTACTAGCATATTTTCATAGTTAATAAAATTTTCCCTTTCCTATTGTGTCCATTCTGAGCTTGGGTTGTGTCCCCATCACTCGACTACAAAAGGAACTCAATTGCTAAAGGAACTTGGCAAAGCTTATGGTGCTCAACAATGCTTGGGGAGTTTAGTAGGCATATTTTCTCAATAGTTCCTAGATTTCTTGTGTTTGCTAACACTCAATTGTGTGGTCATCATGGGTTAACATTTGACATTTAATGTTTGTCGCAAGTTGACTTGTTAATTAAATATGCATTTAATGTAAGGTTTTATTTATTTTGTAACTTGCAAGACCAACTTGTAGCTTAGTTGGGTGTAAGTAGGGGGTTTAGGGGAGTCTTGAGCCATTATTCAGTTTAGCAAGGAGTAGCTGAGAGGCATGAAGTTGAACAGAGCTAGTAGTTGTGGCTTGGAAAAAAAGGAGATTTCCTAGTGGCTTGTGAGTACAAGTTTAGATCTTGCTAGAGGTTTCCACTAGATTGATGTTAAGGGCTCTTTCAGAACTATTACTTTCTTTGTATTTGGTCATAACCAAGAAGGCCTTATAGCCTAATACATTACATGTAATTAATTATTTTTTGAATAAAGAATTGAGTTTGGTATCAAATCTTGTATCTTATATTGTGTTTCTATTGTGTGGTTAATTTATAGGGGCTAGGACATCTCCTATAAAGATTATCTTTCCTTGTACTATGTCAATAAACATCTAGGTTGTCTCTATAATGCAAAGCAATTGAATTGGTAAAACAATTCCAATTACTTAGGTAAATTTGCATCTCCAAAATTGTTCTTAAATAATTGTTATATACTATGAGTTGTATTTCATATTATTAAAACATGTGTGGAGACCAACATTATTAACACAGGTGGTCATACTTTAACCTATCATAATTTTAAATTATAACCATGTCTGATCATTTTTGTGTGCTTGTTGACAAAAACTATTTGATTGTATACTAGTTCCCTACATTATACATGGGCATTTTTCATGAACACACTTGTTCAAAATTGATTATCATATAAAGTGATCTTATCAACTAATTATTTTTCCATCAATGATAACATCTATGCAGTCATCACTGATAACTTGCAAACACTTTTTTCTTTCTTTCTTCATCCATAATATTCAAAATCCCTATAATAACTAGGTGATCCATGACTTTTCTCCTTGTCCTTCTTCAGCTAAGCTATAGACAAAGAGGCATTATTAGTTGCTTCAACATTAGGAATATTGTTATCATAGTTCCTTAATTCAAAAGTGTCATGCCAAAAATTAGGGTGAAAATACACGAACATTTTTTTGTTTTTTTTTAGGGTAATAAAAACTATTTTAAACACATACTAAAATTGAATATTTTATGGGAGTATGACAATAAGAAAAAGTTAGTTTCGACTCATAAGGTATAGACAACAATTGTGTTTTGATTATATTTCATGAGGATGTAGAGTCAGTATCCAACAAACTGCATAGATCCAAAACTATAAATCATAGCGCTATAGGAGCTCTTAGTTTGGGTTTATTTAGTTGATTAATTAAACTATAGTTTAATGTTTACTAATGTATGACATCAATTTTGTTAAATATTTGATAAATAACATAAGTTACACTAGGTTTTATTTGACACCTAACACTCACTTCACTATACTAGTTTAATCTACTAGAAAGACTAATATGCACTTATAAGTTATTCTTTAAGTACCTTAACACTAGATCCTGGTTACTAAAAAAACCTATTAGAACTAAACAAAACATTAAATATTCACCATCAAACTAATTATGACATAATATTTATCTCCTAACATAATCTAACTCATCTAATTAACTTATCTAGTCAACTTTAACCTATAACACTTTCAAACATTAACATCTTCTATTTAACAAATTACTAACTTAAGCCTTATAAATTTAATAATTTTTATTTGTTAAACGTGGTCCTAATACCATTAAAATATAATCAAGTTCATCTAACTATAATCCAACACTATAAAAACTTGAAAACACAATTCCATTTACATTCCCTAACACTATTCAACTCTAACCCATGACCCTTTCTATAACTAACACCCATTTAATTATCCACTAAGTATAATAGATTCAATTTCAAACAAAATTTAAAAAGAAATTCCTAATATAAAACTGAATTAAATTTATTATCTCCTATTCACAACATTTAACTACAAATGAATATTAACAAATACTAACACTAACCTAATCATCACCTAATCCTACTTACCTACCTTCTTGACTTTGGAGTTTTGAAATTTAACCCCAACCCGCTCCCACCAAATCTTGCACCCAACTTTTGGAGGAAAGGGGATGTGAGTTGGGGTGGGGACCACATGTTGTCCCATCCGCATTTCATTTACTTTTTATATATTCATTTAATTTTCTTTTGTTTAATATTTTTCCTCCCCACTTGATAAATAGTGGTGATTTTTTTTTAATGAGGGAATCCTTTTATTATGTAAATCTATGTTAGTGTTCCAAGCAATAATGAACTTTAGCATTAAATAAAATGTGATAGCATAAAATGGAATATTCTCTATTTTTTTTTGTGGGAATATTTAACATTTTCTCCATACATTTTCTAGCATCTTCTAGATGCGTATTTTGAGTTTTTTTATCAACATATATATTTTCGCTTCCTTGCTCTTTGTGTTTTCTCATAGGGTTTTAATTACATGGGTATTTTTTATTTACCTATAGGTTGAGGGGGTGATCAAAGTTAGTTTTTCATATGTATCAATTAGGACTTGAATCTATTGTTTATCCATTATGTCTATTAAGAAGTTACCAGATGCAATTATAGGAAAATATATCAATTTGAACATTGAGCTTAAATCAATAGCTTAAGGATATCTATTCAAAATTATATTTAAATATCTCATACAATAATAAGATCTTATTTTCATCAACCTTCTTCTAACATTATTGCATTCGAAGATTTTAATGAGTAGGTTATGGAGAATCAACTCTAAATTATATTAAAATAGTGTATAAAAGAACATGAATGAATTGAAATCAATTGAACCATTGTCACATAGCTACATCTTTCCATCCAATAACTTCATTACTATAATCAATTATTAAATTTACAACATTTGACCAATTTCATAGATCTTCATCAAGTTACAACTCTATCTTCATTAAATGAATGCAAGATACAATAAGCAGGTATCACAATGGACAAGTCTCTAAAACTAGTGACTCAAGAACAACATTAAGACTCCAAATCCAAGTTTTCTCCATCATAAGAACCTATTCAAATCTGAAAATACACATAAAACCAACCATAAAGAGCTCACCTCCCAACCTAGGTCTCAAGAAGACCACCCACCAAGCTAGGAGAACCAATAACCAACAAGTGACAAACAAGTCCAAACCATAATAACACAAACACAACAATAATACCCATCCAAGGTATACACAGTGAGATTCAGCTTGAATCCATGACAAAGGGGTGAAGGTGGACTACCATGTTAGAGATGTCAAATGTAAAACATATAAGAAATGTGTATTTTTGAAGGCTAGAATTCACAATAACAATTTCCATACTTTCTTCTCCTTATCTCCCCCAAAACAAGATCAATAACATTGACATGAAAGGACCAATACAACTTTTATTTATTCCCTCTTCTCTCCATGAGAAGAGACTCTAAACTTCCATGAAGTCCAACTAATCCCTTCCCATATACTTGACCACTTCTTCCTTGTCAAAGGGTGAGTAATGCCATTATAGCCTTCATAATTCTCTCATACAAAAATCCAAAGATGAACAAAACAAGAATTAAATCAAGCCAAAATTGCATTTCTTAGATTGCATTATAATAACACAAACATACAATGCACATATGCAAGAGAATACAATCACATACTAATCTATGTGAAAAACATGAACAAGATTTCCATGGCAATAGAGGTGACCAACCTTTACAATTGTTATGGTAAAATGATGTTTCATAAGAGCCTAGTCTCTTTTACTTGCTCCAAATCCAAAACCCTGATGTCTTTAAAAGTAGAGAGTGGGTGAACACCCACTTACTCCTCCAAGGGCCTCTAAAAAGACCTCAAAATCTTACCCACCTATCAACACTATATTTAGAATTGACCCTTAGTCCTTTGGCTTTTACTTGTCCCTTGTCATAAATGCAAGATTGGAAATGAGTGTGGGTTTGGGGAAAATGTCAAGAGTTCACTCCATTTTTGGAACATGTGGAAAATGGGATATTTAAAGGCTCACAAAAGCCACTAGGGGGTTCTTGTAGTGTCAAAAATGTCCCTTACTCATACCCCTAACACTTAGGCACTTAGATTTTACTAAAATTGGCCCCCTAGGATCACTGTTTGGCCTCTAGGAGTGACTAGAAAAATTTGAATCCAAATAACCTAATTTGTGGGACTTTACAAGTATCTCTAATTAAGGGAGTTTAATTAGGTTCTTAATAAGTCAATCAGGTTTAGAATTACATTGCCAACCTTAGTAGATATTTCATTTACACATACACATGTCAAGTGTCAAGTGACAATATAAAATCACATTACACAACATCTAACATGTCACTAATTACATAAGAAAACACTTAATACATACATACAAATTACAATCACAAATTGAATCACTTAACAATGAGGTTCAAATATCTTCATTAGATTCAACCTTGGTTTTATAGTTTGCATATAGGGTTGGTTATTATTTCTCTGACAAATTTCCATGGTAACTTTCCAACACAATCAATTTGAATATTAGTAGTTCAATAAATCACATGTATATATAAACCAAATTGCATAATCGATTAATTGAACATTCTACATTCTCATTTTAATAAAATTTTCCCATTTTTGCACATTGATTAAATATAACTAATTTTCATAATTGAAATAATCTATTTAACATCTATAATCTCATTCCAATGAACTTATCATTTATAAAAAATATGCATATTAAAAAAAAAACTTATGTAATTCAAACACCGTGATATAGTCCATTGGTTTTAGTCTTCAACTTTTTAAGCCTAATTCATCAATTATTCTAAATCTAATTCTGAGTAATTTAATATTATCAAACTAAACTATTTGAAGCATATACCATCATCATCATAAGGTAAAACTCCACATAGCATCATTGGTACAAATCAATGTTTACATAGTCAAACAATGTAGCAAGTCTCAAATCAGATGGTATCAAAACATGAATGTATCAACTAATATCAATTTCCATGTAAACACCTAGACCATAAAACCTTAATACATATCCATCATCATAATCATCTAAGTCCATAACTTCTATCACCTAGTTATGTGGATGTATCCTAGAGAATACATGCAATATTTATGATTTAAACCATAATTTCAAGTAACCAATTAACTCATCCCAATATAGAAGTATAACCTCTTGGACATAATACCCCAACAACTTTAACACATCATAATGTACTTTTAATATTTAAACTTAAGCTACTTAAGGGTACTTCTAGTAAGTTGATAATCTTTGTCTTTGAATTTCTATTGATTCATAAGAGGGTAATTATTTTGTTATATTATTGCAACAAACATCAAATCATTATACGTAAGATAGCCATAATTATCATAATGTCCTCTACATGGTTTCTAGCAAGAACACCAACATTTTCCCATAACATTGCCTTGTCATTCTCATATATCCATTCAAATATCCTATAAAGGATTTAGCAAAGAAAATCATATTTAAATAAGTACATATGAGGAGGGGTCTTACAAAAAGTAGTAAGTTTACCAATTAATCCATCAATAAAGATGTTGTCTACTATTCTCAAATTATGAATGATAGAAACCATGATGGCATATATTGGTAATAAAGTTCTCAACATCTTACTTACCACATCCTCTTTTTTAATATTAACACCAAAACTATTGTTTGCACACCAACTACTTCCTTTAGCCTTTGGCCATATTGAGAAATGTTCTCCCCTTCTACCATCTTTATGTCATCATATTTCCCCTTCAAATTGTCTACCTTGTCTTTACCACGTGTTTTTCTCTGCCATAGATTAATTTAAGATTTTCCCAAACCTTATAAGAAGTACCCAATCCATGTATATTTTGTATGAAGTATCAAATATCATTTACTATACATTCTAATACTTGCATGTTCTCCTTGACGTCCTTCAATTGGTTTGTCTTAAGAGTCCTGATAAATATTAAATATTTAATCTAAACATGATTCTAGAATTTTGGCTTCATACCTTTTAAGTAAATTGTCAACCATTTTCCCCATATTGTATTTATACCTTATGAACTTAGGACCTTCTTTCTTCATTTTTTATCTTTTTCCTCAAGTTGTTAAGCTTACCATAAAGATGACCAAGGCTTTGATACCAATTGTTAGTCTCAAATGGTCCACGATTATAGGGGGTGTGTGAATTAGCAATCTACTTAATCAAATATTTTCATTAACCATTAAACCACATTCATTGTCTTATAAATTTTGAAGCAAAACATAATAAAGCAAGTAAAACCATCCAAACATATAAAAGAAGAACACCAAGGATTTTATCATTAAAATTCTTGGTAAGAGAAAAAATAATGATGGAAATTAGTACCTAAAATTGTTTGTGATCATTTAAAGTATGCTCAGTTAAAGGCTTGACCCTATTAAGAGCTTTACAAATGCACGGTTAAGAGAAGACCCTACTAGAAGTCACCTAGTTAAGGGATTTACCAATACCCTTGTTAGAATCATTATCCTTTTAAGATTAACTTGGTTAAGGGATTAAAAACCCAAATTAATTCACCTAGTTAAGATACTTCAACTTCATACATGTTAGGATATTGCTCACCCTACTAAAAGTGGCCCAATTAAGGGATTTTCTTAGAGAACCTATTAGGATTCAACAATTACAATGATGTGAGAATAGAACTAGTCTTTTTCCTATATAGATCTAATTAATCACAACCATTTCTTCTCTTACAAACTATCTAATGAAGGGTACTCCCCTTAATAACACAAACATACAACATACATAGAGAAATGACAACAAGTTGTAAGAACAAAAAGTGAGCATATTATTTCCAAAAGTATAGAGTTACAAATTTAAAAAATAAAACATGCAAAGCCACACAAATATGTTTATTTGAACATTTTGTAAGTCAAGGTCCCAACAACATCTCATAATTGTCTTTGATAATCCTAGGTGCATTCTTTATATAAGCAATTTTCTACTATCTAAGAAGGTTCTAGAAATTTATGTTAGAGTAATAACATATTTTCTTATTATCTCTAGTTTACTTAACCTAAAATTTAGGCATATAATAATTAATTCTTGTATTAATTATTATCATGTAACCTAGGTTAATTTCCTTTTAGGATTTTTATCTCCTTCATAAGGAATGATCTATCTTTGTAACATTCATTCATTCAATACAATTGCAATTTATCTTTTGTACATCAAGAATGTCTCAACTTCTATGGATCTATATGTTAAAGCCTTCATAGTTTTCCTTCTCTTTTTTTGTGAGAAATGTTTGCATGAAAGTAATTATTGGGAGATGTGGGTTGAGCTTTAAATTCACCATTCGACTTGACAACAAGAGTTACAATAATAGGATCATGCATGAGCTATTAAATATATTTCTTTTAAGTCAATCATGTTTTATTTATCCTTATTTTCTTGAAGATTTATTTCACCTCCTCACCATTTCATGGCTACTAGCCAGTGAGTCCCAGGTTTATTAAAAAAATTATGAACTCTTTGTTCTTCTACACCTCTTCACCATTCCCTTGCTACATTGCTGGTAAATCCTAGGTGTTTCAAATAACTCATGAGCATTCTGCTCTTAGTATCTTTTATCACAAATTGTGATAACATAAAGCATATTCTTGAGACCATAACAAGTTGCTTTTAAAAAGTAATAAAATAATATGGAAATTCCATAACACAATGTAATGTAAACTCTGGATATGCTTGAATCCCATGAAATCTGAATTGGAATCTATTTTTCTCCCTCTCCTTCCTTCAACACTTAACTTCAATATTCTATACAAAATACTTTCTCAGCAAGGAAGAAAAGGTCCTACCATCTCTCCTTCATGGATTCTACTTTAGAAGAGGAAATAAGCACAACATCATAAACAAAATGTCAACACTTATATCTGTGAAAATTTTTGAGTTGACAGAGGTTTGAAGCTTATGAAAATTAGAGCTAAAAGCATGGCAATCAAAATATGACGAAATGAGGAAAAAATCATGTTTAAAGATGGAGATGATTTGAGTATGGTAGTCAGGTGTAATGTAGAATGTAAATTTTAATCATATCTGCCAATAAAAAATAGTTGGGGATATATCAAAGATGTTTGTCTTCATTCATGGCTTTAGTTCCAAAGAAGAACCATGCCTTCATGGCTTCTACTGGTTTCCAAGGATTATATGCCATTCAAATCCTCAAGTGTTTAATTTCATTAAAACCAAAAGAGGGAAAAATGAATACAAGGTTGGAAGACAAAGTTGGAAAGATTATTGTCAATTTGAATTTCCAAGTATTAAATCGATTAATCATGCCAAGTGTAAATCGATTAAAAGCAAGAATATTAAAAAGGAAAGAATAGAGTTGAAAGATTATAATTGGAATATTATTATAATATTATATTTATATATGTACATGTAAATATTAATGGGGTGACATCACTGTAGGACCAGAAAAATGGGTTAAAATGCATAACACACTATGAGAAAATCACAAACTCAATCAACATGTGTTAGCACCCACTAGTCTACCATGAAAGCCAAACTAATTAAGAAAGCAATAGAAACCCCCTTTTCCGTTTGTAGCTCCCATGTTCTTCTTTCTTCTCCAATGATTGTAGCTCCAATTTGCCTATAGTGCACACAAGATTGAAGCAAAGTCTATGATGTAGATAATGCCATGAGAATACTTGAAGTGTGATTTTATGTGATAGCAAGGATGCAACATGCAAAGAAGTAGAGACTCCAAAACTCAAAGATTCAAGGACTCAAGACTTAAGCATTCTCCTCCAAGAGACTCCAGGATTAAAAATGAGAGGAAGAGTGTCCAATTTATAATTGACATGGAGGATGAGAGCCTTGGATTTGTCACCCATAGATATGCAATGTGGCAAGAGATTCCTTTGAGAATCCATGACACATGACAAAATATGCCAATTGTGAGATTCTATGACACATGCAAGTCAAACTTAGCTAAATGTGGAAGAGAATCTATGACGCGTCATAAGATTCCTCAACCCACTTAAAGCCAAGAATCTATGACGAATAAGCCAAATAGGGACATGCGTAAGAGGTAATAATAATTCCTATGATGCATATGACAGAATATACCAAAAGTAAGATTCTATGACACATGAGAGTCAAATTTGGAAGAGAATCTATGACGCGTCATAAGATTCCTTAACCCACTTAAAGCCAAGAATCTATGACAAATAAGCCAAATAGGGACATGCATAAGAGATAAGCATATTTGATTATGACAAATCTCAACCAAGTGTCAAAGGAGAATCCACGAGGTGTCACATCCAAGTGTCATGATGACGCAATATTTTATGGAATATTTGAATTAAAAATCCTTTTATTCCACAAAATAAGAATTAGTAGAAAATAGAATTAATGATGGAAAATAGAACTTAGGAAATTGTAAATTTCCATGGTTTGCAGATAATGAATCAATTAATTAATAAAATTAATTAATTGAGGATGATAATTAGAAAGAATAATTAGTAAGAATAATAGAATTAAATTATGGGTTCTTTAATCCTATAGAGAAAATTAGTAGATGATTGGCCAAATTGATTAAATGAATGTGATCATATCCTTTGATGAAAATGTGATGACGATGGATATCGAATAAGATGATGAAAAGGTAGACCAAAGCCATGGTCAAATTAATTGATAGATCGAAATTGATAACATGCCAAGGACACATGACATGAATTAATTGATATGTAACATTTAACCCACATTGTAAATGCTATAGGATTGAAATTGATTGATAAGGTTTGATCATAATAACATTGATGGACACTGTCAATATTATTAAAATGGTTGATGATGCCATGATTTGACATTGAAAGCCTCAATAATGTCAAAGATTGGATGACATGAAAGATAGTTCGACCTAGCATTGAGAGCCTACGGCAATACTAAGGTCAAATTGATAAGATTGATAAGTTGATAGGTTTCCAAGGCACTAAAAGCCACAACAATGCCTAGGAGCAGATAAATGATGATTGATTTGAGATGTTTGATATGCTTCGAGTTGATTAGGACTAATTTCGAGTGATATGAAATTGATGCGAAAGGGGATACAAATGACAAAATATGGTCAATTTGGCCAAAAGATCGAAGTTAGTAGAATGAAAAAATGGGACAAATTAGTATGAAGAAGTGATGAGGTTGTAGATGCGAACCATTTTTGAGCGTCTACATTTTGCCCCTCTTTGATACAATGTGATTTAGAATGTTGTATCAAAGAATAACTAATGAGAAAGCTACAACATGTCCCAGTAGGGATGATATATATGGGTGCCCCCTCGAGAAATTGACTAAGATAAGCATATGATAAGTCAATTTATTGACAACAAGAAGACAAAACCATAGCAACTGACGGAATGACCCGAAACTATATGTGCATGCCCAAGATGATGGAAAGATGTCATAACCTGAGGGAAATCATCAAAAATGGTCTTATTTGGTAAAAGATGATGAGACAAATGTCAGACTAAGGTTGAACTAGGTGGAAAGCCATAGAAAGTTGATTGACAGTGCAGGATGATGCAAGAATGCATGAATGCAAGAGGAAGATGATTTGGTCAATCAGAAGACATGATCATGGTGATGGAGAATGAGATGATGAAGAAAGATGAGATGAGGAGATGTTAGTATGATGGAAAGACTTTTGCTTCTAGAAAGTGCACTATATGTCAAATGGAGCTTTATTTTGATATGGCAAATGGAATGCAACACATCATGGCATAAAGGGCTAGAGTGCAAATGCAAGCCTTTTGCGTAAACAAGCACGATGCAAATAAAGAATGACCTTGTCCTTCTTGAGGCATATGTACATGCCCCAGACTCTCAAAAGGTACATTGTAATAGACAGAAATGGAAAAAAGATGACCATGAACCATCCTGGCCACTCTCATAGATCAATTTATATCATCGAGTAGCATAGGGACATGATCAAAGAAAAAACAAAGCAAAAATAAATCACTCACTAAACAACGTGAGCCAACAGCTATTCTTGTCCATTATTACGTTCTTGTTAATGTTTTAGGTGTGTAGATAGTGTTCGGCATGTTGATAATGTGGTAGTTCTAGTTGTGGATTGAGTTGATAAGTTCATAGTGACACGTTGGATTGATTGTTGGTTCCTGTTGCTCAGATATTGGGATTGGCATTGAAGCGTAGTGCTTTGATTTTCAGTCTGCAAACTGCAAGTGTGAACGCAAAAGGGGTGGTTATCCACAGTGAATATGTACAAGGTTTATTGCAAATTTTTGACGAGTTTTGATTTTTAGGGTTTTTGAGGATATTTGATGTTTTTGCATGACTAGTTTCTTCAAGACATTTTACGATTTTTAGGGTTTATTTCAAGACATTTTATGATTTTTAGTGCTTTTTTCAGGATTGTATTTGAATGTTTAGGATTTTTTTGAGATATTATGTGAATGTTTAGGATTTTTTCAGGACATTATGTGATTTTTAGTTATTTTCTCAGGACATTTTATGATTTTTAGGGATTTTTTCAAGATCGTATTTTATGGTTTTTAGTGATTTTTTTCAGGACATTATGAGATTTTTAGTATTTTTTTAGGACATTTTATGATTTTTAGGGATTTTTTTCAGGACATTTTATGATTTTTAAGGATTTTTTCAAGATCGTATAAGCATAGAGAAGTGTTAGCTCCAATCCGTTATGCGATAGATTCAATGGATAAAAAGCACTTAGGGGTATGCCCCTAGTTCAAATTCAAACTTACACACCATGTAGGTAATATGCCCCCAGACAAGACACAAATTATGTACAGAGGCCAATGACAGAGTGTGTTTGTAGATAGGTGATACTTAAGCAAGGTAACGAAGGACATTAACCAGTTTGTGAGCCATGATAAGGAACCAAGGATGTCTTGCAATATGAAGGGTATGATCAAGGAATGATAGAGGGGGGAAAGACCAGATGGAATCCCGATAGATGGAGGAGCAATAACTGATTACACATGGCGCCTGTTTGCCAAGTTTTCATCATGGTACTTGCCCAAAGCGCCTGTTTGCCAGGTTTTCACTTTTGGACGGAATTTTTCTCTTGACTCAAATTTTTGTGCCAAGATGCTTGTTTGCCAGTTTTCATCAAGGCATCCTCTTTTTTTTTTCTTTTTTTTTTTTTGCTTTTTTCATGACTTTTTGCTATTTTTTAAAATATTTTTTCAGGACTTTTTGCAATTTTTTTTTTTTTCTTTTTTTATGACTTTTTACTATTTTTTTGGTATTTTTTCAGGACTTTTAGATGGAATCAAGAATGGCACTGACAAATGCTGAGAAGATATCTGTTGTTGGTGCTGCTAGCTGATGAGCTCTGAATCCATGACTGACCATAACCACATAGGATTTGTTCCGAGTCTGTAGCTAAAATCAAACCACTAGAAAGGCCTCGAGAGATACCATCGTGTACCGTATGTAAGACAATGTCTATCTCTTGCGAATCAAGGAATCTAAGGATAAATGGGTCAATAGAAATGTCATGTGGGATGTCACTAATGATGATATAGGCAAAGGCTTGTTGGATAAAGGATTGATTTTGGCTATTGGACAAAGTAGGTAGTTGGATTTGGGGATAAACAAAGGGATATAAGGGAGAGTTGGGAGGGTTGAGACCAATGACCTTCCGCATGAACGCTGATTGAGAGAGCTCCAAAAGACTTTGTGGCATGTTGAACACTGGAACACTAATATTTGTGGCATCATATTTTTCATTTTGTATTCTTGGAAGCTTCTTAGCTTTTAATTTTTTATGGTCTTATGGTGCCTTTCGATTTTCACCAAGAGACCTATGCTTGTTATTTCTTTCTCTTTTTGCTTTGTAGCTAGAAAGTGGAGTAGGCTCTCCAAAATATGCCAATGTGTTCTCTTTAGGAGAAATTGCTTCTTTATGATCTTCAATCATAATTCCTACAAAGTCTATTATGAGAGTGTCATTATCGTCGAATTGATCAAAAATTGGTGGTCCACATTGGTCCCAATCCAAAGGTTCAGGATAACTTGAGGAGATGTCATCATCAGTGTTGAATGGGCTTTGGTTGAAGGTAGATATATGGGTAACTGATTCAACTGGGTCATTGGGGTTATGCTCAGAGGCTAGGGGATTGTTGGTTTCAAGTGGGATATCCTTAGATGCCTTTTCATCATTCGAAACATCCATAGTCTTACATGTACGTATCGTGGTACTAGGAGGACCTATTTGTAATGGTTTAAATCCAAGCCCCAAACTAGGAGGTTGTCCTTTTGTAGTGATGGGTTCAATGATTCCTTGTTTCTGAGATCCAAGACCACTATAGCCATCATAGCCTTGTTTCTGCATTATGGTAAACCCAAGTCCATACTTGCTAGGAGATATCAAAGTGGGTTCTCATTCTGCTTTTGCTTTCTCAATACATATGGATGTATTCTCATTGATAGAAGTATCATTCTTTGTGCTGATGGGAGAAAGTGGTGACTCCCTAATGTGGGAGACATGAGACATAAAGTACTCTCCACACCCATTGTCTTTAATCTTCATCTTTTCCTTGGCTTTACTGAGTAGTATATCAGCATCCACATACTTAGAGGAATTTGTGGTTTGTGCTTCATTATTTGTTGGGATTTAGTATGCAGTAGCATCTCTTAGATTAGCACAAAACTGGAAAGGATCTGCATCGCCAGGGATGGTAACCTCCATGTTATTATAGGAAAACTTCAAACATTGATGATATGTAGAAGGGACTGCTTTCATAGCATGAAGCCAAGGGCATCCCAGTATCATGTTGCAATTCATTTCGATGTCTACGACATGGAACAATGTGTCTTCAATAGCTAGACCAACTCTGACAGGTAATGTGATGATACCCCTGGAGAAGCGTTCACCATCATCATAAGGTTTTATTGTGATTCTTCGAGAGGGATCTACATCATCTTCAGAATAACCCAAATTGTTGACAACCTTTAGAGTACAGATGTTCAGTCCTGCTCCTCCATCTATTAAGACACGTATGACTTTGGCATTATGGATGAAGACTTCGAGATAAAGGGGATCATTATGGTTAGGTTTGTCCTTAGGAATATCACGGGGTGAAAAAGTGGTATGTTGTGATACAGATAGGTTCCCAACCATGGCTTGGAACTGGGCAACATCCATGTTATCTGGGACTATTGACTCTTTAAGGGCTTGCTCCAAGATCTTTTGGTGTTGGGGGGATGCACATAGTAGATCCAAAATGGATATTTGTGTAGGGGTTTTTCCAAGTTTCTCAACAAGGCTATAATCAGATGAAGTAGGAGCAGTAGGTCTACTTGGGGGTGCAGGCCTAGTAGAAGCAGTAGGTCTAGATGGGGCTCTAGGTAGGGTGATCTTGCTACGACGTGTAGTGACAGCACAATGAGGGTGTTCAGCCCTCAATGTGAATGTGGATATGCAGAAATCAGACTCATTAAAGAAATTGATGGTATAGTCATAGCCAGTGCGTGTGTAATTCACATTACCTTGCAAGTTTGAGTTTGAACTTGAGGGTTTCTCTTTGTCATGATTACCCAAAGGATCTTTGAAAATAGTGTGATCAGAGTTGGATGCTAATAGTGATGGATCAACTGTGATGACACCATCATCAATAAGGTCTTGTATTGCATGTTTTAGTTGGAAGCATGATGAAGTTTTGTGTCCTTTGGTGCGATGGTAATCACAATACTTTTTGTCATCCCACCAATCAGCTTTAGTCAATGGTTCATCTTTGATTGGGGGTAATTGCAGGAAGTTATTACTCAGTAACTGTTGTAATGCAATCTCAAGTGGTATCCCCAATGGTGTGAATTTCCTGTCTTTGGTTCTAGGATGTCTTTGAGATTTATCTTGCGTGGGAGTCTCAGTTTTCTGTTGTAGAGCTGATGTTTGATTAGAGGTTTGTGAATTTGTAGGGTTTACACCTTTCAAAGTCAATTGAGGTTGTACTGTGCTAATTGTGCAAGCATCCACAATACCATCATTAGTCACATTCTTGTTTTTGGAGAAAAATTTTGCCTTGTCATTAGACGAGTTGGTGTTTGTGTTTTCTTTGTTTATCTTGAGGACTCCCTTATAGATAAGAGCATCTTCAATATTAGCCCCTTTTTTCATAAGTTTAGAAATGGTTCTTGGACTCTTGATTTTGTGTTCATACATTAAGTCTGGGACTAAATTTTCAATGGATAGGTTTACTTGTTGTTCTTCAGGAATGTCTAGTGAGCATTGACTAACTAAGCTTCTCCAACGCAGTAAGAATGTGATGAATGATTCTCCTATCTTCTGTTTAGTTGATCACAAATCAGAGAGTGTCACCTCATTTTTAATGTTAAAGGCAAAGTGGGAGATAAACTTGTCTGCTAGTTCTGACCAAGATTTGATATTACCAGGAAGTTTGGAGTAACATTCAAGTGCAGGCCCACCTAAAGAATGAGGGAACAATCTCATAAGGTAAGTGGGCTCATCACTAAGTTCAGTGCATGAAGCACAAAATTCTCGGATGTGATCAATACGGTTTCCTTTTCCTCGATATTTTTCAAACCTTGGAGCTTCAAAGTGTTTTGGGAATGGAGGCATATACAGACTTTTATCAAACGGGTTAGGACGTAGGTCCCTTTCTGTATATAGAGCCTATTTCTTTTGGACTGCCAATGCCTCGACTTGTTTGAAAAGTTGTTTGAATTGTTGTAATAGTTCTTCATTAGGGTTTTGCATGATGGTCTTTCCTTCAAGTCTTTTGTGTCTATGAGTAGACTATTTGTTGTGGCGAGAACTATGTCTACTTGGTTTTGACATTTCTGTGTCTGATGAGTCTGATGAAGTGTCGCTACGTGGTGGAGGTATGTTGGCACCTCAAAGATAGAAAGGTCCTTATTCTTGGGGTACTTGCTATGGTATTTGATGTGGCACTTGTTGTGGGATTGACTATGATTGTTGTACCATGTGTTGTTGTTGTGCCATGTGTTGTGGTTTTTGTTGGGATACCTCTGTTGGTTGTATGTGAGACCATGTGCATGCTTGTTGTTCTAGAGGTATCTGTTGAGGTTGTTGTGGCACATGTTGTTGTTGTAACAAATGTTGCTAGTATGCAATTTGTTGCTCAAGGCATTGTTGGTATTCCAACTGTTGCTTGAGTTGCTCTTGTTGTTTAGCAAACATCATTTGTTGTTGTTGGAATTGTTTTTGATAATTTGTGTGCAAGTCAAGTGGTTCCACATGGGATTGCGTATTAGGAATGTTGGATGTTTGCCCCACTTGTGGTTGTTGTTGTTGCGTTTGATGTTATTGTTGATATGTGGGATGTGTGTCAAGTGGATGTAGACTTGGTTGTGCCTTGGAAGTGTTGAGTCCTTGTACCATTGTAGGTTGTTTTTGTCGTGGGGGTTGACTAAGTCCTTGAGAATTGAACATCATGTTTGTATTGTTGTTTTGGTACCTTTGTGTTTTAGATGTTCCTGCTTGTGACATCATATTGACTTGACTATGAGATGTGTCCCTATTAGGAATGGGTGTAATGTCAATAAGACTTTTCCTTTGTGCATCTATAGGGATGGTGGCACTTGATGTTTCACATGTTGTATTTGTGAGAGGCTCCATAGTGTTTGATGTTGTAGCATGGGGTAAAGTTAGAAGCAAAGGTGTACTTTGTTGATTTGCCTCCAAAGGAGGTATGTCTGGCATCCCTAGAGCACGGGTCCCTTTAGGTGCATCTTTTTGTTGCATCATGTGACTAAAATCAAGTCCTAATGTCCTTTTGGGGTGTTTAGGGATTTGTGGTATTTCATCAAACAAGGGGTTAACATTGATGTGTTCAAATGTACTTTGGAGGATTTCAATTGTTGATTCTTGATGGGACCTTATAGGTGCCATTATTGTGTTTGAAAACTCCAAAGGTTGTTTTCCCTTGTCTAAGTCCAAATTTCTCATGGTTTGGATGTTTTCAATTGTTGTGTTGGTTTGATTTTTGGACCTAGGACCTTCCAAGTTTAGATGAAATTTGACAATTTCTTGAGCTGCCAAACATTTGAAGTTTTTGCGAAAACTTTTGCCTTGACATGCCCTAGCCATTTCCTCATTAGTGATGCCATAATTAGTGTCAGATTCATAACTTAGGTTTACAATACCTTGTTGTATGTTTGATGTGTTAGGTTGGTTGAATTCAAGGAATGTGATTGTTCATCTTCAGGTGAGGTTGGTACACTTCCTTCTCCTGGTGGCATTGGCACGAATATAGGTTCAAAGTTAGGACTCCATTGAACCATCCCATGTGTGGGGGAAGTGTTTGGAGGAAATCTCATGATAGGTGTATTGTTCAAGGTTTGTTGTGCCATAGCTTGATTATGAGGATCTTGCGGATACATATTCAAAGGGTCTGATAGTAATGGTTGCGATGTCTCAATTTTGTCTTCGTCAAAGGTTTGTTGGATTTTCTTACTCTTTCTTTGTCTTGGATGAGTTTTTGGTTGTTCTTGTGCCTCAGAAAACAAAGGTTGATAGAGTTCCTCTAGTCTCTGAGCTGCTTCTCTCCTAGTAAGTGTTGGCATGATACCTAAGAGTGCAAAGATTGGTGGGTATGAAAGATATTAGTGTTTTTGGGATTTTTAAGTGTTTAGGAATGTTATGCAATGTGAGGAAATGCTAGATGAATTATGGTTTTGATGTGCAAAGTGAAAATGTCCTAGGGATGTTATGCAAACGCAAATGCAAGGTGATGTTTTGAAGTTTGACTAGAGGAGATGAAAATGACTCTAAGGTATGCAAAATGACAATTAGGGTTATGTTTTGGACTTGTTAAGGGTACTAAAGGTTGATGTATGCAAGGTGTATCATGCAAAGGATGATGTTCTAGGGTTCGTAATGACGTTTGGGACATGCAAAATGAGGGTAAATGCTCAAGAAGACAATTTTGTTGATGGACAATTTGATAGGGTTTGGTAGTAAAAATGATGCTAAGGATTTTGATCAATGCAATATGAAGGGGATATACCACTAGGGTGAGTCAAAATGACATTTGGGGATGCTAGGGATATGATTATGCTATGACAAGGGTGTATGGAAAGTTTTGAACTTAGATAAAACCTTTTGAAAGTATTTTGCCTAAGAGTTTAACCTTGTGATAAAGGACTTTGGATCTTGACCAAAAATTGATAAAAGACGAAAAGATCAAATTGATAAAAGATGACAAGGTCAAATCTATCAAGACATAGACAAATTTTGATCAAAGAAAATGATAAGAAAAGATAAAAAGACTAGTCAAGATCCATTATCCGTCAAAACTAGGAGATACTCTAAGACTCATACTTTGTTTACATTGTTGACTAAATTCAAAGGTTTTGGGGGTTCAAAATGACGTTTAGAGGACTCAAAATGATGGTGATGCTAAGCAGGATGTCATAGCAAGGTAAATGGTAGACGATAGTGTTAGGGCTAGTTTGGATGCTCAAAATGATGATTAGGACACCCAGAATGATGGATAAAGTGGTCAAGATGATGAATAGCTATGTAAAGATGCAAGGTGGTGAATGCAAAGTGTTGATTCTGAGATGGGAATGTAAAAACTAAGGAAAGTAAAACTGAACCTAAATGGATGCAATATGAAAAGTAATGAGGACTAAAAGGTGCAATATGAAGTCTATATGATGTAAGAATGAAGCCTAGACTAGGGTGAATGCAAGTGAAATCTATGCAAATATGAGATCTATGTTTTGCCAAGCACATTTAAGAGCATAAGTCAACATGTTTTCCAAGGTTCGAGTATGTTGAACCAAAGTTTGTAAAGTTTGATAAAGGTTGAAATGTTTTGGCAATGTGTGATGTTTTGACAAGTTCAAATGATATCCAAGGTGTAAATTTAAAAGTTTGGCTTTTATCTTGATTATGTTTTACACACACGCAAGACACATTAAGACAAGAATAGCTGTTGTAAAAGTTAACAAACACACCACAACCTAGGCTTTTAGGACTGTATCCACTAAATTCCTACTTGAACCGAAGTTCAGTCGTGCTTATCTAGAGCGGACAACCTAAGATCTTGGCACCACAGGCTCCCCCTTACAGCGCACTCACTTCTCGGGGCTACCAAGATCTGCTTCCCAAGGGGCATGACTTCCCAAGGGACTGTTGCCTCTACTAAGGACCATGAGAATGTAGGATGTCTTCACGGGCATGGGTGACCCCTTGAACCAGTGGATAGAAAGGATTTTGGCCACTAAAACATGGTTTTTAGTAAGGGCATTCTGTTCGGCAAGTGAATGATAAACTTCCACAGAAGGTCTCCCAGCCTCAAGAATCGAGGTTTGACGCACCACAAGGGTACTAGAGGAGAGCTATCATGCAGCAATATCGTCGACACAGCTTTCACTGTAATCAACTTTTATATAGCGGCTGGAACGTTGACTTGGCTTTGGCCCGTTACCGCTTTGAGGTCATCCCCTGGCATACCCAATATCGAGTATCTTTGTCCAAGGCAGGCCTCCTATAGAAGTTACATAGATTTCTCTTACACCAAAGATCCACGAATGGAAAGGGGAGATGATATGTCCAATGCAACTCCTAGGGATCTAACACCGTAGACACGCCAGGCAGAAAAGAAAAAGGTTCTTTTTAAGCACCAAACGAAATGTTATCTAATCTAGGAAATCCACACACATAGATTTGAAAGACACACAAAGTCTTCAAAAATGTCTTGCAAACAAAGCATTAGTAGTTTATGATCATGTCTTCATCCCATGATTGCCACATGCTACAAATAGACCATCAGTAACACAAAATCACCTAATCTATTTCCTAGAGAGTGATAGGAGCTTGAAATGCAGATTTTGATTGGTGTATGTGCTTACTATGAACCTAGGTGTGATCTGATAGTAAAGATCTAGATGTGAAAAATAAGAGCAGATAGTCATTATACCCTTCCAAGTGAGCTCCTTCCTTGCACCTACAAGCACAAACAAGAAAACCCAAGTTAGATATGTATGTTCACGTCGGGTTCACCAAATGTAGGACCAGAAAAATGGGTTAAAATGCATAACACACTATGAGAAAATCACAAACTCAATCAACATGTATTAGCACCCACTAGTCTACCATGAAAGCCAAACTAATTAAGAAAGCAATAGAAACCCCCTTTTTCATTTGTAGCTCCCATGTTCTTCTTTCTTCTCCAATGATTGTAGCTCCAATTTGCCTATAGTGCACACAAGATTGAAGCAAAGTCTATGATGTAGATAATGCCATGAGAATACTTGAAGTGTGATTTTATGTGATAGCAAGGATGCAACATGCAAAGAAGTAGAGACTCCAAAACTCAAAGATTCAAGGACTCAAGACTTAAGCATTCTCCTCCAAGAGACTCCAGGATTAAAAATGAGAGGAAGAGTGTCCAATTTATAATTGACATGGAGGATGAGAGCCTTGGAGTTGTCACCCATAGATATGTGATGTGGTAAGAGATTCCTTTGAGAATCCATAACACATATGACAAAATATGCCAATTGTGAGATTCTATGACACATGCAAGTCAAACTTAGCTAAATGTGGAAGAGAATCTATGACGCGTCATAAGATTCCTCAACTCACTTAAAGCCAAGAATCTATGATGAATAAGACAAATAGGACATGCATAAGAGGTAATAATAATTCCTATGATGCATATGATAGAATATGCCAAAAGTAAGATTCTATGACACATGAGAGTCAAATTTGGAAGAGAATCTATGACGCGTCATAAGATTCCTTAACCCACTTAAAGCCAAGAATCTATGACGAATAAGCCAAATAGGGACATGCATAAGAGATTAGCATATTTGATTATGAAAAATCTCAACCAAGTGTCAAAGGAGAATCCACGAGGTGTCACATCCAAGTGTCATGATGACGCAATATTTTATGGAATATTTGAATTAAAAATCCTTTTATTCCACAAAATAAGAATTAGTAGAAAATGGAATTAATGATGGAAAATAGAACTTAGGAAATTGTAAATTTCCATGGTTTGCAGATAATGAATCAATTAATTAATAAAATTAATTAATTGAGGATGATAATTAGGAAGAATAATTAGTGAGAATAATAGAATTAAATTATGGGTTATTTAATCCTATAGAGAAAATTAGTAGATGATTGGCCAAATTGATTAAATGAATGCGACTGTATCCTTTGATGAAAATGTGACGACGATGGATATCGAATAAGATGATGAAAAGGTAGACCAAAGCCATGGTCAAATTAATTGATAGATCAAAATTGATAACATGCCAAGGACACATGACATGAATTAATTGATATGTAACATTTAACCCACATTGTAAATGCTACAGGATTGAAATTGATTGATAAGGTTTGATCATAATAACACTGACGGACACTGTCAATATTATTAAAATGGTTGATGATGCCATGATTTGACATTGAAAGCCTCAATAATGTCAAAGATTGGATAACATGAATGACAGTTCGACCTAGCATTGAGAGCCTACGACAATACTAAGGTCAAATTGATAAGATTGATAAGTTGATAGGTTTCCAAGGAACTGAAAGCCACAACAATGCCTAGGAGCAGATAAATGATGATTGATTTGAGATGTTTGATATGCTTTGAGTTGATTAGGACTGATTTCGAGTGATATGAAATTGATGCGAAAGGGGATACAAATGACAAAATATGGTCAATCTGGCCAAAAGATCGAAGTTAGTAGAATGAAAAAATGGGACAAATTAGTATGAAGAAGTGATGAGGTTGTAGATGCGAACCATTTTTGAGCATCTACATTTTGCCCTTCTTTGATACAATGATTTAGAACATTGTATCAAAGAATAACTGATGAGAAACCTACAACATGTCCCAGTAGGGATGATATATATGGGTGCCCCCTCGAGAAATTGACTAAGATAAGCATATGATAAGTCAAATTATCGACAACAAGAAGACAAAACCATAGCAACTGACGGAATGACCCGAAACTATATGTGCATGCCCAAGATGACGGAAAGATGTCATAACCTGAGGGAAATCATCAAAAATGGTCGTATTTGGTTCACAATTTGTTTTCCTTTAGTTCAAGTTCAAAATAGGTAACAATTTATTTCTACCATTTCATAAGAATAGGAATATAATTGCATAAAGTAAATGCTAAGAATATTCAACTGAAAATAATTATTTATCCATCATCATAGATTTTGATAACATTTTATCAAGATTATAGAAACCAATTTGGATTGTGCAAGCTTTGGCCTAAGACCATACTTATCCCCACACATTCTAACATATTAGAATGGCCCTCCCTACCTTGGGATCAGGCTTGGGATGTTCTTTAGTCTAGCCAATCGAGATTCCATGTAGTTTGAGTGCCCAATATGTTATACCTATATAACTGACATCTATGGACATCAAGTGATCATTAGATGGCACATATGCCTATAAACTACCTTTGCCAAGGGTTTCCTTTTGGGTTCAATGACCCGATCACCACCAGTCAACTTGCCAATCTTGTCATCTTCTTACTTATGTTTCATCTTTATGATTTTTTAGTTTATACATTTGTCCATTTTATATCATCTCAGCCTTTCCTAGCTATTCTGAATCATTTCCCTATGTGATTTTCCAATTTGATTGTAATATCCAGTTATTAAAAATAATTTTTTTTCAACATTTACATTTTTAGTTTCTAAAAAAAAATAGTGTTGGACCCAAGGTTTCAATGTTGAACCTAGCACTCTGATACCATAATGTAAGAATGCTTCTCCAATCACTTGGATTAGTCCACAAATACCATTATAACAAAATCATATAACAACTACCATTCAATACCACTATATCAAAATCAAATGATGATTACTATTAAATACCATATATAAAATTAGGGCATCACAAACCACTGTAACAATTAGGGAATCACTTACCACTATATCAATTAGGGAATCAAATACCACTATATCACTTAGGGCTTTGGATACCATGGAATTCAATTAGGGCTTTAGATACCACTATATCATTTGGGCTCCAGATACCACTATAGCATTCCTTTCCTTCTAATTTCTTAACTATGAAAATAACTTAAGATTAAAAGATATGCTCATATTCAATATTCATTTAATTAAAAACCTAAGATAAAAATCCATCTGATAAATCTATCTCTCGCAACTAAGTGTAAAGTAATTGTAATAATGAGAAACCTCAATTATTCTTACCTTAGTCTTGCATATACATCATAAAAGTAAAATGCCTTTTTTCGGTAACCAATTAAATGTATAACTCATTGTACATCCAACAACTTGGGAAGAGGTGAAACATTGTCAGGGGCTTTACCACCCAACCTTGGATCTTACCTTATTCCCCACACAATCTCCAATCAGAAAGGTTCTCCCTACCTAGAATTGGACTTGGAACATATGCCATCTACTAAGAATCTTGGTATTTAAACTCACCATTCGACTTGACAACAAGAGTTATAATAACAAGATCATGCATGATCTATTAATATATTTCTTTTAAGTTAATCATGTCTGATTTCTCCTTATTTTATTGTATATTTATTTCATCTCCTTACCATTTCATGGCAACCCGGTGAGTCCTAGGTTCATTAAAAAGTTTATGAACTCTCTATTTTTTTACACCTCTTCACCATTCCTTGGCTACATTGCTAATGAATACTAGGTGTTTCAAATAAGTCATGAGCATTCTGCTCTTAATATCTTTTTATCACAAATTACAACAACATCTAGCATATTCTTGAGATCAGCATAACTCTTTGAACAATATTCCTAGTTTAGATATTAATATACTTAAAAACACTTTGATATGATTTGTAATAAATTGACTTGTCAAAGGAAAAAGGGCTAATAATAAGGGCACTGAATAAGTGGCATCTCATATTTAATCTTGAAGTGATAATTATCTAAGATGCCTAACAGGCTACTTTTTAAAAGTAATAAAATAATATGGTAATGCCATAACGTGACCTAATTTAAGCTCTAGATATGCTTGAATCCCATGAAATCCAAATTGGAATCTATTCTGCTCTCTCTCATTCCTTCAACACTTGACTTTAGTATTCTAGCTGGAATACTTACTTGGCAAGGAAGAAAAGGTTCTCTTGTCTCTCCCTAATGGCTTCTACTTCGAAAGAGGAATAAGTACAACATCATAAATAAAACATCAACATTTATATCTATAGAAGGTTCCGAGTTGATAGAGGTTTGAAGGTTATGAAAACCAGAGCTAAGAACATGGAAATCAAAATATGATGAAATAAGGAAAAAGTTAGGTTTAAAGATGGAGTTGTTTTGAGTGTGGCAGTCAGGTGTAATGCAGAATTTAAATTTTGATCGTATCTGCCATAGCAAGGTAGTCGAGCATATATCAAATATGTCCATCTTCATTCACATCTTTAGTTCCAAAGAAGAACCATGCCTTGTTGGCTTTTGCTAGTTTCCAAATTTTATAAGCCACTCGAATCCCGAAGTGTTTAATTCGATTAAAACAAAAAGAGGGAAAAATAAATACAAGGTTGGAAGATAAAGTTGGAAAGATTGTTATCAATTCAAATTTCCAAGTATTAAATCAATTTATCATGCCAAGTGTTAATTGATTAAAAGAAAGAATATTAAAATGGAAAGAATAGAGTTGGAAGATTATAATTCAAATATTATATTATTATAATCTTATATTTATATATGTAAATGTAAATATTAATGGGGTGACATCACTTCATTGAATTATTATAATACAATGGTGCCATCTCATTTTTATATCTATATGTACGTATATAGATATATCTATTCTAATAATATGGTAAAAGATCATATTAAATCCTTCCAGGTATGTTTTACATTTTAATCCAATTATTTATGTTTTAGCTAGATTATTTTCTTAATAGTTCATGTAGGCCCCACAGATGTATCTTGTTTCAAGTTGCTAGGTCCTCAACCCATCTGTCCAATGATGGTGATGCTCATGTGCCTCTTTTCTAACAATGCTTCCACCCCTTTGACATGTTTCCTGTAAGGAAATTCTTTGCAATTAAATTATATTATCATAATAAATTATTTAATCATAAATAATCATAATGGTTAACCATCTTCTCAATTCCATGAATTCGTGATAAATGATCAACTAGTTTGTTATCTTCACTTAAAATTATAATGACTAACCATGTTACCATTTTACAAGATTATAACCAATTTAATTGCCAATTGACTTCATGTGAACCTCAATGGCTATATTTTAAATAAGATCAAAATTGGGATGTAACATTCCTTTTTGGAGAAAACCACATGTCAAAATAAGCAACACATTTTTTTAAGGGCAAGCTTTAATAGGGGCCCACACCTATACCTTCTCAATGTAATTCCCTGATACCCATTCCTCAAGAGGACCACCAAAGTACACCCACTTAGGCCCATCATTATACAATATCACATTTTTTGGGGTCCCACGCTTTTTTGACAGGTCCACAAAGAACCTTGTGTATGGTTTTAGTGGATGACAACAATTATTTTGATGACATATCAAAAAATTTTTGCCACACCGTCCTATGTTTGCCTTGGCCTATAACCACCCCTTGATTAGTCCTTTCTTTGGAGGCAACACCATTGTCAATGCCTTTCTATTATTTCTCTGACTGAAGGTACCTTTTTGAGCTCTATGTTGACCCCACATTAGTGCTAGTAGCACCATCTCTGCTATGCCCCCATTTTTTTTTCTAATTTTTCTAGGTGGTTTTAGCTAGCACTTAACTCACAATTTCAATCAGAAAAAAACTTTTAGAGTTTCTTTTAGTTTTTTTTTCATAGCGGATGAATCTTTGATAGTTATAGTCCTTTGGCTAGTTTCAAAGTATAAAGGTGATATTTCTAAAATTTTAAGGTTGATTTTTGTACTTTGTATGGTGGTCTCGGGTTTTATGGTGGTTTTGCATCAGAACCACATTTTTCCTAGTGTCATATTTATTTTGATTTGCAATAATGGTTTTGTGGTTTTATAGGCTGGATCGACAATTTCCAATGGTTATATTTTTTTTTTCCCTTTAACTAAGTTTTTGGCCTCATACAATGGTCTCATCTTCCTCTAGTAGTTTTACATAATATTTGTTGGTTGTTGGGAAAACCTATAGTGGTTTTTTCCCTTTTTGGAAATTTCATTTCCATGAGCCCATTTTTTGCCACCAAACTTTTTTTTGGCACTAGCCAAACTTTTTGCCTAACAAAGGATATTAGTTTTCTAGTGAGCTTTTTTTTGACACAGAGACCTTTTCTAGAAAGCTAGATCTTTTTGGCACAAACTATTTTCATCGAAACTTTTTTCCCTTTATGGCTATTTGATTATCTAATTTGGGCTCATCAGTGCCTACATCATCACATCTATTTTCCCTTCTTGATGAGTTTGGATTGTTGGTCAAAAGAATAATCTTGACAATTGAGTGTCAACACACTTAACCATTTTTACTATATATGTCGAGTGATCTAGGAACATTCATGTGCCAAGAAATAAAAGATATAACAGGTGCCAAACAAACTAGGATATAATAGGAACTGAGCAAACCAGGATATAATAGGTGTCGAGAAAACTAGAAATGTAGTAGATGCCAAGCAATCTATAAATAGTATGTACCAAGCATCAGGAATGCAATATGTGTCGAGTAACTCAGGATCAACATAAGAGTTTATGCTATCACAAACTAAGATGTAAAATAGTTTTTGCATCACTCACAAAAGGATAAGAAGATAAGACTGAATCCTTGCAACTACTTATGAAATCAACATCTAGCCAATCAAAAAATTGGAGAGAACATGCAACCAATAGGTGAAAACAAAGGATTTGAGTAGGAATTTCAAATTCATGAATGCAACAAATCCTAAGTGCATGATATCTTTATACGGAGACCATGACACCATATTGAAGTTGTTGAGATTGCTAAGACAAGAGTTGAGAAGGTTATTGATGGATTTATCAAATTGTAGAATAGAGCAATCAACAAAGGTGTCAAGGACTTAGTGAAATGGACTGCAAATATACATCTAGTTGATCAGAATAGAATAGGGGATACTTTCAGAGATCAGATCAAGCAGAGATCAGAATGAGAAGAGAAAATCTAGTACCTAAATCCAGCAATTTGAGATTGCATTCAATCAAGTCAAATGTTCTAATACTCTCTCACAATTGTATTAGAGGTTGAAATCCTATTTTGATAGGTTAGCTTAATAGCTAGGTAGGAGAACCTTTGAAGAAGGTCATGAAAGTCCTATTAAATTAGGTGGTTTTAACAACCTATTGTAAATCCTTTAACAGGGTGGCACTTCATGTAAGTGTTTGTAAATCCTCTAACTAGGTCACTATTGACACAGTGTAAAGCCTTTAATAGGGAAGGCCTTTCATAGGGCAGACCATCAAAAGTGGTTGAATATTGATTGCTACAATGATTTTTGTGGGTATCATTCCCACCCTAGTTTTACCTTCTTATTAATGGATGGTTGTTGGGTTATCAATTCTGGTGTTATGTGTTATTGCATGTGATTGATTTTATGTTCTTTTATATGTTTACATGCATGCAATTTCTTTTTTTAGTTATATGTTTAAAAGAAGAAAAGGTTAAAAAGGTGTGGTACTTCTGATTCACCCCCCCTCTCAAAAGTACTCTTCCCATTTGAATATTCCAACAATTGGTATCAAAGCATTGGTTCTCACAAGGAGAAGCCTAAAAACTTGGAGAAAAAGGTTAGAAGATGGAAGTCTTCAAACTTGGGAAGATCAGTAACAATCAGGTGATTGATGTGAACCTAGCTCTACACAAAGTAGAGGGAGCCAGGGAGGAACTGAGAAAATCCTTGAAAAGAAGGAAGGAGATAGCCATAGATGAAAATGACATACACTACGAGGAGATTGACATCACACAAGTGTTTTCCAATGGAGATTCCAAGGGATTTGATGCAGCAATAGCAAAAATTATGGAGAAAAATAGAGCACAAGCTGAAGAAATCAAATTACTCAAGCTTGAACAAGAGTCACAAGCCATAATGATTTGTGAAATGATTGAATAAAAGAAAAGAGCTATTGAATACAAGGCCATGATAGAAGATGACAAGAGAAATCTCACCAATAGGCTAGAAGAGAAGACAATTGAATTTGAAAAGATTTCAAACATGCAGCTAGACACCTTAAGCTAGATGATGAATGCTCATCATGAGCTAAATATGAAGGACATTGAGATCTCCACCTTGAAGATGCAAAATGAATTGAAGAGAGAAAAAGAAATAGAAAAAAGTTACAACAATCCCAATGAGGCCATCAAGTACTTTGAGAAAATTGTTGAAATCACCAAGGGCTAGTAATGATACTCTAGGACTTGGCTACATCAGCACTGAATAAGGAGAATCATCCAAGATTTTAGAATAAAGAAGAAACAAAGGTAACAAGACTAAACCTACTTTTCATTTCTATGGTAAAAAGGGACATACCTCTAATGTGTGCAGAAGCAAGAAAAGTCATCGACATAATAAGCCTACAAATGAAAACTTTTGTCACGAGTGCAAAAAGCAAGGACATTCAATACAATATTATAGAACCAAGACCATGAGGACACCAAGATTTGATGGTCACTATTACAATTGCAAAAAGTATGGAGATAGAGCATTTGAATGTAGATCAAAGCCTATGTGGACACCTAATCAGCCTACAAGAGGAATCAATCATGCACATCACTACAATTGGGATTACAATACCAAGTATAGCTATCATTATTGTCAAGAGTATGGACACATTCCTAAAAATTGCACAAGGATACATTTCAAGGGAAGTTACAGTAGGTGGCTAAACCAAACTACATGTTTTAGTTGTTTGAATACTGGTCATATCAGTAGAAACTATCCTACAAAGTCAAAAGCACCAAAGACTGAAGTCAACAAAGGAAAAGAGAAGATTGATGTTGAACAAATAAGAGGACAAATGAATAAGACATGGAAGAAGAAAGGTGAATGCAACACATAAAATGGAGAGATCACTTCACCTAAGAGGTCATGTGATTACACCTCATCCAATTAAGCATAAGATAGATACATGGGGCTGATACATACAAAGATGTATCATATATCAGCCCAAGAAAATATAGAAGTACTGCAAAGAAGAAATATGCATGAGAAAAGATGTCGAGTTACCTTTGGTTGTCGAGTAAAACTTTAGTACATGTTGAGTTGAATAGACTAGTAGATGTCAAGTAAGAGATATTAGTGGCTGCCGAGCAATTGAAAATTTTAATTGATGAAGAGTGAAATTAGATAGTAGCTATCGAGTAGATGAACTTTAGTGGAAGCTGAGTTGATAAAATATTTGGAAGTCGAGTGTACAGTTGTAAGCATAGATATAATAAATGCTAGGTTTTTTACCATAATAAAGGTGAAAATCATTCATTTTCAAGCCGTTCAAACAAAGAGAAATGTTGAGTAGAGAAAATAGGTGATCACACAGTGATTTAGTAGTGATTTGCAATGATTCCAACCATGATTCAACTCTAGTTCATTGATCAATAGGTATTTCACTCAAGTGCCGAGCTATGTAGAACTTAAAAGTTTATTTAATTTTAAACCCTAGTTCATTAAATAATGGCATCTGGGTCAAAAACCACTAAAGGGAAGGAGAGTCATGAAGTTCAACTTGTTAGTAATGAAGTCAAACAACCAGAGTTTAGGCCCATCCCTAAAGTTTCCTATAAAAATGACCTTGTTGGTGCTTTGTCAGTCATTCTGGACAAAGTTGTAAAGGTCCAAGATGTCAAAAAATGTTATAACTATAAGATTGGAGTCATAGGTGACATAAATTTTCAATGCCTTTGATAAACTATGTGACAAAGGTATATTGAAGGATGAGTTTAAAATAGTTGAAAAGAAGGGTTTAACTAAAGGCCTAGTTTTCCCCACTATGTTTAAGACTGAATGGATTCATATAGTGTTGATTTGAATTCATGATGGGTCATTATGGTTAGAAACAGGGCTAGTGAAGGTTACGAAGAATTTTTTTCATAGGGTTACTAGTTTCCCAACCCTAGATTGGCCCAAGACCTTGAGAAGTGAGAAAAAGGAGGCCATAGAGAAGAACACTGGTGCCAAATGGAATAATAGGGGAATGACCATCGATACCATCACTAATCCACTACTTGATTTTGTTGTTAGAGTCATATCTCACAAATTCTATCAATCAAGCAGATTGAATAGTGTACCATGCATAGCAGTAGATGTTTCATATAAACTTGTGAAGAAAGACCACACATATGATCTAGTAGAGCTCATGCTACAATAAATTAATGAAAATTTGGGATCCATAAGGAAATCAAAAGGAGCTTAGTGCAAATTTGGATCACTGTTGGTCTGCATATTTTTCTATGTCATGAAGGAATTTGCATCAGTTGGAAAGATTAGATGGGATCCTAACAATACAATTGTCACACAAATCAATGACTTCATTGATCAAATGGGAGACAATTTTGATGCTCAGATGACAAGTTACTTTGAGGACTTCAAGAAGTTGATGAAATAGAGGATGAGGATACTAGTCTCACTAGTGGAGTAGCATGTAAAGGAAATTTTCTTTCTTGTGGATATTGATTGTACTTATATACAAGTAATCGTACCTAGAGTGAGATGGCTTAGGCCAATAGGTAATGAACTTGATTTTGATTAGGCCTCAGCAGCAATAATAACACTACTTATAGAAGATACTAACAAGGCTGAAAAACATTTTGGAATTTATGATGTTGTTAAACTTAGAGTGGTCACAAACCTTAAAACAACCACTATAGTGATCAAGAAGATCAAGAAGAGATTTGGTGTTGAAGCAATAGGCATAGCAGAGGAAGAGGAAGTAGATGAAGAAGAGGATGATAGTGAAAATGAAGAAGATGAGCCTAAACAAGATCCTCTACAACTAACAAAAGGCTTAGGTGAGGACAAGGAATAAGGTGTAGAGGAAGAAGAAGCTAAGGAAGCACCTATTACAACCAAGGTCACTAAAAAAAGGGCTAAAGCTCAACCTGCTCCTCAACCCAAGGCAAAGAAAGTGACAAAACCTATAGCAAAGAAGCCTACTACTAGAGCCACCACCAGAGCCACTAAAAATACTAAAGAAGAGGAAAAAAAGAAGAAGAAATCCACCAAGAAGACTGGTGAGGAGCTAGGGAAGAGAAGAAAATATGGAGCTCAACCTAACTCAGACAAAGAAAAGACAAAGTTAGATGATAATAATCAGTTCAAAGGAGTAAGTCGTCCACTTAAGTCTTCAATTGATAAATTATGTGCAAATATTTGGAATGGAGACTTAAAAGATTTGAAGAATTTAGATTTCAATATGCTCACAAAGGAAGAGCAAAATAAAGTAGAGGAATCTATGTATACAATGATGGCAGAGTACAAGCACACACCTTTAGAGCTAGATGGCTCAATGCCCAAAGAGTTGTATAAAATAGTAGAAGACAAATGGCATTTTTGCTTTCAAATGGAAAAGGAATAAGGGAGTCTACTTTAGCTAGATTGTTGCCTCATTTGACTAAGGGTCAAATAACTAATGTAGTCAAGAGGCACAATAGTATATTTACTCAAAAGAATATGGCATTTAGTATTTTGTAGAATAAAATTGAAAATGTTGTGAGAAAATCCATATAGTTGTGGAAAATAATTTATAAGAAAATTGTTGATGTTTTTGATGAGGAATACAAGGCAGAAGAAAGTGCCAAGATAAAGGAAACAAAAATAACAGCAAAGAAGGGAGAAGAAAAGAAGAAAGAAAAAGGTTGAGGAAGAGAAGAAAGTGGAAGAAGAAAAGAAAGATGAAGAGGAGAATAAAGAGGAGAAAGCAGAAGAAAAGGGTGCATATAAGCAGCAACAACAAAGTGTGCAAGACATAGAACTATCACCTCCTAGCCCTTCTCATGCTATTATCACACCTATAGAGAGTATCAAAATAAAGGATGTTGTTGACACTTCTTGTCAAAACATCAATCCATTGACTGCAAAGGATCTCACAAAGATCCTTGACCAATCAACCCAAGTAGCTAGACTATGCATAAGTCCTATACTGGTCAGTATTGATGAGCTACAAAATTTAGTAGTAAAATCAAAGGAAGTCAAGGTGAAAAGACAAGAACCACTCAAACTACTGAACTCTTATTCCTTCTTCCACCATCTCCACCAAAAGTAGTCATAGATGCACTTCAAGTGCCAAGTGTAGCAGTAGGGGAAGACAAAGAAAAATTAGTACAGTCAGTAGGTACACAGAAAAATTAGTACAGTCAGTAGGTACACCCCCAACCATTGATAGTGAAAAAGCCAAACAAATAGAAGATAAGGAAGAGAGAAGAGATGAGGAGTAATCTATAATAAAAACTTTAGTTCAACTACCCAAAATAGGTACTCCCACTCAAACTCTTTAGAAACCGAGCACTGACATGCTAGCATTACAAGTTAAAACACTAGCCTTGAGCTCAACAAGGATAGCCAGGACACTTCATCATGGAATTCCTAAGGTAGATGAAGAAATTAAAATACCCTACTATGAATCCAACACCATCACTAAGGAAAAGATTAATGAGATACATAATGCATTGGATAGAAGGAGACAAGAGGTATTGAGAAAAGAATATAAATATAGGCAAGCAGTGAATGAGATAAAGGTCATCTTTATGGATGCCTTCAGCTTGCAAACACCTGATGAGTCAAGGCCAATAGTAGAGCAACTATCTAACATAGTTGACCAGGTGAATACAAATGCTAAATTAATGGAATGGTCAGAAAGGAAGTTCCAAGGTAAAGTTAATGAGAAGATATATGGTGATATAGTGCTATCTCAAGTTGACCTAGCTAATAAATTGGAAAGATTAAATATTTTACTTGGGAATATATCTCCCTGTACAACAAGTTATGTGATTTTTCCAATTTCACATAGGAGACTAGCCAGAGAATAATGACCTTGGAAAGAAATCTAAAGCTTTCTAGTATGCAACTCCCCACCAATCCAACTCAAAGTGAGAAGAATTTTGCTCAAACACTTCACACTCAAAGAGAATTAGCTATATTAATAGTAGAGGAGGCTAATACAAAAGCTAAGTTGATCCAAATCCAATCCTCCATAACCCCTCACTTGGAGGTACTCCTTAAGGAGAAAATGTATGCAGAAATAGTCCTCAAGAATTATTCAAATCTTTCTACCTCAGATGGACTTGTACATTTAGTAGCAAAGATTACCATCCAACATAAGTCATTGGACATTGCACTAGCAAATTGGGATGCAGCTCTGAAGATACTCCTGGAGGTAAATAGCACATTTTTGGCTAAACATGGTATTACTATATAGAACCCTTTGACATCAGTGTCAAAAAGAGTGAGAAATATGTATAGGGGAAGAAATAAGGTGATATGTATATAGAAATATGGGAGAATACTAAATTTTTGAAAAAATTTCTCATTTTTAATTACATTATTTCATTCATTTTGAGAATAGAGTGGAAAGTTTGTAAATATCCAAAATGGGGGAGTCAAGTAATAGGGAGAAAGGGGGAGATGCAAAATTTTGAACTTCACACAGATCAAATATAGCATACAAGCTCAGAATGTAGAAACGGGACAAAGGATAGAGAGGATCAGGCACTTAGGCACAGAATTTCAGTTTCAAGATTGGACAAGGCATAATCAACGTAGGGGGAGTCATAAGGTATATTGGTACTCACAATATTTTTGAAATTTTTCATGAATGCCAAGAAAATAAAGAATTTATTCAATAAGGTTAAGTTCATAAATACTTGGTTAAGTGTTTTTGATACTCATGTCAAAGGGGGAGATTGTTGGTCAGAAGAATAGTCTTGACAATTGAGTGTCAACACACTTAACCATTTTCACTATATATGTTGAGTGATCCAGAATTGTTCAAATGTCGAGTGATCCAGGAAAATTCATGTGCTGAGCAATAAAAGATATAACAGGTCCCAAGCAAACTAGGATATAACAGGCGTCGAGCAAATTGGGATATAATAGGTGCTGAGCAAACCAAAAATGTAGTAGATGCTGAGCAATCTAGAAACTATATGTGTCGAGCATTAGGAATACAATATGTGTCAAGTAACTCAAGATCAGCATAAGAGTTTGTGCCATCACAAACTAAGATGTAATAGAGTTTTTGCATGACTCATGAAATGATAAGAAGATAAGATCGAATCCTTGCAATTAGCTATGAAATCAACATGCAGCCAATCAGAAAATTAGAGACAGCATGCAACCAATAGGTGAAAACAAAGGATTTGAGCAAGAATTTCAAGTTTGTGAATGCATAGAAAACCCTAAGTCCACAATATCTTTATAAGGAGACCACGACACCATATTGAAGTTGTTGAAGAAGTTGTTGAGATTGCTAAGACAAGAGTTGAGAAAGTTATTGATGGAGTTATCAAATTGTAGAATAGAGCAATCAGCAAAGGTGTCAAGGAATTAGTGAAATGGACTGCAAATATACATCTAGTTGATTAGACAATTTGAGATTTCATTCAATCAAGTCAAATGTTCTAATACTCTCTCACAATTGTATTAGAGGTTGAAATCCTATGTTGATAGGTTAGCTTAATAGCTAGGTAGGAGAACCTTTGGAGAAGGTCATGAAAGTCCTATTAAATTAGGTGGGTTTAACAACCTATTGTAAATCCTTTGACAGGGTGGCACTTCATGTAAGTATTTGTAAATCCTCTAACCAAGTCACTATTGACACAGTGTAAAGCCTTTAACAAGGTAGGCCTTTCATAGGGCAGACCATCAGAAGTGGTTGAATATTGATTGCTGCAGTGATTTTTGTGGGTATCATCCTCACCTAGTTTTACCTTCTTATTCATGGAGGGTTTCTGGGTTATCAATTCTGGTGTTATGTGTTATTTCATGTAATTGATTTTATGTTCTTTTATATGTTTACATGCATGCAATTTGTTTTTTTAGTTATATGTTTAAAAGAAAAAAAGGTTAAAAAGGTGTGGTACTTCTAATTCACCCCCCCTCTCAGAAGTACTCTTCCCATTTGAATATTCCAACATGGAGCTACTAGTGATTTTTTGTTCATATCTTGGGTATACAAACTCCATTTTTTGTAAATGAGATATCGTCAAAAGGCTAGTTATGAGCCCATCATAGTAGTACATATACATTTTACCTTTGATGCATTTTTGATAGTTTTTTTAATTATCAAAGTTATGGGTTTTATTTTGCACTTTGGGAGACATATCTTAAGCATTTGATCTCTATTTTGGGAAAAACTTATATCATTGGAAAAAAATTCTTTGTACTCTTTGTATCAATGTTGGTCATTTTATCATGGTTCTACTCTAAGTACATCATATTTAGTTTATTGCATTTTTTCAATCTGGTGGATATCTTGGTTGCTTCAAGTTTGAGGATCATTTTTGTTGCTTGAGATCATTCATCTTAGGCTATGCTTTCTATTATATTGGCCTTATGTCTCTTCTATTTTTTTTGGCATATTTTCTAGCATGTTTATGCAAATGCACTATGAGATAAAGTGCCACAATGTATATATATGTTCGCTTTAGTTATTTGAATTTTTTTTACTTCTGATTCAAGCACTCTCATTTGAGGACACTCATATAGATTACAGTATTCTTGAGACTTGCCATATCTTGTGTCTTATTGTGCATGCACTACTCTCATTAAGTGTCATAGGGGGTTTATGTTTTTCCTTTGTTTACCATCTATTTTTTTCCAATAAGTGTCCTTTGTGTGACATTAGCCTTATGATGTGTCTAAGATTTATCACCTTAGTACACTATTATGTAGTATTTTGTGCATCTTGATCATGATTCCTTGACATGCAGTTCTTATTGGCCTAGTTATATAGTTTCCTATCACCTCACCCTTAGCTGCATTGGAGGGGTTCTTCTATTGTTTCTTATGATTCGTTAGTTCGATAAAGTGAGCTACGTATTCAATGTTTGTTCCTATATACTAGCCAGATGTAGTAGCTAGGTACCTATGTATTTTGGTGAGATGAATCATTAAGCATATATATATATTTTTTCCTAGTTTGGATGCAATCTTCCATGGTTGATTGATCATATCTTTAGGCTTTAGTGTCTCATGTCATCTGTATATTCAAATTTAATTGTTTTCCTTTGTGTGCCCCCTGATTTGAGTAGTGTCATATGATGAAAATCATGCATATTATTGTCTTCTCTTCATGGACAGGGTCTATTTTAGTGGAGGTTATTCAAATCAATAATTTATTTTGATAGAGATTTGCATCTTCTTCATGCATTAGTTGTGTTCTTCATGATCATCCACTAGCTTGCAAGCTTCTCCAATCCTTCACCATTTTTTTATAACACTCTTTCCATCTCTTCTTGGAGTATGATTTTCCCATGTGATTTTCTTTATTTCTCTTATTTATATAAATTTGGTTGTGATTGGTTACCCCATCAGGCCTTGTTGTTGGGACCCAATTTACTTTCCATAGTACTTTCTAGGTTTTTAACTACTCCTTAAGTTTATCTTAAGGGGGGTATTAAAGTAATAAGATATTTTCTAATTATCTCTAGTTTTCTTAAGCTAAACTTTAGGCATATATAATTATTTCTTTTATAGTTATTATCATACAACCTAGGTTAGTTGCCTTTTAGGATTTTGATCTCCTTCATAAGGATTGATCTCTCTTTGTAATATTCATTCATTCAATAAAATTTAAATTTATCTTTTGCATGTCAATAATATCTCATCTTCTATGGATCCTTGAATTGAAACTTCCATAGCTTTGCTTCTCTCTTTCTGTGATAGGTGTTTGCATGCAAGTGATTATTGAGACTTGTAGGTTGATATTTCCTCAACTTCAACAATTTAACTCTAGACCTTGAGGCTGACCAACCTTAAATTAATATTATTTTAAATATTTATTATATTAGACTACGCCCCAAAAACTTTCAGAACTCAAAAGAATTTTTTTTTTTCATTTTAGGTGGCACAATTTTCAAAGACCATAACTCATTGCCAGAGAATTGACCTAATCTACAACACATAACTACATAATATCTAATTAGTTGGGTTTTTACCCCCTTTCAAATCCTCTAAAGTCTTGAAAGCTAAGTTCAATTTTTTTATACCTTACTATCAATACCATTTTTTTTAATAACTTCAAAAATAGACTTGATATTGTGATGTGACTTTACTGTCAGGCTAGTCTATTAAAAATGAACCTCCACGCATGAAATCAGAACATTCTAAGCTCAAACAATTAACTTACTAAAAAACTAAAGCCTCCAACAATAATAACTCTACACTAAGATAACATTTATTGAAAATCCAATGGGGCAGGTCATAAGGCCCACCAGTGCCCCAATGAAGCAAAGAAGATGATCGTGAAACCAGTCATCCCTGATCAAATCAAGAAAATTGCAACACACCCTTCTGGTAAGGGAAAGATGAAGATGGTATGGAGGTGCAAACTTTCTATGGTGCAGGGGAGAAAAGCTGTCAACCTAAAAGACACAGCAGTGAAGGACTCTATTCAAAAGGATCCCCCCAAGGAAAATGCCGTCTCCCCCCCCCCCCTTGAATAGGGCCCTGTATTGGAAAAGACAATCTCTGACCTGTTGAAAGACCCTAAGGTGTGGGTTAGCTCCCCCTCCTTAGCCACGGGTCCCATTGTGGAGCAGAATCTCCCTCTGGAAACCATAGTACAGTTTTCTCCCGCAGCGGAGGAAGTCCCTCTTTTGGGAGCTACTGTGTTGAATTGCCTGGAACGGGAATCTCTGGCCTGGGATGAGGAAACCCAAGCTAAGTGTCTTCCCCTTGAGAACACTCTGGCTTCTCCAGGGGTCATCTCTAGCAAGGGGGGATATTCTGCATCCCCTATAGGAATTGAGGCCAAGCTTCATCTCCTCATTAAGAACACTGATCCATCTCAACTTGCCCTTTGGGAAGATAGGTTAGATAATAGTGCGACGGATAGCCTTGATGATTGGTGCATGGTCAAGAAGAAAAAGAAGAACCAGAAGAAAATTTCCCCACCCCTATCTCCTACTTCAACTAGAAGTAGGGTTAAAGTTGATATTGGGTCACCCCCCAAGGGAGCAGGAAGAAAGAACATAAATCAGATACTGCAAGAAGAAACAAGAAGGAACTTGGCAGATGGAAGCCAGAGGTTCATCAAGGATTTCTCAGGAAGTAAGAAATGAAAGTTATCTCATGGAACATAAGGGGCCTTAATGGGGCTCACAAATAGGAACTCATTAGAAATATGATTAGAGACCAAAGACCTGACTTTCTGTTGTTACAAGAAATTAAGATGAAAAGGGACCTAGTTAGAAGGATATCTTTCAGTAAAACTTTTTGCTGCAAAGCTTCTAATTCAAATGGAGCTTCAAGTGGTGTCCTAACCTTGTATAACACCAGAGCTTTCAAGTTAACTACTCTTTACAGCTCTACTAATGCTCTTCTTTGTAAGGTTTTTCACATCCAAAGCAATGAATCTTGGATAATCCTTAACCTGTACACCCCCAATACCAAGAAAGAAAGGAATTACTTTTGGACTAAGCTCCTTGGCATCTTATCTAATAGTAACTTGAATAAAGGGATTATAATGGAGTACTTCAACTCGCCTCTATCTGATGCAGACAAAAGGGGGGGTCATGCCCCGGATCAGGATAGCAAACGCAACCTTGCTTCTTTCATTCAAAATCTTGCTTTCCTAGATTTGGACCTTCAAGGTGGAAACTTCACTTGCTCTAACAGAAGAATTGGGGGTGATAGTATCCAGGTTCATCTTGATAGAGCCCTCATATCCCCCGAATGGCTCCTCTCCCACTCCTATAGATTATCCCTCCTCCCTAGGGTGGGCTCTGATCATTCCCCGATTTCTCTTTCTACCTCCCCCCTTTCCAGCAACAAGGCCTTCCCTTTCTGCTTTGAGTAAATGTGGCTCTCACACCCTGCACTGGAAGATAATATTTCCCATTGGTGGAGCATTGAGGTTGAAGGCATTGCAATGTACAGAGTTGCCCAGAAGCTGAAAAATGTGAAAAGAAACATCAAATCATGGAATAGAATTGACTTTGGCCACATCTTCTAGGAGAAAGACAAGGTTTTTGATCAGCTCTCTTGTATTCAGGATGAAATCCAACATTCAGGATACAATGCACATAATAGCTAGCAAGAAAAGGCCATCCTTTCGGATCTGCACAACATCATATCTAAGGAAGAGCTTTTCTGGAAATAGAGATCAAGAGTCAGTTGGTTGAAGGAAGGAGATCGTAATACCAAATTTTTTCACTTGACCATCCTTAAGAACCAGGCTAATAATAGAATATCCAACATTGTAAAGGGCCAGGCTCAGATTACCAAAGAGGATGAAATTGAGAAGGAAGTTGTCTGCTACTTCTCATCTCTCCTCTCTGTTGATCCTTCCCTCTCTGGGTCTGATCAAGAGGAAATCCTAGCGACCGTTCCCCCAATTCTTCAAGATTACCACAACTCCATGCTGAAGGCAATCCCCTCCTTGGAGGAAATCCATCAGGTCCTCTTCTCTCTCCCGGGGGATAAAGCTCCTAGCCCAAATGGTTTCCCTACTTTCTTCTTTCAGATCTTTTGGAATGTTTTGAAAAAGGATGTGGTTAAAGCAGTTCAGGAGTTCTTTGGAGCTAGGAATTTGCTTAAAGAACTTAATAATACCTTTCTAGTTCTCATCCCTAAAATCTTGAGTGCAGATTCTCTGGATAAATTCAGGCCCATTAGCCTCTACAATTCCTTCTATAAGATCATTGCCAAGGTTCTCACTTCCAGGCTCCTCAAAGTTCTCCCTCTGATTATCTCTCCTCAACAAACCGGCTTTGTCCCTGGCAGGCAGATCCTTGATTCAATTGTTTCGGTTCATGATGTCATCCACTCTCTTGAGGCAAGCAAAAAGGAAGGATTCCTTCTTAAGCTGGACCTATCAAAAGCTTATGATAGGGTTGACTGGATGTTTCTCTTTGCTATTCTTCGTGCCTTTGGCCTCGATGATCAGGTTTGCAAACTCATCTCTCAGCTTGTGTCTTCACTCTCTTTGTTGGTTCTAGTCAATGGCCACCCCTCTCCTTTCTTCTCCCCCTCTAGGGGTCTAAGGCAAGGAGACCCCATCTCTCCAATCCTATTTGTTATCATGGCAGAATGCCTTGGCAGACTCATTTAGAAGAAGATCAGGGATAGGTGTTTAGTGGGTTTGAGGCCTTCTTCGGGTCCATCCTCTTTCACTCATCAACAATTTGTGGATAACACAATTTTGGGGGGCGAAGCTTCAGTTCGAGAGGCCAGAACCTTCAAAAGCATTCTTAATTCCTACACCAAGGGTTCTAGCCAAGCTATTAACTTAGACAAGAGCTCTGTCTTCTTCCTCAACAGACCTCTAGAGAGGCAGAGGAAAATTGCTTGAATTTTGGGTTGTGGCATTGGGTCCCTACCAGTGACTTATCTTGGGCTTCCTCTAGGCTCCAAACCCCCAGACTCCTTTTGGACAAGCATTATCGACAACTTCAACAAGAAACTTGCTGGCTGGAAAGGGGCCACCCTATGTTAGGTAGGTAAATGCGCCCTGGTTAACTCGATTCTCTAGAACCTCCCCACCTATGCCCTCAGTCTCTTTGAGATTCCAACTAAGTTTGTGGATAGAATGGAGAGGATTTAGAGAGACTTTCTCTGGACTGGAACTGATGACCACAAGAGATACCACCTGGTAGCCTGGGACTAGGTTTGCTTCCCCAAAAGCCAGGGAGGTCTTGGAATTAGGAAAATTTCTCACCTCAATCAATCCCTCTTAGATAAACTCCCTTGGCATATTTTCAAAGGCACAGGGGTCTGGAGGGACATTTTGGCTGATGAGTACCTAGGAGGCCTGTCTCTCTCCTCCATTTTCTAGGGGGTCGAGCTGTCATTGGGTTCTTACATTTGGAAAGGTATTCTGAAGGCCCTTCCCCTTGCCAAATCCAGGGCCAAATGGAAAGCTGGAATGGGAGACAAAATCCTTTTTTGGTAGGACAGTTGGCTTTTTCAAGAACCTCTCATTAACCATCCTTCATTTGGTAGGTGGGTTGATCAGACAATAGGTAGATATGGTATGCTGGTTAGGAACTACAGGAATGAGAATGATTGGCACAATCTGGCAGAACTTTCGTAGGATCTCGAGCCTTTGATGGCCTCTTTGAATGCTATTAACATCAACTAGATAGGTGATGCCTTAGTCTGGGGAGACTCTTCTGGAGGCCATTATACTGTAGCCTTAGGCTATCTTTCCCTTGTGGGAACAGGGGAGAAACCTATTTGGGCCAAGGCCTGGACCCCTGGATTAACGCCCAAAAACAACATTTTCTTTTGGCTCCTCTTGCAAGACAAGATCCTTACCCTGGATAATTTAGCCAAAAGAGGCCAAATTATTCCCAACAGATGTTGCCTCTATAAAATTGACCTAGAAATGGTTAATCACATTTTCATTGACTGCCCCTTTTCCTCTAGTGTGTGCAGTCTTCTAACTTCCAATATGAACTCCTACTAGTGCCTTCCAGCCAGTCTCTAGAATTTCTTCATTCAGTGGAGAAGCAATCACAAAGGCCTGGAATCCTAAATTTTGAGTTCCTAGATTATCCCACACTTTTTTTGGAGAATCTGGAAAGAGTGCAACAATAAGATATTCAGAGACAGAGAAGCTCCTGAGGGTATTATAGCAGAGAAAATTGATAGCCTCATGAAAGAGAACTATTCCACAACTAGAGATGGAAACATAAAGGAAGGAGGGAAAATTAAGATCAGGAAAGAAGACAAGATCAAAAGAAGATAGCAGGCTTCTTGGTCCTTCCCCCCCAAAAACTGGCATAAAGCCAATTTCGATGGAGCGGCTAAGGGGAACTCTGGTTCTACCGGATGCGGTGGAATCATAAGAAATAGATTGGGAGGGGGCATTGCTGCCATCTCCTCCCCTATTGGTCAGCAAACCAACCATTTGGCTGAAGCTAGTGGGGCCAGACTCACTGTTAAGTTGTCCCTGACTCAGGGATCGAACAACTGTGGCTTGAAGGTGACTCCCTAAATATAATTAATTGTATTTTAGGAGTAACCAAACCATCATGGACTATTGAAAGCATAATTGAGGATCTAAAAATGGACTTGAGAAAATTTAAAAATTACCACATCAGACATGTCTACCGTGAAGCTAACATGGTTGCTGATTGGTTCGCAAATGTAGTGGTCACATTAAATTTGGTGATGACATGAGGAAACAATAATCATTTTTCGGTGGCGGCTATTGAGCTCATTCGAAAGGAGAAAATTCAAGGTACCAACTCAAAATCTTTTTATGATGATGACACATGCTAAATCATGTTTTAAAAAGGGAATCAATAGGAGTTATGCGGAACCCCCACCATTTCATAATAACGTGTACGGATTACACGAGTAGAAGAAAGCTAGAGTTAAACCCAAAAACACGTGCATTAATGCTCTCATCCTTAGCGATTTGTCCATCTTTGAGATCTACAATTTTGTTTAGGGTTAGAGTGGCATAATATCGCAATGGTGGGAGAAAGGATTAGAAGAGAGCCATGGGGAGAAATAGAGAGCTGGAAAGAAAAAGGGAAGGTTCCGAAAAAACTCCAGAAGGGCGACATAACCAGCTTCATGGAGAGGCTCCATGGTTTCGACGTGGGGGTTACAAAGATAATGGTTAAAACCTAGCACAATGGAAAGGTCATAATTGATGGTGTCTCCCACAAAATCACAGAGGGTCTCATTGCGCAGGTGACAAGCTTCTCCCAGGAAGGCATTAGCTTCTTCAGGGATAAGAAGATGTCCACCAATGCTATCAACGCTTTCGTCAAGAACGACAAGGAGAAAAGAAAACTGGTAAAGATTGACATCCTCTATGACATAGATTCCATCAAGAAGTTTTGGGGGCTTGTTCTAAGGATCATCATAGAGTATGTCACTTTGGAGCCCAGGTTTGATAGAGTCAGAACCCATCATTTTGTTCTGCTTAATCATTTTAGACATAAAGTGAAAATCTCCTTTCCTTTCTATATTTTTACTTCTATGACTAAGAATATAGAGAGTTAAAAATAATGTCTTGTCAAGAATCCTGCCCTTCATGAAGGTCTTCTGCTCCTAATTTTTTAGTTTCTAAAAATCCAATCGAGTCAAGCGCATTGGGGCTTCGGGTGGCTCCTCGGAGGACACTACTAGCTCAGAATCAGGGGAAGTGCACGTTGTGAAATCTGTCAAGTCTGAAACCTGAAAATCCAAACCCTCTCCCCAGTTCCCTAGTAGGAAGAGCCCCAGGTGCCCTCTGTAATGTCCCCTTTTCTGATTTGATATGGTATTTCACACCTCTAATCAGATTTTCAAAATCAAACAACTGCTATCACAAAGATCCACCCAATTTCTCAAGAAACCCCAAATCGGGTATGTTGAAAATAGTGCTAAAAGCTTCACAACTTCACAAATTATTAATGAATCTGAAAATGGAAATTTTTACAGAACTTTCAGCAGCATAACAGCCTACAAATTGACATTTCCAGATCCGTATAGCCTTTACACAACAGCTCAAAAATGTAGGACCAAAACTATGCTCATCGGGCTCCCGAAATAGCACAAAATATGCCCGAAAACACCACAAGAACACTAATAATCTATCTCAGAAGTTTAATCACGTCCCAATATATATATTCATCTCTATTTTAACAGCTTAAAGTCTAAAATACAGCAGCAACCAAAACTGATATGAAATACTCAACCGGAAACACCAAACTCTTACAAAAAATACACCCGGAAACTCACAAATCTGCACTGTTCAGCACAAAGGCAAACTCTGTATGAGCATGCACATGGAATGGCTTCAAACTCCCATCCTTAGCCTTCTTGGAAACCTGCAAACTCCCGTTCTTGGGTCTCCCTGGAAACCTGCAAACTCCCGTTCTTGGGTCTCCTTCTCCCAGGTTTGGCAGCCTCTGAAGAATAACAAAGAATGAGCGAAAATCAAGTCTGGAATCCCCCCAAAATGCCTCCAAACCTCTTTAAAAAGGGCATAACTGTAACTCACGTCCAAGAGAGGTTAATGAAACATATTTTAATAATAATTATCATTTATTAGTCCAACGGTTTCCAAAGATTAACTCCCTTTTTCCGAAACTTCACTTTCTTGGGCCTGCCTGCCTTAGCAAAGATTTTTTTTTTTTTTTTTTTAAATTATTTGAAAAGGGGACATGACAAGTCCTCCCCTCCCAATCATTGCTTGTCCTCAAGCAATGGCTGAACAATAAACCAATCAATCCACCTGGATCCCAAATGTAGTCATGAACTATACTACTACCAATTAACATAGGCTCCTGCAATATCCTTTGCAATATGACCAAGAGGAATCCATAATCAAATTGACAATTATAGCTCAACCAAACTCCGAAATCACCACTACCACAAACAAAAACCCATGAGGCACAAACTCTTAGAACATCAGAACCCAAGTAAAGTGGACAAATCAAACTACCAACACAGTAAATACCATCAACGCATCCCACTGGCCTATATGGAATTTACAATCCAACTCTGAAACAATGGTGAACCCTCTTGAATGAAACTGTACCAAGTATGGAGAATCCACACACTGTACAACTCCTGCAGTCAACACAACTCTGCAAATCATCGGCCACTATCTCATAACCATAACTCCCATACACTGCTGATGGTGAAAAGACATTACAAGATAAAGAGTAAGAAATGGAATCCAAACCAAATTTGTCTACCATCAACTCCTCAGCACAAGGATCAAATGCTAACTGATGTACATACCCTGCAATATAATGTTGATAAAAAAAACCAACCTCAGTCAACAGCTCACCATGAAGAAGTGATACAACCCACTGTGACTGATCACCAGCTAAGTCAAGAGATCTCATAGCCAAAGGAGTAGAATCAATAACAACACCTGCTGAAGCATCACTCTGAAACTCCTGCTCTAAGTCATGTATTATCAAGCTGTCAACTGTAGAACCTATCACCATGTCATGCCCATCACAACTCTCATCTTGAGGCATCAAATTGTCCCATAACTGATGATAAGCACTAGGAACCAAAGTACATCTCTGTATCATCATCTCATCAACATGGTCATCAAAGGTAGATAGATGAGCATACCTCACAGTGTAATGCCGATAGAATGCACCAATCTCAGTCAGTGGCTCAGACTGCAATCCAGATGTAACTAACTGCAATCGATCATTAACCAAATTGGAACTGACTACTACCTCTGAAGACATTGCGAAGGGAGTAGTATTACTAGTAGGAACCATGCCAACTATCAGCTCACCAATGTCACACATGGTCTTTGATACAACATCTCTAGTCTTCGTGCCATTAGTACTAGAGGTCACCACCATGTCAGGCATACAACAATCTGCTAAAACACCCAACTCAATTGAACCTAACTCTAGTGGGAATGAACCTGATATTCCAATGTTAGTATCAAGAATGGATGCATCCCCATCTCCACTGTCTCTGACAATCTCGGCCATGGACATCCTCGGATCACCAAACACCACTGCTTGTGACTGTATAGAATCAGGTGAAGACTGTAGTTGCTCTAACTCCATGGTCACCTTAGCCAAATGAAACTGTGACTCCTTGAAAGCCAACTGTGTACTCTCAAGAATCTCAGAAGTCACCACAAGCTGCTCAGTAATCTCACTCACCTCATCTTCCTTGGCCAACAATGCATCATATGCTGTACTGCCCCACTTCATAAGATAATCTCTGTCGGCTACCAACTGCATATAATCCTGTCTCAGAATCTGGATAGCCTCCCATAAAGAGTGGAACTCTGTCAAGGAAAGATAACTGCCTCCCTGCTCATCACTAGTAGGAGAACCCCATCCATAAACTGCTAACAACTGACGAGCAGCATCGAAATGCTGGCAAGTGATAGCAATGTCTTGGTCACTAACTCTCAACTGATTAGACACATGATGGCACTGGCTTGATTGTCTCCTACAAACCTCCTCTGATGCACTGTCTAAAGGAGTATCCTCAAAGTTACTAGTCTCTAGAGTATTACCATCCATATCCTGTGAATCAAATCTAAAAATCCTATCAACATACAGAGTATCAAAAACACTGGCATTGCTGTCCAACTCCTCTATACCCAAGGAAACTAAGTCTTCAAAACTGCCCACTGCATCCTCCTGGATGTCATCAATGCCAATATGATCCTGGGACTCATCTATACACACTGCCAAATATGAAATATCATCAACACATTCCAGCAAGTATGGTCGACTGGATATATGAACAAAGCCCAACACCGGTGTATAAAAACTAATACCAACATCAGACAAGATACTGGCACAAGAAAAGACAACACCGTGTAATCTGCTAATCAAATCCATGATAGCACCCAAACAAACACTGCTACCAAAAAGTGTTAAAGATCTCCAGTCAACTGAATCCCAAACACCAATATAACAATCTCGAGTCCATATCCGTAAACTAGAATCAACTGGTAACTCAAGCAAACTCCTCACCTGAGTAATATGACCAATACCAACTAACTCCACATACCTATCATGATGAGGTAATGAAGTCACAATACTATCTTCACTCACCTTCAGCTGGCGGGATAAATCATGTGAAGTACTACCTGCCTCAACCTCATGTGATGAAGCATCTAACTGCGCCTGGTACTCTTTCTCAGCAAAGTCATGAATGCTCAATGTCTGCTCATCTCTACCAGGTATCTCACCATCCTGCACAACAACATCCTCATAATCATCATCTGAACCCACTACACTGTAGTCACTGCCTGTTGTAACTATACCATCTTGAATACCTGTGGCATCACCCTTTGATGACCTGTAAACAATTGTCTCAATTTGAGTATCAAGTTGACTGTTACTATCAATCTGTGTGATATCCTTTCCCACCACCTCCTGTGGCAGAGTAGAATCTGAGACCTCTACCTGGCTATCAGCTAGTTTCTCAAACTCCTCATGCAAGTTCTTGGGAATTGTGTCATCTGTCCTGTGAGAAAATCTGCCAAATAGAAATCCAGTCAACTTATCCACCTTAGCTGGGTCAGATAACATGTCATTTATGCGGTGGTGCTCAACCAACTGTTTAGACATGTCATGGCTTATTTTCATAAGTTTATCTCGAATGTCTAAATAACCATCCTTTCTACTGTTTTGACTCTGGCTATCAGTTGTCCAAGATTGTTTCCTCTGAGACTCTGTACTATACCTGTCCATTCTGGATAAAGTAGAGTGTAACCCCAATAGGATATAACTTCTTCAAACACCAAGAACTAACATGCAAATGATTAGAAGTAGCATGCAACCATAGATTTGGACATGCAACTGATTAGAAGCAACATGCAACCACCAAATTATGACATGCAAGATCTGGGTAGTTGTCAAAACTGACATGCAAACTTCTACAACCACCAAATTCACCAAGAACTAACATGCAAATGATTAGAAGTAGCATGAAACCATAGATTTGGACATGCAACTGATTAGAAGCAACATGCAATCATAAATTATGACATGCAAGATTTGGGTAGTTCTCAAAACTGAAATGCAAGATCTGGGTAGTTGTCAAAACTGACCTGCAAACTTCTACAAACCCTCAGGCTGGCAAGATCATGGCTCTAATACCACTGTAATGTCCCCTTTTCTGATTTGATATGGTATTTCACACCTCTAATCAGATTTTCAAAATCAAACAACTGCTATCACAAAGATCCACCCAATTTCTCAAGAAACCCCAAATCGGGTATGTTGAAAATAGTGCTAAAAGCTTCACAACTTCACAAATTATTAATGAATCTGAAAATGGAAATTTTTACAGAACTTTCAGCAGCATAACAGCCTACAAATTGACATTTCCAGATCCGTATAGCCTTTACACAACAGCTCAAAAATGTAGGACCAAAACTATGCTCATCGGGCTCCCGAAATAGCACAAAATATGCTCGAAAACACCACAAGAACACTAATAATCTATCTCAGAAGTTTAATCACATCCCAATATATATATTCATCTCTATTTTAACAGCTTAAAGTCTAAAATACAGCAGCAACCAAAACTGATATGAAATACTCAACCGGAAACACCAAACTCTTACAAAAAATACACCCGGAAACTCACAAATCTGCACTGTTCAGCACAAAGGCAAACTCTGTATGAGCATGCACATGGAATGGCTTCAAACTCCCGTCCTTAGCCTTCCTGGAAACCTGCAAACTCCCGTTCTTGGGTCTCCCTGGAAACTTGCAAACTCCCGTTCTTGGGTCTCCTTCTCCCAGGTTTGGCAGCCTCTGAAGAATAACAAAGAATGAGCGAAAATCAAGTCTGGAATCCCCCCAAAATGCCTCCAAACCTCTTTAAAAAGGGCATAACTGTAACTCACGTCCAAGAGAGGTTAATGAAACATATTTTAATAATAATTATCATTTATTAGTCCAACGGTTTCCAAAGATTAACTCCCTTTTTCCGAAACTTCACTTTCTTGGGCCTGCCTGCCTTAGCAAAGATTTTTTTTTTTTTTTTTAAAAATTATTTGAAAAGGGGACATGACACCCTCCCCCTAACCCCCCTACCCCTCATCCTAAGGAGTCTAGTGAGGAGTCAAATATGGAGTCGGAGGAAGCAGATTCGGTGATAGAGAAGGAAAGTGAGTTGGAAGACGATAAGGAAAAAGATAATGACAAGAAGGAGGTGACCCCCTTGGTAACCCAAGATAAACCCAAAAAAAGAAAATTGGACCAAACCTCTACCCATGATCATCTCAGCGATAATGCTGATTTGCCCCCTAGCCCCACTGCACCCACCTACCCCCTGGAGATCCCCATTTCGCCCCCAGAAGAGATGATAGAAATTATGGTTGAAAAGGGAGGGGAGGCCATCAAGAAAAATAAGAGAAGAGCTGGGCAAAATTTCAATATGGATAGTGTTAGTATGGGAATTGTTAGAGAACCTGCTAAAATCCAGGAGTTGGGGGATCTTGACAGTAGCACCCACTATGACGAGCTCCTTGACCCGACTCTTCTGGTTCTCTCTGACAATGCCCGTGAAATAGGTTTCAACTTCCTCAATAATGCAAAGAATAGCCTGATTGACAATTTTTGCTCCATTAAGTGGCTTTTTCAGGAAATTGAGACTCTGAAGGACAGGTCCAACCAAACCAACAACAGGATGGAAGTCAAGGATCATGAGGCCAGAGGCAGTAAAGACCAGGTTGGAAGCTACGAAAAAGACAAAAGCAAGGACCCCAGTGACAATTAGGAGGACAGAATCAGCCGGCTCGAGCAGAAGGTCCAAAGGCTGGACTCCGTCCACCAGGTTGTGACTAAATAGATTGTGGATACCCTCCATATATTGAATGAAAAGTTTGTAAATCTGGGGGACTATCTGACCAATGCCGGTCTTATGGGGAATGTGGAGTAGAATACAAAGAACGGAACCAGCTAGGAGGATCCTCAGAAAGAGACCAAAATCCAGGAAAGCCAGGGGGACCAGTTGCATTTCCCCCCCGTGACCCAAGAGGAGGAGGCCATCCAGAAGGAAAGTGACCCTACAAAAATCCTACAGGAAATGGAGAAGAAGGGACACTAGTCTGCCCGCTAGGCTCGTTTCCTGGCCTTTGTTTCCCTGGCTTTGGGCCTTTTTGATTCTAGCCTTTTGAGGCTGTTTTTGTTTTTTCTGACTTTTATGCTTTAAGTTGTTTAATGCTGTAAAACTTTGGGTTTCAGGATCCCTGTAAAACTTGTTTTCCAAATCAAAAACATTTATTGGAAATCAAAAATATTTTTGGGTGATGTAAGATTGCCCTTACACCTAAGATGCTTCTACATAGAGACACCAAAGGTAATTTGAGAGGTGACCTTGTTACATCTCAGGTGTTCAAAAGAAAACAAAGATGGTTAACCTTCTCCCTTATCAACTATGATGAATCTTCAATAGGTCATCCTTTGTAGTTGACCAAATATTCTTAATATTTCCTGTTTCTTATGCTTTTTCCAAAACAATTGTATAAGATTCCTTTAATATGCTCTATAGCTAAAATAGTTGCTAGAATACTCCATTGTTCTTTGTGACCTTGTCTTCAACACCTTCTTCATGTTACTCTATCATATTTAAAATGTTGAATATTGGTAAATATTCAATTCATTGGGAAGCTCTACTTCATAAGAATTTCCTGACTTTTGCCTCTTTAGTATCTTGCATGGCCCAAACTTCTTCATCTTAAACTTATTATATATTCCCACTAAAAATTTCTCCTTTCTCAAATGAGCCATGACTTCACCTCCCATTTAAAATTTGCTATGCCTCATTTTCTCATCTTTCGTAGCCTTGTGTTGTGTATTCATTTTAGTAATGTTGTTCCTCACTCCCTCGTGCAAGTTCTTCAAGTGTTCTACAAAGTCTTCATATTTGACACTAATTGTCTCCCCTTTGTCCAATTTTCTCAATATAGAAGCTTTTCTAGGAATACTTCCATATGTTTTATGGAGTGGGGATTTAGTAGTTCTCTTATTAACAAAATTATTATATACAAATTTTATCCCCATGGTAAAATTAGATCCCATCCCTTGGTTTTATCTCCAACTAAACATTACAACAAATTTCCCGAATTCACCACTTGTGTATGCCCATTAGTTTGTGGATGATGTGATGGGATGAATTTTAAATTTATCTTTAACATCTTCCACATTGTTCTTGAAAATTATCCAAAAAATTTGGTGTCTGAAACTATGCTCTTTAGTAGACCATGTAGACTTTTCACTTCTTTGAAAAATAATTTTTCTACATGAACAACATCATTAGTCTTCTTGTGAGGAATGAAATGTGGCATCTATGGAAACCTGTCAACCACCACAAATATTGAATCATGTCCTCGATGAGTCATGTAAACCAAGGGCATATCCTCCCATGGCTTATCTATTGTAGGTAATGATGGATATAACCCTATATTCTACTTTGCTCATTTTTTCATCTAACATAATATGTAACTCTGTACAAACTTCTTAAAATCTTGATGTAGTTGTTGCTAGTAATAATTCTTAATAACTAGAGAAATCATATTATCTTTACCAAAATGTCTAGAAAAAACTTTAGTATTCTTCTCCTTGATGATATTCTCTCTCACAAAACTCTTCAAAATGTATAATTGACTTCACCTAAATAGCATACTATCCTGGATAATTAAATCCAACAACTTAGTTTTGTCTAGAGTAATAGGTTTTGTATAAGATTTTTAATATTCACCAAACTCAAGGTCCTCTAGATATAAACTCTTGAGTAGGCCATTTTAGGATAACCTTCACCTTCTTTGGGTACATTTTTTGATCTAATAGCATTTAGCAACCCTAGGAGCATCTGCAACCCTATTAGACTTCTCACTTGTGTGTTTCAAAAGAGATGTGTAACTCTAAAAAACTCAACACATTTCTAATGTCTTTGATTGAACTTTCCTTGATCATTCAAATATTGCAAATCTTGATGACCAATATATAAAACAAACTCTTTAGGAAGAAGATAATATCTCTACTTCTTCAATGCTTGAACTATAGCATAAAACTCTCGATCATAAAAATAGTATTTTTTTTTGGTATTATTTAACTTCTCACTAAAGAAAGCAATAGGTTTACCTTCTTGGCTCAAAAAAACTCCAATTGCATTATCACTAGAATCATAGTCTACTTGAAACACCTCATTAAAATTTGAAAGTGCTTAAAGATGCTACTACATAATTTTCTATTTCAATAATTCAAAATTCTTCTCTTCTCTTGTAGCCTACTTAAACTCTTTCCTATTCCCTCTCATTTTTCAAGTCAAGGGGACCAAATCATAATCATTTGTGTACAAACTCTTAAGCTTCTTAAACCTAAAAACCACAATCTACATATCTATCAATAAAATTTATCTCTTTGCAAGAGAATTCGCAACCCTTTTAGACTTCACTCTTGTGTTTCAAAATAAATGAATAAGTTTTTAAAATACTCAACCTATTTCTATTGAATTCTTCACCTTCTACTAGAGTCCATTTTTTAGCTTCCTCATTTGACAAACTAGCTTATAGATTCAAATACATCTAATGAAAATTATTTTTCAATTTCACTAATCCATCAGGTACATTAATAGACAAAATATTTCAAAACTCACCCAATAAATGTGCAACTTCTATAGGTACATATTCTACTTCCTCTTTACCAAATTTTAGAATTAAAAGAAAATACATATGCTCATGCCTAATACGTTATAAAAACATTCTTCCATCAACTAAACAATTTTTGGCATAACTACATACATAGCTTGTGTCAAACTCCATCCTTTATAAGGGAATATATATTTTTGCATGAGAACCATGTATAGCATGCCAATTATACTACCATGGCATCCCCAACAACATGTGACATGTAGTCATGGGCATTATGTTGCATAATACTTTAGCATGGTAGCTCCTAATCTTGAACTTCATTTATTACTATTTTTGGACTATGACCTTGTGATCATCCTACACCTGAACAATCTAATATAGATATGAGTCTCTCTCTCTCTCTCTCTCTCACTTTAATTTTGTGGTCATATCCTATGATAGTTAGTGCTCCCACAATTGATAATCACATCACAACACTTATCTTGACACTTGCACCTAGTGTGAAACAAACTCTTCCTAATAAAGGAGCATCTTGGGTACAAGGGAAATCTTGCATCAACCAAGAATATTTCTTTTTCCTATTTTCAAGTTTTGTGTTTCCAATAAGCTATATTCCTATGCAAAGTTGTTATTTATGGGATCTTACTAATTTTAGTGAGTTGATCTTATGTGCTCAAATTATTATAATAACATATGTAGATGTTCATCTTAGACATATCATTCTGTTGGAGAGTTTCATTGTCATACCATATGTTTTAACATAGTTTTTGCATTTTTTTGTATGAATTTTGGCTATCCAAACTGTACATCTAACAATGAAGGCCTAAATGACTCTAAAATGAAGTCAAACCTCAATTGTTGGATACTTTCACTATTAGCCATTGTAGAACTTAAGTTAAGAATTCTAGAATAGGGTTTTAAGAGCCCATCGGGTCAATAGTTTGCTAGTTATGATCTCCTAAAGTGGACCCATCCATAAATATAATTTCTAATTTGTCTTGAGTTGAGTCTATGTAATAAAGTGTAATGGAATAATATAACATGAGGTTGGTTTGAATCAAGGGTTAGGGATTATTGTCTAGAACCTTCCCACATAGTGAAAAATATCTATATAAGGAAGGTTTATAGGTTGTCTATGGTAGATCTAGGTGATAGTTGTAGCCCCGTCTTGCAAAACTATTATAAACAAGGTTCCCATGTGGGTTTGCATATTGTGATTTTGTAATTCAAAATTTGCAATGATAATAAGAAGCCCATATTTTATTCTCTTAAATTTTTTTTCTCTATTCTTTTTTTGTGTTGTGGTATTAAGGGGGGCACATTTCATTAAGTGCTATCAAACTCGGAGTTCCTAATTGTGTAAATATATCTCCAACTATAAGATAGTTTGTATCAAGACCATGGTTTGGGCTAAGCCTGTAAAAAGATCACTAATTGTCAGCCAATTTGTACTAGGGTTTCAGAGGAAATATGAAAGTGTCTCCATGAAGAGAGCATGGTGTCAGAGGTGTTACACCTAAGTTTTGAGCCCTCTAGAGAGAAATGCAAGCATTGCAAGAAAAAATGCATGGAGAGATGAATCTTGATGTAAGAGATGAGAGAAAAGGTGAAAGAGAAGGAGAAGAACACATTTATTAGGAAGAAAAGGAATTTTTTAACCCAGAAGAAGAAAAGATTTTTAGAGTCATTTCCAAGCTTGGATAAATCTTAACTCAAAGGAATTGATTGATTGGATAAATGAATTAGAAGAATATTTTTAGTATGAAAATATTAATGTTAGAATTTTTAGAATAACTAAGGGGGGGGTGAATCAGATAGTCAAGGTCCATTAGTACCAGTTGAACAATCAAACATTAAACATTTTCTATTCTATTGATCCTGTTATAACTCAGTCTCTACTATGTAGTGATAAACAAAATTACTAGCAGTTCATTGTCCTAAGATAATAAAAACTTGTTGCATGTAAACATATAAATATAAAACACCTTAAAACATTCAACACAAGTTTGACACTAGGATTTAATGTTGAAACCCAATTTGGGAAAAATAATGAGCAAAATGTCACCACTTTTTCACTCTTTTAAAGTGAGTTGTGTTAGGATTCAACCCTATTAAAGGTTACAATATACACTATTAAATGTGACTTGGTTAGAGGATTTAATCACCCTGATAGGAATGACCTTGTTAGAGGACTTTAATCATTCCATTTAGAATGTCACCTTGCTAAAGGAATTACATTGACTATTAAGTCCTTCAATGATTGTTAGGTAAACCTTTGATTAAAAGGATTTCAATACAAATTGTTTACAATGATTAGAAATAAAATAGTAGCAATTGATGTGAATGATTACAACTCACTTTTCTATTTTATATCTATTTTTGGTTCATGTGTTGATTCCCTAATAAGTATTCCCCATTACCTCTGTACTTGATTCATTTAGAAACCATTCAAGCAGTCATCCTTCTCTTCACAAAAAACTTAAGCCTTCTTCTTAGATTCACTTATCAACTTCAACAACTTTTTTTCCTCTTACTGGAAACATGCACATACTCCTTTTCTCACTTTCTTTGAGTCTCACACTTTGTGCTTATATTACTCCTTCATGTACTCTCTCTCTCATGCATTCACCCTTGTGTGCTTATTCTCTCTATCACACTTTTAAAATTTGGCTCTACACCTCCTTAAATATATAATTTTGGTCCTTTGTCATTTTCATGATCACCATATATGTTAGGATTTCTTATCTAATTCATCAAGTTCATTGTATATGTCCATCTTCTTTCTTTTCTAGAAACTTCACATCAAATTCAATCATTAGGTATCATACCTAATCCTCTCCTTGAATTAAATAAACCAACTCATCAATCTTATTTTCAACACGATTTCCATATCCCAAGAAATCAATTGAGTCAGCTAGAAATCACGATTCCTAATATGCATTCAAAATATTGTTACTCACTCATCATTAAATTCTAGCTCTTAGTCATTACTAAATTGCTCAATCATTTTAGAGCTTCACATCAACACTATCACTCAGTCAATATTGATGTTTCGTCAACACTTAAATGCTTAGCTTGTATTGGAGCTCGGTTGACATTAGCATCACTTAGCATATGTATAAAAATTCCTTGATCTTTTTTCTCTTGCTTGGTAAAGCTTCACAAAAATGATACATCTTGACTTGTACTATAAACACTTGAACATAAACATGATATAAATAATCAGTTTGCCTTGTCATAGTCTAACTAATCAAATGTCCATTGTATCTCCCTTTTCATAACTAAACCTTTCCTCTAGGTTCTTTTTTTATGAGAAATAACTCAAATCCTCTTCATCAATAAAATAGATATGATAGCAACATATCTCACCAGTACATTTGACATCAATGATAATATAAAAAAATTCTCAATTGTAGTTTCAAAAATATCCCTCTTTGGCATTGATGGAAACACCTTAAAATATCTCAATTATATAAATATAGTCTCCCTCTTTGTTACCATGAAATCCAAAAGATTTCAATTTCATGAGTTACGAATATCCTTACTTTCATTATGATTCTTATCATTGTAATCTCATAAACTCCCTTTTTGTTCTTCATTTTGTATCTTTCCTCTTTAGTAATTCTCTCCCTCTATAGTACGTCTCTTCCTCTATGTTAATTCTCTCCCTTTATGGTAATTATGTCCCTCCTTGAAAACAATGCCAAAGATACTTAGCTTTCTTAGCTTTATTCACTTCATTCATCTTGATTATATTGATATTTACATGTTTGGCTCTCATCTATCATCTATCTATTATTGATCTCTTATGTATTCTCCTTGATTTTCTTTGCTTGACTACCTTAGGCATCTCCTAAAGTAGAAATCTCTACATCAATGTGTATGATATTTTGATTAGTACATTTGATGTAGTGCATCATTTCTCCTTAAGTTTCTTTGATTAGTGGAAGAACCCCTAATTTACATCTAAGATATTCATGGACATCTTTAGATAAGGCTTTAGTGAATATGTTAGCAATTTTTTCTTTGGTAATGTTATTTTTTTGTCTTGAACTAGTTCTCTCAAGTAGTGATACTTGATAGCAATGTGCTTTGTCTTAGTGTGCACCACTGGATTCTTTGATATGTTGATAGCACTTATGTCATCACAATAGATAACCATTGGGTAAGTAATTTCTTATTTCATTCCCTTCAATAATTTCTTGATCCACATAATGTTTGAATAATTCATTGCAACATCCACACAGTCGACTTCAACTATTAATTGGGAAATGCAGTTATGTTTCTTGCTTGTCCATGACACCAATCTCTTTCCTAGAAAGAATGCACCTCCACTAGTGCTTTTCTATCATCAATATTTTCTACCCAATTAGAGTTAGCAAATAACTTTTGTTCAAATCTATCACTCCTTTTGTAATAAAATACATAATATTTCATACCTTTCATATATCTCAATATCTTTCTCACTACCATCATGTGATTCTCTTTAGGATTTTCTAAAAATCTAGCAACTATAGCAATTGTTAATGCAATTAGGCCTACTATGAACAACATATTGAAGTTTTCCAATCATTGATCTATATAGTGTTCAGTTCAAATTAGAAAATTCATCATTTTTAGATAACTTATCTCATGTAGACATAGGTGTTCTCATTGGTCTTGACTTTTCCATTCCAAAAAAATTTAGTATCTCCTTGATATATTTGGACTAAGTAATGAAAATACCAAACTTCATTTGATATACTTGCAATCCAACAAAGAATTTGATTTCACTGAACATTGACATCTCAAATTCCTTCTTTATTTCATCAACAAATTATTTGCCTAATCCTTCTTTTTCTCTAAATATAATGTCATCAACAAAGATTTTAGATAGAAGTACTTCATTGTTCTTACCAGTATTTAACTAAATATTATTGTTATCATTTTTCCTTTCAAAACCAATCTTTACTAGGTAATTATGAACTCTTTCATACCATGTTCTTGGGGCTATTAGAATATATAGTCTACTGATATAAGTGGGGGGCGGGGGGGGGAATCAGTTATCTAATTATTATCACAATTATCATCCTTAAAAAGACTTAACCATATGATTAATATAAATTGAAGCCACAACAAGATACTCGTACCTAATAACAACATATATGTTAACTAGGGAAACCCTTGATCAAAGGGAAAACCTCGGTGGGGATGGTACCCACAAGATGATGTACTAATAAAAATATTCCTTGTTATAGAACGGACCCTATTAGGAGTTTATAAATACATTGAGTACATATGAGTCCCTATTAGGAGACTTTGAATCCTTTTTAGGAAATTCCATCCTTATTAGGAGTTGTGGAAGACAACTAGACCCACTACCCAAACAACTTCAAGGACAAAACCAGTGAACCCATTGTCCAAATGATCTATGCATTACTCCTTGTAGAATAATAGAATTGTACTATATCATTCCTTCCTCTTTCTTTGTCCTATCAATAAAACTTTTTCTCCTTCTAAACTTATAACTAGATCACAAAATTAGCATCCAATAATCCCTTGGATCACTTACATGAATTCAGTAAGAACTCTACTCCATTTTGCACTTCACTCTTCAACAACAATCATAATACTTGATTACACACACAATCAAGGAAAACATATTTCCTCTATACCATATCTTCATAATAATTACTTGAGTTGGCCTTGAGGCTTTCCCAATTAATTCTAATAAGATAATTAATTAATAACAATTACAATAACACTATTGGCTCACAATCCATACAAAAATTCACATGTACGATACTAGGGCTTGTGCACTCACTCATGTCATCAACTAACTATCCTTTGTTACAACTTGACTACGCATCTCTTCATTACATCTCAGATGTAAGATAGCCAACAAATATCAAGAATTGCTTTCCCAATACTTTATCTTTGAATTGCTCTCTATAAATTAGGTACAACTTTTATATGTCTTTGACTTAGATTTTTTGCACTTAACCAAGTCATCAAGACACTGTGCCAAATATGTTTGTAATTGTGCATCACCAAACAATCAAACTATTTTCTATACCATCAAGATCTCTATCTTCTACTCAACCAGTCTTTATAGAAATTTGCTATGTTGACATCAATGAAAAACATAGTCATAAATGTGACATGTCAATACTCTCCAATGCTCACGATACTCCCAAAATTAGTATCATTGACATTCATGCTATTAATATCCTCCTTTGGCATTGATGACAACATAGATGAAAAAATATCTAAGTTCCAAGAATACCAAAGAGTGTTATTTTGCTTCTATTAACCAACATCAATTGTCAATGTGCTAAAAAGAATCTCAAATACAATAGATGCCCAAAGGTGCATACTCCTTTTTAGGTATCAATTTTTTACTTCACACTAAACAACTCACAATAAATCATGTGCATATTTCTGCTTCATTTCATGAATCTTTCTAAATCTATCTAAAGAGATATGTCTCCTATATGCCTTAGGAGATGCTCTCCCCATACCTTAGGAGATGTGTTTTTCATGCATATTCTCCCCCTTGACATCAATTTCAAGGACCTTAATCTCAATGTTACAATATAAAAAATTTTAAATACCAATTACCAATATGCTACACCAAGTCATCAACTAGCTTGTGTGTCCAAAGACACTATTCAATACCAAATACCAGTAGCCCTTAGTGACTCAAATCATCATAGATACTCCCCCATATATGAAGCATTAGCATTCAATCTAGTTAACATTAGTGCTTTGCACCATTGGACTGATGCACTCTCTGTATCATCTACTTAGAAGTAAGCAAAGGCATAAGCCCAACCACACCTCTTAAGTACTCAAAAGTACCTTTAAGAAAAAGCTTCATAAAGATATCTACAATCTGGCCATTAGTACTTAGATACTCCAATATGATCTCATTTTTTGGATTTTTTCTCTCTCAGCACATGATACTTAATAGTTATATGCTTAGTCTTAGAATGCAATAAAATATTCTTAGACATATTCACTATACTTGTATTATCACAATAAATGATGACAGGTTCATCAAACTCAATTATGATATCCTTCAGCATTTTCTTCATCCACATAACTTGATTACAATTATTTGTTGTTGCAACATACTCTTCCTTAGTAGTAATATGTGAAATATAATCTTGCTTCTTGCTTAACCAAGAAACCAATCTTCCTCCAAGAAAGAATACTCCACCACTAGTGCTCTTCCTATCATCCATAATTCCTAGCCAATCTGCATCAATACATGCACATAGAGTGAAATCACTCCATCTATCATACCAAATTCCATAATCATTTGTCCTTTTTATATATCTAAATATTCTCTTCATTGCTACAAAAAAAATATTCCTTAGGATCAGCTTGAAATCTAGATACAATCCCAATTGCATTTGTTATATATGGTCTGGTGTGAGTGAGATATTACAAACCTCCAATCATGGATATATACTTCTTCTACTCTATTACAGATGTCCTATCTTTGATGGATAACTTGTGACCAATTATCATAGGTGTACCAACCAGTTTACAACTTTTCAAACCAAATCTCTTCAACAAGTCTTTCAAATACTTAGCTTGTGAAATGAAAATGCCATCACTATTCTACACAATCTACAATCCTAGGAAAAACTTTATTTCTCCTATCATGCTCATTTCAAATTCATTCTCATTTCTTCAAAAAAATTATCACTTGCTTCATCATTACCTCCATAAATGATGCCATCTATTGGTCTTAGATTGGTTTTGACAAGTGAGTATCAACACACTTAAGAAATGTCTAAGTTTATTCCAAGTATAATATAGATGCTGAACTATAGTATGTGTCAAGCCAGTATATGTGCCAAGTTATTCAAATGCTGAGTAGATAGATAGTGTCAAGAAAGTTTCAAGTTCTAAGTGACAATTGATGTTGAGCCAGTATAGGAGCTGAGCAAGATAGAATTATAGGTGTTGAGTAAGATAGAATCTATAAGTGTCGAGTAAGACATAATCTATAGGTGTCGAGCAAGACAGAATTCCTATATGTGCCAAGTAACATAGAATTAGCATAAGAGTTGGTGCCTTCAAAAACTTAGATGTAAACCATTTTTGAGCTGACATATGATGAATCTCGAAGGATCTAAAAGATAAGATCAAATCTATTACATTCCCTATCCAATCAACAAGCAACCAATCAAAAAAATGGAAAGAACATGCAACCAATTAGAAAAATGGAAAGAATTGATCAAGAAAGATGGATGAATCTCAATCGTAGATTCATACCTAACCCTAAGTCTCAAAACCTATTTTAAGGAGGTCAAAACCCCACAATTTAGAGTATGGATGATATGGGGATGTAAGGAAAGAATGCTAGTGAATTTTAAAGGGGTGCAAAGACTTAGAAGAAGGACAGTATTGCAGAATCAAGTTATCAAAATAGAGTATCAGTACTTTGAACAGAGTTATATCAGATCAAGAAGGATCAGATCAAATTGGATAGAAAAAGGATCTGAAATCAACAATTGAAGATTGTAAGTCATTAGATCAACACATTCTATAACACTTTCCACTCATTGTATTAGGAGAATGAAAATCCTATAAAGATAGGTTGGTTTAACAACCATATTGTAAATCCTTTAACAGGGTGACATTCCAAGTGGATGTATGTAAATCCTTTAGATAGGCCACTTTTAATAGGGTTTTAGAGCCTTTAATAGGGCAGGCCTTTCACAGGGCATACCATTGATGATGGTCAAACTTTGTAACCTCAACCAGTTGCATATTGTTGTAGTGATAAGTTGTGGGTGTCATCGCACCCTAGTTTTACCTTCTCATTTTAGAGGGTTTCTGGGTGATCAAATCTTGTGTTATCTATTTTCATGCATGTCTTTACTTTCATGTTAATTAGATGTGTTAGATACATGCATTCCAGTTAAAAGTTTTATAGCTTAAAGTTTGGTACTTCTAATTCACCCCCCCTCTTAGAAGTATTATTCCCACTTGTAAATTCCAAAAATTGGTGGCAGAGCTAAGTTCTCACAAGGAGAAGCCTTAAAACTTGGAGAAAAAGATCTAGAAATGGAAGTCTACAAACTTGGGAAGATCATAGAAAACTAGGAGATTGAGATACATCTCATTCTATATTCTCTGGAAGAAGATAGGGAAGAATTGAGGAAATCCTTAAAGAGAAGAAGAGATATTGCCATAGCTGATAATGATACACAGTACAAGGAGATTGACACCTCAAAAGTGTTTGCAAATGGAGATTCCAAGGAGTCTGATGTAGCAATAGTAGACCTGATGGAAAAGAATAGAGCTCAAGAAGAAGAGATCAGAACTCTCAAAATTGAACAAGAATCACAAGCCATGATGCTTTTTGAAGTGACTGAATAGAACAAGAGAGCTATTTAAGATAAAGCTTTGTTAGAAGATGAAAAAATAAACCTTCCCAAAGAATTGGAGAAAAAGTCAATTGAACTTGCAAGAATTTCCAACATGTAGCTAGACACCCTAATCTAGATGATGAATGCACATCATGAACTGAATCTCAAGGACATTGAGATCTCCACACCGAAGATGCAAAATGAACAACTACAAAATGACTTGAGAAGAGAGAATAAAATTGTAGAGAGCTTCAAGAACCTAATGAAGCCATCAAGTATTTTGAATAGCTACTAAAATCACCAAGATCCAGTAATGACACTTCAGGTTTAAGATACACCAACATTGAAAAAGGAGAGTCATCTAAGACTGTAGAAGAAAGAAGTGACAAATGTAAGAACAATAAACCCACTTGTCATTTTCATGGTAAAAAAGGACATACCTCTAATGTGTGGAGGAGAAAGAAAGCCAATCAGCATGACAAACCTAAAAACATTCGTCACTATCACAAGTGCAACAAGCAAGGACATCATGCACATGATTGCAAGACTAGAACCATCAGAACACCAAGATTTAAAGGTCACTACTACAATTGCAAAAAGTATGGACATAGATCCTTTGAATGCAGATCAAAGCTTATGTGGACACCTTACCAACCAAGAAAGACCAAAATTCATGGACATCACTACAATTGGGACTACAACAGTAGGCAGAGCTATCACTATTGTCAAGAGTATGGACACATCCCTAAAAATTGCATAAGAACACATTTTAGCTAGAGTAGATGGTTAAGCCAAACTACATGCTTCAGTTGTTTGAAGACAAGTCCCATCAGCAAGAATTGCCCAGCAAGGTCAAAGGCACCTAACTCTAAGTTCAATAAAGGAAAAGGGAAGGTTGATGTTGAACACATCAGAGGATAAATGAATAAAGCATGGAAGAAGAAAGATGGAGGTAGTACATCCAATGGAGGGATCACTTCACCTAAAAGGTCAAGTGGTCACACTTCATCCAACTAAGCAAAACGTGTGTAGGACTGATACTTAAATGCTTTATCATACATTAGTTCCAAGACAAGTACTAAAAAGGATAGATCAACATGAATAGAGATGCAAAGTTAAAACTTTAAAATATTCACATTGTTTCCAAGTAAGGAAAGTTGTCTTCAGATGCCAAGTAAAATTCTAGTATACGTTGAGTTATCTGCCAAAGTTAGTAGAAGCCAAGTAATTAGATGAAGTTGAGTTAGTAGTGGATGCCGAGTGAAGGGAAATTATATTGAAGCCAAGTAAGTGAAACTTCAATGTATGCCAAGTGTTGGAAAGACAATGGAAGTTGAGTAAAGTAGAATTACTTAAGGAGCAGAGTGGATAGTTATACAAGCACTAAGCATTAAATGCTATGAAAAGAAGGGTATATTGTCACATTTTTTATCATTTCTCATTATTGTGATCACAAAGAAAAAGAAATAAGAGAGTAGAAAGGTTTTCCAAGAAGAGATTCAAGCATTTGAGTAGATTCTAACATAGATTCAACACCATCACATCGATTTCAAGGTATTTAAACTTGTACTAAGCCATGCAATTTCACTATTTCTAAATGTTGAAACCCTAGATTGTAGAAATGACCTCTAGCTCTAGGAAACCTCAAGAAAAAGGGTCATTTGAGGTTTAGTTAGTGAGTAATGAATTTAAGCAACCAAATTTTAGACCAATCCCTAAGGTTGCATACAAAAATGACCCTGTCAGAGCTTTATCCATGATTCCACCTAAAGTGGTGATGGTGCAAGATGTGCAAAGATGTTACAATTGTAAGATTGGTACAATAGGTGATATGGAAATCAAGGAGGTATATGAAAAATTATGTGAGAATGGATTTTTAAAGGAAGAATTTCAAATTGTTGAGAGGAAGGGCTTAACCTGTGCCCTAGATTTTCCAACTATGTTCAAGACAGATTGGATTAAAATTGTGTTGAGTCAAATACATGATGGAAGCCTTTGGTTGGAGGATGGACCTATTAAAATATCCAAGAGAATTATACATAGGGTGACTAGGTATCCAACCCTAGAATGGCCTAAAACCCTAAGGAGTGATTCCAAAAGAAGCTATAGAAAAGAACATTGGGGCAAAATGGAACAAGAGAGTGATGACAATAGACACAATCAAAGACCCTCTTGTTCAACTTGTAGTTATAGTCATATCCCAAAAAATTTACCAATCAAGACAACTCAATAGTGTTCCCTATATCATAGTAGATGTTGGTTACAAACTTGTCAAAAAGGATCATACTTATGATCTAGTTGAACTGCAATTACTACAAATCAAGGAGAATTTGGAAGCTAGAAGAAGAATAAAGGGAGCTCAATGCAAATTTGGAGAAATTTTGATATGCACATTTTTCTTAGTTTAGAATGAATTCCCCTCTTTTGGAAAGGTAAGCTAGAAAAAAAATAGGTCAATAGTAGCCGAGGTCAATGAATACATAGAGTAGATGGGTGCAAATTTTGAGGCCATAATGACCAGCTAGTTTGAAGATTTTAAGAAATCAATGAAATAGAGACTAAGTATACCTATCTCTCTTGTTGAGTAGCACATAAATGCCATTTTCTTCTTATTGGACATTGATTTCACACACATCCAAGTAGTAGTACCAAGGGTAAGATGGCTGAGGCCATGTGGATATGAAATCAACATTGATGAGTCATCTACAACAATCATTGCTTTGCTTGTAGAGGAAGTAGATAAAAGTGCCCAACCCTTTGGCACTTATGATGTTGTAAGATCCAAAGTGGATAAGGAATTGAAGACTACCTCAACCCTCAAGAAAAATGATAGACTAGTGAAGAAACTAAAAGCTAGATTTGGAGAAGGGGCTATAGAAGCAGAGGAAGAAGAAGAAGAAGAACAGGGGCAAGGGCCACTTGCATTGACCCAAGGCATGGCTGAAGATGTTGAAGAAGCAAAAGGTGCTGAGAAGGAGAAAATCAAGGAAGCACCTAAAGAAGAGGCAAAGAAGAGAAAGGCACAAAAATAGCCTACAACTCAGCCTAGAGGAAAGAAAATAGCTAAACCTAGCCCAGAAAAATCCACCACAAGGGCAGACGCAAGAGCTACAACAAAGGTGGCTAAGGAACATGAAAAGAAGAAGGACACAGAGTAGGGAGGACTAGTAGAGAAGAAGTAGAGAAGAAAGTATGTGGCACCTCCTGAATTAGATGAGGAGAGAAATAAATCAGATGACAACAACCAATTCAGAGTGGTAATTCACACCACTAAGTTTGATCTAGAGAATATATGTGACAATATTCGAGATAATACAAACTTTTCTAGATTAAAAGGTATTGATTTCAATAAGCTGACTAGAGAGGAACAAAACATGGTGGAAGAGTTGGTCTACACCATGATGGAAAAGTTCAAGAATACTCCACTTGAACTAGACAATACGATGCCTAAGGAGTTATATTTAATTATAGAGAATAAATGGTATTATTGCCCGAATATGGAAAAAGAAATAAGAGAGTCAACATTGGATCAGGTTATGCCTAAACTTACAAAAGGGCAAATAAATAAGGCAAATAAGAAACATGGGAGAAAATTTGCACCCACGTATAGAGCCTTCAATATACTCCAAAATAAAATTGAGGATGTTGTGAAGAAGTCCACTCTAATGTGGAAAGTAATCTATGGCTTCACAACTGTAAAGGAAGGACAAGAAGATCCCTTTGAAGGGAGAAATAATGGAGAAGAAGAAGATGATTAGAATGATAAGAAACATGAAGGAGAAAAGGATAAAACAAATGTTACAGTGGAGAAAGAGACATAAAAAGATCACATGGAAACTACTAAACAGTAGCGGAAAGATTAGAATGTGCAAGACACACAATTTCCACCACTAAGTCCTCCACATGTAACTCCTATACCTATAGATATAGTAATTGTAAAACGTGTTCTTGACACTTTTGGTAAGAACATTAACCCACTAACTAAAAATGACCTTAAAAAGATCCTTCACTAGACTACTCTACAATCACAGTTATGTACTAACCCAGTCTTGGTGAGTGTGGAAGAATTGCAAAAAGCTACGGTTGATATTACAAAGAAGGTGAATCCAAAAGAACCACCTTCACATATCTAAATAGCTATAAGTGGACAACCCCAAGAGAAAATTGCACAAGACAAGCTAGCTAGGGTTGACTCCATAGTTACAGTTACAAAAACTGTCGAGGAGCAAGTAAAATATCAAGTAAGATAGAAGGATACCTCTGTTCCTACTACAAAAAGACAAAGTGCACCACCTAAGATCACAATAATTGATCAAGGAAAAATTGAAGAGGAGGAGACCCCTAAGGAGAAAGAACAAGAGGCAATACAAACATTGGTCAATTTTCCTACAATAGGGACTCATACAATGCCTTAGAAGTCAAGCAATGTTTCCATGCCACTGTAGATATATGCACTAGGCTCAAGCTCTATAAGAGTTGCAAGGGTACTTCACTATGGAGACCCTACACTAGATGAGGACATAATCATTCCAAAATATGACTATGAAAATATGAACATAGATCAGATAAATGAATCACAAGAGGGACTTGAGAGGAATAAAAAGAAAGAGATACTCAAAAATGAGTATAAACAAAGGCAAGCTTTGATTGAGATTAAGGAAATCTTTTTAGATGCATTTAGCTTGCAGGTACCTGATGAAATCAAGCCAATTATGGAGAAATTATCCAATATAGTGGACCAAGTATAGAATGAAGACCTTGATACTAATGCCAAATTATTAGAATGGTCTGAAAAGAAGTTCCAAATGAAAGTAAATGAAGAAATATCAAGTGAGATAGCACTATCTTAGGTGGAGCTAGCAAAGAAGGTTGAAAAGGTAAAAGCAATACTTGAGAACATATTCTCATTGTACTCGAAACTGTGTGATCCATCAATATTCACACAAGAGACTAGCCAAAGGATAATGTTCTTGGAGAGGAACCTAAAAATATCAAGAATTCGAGTACCCAAGGATCTAGCTAAGAGTGAGAAGCATTTTCAAGCTACACTTCACACTGAAAAGGAACTAGCTATACTTATAGTAGATGAGGCAAACACCAAGGCCAAATTGATATAACTACAATCTGGTATCACCCCTCACATGGATGTTTGGTAGAAGGAATTGGCCTATGTTGAGAATTTTTTAAAGAAAGACCCCAATCTTTCTACACTAGAAGGCCTAGTTAACCTTGCAACAAAGACAACCATCCAGCTTAAAGCACTAGAAATTGCACTAGAATTGTGATGGGGACACAACCCAAGAACAGAATGGACACAACAGAAAAGGGAAATTGTATTAACTAAAAAATAAGCTAGTACATCCAGAACAGAGAAAATAAACTTCAAAACATGCCCTAAGGGCTTACAATAGCATAAATGTGGAGATAATTTCTCCTTTCAGTACCTCCTCTCAAACTCCACCCCGAACTGCCTTTTACAATGCCAAAAATCTCCTTAAATAGACCTAGGAGGGTTAAGGACTAGGAGTACATTCTAGAAAGTGCTAGTAGGAATCCACCGACCAAATAGAAGGTTCCACAAGCTACGTTAGAAGTTGACGCAAATCTAGAGGAATCTAGAAACGGTAACCAAACTTCTGGAAGGCATAACTTTTGAATAGTAGCTCCAATTGATGAACTGTTTACATTTTCAGAAAGCTCTCGAAGCGCTCTATAGCCCTATGGACTAGATTTTCTCATCTCCCATTTTTTGGCCCTTTTCGAGGTCATTTAATGACCCTAACCTAACTTTGAAACATTCTTAGGAGGTCTCCATGACCCAAAAAATTGCAATAACTTTCAAACTGTGGGGGCGTTTTGACTTGATTCTTTTTTTGGAATGCTCTAAATTACAATTACATTCATCTAGCCAATTTACACCTCCTATTTTGCCAAAATGATGGCTCAATTACATACTCCTATATTTTTGAGATTTATACGAACACTGGTAGTGGAACTATGAGAGTTGGAACCTTTATTTGGCCCAAATGGGTATCCAAAAATGAAAACACATGAAATAGAAACTAAGTCTAAGTAAATTTTTTGGGTGACACAGGATTGCCCTTATACCTCTGGATGCTCCTGCATCAGACACCCAGGGTAGATTGAAAAGTGACCCTGTCACTTTATGAAGGGTAGAGGAAATCCCAAATGGGAAACCTTAACTGCTGAAATCCAAGTTGAGTCCTCGATCGGTCGTCCTTTCCATTTGACCAAATACTCTTCATACTACCTGTTTCTGGAACTCCTACCCACACAATGATCTAGAATGTCTTCTATCTCCTCCTTCTTAGAAGCAGGAATTGGACATGGCTCTAACACCAGCTCCTCATATGTACCATCATTATGATACTCTATTAAATCTGCAATGTTGAAAATGGGAGAAATGTGAATATCATCTGGCAGCTCCACTTCATATGCATTTCCTGAGTCATGTTTCTTCAAAATTTTGTAGGGGCCAAATTTCTTCATTTTTAGCTTGTTGTAAGTACCTGCTGGAAATCTTTCTTTTCGTAAGTGCACCATGACTAGATCCCCTACTTGGAATTCCTTATGTCTTCTCCTTTGATCAGCCCTAGCTTTATATTCTTGATTCATCTTAGTAATGTGTGCCTGAACCTCTTCATGTAGACACTTGATATGTTCAGCAAATTCTTCTGCTTCAGCACTTGTCCGATTCCCTTGCTCTATCTTCCTCAATTCTAGTGTAGTCCTTGGGCTATTCCCATTAACAATTTGGAATGGTGATTTTCCAGTACTCCTATTTATAGAGTTATTATAAGCAAACTCTACCTATGGTAGAATCAAATCCCATCCCTTGGGCTTATCCCCAACTAAACATCTCAGCAAATTGCCCAGACTTCTGTTTACCACTTCTGTTTGGCCGTCAGTTTGTGGGTGATGTGTGGAACTGAATTTCAAGTCTGTTCTCAACTTTTTCCACAATGTCCTCCAAAAATACCCCACAAATTTAGTATCTCTATCAGAAACTATACTCCTTGGAAGACCGTGTAGTCTTACCACCTCTTTGAAAAATAAGTCTGCAATATGGACAACGTCATGAGTTTTGTGGCATGGAATGAAATGTGCCATTTTGGAGAACCTATCAACCACCACAAATACTGAGTCATTACCCCTTTGTGTCCTTCGCAATCCAAGAAAAAAATCCATACTTATGTCCTCCCATGGCCTTGATGGAACAGGCAATGGCTGATATAGGCCAGTATTGTGAGTAAACCCCTTGGCACCTTGACAAACCTGGAAATTTTGTACAAACTTCTTCAAATCTTTTCAAATTTGAGGCCAAAAATAATGTTCTCTAAGAATGGAAATGGTCTTATCTCGACCAAAATGTCCTGCCATCCCTCCACTGTGTTTCTCCTTAATTAGATTTTCCCTCATGGAACTCCTTGGAATGCACAATTGACTACCCTTGAACAACATGCCATCCTAAATCAAATAGTCTAACCACTTGGTTCTACCTATAGCAACAGGCTCTTTACAAGCTTTCCATGCTTCAGCAAAATCAAGATCCTCAGGGTACAAATTCTTGAGTTCATCAAACCCAACTACTTCAACTTGCATTACTGTAAGAAACAACTGTCTCCTACTTAGTGCATCTGCAAACCTGTTAGATTTTCCACTTCTATGCTTCAACACAAATGTATAGCTTTGCAAGAACTCTACCCACTTCATATGCCTCTGATTCAATTTACCTTGGCTATTTAGGTACTGTACTGCCTGATGATCAATATACAAAACAAATTCCTTTGGCAATAAATAATGCCTCCATTTCTTTAAGGCCTAAACTATTACATAGAACTCATGATCATAAACAGAATACTTCTTTCCATCATTCAATTTTTCACTAAAATATGCAATAGGCTTACCTTCTTGGTTTAATACAGCCCCAATAGCGCTTCCACTCGCACCACAATCCACCTGGAACACTTTTCTAAAATCTAGAAGTGCCAACGCAGGCTGTTCTGTCACCTTCTTCTTCAGCAATTCAAAACTTCTTGCAGCTGCTGCAGTCCATTTGAACTCTTCTCTATCCCCTCTTATTATATACGTTAGGGGTGTACATATGCCACTGAAATTCTTAATAAACTTCCTATAAAAACTAACCAGACCATGAAATGATCTTACCTTAGTAGCAGACCTTGGCGAAGGCCATTCCAAGATGGCTTTTACCTTCTCCAAATCCATTTTGAGACCTTCAGGTGATTTAACAAACCCCAAATAGACTAACTCCCTTTTTGCAAAGATACACTTGTTCAGATTAATTAACAGTTTCTCTTCCCTTAGCCTTTCAAGGACACTACGAATATGCAATAAATGTTCTTCCAAAGTCTTACTGAAAATTAAAATATCATCCAAATAAACAATAACAAATTTTCCCAAGAACTTCTTAAGTACCTCATTCATGAGCCGCATGAAGGTGCTTGGGGCGTTCGTCAATCCAAAGGGCATGACTAACCACTCATAAAGACCCTCCTTGGTCTTGAAGGCTATTTTACACTCATCTCCTTCTCGAATCCATATCTGGTGATAACCACTCTTCAGATCTATCTTTGTGAAGTACTGAGCTCCACTCAAACAGTCCATAAGATCATCCATCCTTGGCAAAGGAAATTGGTACTTGATGGTTATCCTATTTATAGCTCGAGAATATGTACACATCCTCCACTCTCCATCCTTCTTTGGTGTGAGTACAGCAGGTACTGCACATGGACTTAGGCTCTCCCGAATCAAGCCCTTCCTCAACAGCTCCTGAACCTGTCTGTTTACCTCCTTTGTTTCAATAGGAGTCATCTTGTGAGTAGCCTTGTTAGGAAAACTAGCTCTTGGGATTAAATCTATCTGATGACTGATCTGCCTAACTAGTGGCAATCCATCTAGAACATTATCAGAGATAATATCCCCAAACTCACCTAGTAAATCTGAAACTTCAAGTGGTATTTCACTACTACCTTCTTTATCTTTCCTAGGAATCAAAGCATAGCACATATGTTGATGTTGCATGCCATCTAAAAACTTCCTTCCATCAATAAGACAAATCCTAGCACTGCTACATACCTTTTCGCCTTCCTTTTTCATGGGCTTCAATTTGTGGCGAACTCCATCCTTTGTTAGAGAGTATGTGTTTGCATGACCATCATGTATTGCATGCCTATCAAACTACCATGGTCTACCCAACAATAGATGGAAAAAATCCATCAAAATAACATCACAGAGAACTTCATCATGGTAACTCCCAATTTTGAATTTTACTAAACATTGTTCACTTACCAGGAACTTATGATCATCTTTTACCCAAGCAATCCGATAGGGTTGGGGATGTTTCTCCCTCTTGAGCTTCAGCTTAGAGACCATCTCTTCTGATACCAAGTTATCAGTGCTACCACCATCAATGATCATGTCACAACATTTATCCTCACACTTACATCTAGTACGGAACAAACTCCTTCATTGTCTTGGTTCAATCTCACCACTTAGTAGGACTCTTTTATTTACCAAGGTCTCTCCTCTTTCTGCATCCTCTGAATGTGATGATTGTGCATCCTCATCCACATGAACAACCCTAGCTTGGCCCTCAGCTCTCCTATCTGTCCTTCCTTGTCATTGAGGGCATTCAAAGGCACAATGACCTGCTTCATTGCAATGGAAACAGGTACCACAAAAGCCTCCTCTTCCTTGTCCACATCCTCTACCTCTTCCTCTCTGATTTCCAAAGTCTTGGTCATGGGAGTGGTTGAAACCCTCATTCCTCTGGTTCCTGCTAGTACCCTCATCTTCATTTTTCTTTTGGGTTTCATTGCAGCCTCTAGATGACCTACCACTTCCCCTTCCTCCTTAACTGTGCCCTCTTTGTCTTCCTTCAAACCTTTTATTAAACTTCTCTTCAACTCATAGGGCAAACTGGTACGCCTCTTCAACGCTGGTCATTCTTACCAGACTTAATTCCTCATGGATGCTAGGTCGCAACCCACTGATATAATGAGAAACCTTATCCTTATTTTCTTCTACATGTCCTGCTCTAATTGAGAGTCGATAAAACTCCTCTGTATATTCTTGGACTAATCTTCCCACTTATTTAACACATGCATCTTCTTAAACAAATCACGCTCGTAGTCCACACGGATGAACTGCTTCTTCAATTTGTCCACCATGCGATCCCACCTTGTGATCTCTTTTCCTCTTCTATTTCTTTCCAATTGGACCTCTTGCCACTAGATTTTGGCATCGCCTTTCAATTTGGCCTTTGCAAACTTGACCCTATCTGGGTCCCTGATATCCTCATACTCAAAGTATTCTTCCAGTTCATTGATCCAATCGATCAACTCATCTGGTTTTAGATTTCCTGAAAATACACCCACTTCAATTGTAGGTCTTCTCCCAAACTTAGTAATGGCCCTAAAATCCTTTCCTCTGCATGATGCAAAACTTCCCCATCAAATTCCCCTTCTGGTCCAATTTCATCTTCTTCGTTGTCATCTTCACTGTTGTCACCTGCGGCCACAGTTGCTCCTCTACGGAGCTCCTCCTGCAATGCTTGTACCTGCCTTTGGAGGGCTCTAACCTCCTTAGGATTAATAGCTCTGGCCCTTCCACCATGCTCTCTTAATGGAGGCATATTCTTAACTCAAACCCATAACCACACAGTCCTAGTGCAAACTGCCTCATAGTCGGCGCTCTATCTACACACTCAGGAAAATCGGCTTTGATACCACTTGATGGGGACACAACCCAAGAACAGAATGGACACAACAGAAAAGGAAAATTGTATTAACTAAAAAATAAGCTAGTACATCAAATATAGAGAAAATAAACTTCAAAACATGCCCTAAGGGCTTACAATAGCATAAATGTTGAGATAATTTCTCCTTTCAGTACCCCCTCTCAAACTCCACTCCAAACTGCCTTTTACAATGCCAGAAATCTCCTTAAATAGACCTCAAAGAGTTAAGGACTAGGAGTACATTCTAGAAAGTGCTAGTAGGCATCCACCGACCAAATAGAAGGTTCCAAAAGCTATGTTAGAAGTTGACGCAAATCTAGAAGAATCCAGAAACGATAACCGAACTTTCGAAAGGCATAACTTTTGAACCGTAGCTCCGATTGATGAACCGTTTACATTTTTGAAAGCTCTTGAAGTGATCTATAGCCCTATGGACTAGCTTTGCTCATCCCCATTTTTTGGCCCTTTTTGAGGTCATTTAATTCCCCTAACCTAACTTTGAAACATTCTTAGGAGGTCTCCACAACCCAAAAAACTGTAATAACTTTCAAACCATGGGGCCTTTTGACTTGATTCTTTTTTTGGAATACTCTAAATTACAATTACATTCATCTAGCGAATTTACACCTCCTAGTTCACCAAAATGATGGCTCAATTACATACTCCTATTTTTTTGAGATTTACACAAACACTGATAGTGGAACTGTGAGAGTTGGAACCTTTATTTGGCCCAAATGGGTATCCAAAAATGAAAACACATGAAATAGAAACTAAGTCTAAGTACATTTTTTGGGTGACACAGGATTGCCCTTATACCTCTAGATTCTTCTACATCAAATTGGGATGTTGCTCTGAAGATTTTTATGGAGGTAAATAAATCCTTTTTGGAAAAGTATTCAATTAATATTTAGCACCCTTTGACATAAGTATCAAAAAAGGGGGAGATTATAAAACAAAGGAAGAGATAACATTTTGAGACATTTTGAGGGACATTATAAAGCTAAGGGGGAGATAAGGAGATAAGGATATAAATTTTTGAAGAAATAATAAAGCCAAAAGGATATAATAATTGCAAGGAAAGATGTGTAAAAGGGGGAGTAAAATAGAGCAGATAGAACATGATAGATAAGGTAGAATGATAAGGCAAAGCATAATCAGCATGAGACAAATCCAACATAGGAATTTTTGGGTACAACAAAGGCACATCAGCTCAGGGGGAGATACAAATTTTGAGGTATCTTCACAAAATTTTGAACAGTTTTAAAATTTTGTATATATGTTGAACAAAGTGTATATTATACTTGTAGAGATCAGATTCCTAATGTTTAGTTAAGTTTTTTTGACACTCATGTCAAAGGGGGAGATTGTTGGTCTCAAATTGGCTTTAACAAGTGAGTTTCAACACACTTAAGAAATTTTTTAGTGGATGCCAAGTATAATATAGATGCCAAGATACAGTATGTGTTGATCCAATATATGTGTTGAGTTATTTAGATGCTAAGTAGATAGGAAATGTTGAGCAAGTTTCATCGAGTGACAATTGACACCAAGCCAGTATAGGAGCTGAGCAATACAAAATCTATAGGTGTTGAGTAAGACAGAATCTATAGGTGTCGAGCAAGACAAAATTCTTATATGTGTTGATTAACACAGAATGAACATAAAAATTTGTGCCCTCACAAACTTAGATGTAAACCATTTTTGAGCCAACATATGATGAATCTCAAAGGATCTAAAAGATAAGATCAAATCTATTACATTCCCTATGCAATCAACATGCAATCAATCAGAAAAATGGAAAGAATTGAGCAAAAATATGGATGAATCTCAATTGTAGATTCATACCTAACCCTAACTCTTGAAATCTTTTTAAGGAGGTCAAAACCCCACAATTTAGAGCATGGATGATATAGGAATGCAAGGAGATAATGCTAGCAAAGTTTAAAGTGGTGTAAGACTTAGAAGAAGGACAACATTGTACAATCAAGATATAAGAATAGAGTATCAACACTTTGAACAGAGTTATATCAGATCAACAAGGATCTAAAATTAGCAATTGAAGATTGTAAGTCATCAGGTCAACACATTCTATAATACTTTCTAGTCATTGTATTCAGAGAATGAAAATCCTACAAAGGTAGGTTAGTTTAATAGCCATATTGTAAATCCTTTAACAAGGTGACATTCCAAGTGAATGTTTGTAAATCCTTTGGATAGGTCACTTTTAACGGGGTGTTACATCCTTTAACAAGGTAGGCCTTTCACAGGGTAGACCATTGATGATGGTCAAACTTTGTAACCTCAACCAGTTATATATTGATGTAGTGATAAGTTGTGGGTGTCATCCCCACCCTAGATTTACCTTCTCATTTGGTAGGATTTCTGGGTGATCAAATCTTGTGTTATCTATTTTCATGCATGTCTTTACTTTCATGTTAATTAGATGTGTTAGATGCATGTATTTCAATTAAAAATTTTATGGATTAAAGTTCGGTACCTCTGATTCACTCCCCTTCCCCTAAGAAGTATTCTTCCCACTTTTAAATTCCAACAATCATCAACAAATATTACAATAATTAGTAAACCATTTTAAACTTCTTTCAAATACTAGTTACTATCTACTGTACCTTTAGCAAATCCAAGCATTTTCAAATAAATTTCCAACCTTGCATACTAGGTTCTAGGTGCTTGCTTTAGTCATATAAAGATTTCTTTAATCTACATACCATGTTTTTATCTTTTGATAAAGGAAAACCTTCAGGTTACTCAATATATACCTCTTCATCAAGTTCTCCATTTAGAAAGGGAGATTTAACATCCATCTGATAAACTTTTGATGTAGGAGTATCCTAGGTTCCCCTTGCAATCATGCACTCTTTGCTTATTTTGCCTATTGGTGCTGAGTGATTTCCTTTGGGTGTCGAGTTCCTGTTGGTGCCGAGTGATCTTTTGGGTGTCAAGTTCCTATCGGTGCCAAGTGATATTTTAGCTACCAAGCTCCTATTGGTTCTAAATGATTTCCTTTGGGTGTAGAGTTCATAGTTGTTGTCGAGTGATTCCTTTGGATGTTGAGTTGTCTGTGTTTGGTTCTAGTTGAGGCTGACTCTACTTAATATTAATTTTTTTTAGGTAGCTAATATTTGTAAAGAGCTAACTTATAGCCTTTCTATGTTCTAGAATCTTTTGTAAGTCATTTTTGGCAAGTATATATAGAGTGTTTAGGATTAGAGTTAGGCAAGTTTTGGGGGAGAAGTTTTTAGAAGAGGAATTCTAAAGACTAGAACTGAAAGTGCAAATTTGTTGTTGGATCTTTGAGTATGAATGTATTTGCATTTGGCCATAACCTAGAAGGCCTTACAACTAGGCATGTATGAGGATATCTTGATGAATCAATAAAAATATTTCTCTCTTCTTCCTCCTTTGCTTGCTATTCCTTGTGTTTGCTTCCATTGTTTTAACACTTGCAGGGTGGTTTAGAGAGCTAGGTGAGCCTTTGGCTCTAGTTATCTTTCCTTTTTCTCTTGTCAGTTGGTATTAGAGCCCATTGTTCCTAAATTTGCAAGTAGATCATTGAAGTGTGAGACAATTTGTACCAAAACCTTAGTTGGGAAAAGTTTGTCAAAGCTTGAGGTTCATCCTTATGGAGATTGGATCATGTAGAACCTTGATTTGGATTTGGTTGTAGGGTGGCAAATCTGTGAATTTGACATATAACTTGTAGAGAGTTATTATCTTGCAGGAACCTGATTTGTAAATATGGTTTGTGGTAGAAGAAATGTTGATTATGCTATATTGGATCAGGTGAGACAAATTATAGCCAGATTAGATGCTATGGAGATAGCCTAGAGGAGAGGAGCACATCTTGATGATGTAAGTGATGATGAAGTAGTAGCAGCAAACCCTAATCCATAACATGGAGCACATCAAGATAAAGAAAGATTATTGAGAGTATTGTCTAGAGCTAATTCAAAGCTTACTATAAAATTTGTTCCTTATGATGTAAAATTGGACACTGATGTTGTGTTCGATTGGATATCTGATATGGATAAGTTCTTTGAGTATGAAAACACTCCTGATAATAGAAAGGTAAAGATTGTAGTCACTAGGTTGAAAGGTCATGCATCACTATGGTGGGAACATTTGCAAACTGATAGACAAAGGAGAGGAAAGGAGAAGATCAAAACTTGGCAAAAGATGGTGAACAAGGTAAAGAAAAAATTCCTCCTTGTTGATTACCAAGTTAGCCTATTGAGAAAGATGCAAAATTTGAAACAAAAAGACATGACTATGAAAGAATATACTAAGGAATTCTGAAGATTGGACATTAGATCTGGACATGTGGATCATGATGTTGAAAAGATTGCAAGGCACATTAATGGATTGAGATATGGAATTCAAGGTGAAATAAGTTTTGTGAAGTTGGAAAGTGTAGAAGAAGCATATCAATATACCTTGAAAGATGAGAAGATCTTGACAAAGAAGCATGAACAAAGATAAAGAGGTAGAGGTGGTAGATTCTAGAGAGGTAGAGGTAGATCTTATGGTGAAGGTGGCAAATTTGAAAGTTTTGTGTAGAATAAAAGAAAATCTGAATGGAAGAATGATGACAAAGACAAGACCAAATGAAAAAGTGGTAATTCTTATCATCGAGGTACTAATTCTTACCGAGGAAGAGGTAATTCTTATTCTAGAGGTGGATTTCATGGTAATTGTTTCAGATGTGGTAAAGAGGGACATAGATCTTTTGAATCTAGATCCTCTAAAAGTTGGCAAGCTAATAGAAATGTTGTGATTCAAGGAGATGATGAGGGTTCACCAAGTGGACCTGAGGCTAGAGAAAATCTAATGGTGAGAAGAACCTTATGTAATAAGGTAAGTGATGAGGAACCCATTTTAAGGAGAAGTCTTTTCAAGACAAGATGTAAGATGGATGGAAAATGCTGCAAAGTGATCATTGATAGTGGAAGTTATAAAAATTTGGCATTGGAGAAGTTGGTTACAGTTTGCAATTGTAGAGGCTAAAACATCCCAAACTTGTCATGTTTCATGGATAAAAGATTGGGCATAAGATATTGGTAAGTGAGCAATGCCTTGTGAAGTTCAAAATTGGACATTACTTTCATGAAGTTTTGTGTGGTATTATGCCCATGGATTGTTGTCATATATTGTTGGGTAGACCTTGGCAATATGATAGATATGATGTACATGATGGAAGATTGAATCAATATACTCTTTGTGTAAATGGGAAGAAACAAACATTTTTGTCTTTGATTGAAAGTCCAGATGAGGTTAGTTGCACTACAATAAAAGTTTGCATGGTTAATGGAAATCAATTTGAAAAGGAGATGAAAAAGGATCAAGTCTATTTTGCTATAGTTCCTAGAGAACCAAGTGTTGGTAGTAATAATGAAGTGACAATAGATAGTGATAACCGAGTACCAGTAGAAATTATAGAATTTTTGAATGAGTATAAAGACATTATTGTTGATGATATTCCTTATGGTTTACCTCCAGTAAGAAGTTTAATTCATTGTATGGATATAATTCCTAGAGCTAGTTTGCTAAACAAAGCACCATATAAATTGACACCTACAGAGAATGAACAACTTAATAGACAAGGGCATGAGTTTTTTAGAAAGGTTTGATCAGAGAAAGCTTTATTCCATGTGATGTATGTGTTGTATTAGCACCTAAAAAGAATCGAGAATGGAGAATGTGTACTAATTCCAGAGCTATTAACAAGATCATAGTGAAATATAGGTTTCCTATGCCAAGGATGGATGACATAATGGATTGTTTGAGTGGAGCAAAGTATTTTACCAAGATTGTTTTAAAGAGTGGCTATCATCATATCAAAATCAGAGAAGGTGATGAATGGAAGACTTCTTTCAAGACAAAAGATGGTTTGTATGAATGGTTGGTTATGCCTTTTGGTTTTACTAATGCACCTAGTACTTTCATGAGGTTGATGAATGAAGTTCTGAAAAGATTATTGGGTAAGTTTGTGATTGTTTTTTTTTATGATATTCTGATATTAAGCAAGAGTAAGGAAGAACATCTTGAGCATATTAGACAAGTATTGCAGAAGTTGAAAGAGGAAAAGTTGATGATTAATCTAAAAAAGTGTTCTTTCATGCAAGAGGAAATTGTGTATTTAGGACTTTTTATTTCAGCTGATGGCTTGAAGATGGATCTTGATAAGGTTAAAGAAATTTTGGAGTGTCCTACACCTAAGAATGTGGGTGAGTTAAGATCATTTCATGGTTTGGCTAATTTTTACATAAAGTTTATAAGGAATTTCAATGTTGTTTTTAATTTTATGACTAAAAAAATAAGGGGAGATAAAAAGGAATTCAAGCAAACACATGGAGTTGATAAGAGTTTTGAGACTTTGAAACAAAAGGTTGTTGAGTTACCTATATTGGCTTTCCTTGATTTCAACAAAGTATTTCAAGTTGAATGTGATGCAAGTGGTAATGCAATAGGAGTTGTATTAACTCAAGAAGATAAGCCTGTTGCTTTCTTTAGTGAAAAGTTGAATAATGCTAAAAGAAAATATTCTATGTATGATCAAGAATTTTATGCTATTGTTCAAGCATTGAAGACGTGGAGACATTATTTAATTCTTAAGGAGTTTGTGTTGTATACTAATCATAAAGGTTTACAATACTTGGGAAGTCAACATAAATTAAATCAGAGACAAATGAAGTGGGTTGAGTACTTGCAAAGTTTCACATTTCTTATTAAACATAAGAGTGGAGTTACTAAAAAAGTTGTTGATGTATTGAGTAGAAGACGTTCCTTGTTGACTGAAATAAAGATTGAAGTTCTTGGTTTTGATGAAATGAAAGAGTTGTATAATGCTGATCCTGATTTTTCTAAGGTGCGGAGAGAGTGCAGAGCACCAAATCTAATAGATCACATTAGTAAGTATGATGAATATTTCATTCAAGAAGGTATGTTGTTCAAAGGTATCCAGTTTTGTATTCCTAGAAGTTTGGTGAGGTTGAATCTGATTAAGGAAAAGCATAGTGGTGGATTGGCTGGACATTTTGGAATTGATAAGACATTGATTTTGCTAAAAGAGAAGTATTATTGGCCCCAAATGTATAAGGATGTTCAAAAATTTGTGAAGAGTTGTGGAATTTGTCAAGTTGCAAAAGGAGTAAGTCAAAATACTAGTTTGTATGCACCTATTACTATTCCTAAGAAACCTGGGACTAACATCAGTATGGATTTTGTTCTTGGATTGCCTAAGATAGTAAAAGGGAATGATTCCATATTTGTTGCAGCAGACAAATTTCCTAAGATGACTCATTTTATACAATGTAAGAAGACATCAGATGTTGACCATGTTGCTGAACTTTTCTTTAAAGGGATTGTGAGATTGCATGGATTACCAAGAAGTATTATTTCTAACAGAGACAGTAAGTTTGGTTGTTTTTGGAAGACTTGTGGAAGAAGATGGGTACTGAGTTGAAGTTTAGTTCTACATTCCATCCATAGACTGATGGACAGACAGAGGTTGTGAATAGAAGCTTGGTTAAATTGTTGAGATGTTTGGTTGGAGACAAGCCAAGTAGTTGGGAGATGGTATTGGCACAAGCTGAGTTTGCATATAATAATTCTATAAATAGGAGTATAGGGAAGACACCTTTTGAGATTGTTATTGGAATGAATCCTAGAGGTATATCAGATTTGAGAAATGTTGTTGGTGAAGAAAAGAGAAGTGCTACAGGAGAAGAATTTGCTGATTTTATGGAGTCTTTACATAAAGAAGTGAAGTTGAGCTTGGAACAAAGTAATCAAAAGTATAATTGGAGAATGTTGATTATTCTAGAAGACACCATTATTTTTAAGTTGATGATGAGGTGATGGTTCATTTGAAGAAAGGAAGACTGCCAGTTGGAACATAGACTAAGTTGAAGATGAAGAAATTTGGACCTTGTAAGATCTTGAAGAAGTTTAACAATGATAATGCTTATAAAATTGAGTTTCTTGATGACATGGATATATCTCCTATATTCAATATTGTTGACTTTTATAAGTATCATGAGTCAAATGATGATTTTTTTGTACCTGATGGTTACCCTAAGAAAAAAATTAAAGAAGTTGATTAGATAGTGGATCAAAGAGTTGGCAAGAGCACAAGAGGAAGAGACTATTATGAGTATTTGGTGAAGTGGAAGAATAGACCTATTGAAGATGCTACATGGATTTCTCAATCTAAGTTGGATTCAGCTCAGGTTATGACACTTGCATGATTTTGGAGAATCATTTTCTCCAACCCTGATTATCTAATGTAGAAGTATCCTAGGTTCCCCTTTCAATATTGCACTCTTTATTCATTTTACCTATTGGTGCTGAGTTGTTTCCTTTGGGTGCTGAGTTCCTATCGGTGTCGAGTGATCCTTTGGGTGCATAGTTCCTATTGGTGCTAAGTGATCCTTTGGGTACCGAGCTCCTGTTGGTGCCAAGTGATTTCCTTTGGGTGTTGAGTTTGTAGTTGTTGTTGAGTGATTCCTTTGGATATCGAGCTCATGTGGATGTCAAGTGCCAATTTTCATTTGCCAAGTTGTCTGTGTCTAGTTACAGTTTGGGTTGACTCTGCTTGCATTTAATTTTTATTAGGTAGCTAATATTTGTAAAGAGCAAAATTATGGCCTTTCTATGCTCTAGAATCTTTTATAAGCCATTTTGGAAAGTATATATAGAGTGTTTAGGCTTAAAGTTAGGTAAGTTTTGGGGGAGAAGTTTTTGGAAGAGGTCTTCTAGAAAGCAGAACTAAAAGTGCAAATTTTCTATTGGATCTTTGAGTATGAATGTATTTGCATTTGGTCATAACCCAGAAAACCTTACAACTGGGCATGTATGAGGATATCTTGATGAATCAATAAAAGTATTTCTCTCTTCTTCTTCTTTTGGTTATTTTTCCTTGTGTTTTCTTCTGTTGTGTTAACTATTGCAGGATGGTTTGGATAGTTGGGTGAGCCTTTGGCCCTAGTTATCCTTCCTTTTTCTTGCATCAACTTTGAACTTCTTATTTGGTGCATAAGCTAGGAACATCCTTAATGCTTTAATTCTAGCTACAGGTGCATGTCTCTTTTTAGTCTATGTCTTCTTGTTATGAATATCCCTTGCATACAAGTCTAGCCTTGTTTCTCACAACTCTTCCTTGCTCATTCATCTTATTTATGAATACCCATTTGGTTCCTATCACATTCTTATCTTTAGGTCTAGGAACTAACTCCCATGTATCATTCTTCACTATTTTATCCAATTCTTCCTTCATTTCTTAAATCAAATGTTCACCTTTAACTGCTTCATCTACACTCTTAGCTTCAACTTGAGATAGTAGACTTATCTCCTCATTTACTTTGTTCCTTTTGATCACACCTTTATCTTTTCTTGTAATTATTTTCTCAAGAATCTGATTCCTTAACAAATTCCTATTAGGGGTAGGAGTTGAAATCTCAACTCGTATCTCTTTCTTAGTCTAGATCTCTTATCTCCACTTTTCTAAATAGTTAGCACATCATTCTACAAATCATTGTTAATCTCAAAGATAACTTCCACATTTTCATGGTTAGCCTTTGGATCAACAATAGTTGCCAAAGCTATATCTTATATTACTTCATCTTTCTTAACCAATTCAAGCTCATTAACTTTATCATCATAATCATTCGAGAATATTTTCATACTTTCTTGAAATTTTTCACCTTCATCAAAAAGTGAACTCTTTCTATTTTTTCTTACTCTCTTAGGACATCTAGATGAAAAATTTCAAAACTCTTTACATGTCCAACAAACAAAAATTTATATACCTTCTAGCTCTCTCTTCATAAGCAGATCAATAACTTCTTTGATCTTCTTGTCTTCTTTGGATCTAAATCTGTCTTTACTTTTACATCTTTTCTTTTGTATGCAATAAAAGTATTCTGGATTTGGAAACCCAATGCTCGGTTCTATACAAAATTCTAATGTCTCACAAGGAAGCTCCATCTTCTGGGTGTCAAAATTTCCTCCATCAAACTTAGGACTATCTTTTTTGAAAAGACTCACCATCGATCTCCCAAATTTTTTAAGATTATCCTTCAAGGACCTGATGCTCTGATACGAATTGTTACAATACATAGTCCATTGATATAATTGAGAGGGGGAGGGGATGAATCAGTTATCCGACTGTTCTCACAATTATCATACTAAAAAAAACTTAACCATATGATTAATATAAATTGAAATTACAAAAAGATACTCATACATAATAAAACTAGATATGTTAACTAGGGAAACTTTTGATTAGAGGGAAAACCCCAATGGTGATGGTACCTACAAGATGGTGTACTAATATAAATATTCCTCATTAGAGGATGGACCCTATTAGGAGTATATAAATACATTCAATACATATGAGTCCCTATTAGGAGACCCTAAATCCCTGCTAGGAGATTCCAACCCCATTAGGAGTTGTGCCAACCCTATTAGAAGTTGTGGAAGATAGTTGGACCCACTATCCAAACAGCTTCAAATGAACCCACTATCCAAATAATCTTTGTATTATTCCTTGTAAAATAATAGAATTGTATTGTATTATTCCTTCCTCTTTCTTTTAACTATTAACCAGACTTATGCTCCTTTTGATCTTGTAACTAGGTCACAAATTTTGCATCCAATAATCTCTTGGATTTCTTATACGCATTTAGTAAGCACTCTGCTCTTTTTCGCACTCAGTACTTCAACAATGATCACAATACTTGATCACACACTATTACAATCAAGGAAAACATATTTTCTTTATACAATATCTTTGTAATAATTTCTTGAGTTGGCCTTGAGGCTTTCCCAAATAATTAGAATAAGATAATTAATTAATTATAATTACAATAGCACTATTAGCCCACGGTCTATACAAAACTTCACACATGCAATACTAGGGCTTGCGCACTCGCTAATAGCATCAACTGACTGTCCTCTATCACTACTTGATTGAGCATCTCTTCATTACATCTGAGATGTAAGATAGCCAACAAACATCAAGAACTACTTTCCCCATAATCTATCTCTAAATTGCTCTCTATAAATTAGGTACAAATTTCATACGTCTTCAACTTAGACTTTGGGTACTTAACCATGTCATCAAGACACTGTGCCCAACATGTCAATAACTATGCATCACCAAACAATCAAACCATTGTCCATACCATCAAGATCTATGTCTACTACTTAGCTAGTCTTTACAAAAATCATGCTATGTTGGCATCAATTACAAATAGTCATAAATGCAACATGTCAATACTCTCCAATAATCAAGATATTCCAAAAAGTAGTATCATCAGTTGCATTCATGCTAACAGGGGCTTGTTTCAATTTGTATAGAGATTTGTTCAGTTTACATACCATGTTCTTCTTTTCTGGGTCCACAAATCCTCCACATTGTTCAATGTACACTTACTCTTCAAGTATACCATTTAAAAATGCAGATTTGACATACATCTTATATACCTTCAAAATTTTGCAGGCTGACTATGCAAGTAGAATTCTAACTGCTCACAGTCTTGCAATAGGAGAAATTTTTTATCCATAGTTAACTCCTTCTTGTGTGTATCCTTTGCATACCAATTTAGCTTTGTTCCTTATAACTTCACCTTTCTCATTTAGCTTATTCCTAAAAACCCACTTTGTTGCAATAACATTTTTATCCTTTGGTCATGGTACTAGGGTCCAATTATTTTTTTTCTCAATTTGTTTAATTTTTTCATTCATTTCTTGGATCCAATCCTCATCATCTAGAGCACCCTTCACTGATTTGGATTCAACTTCAAAAAGTAAGAAAGTATCATCTCTGAGTCTTTTTCTTTTCATAACAATTGATTCAACATTACCAATAACTTTTTTAGGTTTATGTCATCTTCTAACATACTTAGCTAGCACAGGTGGTCTCCTTCTTTATTCTTCAATAGGTTCATCTTAAAATATAATCTCAAGCTCATTAATTATTTATTTTTTATCATCTAATTTTGATTTTACATGCTTAGCATTGTCTATTTGATGTTAGGTATTCCTTGTCTATGACTCAACATCTTCTATCTATTGCTTAGCACCCACTATCTGTTGCTTGACAACATGTTGTTGCACCTTGGCATTTCTTGCCTGTTGGGGAACTACAAATTTATTTTCTTGTTCACTGGGATTGCTAGGAGCATCATCATCCACATAGATGAATGTATTTTAATCTTTAGGTTCTTCCTTACATGTAATATCATTTCTTTCTGCAAATTCATCAACTTTCACATTTTCACTTTCCACAACTTTGTTAGTGTTAGAGTCCAAACACTTGCAAGCTTTATTATTAGTGGAATATCCTAGGAATATACATTCATCTCTCTTTCCATCAAGTTTTCCATTCCTATTATCTTTGAATATATAACATTTCTTCCAAAAATTTTGAAATATTTCACATTAGGATCATATCCATACCATAATTCAAAAGGTGCAGCATTTGTACCTTTCTTGGCTTGTACTCCATTTAAGGTATAGACATTCGTATTGATAGCTTCTCTTAGATATTTTTTTGATAATTTTTTCTCGATCATCAATGTTCTTTCATAGTGCATTATTGATCTATTTCTCCTTTTAGCTATCCCATTCTAAGGAGGGGTCCTTGGTGCTGACATCTGTCTCATAATTCCTCTATTATTGCATAATCTATTGAACTATTTGAAAATGAATTTGCCACAGCTATCAAACCTCAAACACTTTAGACTCTTCCCTATTTATTTTTCAACTCTAGCCAAATACCACTAAAATAAATGAAAAGCATCATATTTAGCTTTGAGAAACATTACAATCATCATCCTAGAGTAGTCATCAACAAATATAATGAAATACTAATGTCCACAATAGCTTTGAGCATCAATAGGTTGACATAGGTTAGTATGAATGAATTCCATAATATCACTAGATGTGTATGCTTTTCTCTTGAAACTACACTTGGTCATTTTTCCCAATTGACATTGTTTACACATAGCATTGTTAGCCTTCTTTATTTTTGGAAACCCTCTTACTTTCTTTAGTTTATTGATGTTCACCAAATTATCAAAGTTTGCATGACATAATACCATAACTAAACATCTTCTTTTTGTGCAATCAAACATGTCTCATTAGATAAATCTGGATAGAACAAGTTACCTCTTGTCTTATCACCACTTCCGATTAGCTTACCATTTGCATCATATATCTTGGTCTTTCTATGATGGTATTCAACTTTGTGTCATGATTTATTCAGCTATGATATACTCAACATATTATAGTTAAGTCCTTACACCCAGTATACATTGTCACACTTGATTTTTCCAGTCAATTGAATAGTTCCTTTACATTTCACAACACATGGAATATCATTACCAAATTTAACACATCCATCTTTTTATTGTCTAATTCCTTCAAAAAAATTATCACCAGTCATATGATTAGATCAACCACTATCAATTATCCATCTATCAATTTTTTTCACATAAGAGATTAAAATAATTTTATCATCTTCATTAGAGTCTTCTTTCATAGCAAGATAGACAACTTCATCATCATTACTTTTATATTCAGTGTCAATTCCTTCTTCAACAATATAACAATATTTCTTACCTTTTTCATCCTTGTTCTTCTTGTAGTCTTGGTCATCTCTTCTTCCTTTGTACTTTCTTTCCTTTCTTTCATCCTTATCTTTTTTGTTAGGACATCTTGCAACTATATGACCAACCTTGTTGCATGAAAAAAAAAAAGGTAATTTACCTTTGTATTTACCTCTGCCTCTTCTAAATCTTTTTGCAATAAGTGCTTTAATTTCATCAAGCTCATCACCAAAAGTGTCAATATCACTCTTCACGTGTTTTCCTTTTCTTTTGCTAAGAATCAATTGTGACTTAAAAGTGTATTCAATAGTAGTGGGTGTGTAGTTATCAAAGTTAGAAATATCAAAAGTAGTAAGTCTACCAATTACACCTTCTAAATTCAAAGTGTTACCCAAAGTGCATCTCAACTCTTCTATTGTAGAAACTCTAATGGCATATATAGGGATTAGAATCCTCAATACCTTGCTTATAACTATTTCATCTTTGATTTCTCCATTTTCACCTCGAATAGCATTGACAACTTCTTTGATTCATGTACATTATTGTACTATGTTCTCACCTTCCATCATTCTCATTTCATCAAATTTACCTCTTAGGCTTTTTTATTTGTCTCTCAATACATTGTCATCTCCTCCATATATGGTATTCAGTTTGTCCCACATTTATTTTTCACTGTCACATTCTATAATATCATCAAACTCATCATAACTTAGGGTTGAGGTAATCTCCAACATCACCTAATTATGTCCTTGCTTTTCTTTTAGGTGTTGAGTAGTCAAAGGAACAATTTTTATCTTCACATATTCATTGTCCACAAAGCTTATTACAGCATCATTGATATCGGATATATGCGGCTTCATAAATATTTACCATGGAGGAAAGTTCTCATTGTTCATCTTTGGAACCTTTATTTTGTGAGTCATGATCTTTAGCTTGAAGTACCTTCAAACTTCTCTTTATCAATATTATGATCTGATACCAATTATTAGAATGTTTATAATAACTAAGACGGGGTGAATCAGTTACTCAAGGTCCATAAGTACCATTTGAATAATTAGACATTAAACATTTACTTTTTTGCTTATCTTATTGTAACTCAGTCTCTATTTTATACTAATAAACAAAAGTACTAGTAGTTCACTATCCTAAGATAACATACTTGCTAAATATGAACATGTAAATGTAAAACACCTTAAAACATTTAACACAAGTCACCAACACCATGTCACCACTTTTCACTCTTTTGAAGTGAGCTTTGTTAGGAGCCAACCCTATTAAGGGTTAAAATACACACTATTAAATGTGATCTAGTTAGAGGATTTAATCACCGTATTAGGAGTGGCCTTGTCAAAGGACTTTGAGCATTCCATTTAGAATGTCACCTTACTAAAAGATTTATATAGACTATTAAGTCCTTCAATAGCTATTAGGTCAACCTTTGATTAAAAGGATTTCAATACAAATTGTTTACAATAATTAGAAAGAAAATAGTAGGGAATGATCTGAATTATTACAACCCTAATAAGCCTTCCTTATCACCTTTGTTCTTGATTGGCTTGGAAACCCTTCAAGAAATCATTCTTCTCTTCACAAAAAACTTAAGCGTTCTCTCTCTCTCTCTCTCTCTCTCTCTCTCTCTCTCTCTCTCTCTCTCTCTCTCTCTCTCTCTCTCTCTCTCTCTCTCTCTCTCTCTCTCTCTCTCTCTCTCTCTCTCTCTCTCTCTTACATCCCACACTTTGCACTTATATTACTCCTTCATGTGCTCACTCGCTCTCTATCTTGTGAATTCATCCTTGTGCCCTTATTCTCTCTATCATTCTTTTGAAATCTAGCTCTACACCTCCTTAAATAGGTAATTCTAGTCCTTTTTTGTTTTCATGATCACCATAGATCTTAATTTTTGTAATCTAATTTATTAGGTTCATTATATCTATCCATCTTCCTTCTTTTCTAGAAACCTCTCATTGAATTTGATCATTAGGTATCATACCTAATCCTCTTCTTGAATTAAATGATCCAACTCATCAATCTTATCTTTAATATGGTTTCCATATTCCAAGAAATCAATTAAGTCAGCTAGAAATCATGATTCCTCATATGCATTCAAAATACTATTACTTAACCATTATTAAGTTATGGCACTCGGTCATCACTAAATTTCTCAATCATTATAGAGGTTAGCATCAACACTATCACTCAATCTATTGGCTTTTGAATTAACAACTTTTGAATAACCCAGTGATAAGAACACATACACCTAGTGGTAGCTAATTTCCATGTTCAATGCTCCTATTCAAACACCAAGGCCAACTATAAGGCTATTTACTCTCCTTATTCTTTAGGCTCTACATGACCTAGGAAGGTGGACCTTAGATTATTTATATGGTACCAGTGTAAAAGCATATAACTTAATCTATAAAATAGATAAAACTCGCTAAATCTTCTATCTTTATGCAAATATTCATGGACATGAAATAGCTAATAACAGGACACATGAATATGATAAACCAAGCAAGGGAAAGTTCTTTTCAACTCTTAAACACAAACAAAAATAATATTCAATTAAAGATTGAATCAACATAACCTAGGTATGCAAGAAAAAAAACATGTAACCTCCAAGCTGATTAGTCTTGTTGGTCTAATTTTTCACACAACTGAAATTTTTTTGAAAAAATCAGTAAAAACTCATTTGTGGGCATTATATTGTGAAATTTATGGTTTGTTCATTGTATTTCTCAGTTTTCTAGGATTTCCCTAAGTTCATGTCCTGGTCGCTGTAATATTTGAATTTTATCAGTTTCTCAAGGTTTGTCATTAAAGTAATCAGTTGAAAAACCCTAAATGTGAAAACCCAAATGCCTTATTACATTTTACCTTAGTCTTGCAAACCCTCAAAAAAAATTTAAAAAAATTTCAAGGCATATTACTTTTACCCTAAGGAGAGGCTTGCGCAAGCATGACTTCATAAAAATCTTGTTTAAACCTTACGTGACCATGCTTTGCCTGCAAATTGTTTGATCATTTTATTAAGAAATACCTCTGATGATGCAAAGTTTCTTATGATCGTTGATCTTGTTCAGATCAATAGATATCGCATTCCCACATTTTTGAGATACAAGGTTTTTAAATGATGTGGGCATGCACTTTGGTGACACATCACCCATGCCCTTTTCAAATTTCAGTGAGCTGTAAAGTTTGTGATAAGTCATAAGTTGTCAAAACCTTTTGCAGATTTGTCAGTACTTTTTGTGCATGTTTTGGATTTCCTCTAATGTCATTGGTTGAGTCACTAATAGAGATATGCCTTTATCACCAAGAAGCGTCAACCTTTGATTTCATTTTAATCAAGGGCTAGCATTTTCTTGCAAGAAGGAGATGCTCATGAATTAAATAATGTGGGAAAGCGTCAATAGGACAAGTAGCACATTCTGACAACATGGGCCCACTATTCCCAAGGGTGATGTTGAGATGTCTTTCGTGGCAAGTGTCAGATATGTTGGAATGGATGAGAGTATTTTATTCGTCATTTCAGCTGACATGGTATTTAAGACACCTAATTCTGTGACCGTTGATCTATCAAAGATCAAAGGCCAATGCATGCCCACAATTTGAAGTTGCATGAGAGATAAAAAATGTCGACAAGTAGTTTTTTAGACACATAGCAAGGTGGGTTCGAGAATACTTAGTGTGTGTTGTGGTATGCCAAGCTATAAAGCAATTGCTGACATATGTTGCCAGTTGTGCCAAAGAAGAGGTTTGTCTGCTAGTTATGATCAAAATTTTTTCTATCATAGATCCTTCAGATATCAAGGGTTGGCGTAAGCCCACAATAAGGAACTACTCGATAAATAAGGAATGCGGGTATGCAACTTTATACTGGATGTCATAGTGGGGCCAACTAAGTAGAGAAAATTGAGTCATGCCATGTTGTATGCCACATGTGCTTAGCTAGAAGTACTTATGTTATAGGCACGAAAGGTTTCAAAAATTAATATAGTAGTCAGATTGGTCAGAGTACGAGGGTTGAAAGTAGTCATTTCATTGGCCCAAGTAGATGAAGTGACCATAAAGTGCAAAGATTTTCTTAAACCGTTGATCTTGTCTTGATCAATGAAGGGCACTTGCCCACATTAAGAACTTGAATGAAGTTTAAGGAAAGTGGGAATGCACCATGTGAACATGTGTCCATGGTGACATCTAAATTCTTAACTCAGAAGGTCTATAGGATATAATCAGTGTCACTATTGATTTTCCAAGATCAAAGGGCTATTGCAAGCCCACAATAAGGAGATGCTCAATCAATAAGGAAAATAGGAATGCGCCAGCTTGACACATTGAAAGAATGATGTCAAGTACTCATTCACTTAGAAGGTGATATGGGACTCGCTTGTGTGGAGGTTTTCAAAAGGCATAGACTCATATGGAGACTTCCTATTGGTTAAAATGGCTAATTGGGCCTTATTCAACTGTAAGTTTGTGTAGTCATTGATCTTGTCTTTATCAACGATTGGGACTTACCTGAAATTTTAAGATGCAAGAAATTTAAGGAATGTGGGTAAGTAGTAATGTGACACATGGCCCCACTCTTAAGGACATAAAGCTTGTTACTTTTTTGAATTAAAGTTTTCTAATCTGATGAAATCAACTGATAAGATGTGAAATTCTTATGCAACTTGAGAAAAAATGGCTACTGGAAGTAAATATGGTGCAGAGCTTGTTCGTGTGATTTCAATGCTCAAATATAATTCATGATCTCACAATTTATTGAACCATATAATTGCAAAATTTTATTAGAACACAAAAAATTTCTGGAGCTAGGGCATAGAATTTCACAGAGAAATCTGATGAGTTGTAGAGAAGAATTTCATAGAGTGAAGTAGAGTGTTCAGGTAGGTGCTCTTAAAATTTTGAGTAGTAGGAATCTAGTGAGATAGAATTTTTAAAATCTCAAAATACCTCCATGAAAAGAGTTTACTGGATAGACTGATTATCTGAAGTGCTCTATGCATGATCACTTTTTGGAACAATTTTCTTTATCTATAAATGAAATAACTAAGGGGAGGGAGCTGATTCCTAAACACCCTAGGGTAGCCATAGCAGAGGGCTTTTATGACAAGGCTAACTGGGTACGAGATGCCCAGGTATCCATGGGAGGTCTAGAGTTATTTAGAAAATGGCTTTTAGAGGAAAAATTGGATACTCCTATGAGCAATGTATGGGAGTTTAACATTGGTAAATTGACAGTCCCCACAGTTTTCTTTGATAGTGATTTGTTGATGGATTTGGCCAAGAAATATGATCCAATTACGCGGTGGGTAAAGAACCATGCTGGAGTAAATCTTTTTAGAGTTTTTCCTGAGTTAATTAGAGAGGTTTTCAATCTCAACCCTAACCATGCTATGCATGAAATCATTGATATGGATGCCTCTCAAGCGAGGTACAATGCATAAAGGATTTACCTAAGAATAGGGCCACTATAGGAGCATGCTGCTAAAAGTGGTACTATACCTATAATTATAGCCAGCACCCTTGAACAATTTCTAAGAAGGCATTTTAACCTTAGGGCTCAGGCATTGTATTTTTATCTTTGCAAGATTTTTGGAATGGATGAAGGCGAACAAATCCCAGGCTCAATTCTCCTCATAATAGCTCAAACTCTTCAATTTGGGATGAGCACTATTCTCGATTTTGCTACTTTCCTTGTAAGGGACATTCACAACGGTTTGGTCAAGATAGCATAGGGAAAAGTGGATAAACCTTTCTATTGGTATTCATTACTCATGTATGTATGCTTGTACAAAGGATTTTCCTTCTTCTCTAAAGGTATGGAGTTGGAAACAACTAGGGATGGGGAGAGGAATCCAATTCAATTATGGAGTGTGGATATGACCTTAGAAGCTACAGATGCCAGTTACGTGAGGTTTTATAGATACTTTGCATCAAAGCTTAGGTTACTCTTGAGAGGAGAGAGCCCCAAGATTCCATAAGCACTACTAGAATTGGTCAGACCCAAGGACCATGCAAAAGGGCTACTAGTTAGTCATAATTGGGGGGATATAATCCCTTACAATGTTTCAACAATAACAAGAGTATATGGCTTCTTGGGAAAGACTCCTGTTCTACCTTACCATGTACCTCTAAATATAGGGATAGCATAATTGTTATGGCAGATAGCCACTATTGATGAAAGATATTTGCAAAAGAAGGGTACGTTCATTCCAATTGTTATTGTACTACATGATTTTTCTTTTGTGAAGAAAGGATAGAAACATCTCAATTTGTTCCTGGATAGATACAACGTGGCAAATTCTCATGCTAGATTTATTGATCTTGAAGGTTTCTATGATCTCTTAAGAGAGACGACAAAGGTTGCTTGAATGGTGCACCAGGTATATTATCATGAGGATGTTATTAGGAATGTTTTTTCTTTATAGGAGCAGGAATTGAGAAAAGAGAAATGGATAGTATTCAGTAAGACTTTAGAATTCATTAATGCTTTTGACTCCAATTATGACCCATTGAAAGATAAGAAATATTGGCGAGCCAAGATGCAAGCATTAATAAGATAATTTTGATGTAATAATCCAAACCATGAATGAGAAGAAACCCACATATGTTGAGACATATCCAAATAAGGTGCAGAAGTGCAAAGAAGGATAAACAATAGAAATGTGGTGGCTCCTAGCCAAAATACCTTGTAGAGAAGGGTAGGTTATGTGATAGTTCAAAGTGTGCAACATACACCCCTTCATCAGAGGCCAAGGCCAGAAAGTCCATCTACAGCCAATGCTCCAAAAAGGAAAAAATTAGAGCAGGGGTCTTCTTCTTCTCAAGTAGAACAATATTCCCCAAGCTAGTCCCCAATCTAGATAGATGATGAATCATCTTTAAGGGAGCAACTTAGACAAATTGGTGGAGAAGGGGATATAATTGTTACTTCCACAGATTTGGACATTGGAGAACCATAAGAACCTCCTACACCTTCCTTGGATTTAACTATTGCTGATTACCAAGGTAAGGAAATTGACCCAATAATTGCCCAAGCCTCTGAGAGGTTTATTAATGATGAAATTTTTGTGAAGTCTAGGGCATTTGCACAATTTTTTTGGAGGCTAAACATAGGAAATTTTGAGAAAACTTGTGAAAAAAATAAAGGTAGAATAGCCTGGTAAACCGGATTTTTCTATTAAGGAGGAGGTAAAGTCTAGATTTTTGAATGATTTTTCTCAATTTACCCCTAAGGTTAGAAGGAAAATAATTAGATAGTCAGGAGTCCTTATTTTGCTAGAGTGGGATATAGTGAATGCCATGGTTTTTGATTCAGTAAGAAAGCAAAAGGATGTCCAATTTAAAATTAAAGAAGAGGCATTACAGGCTCATAGAGGAGGAAAATTTAGTGATGATGATCAAGACCTTATTATTTGGTCTATTAAAAAAAGGGATAAGACCAGGGTGCAGGAAATTTCCACTGGAGAGCATACCGGTGCATTGAGAGTGTTCAAAGCTGGTGAGGAAGGCAGTAAACAAATAATGGGAATGGCCACAAAAATCTTGAAATTTGGTAGTGTTATATCTAGTCAGGAAGAAGAAAGATTTTCTCAACTCAATGCTAGGTTTGAAGAAGTTTTGAAAGCATATGAGGACAGGGGTATGTAGATATAGTCATTAGAAGAAAAAGTATCTCAAATGGAGAAGTTGCTTGGGAAGAGAAAAGTACAAGAAACCAGTAGATCAAGGGTTGTATACCCTCCATGGCTGCATGTTGGGCCTTTCAAATAAACTCCAATTATTGAAGTACCAGACACCCCAGAGAGGCCAAGGTTCCACACTGCAGAGGATTTTGAGGAAGAAAAGAATAAATTGTATGCACTGCATGTAGAACTAAATAATCAATTTGAAGAGAAATTGAGGCAGGGTATAATGTATCTAGTGGACAGGATAGAATGGCCCACATTTTTTGATCAATTAGCAAGGATTTCAGCTATCAGGGATGAATTGAAATAAAATGAAGCTATATTTAGACCCATTGTAGAGGATGGATAGAGAGAAATGAAGATATCACTGCTATGTGTATATTTGTTATTCAGTTGACATATCATCAGATAGAAAAAATCTTTGATTTATTAAATAAGTTGCAGGGTTTTGCTGATAAGCACAATTCTTTCCAAAGAAGATTAACTATTTGTTTTTTCAAGTATTTTGTGAAAAAATTCAATTTATTCCCTTGTGCTTTAAAAACAATTGATAAAATAAAGGAAAAGGAAGAATGGAAGAGGGAGTTGGATGAATCTTTTGTGAAAGAATAAATAAAGTTATAAATGAAACGAGCCACTTGTTATGGGCAATGACAAACAAGGAGTTAGTAAAAGTACAGTTGTTCAATAATATTATCAGAAAAGATTTTGTTGATATTGAGAAAATTGAAAATTCTTTAGTAGTTGTACAAAGAGAAGTTCTAAATTTTGATTCACCAAAGGACATTGCCTACAATGAGTGGAAATAAAATTTTATGTCTATAGAACAGACGGTAGGAGATGATGAGGTGAAGGATGATGAGGGAGAAGAAGGTACAAAAATAGAAGCCACCTCTGTCATTGATGATAAAGACAAAGAGAATGCTTAGGTAGTAGGAGATGACTCATCACTGTCACATTTGATGGTTACCTACCCTGAGGAACTAGAATGATAAAAGAATCTAATCATAGTATTTTTGTCTTTACAAGTGGAATAATAGAAAGGGACCCACAAAAGGATTTTTGATGTACCAATCTTTCTGTTATTCACAATTTAGTCTTATTGTGTTAGGTGCATATAAAAGTCTTTTGAAGGACACCTATCAATCACATTTTCCCTTTGCTTGTTGCAACTCATGCCTATATAAATGAGTTTTCAAGGCAATGTGATGGTCCGATTTCTAATGCTTTAGGTGATATACTTAGTTTTTTTTCGGTCCAATATTTGGAGCAATTTTTATGATGTATTTCCTCTGCAGTTTCTGAGAATATAGAATGATCCTTGTGTTTCCTCCTAAGGTCATTCTAAGTTTTACTACAAGTGTATACAATTTTCAAAGAAAATGAATACAGATGATGAGCTTTCCCTATATTAGTTCATTCTGAATTTTGTCTCCTTTTGTATTACTTAGTCATCTTGATATTTTGTGAGTAAAGGCTTGCATAATTGAATGCAATCCACTTGGTTTGTATATCTTTTCATCACTACAATTAGTTCAATGAATTAAGTAAAAGCTTTGATGACATTGATAAGACTATTGTAGTAATGGGAAGGATGTTTTGAATGATAAAGTCCAGTAAGAAAATTTGATGATATTTGTTGTAAGGCAATAGATCAGATTAATGGAATTGCAATAGACTCTAAACCCCAATGGATTAGGCACTGGTCATATTAATTTAGTTGGAAGAGAAATAGATCATAGATGGGTAACAAATGAAAAATTATAATCAATTTTACTTTTATTTCCTAAAGATCTTCAAAGTTGGTCAATACTTGTTTGCATTAAATATTCTAGCCTTAGTTAGCCACTATTGCATAGAATACTTGCAAATCTATAGAATATTTTGTGACCAAATCTGTTATATGGGATGTATTCTATTAGTTGTATGGTTATGAATTGAGGATGAGAATCATAATGAAACTAAGATAATGTCCATACAGCAACTTTTAGACTGAGTCATCCTTTAGGTATACCCACCTTGGTCTTGCAGAGCCTAAAGAGAAGGAAACCAATCTTGGTTTTGTTAATGTTGGATCCAAATGGTTTGCATATGTAACTAAACATAGGAATTGGCTAATCCTTAGGTTACATAAGTATTTTCATTTTGGTATTGAGGCTCTCTATTGCGTAGTAGTTTTTACAACTCCAACAAGTCCCTTATCTATTGGGCATTAACTAAGTCAAAAGATACACATGGATACCCAAAATATACTCATATATATAGACATCAGATCTATCTATTTACCTTGTCAATAGACATTTGTTTTCATAAGAACTCTCATACTTATTGAATATACTCTTGGTGAAACCTACAACCCTGTCAATGTAAATAAGCATTTACATGGCTCTTTGTTCCCATAGAAAATCTATCTAGACACACAACCAGAAGAGATTGCAAAAGGGTCTAAGCTCTTTATTCTTAAACACAAAACATTGCAGATAATTAGAGGAAGGCGATGAGAATCAAAATCAAACTAAGAAAATGAAGCTTTTGTATTAATGTCATCTCATTGAAACCAATATATCATCTATATGCCAAAACTCAAAGAATATAAAAAGGATGATTTTATAACTTAAATGGTTTGAGAAACCACAATACTGATGTTGATAATAGAGAAAGTGTTCAGAAATCTGGAATCATAGTTATGGAAGAAGTTTCAATCAAACTGGAACCAACAAAGTGGTCACATAGCAGTGAAAAATGTCCAAAACTAGAACCCTTACAATGAGAGAAGAAGAAAGATTTATAGAAAAGGAAGAGGCCTAGATCAAAATCTGATACTGCCATGTGTCCTGCTAAAATTCTTCATCCTATTATTGTTGAACTAATCTTCTCCTTCATCTACCGATAATCAATAAATGATTAATGTTGTTGCAGAGATATCTAATATATCCCTTTAAAAGTAATGAGGAAAGACATCCTAAAGGAAAATCGTATACATATACGAAAGTGCAAAGCCCTCAATTTGATCTTACATGTCTTGTTCTACCCTTTGCCATGAAAATATTCAACTGCTCCTGCCGATAAAACCTTATCACTTCCAGTTGCCTTTACATCATTCAATTTGTCTTTATAGCTACTCATCACATCAAATCTTATCTCCATCTGATCAAAATCTAATATTATCCCATTTGAAACAGAAAATCTTCATAAAAACTGAGAATGCCCCAAAATCATAAATTTTCCTGTAGCTCCTTCTATTGGAGACCTATGTAAAAACTAACTACAAAATCAAAATTTTGGATTCTCTCAATTCTGGTGGTATATAATATTCCATATTTTGGATAAAAATAACACCTCTAGAATGTAGTTGAAAAACTATGCCCCAGATCATGAATAATGTAATTAAATGAAAAAATTTAAATGAACTATATAGTTAAAACTATATAATATCTCATATTTAATTCAAATCTTTCAACTCTTGAATGCACTCAACTAGGAATATTATATTTATTACATTTTTAACAATTCACTTTATCCCTATTTTACTTCTCCAATCCCTAGGTGCCATGTGTCAACTTTCTATTTGATATCCCACCTAGGTGGGCCCCACGTCTTCATATGCAACATTTGAAATTTGACAATTGTAGCATCATAGGTTTAATATTTTACCTCCTTCACTAGTACATTTGAGGCCATTTTTTACCATTATTGGTCAAAATTTTGACCCAATTTTTGACCAAATTTGACCAACCCATTGGTCAAAATTTTGACCAATACATAGGTCAAAAATCTTCTAGAGCCATGGTGCAAGTTCTTCCAGGAGTTGGTTGAAATTTTGACCAATAAAGGTAGAAAATTTTGACCAATAAAGTATAAATTTTGACCAATGAAGGTAGAAATTTTTGACCAATAAACATAGAAATTTTGACCAATGAAGGTAGAAATTTCAACCAATGAAGGTAAAAAATTTCGACCAATAAAGGTAGAAATTTCAACCAATGAAGGTAGAAAATACCCAGGTCTTGGTAGAAATTTTGACCAATGAAGGTAGAAATTTCTACCAACGCCTAGGTGTAAAGATTTTTTAGGCATTCTATAAAATAGTTCACATGCCTTGCATATGATATGACATTTTGCATGCATCTTGCACTCTCATTCGGCTAATGATGGATTACAGAGAGTGGTTTGAAAAGATGATGCTAAAACATACACACAATCAAATCCAAAACGAAATTGCATTACAAATGGATTGTGGAAATCTGATATTGTTAATTTTGCATGCATGTTGACAGTTCTTAGAATTTGAATGAATATTCTTTGTATTTTGCAACTCGACTTTTGAATGTGTCTGCTACTCAGCATTCACTGTCTGTGACTCGATAGATACTGGATTTTGTTGTTGATTGTCATTCTGAGTTGCAACTTCACCATTATTAGGTATACCTTCATAAAAGTATACAAAGGTCTTGTATTCTTCTTCTTTCTTAGTGTTCTCAACACTTTGAACTTTTGCAAGCTCATCAAATTTCACATTTGTGCTTTCTACTACTTTGTTAGTGTTAACATTCAAGCACTTATAAGCTTTTCTTCTAGTAGAATAACCAAGAAATGTGCCTTCCTCACTCTTTGCATCAAACTTTCCATATCTAGACTCTTTATATATATAGCATTTTCATCCAAATATTTTGAAATGTTTAACATTAAGAGAATGCCCATACCATAATTCAAAAGGTGTTGCATTTGTACCTTTCTTGACTTGAACTCTATTGAGTGTGTTGACTGCAGTACTTACAGCTTCTCTCCAGTAATTGAGTGCAACATTTTTCTCCATCATTAAGGTTTTGGCGCAGTCAATAACCGATCTATTCCTTCTTTCTGCTATACCATTTTGGGGTAGAGTCCTAGGTGCTAATGCCTGCCTTTTGATCCCTCTTTCATTACAAAATTCTTCAAATTCTCTTGATATGAATTCACCTCCTCTATCAAATTTGAGACATTTTAGGCTCTTTCTAGTCTCTTTCTCAACTCTGGCCAAGTACCATTTAAACATTTGGAATGCATCTGATTTTCATTTCAAGAACATGAATGTCATCATTCTTGACCAATCATCCACAAATAGCATTATGTATCTATCACCTTTGTAGCTTTGCACTTCAATAGGACCACACAAGTCAATATGAACTAGCTCTAATACTTCATTAGAAGTATAAGCCTTGCTTTTGAAAGTTGACTTGGTCATCTTCCCTAGATTGCATTGTTTGCACATGGTGTTATCAGGCTTCTTCAACTTTGGTAGACCTCTGACTTTCTTCATTTTGTTGATGCTTATCAGATTGTCAAAATTTACATGACATAGCCTCTTGTGCCATAACCATACATCATTAGTTTGAACAATGAGACAAGAAACATCTTCCATGTCTAGGTAGAACAAATTACTCCTAGTCTGGTCACCTTTTCCTATTAGACTTCCTTGAGAATCATAGATCTTGGCAACTCCATTTTCAAATTCAACCTTGCATCCTATGTTGCCTAACTATGAGACACTTAACAAGTTATAATTCAAGCCTTCAACATAGTATGCATTATCACATGATATCTTTTCAGTAAGCTTGATACTACCTTTCCCTTTGATTTGACATGGTGCATTGTTACCAAATCTAATACTATTTCCTTCATATTGAATAAAGGTAATGAACTTACTTTTATCTCCAGTCATGTGCTAAGAGCATCCACTATCTATGATCCATTTTTTATTCTTGTTCATGTAGGTTTCCAAGGTAGTTGCTTCATCTTCATTTGATTCATCTTTCATAGCCACATAGACTACTTCATCATCATTCTCGTTAGAGTCTTCTTCAACAATGTAGCATATTTTGCCTCTACCTCTGTAGTCCTTGTTTTCCTCTTTCTTGTTCTTGAGGTTGCCTCCATCCTTGTAATTTTTCTTTTGTGTGCATCTAGCTACAATGTGACCAACTTCATTACAATTGAAACAAATTATTGGCATCTTACCTTTGAATTTGCCTCTTCCTCTGTGAAATCTTCTTGTTAGTAATGCCTCCAATTGGTCTACATCATCCTCATCAGTGCTACTGTCACTAGATACATACTTTCCTTTTGCACTCTTTTTCTTTGTTTGCACCTCCTCATTGCCTTTTATTGTCGTCTTGGCTTTGAATGTAAATTCAAATTTTTTTGGCTTGTAGTTGTCAAAGTTGGATAGCTCAAAGGTAGTGAGTCTTCCAATTATTCCTTCAAATGACAATGTGTTGCCTGGTACACACCTTAGCTCTTGGATGGTTGATACTCTTATAGCATAGATAGGAAGCAAAGTTCTCAAGTATTTGCTACATATTGTTTCTTCTGATAACTATCCTTCTAGGATTCTTATGGAACTTACCATTTCTTTCATCCTTGTACCGTATTGAGTAGCATTCTCTCCTTCTTCCATTTTCATATCATCAAACTTTCCTCTTAGGCTCTCTCTTTTGGCTTTCTTGACATTATCATCTCCTCCATAGATGTTTGATAATGTTTTCCACATCAGATGTGCAGTACCACATTCTTTGATGTCATCATACTCGGCATAGCTTAGTTTTGAAGCAATCTCTAACATTGCTTGATTGTGCTCCTTCTTATTGTTCATGTCTTCTGTAGTGAGGAGTCCTACAGGATCTACATGATCAGCTATGATTGAAGTCTATGCATAGTCACCTATTGATACAAGGTGCAACTTCATCAGACTTTTCCATGCAACAAAGTTGTCTTTGTTTAGCTTGGGAACTTCTCTCTTGGACATCTTCATCTTCCTACTGCTAGTACCTTGAAACAAATCAGCAATGGGCTATGATACCAATTGTTAGAATTCTTTTAGAATAATTGAGAGGGGGGGTGAATCAGTTATTCAAGGTCCAATAATGTCCAATACAATTTGTTTTAATAAAATAGGATTGAATTAGAAGTACTAGCCTTTTTACTTTCTTGTCAAATCCTTAATGGCATATAATTGAAATTATCATGCATGCAATTAAACATTAAACAATCATGAAAAGTAAACATGCATCACCACATAACACTTGAGATTTTGGTGACCCAGAAACCCTCCAAGAATAAGAAGGTAAAACTAGGGTGGGGATGACACCCACAAAATTACTACATAATAGATTTCAACCACTTTTGATGGTTTGCCCTATTAAAGGCTTTACACACTGTTAGATGTGACCCTATTAAAGGATTTCTACACCCTATTAGGATTCTTCCTTTTTAGAGGACTTAAGAACATTCAAATTAGAATGCCACCCTATTAAAGGATTTACATAGAGCTGTTAGGCCCACCAAAGTCCATGGGATTTAAACTCACCTTCTCAAAATAATCTTGTATCCCTCTCTAAGGATCTCCTATCCTTCTCTTGAGGATCTCTTATCCTTCTCCTAGGGATCTTCTATCCTTTTCATGAGACTTATCCACCTAGTTGTTAAGCTAACCTAGCAATGTAGGATTCCAATGTCTAATACAATGGTAATAAATTATTAGAAAGGTTTTGACCTAATAAAGATAACTCTAACCTTGCAAATTTTAGATCACTCTTCAGTTCTTTTCTTTGCTTTTCTTTTCTTCCTTGCAGTGCTAGAAGCTTGTCCACCCTTCAAGATTTGTCCCCTTGAGTTCTTCCACTCATTATTCCAATGCACTCTTATGGTCACTTGATCAACTCAGAGTCTTGATGCTCTGTGCTTACTCCTCAGTGTGTCCTCTTCTTGACACTTCACACTAGCCTTCTCTTGGCTTCTTCACACGACCACACTGATGACCAACTCACTCACACTCTTGATCTCTGACTTGTAACTCCTTATAAAGAAGTTATGTTCTTCATTTTCTACTCAATTATTCCTACTTATCAATTTGAATTGATTTTTGAAATTGTTTTCCCTCCAAACTATTTCTTCTAGAAAATTCATCAATATTCACCTTGAATTGGTTTGCATGGTTTACATAAAATTCTGTGACATCTACTCATCATCCTTATCATCTAACTAATTCACAAAATTCAATGTAACAAACTTATCATTACTAATTTGGCAATTCTTTTGACTTAACAAATAATGCAGCAACTCGGCATCATTGGTTTACTAATGCTCGACATTAACTACGTCTAGATTGCTCAGCATCCTCTGTAGTTTTTGCTTTACTTGGCACCTGAAGCTTTCTTATATTTCTCAGCTTCTACTATTTTCTTGAATCAATCGGCTTCTATTTACTCTGTAGTGCTTGGCTCCTGTTGGATCCTGAGTTACTCGGCACATGTTGAATTCTATATAGCTCGATATATGAACATCTCTGTTACTTGGCATATACAATTTTTTGGATCACTCGGTACCTGAATGATTCTTGATTTGCTTGGCATCCACTACCTTTTTCTGATGCTTAGCACCTAAAGGATTGCTCGGCATCTAAATAAATTTTCTTGGCATCCACTAACTTTTTTTGATGCTCAGCACTTGAAGGATTGCTCGGCACTCATAGATGAACTTAGTCAATCTTTGCATATGGTTCAGTCAAACCTTGTATTTTGTAGTGTCGATTCCCTATGTCTTATAGTATGTCATTAATACATGATTTCATCATTGTCTTAGCTGATCCTTATACTTCATTACAATATCATAACTTCAACCTTTCTCTAGGTGTTCTAGTTACATCTTGTTGATTAACTCCTTGTCAATCAACTAAGTGATAGTATTTGGATCACTTAAGCAATTGTCATTCCTGTAGTTAGCAAGTTTGGCATCAATGAAAAAACAATGTTTGAAAGCATTCTTTACCAATTCCATCATTCTTCATTCTAAGATCTTTTCAATCATTTCCAACACAATATATCCTCAAAAGGTGTGATTAAAAGAAGCACACATAATGAAATTCTTGCAACATCAACCTTGTAGGGTAAAAAATATTACTTCAAGTTCAAAGTGATTAATATTATAATAAAACTAGAAAATAAATCATCACAGTGTTGCACAGTTGAGCAATTCTAAGATTTTTAGCTCAAATTATTTAAAAAACAAAATCCAATAAACATTGCAATCAGCAAATACACTTAAAAAGCCCTACAACACTAAGAAACTTGTCAAGTATGTTTTTCTTTCGGTAGGGTTTTTTAATATAGTAACATAAATGTATAGTATGCCCTTCTAAAAACACTATGCTATCAAATTCAACTACAAATAAAGTGTTATCTAAATGCTTTTCTCTTTCCTATAGCATTTTTAATCATATATTGCTAAATTTATAAGCACTGAATAGAGCAAAAAAAAGATAGTCATAAAGAACAATCATATTGCTATACTCAGTAGTACTATCAACAAAATTTGTAATATGGCATATTTACACCAGCATTGCACTTATTCCATACCAAAAGATTAAGGTCAAAAAAAAGGCCAAAAAGCAATTAGTCTCAAAAGCAATATTAAAAAATAGTCAATCTCAAAAGCCAACTAGGGGTTTCAAACTTCAATTGTATTACTATTATAGAAGCTATTTTGAGTTTGTCATAGGAAAAATAACATTAATACAATAACTATCAAAGTAAATGGCAGAAAAACCTCATATGATTGTGGATTACTTGGTCAATAATATTGCACAAGATTTGATGGAAAGTACTGATGTATCTTTTGGTTGTCCTAATTAACAAATGACAGTATTGTGAACATTAGGGACTACACACAATGGCATGTTTACTTTGTGTGATAACTTGAGGCTCCAAGAATTATGTCTCTGCAAGACAACCCAGAAGAGCATATGTTCAAAACATAAATTTGGTTAAAAAGTCTTGGTGTATAAAGCACAATAATGAAATATTGTTGCACATAAGTTTTGACCATAGATCCTTTGGAAAACTATAGAAAATTAAAAATTTTTGGGTACATCAAATGGAAGAATAAGCTACTACTTGAATAGAGTTAAGGATGAAAATAGTGACAAACCAATTGTTATTGCAAAATAGAAATCTAATCAGTGCAGTATAACACTATTTGGTAAAATTATCTCTATATCAAGAGACAATGATGACATTTTAATTCATGAAAAGTCAACACTACAATTAGATACATTGTATTCCAAAAATATGAATATTACAAAGAATTTGATTGCAAGGAAATTAAAATACCAGAGTGGATGTTGAGAACCCATGACTCAACAGGCACATCCGATCTTCTAATGGTCTAAATTTCAGTAAAAATTTATTGGCCTACAACAATTAAGAAAGAAGTCAACCTTACTAAATAGAGATGAAATTACCAACCACAACTCACCACCTTACCCAAAGCCCCATTTACACATCCTTAAGCCACATGCTGACCGAAGCTCACACATACAAAAGAAATGGCAAGAAGAAAGATGAAGAATCAAACATCTGAAGGATACAATCTTGATGCAGCTTCAAAAAGATCATCCAAAGGATGTGATATGCTCAGGCTAAAGGAGCTTTGAGATTCATTACTACACTCAAGAATGGGCTCATCTTCAATCTTCTGAAATATCACACACTTGATTTTTTTCCACATCTTGTTCAAACCATATAATGCAATCTCATCTATGAAGCATATTAAAAGCTAACAGAGCATCTTCACTAGTTGATCTCCCTTGAGAGCTCAATTGAAAGAGAATTCCTAAAGAAAGTCAATTTGCAAATCTATTTTTGCTGAAAGGAATTGAAGAGAAAACAAATCCTTATGCTAAACAAACAGACCAAAAACTCACATGCAAAAATAAAGGCAAGCGCAACCTTTGTTGGCATCTTCCCCCCATGCCAAAATGGGAGCTCTATAGTAGGTCATGGACATCCATCAGAGTATGATGAAAAGACTATTATCATCAAATAATTTTTATTTTTGGAAACACATTGATAGATACATATGCAAAATACAGAAGAATAGACAAGGCACATTATTCTTTAAAGTGATGTCATCTCATGGAAATCCATGATTGTGGGATATGTAGTAAATGGATTTATTAAATATAAATTGTTCAAACTTGAAAAACAATAGAATTGGTAATGGTAGCTATTAGATACATATGCAAAATACAGAAGAATAGACAAGCCACATTATTCTTGCTTTAAAGTGATGTCATCTCATGGAAATCCATGAATGTGAGATATGCTATAAATGGATATATTAAATATTTTTTGTTCAAACGTGTAAAAGAATAGAATTGGTAATGGTAGATGTAAGGAAACATTTCACTACTTCTTTAGCCTACTTCTAAGTTGTGGTAAAATGGCACCTTGGGAACACAGTATGGACATCAAGCAAAGCATAGAGGTTATGGTGGAAGTCTCCCTCTCCAACCAGTAGAATCCTATCAAATCTACAACTGTGCATCAAGATGGTCAAGAATGAGAAGATCTCTGTAGAAATTTGGTGCATAAAGAACCTATAGTCATCTCATATTTAAACTAATATCAAGATTCTAGAATGTCCCCACACAGGACAAAGTGATTCTCCACATCTCAACAAAATTAACATCTAGAATAAATTTTTAAGGTTCAACATTCTCAAAACCTCCAAAAATTTTGCAAAAACATAAAGCTATTGACAAAAAAGATGACTTATTGGGATGAGAAGATGAGAGGTATATGGATTTTGGTTTTGTGATTCCTTGGTATATTAGTTTGAGTTTCACTTGGTTTCAAGAATACTATAATATTCTCTACTTTACAAGGCCAACCATGTGAAGGTGGAAACTCATCTGGCCTCACCCCCCTCCCCCTAACATCAATCTAAATTCCCCATTAACATCTAATTACATACTTCATTCATTTCATTTATCCTTTTATGAACTATAACATTCAATCAATACAAGGGGAGGATTTCTGATAGAAGAACCTCTGAAAACAAATACAAGGTTGGATCAAAATCTGTCTCAGCCAGATTCGTACATCCATGACTTCCCCAACTGTCAACCTTCAAACAATGCCAAAGTAGGTCAGTGCAAATTTTCCTAGACTGTAATAGGAAACTTCAATCATGGTTGTTGTGATTGAATTAGTCATCTGTCACAAGCATATAAATAATTTTTTAGTTCAATCACACCCAACAAAGATATAATGACTAATGACCAGTCCCATCTTAACTTAAAAGTATTTTAAAAATAATAGTTTCAAACTATAAGTTAGAAAATCCACAAACCAACTTAACAAGAAAAAAGGTTATCTTCTCTATAGAGGGAACTCCTTGAATGGCTCCCTTAGATATGGGTGCATCCTGGTCCGGAGTAGTTGATGTAGCAACTATACCAAACTAGTGATTTTCCATGTAAAGAAAGAATTATTTGCAGATAAATTCATTGCTAGAAGTAAGAGGAATGGAATATAGATGAGAAAATTAGCTCTCAAAATTCTTTACCTTTTTGGGGAGATAATTACATTCACAATCCTCACCCTTGTAACAATAACTTAGCCAATGATGTCTATATACTATCAATTCCTGATAACTCCTGCTGAAACATATAAGATAGTTGCTATCACTAGTAAACTTCCTAAATGAGTGGTCTAGACATTCAATGTCATATATTGTATAGCTTGGAACAAAATTGTCTTGCCCTATGAATCTGCAAGAAAATGTAATAGGGTTGAAATCAAAATGTTGAGAGGGAAAAAATATTCCAGCAGCTAATTAAATAGCAAATAAAGATCAATGTGAAGAAGAAAAGCCAAAATGGGTCACCAAAATAATGAATAAGCATGGTCTTTATATGCCCTATGCAAAAACTTAAAAGTACTCAATTCAACCTTTTTCAACTATAACTTTACAGAGCACAACATTCTGGAGATAAAGAAAAGCTTAAACTTTATAGCTATAGAATCCTTAACTAATCTACGTCTTAAAAGAAGCACTCTGTATCAAAAGTACACAGATGATGTAGTCCAAAAAATATACATAGAGCTCATAAAATATTTTTTTTGATTGCAGTAGCAACTTGCCTTAACTATTGAGAGTAGGCAATCAAGTGAGCTGCCCATTCCTTTGAAGATGAGTGGAAAGTTGCATATGCCCATGTCTTGAACAATGTTAATCTTTCAAATGCGAAAAGAACTAAAAATGATTTATGTCTTCTTAGATGCCATGTCTGATTTTCCATAATCTAAAGTTGAAGAAAGTATAACGAGTTTGAAATAATCTAAAATAATCTTTAAAAGTTATGAATTTTTCATCCTCAAAGAAAGTAAGCCCAGTAATGCTCTCAATATCATCTTGTCACTTCCCTTAGAAATTTGAATTTCAAAATGTCTTTATATATCAATCATACCACTCTAACTGATCCTCACAACTATATTGAAAAATGCCTGTGAATCACAACAATTTTTAGATTCATGGTAAAGTATTAGCTATCATAAAAATAATGCAATAACTATAATTTTCATAAATATACTAGGAACTATTAAGAAATCAGATAGCAATCTAAAGTCAACCATTAGCCTGACTGAAGGACTCTATATGAGCACAATCCAGGTAGCTTAAGAAAATTAAGAACAAATGTCCTATTCATCAAGAGAATCAACTAATCACTTATAATTACTAGGAGTTAGAATATTTTCCTACATTTACTTTTGTCTGGATATTGGGAAAGGGGAGGGCAATGAGAAAATGTCCCACAATAAAATCAAAGATGAACGTATCCCCAGCTTGGAAGAGAGCAATAGAAGCCATAGAGCTAAGTTATAAGGACATGGATATAGACACTTTTACACCAGTACATATTTATGTTTGTTTCTTTACAATATTATAAATTGTTAACCTATGGCAATTCCATGGTGTCTAGCTACCTCTCCTAGCCATCCAGAACCTTACACCTTGGCCTCCTTTTTAAGAAAGCATCTCCTTTTCTTGACAAAAAGGCCATACCCTATTATCCTTCACATTAGACACAAAATAGCGAAAAGGCAGGAAAATGAAAAATCAGGAGCACACTGAAGCAATGTTGCTTGACATAAACTATCACTTAGACTTCTAAGCCTTTTTCTATTTTTAGTGTAGGCTAAATGCAAAACCTTTATGATAGAAGGTCAATATTGTTATATCAGGATAGCTCAGATTATTCTTCATATAACATTAGGATTTTGTTGCTTTTTGAAAAAATTTAGGCTCAGTCCTTTTTCTTGGCCTTGGGCAAACAAGAAAAAATGTCATTCACCCACTTTAAGTAAAACATCCAAATATGTGACTTGTCGTGAAAGGTAGTCATTTTTTCCTTTTAACTACTAGACCAGTGATTCAATGCAAGGTAGATACACATTGTTGTATCCACAATGCATACAGATACACATTATTGTATCCACAATGCATACAGATATAGCAAAATAAATATTAGCATACCTATATTTGTATCGATTTCATAGAGGCAAATAATAGAGTAATTGAATCATCTAGTAATTTAGCAAAAGAAAACTACCAACCTTTTAATTTTACAAAGGGTAAAATTATCCTATTTAATACTATTTTCTCTTATATGACATAATTTTCTTTCCATCAATTCTCTTTTCTACCACCCACAAAAAATCTAATAACAAAAACTCAAACGTGACTATTCGAACCAATTGACAAGTAATTATAGTAATAACAAGCCAAGCTTTAACTGATACTTGGTTTATGATAAATCACTGAAACTAAAAACAATAACCATATGATATTATTGCTTCATATGTGGAAAAAATCACAAGTTGCAAAATACAGACAATTCTGCACACTAGAGGCATAATTATCATCAAAGCCATAACATGTGTTCAGTTCAACAAGCTTGTAGTAGGAAGCAGGAAGTAATCTGCATGATACTTCAACAAAACAGCTCCCACTATACATTAATGACAAATAAATATGCCAAATTTTTGTTTCCTCTATAGAGGAATATGTCATAGCCTACAGCATAATTCAGCATTTGTTACTTATTACTACCAAGCAATAACAACTGAAACAATTTACCACCATCTTCATGGTAGCTTGAGATTGAAGTAGATATAATAACCTTAAAAAGGCACAAACATATAAAATATTTCACAACATTAATAAATCATATAGTATTAGTGAATAATTTAAGCCAAATGTTTAGAGGAGCATAAAGACATACTTTGCTGGCGAATACAATATATAAAATAACATAATTGCCAATCAAAGTTCTACGAGAACATCGATTGAAAGTGCCATTTGTAGAACAAAAAAATAGATTTCCCTGTATCATGGACTCTATAAGGATCCATTTCCATTTCTTCTTTGAGAAATACATAATAGTGTAGAAAACAGGATACTCTAATAACATATGTTTAACCAATTATGTATGGAGCAAACTACCCAACATGCCTGCTCCTTGCAGAACTCTAATAGAATGTTGTAGAAAGTGGAAAAATACAATCTTATAATCTTCCAAGTAATATCCCCCTTCAACTGTAGTAGATCATCACATTCCCAGCATTAGTTATCTACCTAAGGAGACCAGTAGAATTGTAGAAGGAAGGTATTTCTACAATCACCATGCAGACCAATCTTCTCGTCTGATAATCAAAATCATAATAGCTAAATCAAGATACAAGATATTTAGGTGGTTTTTGTTGTGGGAATAATTTTGGAACTAGCATTAAAGCTACCCTAGTAGCACAATCTGATATAAATACAAACTATTTGGATATTCTCAATTTTTTTTGCAACACATTAAGAAGATAATAATTACTAATAACTAAAGCAATGATGTCAGTGCTATTAACACTTACATCTAACATGCTACTTTTTGACCCCTATATCTAAAAAATCACAGATTAAGACTACTTTTTTCACCTCAGAAATGATTTGTACTAGATAGTGCTAGAGATTTCTCAACTCTAGTAGGCACTAGTGAAGAGTTTTGCTTCTTGATTCGTACATTACTGCAAAAAGATGCATTTTTGTGATATCCAAGTCTAGTTTAAATAGACCCAGTCTAGAAGGGGAGAAAGACCTAGCAAAGAAAAAATTAGCAAGGAAGGTAAAGCTTAGAGAGCGATGAAAACTAGTAAAAGAAAGTTGTCTTTGATCCATAAGTATGCTAAATCTAGAAAAATCAAAGGTGCTTCTGACATCAACATCAAAGACAAATGGTAGGAGTTGTTGTATCATAATAGGAGACACTGGGGAAAAAATGACATGTTGATCAAGTAGAGATATAAAAATGAGGCTCCTTGACTTTATTTTGTCATCAAAAGCAATAGTCTATTCTGGGAACAATTCTCAAAAATAGAACATGCTCACGATGAAATGAAGCCCTAAATCTGATTGCTTTTGAGGGGGCAGAGGAGGGTAGAATTGCAATGTCTCCTTCCATTCAGGTATGTGACCATAACAGAGAAGATCCATTTCATCAAAGTCACCTGCAAATCGTAATCAACACCAATCGTGCACAGTAGGAATTGAATGTTGTGAGCTCTTTCATAACTACAAGATACTATATTTTGTTATATAATGCTTTATAGGAAGATTGCCAAATGCCTACAAAGAAAATGAAGAGTTGTTCAAACATCACAAAACTTGTTTAACATCTCAAGGTAGATTATTTGACTGGCTCAGTGATTAGTTTATGCCCTAGGTACAATGCAATCAACATGGAGAGATTTGCAAAATAGCAAAGCATTAGGAATGGAAAGAGCATTGGACTGAACCCATGAGATATGGGTTATAGACACTAACTCAAATACTACATGAGATATGGGTTAATGTCAAATATAATATCAGGATGCAAAGATTGGCCATCTATATAAGGAACTAGGACCATTAGAGATGGAACATTGTATGAGTGACCACTCATGACAGCTTAGAGAAGTCATGTTCCTATTGTCAAAGATGATATCAAACATTGTTGTACCATTGGAAATCATGTGTTTGGAGAAATTTTTTAGGGACTAAGGTAGTGCAAATGTTTTTCTAAACCTTCATTTTATCACTCTTTATTCTAATGGTAGAAGACTTTGTATTTCTCCTTTGTAGTAATGAGTAGATGCCTCTTACAAGTACAAGGTAGTCCTATATTAGTATAAGTTCATAGGCAAAAAAAATAGATTTGCAATAGTATTATAGGCAATAGTAACCCATACAAAATTTCTAATCAAGCATATGTGAAAATATATCAAATTTAGTTAAACCTAACTAATTTTATGCAAACATATACGAGCATTACCATCCTATAGACAAGTGCTCTAACTAAGTCATCTTGATGGTTTGTGAAACACAACTAAAACACAATAAGCAGTGAGGTACCAACTAGATATGCTTTATATTTGTATAGGCAACTTTATTGCAGTATATCTATGGGTAGAAAGAAAGAGAAATCACATCTTGAATTTCTTTATAGTTAGCTGGGATGATTTGGTGGTAGGGGAAAATTGCTTTGATTATTAATATCTGATTTAGAAAAGTTTCTTTTCTTTTTGAATTCTTTTAGTGGGCTCCACAAGATATCAAATTTAACCACTCTATTGAGAAGTACAATGGCATAGCTTAAGCTGAATTTAAAATATAGCATGTATGATTCTTAGAGGTTTTATCAGTTTATATGTATAAATTTGGCTACACTTTTCTTACCTGGATGATATAATACTGTTATAATTATAAATAAAATTGTTCAATGATAAAATAAATAAATTTGTGATCAATATATTTTGCTAAATGTCTTGCAACTTTTACTCATGCACTCAAGGAATTTGAATAAACGACAAATATACTGGAAGAATAGATGCCTCACTTGATCATGGAGTGCAAAAACATTCAAAGTCAAATCAAGTTTTTGTGTCAAGGGGCAATCCTGTCAAATATTTTGACTTTGCTATCATTGGTAGTGGAGTGGCTGGTCTTAGGTATGCTCTTGAAGTTTCAAAACATCGGTCTATGGTAGTCATTACAAAAGTTGAACCCCATGAAAGCAATACCAATTATGCACAAGATGGTGTTAGTGTTGTTCTAGATCCTTTTGATTCCATTGAGAATCATATAAGGGATACAATTGTTGCTAGTGCATACTTATGTGATGAAGAAATTGTTAAGGTGAGGTGCATGATATCTTTGAGTAGTTTCTTGATTTAATTGGATGCACTGAATTTTAGTTTGATATGAAAATATCAATTGTAAATATTAAATAGTATATGTATACTTAATTCAACATTTTTATGTCCACATAAAGTAAGCTTAAGGTATATGCACAAAACCTTTATGTTATGTTTTTTCTCATTCATATTTAATTTATTTTAAACTTTGATTACTTAAAGATTTTGTACTTCCTTGAATTCTATTATTATGGCCCATGGGTATCACTTAAATTATGAACCTAGAACCAATGAGATTAAGAGTTGGAGATAAGAGAGTAAAAACATTTCTAATTTGATTTAGTTTCTATCTGGGTAGAGGTTATTGACTTTCCCATAACCAACACTCATAATTCCTCATCTTGGATATATCCAACCTTAATATTTATAGGAATACTACTAGTAGCTGCTAAAATTCCTTGCAATTTTACCAATTTAGGTAACCTTGATAGCAGTGTTCCATAGTGATACATGATCCCTAAATCTAGCTATTTCTAAGAGGAGGGGATCCTCAGAAGGCCAATTTGCCAAGGAAATGCCATCTCCTCTCCTGGGATGTGTTCCTCAAAGAGGGGATATTTCTGAGGTGCCCTCTCCTAATGATAATATTTAGAAATAAATTTGCAATCAATATGATAATACAGTTGCTTTTGCAAGTCTGTAATACTGGTGCATGGAGCTAGATATGATGAGGAATAACAAAGAGCAAAGAATACTCAAGAAAGACTAGTGGAATGCTAAAAATATAGACAAATGAATACTCAGTGCACAAACTTCTTTACATATAAGGTGCAGAAAAAAATCCAGATAGCTAATATGTCTTCATACCTATTTCAGAGTTATTTTTTCTTTCAGCTACTTATTCTGATCCGTACCTTTCTTTATTGCCTCATTGTTTAACTTCTCTATGTCTTCTTCAATCTAATATTTTAATTCAAAAATATTTGTCAAACTATTCTTAATGCTAGATGAGCATATTTTTCTTTGTAGGTTTCAGTTTTGATTTAAAACAAAAAAATCTTGGATCCCGCCAACTTTTATCCTTTCCACCATTGTTCTTCTATTTTGAATCTTTGGCACATCCTTAAGGCTAGAATAGTAGCAAACATTGCCTTAAGGTAAATAGCTAGAACAATCAATGATGATGATATTCAGCTCACAAAAACCAAGTGTTTTTCACAACATAAGCCAAAACTTTACTACCTCGCACTACCATTTCCTTGAAGCATATTTTGGGGGACTAAAAGAGACTAGCTACTCAAAAGAGAAGAAAATGGTGCCATTTCTTAGTCTACATATTTCCCTCATCTCTGGTCATTGACCAGCAAAGGATTTTTTTATAGGAAAGCCCTTTCAAATAGCCAGTGCAACATACACGCAGGCATAACTAGAGCAGGAGTCATTAAAAGTCACAATAGACATGGTGAGAATTTTGGAACCATCAAGGCTCTTAGTTTCCATGAATTTGAATGGAAGACAATGCAATATTACCCACACAAAAGTTGAGAAAATATCGAGGATTGGAACTATGAAATCAATGCTAAATGCAAAGAAAATCTCTTGACAATTCCATAGACAAGCTTGTGCAGTTCAAAAATAGGAAAGCAGGGCTTAATGCAAGAAAAATCATCTTGAAACTCCCAAAGAGTAGCTTGTGAAACAAATTCACAATCTTTAATTAGTTAAACTCAACAATGAAAAAAACAAGCATAGGGATGGGTAAAATACTAAAGATTTCATCTTACATGTTTGATTTCCAATGCTTAAAGACCCACATAAATAAGTGTCATTATTTTCTCACCCTTGAAACTCACATCATGCTCAATATATTTTCTTCACAATAATGTAGGTGTAGTTCACAATGAAGTACCTCATTGTTCAATTTAGTTTGTGGAGCTTTAGCACAAGGTTGCAGTTTGCTGGAGGAGTCAGACACTCTTTGGTATTAAGAGAAACCTTTGTTGTGCCATTGGTTGCACAAGATTGATTACTGAACATCAAAAAACCAGAGAAACAATAACAGGATTAGAGGTGGACTATACAGAGACAACACCACCAATGCCAAGGCTAGAGTAACCTATTACAATAGAACTAAGAGCAACATGTAATGGAAATTTCACGTCCAGGTAGACTGATTAGTGTGGCTCACCATTCCAATGGGATTCGCCATTAAAGGATTGGATTCAACTAATGAATGCATAAAAAATGAAGCCAACCCAAAAGCATGAGCAGAATATCACACTACAGTCATGTGATATAGAAAACCAAAACCACATGGAAGATTGTCTCCTGGTGGTCAAAGGAAATAATAGCAATTCTAAGCCTGTCAATAGCCAAAAAGCTAAAGAGAAGTTATTAAAAAGTATCAGACACAAGCCACAAATTTTAATGAGAACCAAAAGGTCAAGGGTACCCTGAACTTTGAAGCAAGCACAACATCATTCAAAAGAATGGCATGACTAATAGAAAGATAACAGAGCAAAGAAAAAGAGAAAAGAAAAAAAGAAGAGAGAAAAGTAAATTTTTAAAAGACCCTGGAAGAGAGAAAAATAATTTTTTTTAAAACCCTGTCCACACATAGCTGCACCAGACTATAAGGATGGACTGGGTACAAACCTAATCTAGATTTGATAGGTTTTTTGAGCAAACTAGTAACATAAATTTATAGGCATTAATGTAGGAAAGAAGAAGACATGTAATTTCTCAAAGAGAGATGATTCAAATTTTAATGCCATAAGTGTCAATACATGGGACCTACTTCACTAACAAAATCCCACAAAGGATCCTTCCTTGCCAAGTGCAAATGACTAAAAATACAATAAAGCTATGATACTGATTTAGCTGGTATAGGCTAGGCTTCCACATCAGATGTGGATGGATTCTAGATGCATCCAAAAGCCCTATGAAAGCTAGTCAAAAGCCAGCTACAGACTCTTGGATGTGTTTGGAAGCCAGGTCTCATTAATGTAGAAAAGAAGAAGATATGTAATTACTCAAAGAGAGAATTCAAATTTTACTGCCATAAGTGTCAAAACATGGGACCTACTTCACTAACAAAATCCCATAGAGGATCCTTCCTTGCCAAGTGCAAAGGACTAAAAATACAATAAAGCTAAGATACCAATTCATTTGGTATAGGCTAGGCTTCTGCATCCAATGCAAATGGATTCCAGATGCATCCAGAAGCCTTGTAGAAGTTGGCTCTGGCTTCCAAATGCATCCAGGAGCCTGGAGCTGGCTTCCAGCTAGCTTTCATAGGGCTTATGGACACACTTGGGAGCATCCACAGGCCTAGTGGCCAAAAGGCCCAAAAAAACAATGATAATGAGATCCTATTTCAAAGAATGGATGCAATAGTAGCATTGGTGGTAGACACAAGAGAGCATGTTGCATAGAAACAATATAAATATGGAGTAAGAAAGGAGCATCAGGTGGCAGTAAATGAATTCAGGTCAAAGAAATTATATCATAAGGGGTAGTAAAGGTATAATTGGAGGTCAGAATACACTGATCCACAAGAGGAATGCAAACATTGGAGTAAATACCTTGGTAGCAAAGCATTGCATAGTCAAAATAATTATAATCTGTTCAATTAATTGTAATTGTCATCACCCAAGAAAGCAAGACATTGTGATTCGATTTTAAGACTAAAGAATCTGGACTATTCCATTGTTTCATCAATTGTTGTCCCACATGTTTTTGGATTTCATGCTTCAAAAAAAAATAAAAGAACTCTGGCCAGAGAAGCCAATAATCATATTCTTTTCAACGATTGCCTTTTTTTGGCTTCCCATAACCTGGTGAAGGCGTGATTTCCTAAAAGAATATTAAAGATTGAAAAAGAAATGGTTGCCAAGATACTTTTAGAGTTGCAATGGCAAGCTTATTCTAAAAGCAATTAATAGTAAAAAAATTATCAAGCATATTATATATATATATATATGTTTCCTCCTGCATCTGCATCCAAAAAAAAATCCTTGCTTCCAAAATCTGCATCTGAATCGGTAACTTAGCAATAAAGGATGAAGTTGAGTTTGTTTCCCAAACCACAATGGTGGAATGGATACCCCTCCTATCCTTCACTCACAAAATCCCTCAAATGATCCATGCTTGCCAAGTGTGAAGGTCTAAAATACAATAAGGGATGAAGTTGAGTTGTGCTCCACATTACAATGGTGGAATGGATACAATAAGAGATTCTATTGAGTTTGTGTCCCACATCACAATGGTAGAATGGATAGCCTTCTTGAGTAGATTGTGTTACATCCCATTTTTCCATTATTTCTCATACTAATATTTTATTATGCTCTTTTTTGGGGATTCAGACATTGGTTAATCATTATATTAGGAGGATAAATTATGTCAAATGATAAAATTATACCTTTCATGATCTTGTTAATAACAAGCATTATATTTTACAAAAGATGTGTTGATATATGTATACACATTATGTTATCTGACTACCATATATCAGGTTAATGCAGTGGATGTAGGAGAAGTGCTTTCCCTGAGAGAGAGAGAGAGAGAGAGAGAGAGAGAGAGAGAGAGAGAGAGAGAGAGAGTGAGAGGAGAAGTGCTTTCCCTGAGAGAGAGAGAGAGAGAGAGAGAGAGAGAGAGAGAGAGAGAGAGAGAGAGAGAGAGAGTATCACCGAGGAAAGGGAAGTAAATCCTAAAGAAAATCCATGATCATCAAGAATATGAAATCACACATACTCACACACTGGAAATTGTTTTTTGTGGAATGAATATGGTTAACTATTAATTTGCAAACTGTAAGTGCTTTTTTGGCTTCTTATCAAGGTTTGAACTACTCTCCAAACTCTTGCAACTGCATAGAATAAAATTTTTGATTGTATGATTTTATTTGGTACTAAGTGATCCTCATTGTACTACATCTATATCTTCTTAAGAAAAAATAATGTGTGGTTATAACATTTTTGAAGTCTGAAAGGATTCTTTTATGTTTATAAATCTAAGAAAAGAAATCATGCATACTTGTTTATGCATATATATTTGTCTTCAAGATTTGAGTAGTATATAGATAATGGAAAATCAAATACAACAAACAATCCATTATCTACCATAAACAAAATTTGCCCTTTCAGAGTGAAACAAAGATATCTATAAAAGAACAGAAACTCACCAATTTCAAATTTCCTTTACGTGCTCCAATATGAAGAGGATTCCAACCCCTGTCATTTATTTCATGGGGGTTGGGCATAGACCGCCTACGGTTCAACCTTCGAAATGAAAACTTCCTTTCTTGAGGCATAATACACCCAACTCAAATTCAATTCAGCAAAGTGTTCAATTAGATCTCTCATCTTATCATCTGGAAATGGAAGAGATCTAGTAAAACCCCTGAAACTCTTATTTGTGACTATTCATTTTTGCCTGATTTAAAAGATAAAGGAATGTTTCTAGTGATATGCACACCACTACCTCGAAAGTAAGAAAAAGGGAGAAGTTGGGGGGGCACAAGCGACAAATGCAGAAGAAAAAAATGCAAATCAAATTCCAAATTAAGAAAACCCTTACACCATGCTCATGCTCCAGCTCTAGCTCCTTCGTGTGCTCCATCAAACAATCAAATTGAAAATGATTTTTCATTTCAAAGTTAAGCTTGTGTTGGTCAAAATTTTGACTAACACGGGCTTAGATTTTTTTAAAATGAAAATTTTTGACCAATCTAAACCTCTTTTTTATTGATGGTCAAAAATTTTGGTAGAAAAATGAGGTCAAATGTAGTAGTGCTTAATCTCACAGCAACTCCAGTTTTTGTAACAACTTAACACTTAATCTCATTAGTCTTCTGATCCTACAAAATCTAATTTATAACTTTCATACCATCTTATTCTATCATTCTTTGCATCCCAATCTCATGATATGATCATGGCATCATAATTCCTCCCTCTAAGCGTTACGACCGTACAAGAATCATAACATTGAAGCCTTAATACTTTCCTCTTTCTGATCTTACAAACTCACCTTTTGGTGTGCTATGTCACCACTCTCCTGCAATTTTGGCACTTAAAAATAATGTAACTTTTCAACATGGATGACCCTAGGGCCCACAAGCACTTCATCCTACATCCTAAAGTGAGAAAGCCTTAGACAATAAGCACCTTTCCTCAAACACATAAAAATAACTAAGTAGACAAGTGCATCCACAATGTGGGACTAAAAGGCACTTGAAAACAATACATACATAGTAAGTGGAGAAAAAGAGCGAGGTAAGGTAGGAGATGGAGATGTAGTTTGTGGAAGTGTTCAAAGATTCACATGCAGTAAAACATATTGTTTGTTCATTTCCCTACACTTTCATCCAAATCATGAATAGGAAAACCATCAATAATAATTAAAAATTCCAACTTTGTTATCTTTTGCACAAAGATTTGAACAAAAATGTCTCTAGCAGACCTTTATTTAAGAGATTAAGCCTTTATAAATGGTAACATTCATGCTGAAATCTCATGTGCCCTCATCGCGAATTTCTCCTTAGCCAAGTAATTGTTCATGCCTCCATTGTTGATTTCTCTATTTTTATTCCTTCCATCATAGCTCTTCCCTATGGTTCCAAGCATCCATTGTCATTAATGGTTTGGGATCCTCCATGGAACAAAGGTCCAAGCACTTACTACCTATGTGTTCTACTCTAGCTCTAGATTTCTTCTAACATGGGTTATTCTGCCCTTCTCCCTCCTTGTCTTGGATGCCCCTACATTGGTTGTCTCCCCTCTATGTGGATTAAATGAAAACCTCTCCAAATCATCCCTTCTGATAAAACCTTGCACATCCCTCTCATCCATTAAGCACTTAATATTAAGCAGCACCTCTATGTTTGCACTAAGAACCTTCTTCATCTTCTCATTGGTATTGTTGCATTTTTTTTAAAGAGGCTCCTCATAGGATTTCTTGTCGACTTCTGACATGGAGCTCTATTTTTCTTTAGCTTGCGATGATCCAAAGTATCTACTACTATTAATTTGGGCATCACTATATGCTCTAGAATGTTATGATATGGCCAAGCTAGTAATACGTATTCCATTTCAATCCAGCACCTGCATGTTGGGTGGAGAATGGTGAAAAAATCCACTTGATTACTTGTATTTAGTGCAGCACAGAAAGAGATTCAATGAATGAAGATTCTTGCTAGTTCTTCCAACCTTCAATTTTTCTTTTCCCTGCATTATACTCAACTATTCCATTAGAAAAATAATCGCCTTTTCATTTAGAAGATTCCTAACAATTGGCTTGTAATTGTTGCCTACACATATCTCCAATTCCTTAATGAAAAATCATTACCCTTGCTAAAGGCTTCAGGCATGTATGGTGAACTACTAAATTCATGGATTCATCTATCACAAGGTTTTCACAATGTCTATTTACATCCTCAATCACAATGTACCCTGTGACAAGAGGGGCCTCAGACATTCATAAGATAAAAAGGAACAAAGATAAAAACACACTTTAAAATGTAAAAACCTCAAGATCCTCTTTGATATGTTGGAATTTTTTCTTCATTTCTAGCCATATTTTGGAAGCACATATCTATTTGAGCCTTAAAGATAAAGTACTCATATTGAGGATTTATAATGATCACAACCATTATAACTCCTTACCTAAAAAAAATCTCCAAACCGTAGTATACCTTATCCATCTGATGGAATTAGTCAAGCCCCAAAGTGGGTCTTGCTAAAAAAAAATTGAACTAAAACACCTAATTCCTAGAAATGATCCACTGAGATCTTCTCAAACTGACTGAATTAAAATTCAATCACTGAATCATCATTTAAAACTCATTTACCCTATTCTGCAAATAGAGATTTATTGACAGGAAGGCCTATGGACTAGCCTTAAAAATTGATTGAAATAGATAACTAAGCTTTGAAAACTGACATGTTGATACTTTGTTCAGCATTCTTGCACCCTGTCAAATCTCATCTCATGAAAACTTTGGGGTCAAAATATATTTACTATCAAAGTTGCTCAGTCAAAATTGTCTACAAATAAACATGTTAGAAAACAAGAAAGTGCATTTCATTTTGGCTTTAAAAATAGGGCAAATGGGTACTTGGGAGCTTGAAAACTAGGGTGTTAGTTCTCTATCATGAGGGTAATATAATTCTTTTATTTGAGCTCATGAATAATAATAGGGTGAGTTTGGAAAGCTTGTGAAGTGAGGTACTCAGAATTGAAGAACTAAAGACATCAGCAAAAACTGTGGTTTTCACAAATGGAATAGACTTGGGAAAATTTGCAAATGGATCAGTCCATACTCAAAACCTAGCACCCTTGAAGAGTTTTTAGATTAGAACATAGTGATACAATCCATTTGACCTCACCTATCATGGATTCAAAGTTATTACATCCCAAATAGGGGTATTGATCAATCTACATTTCTTAACACAAGTAGAATTTTACAAATTGCATTTGGAATCACATTTGAAAACTAAACAAAAAGATCTATCACAGGGTCAAATCTAGTACGTAGAAAGTGAGTAACCTCTAGAATAAAGTTTAAAAGGAATTTTATCAGTATGATCAACTAGTTTAAAGTTATAATAGGTCAAACAGGGCTTCCCATAATTCAGGGCAATATGCATCAACATGACAAAGATAAGTAACCAACCTCAAGGGATTCAAAACCTAGCCAAAACATATCAAAATGACTTGAAAATTCAAACATAGGTTTTATTATATGTGTACTAAACAATACTAAAGTATTGAGTCATGAAACATAACTGGGTGCAAGATATTCAAATGCAAACTAGGCTTATTGTCACTGTTTGACACTTGGGCAAAAATGTAGAACTAAACACTGCTCAAAATGTCAATTTATCATTATACAATGCATGGATAGGCTAAATTCAAGGTGCTAGAAACATAAAACACCTCTTATACCTTAAAACAATAGCCAAGTACACAAGCAAGAAAATGTGTTTAAAGGGCTCAAAATGACTCAAAATTTTGAAATGGTACTCAAAACAAGAATGCAATTTTAAGTCCCATCATGGTCGATATTGATGCTCAGTCAACACTAAAATTCTCATCTTGTTATGGAGCTTGGTTGAAACTAGCATCACTCAGCATATATATCAAAATTTCTTGATTTTTTATTCTCTTTCTCAGTCAAGCTTTACATAGGTGATACATCATGACTTGTACTGCAAAAACTTGAACATCAACATGATATAAATAATCACTTTATCTTTCCATATTCCAACTAATAAAATTTCCATTTTAGCTTCCTTTTCTTAATTCATCCTTTCTTCTAGGTGCTTTTATTATGAGAAATCTCTCAAATCTTCTTCATCAATCAAATAGATATGACATTTAGATCAAATAGCAACATGTCTCATCAATAGATTTGACATCAATGACAATACAACAATTTTTTCAATTGTAGTTTCAATGATTGAGGATCTTGATAGGGTGAAGTTTGTGAAGGCCAAATTGAACAGTCACACAAAGATCCTATGGTAGAATATCCTATTTGATTGAAATAGAAGAAGGAAAAACAAAATCACTAGATGTGATCAAATGATAGATAAATTGAAGTGATAATTCATTCATGTGGATTATGAGCTTGATCTAGTGACTAAAATGCAAGGGCTAAAGAAAATAGGAATATTTATTCAAGAGTATACGAAAGAGTTCTACCGAGTTCTCATTGGAGCTAATTATTTAGAAGATGATAACAAGTCATTTGATCATTATCTTAATGGGTTGAGATAAAGCATTTAGAAGGAGGTAAGTTTGATTTGAATGACTAGTATTGAGGGGACATACAAGTTTTCCCTAAGAGTTGAGGAAAAGATGAAAAAAAAGTTTGATAACAAGGATAGTGATAAAGGTCATGGTGGAAGATCTCACAACCAGTCTTATGAGGTTGAAATAATGATTAGAAGAGGAAGGATGACACTAGTAGTAGCAATTAGAATCAAAGGGGAGACAATCATTTCCATGATCTATAATAATAGAGATCAAAGAGGAAGAGGAAGAGGGAAAGGATGTAGTAGAGGTATTTTTGTGGAACTTGTTTTCATTATGGAGAAGAAGGACATAGGAAATTTAGATGTCCCTAGCACCAAGGAAGGACAAACCGAAGAACTAAAGGCTAGGCCAAAGTTGCACATGTTGATCAAGATGCCAAATCCTCACATCTAAAGATGTTGAAAGTGTTGGAATTCTTTAGAATAACTATGAGGGGGGTCGAATCAGTTATCCAAGGTCCAAATGAACAAATAAAACTTTTCAATGCTTAAAAAATTCATATCCATAAAACCATATCATGCATGCATCCATTAGATCATTCAATATTTGAACTTAGTAGGTCACTATCCTAGGTCAAAATACTTTGCAACAATGTAAATGTGAAATACTACAAACTCATTCACACAATTTGACAAAAGATTTTTATGTGGAAACCCAATTTGGGGAAAACTACCAGTAATATGCTACCCAATTTCACTCTTATGAAGTGATGCCCTATTAAAGGTTACAATACACACTGTTAAATATGCCCTGGTTAAAGGATTTCAATCACCCTATTAGGAGTGAACCTTGTTAGAGGACTTCAAAACATTCGATTAGAATGTCACCCAGTTAAAGTATTTACAAATGACTGTTAGGTCAACCTTAATCCAAAGGATTTATCTAGATTGATACAATTGTTAGAAAGTAACAACAAGACTTGATCTGACAATAAAATACAACTCATTTGTAGATTACAAATCTTTGGTCTAGTCCTCCATTTTTCTTTTCATCCATACTCCTCACCTTTGACAGCTTGTTCACCCTTCAAGCATTCAACATCTTAAACCTTCTTATTTTGTATGATAATTGTAGTCTCTTCTATTCTGCCACAATACGAAGCAACACCCTAGACTTCTTGTCTTCCTTAGGTTCTCAGACATGACAACCTTTGCTTCTAGCTTGCTATCTCTATAAATAGACAATTTTGATCTTTTGAAACCACAAGCATCCATTATAAGTTTAGGTAAGATTCAATGAATCTATCCATTTTTCCATTTTAGTTCCTCTCAAAACTTCTTCTATAATCTTCCTTGAATTCACCTCAAAATGGTTTAACTTGAACTTTGTGCCACTAGCTCATCATACTTATCTTTCACATACTTCATATAATTCAAGAAATCAAATTACTTGGCTCAAATTTGTCAAATATTTTGATTTAACACTTTTTGTCGTCACTTGACATCTACACTATTCACTTTACAATAACTATCTTATAATGCTTGGCCAACATTGAGTTTCTCTGAACCAACTACATCTTCTCAACTTAGTCACTACTATTATATCCCTGATGCTTAGCACTTACTAAATTTTACTGATGCTCAACATATATTAATGTTCTACTTGGCTTGAACTAGGAATTTCTCTTGTTATCTTCTCTTTTCAAATCCTCTTCATAAATCAAAGAAATGATAGCATTTAAACCAAAAAGTAATTGTCTCACCAACAAGTAGCTAGATTGACATCATTGAAAAAATAATGATTTTTCTATAATATGTTCTACACTTCAAACAAACTCTTTTCAATAATATCCCTCTTTGGCATTGATGACAAACCAATACCAACAACAATAATGAAAAGAAAAATAATATCTTTGAAAATTTTCCTTCTATTAGTATATGTGCCTCTTTTTAATATCTCCCTTTACCTTATGCCTCCTCCTCAAATATCTCTCTACTATCTATCTCCCTCTTTCTTATATTTCCCTCTTTGACAAGAATGCGAAATACTAGTGATCTTTTCATGTAGATATAATCAATTCAAGTTCTCCCTTTGTCACCTTGCATGTGATTGTAAATCTTTTGATTCATCTCCTTCATTACTTTAGGTAGCTCCTAAAGTAAGATCCATTGCACAAAAATTTTCAAATATGATATTCAACTCAGTTGATGCAAGGCACCACTCTTACTTCTTAATTAGCTTTGGATAGGGGTGTCACCCCTAGTTTACCTCTAAGATATTCATGGGAATCCTTAGGCAAAGCTTTTGTGAATATATCAGCTATCAGTTATTTTGTATTGACATATTTCATTCTCACTTCTTTGTCTTGAACCAACTCTCTTAAGGAATGACACTTGATTGCAATCGCCTTTGACTTTGTGTGCATCACAGGGTTCTTTGATATGTTTATAGCACTTGTATTAACATAATAAAGTACCACAAGTTCAGTAATTTCTTCCTTCATTATTTTGAGTAGTTGTTTGATCAATACCACATTTGTACAATTCATTGTAGTAGCTACATATTCAACTTTAGTAGTAGACTGAGATATACAATTTTGTTTCTTATTGGTCTAGGTGACCAATCTCTTTCCTAAGAAAAATTCTCCATCACATGTACTCTTTGTGTCATCAATGTTTCCAAACCAATCAACATTTGTATAGGCTCTTAATTCAAACTTATCATTCTTCTTGTAGTATAGACCATAGTCTTCTATTCCTTTCAAGTATATCATGATCCTTCTAATAGCCAACAAATGATTCTCCTTAAGATTTGGAAAAAACCTTGCAACAATCCCAATAGCTAATGCAATGTTAGGTCTGTTATGTACTACATATTGCAATTTTTTAATGATAAACATGTACAATGTTTGATTTACTTCAGCACAATCATTAGTTTTGGATAGTTTGTGTCCTATCACCATAGGAGTACAAACAAGTTTTGAATCCTCCATATTGAAATTTTTCAATATTTCCTTTACATACTTATACTAAGTGATGTAAATACCATATTTCATCTGATTTACTTACAAATCAACAAAGAACTTTATCTCTCCAAACATAGACATCTCAAATTCTTTCTTCATTTCATTTGCAAGTGTTTTACATAGTGCATTTTGTCTTCCAAATATGATATCATCAACAAATATTTCAGCTAGTAAAATCCCTTTACCTCCTTTTTTCTTCAAATATAGACTGTTGTTATCATCAGTCTTCTTAGAACCAATCTTCACAAGATAATTGTGAATCTTTTCATACCATGCTCTTGGGGCTTGCTTTAAACCATATAAAGCTTTATGTAATCTACATATCATGTTCTTGTTTTTTGGATCAACAAATCCTTCTAGTTGTTCAATGTAAACCTTTTCTTCTAATATGTCATTCAGAAATGTTGACTTCACATCCATTTGATAAACTTTCAAACCTTTGTATGCAGAGTAAGCAAGAAGAATTCTTACTCCTTCCAATCTTAAAACTAGGGCAAATGTCTCTCCATAGTCAATTCCATCTTCTTGTACATATCCCTTGCAAACTAATCTTGCATTATTCCTTGTGACTTCACCATTCTAATCCAGTTTTTTTCTATACACCACTTGGTTCCAATTACATTCTTGTTCTCTGGTCTAGGTACTAGAGTCCATGTTTTTTTCTTCTCAATATTATTAATCTCTTATTTCATGTCTTTACTCTAGTCTTCATTATCTAATGCATCCTTCACTAACTTAGGCTCATGCATGCTTTAAACACATGTATCACTTCTCAACCTATTCCTTGTCATTGGTCTAGCTTCTTTATCTCCAATAATTTGTTCAATAGGGTGATGTCTCCTAACATACTTTAGCAATCTTGGTCCTACTCTCTTTTTTTCAATGGGTCTGTCAACTTTAGAAACACCATGTACTCCTCCATCTAGTAAATCAATATTCCTTTCATGTGCACTAATTTTATTATCAAAATGTACCTTGGCTTTGTTGAAAACAATTAATTAATTATGCATTGTCTTTAATGTTACACAAAATGTCATACATTTACTAGTCAATATTTGTTGAGCTCACCAAGGCAATAAAGATAGTTTCTTGTGTTTGTCAAACATTCCATTGTTGGCCAAGTTTAGAAGGTAGTGTCTACCAAGTTCACTCAAGCATCAAAGAGAAGTTCACAGAAGTTGAGTGTTAACCAAGATCACTTAGGTAACAAAAGAAAGTTGGATGAAACTAGTGTTAACTGAGCTCACTCAGTTACCAAAGGAACTTTGTGAAGATATAGTGTTAACCAAGTTCACTTGGTTAACATAGGAAAATCATTTCTAAGTTAGTGTCTACAAAATAGGGTCAGCTAATGAAGGATGTTCTTGTTTTGGCATATTGAGTTCAATTGATTTGTTTGTTGGTTCTAGCTAACTGAGGAGATGAATATTAATTATTCTAAATTGTATTCAAGCTGACTTGGCAATGTATAAGATATAAGTATAAGGTTAATGTGAGGATTGAATGTGTGAAAAAATGTATGGAAGAATAGAATATGCTTAGAGAAAGTGAATTAGAAGGACTATTTGTAAGTCCTCTAACAAGGTGGTATTTCTATATTGAAGTGTCAAAAGACCTCTAACAAGGCCACTCCTAATAGGGTGATTAAATCCTCTAACAAGGTCATGCCTAACAGTGTGTTTTGTAACCTTTAACAAGGTTGGCTCTATTGGTGTTTTAAAACAACATGGTTTAAAATTACCCCGATGAGAACAAGATACATCTAGGGGTAGCTACTTCCAATTTTCAACAAACCCTTTCAGACACTGGGCCAACTATAAGGCTAGACCCTTCTTCTACTTTAGGCTCTACAAAACCTAGGTAGGTGTACCTCAAATTCACTTATATGGTACCAGTTGTTAAAAGCATACACTGAATCTAAAAAAAGAAGATAAAACCCTTAATCTTCTAACACTTATGCAAAGATCTTAGACATGAAATAGCTAGTAACATGACCAAAGAAATTTATAAGCTAAGTGAGGGCATCCTTTTTAGTTCTTCAACATTAAAGGGAAAGATATTTGATTAATGATGTTGATTTCCAGCAAAACCTCAATAATGTAGCCGTAAGAACAAGTTGATCATGTAGCTTATTAGTGCCTTATCTATTGGGGAATTCCAAAAATTAATCACATACATCTGTGATACCAATATTATATTCTATACATCATGATATCAAATCTATCTTATCACTTTGTGAATCAGACATCAGTGTTCATAAATACCTCATTCTCATGAAATATCCTACTCAAAATAACCAACAACCCTATCAAATACATCAAGCATTTACTTGGCCCTTTGTTCCAATAATACTACTTTTCATTATAAGAGAGATTGCTGAAAAAAATCGTGGAATCACAACTCTAGATCCAACAATGTGGTCTCACAGACAAACTAGAATCAATAATGTGGTATCACACTGAAAATTGCCAACCCTTACAATGGATGAGAAAGAGAAAGATATAGAAGAAGAATGGAATCCTAGATCTGATTTGGAAATGGCATGTGTCCACTTGGATCTCCATTCTTTGCTGTTGTGAAACCTCTCTCATCTTTCTACCCATGAAATTTGATTTGGTTTTCATCATTATTTTGTAACAACTTGAAATATCTCTTCCTTAATGATGAAAACCCTTATGTTACTTAAATATCCAAAATGCATCATAAAATGCTAATGATACCTTGATTCAATTGGCTTGGAGGTGACAAAACTTCCCCATAACTACATTTTTATATTTACTCAACTCGCCATTCCACTGGAAATCAATTTGGATTGCCCCAATTGAATGAAACTAAAAACTAGGCACCTGAGACAAATTCTAATATATCTAGAACTAGTAACCTCCTGTGCAAAACCAAACTCCAAAAATAGAAAGTTCATTTTCACCCGATTCTAGTGATATATAATACTCCTATATGGACTTAATAGGAACTCCCAAAATCTTGCTTTGAAAATTAGGCTCCTTCTATGGCTTTGGAACATCATTTGGCAAATATTTGACCATTCTCTAAATTTTGAACTATATATTATAAATCAAATTTATTTAAAAGGTCTTGTACATTCAAAAATGGGAAACAATAAAATATTATTTTTTAAACTTGTTGATCTTTCCCTCCTTTTCTCCAGCTAGGTCAAACATTATTGACCGACCCTGCCATGTGCCATGTTCTGATTGGCTAGTTCTTGCACAGTCACCTAACACCTACCATGTTGCTGCCACATGTCTGCCACATCATTGGTAGCCATGTCGCATGATGAGTCAACATTGTGCCATGTCATCATCACATAATGACCACGTGACATGTGTCATTTTTTGTCACATCATTCCATGTGTCAGATTCCCATTCATCATCACCCTCCAAGTAGGCCCTACATCATCATTTGCATAATTCAAAATTGAAATCTTCCCCTTGTAAGATCTTATGATATTACGATCCTATCGTAACATTGTATATTAAAATTTCCTTCCCCCGATCTCAAGGCAACTCAATTTTGTAGTATCTGATCCCAAAATTCTACCTCTTATGATCCCTTGACAAACTATAATGACCTGCCAAGGGATCCAAAAGAATTAACCTAAAGTATTTACTAAGTTTTCCAAACTTTTTTTTTTAAAAATAAGAAAGATTAACCATACACACCAAACACGTAGTAGCAGAAGCAATAACATACAATCAACTAAAAGCATACATAACAGGTTACATTCTTGAAGGATCCCATGATGTTGAATTAAATTAAATCTAATTAATACTAAGTATATCAACTACCACATCCACATGAAAGAATAATAGAAAGTCTAAAGTCCATAATATACATTTTTTCTAAATGCCTCATGGAAAATTAAAATTCAGAATGCTCAATCATCCATTATACATGTCACAAGGTATGAAAGGCTAAAAGAATATACATATGAAGAAATATAAATACAACATCCTCCTTGGATCCATGATATAAGTACAATAAAATAAATGAAACCATCCACCATACATGATACATCTATCCACCATAAAATATATAAACATCCAACATGAAATATAACCATCCATCATAAAATACAACTATGTGTGGTTCCTCCCAACCATCAATAGCATCATAAGACCATCATTGTCCCTAGCCATCTCCTGTGCATAACATCCCAAGCCATCGATCAGATTGTTGGTACTATCGTAATAGAGACGTCACTACTAAAACATGCTACTACATAAGCATAAGAAAATCTAACATGCTAGAATAAAGCATAAGATGATCCTACAAAGTAGATAACATCACCTATCACATGCTAATCATCAATATAAGGAAATGCCTTAGTAAATAACATCAACGAAACATGATAAACAAGCATCCCAAGAAGCTCCAGCCATGGTGACTATGGATGGATCTCAATGGTAAGAGTGAAAAAGCACTACAACCTGATCGCGTGGAACCAAAATGGCCCATTCCCACTACGTTGAGGAGATAGTCTCAAGTCCCTAATAGGATATAAAATCACATAACACAAGTACTCGCTAAGTCCATGAAATCTGAAAAGAAATCTAACTCAAGGGTTCTAATAGGTCAACATCTAGACCCAAAGGCACACAAAGACAAATAGGAAACCTACTATGTAAGTGGGCAAGTGTCATCCCATGAATCACACTTGGAGTTACCTGAGCAGACCCTTAGGACTCCTAGCTCCCTAGTGATCCCACTGCGGCCACTAGTATCCTCTATTATTGACAAGGCATACTATGGAATGCAAGGTCACAACCAAGCATTCTCTCTACTCTCATCCTAGTTTGTACTAGCACTTGAGGCATGGGTGAGAACATACAAAGACTCTTATTAGGTTCATTTTAATCCCCATTTAGTGTAAATGTTTTCACTTATTAAAAAACTTACAATGAGTTACCTTGGCAACCATTTAGGGCCCTGACCCCCATTGCAAGCCACTTCCCGACACTACAAGTAGATAACCTACCCTAGGCTCATGAAATCACAGATCAAAGAATTATAGTAAAATCACCTCAGTCCTATACAAGTGACTGGAAAGCATCATAAAGATAATCATAATGATCACATCAGTTCTTTGTGAGCAACAGGAAAGCATCAAATGATAAATAAAAACACCCATCGGTTCTCAATGAGCAACCAGAAAGTATCCCAAAATAAATCACAATACCCATTAGTTCTCAATGAGCAACCAGAAAGTATCCAAAAATAATACTGATCAAAGATTCCAAAATGGTCAAGTCAAACATGTCACAACATGACATTATTAAGAACAAATCATTCAAAACACCTCAATCCTCTCAAAGCGACTAGAAAGCAAATCAAATATAACTGATCGATGACTCAAAAATGGTTAAGCCAAATATCTCATAGCATAAATCTTGCCATCCCACAAGGTACTAAAAGTAGTATACTATCAGCAATATAAACAAATTCAACATAGAGCATACCATCACATACCATGGTTAAGTAAAAATAATCAAGATCAACATCAACATCAGCATGACATCACAACAAATAACCCCCGAGCCTCTGGTAACAACCTAGGACTGGTCAAAGCTAGATCAACTTGAAAACCCCAAAGCATAGACAACATACAAATACAAAGTGTAAGTTTCATGTTTTGGTTTGTTTTAAATCACATGGTTGGGTTAAAATACAAGGTTTTCAGTTTTCATTTCAAAGTATATTTCATGTGTATAAGTTTCTCAGTTTACTCCACATAATACCCCATTCATTTATTCGACTTGTTGGTGTAAATATGTATTCACTGTTTACACTTACTTAAGTTTACTTAGGTTAATGCATTATTTAATTATTTTGCATTATTTTATTATTTTTATTTGTGAGACACTTAGGAGTTTGAGTTGTCATTGACAACACAGGAGTACACAACTCTATTTTAGCACATGGTGTCTACAACATTGATTTTCATGTCACACCCTTCTAGGCTTATCCTCTCATCATCGCACATACTTTTGTGCTTAATGGAGGATAACCCATATCTGGTGGACATGTGCCTGGTTGTATGACACATCATTGTGTTGATTACAAGGCATTCTAGATGTATCTCAGAGGCCTTTATATACAAGCACTCCTAGTGTACTCTTATCATGGCATATTGAATAATCCTTATTCTGATCATACTATCTCTCTTTGTTTACAGTTGTGCTTGTGTTTGAGTTCTTAGTTCCTGGGTGAATTTTGCCCTTAGGCAAATTCTTACATGATTCAAATGTATAAAGTTACCCTCATTATTAAGTCAATCTCATAAAAGAATAATCTGAGGATAGTTATTTATTTAAGTTATAAAAATAACCATTTATTGATTTTAAGTATAATAATTATAATTTTATTAAAAAACAATTTTATTAACAATGATAAATTTACAACTTCGTTAATTAACTATCATTATTAATAAATCTTAATTAAATCAAAATTTAATTAGATTAATTAATAATTAATAAAGCTATATTACATTCATTAGTAATTTATTTAATTATAAAACATTAATATAAATTAATAATAAAATTATTAATAAAGAATAATATAATTTTAATAATAAAATTATTAATAAATAATAATGTAAATTTATTATAATTTAAATTAAATAAAATTTGAAAAGAATTTACATTTATTAAAATTTAATTTCATATATAGTAAAAAAAAGATTTTTTATTAAAAAATCATTGCAAATCTTAATAAGATTGCGGTGACTATCATGCACAACAGGCCTACGGCAGCTTGCTGACGCAATCCCTGCACCAACAGTGATTGTCAACGGCATCACCAAAGGGGGGTGGGGGGGTCGTGGCCCCCACCTCCCAACATCATTATTTTATTATTATAATTATTTTAAATTTTCTTTATATAAACAATTAAATTTTGTATAATAATTTTTATTTATTATTTAAATAACATTAATTAATTTAATATGATTTATTATATATAAAATTTATTAAAAAAAACCCTTCTTTATAAAAAAAAAAAAAACATATATTTTTTAAGTTGTTTCCAACATTAATCTAATAGAGAAAATTCGACCAACCAATCAAATTTTCTATTAAATTTCCTTTTCAATTTCAAAACCCTCCCTAGTTAATTCTCTCTTTGAATTTCAACCCTTCCCGGCTAAATTTTGATTCTCCAAAATCTATAGATCGAGATTTTCACTTACTATATTTTAAATCTCCATGACACACAGAGGTATTAACATGCATTCAGTAATTACAATATTGAAATGTTCAAGGATACTTCACAGAGAAATTCAGATTTACAATCCACAGTCACGAAGAAGATAGATTTATTTAAATAATGTAATTAACTATGCAATTCAAAACATAAGAATCTACCTGGATTCTGATGCTAAAATCGCAATGCCTAGAAGATTCCAAAATTCACTTCCAAAATTCGCATCCAGATTCATCTCCCTTGAAAATGAACCCTCCCATTAGTGATAGGGAGTTCTCTCCTTAAATCAAAGCACTAATTGTGTGTTCACCCAAGAGAACTTCATGCTCACCAGACTCAAACTCTAAATTAACTTTTATTAATCTTTCCTTTATCTTGTACATGCATGTTAAAATGAATTATTAAATAACTTTATTTAATTTCCACTTGACTTCACTTTAATTAATTAATTAAATTTAATCTCATGCATACATCATGCTATCAAACAACTTTTAATAAATTAATGTATTTTCACTTCTAAATTTATTTTTGAACATTAATTGATAAAATATTTATTAATCTAAATAATAATAATATTTAGCATTTATTTAAAAATGAACTCTAAATATATATTATTATTAAATTAAATTAATTTATGACGTTCCAAATTTATACTATAACTTTTATCTTCAAATTTAATTCTTTTGTTTAATTAATTTTTCAATTAGTTAAATATAATAAATATTAAAATATCATAATAATTTTTCATTAAATTAAATCATTAATTTAATCTTTCAATTAGACTTAATTAATAGAAAATTTACCAAAGAGTCATAAAACAACATACGAAAAACCATCATAGAAAACCACATACAAAATCAAACTAAAGGGTTATAGTCATGAGTTAATATCATTCAACGCATTCAAAGGGTACTCGACTCATATACTTGTCCACATTTTCAATCAGGACAAATGGCTTAAGGGTTTGGGATTTGGACTTAATAATTTATCTCCCCTCTCTTACCATTAAGCTAATACGATAGGGTACACTCATCCTAGAAATTCAGGGAAGTTGATACGCGGTACCTACAACTTGCATAAAATCCACGCATGTACGAACACAATATTCTAAGCTAAACAGGTAATGGCAGGAAGTGGTGCATCATGTAGATCCCAACTAGCAGGTGACTATGACTCCCTTCCTTAACCACATCATAAATTCTATACATAAAGAAAACAAACAGGCACACCATACACATGTAGTAAGGGGTAATTATCCATAAGAAAACACATAATAATCCATCTAACTAATCATCATCAATAACTGAAAATACTGTAATAATCATCATGCATACATAAAGTATAGAGTATCAAGTAACCTCATCATATAATCAACTGAATGTAAAACAATATTTGATAATCTCAGAGTAATGATACTAATCATCAACATAAAACTAGCCTAAAAGAGTTTAACAATGATAATAGAAATGCGAACTAGGGGCAGGCACTACACAAACTAGGCATTGTCATAACATCATGAGCCACAAATTTCTCACCAGTTGTAGGATCTTACACCTTCTTTTTGGGCCTCCTAATCACAGGATGGATCATAGCATTGTAGGGCTTCATCATGAGCTTTCCTATCACATGATCCACACACTTGGCAACTTTGTAATATCACAACACATCAATCTTACATCTCTGATCTCACAATGAAAGTGGATCTCATAGCATCATAGATCATTTGTTTGCTCATTTTGATCCTTCAATAGTCATAGCATCGCAACTTGCTCCTCCCAATCCTATGACATGGTCATAACATCTCACCTTTACAATTTGGGCTTCCTAATCTTATGATCACCGTAACATCACATAACTCCACACTTTCCTCATGTGATCTTATCAAATTTCGTAGCATCAGAAATCTTTCTCTCTTTACCCTACAATCTTATGAACTCCTTCCAACATGCGCCACTTGGTACTCTTTGTTTGGGCAGTCAAAGCTTTTTCCTATCGGATATAGCTGGGCCCCATCCATTCATCGAGCTTTGCCCTTCTAAAATACATTGTGTCTTAAGGACAGTCTATGCTTTGAGTGGTGGGATATATAAAAAGGTAAGACTTTCCAACTCTGTCCCATGTGGGATAAAATATCTACATCCTTTGCACTTTGTCTTTACCATGGAATACGTTGTTGCATTTGCACGTGTTCTAGTCCTGCTCAACTACCATGTTTGTTGGATGGAGCTCCTTGCTCTTTTAATGTAGGTGCTCTCTTATACTTCATCTCTCTTTACTATCAATATCCTCTATATCATGGATACTTTCCCAATTTCTCTCATTTATTGCAGCATTGGTGGCATTTCCTACACATGCTCCAAAACCATCATTGCCTCAAGCTCTAGGCCACTACTACACCCCCTTTCATATTTTGAAAGTCCCCTTGATTTGGGTGCAAGCCATGAACAAATGGGACATAGCAAGTTGTGACCTCTAGAATGCAATGTGAAAGGAATTTTCTCAGCAGGGTCAACTAGGTCAAAGTTATAATTGGTCAAATAGGGCCTTCTAGAATTCAAGGCAATATGCATCATCATGATAGAGATAAGTAACCAATTTTGGGGAATTCAAAACCTAGTCAAAACATATCAAAATGACTCAAAAATTGAAATGAAGGTTTAGTAATATACATATTAAATAATGCCAAAGTGTCAAGTCATGAAACATTACCAGGTACAAGATATTTGAATGCAAACTAGGCCTCCTATCACTTTTTGACACTTAAACAAAAATGTAGAATTGAACACAAATCAAAATAGTAGTTTGTAGAATGGCTCAGATAGGACACATAAACATGCTAAATGCAAGTTGTTAGAAATATTAAACCACCTTATAGACCTTAAAATGATAGTAGGGTACATAAGCATGGAAATGCACATATAGGGCTCAAAGTGACTCAAAATTTGGAATGGTACTCAAAATGGGGAATGCAAATTTGAGTCCTATCAGGCTCCTAACAGGGCTCACTTCAAAAAAGTGAAAAATAGTAACTAGTTGAAATTGGTGGTTTTTCCCAAATTGGGTTTCCATGCTACTATTAGAAATAAGGAATGGGGGGGATGAATCAATATTTTACAAACTTTTGTCACCTACTAGATATTATTTATTACTTTAAACCATGCATAAGAAAGTAAACAAGTAATGTTGAACAATAAAAGTAACCATGCATAGAGAGAACTCATAACACCATATTTTGTTAACTAGGGAAACCCTGGCCAAAGGAAAACTCCGATGGGGATGATACCCACAAGATGATGTACTATTATAAATGTTCCTTGTTAAGTCCTATTAGGCTCCTAACAAAGATCACTTCAAAAAAGTGAAAAATAGTAACTAGTTGAAATTGGTGGTTTTTCCCAAATTGTGTTTCCACGCTACTATTAGAAATAAGGAATACTAAGGGAGGGATGAATCAATATTTTACAAACTTTTATCACCTACTAGATATTATTTATTACTTTGAACCATGCATAAGAAAGTAAACAAGTAATGTTGAACAGTAAAAGTAACCATGCATAGAGAGAACTCATAACACCATATTTTGTTAATTAGGGAAACCTTGGCCAAACGAAAACCCCAATGGGGATGATACCCACAAGATGATGTACTATTATAAATGTTCCTTGTTAGAGGATGGACCCTGTTAAGTCTATAAACTCATTTAGTACATATGAGACCCTATTAGGAGATTTTGAATCCTTGTTAGGAGATTCCAACCCTGTTAGAAGTTATGGTATAATGTGTAAAAGAAAAGCTCACTACCCAAACATGCACTCTCAATTACAAAAAGAGATCATTACCCAAAAAAGTAATCAAAGTTCCTTGAATACAAAAGTATGGATGTTGTACCTTCTTTCATCTGATCTCTAACCTCAACTCGATCTCAGATCACAAAATCAAGTTATCAAAATTATCTTCTGCATATGATACAAAATTTTGCATTGACAACTTTTACATATCACTTGCAAATCACTTCCCAATAATCTCACAAGATGTCTTTTCATAAATACCATGCCTTTTCACAAATTGTTCCTAGGTCAGCTAAGCCCAAAATATACTTTTCCAACTTAAAGTAAACATCTAGGATGTCGACCCTAATTGGTCAAGTAATTATTCCTTTACCCTTCATTCTGATGTCCTGTACATCTTAGATATCTCTTTTCTATATTGTCCATACTGGTGTCGAAGGTTATACACATCATCACCAATATTTATATTGTTCCCATATTTCTTCTCTCTCAAGAATAACATTGCATAAACAAGTTATACATAAAACAATACACTGATGTAAACCATTTTCGTACTTAGACAATTTTTTGTGTACCAAAAATCTAAGTATCTTTATTTCTGAGGTTTATTACAAGCATGTACATCATGTGTTGCCATTAATGAAAACATTTACATATGTACATATAGCCAATTGTCAACAATCTCCCCCTTTGGCATTAATGGCAACAAAGTAGGAAAATTAGCTAAGTATCAAAAACATTTCCAAAACTTACAGCATAATTGTACTTATCATCTATTACAAATACTTCATCTTCATATACATTTATTAAAAATGCTCCCCCTTTTGACATGACTAAAAAAATACATAACTTACAATTTTCTCGTACAACTTCTCCCCCTCTAACATCAATGACAAAGTGATGTAGGAGCATCCAGAGGTATAAGGGCAATCCTGTGTCACCCAAAAAATGTACTTAGACTTAGTTTCTGTTTCATGTGTTTTCATTTTTGGATACCCATTTGGGCCAAATAAAGGTTCCAACTCTCACAGTTCCACTATCAGTGAGCTAGAAAATCTCAAAAAAAATAGGAGCATGCAATTTGGCCATCATTTTGGTGACCTAGAAGGTGTGAATTGGCCAGATGAATGTAATTGTGGTTTAGAGCATTCCAGAAAAAGAATCAGGTCAAAAAGCCCCACGGTTTGAAAGTTATCGCAGTTTTTTGAGTTTTGGAGACCTCCTAAGAATGCTTCAAAGTCAGGTTAGGGGAATTAAATGACCTTGAAAAGGGCCAAAAATGGGGAACAAGAGAAGCTGGTCCATAGAGCTATAGAGCGCTTCAAGAGCTTTTCGAAAATGTAAATGGTTCGTCAATCGGAGCTACGGTTCAAAAGTTATGCCTCCCAGAAGTTCGGTTACTGTTTCTAGATTCTTCTAGATTTGCACTGACTTCTAACGTAGCTTCTGGAACCTTCTATTTGGTTGCTGGATGCCTACTAACACTTTCTAGAATGTACTCCTAGTCCTTAACCCTCCAGGGTCTATTTAAGGAGATTTCTGGCATTGTAAAAGGCAGTTCGGAGTGGAGTTTGAGAGGAGGTACTGAAAGGAGAAATTATCTCTAGATTTATGCTATTGTAAGCCCTTAGGGCATGTTTTGAAGTTTATTTTCTCTGTACTATTTGTACTAGTTTATTTTCTCAGTTAATACAATTTCCCCTTTTCTGTTGTGTCCATTCTGTTCTTGGGTTGTGTCCCCATCACAAAGGTGGGAATGTCCACAAACTATCAAAAAGTTTTGTTTTCAAAAGCTATCAAAAAAATTGTCAAAATTATTTGTCTCGCCACCTCAAGCTGATATCATCTTCATAAAATCATCAAAATTTTCCTTTAGACTATCCATACCTTTCTCCCATGTGTCCTTGACTGCTTTGGCAGTAGTTAGAATTGTACATAAGGCATATGATGCAATCTCAACTACATTAAGGTTAAAGTATATGAAATCGGAATAAGTGTCCTTTTCTTTAACACATTCCTCCAATTGTCTCTCAATGGTTAATAGTTTTAGAGCTATAGACTCTTTGAAATCTAATATTAGTATCCAAATTTTCTCTTTCTCAAGTTGTAGTTTTTTTATGTTAGTGTGAACATTGGTAACTTGTCCTTCAAAGTCATTAACTCTACTAGAGGGTTGGTGTAACTGACTTGTTAGAGCATCCAGCTCACTCAGCTTCCCTTCCAAAAATATAGTCAACCTTTGAGATAAATTGCATTTGATGTACAATAATATTTCCATCTTGTTGACATCTTCGAAGTTCCTTAATATAAGTATCAAGACTTAGTAAACCATTATCTATGTTTTGGCACATAGTGCTAAAAATATTAGCATCATGAGAAATTTGTGCCTTAGACTTAGCAACATTCAAAAAATTAGTAAATTCATCATCAAATTATTTAACTACTGCTCTAGCTCTCTGTTTGAGTTTTGCTTATGTATGTTTGGTTGCCAGAGTGTTGTGCAATTTTTCAGTCACCTCTATTAATGCTCTTTGTAGACTCTTGACTTTCCTATTCTTCTCAATTAACTTGTTCAAAGATGATATCAATTTAGATTGATCATCATCATCACCTATAAGGACAGCAAGAGATAGTGGAGTGGATGAGCTAGATGCTTTAGTCTCATCTTCCTTAGTTTCCTTTATGTTGCCTCGTGTGCTTTTCTCTCTTCTTCTTCCTTCTCCTCTTTTTCTTTCCTTTCTTGTTCTTTCTTTTCTTCTTATAGATTATTTTGTTTTTCCTCTTCTTTCCTCTTCTTCTCTTATTTCTACCTCTTATCTTCCTCAAGCAATTTCTACTTGGCTTCTTCAATCTTATTTTTTTCTTCCTCTAACTGTCTCTTCTCTTCTTCAATCAATTTTAATTGATCTTGAATGTCCTCAGAATGAGACTCAGGCTAATTAAAGATTTCAAAAGGATTATCATCAATGTTAATAGTAAAATTAGTTTGATTAATTTGTATGGTGTCACCACTTACTGACACTTCTGAAGTTTTCTCTATTGTGGTAGGTGTTGCCTTTGATTTAGACATCATCTAGTTGATGGTTGCAGCTATTTCACTTCTTATAAAAATTTTCTCACCTCTCATAAATAGAAATGGCCTCATCTTATTTCTTAAGTAAGGTGCTAGTTTGTTCATCAATTTCTTGATTTCTTAAGGTGCTAGTTTGTTCATCAATTTCTTGATTTCTTCTTCATCATGAGTTTTACATATAACCCTTATCATTGATTTCCAAAGTTCCATGTCTTTTTCACGAACCGGTGCCTTCTTTTCTATAAGTCCTTCATAGACTTTCTAATGTACAATACCTTCAATATCTTTAAGTTCCAAGTTATCAAGAATCATATATCTCACAATATAGATATCAATCTGATCTTTCTCAATATTATTGTACAAATCATAAAACTTATTCATTTGCACAAATTTTCCTTCATTTGCAATAGTTGTGATAATCTTTTCAATCTTAGGCTTCCAAGGTTGCCTTGTTTTACTTGCTAACTACTTAGAAATAATAACCTTTTTAAGCTTATTAGCTTCTTGTTCCTCATCATCTTCCTCACTAGAGTCTTTACTTGTCAACAATGTTTTCTTCCTTTTCTCTGGTCCAATATCTTATTGCTTAACTCTCTTTGACTTATGAGTCTCAACTTTTACTAACCTTTTAGACTTCCTTTTAGGTTCACTAGGTTACTTAGCTAATATAGCAGCATATGGAAAACTTTTCTCTATAGGAGCTTCTACAATAGATATACCTGATGCTTGCCTAATTGATAGAGGTGTTACATACATCACACCTTTTTTACCAATTTTCTTTAGTTCAGAGATAGTTTGCCTAACTATTTGTTTTGACATACTAGCCTCAGTTAATACTTTCTTCACTATAGTTTTAATCTTCTTATGAGATGCTTTCTCCAAGGATGCCTGGTAAGTTGACTGAGTTATCTCCTCATATGTTCCAAATTTGTAAAATACTTGTTCCTTTCCAGAGTTCAATAATAGATCAATGTAATAAATAGCTACATCATCACTCAACTCATAATCTAAGGGATCAAGAAATGTTTCCCAAGGTTCTACTACTTCAATATGAGTTAGATCTATATCTACCATAAAGCATATATCATCCTTAAATCTATCAACAATTGTAGGTGTAATTCTAAATCCTCATTTCATCTCATTCTTTTTCTGAAGTAGGGTTTAGTTCAAAATTATCTTGTCAAATTGCTTATGTTCACTCTAAGCTTCTGAGATATTCACAATATGGAAATAATCAAGTTTGTACTCTATTTATCCAACTAGAACTTGCATCAATTGCATACTTTGCCAAAACAAAAAAAGGTTGTTAATTTCATTAATTTCATTCTAAAATCAAATACCTACTCAAAATCATTTGTCTGATTT